>CM077011.1:111401676-112722176 GCA_039090855.1 Macrothele yani
AAACTGTTAAGTAGATGTACTCATAAAGTTTGTGCCCGCTACTGAGGAAAGTGGCGTAGACGATAGCGCGCGTGTCACGTGACTAGTCAGTCGATGAACATCTTCCTCACCGAACGGATTGGACGAGCCGCGGACTACAACATGCCACTGACCCAATGGCCACACAGAAGTCCTGGCTTAACACCTTGTGACTTTTTCCTGTGTGTGTGTGTGGGGGGGGGTACGCAAAGGACAAGGTGTTCGCCCCTCTCCTTCCTGTTGATCTAGCGGAGCTGAAACAGCGTATCACAGCCACTATCACTGCTCTTGATTCAGATATCTTACCTCGCGTTTGGGCGGAAATGGATTACCGACTCGATATGTGTCGTGTGACTAAGGGTGCACGCATAGAACATCCGTGACTGTCTCTAAAAAAACTTGAAGCATTCCCCTACAATTCTGTTACTGATGACATAAAATATCTTACATTGTTCTTGTTTTATAATGCGTTGAAACTGTATACTTCTTAATGAATCACCCTGTACTTTGGAAGGAATTTGAGACTTCATTAGCAGCGAGAGCCCCCGGTGTCATAGCAGCATCTATCCCCCCCTCCCCTTTACCGCATCTGCCGAGCATTTAGTAAAGTTCAAAATACAGGGTTATTACAAATGAAATAGGGTTTTAACATTGTATAAAACCAAAAGTATTTAAGATATTGGCACTCACGTTACACCGTTTTGTAAGGAAATGCTTGAAGTTTGTTATAGCAGCTTACACATGTTAATCCTCCAAATACGTGACGTCTGTGAATTAACAAAGACGTCGCTCTTTTCACGTTTTAGCAACACATAGCAACCGAAAAATTGTTATTCAGTCACCGCTGAGGATCAGAATCCCAGATCTCTCGATATCTAGCCGAGAAAATGGGTTGGCTAGATATCATCATGATCAAGGTAAAATTCCTAAATGAAAATGCTCGGTTAGATATCGAGAGATCCGGGATTCAGATCCCCAACGGTGACCGAATAACAATTTTTCGGTTGCTATGTGTTGCTAAAACGTGGAAAAAGCGATGTCTTTATTTATTTATTTACAGATGATTGATGTGTGTACCCAGTTACACGGCCTATATCAACGCGGTTGTCGAATTTTTCCCAAACACGCAGTAACATACTGTATCTTCATCAACTCCAGCAATAACTGTTGTGATCAGGGGAGAATTGGCTCACAGGGACACTGAGATATTTCCCAGTGGACCACTCGAGAAATGGCCCGCTTTGTCTGGATTGTTTAAAAAGAAGGAATAATTATTTTGGTACTGATGAATAGAATCATTTACCTCATTTCAGCTTTATTTTATCTGTCTAAAATGTTATTGTAAAAAAAAAAAAAAAGATGGCGTTTCATTCTATCTATATACACTATATTGACAAAAGTCACCGGACACCCCTTCAAAAGCAAATGAACATATCCGCTGCGTTGTTAAGATGCGCGGTACAGCCGCAAACGGTATAAAAACAACCCTGTAGCTGACCGTGATCATATCGCACTGCGAGGTTGAGTGAATATGTCGCGGCGGGAGACAACTGACTTTGAGAAAGGAAAGATTGTTGGGTGTTATATTAGTGGGTTGTCAACAAGAGAAACTGAGAGGCGTTTAAACATACCCAAGTCAACTGTTTTGGATGTACTGAATAAGTGGAAGCCACGTGGCATGCCTGAAACAGCAAAACGTACCGCCAGACCAAAGAAAATCAGTGATACAGGACGTCGAAGCCTCAGGAGAGTCGTTACAGCTAATCGACGAAGTACTGCACAAGACCTCAGTGTACAGGTGAGTAAAAATACTAGAACCTCGGTATGTACACGTACCATTCGCAGAGAGCTTCATTCCATGAGTTACCGTGGTCGTGCGGCTGCTCATAAGCCTTTCATGTCCACTCGGAATGCTACTCGTCGTTTAGCATGGTGTAAAGAACATTTATCGTGGATCGTAGATCAATGGAAACGTGTCCTATGGACTGATGAATCCACATACACGAGTTATCAGTCTGATGGCCGTGTGTGAATATGACGGCAGCCGGGGGAGCACTATTTACCACAGTGTACTGTTCCTACGGTAAAGTTTGGAGCTGGCAGTGTACTCGTGTAGGGTTGATTTCCGTGGGATGGTCCCGGCCCATTGGTTATCGTGGACAAACCTGTTAACCAGCACGTCTACCTCGATATTCTGAACAGTTATGCCCTACCAACTTTGTGGCAATATACTATGAAACCGAGCCTTGTTGGTACCACCAGAATAATGCACCGAGCCATAAAGGAAGGTCTGTTACGGCGTGGTTTGACGATAATTACGTATCATCTGTAGACTGGTCAGCACAGAACCCTGATCTTCATCCCATAGAGCACCTATGGGATGAATTAGAGCGCCGCATAAGAAGTTTGGAACCAAGGCCTACTACTAGGCAAGAGTTAGCGGCAGCTTTATGTACTGAATGGAAGCGCATACCTAATGCTGTGTTCCAAAACCTTGTCGTAAGCATGTCTCGAAGGGTCAGTGCATGCATTAAGGCCAAAGGTGTACTGACACCGTACTGATGTTTTAGGTCAATAAATGCTATATTGTGTTTCTCTTCTAGGTGTCCGGTGACTTTTGTCAATATAGAGTATATGTTGGCGTTTGGTCTAGAATGAGAAAGAAAGATTCTCTCTACTTCAGTGAAAAATTTGCCGGCCGACTAAGCACGCTAACTACGGTTAAGCGTAGGTCGCTGGCAACTAGTCATTGCTAACGCCCTGGGTAAACCACGAAATATTGCTCCCTAAAACTCTCTCTGTTCAGGAAAATGACAAGAGTTGATGACATCATTATCAAAGTAAAATTCTTAAAATGAAAATGGGTTGTACAAGCTTTTAGAAGAACTGAACTCCGTTGGACAACTGAAATACTGGGCTGAATTCCAAGGACAAGAAAAGACCGAGAAGAAGAAGTTATGGGAGATGGGTGAATGAAATTCGAAAGTATGTCGGAGAGGACATCGGCTCAAGTCAGAAAGTTATGGAAGAAAATTTGTGAGACCTTCATCCTTCAGTGGACTGATCATGGTTAATGATGATACATAAATACTCATTGATTGAAAACAAATAATTAACGACACACCCCATTGTTGTGTTTATGGGCAGGTACAATCAAGCACTGACTGCCTGAACAGCTTTTTCAACTGTGCTGCGTAACGACGCCAAACGGATCGAATGCCGCTAAAAGGCGCGATTCACTGCAGCTGTAATGATAAAATAGAGAATCTTCAACAATGTGAGCGACATTCTTGTCATTTGCAGCTTATACGTAGAACCAGATCTTCATTTTTGAATGCGGGCAAGTGCTATCATCTCCTGAGCATTCTGAGGAAGAAATGCGAATTTCAATTTGCCTGGCGAAACGTATTGCAAGTGAATTTCGTAAATAGACAAATCACAAAATATGGCTAGAAAAAAAAAAAAAACTACATCAGAAACACATGCAAAAGTTTCAATTCCAATTTTAATCAGACTGTAAGCAGTCACTTTTGCGCCCTCTCTTCAGATGCGCCTGGGGCAGGCGGCCGCCCCGCGTGCCGCGCCCTAGTTACGCCTCTGGTCGTTGGTCTTGGAGCCAAAGGAGAATTGGTAGGCCCTGGCTTCCTTTTGTAATCTTGAAGGAGGCAAGAGTAACAATTTTGATGGTCTATCATCCTCACACTCTTATCCAGGTACAGACGTAGAGCACAAAGCGATTCTCAGCCAGAGACATTCCAAAATCCGTTTACATTTGTCTTAAAAGAAACAACGATTTGCCGGTACTGGTTCATGAATCAAAGTAATAGTTCATGGCCAAAATAATGGGTAGAAAGGAAAGTGCTTTACAGTGAAGCCACGTAGAAAGGAAAGTGCTTTACAGTGAAGCCACGTAGAAAGGAAAGTGCTTTACAGTGAAGCCACGTAGAAAGGAAAGTGCTTTACAGTGAAGCCACGTAGAAAGGAAAGTGCTTTACAGTGAAGCCACGTAGAAAGGAAAGTGCTTTACAGTGAAGCCACGCAGAAAGGAAAGTGCTTTACAGTGAAGCCACGCAGAAAGGAAAGTGCTTTACAGTGAAGCCACGCAGAAAGGAAAGTGCTTTACAGTGAAGCCACGCAGAAAGGAAAGTGCTTTACAGTGAAGCCATGTAGAAAGGAAAGTGCTTTACAGTGAAGCCATGTAGAAAGGAAAGTGCTTTACAGTGAAGCCATGTAGAAAGGAAAGTGCTTTACAGTGAAGCCATGTAGAAAGGAAAGTGCTTTACAGTGAAGCCACGTAGAAAGGAAAGTGCTTTACAGTGAAGCCACGTAGAAAGGAAAGTGCTTTACAGTGAAGCCACGTAGAAAGGAAAGTGCTTTACAGTGAAGCCACGTAGAAAGGAAAGTGCTTTACAGTGAAGCCACGTAGAAAGGAAAGTGCTTTACAGTGAAGCCATGTAGAAAGGAAAGTGCTTTACAGTGAAGCCACGCAGAAAGGAAAGTGCTTTACAGTGAAGCCATGTAGAAAGGAAAGTGCTTTACAGTGAAGCCACGTAGAAAGGAAAGTGCTTTACAGTGAAGCCATGTAGAAAGGAAAGTGCTTTACAGTGAAGCCACGTAGAAAGGAAAGTGCTTTACAGTGAAGCCACGTAGAAAGGAAAGTGCTTTACAGTGAAGCCATGTAGAAAGGAAAGTGCTTTACAGTGAAGCCATGTAGAAAGGAAAGTGCTTTACAGTGAAGCCATGTAGAAAGGAAAGTGCTTTACAGTGAAGCCATGTAGAAAGGAAAGTGCTTTACAGTGGAGTTATGGTGGGGTAAATACACAGTTGATGTGGATCAGGAACATCAAACAGTAGCCATCGCTCTCTCTACGTTTATAAGTGAGTCACGGAAAAATTCTCATCGGCCGCCACCGGGAATCGAACTCAGGGTCTTCCAGTTACGCGCCGGACATGCTTCCACTGCGCAACGTGGAGAGAGCGATGGCTTCTGTTTGTTCCTTGTCCACGTCAACTGTGTATTTATCATTCATTCGCCTTCTAGTTATTTGTTCAGTTGCTGCTTTTTATCTTAGGTGAATCCCCAGCATTGTGCGGGGCTCCAAAGAACCAGCCTGCCATGTGGTTTGGCAGTTTGTGAGTCTAGAGAATTTAGAGGCCGCTGTGGTGCAGTGGAAGCATATCCGGCGCGTAACTGGACGACCCTGGGTTCGATTCCCGGTGGCAGCCGATGATAATTTTTCTTTGACTCACTTATAAACGTGGAGAGACCGATGTCTTCTGTTTGGTGTTAAGGTGGGGTTTCGTTGTACCATAAACAATTATCAGTATTACATCAACAAACAACAAAACTCCACAAAGTACTTTAACGGACAAACACACTTTGACCAAGAAAAACATTAGTTATGTAATATGACATTCGCATGATAGTCTGGATTGAAAAACGCTTATCGAAAGAACGCAAAGTGACATTTAAGTGCAAATTCCAAAGACACCAAAAAAGGCTGACAGGATTCGAGGCCGTGGTTTCGGACATCTTCATCTATCGACTTCTGATAGGAACTGCCCCTTCGTGAACTGTCATAAGAAATTGAGCCATTTATGTACACAACTTCATAATATTCAGCATCTTTTCCGAATGAACGGAAGACCATTTTCTTTCGACTTCGGATGTCAAGCCACACGCTTAATCTTAAAGCTGCAAAATACACACGTAAAGTGTCAATATTGTGATCTGTGCTACACGCCCGTGAGCTGAACCCTAGTCCGTGACAGACATCAGGTCTTAAAACTTGTCTGCAACCTCAAAAGTAAAAACGTTCATGAAGTAAAATGTCCGTATTTACAACTGTGAGACCGCCTAAATGCTTCGTTATTTGCATCAGATGGTCAAGACAAGAGCAAGTTCGACAGGCCCAAATATTTTATAAGAAAGCAGTCATTAGACCGCAAGGCACCTCAGGTCTTAAAGAGGACTGGCCACAGGCGTCCCTATCATGGACTTATATGACCTTTCGAAGATATTTATGTGTTGTTCCTCCATGTTTGTGGCCAACTGTCTTCCTTGATTTGAATAAATAAATTACTTAATTCTAGAGCATAAGGTCTAGCATATAGCGCCCTGAACTTTCAGCGGTAGATTGTGCAATAAATCGCTTCTGTAATTTCCTACATACAGTCCAATTGTTGTACGTTGTTAGGGAATATTATCCATCCCTCACTGACGTTTCATCCAAACTGAAGAGTGGTCGAATTTTTTTACCGTTTCATATGCTCTCTATCAACTCTTTAGATTTGAGTCTAACGAAACTTAAGATTTTTTTGTTATGTTGTAGCAGGCTGTTTCAGCATTGTCTTTTAATAAGACAATATAGTAACATTTGCACATCGGATTTTACCTTATCGCCTTCGCCTATCAATGTACAGCTACTCTACAGGAAAGCAAAAAGGACAAATGAAAATATTTCCTTTATGTACGCTTAAAGTATTTAACTTTAAATTACACTTTGTATTATACTTACGTGCTGAAGGAAAAAAATATTCTTGTCGTTATTTAATCCATAAGTACGCATGTGAAATTTATAAAATCTACGATTTACCTTTGTGTTATTGTCTTATTATATATTAATGCTATGTGGCAACAATTACTTTTTTATTCCCGATAAATACACAGTAGACGTGGACCAGGAACATCAAACAGAAGTCATCGCTCTTTCCACGTTTATAAATGAGTTACGGAAAAATTTCTCACCAGCCGCCACCGGCGGGAATGGAACCCAGAGTCTTCCAGTTACGCGCCGGATATGCTTCCACTGCACCACAGCGGCCTCGAAATTCTCCAAACTCACAAACGACAAACTGCCAAACTACATGGCAGGATTGTTTCTTTGGAGCCCCGCACAATACTGGGGATTCACCGCAGATGAATAGCAGCAACTGAACAAATAACTAGAAGGCGAATAAATGATATTTGATGAACAACTGAACAAATAACTAGAAAGCGAATGAATTCTATTTGATGTTCCTGGTCCACGTCAACTCTGTATTTATCATTCATTCGCCTTCTAGTTATTTGTTCAGTTGCTGCTGTTCATCTGTGGTGAATCCCCAGCATTGTGCGGGGCTCCAAAGAAGCAACCCTGCCAAGTGGTTTGGCAGTTTGTCGTTTGTGAGTCTGGAGAGTTTCGAGGCGGCTGTGGTGCAGTGGAAGCATATCCGGCGCGTAACTGGAAGACCCTGGATTCGATTCCCGGTGGTGGCCGATGAGAAATGTTATCCGTGACTCACTTATAAACGTGGGAAGAGCGATGACTTCTATTTGATGACTTTTTATTCCCTTTTCATATTTTGTTCCATACTTTAAGTAGACTATAAACAAAGTATTATTATCATTATTATTATTATTATTTTGTGCAAGTAACTTATTTCAGCTCAAACACCAGCTGAAATGCAGATATAAGAGATCGGTAATTAATGAATGTATACGTTTAAAGCAGTAAGGCTCTCGAAGTATTCATCATTATATATAAATTTAAAGTTGAAAAATCTAAATCTAAAACTGGTAACTTAAATTTCATAGCATGAATTCAAAAATATGAATCCAGAATTTCCTTCTGAAATCACGTCTGCGCACATTTTCGCATGACAGTCTTTAACAAATTATTTACCTACATAATGTCTTTTTTTCCTGCATAGTTTTATGAATTTAATGTTTCATTCACAAATTGCGTTGCACATACAGTTTCGCATGATAGTATTTGACAAACCATTTACCTACATAATGTCTTTCCTTCGATGGCTGTTATGATTAAGCAATATATACAACTGTATGTATATAAGGAGAACAATTAGACGAAATCAATCTCATTTTAACCGAACTTTTAAACCTTTTCCAGCTCTATTTGAATAAATTCTTTTTCCAATAAACTGACCTCTAGAAGCACAACTAGCATGGAAGAGGCTCCCTTTGGGCGCAGCTCAAGAGAGGGAGCAAAAAGCACACTGCTTACAATCTGATTAAAACTGGAATACAAACTTTTGCACCAGTTTCCGGCATTTTTCGGCTATATTCGTCATTTGTCCATTTACAGAATATATAAATATGCTTCGTCAGTTTTATTAACTTCTGAAAATTAAAATTCTAGTTTCTTCCTCAAAGTGTTCAGGGGATATTAATTGTTCATATTCAGAAATGAAAGCCAGTTGTACTTGCGTTGCAAGAGAAGACTATCGTTCACGTTGTTGAAGGTTCTCTGGGGAGACTATTTAGTCATTACTGCGAGTGCGTGCAACGACCACCAGATGAATTCGGACCGCCTGGTGTGGTACCAAAGATTCGAACTACGAAGTAGTTAGGAAAAGTTTTACAAAGAGTCAGTTTTATTGAGCTTCGCCCCCCACAGATAACATTCAAGTGTGGCGTTAATGTTGTTTTCGAGTGGTGCATGCACGCACACACACACACACACACACACACACACACACACAAGATAGAAAAACAGATGGGCGGAGCAAAATTTTTTTGTTTGTCCTGAGGCGTAGAAATGTCTATCTACGCCTCTTCTGACCTCTAAATTCAAAACCAAAGAAAATTTAAAAACAGTAGTAATCAACCATTGAAACGCTATTATATATATGTATATGTATCATCATCATCATCATTGTCAACCATTATCAATCCACTGCTGGACGAAGGTCTCCCCAAGTTTCCTCCACAACGGTCTGTCTTGTGCCAGTCTCCTCCATGTCACCCCTGCATACTTTCGAATTTCATCCACCCATCTCCCATGTGGTCTTCTTCTGGGTCTTTTCCTGTCCCTTGGAATCCAATCTAAAATTTCGGCTGTCCATCGATGATCTGTCCTTCTGGCAGTATGTCCAGCCCATTGCCATTTCAGGGATTTAACTCTGATCATGATGTCTTCCACTCTTGTCATTTTTCGGATCCACGTGTTCCTCTTCTTATCTCTCCTGGTTACACCAAGCATGCACCTTTCCATGCCACTTTGAGTTGTCTGCAGCCTTTGTATGTCTCTTTTAGTCAAGGTCCACGTCTCTGCACCATACGTAAGCACTGGAAGGATGCATTGATCAAACACTTTTCTTTTAAGACATAATGGCATATTGCTCTTGAATATTATGCTGTTTCTTCCAAAAGCTCTCCAGGCAAGTTTTGTACGCCGATTAATTTCTTCATCAATGTGACCCTCACTTGATATCTGCTGTCCAAGATAAACGTACGTATCTGTTATCTCCAGCTTTTCTCCATCAATCGATAAATCTTCATTTCTTGTAAAAGCATTGAACATCACTTTTGTCTTCTGAAAGTTCATTTTTAATCCCACTTCTTTACTCTTGTCAGCAAGTTCCTGGATCATACTCTGCAGCTCTGATGGGCTAGTTGCAAAAATGACTACGTCATCAGCAAAACGAAGGTGGGTTAGATAATCTCCATTAATCTTTATCCCCTTGTTTTCCCAGCTCAGTGACTGAAAAACACCATCCAATGTGGCATTAAAGAGCTTCGGAGATATGGTGTCACCTTGTCTCACTCCCTTTCCAATTTTTATGTGTGTTGTATTTTCAAACAGCCTAATCTTTGCACTTGCATTTTCATAGATGTTATTAATAATATTAATGTATGCATCTTCAATACCGCAGGATTTCAGAGCCATTGTAACTGCTGATGGTTTCACCGAATCAAAGGCTTTTTCATAATCGATAAAAGCCATGCACAATGGAAGTTCATATTCCCTCGCTCTTTCAATTAGTTCTCTCAGCACATGGATATGATCTATTGTGCTGTAGCCACTCCTGAATCCAGCTTGTTCTCTCGTTTGAGCCATGTCCAGTGTTGCCTTCAAGCGGTGTGAAAGAACTTTAGTGAAGATTTTATAAACCACTGATAGGAGGCTGATAGGTCTGTAGTTTCCGAGATCCTCAATGTCACCTTTCTTATGTAGCAGGATCATTGTAGCGGTGTTCCAATCCTCAGGAATCTTTCCTTCATTAAGGCATCGAGTGAAAATTTGGGCGAGTACTGTTTCGATTTCTCCACTTGCTTCTTGTATGATGTCTACAGTAATTCCATCTTCTCCTGGAGCTTTTCCCCGCTTCATGTTCTTGATTGCATGTGCAACTTCTGCTGGAAGGACTGGAGGAACTCTGGTACTGGTATCTTTCATGATGTCTGGAGTGCATGTATCATCCCTTTCATATAATTTGGAGTAGAAATCTTTCACTCTTGTCAAAATTTCGCCTCTATTTCTTGTTACTGAACCATCTTCTTTTCTCAGTGCCATAATCTGTTTTCTTCCCTTACTGAGATGTCCCTTTGCTATCTTTAGGCTTTGGTTGTTTTCAATTGCTTTCCTCACTAGTTCACAGTTGAATTTTCTTACGTCTTCAGTGATACTTTTTCGTACTGTCTTGCATAGCTCTATATATTCCACTTTGGAAGTCACATCCTCTTTAGTTGTCCTCATCTCTCTTCTTTTTTGCATCAACATTTTCGTTTTTCCTGATAATTTATTTACATGCAACTTGTTCTTAGACCCAGCTAATTTTGTTGCTCTTTCCATAAGAGCTTTGGTTATTTTTCTGTTACCTTCAGAGATGTCCACTTCTTCCGATGTTAGGCCTTCTAAAGCAGAGAACCTGTTCTTCAGTTCCAACTTGAAGGTATTATGGTGTTTTTTAAGGTTGGTTATGTCAATAGATTTTGTTTGTCTTATATGAGCTTGCCACGTTCAAGTTTAGTGTTGAGGGGCATCTTACATCTCACCAATCTATGGTCACTACCTGTGTTGAACTTGTTTAGCACACTGCAGTCTTCGATGACGAATTTTTTGTTACACATAATAAAATCAATTTCACTTGTCGTCCCATTTGGATGTCTCCATGTCCATTTCCTGTTTGGCTTTTTCTTGAAAAAGGAGTTCAAGATGAAAAACCCTTCTGCCTCTGCAAACTCAACGAGAGTATTTCCACGCTGGTTTCTGTTGCCGTGACCGAATTTACCTACTGAAGTTTCATTCTGTTGCCGTTGCCCTATTTTTGCATTGAAATCTCCCATAATTATTTTCAAGTGCTGCTTACCTTTATTATTTAGATGACAAATTTCCTCATAAAATTCTTCAATTTCTTCTTCAGGATGACTTGTGGTGGGTGCATAAGTTTGAATAATCTGAGCCTGGTATCTTCTCGATAGTTGGATAACGAGTCGTGCAGCTCTGTCAGAGGAACTTTCAACTTCTACCACTTTATCCTTCAGTTTCTTGTTTATTATAAATCCAACACCACTAGTTCTGCCAGTATCTGTCCCACGATAGTAGAAGAGATGTCCACTTTTCAGTTCGATGAGATCTTCTCCTTTTCTCCTTACCTCACTTAGCCCCACGATGTCCCACTTGATCCTTTGTAGTTCCTCTTCCAATTCAAGAAGCCTTGAATCAGAAGATAGGGAGCGTCCATTGTACGTTGCCAAGGTCAGCATCAGATGGCAGCCTAGTCCGGTCCTCCGGGGATTCTTAGCACCCTCTGCCTTCACGTCGCACTGGCCGCTGCCTTGGCCAGGTACATTCCAGCTGCCGGAGACTGAGGGCCAAGATTTAAGTTGTGGAGTCATTTTGGAGGGGTTTGGCCATAACTCACCACGCTGGCCAAGCGGGTTGGTGAGTGTGGGATAGAATTTCCTCTAATCCCGATGGTATAGTTATACCGCTATTGGCGGTCGTCAGAGCCCCTTTAGTGGGAACAGGATGCACCACGAGAAGGCGGGGTTGACATTTGTCAAGGAGCGGCTGTGATGTTACGCATCACCTGACCTTACATCCCTGTATATGTATACATATATATATATATAGGACCATAACAAGCTTTTCTTATCTATGGACTGCGGAACTTGAAATTACGCCTCTTTGAGTTCAAGGTTACGTCCCTTTGAGTTTGAGATTACGACCCTTTGAGTTCAAGGTTACGCCCCTTTGAGTTCAAGGTTACGCCCCTTTGCGTTCAAGGTTACGCCCCTTTGAGTTCAAGATTACGACCCTTTGAGTTCAAAATTACACCCCTTCGAGTTCCACTCAAATAATACGGGGTTTTTACTTCCTCACACATCACTGTTAAAGGAAAGTATATGATCGTTCAAAAATCGCACTTCAGGTTTTTGACATAATTTTATTAAAAATGCAAAAACTAAGTAAATACCCAAGAACCACAGGTTGTAAATACCAAGTAAAGCGTAAACGTTATGTGAACGCCGACAACACAACACTCCACAGAAAGGCAGAACGGAAAACAAACCTGCGCAGAATGAATGAGTATCGGATAGTGAACGTAACAATAGGAAGAAGCACTAGGCTTGTAAAAATTCCTTTCAAAGTTAAACGGTCAGATAACTTTCTGCGACAGAGTACAAATGATTAATTATCTCTTCGTCCCAACTAAATGTTGAAATATACAATATATATGCAAGTATATAGTCACATATATTGTATATTCCAACATTTAGTTGGGACGAAGAGATAATTAATCATTTGTACTCTGTCGCAGAAAGTTATCTGACCGTTTAACTTTGAAAGGAATTTTTACAAGCCTAGTGCTTCTTCCTATTGTTACGTTCACTATCCGATATTCATTCATTCTGCGCAGGTTTGTTTTCCGTTCTGCCTTTCTGTGGAGTGTTGTGTTGTCGGCGTTCACATAACGTTTACGCTTTACTTGGTATTTACAACCTGTGGTTCTTGGGTATTTACTTAGTTTTTGCATTTTTAATAAAAATTATGTCAAAAACCTGAAGTGGGATTTTTGAACGATCATATACTTTCCTTTTAACAATATATATTCAAGTATATAGGCACATATATATGCAAGTATAGGGATGTAAGGTCAGGTGATGCGTAACATCACAGCCTCTCCTTGACATATGTCAACCCCGCCTTCTCGTGGTGCATCCTGTTCCCACTAAAGGGGCTCTGACGACCGCCCATAGCGGTATAACTATACCATCGGGATTAGAGGAAATTCTATCCCACACTCACCAACCCGCTTGGCCAGCGTGGTGAGATATGGCCAAACCCCTCCAAAATGATTCCACAACTTAAATCTCGGCCCTCAGTCTCCGGCAGCTGGAATGTACCTGGCCAAGGCAGCGGCCAGTGCGACATGAAGGCAGAGGGTGCTAAGAATCCCCGGAGAACCGGACTAGGCTGCCATCTGATGCTGACCTTGGCTACTTACAATGGACGCTCCCTATTTTCTGATTCAAGGCTTCTTGAATTGGAAGAGGAACTACAAAGGATCAAGTGGGACATCGTGGGGCTAAGTGAGGTAAGGAGAAAAGGAGAAGATCTCATCGAACTGAAAAGTGGACATCTCTTCTACTATCGTGGGACAGATACTGGCAGAACTAGTGGTGTTGGATTTATAATAAACAAGAAACTAAAGGATAAAGTTGTAGAAGTTGAAAGTTCTTCTGACAGAGCTGCACGACTTGTTATCCAACTCTCGAAAAGATACCAGGCTCAGATTATTCTAACTTCTGCACCCACCACAAGTCATCCTGAAGAAGAAATTGAAGAATTTTATGAGGAAATTTGTCATCTAAATAATAAAGGTAAGCAGCACTTGAAAATAATTATGGGGGATTTCAATGCAAATATAGGGCAACGGCAACAGAATGAAACTTCAGTAGGTAAATTCGGTCACGGCAACAGAAACCAGCGTGGAAATACTCTCGTTGAGTTTGCAGAGGCAGAAGGGTTTTTCATCTTGAACTCCTTCTTCAAGAAAAAGCCACACAGAAAATGGACATGGAGACATCCAAATGGGACGACAAGTGAAATTGATTTTATTATGTGCAACAAAAAATTCGTCATAGAAGACTGCAGTGTGCTAAACAAGTTCAACACAGGTAGTGACCATAGATTGGTGAGATGTAAGATGCACCTCAACACTAAACTTGAACGTGGCAAGCTCATAAGACAAACAAAATCTATTGACATAACCAACCTTAAAAAACACCATAATACCTTCAAGTTAGAACTGAAGAACAGGTTCTCTGCTTTAGAAGGCCTAACATCGGAAGAAGTGGACATCTCTGAAGTTAACAGAAAAGTAACCAAAGCTCTTACGGAAACAGCAACAAAATTAGCTGGGTCTAAGAACAAGTTGCATGTGAACAAATTATCAGGAAAAACCAAAATGTTGATGCAAAAAAGAAGAGAGATGAGGACAACTAAAGAAGATGTGACTTCCAAAGTGGAATATATAGAGCTATGCAAGACAGTAAAAAAAAGTATCACTGAAGACGTAAGGAAATTCAACTGTGAACTAGTGAGGAAAGCAATTGAAAACAACCAAAGCCTAAAGATAGCAAAGGGACATCTCAGTAAGGGAAGAAAACAGATTATGGCACTGAGAAAAGAAGATGGTTCTGTAACAAGAAATAGAGGCGAAATTTTGACAAGAGTGAAAGATTTCTACTCCAAATTATATGAAAGGGATGATATATGCACTCCAGACATCATGAAAAATACCAGTACCAGAGTTCCTCCAGTCCTTCCAGCAGAAGTTGCACATGCAATCAAGAACATGAAGCGAGGAAAAGCTCCAGGAGAAGATGGAATTACTGTAGACATCATACAAGAAGCAAGTGGAGAAATCGAAACGGTACTCGCCCAAATTTTCACTCGATGCCTTAATGAAGGAAAGATTCCTGAGGATTGGAACACCGCTACAATGATCCTGCTACATAAGAAAGGTGACATTGAGGATCTCGGAAACTACAGACCTATCAGCCTCCTATCAGTAGTTTATAAAATCTTCACTAAAGTTCTTTCACACCGCTTGAAGGTAACACTGGACATGGCTCAACCGAGAGAACAAGCTGGATTCAGGAGTGGCTACAGCACAATAGATCATATCCACGTACTGAGAGAACTAATTGAAAGAGCGAGGGAATATGAACTTCCATTGTGCATGGCTTTTATCGATTATGAAAAAGCCTTTGATTCGGTGAAACCATCAGCAGTTACAATGGCTCTGAAATCCTGCGGTATTGAAGATGCATACATTAATATTATTAATAACATCTATGAAAATGCAAGTGCAAAGATTCGGCTGTTTGAAAATACAACACACATAAAAATTGGAAAGGGAGTGAGACAAGGTGACACCATATCCCCGAAGCTCTTTAATGCCACATTGGAGGGTGTTTTCCAGTCGCTGAGCTGGGAAAACAAGGGGATAAAGATTAATGGAGATTATCTAACCCACCTTCCTTTTGCTGATGACGTAGTCATTTTTGCAACTACTCCATCAGAGCTGCAGAGTATGATCCAGGAACTTGCTGACAAGAGTAAAGAAGTGGGATTAAAAATGAACTTTCAGAAGACAAAAGTGATGTTCAATGCTTTTACAAGAAATGAAGATTTATCGATTGATGGAGAAAAGCTGGAGATAACAGACACGTACGTTTATCTTGGACAGCAGATATCAAGTGAGGGTCACATTGATGAAGAAATTAATCGGCGTACAAAACTTGCCTGGAGAGCTTTTGGAAGAAACAGCATAATTTTCAAGAGCAATATGCCATTATGTCTTAAAAGAAAAGTGTTTGATCAATGCATCCTTCCAGTGCTTACGTATGGTGCAGAGACGTGGACCTTAACTAAAAGAGACATACAAAGGCTGCAAACAACTCAAAGAAGCATGGAGAGGTGCATGCTTGGTGTAACCTGGAGAGATAAGAAGAGGAACTCGTGGATCCGAAAAATGACAAGAGTGGAAGACATCATGATCAGAGTTAAATCCCTGAAATGGCAATGGGCTGGACATACTGCCAGAAGGACAGATCATCGATGGACAGCCGAAATTTTAGATTGGATTCCAAGGGACAGGAAAAGACCCAGAAGAAGACCACATGGGAGATGGGTGGATGAAATTCGAAAGTATGCAGGGGTGACATGGAGGATACTGGCACAAGACAGACCGTTGTGGAGGAAACTTGGGGAGACCTTCGTCCAGCAGTGGATTGATAATGGTTGACAATGATGATGATGATATAGTCACAGGATGTAAGGTCAGGTGATGCGTAACATCACAGCCTCTCCTTGACAAATGTCAACCCCGCCTTCTCGTGGTGCATCCTGTTCCCACTAAAGGGGCTCTGACGACCGCCAATAGCGGTATAACTATACCATCGGGATCAGAGGAAATGCTATCCCACACTCACCAACCCGCTTGGCCAGCGTGGTGAGTTATGGCCAAACACCTCCAAAATGACTCTACAACTTAAATCTTGGCACTCAGTCTCCGGCAGCTGGAATGTACCTGGCCAAGGCAGCGGCCACTGCGACATGAAGGCAGAGGGTGCTAAGAATCCCCGGAGGACCGGACTAGGCTGCCATTTGATGCTGACCTTGGCTACCTATAACAGACGCTCCCTATCTTCTGATTCAAGGCTTCTTGAATTGGAAGAGGAACTACAAAGGATCAAGTGGGACATCGTCGGGCTAAGTGAGGTAAGGAGAAAAGGAGAAGATCTCATTGAACTGAAAAGTGGACATCTCTTCTATTATCGTGGGACAGATACTGGCAGAACTAGTGGTGTTGGATTTATAATAAACAAGAAACTGAAGGGTAAAGTGGTAGAAGTTGAAAGTTCCTCTGACAGAGCTGCACGACTCGTTATCCAACTATCGAGAAGATACCAGGCTCAGATTATTCAAACTTATGCACCCACCACAAGTCATCCTGAAGAAGAAATTGAAGAATTTTATGAGGAAATTTGTCATCTAAATAATAAAAGGTAAGCAGCACTTGAAGATAATTATGGGAAATTTCAATGCAAAAATAGGGCACCGGCAACAGAATGAAACTTCAGTAGGTAAATTCGGTCACGGCAACAGAAACCAGCGTGGAAATACTCTCGTTGAGTTTGCAGTATCAGAAGGATTTTTCATCTTGAACTCCTTTTTCAAGAAAAAGCCACACAGGAAATGGACATGGAGACATCCAATTGGGACGACAAGTGAAATTGATTTTATTATGTGTAACAAAAAATTCGTCATCGAAGACTGCAGTGTGCTGAACAAGTTCAACACAGGTAGTGACCATAGATTGGTGAGATGTGAGATGCACCTCAACACTAAACTGGAACGTGGCAAGCTCATAAGACAAACAAAATGTATTGACATAACCAACCTTAAAAAACACCATAATACTTTCAAGTTGGAACTGAAGAACAGATTCTCTGCTTTAGAAGGCCTAACATCGGAAGAAGTGGATATTTCGGAAGTTAACAGAAAAGTAACCAAAGCTCTTATGGAAACAGCAACAAAATTAGCTGGGTCTAAGAACAAGTTGTATGTGAACAAATTATCAGGAAAAACCAAAATCTTGATGCAAAAAAGAAGAGAGATGAGGACAACTAAAGAAGATGTGACTTCCAAAGTGGAATATATAGAGCTATGCAAGACAGCACGAAAAAGTATCACTGAAGACGTAAGGAAATTCAACTGTGAACTAGTGAGGAAAGCAATTGAAAACAACCAAAGCCTAAAGATAGCAAAGGGACATCTCAGTAAGGGAAGAAAACAGATTATGGCTCTGAGAAAAGAAGATGGTTCTATAACAAGAAATAGAGGCGAAATTTTGACAAGAGTGAAAGATTTCTACTCCAAATTATATGAAAGGGATGATACGTGTACTCCAGACATCATGAAAGGTACCAGAGTTCGTCTAGTCCTCCCAGCTGAAGTTGCTCATGCAATCAAGAACATGAAGCGGGGGAAAGCTCCAGGAGAAGATGGAATTACTATAGACATCATACAAGAAGCAAGTGGAGAAATTGAAACAGTACTCGCCCAAATTTTCACTCGATGCCTTAATGAAGGGAAGATTCCTGAGGATTGGAACAATGCTACAATGATCCTGCTACATAAAAAAGGTGACATTGAGGATCTCAGGAACTACAGATTTATCAGCCTCCTATCAGTGGTTTATAAAATCTTCACTAAAGTTCTTTCACACCGCTTGAAGGTAACACTGGACATGGCTCAACCGAGAGAACAAGCTGGATTCAGGAGTGGCTACAGCACAATAGATCATATCCACGTACTGAGAGAACTAATTGAAAGAGCGAGGGAATATGAACTTCCATTGTGCATGGCTTTTATCGATTATGAAAAAGCCTTTGATTCGGTGAAACCATCAGCAGTTACCACGGCTCTGAAATCCTGCGGTATTGAAGATGCATACATTAATATTATTAATAACATCTATGAAAATGCAAGTGCAAAGATTCGACTGTTTGAAAATACAACACACATAAAAATTGGAAAGGGAGTGAGACAAGGTGACACCATATCTCCGAAGCTCTTTAATGCCACATTGGAAAATGTGTTTCAATCACTGAACTGGGAAAACAAAGGGATAAAGATTAATGGAGATTATCTAACCCACCTTCGTTTTGCTGATGACGTAGTCATTTTTGCAACTACCCCAACAGAGCTGCAGAGTATGATCCAGGAACTTGCTGACAAGAGTAAAGAAGTGGGATTAAAAATGAACTTTCAGAAGACAAAAGTGATGTTCAATGCTTTTACAAGAAATGAAGATTTATCGATTGATGGATAAAAACTGGAGATAACAGATACGTATGTTTATCTTGGACAGCAGATATCAAGTGAGGGTCACATTGATGAAGAAATTAATCGGCGTACAAAACTTGCCTGGAGAGCTTTTGGAAGAAACAGCATAATTTTCAAGAGCAATATGCCATTATGTCTTAAAAGAAAAGTGTTTGATCAATGCATCCTTCCAGTGCTTACGTATGGTGCAGAGACGTGGACCTTAACTAAAAGAGACATACAAAGGCTGCAGACAACTCAAAATAGCATGGAGAGGTGCATGCTTGGTATAACCAGGAGAGATAAGAAGAGGAACTCGTGGATCCGAAAAATGACGAGAGTGGAAGACATCATGATCAGAGTTAAATCCCTGAAATGGCAATGGGACTGGACATACTGCCAGAAGGACAGACCATAGATGGACAGCCGAAATTTTAGATTGGATTCCAAGGGACAGGAAAAGACCCAGAAAAAGACCACATGGGAGATGGGTGGATGAAATTCGTAAATATGCGGGAGTGACATGGAGGAGACTGGCACAAGACAGACCGTTGTGGAAGAAACTTGGGGAGACCTTCATCCAGCAGTGGATTGATAATGGTTGACAATGATGATGATGATATAGTCACACTGATGAAGAAATTAATCGGCGTATAAAACTTGGTTGGAAAGCATTAAGCATTTAAAATAGATGAGAAAGCACAGTTTAAAGAGCAATTTACTATTATGT
This sequence comes from Macrothele yani, assembly GCA_039090855.1. NCBI lineage: Eukaryota > Metazoa > Arthropoda > Arachnida > Araneae > Macrothelidae > Macrothele > Macrothele yani. The sequence goes on from CM077011.1 coordinate 111,421,054, forward strand.
CTCAAGAGAAAAGTGATTAATCGCATCCTTCCAATTCTTACACACATGGAGAAGAGACGTGTACCTTAACTATGAGAAACATACAGAGGCTTGGAAGCATGGAGAGATGCATGCTTGGTGCAACGGGGAAAGATAAGAACAGGAACTGGTGGATCAAGAAAATGACAAGTGCGGAAGACATCAAGATCAAAGTAAAAATCACTGAAATGGCAATGGATTGGGCATATTGCCGGAATAACGGACCACTGACGGGCAACTAAAATATTAGACTGGTTACCAAGGGACAGGGACGTCGCCAAGGGGTGAGAGGGTGGGCTTCTGAAATTTGTCTTGCTCATTATGCCAGCTCAAAGTGTGCCATTTTTCAAGGTATTTAACTTTAAAATATAATCTGCACTTTGCCAAGTAATAAGTCTTGTGTTTTATTTCATTTAACCCTACATATTTTTCCCTACGAAGTGCAATGTTTACGTCTCCGTAGAAAGGTTATCAAAATAGCACCGCAGGGCCATGAAAATACACTTGTTCTCCACTCTTCCAATTTCTTAGTTTAAGTCTCTTTTTCAGGTTTGTATGTCCAGGGGGCTAATGAGGAGGGCGGATAGGAATTCACTGAGGGGTCGCTACTGATTGCTCTGTTTGTTTTCTTTACAAAATATGGGATTCTAACACGACAAGTGGAGTCTAAAGCTACACTAGCGTCCTTAAGACTACCCCGGAACAGTGAAAGTGGCTGACGACTGCTTTGTATCAGAGAAGTGCAAGGCAAAGTCGCTGGCTGGAAGAAAGTTAAAGAGGAGTTAGGTGATGTTTCTGGGATTTAAAAAACCGACATTTTTAAAAAAATTAATTGTTCAAGTACAGTACTATTTTTGTAAGAAAAAATGGAAAATTTCGAAAAGAAATTTAAGACAATGCATCCAGAGCAAGCAAAAAGTTGAAGGCAACAGTCCACCAATACTTGTATCTTACAGCCATCCCATGGCGTAAGTAGCCAGGTCCATGTATGTATGTGTGTGTCCAGGTGCGGAGGGGATTGGATTTGCACGAATTCTTTTGTAGCCGGTACTGAAAAACATTGAAACTGCTCCGGTGGTATAAGCGCTGGGTTCGAATCCAGTGAGCAGTGTTGCATTCAGATAGTTTTTTCCGGTGTGTGTGTGTGGGGGGGGGGGCAATTACAAATTTTGAGGGGGCTAAAACTTGTTGGTAGATGAAATTCGAAAGTATGCGGGAGTAACATGGAGGAGACTGGCACAAGACAGACCGTTGTGGAAGAAACTTGGGGAGACCTTCGTCCAGCAGTGGACTGATAATGGTTGACAATGATGATGATATAAAAATTTTATATAGAGTATGGGATGTAAGGTCAGGTGATGCGTAACATCACAGCCTCTCCTTGACAAATGTCAACCCCGCCTTCTCGTGGTGCATCCTGTTCCCACTAAAGGGGCTCTGACGACCGCAAATAGCGGTATAACTATACCATCGGGATCAGAGGAAATGCTATCCCACACTCACCAACCCGCTTGGCCAGCGTGGTGAGTTATGGCCAAACACCTCCAAAATGACTCTACAACTTAAATCTTGGCCCTCAGTCTCCGGCAGCTGGAATGTACCTGGCCAAGGCAGCGGCCAGTGCGACATGAAGGCAGAGGGTGCTAAGAATCCCCGGAGGACCGGACTAGGCTGCCATTTGATGCTGACCTTGGCTACCTACAACGGACGCTCCCTATCTTCTGATTCAAGGCTTCTTGAATTGGAAGAGGAACTACAAAGGATCAAGTGGGACATCGTCGGGCTGAGTGAGGTAAGGAGAAAAGGAGAAGATCTCATTGAACTGAAAAGTGGATATCTCTTCTATTATCGTGGGACAGATACTGGCAGAACTAGTGGTGTTGGATTTATAATAAACAAGAAACTGAAGGATAAAGTGGTAGAAGTTGAAAGTTCCTCTGACAGAGCTGCACGACTCGTTATCCAACTATCGAGAAGATACCAGGCTCAGATTATTCAAACTTATGCACCCACCACAAGTCATCCTGAAGAAGAAATTGAAGAATTTTATGAGGAAATTCGTCATCTAAATAATAAAGGTAAGCAGCACTTGAAGATAATTATGGGAGATTTCAATGCAAAAATAGGGCACCGGCAACAGAATGAAACTTCAGTAGGTAAATTCGGTCACGGCAACAGAAACCAGCGTGGAAATACTCTCGTTGAGTTTGCAGAGGCAGAAGGATTTTTCATCTTGAATTCCTTTTTCAAGAAAAAGCCACACAGGAAATGGACATGGAGACATCCAATTGGGACGACAAGTGAAATTGATTTTATTATGTGTAACAAAAAATTCGTCATCGAAGACTGCAGTGTGCTAAACAAGTTCAACACAGGTAGTGACCATAGATTGGTGAGATGTAAGATGCACCTCAACACTAAACTGGAACGTGGCAAGCTCATAAGACAAACAAAATGTATTGACATAACCAACCTTAAAAAACACCATAATACTTTCAAGTTGGAACTGAAGAACAGATTCTCTGCTTTAGAAGGCCTAACATCGGAAGAAGTGGATATTTCGGAAGTTAACAGAAAAGTAACCAAAGCTCTTATGGAAACAGCAACAAAATTAGCTGGGTCTAAGAACAAGTTGCATGTAAACAAATTATCAGGAAAAACCAAAATGTTGATGCAAAAAAGAAGAGAGATGAGGACAACTAAAGAAGATGTGACTTCCAAAGTGGAATATATAGAGCTATGCAAGACAGCACGAAAAAGTATCACTGAAGACGTAAGGAAATTCAACTGTGAGCTAGTGAGGAAAGCAATTGAAAACAACCAAAGCCTAAAGATAGCAAAGGGACATCTCAGTAAGGGAAGAAAACAGATTATGGCTCTGAGAAAAGAAGATGGTTCTATAACAAGAAATAGAGGCGAAATTTTGACAAGAGTGAAAGATTTCTACTCCAAATTATATGAAAGGGATGATACATGTACTCCAGACATCATGAAAGGTACCAGAGTTCTTCCAGTCCTCCCAGCAGAAGTTGCTCATGCAATCAAGAACATGAAGCGGGGAAAGCTCCAGGAGAAGATGGAATTACTATAGACATCATACAAGAAGCAAGTGGAGAAATTGAAACAGTACTCGCCCAAATTTTCACTCGATGCCTTAATGAAGGGAAGATTCCTGAGGATTGGAACAATGCTACAATGATCCTGCTACATAAAAAAGGTGACATTGAGGATCTCAGGAACTACAGACCTATCAGCCTCCTATCAGTGGTTTATAAAATCTTCACTAAAGTTATTTCACACCGCTTGAAGGTAACACTGGACATGGCTCAACCGAGAGAACAAGCTGGATTCAGGAGTGGCTACAGCACAATAGATCATATCCACGTACTGAGAGAACTAATTGAAAGAGCGAGGGAATATGAACTTCCATTGTGCATGGCTTTTATCGATTATGAAAAAGCCTTTGATTCGGTGAAACCATCAGCAGTTACCACGGCTCTGAAATCCTGCGGTATTGAAGATGCATACATTAATATTATTAATAACATCTATGAAAATGCAAGTGCAAAGATTCGGCTGTTTGAAAATACAACACACATAAAAATTGGAAAGGGAGTGAGACAAGGTGACACCATATCTCCGAAGCTCTTTAATGCCACATTGGAAAATGTCTTTCAATCAGTGAACTGGGAAAACAAAGGGATAAAGATTAATGGAGATTATCTAACCCACCTTCGTTTTGCTGATGACGTAGTCATTTTTGCAACTACCCCATCAGAGCTGCAGAGTATGATCCAGGAACTTGCTGACAAGAGTAAAGAAGTGGGATTAAAAATGAACTTTCAGAAGACAAAAGTGATGTTCAATGCTTTTACAAGAAATGAAGATTTATCGATTGATGGAGAAAAACTGGAGATAACAGATACGTATGTTTATCTTGGACAGCAGATATCAAGTGAGGGTCACATTGATGAAGAAATTAATCGGCGTACAAAACTTGCCTGGAGAGCTTTTGGAAGAAACAGCATAATTTTCAAGAGCAATATGCCATTATGTCTTAAAAGAAAAGTGTTTGATCAATGCATCCTTCCAGTGCTTACGTATGGTGCAGAGACGTGGACCTTAACTAAAAGAGACATACAAAGGCTGCAGACAACTCAAAATAGCATGGAGAGGTGCATGCTTGGTGTAACCAGGAGAGATAAGAAGAGGAACACGTGGATCCGAAAAATGACGAGAGTGGAAGACATCATGATCAGAGTTAAATCCCTGAAATGGCAATGGGCTGGACATACTGCCAGAAGGACAGACCATAGATGGACAGCCGAAATTTTAGATTGGATTCCAAGGGACAGGAAAAGACCCAGAAAAAGACCACATGGGAGATGGGTGGATGAAATTCGTAAATATGCGGGAGTGACATGGAGGAGACTGGCACAAGGCAGACCGTTGTGGAGGAAACTTGGGGAGACCTTCGTCCAGCAGTGGATTGATAATGGTTGACAATGATGATGATGATGATGATATAGGGTATAAAATTTTTCTTATGGTTGTATATCGCAAATGCGAATTCCAAGTAATCTACACATATAAGTGATTAAAAATGTAAATATATTATACCTTTGCTTTAATTCAGTAATGCACCACGGAGTTCACCATGGGGTGCTGTAATATATTGAAGGAATGGTAAGATCACGCTGTGCAGGAGAAAATCCCCCCTCTCCCAATTATTTAGGAGTGGTAAAAATGTACTCTCCTTACTACAAGCTTGTTTCTGATTATTAATTAATCATTACAGTGTTACCTGAAAACGTACGATGTAAACCATTCCCCCGCCATTTGGTTTCAGCCCCTTTATATTATTTCGATTACAAAAAAACAAAAAAACAAAAAAAAAACTAACCGCTCGGATGGTAGTTTAGGTGCTTTTTTTTTTTTTTTTTTTTTTTTTTTGTCACACATTGTAAACCATCCACCGTCAGGGAAAAAAACTTTTATAGGAACAATTTCTAATAATTTACTGTTGTAAAAAATTAGGCAGCAAATATTTTGTTGCATTAGAAGTACTAACGTCACGTTACATGAATCTTAACCGTATACATGAAAAGTCGGCATCCAGAAGACGGAAGTAAAGCTGAAATAAGCAAAATATGGTGGTGTATTGCAGTGCAAACATCGCTACTCTGTGGAATTAGGTTTTTACTGCTGATGTAGTCCGAGTTGTCATGCTTGAAAAATTGTCCCTTCAGCGAGGACTGTTTAATGTTTCATTGAAGGATGATACAAATTTAAGATTGGGTGTTTTTTTTATTATTATTAATATTACAATGTTTTCCCACATTAATTTTTTTAAATTAATTTCTCCAAATATTCTGCTCTAAACGAAAACAGTTAGACTAATATATAAAGGTAGATCGTCCAAAAACTGACGGGGATTTTCGGGGTCTAAGCACCCCCGAGAAGATGCCTGAATACATCATTGCACGTGAGGCATGGATGTTGTGTTTGCCTTGCGGCGCTGGCTCTCTCCCTTCCCTGGAACCAGTGACACTAAATTAGGGACGGGCGACTGCTTATAGCACATTGAGTTGCTCACGGTGGTCGTTTAATCTTCAATTAAAAGAAAAAAAAAGCATTAAAATTTGTTCTTTCAATGTTTAGCCCAACCCGTCGCCCACCCTGATTTTGAAGTCTAGCGACGTCCCTGCCAAAGGACAAGAAAAAAACAAAAACAAAAATAAAAACAAAGAGGATACATTTATTATTAGAAAATGTAGTGCTCAGTTATTCGGATTTTTAATTTAAATTCTATAAATAATGAATATTTGAAATTGGACAATTTCTGGAAGCATTAGTACGTCGGGTGACAAACTAAAGCCGAAAGTTGAGGGGAAAGCTTCTTCGTCCCCATACGATTTTACATCCTTACCTCCTTCAAGGCTGTCAAACATTTTAGTACACGTACAAGATACTAAAATACAACAAAAATAATTGATACAATCAATTATTAATATCTTATTATTTTTTTAAATGCTTTAAAAAACCGTTTCGTCCACTTTAGTGTTTTAAATTTGTCAAAAAATTTGGCTATACCAACTGGGGGGTTCGAGGCCTCCCCTCCCCCTCCACCCCTTATGGGCGCCCTTGGTCTATTCATACGTAGTCTAGCATCTGATACATCGAGATAAGGTGCCGTCAGGCCGTCATCGAGATAAGGGGCCGTTTTAAACCTAGTACGTCCGTGATTTTTTGCTTTTTTTAGACTCCCTTCTCATGTCACATTTTGTCCGATTGTTGACACCCCCCTAAAAAGTACGTCCTAATTCCCGCAACCTCCTTTATTTTTGACAACTGCTTTTAGAAGTGCGTTGAGAAACAGAAAGAAAACATGCAATTACTTAAAGGAATCTTCCATATATTTATACTTTTTCTTCAGAAAATATTTATTATTTAGGCATTAATTTATTCCCAAATGTTACCCGAACTTTATCATTCTGAAATAAAGATCTACAAATGAACCCACGCATTCAAAGTGGCAACACTCTCGATCATATCATCTACAAAACACGATAGATTTGGTAGTACAAATACGAGAACTTAATATTCTGATTTAGCTAAATATCATCAAAAATCTGAAATATATCATACCTTTTTTTTTAACTATTAAAAGAAGAAAAAAGAGAAAACAAAACGAAAACATATCACCCACTATATTTTTGCCACTGGATGTCCGAATTACTAAACCTGCCCCCTCCCCCAAGTCACATTTGGTCCAGTTGTCAAGAACCCCTCCTCCCCCTGTAATCTCGGAAGTACTTTATGGACGGTCCCTAAGATAACTATACAATTAGTCTAAAGAAACATGCCATAAAATACATGGAAACGTTTTGTCATCTATTATTTGGTTGTTGCCATGCAAGGAAAGATTTTCAGTCAATTATAACGGATAATTTTTTTTTACCTGCATTAGGCTATATCCACAGTCTCTCTCCAAGCTGCCTCTTAAAATCAAGTTGCGTCGGATTGCGGAACTAGGGCTGTTCGCGACGTCGTAGATGGGGTGGCCGTAGTACTGTTGTTGGTCTGCATGTTGGGATTCCATAGGAAGACGTAGTAGAGAGAGAGCACGATGGCCGCAAGGGATACTGAGAATACGTAAGCGAGCACCGTGAGAAGCCTGACGAGCTTTTTGTTCTGCTTTGTCTCATAAATTTTGGCTCTGCTTTGTTCTCCAGCAAATCTGATGTCGCAATCTGCTGCGGCTACAGCCGAAGACGGAACGAAATCGCCTGCGTTCCCTTCTCCCATGTTGACTGAACCAGAGCTCTGATGTTGATGGGACTCTCGCTTCGATCCTTCTCCGATCGATACTTTGATGACAGCTTCATGGAGACGATAACAGCGCCATCTACTATCTGCAGCTTTGTCTTCTGCTCTGTGTCATTGTCTGAAAGTCTCACGTTTCAAATACACGAAAACGAAGAAAGGTCTAAAAAGTTTAGTACGTTTTAGGAATACAGATTTATCCAGAAATTTCAGATTGGACAGTGCTAAAAAAAAACTGGGACAGGGGCGATCTGTTAAGTGAAAGCAAATTTCTCAAAAGCTACAAATTTCTATTGTGAAATATTTAGGTTTTCAAACCTAGAATTAACAAGGTAGTAAAATCATGCAATGCATTGATTATGATACGCTTTCCAACATACCCGGAACCATTACTCAGCTTATTACTCATGTTATGAGGATAATGGCTGTGGGATAAATCTCGCTCCTGTGCCCTGACCTTTGACCCCATTTCGATTATATTCAACAGAATTGGTTCAGTATACCTCCGGAACAGCATGATAAAGTTTTGTCGCAATCGAAGCATTTTTACGTAAGTTATGACGCATAAGGGCGATGGGATGAATACCTCTCCATGTCCTGACCTTTTACCCCATTTCGCCCATTTTTAATAGGGTTCCTCCCCAGGCTGTCCCCTACCACATACTAAAATTTCATCGAAATCGAACCATTTTAACGCGAGTTATCGTGCGGACGGACGGACAAACGGACGAAACAAAGCTGGAGCATATACGCTTCTTCAACCTACGGTTGGAAAGCGTAAAAAATGGGGAAAACTTAAAAAAATTGAGAACTTTTGTGTATTTTTATAGTTAAAAATGGCAAAGCCCATTTACAGGGGAGGGGAGCAGTGGCGGTTCTGGACAAAAAATGGGGGGGGGGGACACAATTCCTACATGTGCCCGTAATTAATCAAAATTAATATATAATTCCCTAAAAAGCAGTTATATTCGTGGGACCTCTGCCCTCCAGCCCCGGCTTAGAACCGCCACTGGGGGGGGCTGCAACCCCATACCTATCGTTTTCAAGGGGCTCCAAATTATGCAGGATCCTTAAAGATCTGACAGAGTTCTACAGTTTTTTTTTGCTTTTTTTCAGATAGCACCACTCTATAAGAAACTGCCTTGCGAAAAAAAAAATTATATTTCTTTCCCCTTTTTTAGGAGGGCTCAACAAAAAGTATAGACGCCCCCAGTCCATCCTCAAATCTTTCGAAAGCATTACAGATGTTTTGTACACATCTGTAATTGGGGGAAATTTTCATACATTAGGAATTCGTTTGAATCATGATATTTGGATCATATGATTTTGTTCACTACTTTGATATAATTTCAACAAACTGAACCAGCGGAGGAAGAAGCAAATGAAGTGGTGTCCATTTTTTAACCACGCATTTTAACATTTTCTTGCTAACACTGATTCATCCATGAATCATGGGATACACACTTCAATATGGCGGGGATATTTTTATGGCTTCCTCATCCTATTTTGGGAAAGTTTTCTCCTAGGTATTTTAATTCTGCCACCCATAGTGAGATCCTAGATGTGCTACTAATACTAGGACTCCAAAATACTGCCCACTCCCGTGCCCCCTGTCTCCTTACATGTGCTCTGAAAATGGGTAAAACCAGGAATCTCTCTTTTTTTTTCCAAAACTACACATATATAGTATTTATACTCTTTTTATTTTTTGCCTCTCATGTCGCAATTTTTTTCCTAAACAAGGCAAAAGCAACTAAATATTAACATGGGACGCTGAAACAGTTGATATATTGCAGGTGCCTTCTCAAAAAACTCGGAGCTTTCCCGCAAAAAAAATCTTCGAAGCCCCTTTGTGGAAATATATCAGCTTTCAGTTATTTAAATTTTTAAATTCCACATTATGAACTAGGTTTTATGGGCGTTTTAATAATTCAAATTATTTGCAACCTACAGGTATTTTTCGTAACACCAAAGTTATTGCACTTTATTGCGTGTAACACGATAAACTTCAATAAATGCGCACGCCGTAATTAAAATGATTGCTTTAATTTTATGCTAATAGAAATTACTACAAAACAGTTATGTCAAAATAAATCATATAATGCAAATTTTATTCTTTTGGGGAATTTGAAATGCTTCAGCATCACACAAGCCAAACACGTAAACGCAGTGTGATAGTGTCTAATGACCTTTTCCAATTTATACGAAAATACAGCACATAAGTAAGCAAATAAACAAGTAAGAATTTTAGCACAAAACATGTAAAACTACTTAAATTATTCTACTCTTGAATATAAAAAACAAACATGCCACAATGCTATGCCCATAGTAAAAAAAATTATCTTGACTCTGTTATAAAAAAACAAGATACAGGTCTCTTGCTTCTTCATCTCTATGAAGAACACATTTCAGTTCATTATGTATTCTGAAAATGCGTAGTTACGTGTAAAGAACTTTAATACTTATCCTCATTGGTATAAAATTTCATTCACTGAACTGATGTTTCTTTCACATTCTCTTGTATACAGGGTGTTCGTAAACTGTTTTGACAAAAGAAGAGGGGTGATAGTACCCATCAAGACAAGCAATATTCACAATGGAACCTAAGGTCGCATTCCACTCTGAGTGTCAGAAAAGAGTAAAGTTAGATGTCCAAGTTGAACTTTCAACAGTGCAAAGAAAGAGAATTAACGACATCATAAGTTCCACAATTCCATTTATGGAGATCAGGCACAGACTCAAAGTAGATGCTCAAAGTGGCGGCCATGGGTGCCGTTGCACAATTCACATCGGCGAATGAAAGACTGGAGCACCTTCTCGAAGACTCCTGGTGTCGTGTTTATCCTGTCCGCTGCAACAACGATTCTCGCGACGAGATCTTCCACGGAGTCCAGAGGCGTCTCGTACACCAATGATTTCATGTGCCCCCAGAAGAAGAAGTCCAGTGGGTTTAAGTCCGGTGATCGTGGAGGCCATGCCACAGGTCCGCCACGTCCAATCCATCGTACGGGATACGTGGCATTCAGGAAGTGTCTACTGCACCTTGATAAGCCAATCAGCTGCAACTGTCGATGCTGCGTCTTTTCTCTGGCAATTTGCATACGGTAAATGCTTGACGGTGATGATCTGGCGATGTGCTACTTCTCCGGCACGAAAGAAATGACGTCTGAGGTGACAACTTGTGCTTGTTGGACGTATTTCGAAGTTACTCTTTTCTGACACTCAGAGTGGAATGCGACCCTAGGTTCCATTGTAAATATTGTTCGTCTTGATGGTACTATCAAACCCCTTCTTTTGTCAAAACAGTTTGCGAACACCCTGTTTATAGGAACTGATGCTATGACTATGAAAAAGGGTCTCAAGTCCTCTGGAATAACTGCTTTTCCATCATCCAGCATTTATAAGCTTAAACTTCGAAAAAAAAAATGTTTTTCTTTTAATACCTCTTTCAAAGCTGCCGTAAAAAAAATCCTGGCTATTTCTTTAACCAGCATATGAAGTCTCCGCAAAAGATTTTGTAAAATCTTTATGTGAAAAAAGATGTTCCCGCAAAAGATTTTATTTGCGGAAACATCATTTTGTAAAAACTTCTGCGGCTAGAGACGTATATGAAGTCTCATGAAGTCTCCGCAAAAGATTTTGTAAAATCTTTATGTGAACAAGTTAGTAAAATCATGCAATGCATTGATTATGCCCCATTCGATTATATTAAACAGAATTGGTTCGGTATACCTACTAAAGTTTTGTCGCAATAGAAGCATTTTTAGTCATGTTATGAGGATAAGGGCTGTGAATAAATCTCGCTCCTGTGCCCTAACCTTTGACCCCATTTCGATCATATTCAACAGAATTGGTTCAGTATACCTCCGGAACAACATACTAAAGTTTTGTCGCAATAGAAGCATTTTTAGTCAAGTTATGAGGATAATGGCAGTGGAATAAATCTCGCTCCTGTGCCCTGACCTTTGACTCCATTTCGATGAATCTCAACAGAACCGGTTCAGTATACCTCGGGGGGAACAACATGATAAAATTTTGTCGCGATCGAGGGAATTTTACGTAAGTTATGACGGATAAGGGCGATGAAATGGATCCGGCTCCTATGACCTGACCTTTGACCCCATTTCGCCCATTTTCAATAGGGTTCGTGCCCAGATTGTTCCCGACCACATACTAAACTTTAATCGAAATTGAACCATTTTTACGTTAGTTATCGTGCGGACAGACAGAGCTGGAGCATATACGTTTTTTCAACCTACGGTTGCAATCGTAAACAAGTTAGTAAAATCATGCAATGCATTGATTATGATACGCTTTCCAACATACCAGAAATCATTACTCAAGTTGTGAGGATAATGGCGGTAGAATAAATCTCGCTCCTATGACCTGACCTTTGACTCCATTTCGATGATATTAAACAAAACCGGTAAAGTATACTTCCGGAAAAACATGATAAAGTTTTGTCTCAATCGAAGCATTTTTACGTAAGTTATAACGCATAAGGACAATGGAATGGATCCCACTCCTATGTCCTGACCTTTGACCCCATTTCGCCCATCTTCAATAGGGTTCGTCCCCAGGTGGTCCCTTACCACCTACTAAAACATCATTGAAATCGAACCATATTTACGCAAGTTATGACGCATAGTGGGTTACATCCCCTCCTATGTCCTGACCTTTGATCCCATTTTCAATAGGGTTCGTCCCCAGGTGGCCCCCTACCACATACTAAAATTTCATTGAAATCGAACCATATTTACGCAAATTAAGTCTCATAAGGGCAGTGGAATGCATCCCGCTCCTATGTCCTGACCTTTGACCTCATTTCACCCATTTTCAATATGGTTCGTCCCTAAGTGGTCCCCTATACCACATACTAAAATTTCATCGAAATCGAACCATTTTTACGCAAGTTATGACGCATAAGAGCAATGGAATGGATCCCGCTCCTATGTCCTGACCTTTGACCCTCTTTCACCCATTTTTAATAGGGTTCGTCCCTAAGTAGTCCCCTACCACATACTAAAATTTCATCGAAATCGAACCATTTTTACTCAAGTTATGACACATAAGGGCAATGGAATGGATCCCGCTCCTATGTCCTGACCTTTGATCCCATTTCTCCCATTTTCAGTAGGGTTCGTCCCTAGGTGATCCCCTATCATATACTAAAATTTCATCGAAATCGAATCATCTTTACGCGAGTTATCGTGCGGACGTTCAGGCGGACGGACGCAGCGTTGCATTCAAAGACTTTTTTTCAGTGGGACAATTACAAATTTGAGGGGGCTGAAACTCGTTGACTGATTATATACATACAATCACAATTTTTTTTATTTATACATACATTAATATATATTAAAATTTTAAATATTTAAAAAAAAATTATGCTCGTATATCAAAAATGTAAATTCCAAGAAATCTACACATACAAATGATTAAAAATGTGAAAATGTTATACCTTTGCTTTAATTCAATAATGAAGCATGGGGTGGTGTAAGATATTAAGGATCCGAGTAAGATAACGCTGTGCTGGAATAAATATCCCCCTTCGCCACAAAAAAATCATGAAGAGTGGTAAAAATGTCTTCGCCTTGCTACAAACGTGTTTCTGATTATTAAGGAATCATTACAGTGTTACCTAAAAACGTATGATGCAAACCATTTCCCTGCCACTTGGTTTCAGCCCCTTTAGATTATTTAGATTAGCACATAGTAGTAAAAACAAACAAACTCGCTAACCGTTTGGATGCCAGTTTGAGGTGCTTCGATTTTTTTTTTGTTTTTTTTAACAGAGTGTAAACCACCCACCGCCACAGAATAGCAAATTATAATTTTTAACAATAGCAAATTAATAGAAATTATTCTTTCTAATAATTTGCTATTGTTAAAAATTAGGTAGCAAATATTTCGTTGTATATGGAAAACTACCGTATACATGGAAAATCGGCATAGAAGACAGAAATAAAGCTGGAATGCCAGCTTGCAAAATATGATGATGTATTGCAGGGCAAACATCTCTACTCTGTGTAATTAGGTTTTTATTGCGGAAGTAGTCCGAATTGTCAGTGCTTCAAAAATTGCCCCTTCAGCGAGGACTGTTTAATGTTTTATTGAAGGATGATAGAAATTTCAAATTGAAGTCCATGTGGATGTTGTTGTTTTTTTCCTTTATTATTATTGTAATTTTTTTTCTAATTTTCCTAATTTCTTTTTAATTAATTTTTACAAATATTCAGCTATAAACGAAAATGATTAAGCTAAATATAAAGGGAGATCACCCAAAAACCTACGGGAGGGCGTTCAGGGATTTTCGGGGGCTAAGCACCCCCGAAAAGATGCCTGAATACATCACTGGACGGACAGACAGACGGATAGACGGACGGACGGACAAAGCTGGAGCATATACGCTTCTTTAACCTAAGGTTGGAAAGCGTAAAAAATGGGAAATTACACGATTTTACACTATAAAAGCCGTCGGACGCAAAACTTACATGGAAGAAATATTCTCTTAATAAGTGGAAGTACGTCAAAATTATTAAATCAGAAATCGTACATCCCTGGATTGCTTGTTTTTACTGTTCATCACGTAACATGAATCACATCGGAAAACTTGAAAATTACATCCCGCTCCAGGAACAGTGGCGTGCCCAGAGGGGGGGGTTAAACCCCCCCCAATTGGAACCTTTCGATATTTCAAAAACGCGATTTTAATAGGGCAAAGTTTTGCTAGTATTTGAAATTGTTTTTAACTCTCATGGCAACAATTGAATATGTTTTCTGCATGAAGACTAGGAAGCGACAAGAATCCAAGGACTGGATGTCCCATTGCATTGAAAAGCCAATACATGGGTATACTGAAAGTTTCTGTGGCGACGAGGCAATGACAAATTTGAGTTCCATGACTTATTTCAGATTATTCTCAAGCACTCTGAAAAGCAAGGAGTTTTAACGAAAATACCAAGCATCACATCAAAACAAAACCAACGCTGTAACATAAACACACAAAACCCAGAAGACTATTACGGGATTTCAATTTATGTACCATTTTCAGACATTAGTGCTTATACACAGATTTCTCGCACACAAATATATGCCTATTAGTGCTTTGGAAAACAGATTTCTCACACACAAATCGGTCTTATCAGGATTCCAGTCGCTTTTCCTAACTTGTTTTCTGCACAGATACAGTAAATAGCAAATAAGAATATAGGTCAGACGAATATTAATAATAATTTCCAGCAATATTTATTTGAATATTTTTACTCAGATGTTGCATACATTTTAAAAAGCACTTATAACACATTTAGTTGTATTGAACACCCCCCCCTCCCCTCCGAAAAAATTAGGCACGCCACTGTCCAGGGGGAAGTCATTCTCAAGTTTTCCTGTTACATGTTGAAGAGTAAATACAGGAAATTCAGGGAGGTCAAATTGCTGTAATTGCTGGGTTAATACTTCAGAAATTGAAACTACGAATAACAAACATGTACCGACACATATGCAAATTTCCACTGTACCTTTTCTAACTGTTTTTACCACACACTCACACACAAAGCTAATTTGAAACTAGAAGAGACTCAAAAATTACGTAAGAATGATTGATAAATAAAATTAGACGGAATGTCAGGACAAAGAAATTACTTTGTCGTTCTTTTGATCTTTTTTCTTACTTGCGCCACGACACTCAGAGATAACTCAATTCGTCATAAAGAATGAATAAGCATCTTCGAGAAAAATTTCTGTGGAAAATTTCTAGCGATCTTTGTCCAGCAGTGAAGGGCTGCTGCAGAGGATGTTGTATTTTTCATTTCTTCGCCTTTCATTCTTTTCCGCATTGTACGTGTGTACGCTGTTCTCCAACATAGAATGGGAAATTTTATTGTTACTTTCTAAAGTAAATTTCAGCTTTTTCAACTGAAGCACGTCTTTTGTAAAAAAAGATCGTGCTTATGTTATTGGTTTGTCCGTCCGTCTGTACCCAAGATATCTCTGCAACTACCAGTCCGATTTGAAAAATTCTTTTTGCATTGGGAAGCTTGAAATATGTGACTGATGATCCTTTATTTCGTTTTTTTTTTCTTTGCGATTTACAATTTCGCCGCTAGAGGGCGTAAATGCAGATGATGTCGAATTTAAAAATACGTTTTATTCCACATATTTGCTTCTAAACATCCGATTGAAAAAATTATTTTATCTTTCAATTCCATTTATGTCGAAGAATATTTTAGATATAGTTACTTTTTCAAATTACGCATAGTTTTTCCGCTAGGGGGCGTAAAAGTAAATTACATTTTTCCCGCTAACTCTTCTTCTAAAACACAGATTTGAAAAGAAAAACATTTCTTCGGCGGATACACTTCCTGATGGAAAATCTTTTGCATATAATTTCAAATATTTGGTAAAGAATACTTTGGCATAATATTTGGTAAAGAATACAGGGGGCGTAGACGTATATATTATTTTTGTCAATATCTCTACTACTAGGAGTTCGATTTGAAAAATTTCTTCTTTGTTGGATAGTGTTTTCAAAGTGACATGTTTTTCATATAATTTCAAAATTTTCAAGTAAATCATAGACTTTCCGCTAGGGGGCGTAGAGGTCAATTGCGTTTCCCCCTATATCCCAGCTTCTAAATCTCCGATTTGAAAAATTCTTTCTGCACCGGATACAGCTCCTGATGGGAAATCGTTTGCACATAATTTCTAATTTTTGTAAAAAAATTGGTTTGGCCACCAGGGGGCGTAAATCTTAATTTCAGCTTCTGATGTATTTGCAGCAAAATATGAGCTTTTAAATTCTCGATTGAAAAAAACACGTATGTAGACCGATACTACTCATGTCGACAAACCTTTTAGAAACATTTTCTTCTTGAAATATTGCGTGGTTTCTACGCCAGAGGGCGTAGATGTATATCTTATTTTTGTCACTATCTCTACTTCTAGAAGTCCGATTTGAAAAATTCCTTCTTTGTTGGATAGTGTTTCCTATGCGAAATGCTTTCCTATAAATTCAAAATTTTCAAGTAAATCACAGACTTTCCGATAGGGGGCGTAAAGGTATATTGGTTTCCCCCCTATACCTATGCTTCTAAATCTCCGATTTGAAAAATTCTTTCTGCACCGGATACAGCTCCTGATGGGAAATCATTTGCACATAATTTCTATTTTTTGTAAAAAATGGTTTGGCCACCAGGTGGCGTAAGCCTTAATTTCTGCTTCTGATGTATTTGCAGCAAAATATGAGCTTCTAAAATCTCGACTGAAAAAAAAGTCGTTTGTTAACCGATACTAATCATGTCGACAAACCTTTTAGGAAAATTTTCTTCTTGAAATAAGGCATGGTTTCTACGCCAGGGGGCGTAGATGCATATCTTATTTTTGTCAATATCTTTACTTCTAAGAGTCCGATTTGAAAAATTCCTTCTTTGTTAGATAGTGTTTCTGATGCAAAATGGCTTTCCTATAAATTCAAAATTTTCATGTAAATCATAGACTTTCCGCTAGGGGGCACAAAGTTAAATTGCGTTTTCTGCGTTATTTCTGCTTCTAAAACTCCGATTTGAAAAATTCTTCCTGTATCGCATACAAGATCTGATCGAAAATATTTGTCACATAATTTCTAATTTTTGATAAAGAATGGTTTGGCCACCTTGGGACATAAGTGTTAATTTCTGCTTCTAATGTATATGTACCTGAAATTTTTTTTTTTTTCTTGGACCGATACCGCTCATGTGGAAAAACCTTTTGAGAATACTTTCTTCCTAAAATAATGCATGGTTTTCCCACCAGAGGAGGTAAATTCACATCTTATTTTTGTCGATATCTCTGTTTCTAAGAGTCCGATTTGAAAAATTCTTTCTGTACCGTTTCCGGTGCGAAATGTTTCTCATATAAATTCATGTTTTTCTTAACGCACAAGTCTGCAACCAGAGGGCGTAAGCTCACGATTCCGTTTACAGCAATATCTGAGGGATTAAAAACCCGATTGAAAAAGTTTCTTTCTTCCGTCAGATACTATTGTTTTCCATACCGGTTCCATTGACTTGGAATAGCTTTGATAAATTTAATTTGCGTCAGAACGGATTCAAAAGACGTGCTTATTACACCCGAATATTCGGTGTCATCTTTCTTGTTTTCTATTATTACTGCATACACACGCAACCAGAAGTTCTACAGGAAAAAAAAAATAGCAATCAGAATTAGTGACATTGCGAAAATCTCTGTACCTTCCAAGGGCAGAAAGGGGTCGGTCCGATTTCTAGGAGAGGGCAACAACCCCCCTCTCTAATGGGAGCTCCAGGGAAATATCTACAAAACTATGTTATACGTTTACAACATATATATATATATTTTTTTTTTTTGATTGGAGGTTTAACGACCACCGTGAGCAACTCAATGGGCTACTATAAGCAGTCGCCCGTCCCTAATTTAGGGTCACTGGTTCCAGGGAAGGGAGAGAGCCAGTGCCGTAAGACAAACACAACATCCATGCCTCACCGGGATTCGAACCCGGACCCCTTTCGGACGAATGATCAGAGGCCATCGCTTAGACCACTGCGCCACCGGGGCGGCCAACATGCATCATAGACTATTGTTTTAATCGATTTTTAAATTACTTTGAACAGAAAATGTGCATAAAATGTTTTCCGTGGGAAGAGTGGTATCTGGGGAAAACATGTTTTTTTCAATCGGGTTTCTAAAAGTGTACATATGGAAAATCATGAGTTCTGAAAAATTATAAATTATTCTCGAAATATGCTTTGCCGTTTTGGCTATCAGAAGCAAAAAGTATTCTTCCAGTAGTTGTTACAGAAGCAGAGATAGCTTGGAAATTATAATGTATGTGTATACCCTCCAGCGATCAAAAACAAAAAAGAAGAACTTTGAAATATTTGAAGAAACACTCCTCAAGACGGCTTTCGTGATAAATAGCATCAAATGAAAGAACAGTTATTTCAATCGATTTTTAAAAGCAATGATATCGAACAAAATGCATTCTGAATTAAATACACTCACGGAAAATGAAATTTGCGCACCTAGAAGAAAACATGCTACAACCGCGAAACTTTGCAAATAGCTAGAGTAAGTGCTGGTATGCAAATGACCCACGTTTGGTGCCAGTGCTCATGACCGCACACCCTGTGGTGGCGCTGCAAACACGAACCGGCAGCCTTATAAACTGGCGTGTAGTCAATGCCCCATGAAAGTGAAAAGCACCGGCCGATGCAAGCAAGAGTACAGAGTGAAAAGAATGCCGGGTAGATGCCAGAGACATCGATTTACGCAACTTAAGGACTTTGAGAGAGGCCTGATCATCTGGCTGAAAACCAGAGGGTGGTCGGCGTGCCGTACAGCCCGCCACGTGAATCGTTCTGACCATACCGACTGACTGTGTTGGGAGCAGTGGACACATGGTGGCACTGCCACACGGCGGAGCCGCTCCAGACGGACCAGGAGGACCGCCGGTAGAGAGGATCCACGGATCTTGCGCCAGGCACGAACAGATCCTACAGGGACCCGGTCCACTATCTAGGCAGATGTAACGGCTCCTGTGTGCCCACGAACCATTTCCCGACGCCTCGCGGAATCGAATCTGCGATCCCAGCGTCCTTTACGTGTGCTGCCATTAACACCGGAACATCGCCGGCTCCGTGTGCAGTGGTGCCCGGCCAGAGCGACCTGAAACGCTACAGACTGGCGACTTGTGGTGTTTAGTGATGAGTGCCGCTTCGTTTGGGGACAGATGATTATCGTGTCCGGGTGTGGAGGTCTCCGCGTCAACGGCACAATTACAACCTCGCAATCGAACGCCACACCTCCCCCACTGCAATGGGATGCCGTAGCCTACGATACCCCATCAGCCGTAGTAGTGGTACGTGGATCATTGACGGGCCAGCGCTATGTGGATGAGATCCTACGGCCCCATGTGCTCCCATTCCTGGCAGGGATTCCAGGTGCGCTATATCATCAGGATAATGTCCGCCCGCACACAACTCGGGTTGCCTAGGTCTGCCTACGTCACGTCCAGACACTTCTATGGCCTGCCCGCTTCCCGGACATGTCCCCTATCGAGCATGTGTGCGACCAGTTGTAACTGCAGCTGCCGCCGTGCCGCACTATCCGGGATTTGGAGCACACTGTCCAACACGTGTTGGCCAGTCTTCCGCAGGACAACATCAGGCGTCTGTTCGCCACCATACCGGACCGTATTGCAGCATGTATCGCCCAACGAGGTGGTGTGACGCGCTTCTGAAGATGACCGGGCTACGTGCCACAGATCCCTCTGTAATTGTCTTGTAGCTCTGTTTTTGCCATCATGTGTATCATTCATCTGTATCATTACATCCATAAAATTTCAGTTCAATATAATGCTTCCTTCTTGGTTTGCAAAATTCATTGTCCGTTAGTGTAGTATCTATATTTAGGCTCCCTGGTGGCGAAGTGATGCTTCAGAAAGTGACCAGAAGACAAGGATAATCGTTCTCACAGTTTCGGCTTCTCAGCAAAAATTATTTTTCAAATCCGACAGGTGCAGAGATATGGTATCTACAGGCGGTCGGTTGGGCGGATGAACTTTGTGATAATACAGTGAAACCTGTTTAAGCCACCCCGTTGGCGCAGTGGTCTAAGCGCTAACTTGTGGCCATTCGTCCGAGATGGGTCTGGGTTCGAATCCCGGTAAGTCATGGATGTTGTGTTTATCTTGCGGCATTGGTTCTCCTCCTTCCCTGGAAGCAGTGGCCCTAAATTAGGGACGAGTGACTGCTTATAGCCCATTGAGTTGCTCACGGTGGTCGTCAAACCTCCAAACATAAGAAAAAAGGAACCTGTCTAAGACGGAATCCAAGGGATTGCAATTATTTCCCGTTTTAGACAGGTTTCGTTTTTGTACAGCTGCCATGTACACCAATGATCACTGAAATATGACCGGCCCTATCAAAAGTGGATGCGACCTATTGACCACGTGATTTCCTCAGAGAGGAAACGATTAGTCGTCCGACGTAGCGTATATAAGACATGTGTGAGGCAGGTGGTACTGAAATTGGGAGTGTGATGGGTGAAGGGAAGGATTTATTGGGGTTTGAGAAAGAACAGATTGTGGGAGCTAGGTGAGCGGGTGCCACGATTCCCCAAACGGCTGAACTGGTGGGTTGCTCGCGAGTCGCTGTAGTTGAAGTGTATCAGGACTGGCGTGAAAACGATTAAACAACGACCCGGAGGTAAAATTGTACAGAACAGCAAAAGGTTGATGTGAGAGGTCTGTTGGACTGTTCAATAGTTGACTAACTATCCAATACAACAGAGGTCAACCCGGAACAGTATCTGTCACGACTATGCGTCGCACGCTCGCATGTATGAACTATAACAGCAAACCATAGACCTGACAATGTTTTTGATACCAGTGCGAAAAGTGGTAACGCGTATTTTGCCGACAGAATGTGCTCCTTTACGGGTCAGGCGTGCGCGCGTGATGTCCTTCTAGAGTCAGTATGGAATGAGCGATTTCATAAGTAACTTACAGTGCATTATTATCCCTTATTTGAATAAATTATACGATCTGAAATACACAAACTTTTGCACGTCAGCTGCTCTTGTCATTTTTCTTTCTATGAGTTACTTTTCCTACCTTGGTTACACACAGCATGCATTTCTCCGTACTTCTCTGAGTTTTCATGCCTCTTTTAGTTAAGCTTTTTGTCTGTGGTCCATAATTAAGAACTGGAAGGATGCACTGATTAAACACTTTAAAAAATAATGGTAATTGCTCTTGGGTAGCACCGGTGCCCGAGTGGTCTGAGGCATTGGCTCCTGAACATTTGTCTGAGTTGAGCCCTGACTTGAATCCCCAAGAAGGCATAGACGTAGCGTTTGTCCGATGGAGCTCGCTTTTTGCCTTCCACAGAACTTCTTCTGTGGTGCTACAGTTCAATGTGAACCTTGGCCTCCCCAACAAGTTTTGCCAACAATGAGTGTTTTATGGGGTGGGGCTGTCATTACGTAACAATGAGTGTTTTATGGGGTGGGGCTGTCATTACGTAACAATGAGTGTTTTATGCGGTGGGGCTGTCATTACGTAACAATGAGTGTTTTATGGGGTGGGGCAATCATTCCCACTCCCAACCCCCCAGCCCGGAGGATAATGTCTCCGGATTTATGAAGGGACAAGGTGCGCCCGGGGCCGACTTCACAAGGAACCACCCGCGCATTCGCGTCGCCAAACACGGGAGTCTGCGGAAAACCCGGAAAAACCGCAGACCGGATAGCCGGTAGGACCGGGGTTTTCAACACCCGTAAGAAACGTCCGCCTCCCACACTGTGTATAAGGACTTAACCAACTGCGCTGTGCCAGTGGTCCTTCCATAGAACAGCAGTCCTAAATTTGTTTTATTGAAGGTTTAACGACCACCGTGAGCAACTCAATGGGCTATAGGCCGTCTCCCGTCCCTAATTTAGGGTCACTGGTTTCAGGGAAGGGAGAGAGCCAGTGCCGTAAGACAAACACAACATCCATGCCTCACCGGGATTCGAACCCGGACCCCGTTCGGACGAATGAACAGAGGCCATCGCTTAGACCACTGCGCCACCGGGCGGCACCTAAGTTTCAGACAGGCAAATGCTTACAGTCGAATTCGCCGCTCATGGTAATAGTTAAACCGTGAAAAAAATTGGTCTTGAAAATTGTACTGGCCTCCCCGGTGGCGCAGTGGTATAAGCGATGGGTTCTGATCATTCGCCCGAGATGGGCCCGGGTTCTAATCCCGGTGAGGCATGGATATTGTGTTTGTCTTACGGCCCTGACTCTCTCCCTTCCCTGGAACAGTAGTCTTAAATTAGGGACGGGCGACTGCTTATAGCCTACTGAGTTGCTCACTGTAGTCGTTAAACCTCCAATAAAAAAATTGTACTGTTTCTTCCAAATGCACTTCAGAAGCCAAGCCTTATGGACTTCGCTTGATATCTGTTGCCCAAGGTAGAACTAAATTCGCTTCATCAACCTCTAAATCTGCAGTTCTTGTAAATGCATTATATTGAGTTGCTGCCGAAGAAATGCCGAATTAGAGTGCCCCATGCAAATTATCATAAAAATAGGAAGCACCTGTCCTCCTAGTCAAAGTACGTAATTCCCCACTGCATCGACTCATTTCTCCTACTGGGTTTCGAGACTGTGGATCACATGACGATAAAACTCCGGAGTCTGTGAGACAAAGAAAGTGGCAAGGCCTGACACCCAGCTTGATATTTTGGGAAAGTCTTCTTCACCAGGAAATAGTTCAGATGCCGCAGGAGGTGACAATCCGCGGGAGGAATGTCTGGAAAATATATGCAGGGTGCAGCCGAGTTTTATGGTCCAAATGGTGGCTTTGCTACAATGGCGCACCCAAGGGAAGGGCCGATGGGGCACGCCCCCTTCCCCTGGGCTGACAGAGCAGTACATTATTACGTGTAAGTTTGAAACAAAAAATCACGATACGCGATCGTTCGCTCGTGACGCGCTACGGTTGCAATGAGATCGGAGATACTGGAGCTCTCCCGGTGACTGAGACATGCACCGCACTACCGGAGAGGGTGTGCGGCGTTGCGGAGTGCGTCATCTGTTAGCGCAACGCAAGGGAGAACTACATCTTCGTTCGAGAAAGTACCAGAGGCTCTGACGCGTGACGTCACAGAAAAATAAAATCTACATATACTTCTTAATCATGTACCGTATAATTATAACATACAATAATTATAAGGGAGTGCTGCTGTTAAATAAATTTCGGAAAATCTAAACAGAAAAAGAATTTCACCTACTACTTCCTCTAATTTAACTTTCTTGTACTGTAACATTACTAGTAACTGGATAAGAATAAATGTGCAAAAGTCAACGTCCTTCTTAATCGTTACGGCACCTGACTATTTTCCCGGGGTAAATTTAGGGGGGTTACCCCCACCTTGGGAAAGTTCTATGCGCCACGCCCCCCTCTCCCCCGTTCTCCCCGCCTTGGAAATACCTAGGTGCGCTACTAATGTGTTGGACGATTCTTTGGAGATGCACTATGTGAGATTTCTTTGCTGTGCAACTGAAGAACCGCATGTATGTTGACCAAAACTGGCTGCTTAGTACGGAGGTTTTTGTGCATCAACTACATTTCATCAAAACAATGATCCGAAATGATGGTCTCACCTAATCGGAGGAATGAGGAATCAAGCCGGCAGTAGACCACTACACGAGAACCAACAGCGAGTTAGGGGTGGCTTTGGACAATGCTTAAGTGGCTTCGTGGTGTCCAACCTCTGTGCTGATTATTTGCAATTGTTGTAGAGGACCCACGTTTCATCGCAGCTTAAAATCCGATGCAGGAATCTCTCCAGTCTGTGCCAGGTAAGGAGAGAAATGCACGCCGACGTGTCTTATTTGCTGCTGTCCATTCATGTGGCATCCAGACATCCAACTTTTTCACCTTCCCCAGAGCTTTCAGGTGCCTGAAAACCGTTAAACGATGCATACCGATCTTTGCTGCTAACCACGGACACTTTGCCGTGGGTCAGTTTCCACGATATTTTTCATCTTTTCATTTGTTACAGCTCCTGGTGGACGTCGGTGAGGAGCATTTGCAAGGGACACGTTACCTTCTTGGAATTTTTCTAATCATCAGCGTATGGTGCTTTCATTCACAGTACCCTTCCCAAACGCCGCATTAATGTCTCATACGGAATGACCGAGTTTGAAATTATGCATAAAAATTACGCGTAAATGACCTGTCTCCATGGTCCACTTTGACCGAAGTCTGTGCACTCGCGGGTGTACATTGTCATGATATAAGGCACACGAAGCGTACACCAGATGTGTACCTACCTGGTGACGTATGTCATAGAACGTAGCTGGACGACACCATTTCGCTGGAGGGAACGAACATGTCCACCCGCTAAAAGTGGACATTCATCTGCACGAATCCATTATATCAATTTCGCTTTTGTAAGTTGATCTTTGTTCATTTTTAAGCCCACTTTTTTATTCATGTCAGCAAATTCCTGAATCATATACTCTGGAGTTCTGAGGTGGTACTTGAAAAAATAACTGTGTCTTCAGCAACACGAAGAAGCCGCCCCGGTGGCGCAGTGGTCTAAGGCGTTGGCCTCTGATCATTCGTCCGTAAGGGGTCCGGGTTCGAATCCCGGTCAGGCATGGATGTTGTGTTTGTCTTACGGCACTGGCTCTCTCCCTTCCCTGGAACCAGTGACCCTAAATTAGGGACGGGCGACTGCTTATAGCCCATTGAGTTGCTCACGGTGGTCGTTAAACCTCCAATCAAAAAAAAAAAACAAAAAAAAACACGAAGATGGGTTGAACTATCTCCGTTAATCATTATATCTTGTTTTTCTAGGTCAGTGATGGGAAGATATTTTGCAATGTGACGTTGAAGATCTTGGAAGATTGTGACCTACACATGCCAAGACGACAAATAGAAATAATAAGCCCTTGCTGGCGTAGCTAAATTAGGAAAATACTCGGCTCCAGAGCAGAAGGATGTGGGTTCGATCTCGCGATCGGTAAATTTGGGTTTCATATTGGCGCCCGAACTTAAAAATGCCTAGCTTTAGCGCTCTTAAAATATGTGATTTTCCTTCCACACATCGTCTAGAATTAACGAGAATTCCTTCTTCACTTCAAAAAAATGTGTGATGCTTCGTCTGTAATTAGCGAGAATTTCTTCTTCTACAGAGAGTTACTTCAAGCATAGTTTGCGTCGGACACGAATCCTGCTATTTCTTGCCCCTTTCTCAAAGAAGGGGTGGATATGTGGCGTAAATCAAAGGTGACGCACATGTCAAGACGACAGGTAGGAGTGATAAGGCCTTCTTGGCGGAGCTTAATTGGGAAAGCATTCGGCTCCGGAGCAGTAGCGATTGGCGCAAAAATTATTTTGACAAGTTACATATTTTAGCAATTTTTTAAGTAATACTCATACGCTTGTCACGAAAAGTTAGGGATATTGCATGAAATGAAAGATTTATGTCTCTGACTCAAGTAACACGCATTGAAATAACACCAGTGAGGCTATGTAACATAAACGATAAAGAGTTCGTTTACGAAAGCAATTTATTGTGCAGTTTCTGCACACAACAACGTAGCACTGCAATATAGACAAAATGATAAATTTGGAGAATATCCATACCGCTGGTTTTCAGTACCCGGTGTAGAAGAACGTCTTGACACCTACGAGGCATACTTGCAATGACATTATTGATAAGTGTTTGGGGCAGCTCGTCCCGTATTACAGGCAACACGTTATGGAGGTCTACCAGCGTACTAGGGTATGGAACGTGGTTATCCAGACGTCGCTGTACTGCGTCCTAAATGTTCTCAATAGGATTAAGGTCAGGAGACCTCGGTGGCAGTTGTAACGATTAAATCCCATGATTTTCCAGCTCCTGAAGAACGCTCCAGGCACAATGACTGGTTGCATTGCCATCGAGAAAAGGAATGCATGTCCAATAGCAGCGTGAAACAGAGGTTATAATGATCTCGTTTCGATACACAGATTCATTCATGTTGCTTTGACAAACATACAAGGAAGTACGATCATTAAAACACAATCCTGCTCAGACCAGAACTAAATCCTGATGGTAAGGATGGACAGACTGCAGATAGTGTGGTTGCGTTCGTGTGCTGGATTACCTGGACACATGTCCTCGTCGAGTATTGGGATAAAGAACGAAACAGGATTCGTCTGTGAAAAGTAGATGGTGCCACACTGTATTCCATGTACTATTGGACACAGGAACATCTTTGGACAGTAAGCTGATGCCAATGTTATACATCTCAAGGGCCTCCTTGCTCCGAGTCCGTAGTCGTGAAGACAGTTTAGTACCATTTGAGTACATACTGTAACTCCAGAAGCAGCTCGAAGTGATTCCCGGAGTTGGCTACTGGTGATACTAGGCCAACCCGTGGGGGCGATACCCATGCTGCTTTTGATCTGCGTGGGCTTATGCTCCCACGGCCCCCACGCTTTAGGCGCCCCTGTTTGTAAACGTGCGCTCTAACATGCTCTCTGAAGTTTTCCTGGAAAATTTTATTTTCATCTCAGTAATACAATGCTCATTATTCAAGTACTCTTCAGTTTTAACGTACCTTCGAAAATAAAGGCACGTAGAGAAAGTTCAGGAGATTAGAGCCGTTTTATGCCTTTCATGAATAATCTGTTTCGCAAAGTTCGCGATTGCTACCTACCTTGTAATGATGTGCGCTATACTTTTATCCCACTGAAAGTAACACACACACGCTTGAGTAACTGGGTCAGTAGAAAATTATGACGAGATTTTTTTGTC
The DNA here is from genome assembly GCA_039090855.1 of Macrothele yani. Classification (NCBI taxonomy): domain Eukaryota; kingdom Metazoa; phylum Arthropoda; class Arachnida; order Araneae; family Macrothelidae; genus Macrothele; species Macrothele yani. Next base: position 111,447,715 of record CM077011.1, read on the forward strand.
CGTAGTCTTATTGAAGCAAACATGACCTGCGACATTATAACGAAGTAAAATTCTCCGTCATTTCTGTGAACGCCAGGATTCGAACCCGGATCCCCTCATTCCGGAATAAGTCACTCTACCAATTGAGCTACGCGGACGTTTATTCTGATTGCTCCTTGCCTTTATGTCGTGTACGTCCTGCTGGCAGGTACGTCACATTCCCCCCGAAAGAGGGCCGGGGGCATGGCCCATGGGTCAGCCGTGACCATGAATCGTTGCAGGCAGCCATCCACTGTAGAACGTGCACTTGAGAACTCCTAGTCAATCTGGTGTGTGGAAAGCAACGTCACACATTTTTATTTTTCGAAGCGCTGGAGAAGAGATTCTCTGATTTTTCCTATCTCGCGGTGTGGAAAGAACATCACACCATTGCGAGATTTTGAACGGTCGGATTTTTATTTTTCGAAGCGCTGGAGAAGAGATTCTCTGATTTTTCCTATCTCGCGGTGTGGAAAGAACATCACACCATTGCGAGATTTTGAACGGTCGGGTCATCCGGATAGTTCGGGCGCCATTATTACGAAGTAAATTTCTCCGTCATTTCTGTCCACGCCAGGATTCGAACCCGGATCCCCTCATTCCGGAATAAGTCACTCTACCAATTGAGCTACGCGGACGTTTGTTCTGACTACTATCTGCTTTTATGTCGTGTGCGTCCTGCTGGCAAGTACGTCACAACATTGCCTGTAATGCGAGAATTAGAAACTGAGTCCAATTTTCAGCATGTTTTTTTTTTCGAAAAAAGCACATGCTAACTTTTGTAAACGTGCTGTCGAAACAACTGTCGTTGACATTGTATTGTGGGACAACCTGTCTGCACTTTTGTAGTTGTTCATCTATAAGTCAATTTCGAAAGATTATTTTAATACTGGCTGGCGCTAATCATAAAAATAAATTTTAGGCACCGTGGAGTTCCTATAATAGCTTTTCCGTCAGGTGATGTAAAATTAGTTTTACACGTCGAATTGGAAAAGCATTCTTTGAAACCGATAACTGCAACTATGAGCAAAACTATGTATTCAATTTCTGCTTTCCAGATGTCCCAATTTTAAAATCAGATGAATAAATGTATATATCTGCGAGGTGACCTAAATTTGTATTTGCATTTTCCACTTCATCTCCGCTCTAAAATTTTGCACTTGGAAAAATCTTTTTGCGTCCGAGGGATGTGATTATACAACCAGGGACGGATTGACCCACCGGGACGCCGTAAGATTTCCCTGTGGGCCACGCGAGAAATGACCCACTTTTTCGTATTCTTTTCGTCTGGATATTTCGGAACGAACGAGTAATTAATTTTGTACTTATGAGAACAATAATTAATTTCATTTGAGCTTATTTCTGCTTCAAAAGTTATTTATGTAAAAAAGAAAGAAAGAAAGAAAGCTTCCATCTACTACTTTTTTGTGATTGAAGGTTTGACGACCACCGTGAGCAACTCAATAGGCCATAAGCAGCTACCCGTCCTATTTTAGGGCCACTGGTTCGAGGGAAGGGAGAGAACCAGTGCCGTAAGACAAACACAAAATTCATTCATCAACAGGATTTGAACCCGGACCGCCGCCCCGGTGGCGCAGTGGTCTAAGGCGCTGGCCTCTGATCATTCGTCCGTAAGGGGTCCGGGTTCGAATCCCGGTGAGGCATGGATGTTGTGTTTGTCTTACGGCACTGGCTCTCTCCCTTCCCTGGAACCAGTGACCCTAAAATAGGGACGGGCGACTGCTTATAGCCCATTGAGTTGCTCACGGTGGTCGTTAAACCTCCAATTAAAAAAAAAAAAAAAAAAAAAGAACCCGGACCTTTCTCGGACGAATGGCCATAAGCCAGCGCTTAGACCACTGCGCCACCGGGGGTGCCAATCTGCTTTAGGCGTTTGTTCTGAACTGACATAATAAAATTATCCGTAATCAGTTAGATAAATTCCGCCGGTACGCTGTTATAAATTAATTAAGCTGAAGCCAACTACAGTTTGACGGGTTCTTGGACTTTCAGCCCAAGGTCATTAGTAAGCCCTGTACTTTACCTTCATTTTGTAATCTTGAAAGGGACTCTAGTACCCGTTGTGATTGCCCATCATTCCAACCTCCTTATCCACAGATTGACACAGAGCACAAAACGAGTCTCCGGCAGAGATATTCCGAAATCCGTGTCCCACCCATACATTTATTTATCTTAAAAGAAATAACGACTTGGAAGTATTGGTTCATGGGCCAAAGTAATGGGGAGACTAATAAAAGGCGTCTACTGCAAGGAGGAAACAACAGTACCATTGCGCAGTACGTGATCAATGACGAAATAAATATGAAAAAAATATTGCATAGGAAAACTGTTATGTGGCATGTGCACATTTCAACTTTTCATTATGATCTTTATGGTGATTTAGTTGGAAATGAGGTCTGCAAGAGACTCGTGATTTTTTTTTACCACTTGTCAAAACCAAATTTTTCGTAGGAAAATATTTATCTGGTAACATCCCGTTTTGAGCATGGTTTGATGACTTTTAATCACGAGAGAGTTTTTAAAATTATTTCGATGATAAATTGTTGTTTAAATTTGCCTACGACTGAATTCTTTTACAACACTCATTTCAAGAGTTGTCTTTCATCCAGGATCTAAAAGAACTTCCTTTCATTAGCGATTTTATGATATAAAACACACTTATGTGGATACAATGTTTTTACAGTGGACCACAAGACTGAAATTCCAGCCCTGGTTTCCCGATTCGCCTCTGATTACAACCAGCGCTTTTCATTCATCTTTAAGTCATTTATGATACAAAATGTTTCTCCTGGACGCACATGCTTGGTTTTCTTAATTCTGTGATTTTTTGGCTCCTGCTTATGCTATTGCAAAATTTCACATTGGCTGCCTAATTTAGGGCCACTGGCTCCAGGGAAGAGAGTGAGCCAGCGCCGTAAGACAAACACAGCATCCATGCCTCACGGGATTCAAACCCGGATCTATCTCGGATGAATGATCAGAAGCCATCGCTTAGATCACTGCGCCTCTTTAATCCACGAGCAGTTCAATTTTAATGCTTCCTATATTCTTCTAGATGCGACGTCTTTTCTTCTAGGAAGACACGTCATATTTCCATTTGGATATATACCTGCTTTTTGTCTTAAGCCGGGTTTACAGTGGGAATGTTGGCTTGAACAAGTAGCACTTGAAGGCTACTTTCTTCCGAACTTGAACATGGAAACGCGTCCTTCAAGCAGCTTGTTCAAGTCGTCATTCCATTCAAGTAAGTTAGGCTCGAATAGCTTACAATCTATTCAAAGCATTATTTCTGTTCATCACGTTAAGGCGGACGTCTCCTGTGTGCTTGCTGGTTTTTTATGTTCATTCATTCTATGAAAAATAAAATTCGTAGTTTCACTTCTGCAATTCGCTTCAGTAACTTCCTATTACCGATTGTTTTGTTAAGCCGATTTCACCATGGCGTCTTGAAGAAATGTGGATCTTGTGCACACTGCACAGGGACATGCGCTTTAAGAAGAAAAGCAACGAAAATGACAGAGATTTCAATTACTGGTGACGCAGGACATTATAAATGTGAAGCCCGATAAAACGCACCTACGCAAAACCTTGAATAACAAAACAGAACGTAATGATGAACATCCCCCAAACGTTATGATTGGCTGCGAATGGAAAGCCGCAAATGTGTTCGGAGATGTCCAAAGTGTTTCCGATACAAAATTGGAAAGGGCCATGGTCTCACCCCGAAATATCTTTTTAACATCGCAGTTTTCTGCCGAAAACTCTTTTCACTTTCGTAGAAATTTTTTATCATCGTCATTTAAGCACTCAAGCCGACCACGGTAAAATTTCCACTACACAGTACCGACAGATGTCTGGAGGTTGCAGAAGCGAAACGCAGGAGTGAGGTAGCAATCATTACAGTTATTGCAATTTCTCTTCGCCGCCCCGGTGGCGCAGTGGTCTAAGCGATGGCCTCTGATCATTCGTCCGAAAGGGGTCCGGGTTCGAATCCCGGTGAGGTATGGATGTTGTGTTTGTCTTACGGCACTGGCTCTCTCCCTTCCCTGGAACCAGTGACCCTAAATTAGGGACGGGCGACTGCTTATAGCCCGTTGAGTTGCTCACGGTGGTCGTTAAACCTTCAATAAAAAAAATATCTTTTTGCTATTATAATTTTATTTCAAAATTTGAAAGCAGTAATTAATGAACTGAAGCACAACTTAAAATCACGCCCTTTTTCTTTTGTTTGTTTGGTTTCAGGGTTTTTTTTTCTTTTTTTGATTGGAGGTTTTTTTTTTTTTTTTTTTTGAATGGAGGTTTAACGTCCACCGTGAGCAACTCAATGGGCTATAAGCAGTCGCCTGTCCCTAATTTAGGGTCACTGGCTCCAGGGAAGGGAGAGAGCCAGTGCCGTAAGACAAACACAACATCCATGCCTCACCGGGATTCGAACCCGGACCCCGTTCGGACGAATGATCAGAGGCCATCGCTTAGACCACTGCGCCACCGGGGCGGCGATTGGAGGTTTAACGACCACTGTGAGCAACTCAATGGGCTATAAGCAGTCGCCCGTCCCTAATTTAGGGTCACTGGTTCCAGGGAAGGGAAAGAGCCAGTGCCGTAAGACAAACACAACATCCATGCCTCACCGGGATTCGAACCCGTACCCCGTTCGGACGAATGATCAGAGGCCATCGCTTAGACCACTGCGCCACCGGGGCGGCTGTTTCAGACTTTACTGCCTACTATGAGCAACTGTTCTGTTAGGGCTGTTTCAGAGTTTATTTATTTATTTATTTTTTTTTTTTTGATTGGAGGTTTAACGACCACCGTGAGCAACTCAATGGGCTATAAGCAGTCGCCCGTCCCTTATTTAGGGTCACTGGTTCCAGGGAAGGGAGAGAACCAGTGCCGTAAGACAAACACAACATCCATGCCTGACCGGGATTCGAACCCGGACCCCTTACGGACGAATGATCAGAGGCCAACGCCTTAGACCACTGCGCCACCGGGGCGGCCAGAGTTTATTGCCTACTATGAGCAACTGTTCTGTTAGGGCTGTTAGCAATCTGATGTCCCTAATTTAGGGTATCTGCTTCAAGGGAAGAGTTACAATAAGCGCAAGTAGACAAACACACCACCCATGCCTCATCCGAGACTCAGACCTGAACCGTTACCTAACACCTGAACCCATCTTGGACGAATGGCCAGAAGCCTACTCCTTCGGACCACTCGGCCACCGAGTCAGTAGATAACCACTTAAACTGTAATTATTAATATTTCCGACTGGAAACTAAAATGAAGTATGTGATCAGTCATTTTTTGAGTAAAATTTTAAAGCTTCATCTGATATCATTATGGTTAAAATCAGCATATAGTTTCGTAATTTATATTTAACATTATGCTGAGAGATGATAGTTGATACACTGCTTTAAATCATATCCAGACTTTTTTTTGGGGAGAGGGTTAACAACCAGTACCACCATGAGAAACTCTAGGGGCTACATAGTCCCCCGTCCCTAATTTTGCCCCACTGGTTTCAGAAAAGGGAAAGAGCCAGTGTCGTAAGACAAACATACCATCCATGCCGTACGCGGGGTTTGAACCCTGGCCCTATGACACGAATTGTTAGAGGCCTAGTACATATTCCAGCTTTACTCCTGGTTGTTAAACAGGTGGCGATGAACCTTGGTTGGCCGCCCCGATGGTGCAGTGTTCTAAGTGATTGGATCCGACCATTCGTCCCAGATGGGTTCGAGTTCGAATCCCATTGAGGGATGTATGTTGTATTTGTCTTACGGAACTGGCTCTCGCCCTTGACTAAAACCAGTAGCACTAAATTAGGGACGGGCTACTGCTTATAGTTCACAGTGGTTACTTAACCCCCAATCAAATAATAATAATAATAAAAAAGAGCCTTTGTTGATTTACGAACACATCCCATGATACATTTTTAAGTATTTATACAAGGCAATACAAGGAGTGGCAGCAAGGAGCTTAGTCGTGTTTGTGTTTATTTTTTACTGCTTGTGTGTTTAGGTGTTGTAGTAGATTAAAGAAATTTTCGATGTTGTATGCAGAAGTTGATGTATTTGTGGGCAACAACACGTTGTTGGATCCAGAAATATATGATCTTTGGTTACGCGGTTTCACCGGTAATTATTACTGCTGTATAATTATATTAAAAAAAAAAAAGAAATATGCACCCTATCAACGATAATGATTTAAAGGTAATTAGAGTACATCAAAAACCTGTTTCATGATATTAGACGGCACTCTGGAAAAGGCCGCCCCGGTGGCTCAGTGGTCTAAGGCGCTGACCTCTGATCATTCGTCCGTAAGGGGTCCGGGTTCGAATCCCGGTCAGGCATGGATGTTGTTTTTGTCTTACGGCACTGGCTCTCTCCCTTCCCTGGAACCAGTGAACCTAAATTAGGGACGGGCGACTGCTTATAGCCCATTGAGTTGCTCACAGTGGTCGTTAAACCTCCAATCAAAAAAAAAAAAAAAAAAAACTGGAAAAGACGAGGTGCGGAACAGAAAATATTAATTCATTACGCTACAGACCTTTTTTTCTTTTCTTTGTAGCGAGTCGGCAAGGACTGTGCCACGCATAAGCTCAATGACCGGTATTTTTTTTTAGCTGCAGTTTTCTGTTAACTACAAAGATGAGAATCGAGGGAAGTTCAACTTAAAGAATTAAATTTCAGATGAGATGATGTGGGAAGCATAATTAATGCAAGAAATAAGGGGAATTGCATTTCTACTGTTTGCCGTATTATTATGATAAAGTAATGCAAAATTTAGAGCAGTTTTAGTGTTTTTCAATTTACATGCGATTTGCAAATCACTGTACTGGACAATTTGTTTAAACACAGCTGTTGAAAACGCACGCACACACACACAGATCTGTAAATTACAAAAAATGAAAAATTTATATTTTTTAGTCATTAAAGAAAATTGTAAACTCACTTTTTAATGACTGCTTCTCAAATACATACATGAAGCATGACCGTGTTGCATTGCAGGGTCGTAGCCAAACTATACTTAGGGCAGGTTCAATAAAATTTAGGGCATGCTAAAAAAAGCTATGTACTATTTATCTTTTTTTGAGCATTACAGAAATTTTAGAAATTTCAACCTAGACTAAGTACATCAGGACAAAAGTACCATTTGTGATTAACATAAATAAAAAAACAACAAGAAACATTTTGTAAAATAAAAATAAATTCATAATCGTTGCTTACCAATAGAAAATCAAAATAGTTGTAGTGGTTGGTTCTTTTGACCATTACATTTTCTCAAAAAGTAAGTCCACGTCGGAAGCTTTTGTACGGTTTTGTTTGAACGCAAGAAGGGTTAAATTCGACATTCATTGGGGGCACATCGAAAGTTGCTGTGGGATGTTTATTCACGCCAAAACAGAAAATGTGGTTTCGCAAATAGCCGTGTTCGCAAGAATTTGCACAGCAGCGATCAGCCCCTCCCCCCAAAAAATATATGTGCGTAGCATATATATGCACACTAACCAAGCTACCGAAACATGTTTCTATGCCTTGTATTTTCTTTTTCCCATATTTTTAAACATGTCTTTCCAAATCCAAATGCATATTTTTTGAAGTTACACTACAATTCAAATATTGTTGACTTTGGAAATTTTTTTTTGTTTAAAATATATGTAGGAAATGTACATTTCTGGAATTATCTTGCATTCAAATAATTAAAATGGGTTGTAAGGCAAAACTGCACGTCACATTTATTTAATTTTGAAGAGTCACTGTACAAAATGGTTTGAAGTTTATTAGGGGTTTACAAAGCCATAAAAGTAGAATATAGTGTGCTTCAGAAAAAAATAATCCGGATTACAGATTCATTCATTGTAGTGGCTTCTACATACAACTGCACGCTAAACTGAATTATGTTGCTGGAAAACGTATTATAATTATTGATTTTCCAAAAATTTTCTCTGTATATATGTACACTTATTTAAGTGCCAAAAGTCATAAGATACCTACATGCTTTCTCTGTGATCTATGAGGAAGTTCATACTCAAGCAAATATCGAGAGAGTAGTCCCGCCGATTTTCCCCACACGCAACAAACCTGAAAAATACATCCAAAATATGTCTGCTGCAATCGACATTTTTTTTTTTCTGAATTTAATAGGGGCTAGGTTACAGGGGTTTGAATGTGGTACATGATCTGAGGCATCCCTGTAAATATGTTTTACCTGCACAATGAACAACAATAACAGAAAGCGTGTTAGAATTAGAACCCGGTTGACTCTAACAAATACAGTACATTTTGTAACAGAAACAATACTGTTTTGCAAATTGGGGACAACCAAAGAGAGTATGAATAATTATTTTTCTTTCCAGGGGTATACAGTGAAAGACAAGTAAGGAATACGAAGATTCAATGGACCGAAAAGAAAAAACATGTTTTTCTTTTGTGGAATAACTTTTTTACGGGTCTTATAGAGGTTATTTTTCATGAAAGTTGGTTGTCAAGTTTTCGAACTAAAGCCTAGTTCGTCATCAGGACTATGTCACTGGAGTAGTTGCTGCCACTCAATTGGAAGAGTCCATCCGCAATTATCGTTAATTGTGGTACTTCTTCTTCTTGCTATTTCGATCCCTTCTTTTAGTTTCCTCTTTACTAAGTTTGACTGGTGGGCGATTATTTTCACTGAGTCCCAATTTATGGAGTGTCCACTTGCTTGTATATGTCTGTCTAGCCCTGTTTTGTTCCCAATGTTCCTAATAGCTGCTTAGTGTTCTTTCATTCGGACCTTAATACTTCTCCCTGTTTCTCCTATATAGCTGAGTCCGCAGTTACAGTCGATGCAGTAAATTACTCCTTCCTGCAATTGGATGTCCAATTCTTTCTGCTTTAAAGCTGGCAGGAATTTCTTTATTTTGTTATTAAGATCTGGAGCTAGCCTGATTTTATATTTTGCTCCAATCCTTTTCAGTTTCTCGAAAAGTCCCTTGTGGTACGTAATTTTGCTGGTGAATTTGAAGTTGGTTTTTTCCTGCTTCTTTTTTGGCACTTGTTTAAATATTTTCTCAACATATGGGGAGGGGTAATTGTTTTCTGCCAATATTTCCTTTAATTCTTCTTTGTGAAGATCTTTCTGAGTAGCTGAAGAGACCAGGATTTCAATTTTTTCCAAAAATTGTCTCGCCGTATTCGATTTAATATAATCAGGGTGGAATGAGCAGAAGTCTAACATCTTCCCTGTGTTGATGGGTTTTCTAAAAAGCTGAGTGAATATTTTCCCTCTCTTGAGGTCAAGGTTAAATCTAGGTAATTGATGCTATGGTCTTTTTCCTGTTTGTTTTTCTTGATAGCTTGCGGTATGCATTCCTGCAGTTGTCATACTTTGTGCTGGTAACAGATATTTACAGGGATCCCTTCTCGTCATGTATCACATTCAAACCCCTGTAACTTGGCAGTTGGCCTGCATTAAATTTAGAAAAAAAAAAAAAAAAAAAAAAAAGGCCCATTGCGGCAGACATATTTTGGTGTATTCCTCAGGTTTGCTGCGTGTGGGGAAAATCGGAGAGACCACTCTCTTGATATTTGCTTCAGAATGAACATCCCATAGAGAAAGCACGTAGGTATCCCATGACTTTTGGCACTTCAGTGTGCAAGTAAATAAAAAAAATCAGTTATGTTTTTGTTTTATAAAACATCTGTTAGGAGGGTGGGCGGGAGGCCCAACATTTTTAGGCCGCCCCTGGCACAGAAACTACTAGCTACGTCTCTGCACTCTGCAGGTAACCATCAAATAACCGAACTCCAATTGCATGTGGTTGTGGACCATTAATATCTAACTTGAGAGAACGCCATTTCCGTACGGGCGAATAAATCAAGAACTAAGTGCATCAGCGGGTAATTTTGCAACCAAAATAATTTTTCCCCACTTTGTGTTGCTAAGTTACCAGAATGCTGGAAGAAGTGAGTGTATTGAAAAGCGAGGTGACTACATTAAAAGATGAGGTATTGCATATTTTTTTAATTTGAAATACAATTTTCTAAAATAGTCCTTTTACTTTTTGTCTCAGCCTCTTATATATCAGTACAAAAATAGGAAAGAATGTACTAGAAACACGGCGGTCACTCGACAGCGCATGCTGAGTTACTTACTTCTCTGCTTTCTATACTAAAAGTCTGGTTTGAAAGTTCACAAATTTATAAAATATAAACATTTTGGTGGTGCATATTTATATTTTATAAGTACCTTAGTACATAATATTTTATAAGTACCTGCTGTAGTATTAGAGTTAAACAAGTAACAGTTTTCATAAATAAAAAAAGAAATAATTTGCAAAGGTAAAAATTTATAATCATTTCTTACTGATAGAAAATCAAAATAGTTGTAGTCGTCGGTTCTTTTGACCATTAAATTTTTTTCAAAAGTGAGTCCATGTCAAGAGTTTATATGCAGTTTTGTTCGAATGCAAGAAGAGTCAAATTCGACATTCGTTGGTAGAACATCAAAAGCCACTGTGCGCAGTTAATTCTCATTAAAACAGAAAAGGTGGATTCACAAGTAGCCATACTACAGCCGAAAGTCCTGGCTGTGGCCAATAAATTATAAGTATCTCTGAAGACTACTCGCTGCTTAAAAATTCATCAAAAATGACTGAATTTGGGTTTTCTTTCTTCTGGGCTTGTACGAGTCTGTTGACTACTGCAATTTCTTCTGGAGATGAAAGTTTGATACCTAAAGTTTGCAAATATTTGACTTTGTCTAAATAAATATTTTCGTCTTCAGCACTGGAAATTGCAATTTGGAGTTTCATTTTCTACGAATCATTGGCAGGACAGGCACAGCCTGCCCTTGCATCCCACTGACTACGGCCCTGCCTTGTTGAGCCTGAGTAGACCGCGAACGATAACTGAAATCTTTTTAACCATTAAAAACTCATAACTTTTAAATTCTATTTAAGAAATCTGTAATACATTGGCACTAAAAATACCAATGTTCAACTATAATACACCTAAAGTATTTATGAAACTTCATTATTGAAAACCCCTTTGAAATGAGTTGAGTATCATTCTTTTCAATATACACTGGTGTTCAAAATTAAAAGAATTTGTACATTTTGTCGATTTTTACAAAAAGTACGGAACCAAAGGTACAAATTATGCCGCCGAATAAGAATGCAAATTTGCAGTGTTGAATATGTAAGCGTACACGTGCGTGTGGACAGAGCTGTGACAGGCCGCCCCGGTGGCGCAGTGGTCTAAGGCGTTGGCCTCTGATCATTCGTCAGTAAGGGGTCCGGGTTCGAATCCCGGTCAGGCATGGATGTTGTGTTTGTCTTACGGCACTGGCTCTCTCCCTTCCCTGGAACCAGTGACCCTAAATTAGGGACGGGCGACTGCTTATAGCCCATTGAGTTGCTCACGGTGGTCGTTAAACCTCCAATCAAAAAAAAAAAAAAAAAAAAAAAAAAAAAGAGCTGTGACAGTGGAGGGCATGAAAAGCACATATGGCTTTTCCCGTGATTAGTTCGCTCGTACTCCTCGGCGACATTTGTTGTGTTTCTTGCAGGAGTTGGTTTAATTTCATAAACAATCCGTAAAATGAGTTGCCATAAACGTATTGATGATGGAATGAGGTGCAGAATCGTCGGCAGATTGGAGGCAAGGCAATCGCAAGTGCAGGTTGCTGCGGAGCTCAATGTAACGCCCAGTATTGTCTGCAATTTGTGGAAACAGTTTAAGGACACCGGATCAATATCGAGAAGGCCTGGGCAAGGTCGTCCAAGAGCCACGACGGCCAATGAAGAATGTTATTTGGCATTTTCGGCGAGGTGCCACAGGACTGCTACAGCTATCTCGTGAGCTGCATGCCACCACTAGAACCCAAGTTTCAAGGGTTACTGTTTCCCGAAGGCTTCATGAGAGAGAGCTTTTTGCCAGAAGACCTGCTGTTTGCGTCCCGCTCACTTCAGCACACAAGAGAGCGCATTTAGCATGGTGCAGACAACATCAACCTTGGACCAGACTTCAGTGGGGTAATGTTCTCTTCACAGACGAGTCACGATTCAGCCTGGACACTGATTCTCCACTTACCTTCATCTGGAGAGAACCTGGGACCTGATACCTTTCCTCCAACATCTGAGAAAGAGACCGCTATGGCAGCGGAGGTGTAATGATCTGGGCAGGCATGTTGGGCGTCCACACACATTTTCATGTGTTTGATAGAGGCTGCCTGACTGCTGAGAGGTGTAGGGATGAGATCTTACAGCCCTATGTTCGCCTTTTCAGTGGCACAGTTGGCTCGGTTTTTTTTTATGGACGACAATGCTTGTTCACATAGGGCTCACCTGGTCGACGATTATCTTGAAAGTGAGGATATTCGCCGGATGGATTGGCCAGCCAGATTGCCAGACCTAAACCCTTTTGAACATGTCTGAGACACTCTTGGGAGGGAAATTGCAGCTCGCCATCCCCCTCCGAGAACCATCCAGGAGCTGAAAACTGTTTTGCTGCAGGGGTAGAACCGACTTCCAGGGGGACTCATCAACTGCCTCGTTTCCAGTATGACATCGCACTGTGAGAGCTGTATGACTGTGAGAGGGGACCATACCCCACATTAGAGTCATTTTATGTTTGATCTTACAACATGGATTTTAGACATTCCTGCGCTGATGAACCTTACGGACGATCATGAATACATACCATGACTGTTGTATGGTATAATTTTTTCTCTTGTATAACTGTGTATCCATACCAAATTTCATTAAAATGTGTCCATTAGTTCTTCAGAAATTCGACAAAATGTGCAAATTCTCTTAATTTTAAACATCAGTGTAATTTTTGCATATGGCTTTTGGTATCTTACTAAACAGGTTAAAAGCAAGAAATTCATTGAAATTTAGTTTATAAATTTCTTTAATGACTAGAAAAGAGATTATTTGCACATGAATACAATTAACTACTTGAAAGTGTTGACCAAAGATGCAGAATGTAGACGTACTTGTGCAGTGGCGCAACTACGAAATCTGCGCCCAGGAGCAATTCCCAGCGTTGGAGCCCGCCCTGTTACTCCACCAACCGTCGCAGTTGTAAACCAGGTTGTCCATTTTAATTCCTCTGCACACACAAAAAACGTAAAATAGTCTTGATAAAGGAAAAATTGCTTTAACTAACCCCAAAATTGCTGAAACTTCTGAACAATTTTTGCAAATTAGGGGGGGGGGGGCATAACCTCTGGATAGGCAATATTCCCCTGCTCCAACTCCTACGTTTGTCCTGGAGCCATCAGTAAACCAAACAGTTTCACCGCTGCACCCAGGAACAAAGGACGTTTCCCATTCACTGCTACTGGGAAAGTTCACACTGAATGCTTTATCAAAATGATATTTTACTAGCATGTTGTTAGTTCCCATTTGAAAGATGGGCTCCTTACAAAAATACTCCTGAATAGGCTTGGTATGGCTGCCAACGCACAACGAGGGTCTCCACATGCCATTGCAGCATAATCTATATGCCCCCATAATGGCCTCACCCTCAATATGAAGGTGAAGTGGTAGAATATCAAGAAGCAACTCCAATGCAGCTGTTGGAGTAGTTCTCATTGCTCCTGATATACCTATGCAGGCCAGCCTTTGTAACTTGTTAAGTTCAGCTTGCACCGTGCGGAGGTTAACTCTGTGCCACCACACCGTTGAGCCATAAGTGACCATAGTATATATCCAGTGCAAGATCCTCGGGTTGAGACCCCAGGATTTGCCAATAGCACTTCTACATGACCAGAACACTTTCTTGGCTCTGGCAATACAGTAATCTAGGTGCTGTTTCCAGGTTAAGCCTCCGTCCAAAATGACTCCCAGGTACTTAACCTGTGTATTGAGAGGAATTGTTTTCCCAAAGAGAGAAATATCTCCAAGGTCTCTAAGATTCCTCTTTCTAGTGAAAGGCACAAGGGTGGTTTTGTCAGGGTTTACTGATAGACCAACCTTCCTGCACCAATCCTCAACAAGTCCCAGTGTTCTTTGCATTACGCTTGAGACTGTTTTAGGGAATTTTCCCTTGACAATTATGGCCACGTCATCTGCATAGCCAAAACAGTCGCAACCAGACCCCTCCAGGATCCCTAGCAGTTCATCCACCACCAGGCACCACAACAGGGGAGAGCAAACTTCTCCCTGAGGGCAGCCCCGGCAGGTGGAGACCGACAGAGTCTTCCCGAGTAGCGAGGCCACGACCGTTCTGCTTGTGAGCATGGCCTTAATCCATTGACAACAGGTTCTATCAACACCATGTCTTTCCACAGCTCCCACAATGGTCTCCGTAGAGACCCTGTCAAAGGCATCTTCTATATCAAGGAAAGTGGCTAATGCCACCTCCTTAAATTCCTGTGCCTTCTCCAGGCAACAAACAATGCCATGAAGAGCTGCTTCTGTTGCTTTGCCTTGTTGATAGGCAAACTGAAATTTTGAGAGGGGTTTAGGAAGTAAAACCACCCCTCTAATATGCCTATCCTCCACCATCCTCTCAAGAGCCTTGAGAAAGAAAGATGTTAGACTAATAGGTCTTGAGAAAGAAAGATGTTAGACTCTTGGTAATTTGACTTACCTGGCTTGGGAATAAATATTACTTTAGCCTGTCTCCAAGCACTTGGTATATAACCAAGAGCAAGACAGTCCCGGTAAATTCTGCAAAAGAGTGGAGTAATTATCTCCAGTCCTTGCTGCATCAAGATGGGAACAATTCCATCACAGCCAGGTAATTTAAATGGTTCAAAAGAATAAATGGACCACTTAATCTTAGAATAATTGACTATAACTTCTACTAATGTACAAGCTAATTTTTTTTCTGCCAAATAATGAATTGTAATTCTTCTGATTGAAGATGTCATGGCTTCTTGTGCATTAACTAATTAATAAAAGAGTTTCTATCAATGTTAGAGGAAAAAAGATTTCTTTAAATACTTCAAGTTTTTGAATGACACCCTCATTTGTTATCAGGAGTAATTCCAGAGAACTAGTGACCACTTGGTATGGATTGTCAATCTGCATGATCACTGATATTGCCAGTTTTTGAGTGAAAAATTTCAAGTGATTCTTCCAGGTTTTGGATAAAACATCAATCAAGCCAGCCCAATTATCCAAAAGCTAGAAGAATCACTCAAAAATTTTCACTCGAAAACAGGCAGTAGCAACAATTGTGCAGATTGTTAGATCCATCCCACATGGTTGCCAGTTCTCTGAAGTTACTCCCGATGACAACTTCGGGTCTCATTCAAAAATTTGAGGTATTTCTTAAAAATAAATTTTCTTCTTTAATACCCGTAGAAACAATTTTATTAACAAACTGTAATTTTAAATAAATACAAATGTTTTTTATTTATTTCCGATGCATGAAAATATGTTATGGAATAAATTTTGATACTATAAGCAGGAAAAAATTAGCTAAGGTATTGAATACCATTTTAACTTATTATTTATACTGTATCTGAATTAACACGTGAATGCAATTACTATTCACTTATAATTTGAGATTTTCATCTTGGATGATGGAATATCCTGCTTATCCCAGAGCAGAAAGTTCCTGATCAGTCTGCAATGGATATTTTTGTGGTACAAGGTAATCTGTGGGGGTGGTTAGTGGGTAAGACACATATTGGGTGAAAAAACAATACCATCTTAGAGAGAACATTCTACCCTCTGAACGTGTGTACCTTGATACACTTTTCGACGCTCTAAGAGTGAAGTAAGGTCTTTCGATTTACCATCATGCCAAAATATCAACATTTATAGAATAAAATAGTGTTTGGCAACAATACATGAAAGCAGAAAGGTCACAAAGAAAAAAATTACGATTTCAGAAGAAAATATTGCTGCATCCAACTTATGTTGTTGAAATCTTTTTGCCTCATTTTCATGCTGAATCACAATGTTTTATAAAATCAAATTATATTTAACAATATATAACAGTAGAAACACCGAAAAAAAGCATGCAGTCACGGGGGAAACTCTATTGCCTTTAGCTGCCACTCTGTAAAATGTTTGCCTCCATTTTCAAGCTGAAACAAAAACATTTCTGCAACAAAATCTAGTTTAACAATAATACTAGACAGAGTGATTATCATGGAAAAAGAAATTGCGATTATGAGAAAAATCTTCGCTCCGTCCGACTTCCTTTTTCGAAAATATTTTCTTCATTTTCCCAGCTGAAACGCAAATATTTATGAAATAAAATGACATTTAGAAACAATACGAGGCAGAAAAAACATTGTTATGAAAACAATTTCAGATTACTGCTCTCTGTTTACGTCCGTTTTCGAAAGTTGTCTCCATTCTCCATTTTCAGGCTGAAACATAAGCTTTTATGGAATAAAATGATATTTAACAACAATATGGATAGAGGTAACATCATGCGAGAAAAAAAAAAAACCTTGCGATTTCTGGAGAAACCTTGACTCCGTCTAACTTCCGTTTTTGGAAAGTTTTGAATTACAGAATTATGTCCGCAGACAGAAAATTTGCTGTAATGATTGGGTGTCTATCATTTTGTATATGTTGTTTTATATTGTTTTTGTCTCCAGGACCAAAACAAAGGTTCTGAAGATATCAATTTTGTCTGCAGGACCACAACAAAATCTGCTACGTATATCTCCTCTTGCTGGGATTCTGCTATGGGGCCTGCTTATTGGAATATTTTCATGTGATTGACTGGTTTTTCCATTAAGTGGGCTCTACTGTACAATCTGTATCTGTGCTATTAAACTATTATACTGAATGCTTTATGATTTTCATCTTAGTTTGTTTTAGCTTGTGATTAATAACTGTTTTTCTCTTGAATACAGCTCAGGAAGCTTCTTCGTTGTTGCTTCATGGCAATTTCAAGCATTTGGGATTTAATCTGGAGCTCTTGACTAGCGATGTGTTGGATCACTACAGAACATTCCAAATGATGGAAAGGCTTCTCCATTGTCCAACAAGGTTGGCTGAGCAATGGACTTTCCAGATAACCCCTGCTACTCAAAAGATGCTTATTGAAAGGTACACGTTCACTTTGTCTTGTCATACAATTTCCGTGGTCATCACAAATGTTGATGAAGAAATAATCTTTGCAAGTACATGGTAAAATGTAGAAGTAAATACCAGTTTCAGCAATCATATTTTGGTACTGAAATGCTTTAAGTTCATTGTTCCCCATGTAACATCTCAGAAATAACAAAACCAATATAATCCATTTACACTGGCGGAAAGTGAAAAAAGAACACCAAGAAGGAATTGGCGGACGATCATGAAATTTGCATATGTTAATGGCGTCGAGTTTGCGTAGGTGTGACGTTAATTTCGGGACCAACCGGTGAGCGCTTACGCCATAGCGTGGCATATTATGCAAATTATTGTCGGTGGTATTTAAGGAGTACGGCGAAGTGAATGTAATCAGTCGTCAACGTACGGACACGTGCGAAGACCCTGAAGAAGCTGCAATGCCTGGACATGGAAGACGTGTAAGATTTCAGCAGTTATCGGACTTTGAGCAAGGTCGTCTAATCGGACTCCGCGAGGCCGGGTGGTCGTATCGTCGCGTTGCGGAGCGAATTGGACGGGAAGTATCGGTGGTGGTACGATGGTGGCGTAGATGGTTCGAGGAACATTCCCACACGAGAAGACGTGGAACCGGGAGTCACAGACGGACTGATGAGCGGACCGATCGACGTATAAGAAGAGCGGTGTTGTCAAGCAGAACATCCACTGCGACTCAAATCCGAGCTGCCGTTGCACCTGAGGTGACTGTGCGAACAATCCGCAACCGTCTACTGGATGCAGGACTACATGCACGTGTGCCTCTGGCATGCGTACCTCTGACTCCAGCTCACCGTCAGGAACGGCTGCAGTGGTGTCGCCAACATCTGCACTAGAGAACGCAATGGCGATCTGTCATGTTCGGTGATGAAAGCAGATTCTGTTTGGGAGCCTCCGATGGCCGTATACGTGTTCGCAGACGCACAGAGGAGCATCTTCACCCTTCTTGCATCTGCCAGCGACACACAGGGCCTACACCTGGTCTCCTGGTGTGGGGAGCGATCAGCTGTCACTCCCATACACAACTAGTGTTTGTACCGGGTACATTAGACAGCACCTCCTACATCAACAACATCATTCAGCCCGTTGTTGTGCCATTTGTAAGGTCGGTCTATTGTGGTGTTTTCCAGCAAGATAACGCATGCCCACACATGGCACGTGCAACGCAACATGCACTTCAGGGTGTGAGACAACTTCGATGGCCTGCACGTTCACCGGATTTGTCCCGCATTGAGCACGTGTGGGATTTTATGGGACAACGACTTATCCGGTCTCCACGGCAAGCCACGACCATCTCCGGTTTATGCATCCAGGTCGAGGATGCTTGGAACTCAATACCCCAAACTTACATCCAACATCTGTACGACAGATTCCATGCTAGAATTGTACAGTGTGAAGCAGTTCATGGCGGTTCAACCTCGTACTAACCATGTTACATGGAAATGTTATTTTTCAGTTTACCAGCAAATACAGCTGTATTTTGCCATAATGTTTTGATCACATTATCCTCTGTATTCCGTTATTATGGTGTATAAATTTCGTTGGTATCAGACGTCTCCTTCTTGGTGTTCTTTTTTCACTTTCCGCCAGTGTATATTGGTGTGTAGTTGAAAAATACAATCTTCCCCGCAAGCTTTCTCCATCAACAGACGGCTTCTTCAGGCAGTTACAAAAGAAAAACAGAATCAAATGACAATCTAATTAAAAATAAATAAATAAGCATGCAACCACACTCGCACAAGCTACAATTCCATAGGTAAAAAATTGAAATGTTATGTGATATATGATCCAAGCACGCAAAGTCGTTAAAGTATACAGAGTCATTATATCCTATTTGTGATGCCAAGCAGATGGTTCCAGGCCACAGGGAGATCCATTAATACCACTTTGTTGCACACGTCATGGCCTGTTAAGATTTCCACAGTTTCTCAAATGGCTGCCTTTTGAGCATCTCTGTATGGAGCAATCCTGCGTATGCTCTGAAGAAGCCATCTGTTGACGGAGAAAGCTTGCGGGAAAGATTATATTTTCTAACTAGACACCAATAAATACGGATTATATTGGTTTTGTTATTAGTTTGGTGTGGACAACCCACGGTTTACTCATCTCAGAAATAACTGATATACTGGTGATGTGTGTGCCCTATATCCTTTTCTAGATTAGAAAGGGTTGCCAATGCTATGAGGAAGCTATTGAAATTAGGGAAGAAATATTCTCCACAATGGAACAACTACAGAATTATTTACATGGCAATCAGAATAGCCTGAATTGCCTAGTTTACTATTCAACATGTAACATCATATCAGAAAACTTGAATGTTGCTTTGCCCCAGAGCTGAAACTCAACCTGCATCTCCTGACTTCAATTGGAAAATCTGGAGCTGTGTGTTTGATTCCTTCTCCAGGAATCAAACCCACTCTCTCTGTGAATTTTATTCCTTCTGCTTCAATTGGAAAATCGGGAGCTGTGGGTTTGATTCCAAACCACACAGCTCCTGATTTTCCAATGCAGTTAATGGAAGAGATGATACATGGAGAACAGTGAACTATGACATCTCAGTACTGAAATTTGATTACTGAAAAAAAATATTGTTTCTGGATGGCCGAGCTACTTTATCATGGTACAACTATGATGATGGCCTGTTTGGAACTGAACAGGGGAATGAAGCACTAATTTAGAGCATTGGCTCTACTACCAGGGATTACAGCCAACTCCAAATATTCAAAGTGGGTGGTATATATATACACATTTATTTTTCAGCTATATCAGCTATTTACACAGGTGAGGGTCTTAAAATACCCTTTCAGTGATCTTGAAAAGTTTTTCTGGCTTAGGAATGAAAATAAAAGAAAGTTTGCTTATACATGTATTGTCCTAGGAAAAATAATCCATGGCGAGCCACATATAGAGTACTAGATTAATGGAGATTATTTTAACCTACTTTTGTTTTGCTCAGTTTTGCAGGTACTCCCTCAGAGCAACAGTGTATGATTCAGAAACTTGCTGACAAGAGCTTAGAAGTGGGTTTAAAAATGAACTTACGGAAAACAAAATTGTCGTACAATGCTTTTACAAAAACTGAGGATTTGAAGTTGCTTGTGCAAATTTAGAAGTAACCGATGCCTACATTTACCTTGGACAACA
Organism: Macrothele yani; assembly: GCA_039090855.1. Classification (NCBI taxonomy): domain Eukaryota; kingdom Metazoa; phylum Arthropoda; class Arachnida; order Araneae; family Macrothelidae; genus Macrothele; species Macrothele yani. The sequence continues at coordinate 111,467,942 of CM077011.1, forward strand.
GATATCAAGTGATGGCCACATAGAAGTAAATTTAGCCGCCCGGTGGCTCAGTGGTCTAAGCGCTGGCTTATGACCATTCGTCCAAGAAGGGTCCAGGTTCGAATCCTGGTGATGCGTAGATGTTGTGTTTGTCTTACGGCACTGGCTCTCTCCCTTCCCTGGAACCAGTGACCCTAAATTAAGGACGGATGTAAATTTACCATTATGAAGTAAATTTACCATTATGTCCCAGAACAAAAGTGTTTAATCAATACAACCCGATGGGACAGTGGTCTAAACACTGGCTTCTAACCATTTGCCTGAGATGGGTCCAGGTTCAAATCCAGGAGGCATGAATGTTGTGTTTGTCTTACAGCACTGGCTCTCTCCCTTTCGTGGAATCAGTGGCCCTAAATTAGGGATGGGTGACTACTTATAGCCCATTGAGTTACTTATGGTGGTCATGAAAGAAAACCCAAACCAATTAATGCATCCTTCCAGTTCTTACTTATGAATCAGAGACATAGACCTTAACTAAAAAAAGGCATTCAGAGGCTGCAGCCTACTAAATAAAGCATGGAGAGGTGAATGCTCAGTGGCTGTATGCTGGACATGTTTCTAAAAGAACTGACCACCATTGGACAACTGAAATACTAGATTGGATACCAAGGGACAAGAAAAGACCAAGAAGTAGAACATGTGGTAGATAAAATTTGAAAGCTTGCCGGAGTGATTTTGGGAAAGACTAGCTTCAAATAGAAAGTTGTGGAAAAGACTTGGGGAGTCCTTCATCCAGCAGTGGACTGATAATGGTTGATGATGATGACTATATACGTAGTGTGATCAAAAAGCTCCAAGACTAGGCACGTAGCGCACCAACAGATGGCAGTATGCGGATACGCGAGTAGCGGTCGAGGGCAGAGACGTTAATGAGTCATTGGGCCAAGTGCCGTCATCCTGTGAGCATTGAGAGCTGTGCTACACAGTATTTGGTGACTACGCACTGAACACAGCTGCAATTTCGATATGGACTACAAACTGGAGCAGCGAGCAAACATCAAATTCTGCGTCAAACTCGGCAAATCGGGAACGGAGATTCATGAAATGTTGCAGCAGGCTTATGGCAATGAGTTGTGCGAGGTGTTTCGAGTTTCACTCGTGCTTCAAGTGCGGCAAAACGGCACTGGAAGAGGACGAGAGGTCAGGGCGACCGCCTACGAGCAAAACCCCCGAAAATGTGGACAAAGTTAGGGAACTGGTGCATGAGGATCGTCGAAGAACCATTCAAGACATTGCTACCATCGTCAATGTGTCATTCGAAACAGTGCAAGAAATTCTGACATCAGTTTTGAACATGCAGTGCACTGCTTCAAAGTTTTTGCCAAAGATTCTGAACCCCAAACAGAAGGCGCTCCGTGTCAAACTCTGTCAAGATCTTCGTCAGTAGGTGGTGAATGATCCAACGTTCCTGTCACAGGTCATCACTGAGGATGAGACTTGGTTCTATGTATAGGTGCAAACTGGAATTTTAGCTAAGTTGCCTGTGGCCGGTAAGTCCAAAAAAATTAGTTACCACAAAAAACAAACAAAAATTGGCTGGTAAGTTAACAATTCTTAGTGGTCAAAAAGAAGCCTCCAGCATAATAAAATAAAAGAGGGGGGGGGATTAATAAGAAATTTAATGTAACTGCTATTATTTACATGGATGGCTTTATCTTAACTTAGAAGTGACTCACTGCGCAAAATAAAAACCAATTTTGTAAATCTTTTTTCCCTGTGAATTTACTCATTTCCAAAACATCAATAGCACCAATGGAAATTTACCACGTATCAGTGAAAACCTCGATGTTTCAATGTTTTTGCTAATAAGACGATGAATTCGTACTTTTCCATCTGCAGCAGTAAATGGGCACATCGGTGGGTAAACTTTCTGCTCATTATAATGGTGATTACTCACCAAATCAAATAGAGTTACCAATAATATCTGTAAAAACGCTCGATGTATCGGTGGAAACCTCGATGTTTTTTTGATATATCGGTTCCTGTAGCATCGAGGAAAAGAACTCAATTTCATCGATCAAACATCGAACAAAACAGTCAATTCATGACTTAAAAATGTGATATTCCCTTCCTCTTTACAAGAACACAACAAAAAAGAAATTCATTTACTTTACGCAGAAAATATTCTTTGCCAGTTCCAAACATCGGTGATGAAACCTTGAAGTTTTTTCGATGTATCGCCTTCTGTAGCATCAAGGTTTAAGCTTTTTTAGTGCTACATATAATCTCTGTGTATGTGCCAGAAATGCTAAGCCATTTTCTAAGAAATTGCAAGCTTCAAGAAAAAAAAGCTGTACTTTCCATAAACTTTAATATTTTGAGCCGAAATTTTCCCCTGAACTTTATAAGATTTTTCTTAACATTTCTATAAATGTAATATTTGCACATATATATATATATTACATTCTAGATAACTTAATTTTGTTTGAAAAATAACTTTATGTGAAATATTAAAAAAATAGAAATTGCAAATTCAAAATGAATTTTTAAAGACTGTTCTTTCTTCTGCAAAAAAAAAAAAAAAAAAAATAAATAAATAAAAAAAATGAGGAAATATAATAAGTCCCTTAATTTTGAATATACTCTTACAGATTGATGTTATTTTAAAGTGATTCAAATTATCACTATCACTTGGCAAACTTTCACTCTCATTACAACCAACCATTTCAAGATTTCCTTACAGGCTGATGTTATTCTAAGGTGATTCAAAACACACGTGTGCAAACATTGAGGAACAAGCTGTCAATAAAGTTTGTTCTCAGCTAACACACGAATTTGGAAAAAGATGTGGGGGATTTGTAATTTACTGAGTTTTGCAATTGTGTCAGTTTATTTGGGGAAAAAGAAATGAATAATGTGAAGAGCTTCTAGCAATAAAATACATTTTGTCCTCCTGCGTGGCAAAGTCCTCAAGAAAAATAAACATGCCATTGTCACTAAGACCACGAGTTGCACGTTATTGCACTCTAAACGGGGCTCGAAAAAGTGATTTCTGACAGTGTAACGTTCTATAATTCACCTACAATTCCATGTGAACAGCCCTACCTCAACTGTAGTAGGAAAAGTTTTGGCTAAAATTCGTCTTCCTCCCGTCACGTGGCGAAAGTGGAAAGTGTGTGAAAAGACTAGCGAACTTATGATATGATTCTAACAGACTGTTTATTCACATGATTTTTTCAATAATATTGCTGTTTGACGGTATGATTCGTGGAGATTTCATTGCAAAACAATACAATATGATAAGTAAATGATATGATTATTCACGCCGATATCTGCTGTTTGATTTGGAAACTACTTGGATCAAAATCGAGGGCTCATCATTCAGCCCACCGTGCTTTTAGCACATGCCCATGCCAATGAATTGATCACCGTCGCATTAAATGGTTCTGCAACATTGAGGTTTAAACATTGATTATCGGTGGCAAAACTTCAAGGTTTTTTGCCATCCCTAGTAAGGACTGGTTTCACTTTCTTTTTACCTTTACTTCTGAATTATTTTACTTTTGTAAATTGGGAAAAAAAAATAAATAACAAATAGCCAATCCGGTGACCACAAAAATAAATTTAATCGCCACTGGCGAGTGGTGAGTGCTAATTTGCACCTATAGTTCTATGGTTACGACCCGGAGACCGAACAACAGTCGCCGCAGTGGAAGAGCCCGGCATCTCCATGACCGAAGAAGGCCTAACAGGTCCGGAGCACAACCAAAAGCATGCTCATCATGTTCTTTGACATTCGTGGAGTTGTGCATCGTGAATTTGTTCCCTGGGGCAGACTGTCATTTTTACTGCGATGTTCTGTGGCATCTTAGGGAGGACATTCGGCACAAATGACCTGAAATGTCGCCCAGGGGCGATTTCCTGCTCCAACCCGACAATTCAGCAGCTCACAGAGCGTTCGCAACACGCCAGTTTTGCAGCCACAACAGTATGACTACCCTTCCTCACCCGCCTTACTCGCCGAATTTGGACGCCTGTGACTTCGTTCTGTTCCTGAAGATGAACCTGAAGCTCAAGGGTCGCCATTTTGAAACCGTGGACGAGATTCAGCGCACATTGCAGATGGTGCTTGACATGATTCACGAACAAGACATTCAAGGAACATTCCAACAGTGGCAAAAACACTGGAAGCAGTGTATCACTGCCCAAGGAGACTACTTTGAGGGAGATCATAGCCAGACTTAAGTAACGTAAGTACTTTGTTGTATATCGGCCTAGTCTCAGAACTTTTTGATCGGACCTTGTATGTATCATTGTAATTCTCAGTTAACAGTGGTCAAAAGTTTCCCTTTCACACTTTTTGATGCCTCAAGATGATGTCACCAGCATCCTCCTGTTGGCTAGCAGTTCCCACACTTGAAGGGATTCTCACAGTTTTGGGGGCCCAGAGCCCAGCTCTTTCTCTGGAGCATGCAGCTAAACTCTACGATGTCCAATGGTTACCTTAACCTAGCAGCCACCGAAAGGAAGTCTGCTCCCAGTGATGAATGCAAGCATTCTCCTCCAAAGTTTTCAGAATTCACTGCATTTTTTAGTACCTTTCCATAAATTGTCTTGTAAACACCATTCTCTCTCTCTCTCTCTTTCTGTCTGTCTGTCTCTCTCTATCTGAGGTGCAACAGACAGAAAATGTTGGCTTTTAAACGTTTTTTAGCATTATTTCTATGGTTGTCTTCCCTTCATTTATAACTGGCAGTTCTTTTCCAGGTGCAAACATGGCAATAAACATGCCCCACAGTTACTGGGCCATTCAAATGAAGGAATGTGCCTCCAAAAAGAAGGCTTCCCTGTCTGCACACCAGAGAAAGTATTTGAGCTTAATTTTAAACAATATTTATCAGCATGGTACTAGTGTGTTTATTAATCCACACTTGGCCATACATGGAGCTTTAATGTTTATTAATCCATGGTTGGCCATACATAGACTGGAATGCTGTAGTTTGCCATTTTCAGAGACATATGTTTTCTTACTGAATATGCATCATTAAACTCATAGATATAGATGTTATGATATGTAAAATTGTAATTCAGTTCTATTCACCACAGATTCAAATTATTTGGTCAAGATATTAGTTCTATGCAAAACTTCTTGAATATTTTATCATGGAAGATTATTCTTATCTCCTGTAAACTTCTAAACATTCCTTGAGTTTTTTTTTGTCTTGGATATGGAAAAAGGTGCGTAGATGCATGAATAATACGGCTTTATTTTATTGTACAGTGATAAAAACTTCATTTGCAGTGAAGAAAGTGGTATATACAGTAGCTAAAATGTAATAAAAATGCTCAAAAATATGATTTAATCAAATATTTCTGTCTATAAAAAAAGTATTGTTTTTTAAAAACCGTAACTTTCTCTATAAGATTAAATGCAACATTACTTCCACAGTCCTTGCTCGGTAAAAACTACTCTTTTTCAATCCAAAATTAAGTTTTCATAACCCAAACTTATGTTTCTTAACTCAGTGGATTCACATTTTCAAAGGAATACTTTAAGACTGAAACCAGAATGAAAAGAAACACTTTCCCCCATTAGGATTGTCACATCATTACTATGTGGTGTTTTCACATTGGTTGCATTGTGTGTCTTCAATGCCTTCTGGTGGCTTTCATTGGTGGGTTAGAAGTGAAGTCATGGATATTGTGTTGCCATTTATTGAGAATTATTCCTTCAAAACATTTGTTAATTTATCTTTCCTCTTTTTCATTTCTTCTCTGTCTCTTTGCCTTTATTTCTAACAGATGTATGGATGAAACATTTCCTGGAAACTACTATAAATAGTTTGCACTAGACAGGATTGTGTAATGTCATCATGGCTGTTTAATATTTTTGTAGATGGATGCATGTGTGATGCCAAAGTAGATGATACTAGTAATATCCATGTGTGCTGATTGCTGTACACTGATGACACAGTCCTCTTGGTTTAGAGCAAAAGTGAGTTACAGAATATGTTGTCCCAGGTGCACAAAGTATTTATGAAATTCAAACTGACTGTAAAATAAGGGGAAGTATATAAACAAAGGAAAAAAACCAAAGTTTTGTTTTTTAAACACAGAAAAACTTCTTAAATATCCTTATCGATAACCCAAGTATGCAAGCTTCACTTATATGATATTCTAAGTTTCGAATAACATGCTGAAATGTCATTTTTGAGAAAAAACACATGAGTCCTTTATAAAAGTTTATGAGTCCTTATTTTGTTTTTTGAGAGATGAACTGTTAGAACTGGATGTAAGATCAGTTTAAATTGTACAGAGATAGACCAGGTGAATGAATTTACATATTTAGGAAGCATGTTTGACAGAGGAACACATTTGATGGTGAAATTAGTAGGTGGGAGAATTCATTGAAAGTCATAGCTTCCTTAAGAGAATTTTACAAGACTGACGGGTTCTTGAAAAGGTCCTGGATGGCTGTGAATGCTGTGTGAAGGATCAGTAGTACCAGCAGTTGCTCTGGCTTTTTAAAAGTTTTTGCCAACCCATTCACCAAATGTAATCTGCAGTCACCAATTTTGTTTTCACCCTTCATTTGAATTATAGAAACCATAAAAACATAAAGTGTTATAATAGGTCTTATGTCAGTAATTGCGTTGTTCTTTTCATGTAAGCGCTTTCCGTCTCATGTGCAATGAATGAAAACAATGAAAAAGTAACTAACATTCAAATTTCATTTTTAAAGATTGTTTTTGCTTGGATATCATTAAAAAAGATAATCACCAATATTTTTGCCAAAACTTTTTATCAACTGCCAAAACAATTGTTTTTTTGCAAATTGCAAAGAATGCGATCGGCAGCATGACCCCTGAGTAGTACTATATTTTTTTGTTACAATAACCTGGTGCAAACTCGATTTTACAAACTTGCAGCTCAGAAATTTGGCATTTAATTAGGTGCAACTTGTAACCATTTTCAATAACATTACAAATTCCAACCAGTGTTCATGATATACACTGAGTGGCCACTTTATTATGACCACCTGACAATTTTAAGTAAATGAGCTATGGCTGCACGCTGTTGCCGCCAGAGGGCGAGGCTAGTATAAAAAGGGAAAGCTTAGTGCTTGCGACAGTAGTCAAAGTGATTTTTGGGTGATGAGATGGGTAAAAAATGCGATTTGACGGACTTTTAGCGTGGGATGATTGTAGGAGCTCGGAGCCATGGAGTGAGTATCACCGAAACTGCCACATTCGTGAAATGTTCCAGAGCAGCTGTTGTTAAAGTGTTTAAAGACTGGACTGTCAGCCAAAAACTGGGTTTCCACGTGCAACATGTGGTCATCATCGACTAGTGACTGTTCGGGCGGAACGGAGAGTGTCCAGACTGGTAACAGACAACAGAAGGACAACAGTGCAGCAAATTACAGACCATCTTAATCAAGGATCCCCTCAAATGATCTCTGCACGCACTGTTCGCCGTACGCTGCATCGGATGGGATATGGCAGCCGAAAGCCTGTTCGAACACCTTTGCTGTCTGCAGTTAACAAGAGAAAACGTCTCCAGTTCGCACAGGAGCACATGGATTAGACAGTCGAATAATTGGAAACAAATGATGTGGTCCGATGAATCACGTTTTCAGTTGCACCATACCGATGGCCAAGTGAGAATTTGGCGGAAACAGCACGAAAGCAAGGACCCCAAATGCATTGCTACAACCCTTCAAGCTGGTAGAGGCTACGTTATGGTTTGGGGAATGTTTTCCTGGCATGCTTTGGGCCCTTTAATTCGCGTTGATCAACGTCTGACTGGCACATCATATCTAAATATCATTGCGGACCAAGTGCATTCTGTCATGTGGATGATTTATCCCAATGGCGATGGCTACTTTCAACAAGATAATACGTCCTGCTATAGTGTTCGTATTGTACAGGATTGGTTTCAGGGGAGTTTATTTTGCTTAAGTGGCTCCCACAATCTCCAGATCTCAACCCCATTGAGAATTTGTGGGATGAAGTTGAACGAGCCATCAGACAGCTGGATCCACAACCCTGCAATCTCACACTCCTGGAAAGTGCTATTCATCAAGCATTGTCTCAGATTCCACAAACCACCTATCAACATCTTGTGGAGTCCATGCCACGAAGAATCGACGCAGTATTAAAGGCAAAAGGTGGCCCAACGAAGTACTGAGGGGGTGGTCATAATAAAGTGGCCACTCAGTGTATATGCATGTATGTGTATATATGTATATAACCTCATGGTTGCACAAATAAAATCTCAAAACTTGATTAAATACAATGAACCTTAGAAAGGTTTAGTACCTACATGCAGCAGGTTGTCTCCAAATTCAGAGGACTGGTAAAACACCGAGTTGCTTTAAAAAAATTTGGGGAGATATAATATCTTTCTTATGTGCAGTATATAATATATTTAATTTTTGTTCACAGTCCTCCAAATTCAGAGACAACTCCCTCTACTTGCACTATTCCGTTCTTGGAAGAAAAGTTTACTTAGGATGCTTGGCATAAAAATTCTGTGTTACTCTTAACCTTATCTTAGCGTGATCTGTTATGAAACATAAAAGCCATAATGCAAGAAATGTTCTTGGCCGTGTTTATGCTGGTGCTTAAAATAATTCAAGAGGTACTAACTCAAAAGTCAGAGACCCAATCAAACTTTTATCATAAGCAAATTTTGTTAAAAATGTGTTAATTGGAGAACTGATCATAAAAAGCAAAACTTGTAGTGAGTGCATAGCACAGTAGTTAACTTTTGTTTTCCTGTTTTACAATGTGGAATTATCCCAAAATAGTTTATTGACTGAAAATTGATTGTTACTTTATTTAGGTATTATGAATTTGATAGCTGTGTGATAAGGGAATTCCTTGGCAAGAAGCTGTCGTCCCGGAATCGAAAGGACTTGGATGAAGTTAGCGACAAAACTGGCATTTCAATAAAAAGCTGCAGAAGACAGGTATAATGCCTTCTACAATTGGAAACTGTTAAAATAAAAAGTTTTAATCCTGATGAAAGGTGCTAAACTGATTTGTTGTTGATTATGAACCGGTGTTAGGAGAGGATGGTCTGGGGTCGTCTCCTGTTATAGCCCATACATGTGAGCGTGTGATGCATGGTCATAACCAGGGCTCGATTTCGACCGGTAGTCAGCAGAAAATAGCTAACAAGCAAATGCATTTTGCTAGTGATAAAAAGCTGTTCTAGCAGAAGTTGCTAGTGGAAAAATTTTGAATGTTTTAGTGTGAACTGTAAAGCGCCACTGCATTGCACGTGTGGAATATTTTAGACACATACAAAAAGGAACAACAGCTTTCTGGAAACGAATGTTTCTTGAAAAGTAAAAGCATTATAAAAACATTTTGGCACTTGTAGAAATATCCAGTATATTTCCCTTATCTACTTCTGCGTGTGAGGTTGGGTTCAGTTTCATGAAGAGAATCCAGGGTGATTGGAGGGGCAGTTTAAACTTACAAACATTGAATGCTGTCGTGAGTATTAATTTTGAAGGTCTGTCCGAAGACAAGTTTGACCCCAGGCCTGCTGTTTTAAAGTGAAAAGACCTGAAACCCAGATCATAAACCATACAGAAAATAACTTAAGATTTTGAATAGTGTTATTCAATTTTGTGAATAAAGTTAAATAAAAAAAATGTTTTTTAAATATTTGCATTCAAATTAAATTGTTAGAATTAATCTGTCAGATCATGAAAAGGCAAGTTATTTCTAAATATTTGTAGTCTTTTCAGCATTACAGTGTGACAGTTACAGGGGATGAAATCAAAATTTGTCATGATTGATCAATGGAGGGGGACATGTTGAAGTTGCTTTTGGGTAATGTTAATAAACTTTTGCTAGTAGATAATGCAATTTGCTAGTAAAAATAAAAGCCCCTAGCAAGTGTTGCTACTGCTAAAAAAACAAAAAAAACAACAACAACAAAATAAAACGAAATCATCAAGGCCTGGTCATGACAGATACTGTTTCAGGTTGACCTCTGTTGTATTGGGTGGTCAACTGTTGAACAGTGCTGCTTCTGTTGGTCTGTGCCAGTCATCCGACACGGCGATCACCTCTCACATTAACCTTTCGCTGCCCTGTGCAGCTTTGCCTCAGGGTCATTGTATGACCATTTTTCTGCCAGTTCTGATGCACTTTAACTATGGCAGCTCACGAACAACCCAGCAGTTCAGTCGTTTGGGAAATTGAGGCACCTGCTCTCCAAGCTTCCACAATCTGCCCTTTCTCAAAGTCCAATAAATCCTTCTATTTACCCATCATGCTCCGAATTTTACTACCTACTGCTCCACTCACACCTTATATATGCTATGTTCATGGCTGCCATTCTTCCGTCCTGGGGACAGATTTCCGTCATTTGAAGATTTTGGCCACCTGTTATTCTTGTTAGAATATTTTAAAATTCTGTTTTTGTTTTCCCTCCGAAAGTTGTGTATTTCTGTAATCATTGAAATTGTGGAGTTGCACCAAATGTTTTAAAAGTGATCAACATGTTCTAAAAAGTTAATTGCGATTGCACACCTGCCAAATTTTCCAGATTTTGTCAAATCTCTTCCGGTTGGAAAGTGCGTTTTTTGGGGTTCATCACATTTTCTGGAAGTTCGGCATAAATGCGCAGTCTAGGGGACATGAGAATGTTCCGTGATTTTCTGCTTTTTGAATTTTTCTGAAGGAGTCTTTTTATTACTGTTTCTCTTCCTGGGTGTACTCCTCATTTTTTATTGTTTCCAGTGATGTTCATTTATTTTTCCGTAACCGTGCAAAATAACAAATTTGCATTTTTAAAGAATTTTTCTAAACGAAATGCTTGCTTTCCTACTTCGTAGTCTCTGCTTCAAAATAAATCAGTGGGGCTTGCATTTTTACACTCCAATTTTTGTAAGCGAAATATTTCAAACTCTGTTCATGATGTGTATCCGTGAAAGAATCGGGTTTATCTCCGTGACCCGTAAAATTAATTCAAGGCAGAGTGACTACCTCAGTACCGATTTTTGGAATTGATTTAACTTAAAATGCATGTTTTGCCATTCCTTAGTCATCTCTTGCTACATCAAATCACAGAGCAGGCATTTTGCCATTTTCTTAACAAAGTTAAAGTTAAAAAATGCCACTACTTATTACTCATTGTGCAGAGAAAACTGCTGCGTATCACTATATACGGCGACGGACAGTTGAAGTTCCGATTTTGAACTTTAATTTTTGATTAAACAAAAGGACAAATACTCGCACCTTTTTATTTCTTGATATAGCAAACAGTGATTAAGGAAATGCTGTGAAAACAGCTGTACGGATCACCGAAATGGCAGTATTCAGTTTTTGTCGTATCAACTTATAAAGTTGAGGGAGGTAGTTAATTATATATTCTTTTTTTTTTCCCTTGTCACATTAATCGATATAGCCCAACTCCTTACATTGTGTCTCGATTTTCAGTCTTGGCGTAAGCACTTTAGTGGCACCCATGGCTATGTTAATCGACTAATCACATCCTCTCTGAAATCACGTGGTCAACGGGCCACAGTCATTTTTGATAGGGGTGGTCATAATTCAGTGATCACTCAGTGTATATGCTCTGCTGATTAATCACTGCCATGCATTATATGAAGAAAAAATAAATCTTTTTTTTTTCCTGAATTTTGTGATCTGTTTATTATACAAAGGAAGATGGGATATTATTCAGATCTAAACAGTGTCATTCTTCAAATACACTGTACATCAAAAAAGTAGTTGCACCCGAAAGAACATGTCGGATTGCAAAGCTATTTGAGAAGAAGGTATAGGTTACCAGGAACAATAAATGATTAAATATTGAGAATGATATGGGCAAAATTTATTGAGCTACACGCCAATAAGTAGTGTCTCTCAGTATGGCATCGGGCTGCCATGTTTGCTCACACAGCATGCCAGGCATCTTGGCATGAAGTTGTACAGGTTTCTAATGGTGCCCTGTGATAAGCCAACCCATGCAGCTTGAATCTTCTCACGCAGTTACTGCAGATTGTGCTGTAGGGGTGGAGTGTTAATAGTGTGTTCAATAACATCCCACACATTTTCAATTGGCGATAGGTCTGGCCATGGCAAGGTGTCAATGCCTTGAAGGCAGGCTCTTGTGACAGCAGCAGTATGCAGATGAGTGTTATCCTATTGGAAAACCGCACCAGAGTGAGCATTCAGAAAAGGTAGGGCCATTGGTTGCAGGACCTCTTTAATGTAACGTTGGGCTGTCAAAGCCCCTGTAATGACCACCAAAGGTGATCTGGCATTGTAGGCAGTTGCACCCCACACCATGACACCAGGCCTTTTGGACGTGTGACGCTCGACAACAAACCGTTTATCTTGTCTCTGACCATGGATTCATTGGTCATCTCCTCCAAGACAAAAGCAGGACTCGTCACTGATGATCACCCGCTGCCATTCTAAGTGGCTCCATGACAGGCTGGCATGACACCATTACAGTCTTTGGCAATGATGCAATGGTGTTAAGGGCAGTCGTCATAACGATCTATGTGCATGTAGTCCTACGTGGAGCAGCCATCTGGCAATGGTGCTGGCTCTAATCGGACAATGTATGGAAGTCACAAACTGCTCTCTGAATATCCGCAATCGTGGCTGTTGGATCATGCCGCTCATGTTGGACAACCCATCGGTCCTCTCTCCCTGTGGTTCATCTTTGCCTTCCAGATGCTTCTTGTCACTGCCGCATGTCTTGTTCTATCCACTGCCGCCAACAGTGTGCTATGGTGATATCTGCATGACCGGTATGGCGCGCAATACGGAGATAAGACCATCCTGCTTCCTGGAGCCCGACGATGCGGCCCCTCTCGATATCCTCCAACTGCTCGTATTGCTTCCAAACGTTTCTCTGAGGTATACATCACTTGCAAAGGATGCAACCAACACAACAGCTTGAGTCAGAATGGCAAGCACATGCAACGGGATGACCTTGTATTTGCCAGCCAGGCACAGCCCTACCACCTCTCCTGACTTGCATCACATGCGCGTCCGAGCGTGATACTTGAATCATTTGCATGTCTCACGATGTTAAACCTACCCACCTAGTTTCATTCATGTCGGTTGCTTCCTTCTGAGAGCAACTATTTTTTTGATGTAGAGTGTATTTTCTTTAAAAAATATTTTTCTTTAAAATGTTTAATATTATCCTTGTGAGAGAAATCATTGTCTGCTTATGTTTTTCAGCCTGTCTGTATAGCAGTGTGGTACTTTTTGTTTCATATTTTCATGTAATCTGTATTTTTGCAAATATTGAGTGGATGATCTGTAATTTAATACATTTTTCTTTCTTGAAATGATGAGAAACATAATCAGTAGTGCATGTCTCTCTCATGATTTTTAATTACAGGAATACAATGCGTTGGTTTTTCTTCTTTCACTTCAAACATTTTGCTTTGATCTGCATTCATGTCCAGACGTTAAACATAATCAATATGCCTGTGAATATTTCAAGAACCAATCATCGGAAAGGCACGAAACTGTGTATGCTTGTTTAATAACATATTGCAAGTACAACAGCAGGCAAAACGAGTTATGAAACAAAGTGTGTTGCGTTACTTATGCGTATTTATCAAAATTAACAACACAGTGATTAAGTATTAGGTGTGTAACTTAATTCTCGGCCACAGACACACGTTGACAGCAAATTATAGCAAATTGAATACGTACCTAATCAAGGAAATAATCCCCATCGCGTTGGATACATTTAAGCCATTGGTCAGGGAGCTGTCGAATGCCACTGCGGAAAAAAGAGGGCTGTTTCCAGTTGATAAATAAATCAATACTTGTGTGAACCTCCTCGACAGAAGTGAGGTGCGTATCACTCAGGTGATGTTGCAGGGAGCGAAAGAGGTGATAATCTGATGGGACGGAGTCTGGAGAATATGCCAAGTGGGACAAAATCTCCCATCCCAGGTCATTGATCGTGTTTAAAGTCGTTTTCGTGGTGTGAGGACGCGTTATCCTGAAGCAACAGAACTGACCTTCTGCTCTTGCTGGTGTCTGGCCTTTACGCCTCCATTGCATCACTCACACGAATGAGTTGCTGACAATAACGCTCAGCTTTGAATTGACCGTTTCACCAGGTTTGAGCAACTTGTGTATGACGCAGCGCTGATCCCGCCATATGCACAGCAACAACTTCCCGGCATGGATATTCGGTTTGGCGGTACTGGTGGTAGGCTGACCTGGATAAACCCACGATTTGCGCTGCTTAGGATAATCGTAGAGGATCCACTTCTCACCACAGGTCAAAATCTTGTGGAGGAAATCCTTCTTTTTGAATCTGGAGAGCAAGGACACAGCAGCATCGTAGCGCCTAGACTTGTTCGCAGCTGTGAGTTGGTGGGGCACCCAGTGGCCCTCCTTGTGAATCCGTCGAAGCTTGTGTAGGTGCTTTGCAATGGCTTGCCATGTTACTCCGAGTTCCTGGGAAAGCTCTGACTGTGTGCGACAGGGATCCACGTCCAACAATTGTTCCAGTTCCTCATTGTCAACTTTCTGTGGCTGTCCCGGACATTCTGCATCACAGAGATCGAAATTTCCCTGCTTAAACCGCTGGAACCACTTCTTACACATACTGTAGGACACAGCAGCCTCACCCAAAGCAGCACAGATCATTTGCTGGGCTGGGCTTCCGCAGCACTCTTTTTCAGCCGAAACGCGAACAGATGGCAGTGCCTCAAATGTTGCTTCTTGAACGACATTGCTTTCACCCTCAACTTTCGTCCCTTCTGTCACTACAGCTGTGAACAGTTATGGTTGCCTGGAAAGCTGTTGGATGGCGCTGCAATCAGTCATTATCGCACACAGTTATTTGCATTTGCAGACGTTCTATGATCGCTTGCGGTTAGGGGCTGAGAATTAAGTTGCACACCTAATACATAAAACTGAGAAAAGGCCGGTGCACCATAATTAGTAAAGAATGTGGTAACCCCCTTGTAGCCACACAAGCCTCGCATCGACTTCTCATGCTGCTTATCAGGTTGTCCGAGAGCTCTGTGGGCAACAAGTCCCACGCCTGATGAAGAGCAGTTCAGAGCTCCGGAATGGTCCTTAATGGAGGCTGACGGGGATACAATTCTTCTTCCTAGTGCATCCCATGCATTCTCTTTCAGATTTCATATTTGCAGACCTTGATGGATATCATCATTTTAAAGAAAGTCATCCTCCAGCTGAGCTCTGTAGGGGCATGCATTATCATAAATGAACACCAGCTCTGGAACCACGGCACCTCTGAAAAGTTACACATGAGGTTCCAGTATCTAGTCGTCGTACCTCAGAGCAGCAACAGTACATCTGCCGAAGATGTGGAGCTCTGTGTGCCCATTCAACATGATACCTGCCATGACTCCACCACCACCAGATTGGTCCCTTTCCCTGATGTTATTGGGATTATAACTGTTCCCCATTCTCTCCAGAGAATGGTTCAGCAAGAATTGGTCTGTAAACTGAATCTGGACTTCTCAGTGAAGAGCACATTCCTCCAGAGATTCTGTGTCCAGTTTTGATGTACCCGACTCTACTTTAAACGGGCCCTCCTGTTTGCAGGGATAAGCGGTACACAAACTACTGGATGTCTGGCATAGAGACAAGTTGCCTTGAGCCTCCTGTAAACAGTTTGTGTTGAAACTCTTGGTTCTGAGGCGGTGGTAAGTACTTCAGAGAGTTGCCTAGCCGACATCATCATATGACATTGTACAGTTAATGCAAGATACTGGTCCTGCTGAGGGGTTGTGACTCTTGGACGACCTTGTACTGAATGGCATGTAACTTCTCCTGTGTCTTGGAACCTTCTCCAATGCCTGGAGATGACACTTTGAAGCACATTCTATGGAGACCACAATCTGTGACTATCCTGATTCAAGCCTTCCGATTATTCTACCTTGCAAAAAATGGTCAACCTGGTGTCTTTGTTCTATATTACGTTCCTGATCACCAATGACCACAACTCTTCTCATGGGGATTGCAAGAAAATGGAATAAGACTCGTAGGATAGGGTAAGTTGTTTTTTTTTGGAACTGGGAGGTATTTCCATATTGGGTGTCAGCAGACGTTATTTGACCATGCACTGCGATTAGTTGAGGTGTGTGACTAATCTACATACCAATGTCCGCTGTTCTGTTGGTTTTAACCCTTTGTATGTTTTACTAATTATGCTTAACTTTTGGACACCAGTGTAGTTCATTGAGAAAATCTGATATCTTTGAGAGGAATGTAGTTCAAATATCTCAGTATGTATTTATATTAGAAAATACAAGTAGTGGCACAAAATAGCAAAACAAATAACTGCAGTAAATTAATAAGTTGAAGTTATATAAATATGCTGATCCTGTGAGTTAAGAAAATGCTCCAGTGTAAATCAAAAGGAAAATGTAATTGAATTTTGTTAAGTCCAGATCATTTGGATACAATGATCAGTGGATTACAGCAGGAAAGGTAATGAGTCATGAAGTATAGTTAAGGGGAGAAAACCTACTTTGAAACAATTCATTCTTTCTGAGGAAAAAAATCATATTGCATTAAAAAAGAAAGTTGACACTGAATTCTCAGTTGTAATAAACTCATCCTTTGAATCTCTTCCAGCACAAGAATTACAAGTGGATTTTTAGAAATGGGGAAAATCGACAACAAATACCCTGAGTGGAAAATCTTGTATGTTATTTAAAATACGTAAGATGCACAGTGTACTTCATAGTTGATGGAACCAATTGCAAAAAGTTTTTTTTTTTTCAACTAGATTGCTAGAGTTGATAAAACATTTGCAAGATCAAATAACTCTTTATGTCCATTAGTGGCAGAAATGTAAGTTATGAAAAACCAAACTGTAAGCAGAATGTTCCTCAAACTCGGAAGATATCTAAAGTAAAAGGAATTTTTCAAATCAAACTATTAGAAGCAGAGATATGGAAGAAAATGTTATGTAATATTATGAGACCCCGACAGAAAAACTGTGTGTTATTTATAGAAAAAAAAAATAGGTGCATAATATTTTTCATGGTCAAGATTATCCAACTAAAAAATAATTTTTCCAGTTGAAGATACTCTTTCAAATGGAAATATTTCATGGATGTCCCTAGCAACAGAACCTTTATGAAAAAGTGGAAAATATATGCAACATATGCTTCATAGTGGGGATTATGCAATGGAAAAATAATTTTCCAGATATGACTTTTAGAAGCAGAGCTAACAAAACAAAAAAAGGTTTGTTCATATATACCACTAGCAGAAAAACTACACTCTGTTTAAAGTGGACAATGCTTGCAATCTTTACCATTGTGAATGACATACACTCGAAAAAAATTTAAAAAAAATCGTGCAGTTTTATGGAAGAGAAGATACAGCTGCAGAAAGAAATACATGCTTATACCACCTTGTGCTAGAACTGTGCATTATGAAGAATTAAAAAAAAAATATATGCAACATGTTCACGAAAGTAAATGGTATCTGATGTAAAAATAATTTTTCAAATTGGTCTTTTAGAAGCAATGATCTAAAAAATAAAATAAAATAGAATGTATATTAGCATACCCCAGCAGGAAAATTGTATATTATTTTAAGTAAGAGGTATGAGGTTTGTTTTTTTCATTCTTGTGGTATCAAAACAAAAAAAAAGAAAAGAAAAAGTTTTTCATTGCATTTTTAAATGGATGCAAATATGTTGTAAACCGAAATATGCATCACTCACACCTTCTAGTGGCAAAGTTATGCATTGCAAATTATACATAAAATGTTCTTTGTTATGAAACTTCGGTATACATGTATACATGCAGGGGGGGGGGGGCACTTTTTCTTCCCTGGAAATCTGAGTATGCCATTTCAGTTCTTGGGAAATACTACAAGATTTTTCCAGTACCACTAGTGTTGCTTGCTAATTTTTGTGTTGAATTAGAGGATCCACGTGCGTGCGCATGCACGCACGCGGTAAAAACGTTGGGAATTTCCAGCAGAAAAAAGTGGAAATTTATATAATTATATTGAAATTTCCCATGATATGTTGGATCACAGTACAGAAAGGTATGAAAGGCCAAGAAATGAAAAGTGTATCATATCTTTTGCAGTAGTCATTCACTGCTAGAAAAAGATGTCCTGAAGTTTCTTCCAGAACTTTGTCTTGAAAGTTTATCCCCCCCCCCCAACCAATTGAATGATCACTGAGATGTTGTGGTGTGCGTGATAGAAGTAGCCAATAGATGCAATACTCAAAAGTACGGCACAGCAATTGCTTTATTGTCCTAACATGTTGTCTGATTTTGTTTATCTATCTCATTTGTGCCGTTCTTGGGTCTTCTAGTTTTCAGTTAAATTTATTTGCTGTTGTGTGTGTTTATGGTAAAAAATTTTTAGGATAACACAGAAGGCTTAGTGGAAATTTGCATATAGTATTTGTGTATATTATTTGTATTTGTAATTTCCATTTGCCTCCATCTGATAACTAAGCTATACATGCCCATTTACAAAAGAATGTCTTAAATTGCATTTTCAGGAGCAGAGATACAGGGAAAGATGCAATGCTCATTTATGGGTCCAACCACAAAACTGGGTATTATTTCAAGCAGAAAATATTCACAAATCATTATCTGTAATAAGTGATGTTTGACTAAAAAATAAAAAATAATAAATATAAACAGAATTGTTTCAGTTGTTTTTTAGAAGCATAGGTACAACTGTAAATATGTTTGAAACAGGGATGTGCACTTACACCCTCTAGTGACAAAACTGTGCATTATGAAAAGTTAAAAGTTATAAATAGAGTATATTTCACCAAAAGGAATATTCAAATTGATCTTTTTAAAGTAGAGATATCAGGAAAAAGGCAACATATATTTACATCCTCTGGTGGAAAAACTTTGCATTATTTGAGGAAGAAAGTGTATGAAAAATGATCTTCATAGTAAATGGTATCAAAGGGAATTTCAATTAGATTTTCAGAAGCAATGACGTTGCTTAAAATATGTTTCACGTTTGATAGCATCTGCATTTAAACCATATAGTGGCAAAATAATGCATTGTTAAAAGACCAGATGGCAAGGATAATTCTTACAATTCAGGCTTCCTAATGAAAAATAATTTTTCAAATTGGACTGATAGGTGCAGAGATGCGGTTTGTCTACAGATGGAGGGATGTAGACCGAGTGACCATATAAACACATACTTTTTTCTAAAATACATGCTAAAAAATAATTAACAGAAGTTTATAAACCACTGGAAAAATAAGAACATAAAATTGCTTGTATTGAATATTAACTGCCAATTCTTTCTTTAATTATTTGTAATTACTTTGTTGAGTCAACTGAAACTTTCCATGCAGTTGTGCCAGATAATTGTTTCTCTTTCAGTTTGACAATGTTAAAAGAGTTTACAAAACAGTAGAAGATACATGTGGAGATTTGGTTCATAATATTCAGTCATATTTTTTGTTGCCTGAGAAACTTGCTAGGTAAGTATTTTTAAGTGCTTATGTTGTGTTGTGGAAACTTTTTTTTTTTTTGAAGTTACACTATGAACTTGTGTATCAGTTAGAGATCATTTTGAAGTCTGTGAAATGTAACTTAATCTACTTCCTAACCTTAATAACAAGTCATTACACTCATTAAGTACTTAATATCTGTTTCAGTTGCTCAAGTGTGTAACAAAAGTTTATGGACAATCAAATGTTTGTATTAAAAAAAACATGAAATATTCGCAGAGTTTAATTTAAAAAAATATACACGAAAATAAGTCTGTCTCAAAAGCATATGGACAAACACCTAATTAAATTGCCCTTTTCAAGCATTAAATTAAAAAAAAAAATAGCATATTCTAGCTCCAGGCATATGATGCAATCATCTTGGGACTTTAAAATGTTGGGGACATTTTTTTGGTTTCAGTTTGACAGTAAAATGTCATGCAATGTGCTGTTTTCTTAAGCCAAGGTTGTTAAAATATGGCATTTAAAGGCCCAAGGTATGAACGTTGAAAGTATTGCAAGACATATGAATCGCAGTAGGTCTGGTATTTATCAAATAATATTGAAAGGTGATAATGCTGCTCCAAAACAATGCTGTGGGTGTCCAAAGAAGACAACTAATTGAGATGATAGAAATATTTTGCAATTAGCTTCTAGCCAAAATAAATCTTTACATCAAATTGTCAGTGGTTTAGCTGTCCATGTATCAAGGGCCACAGTTCATCGTCATTTGCAGTCAAGTAAGTTTCATACCTATGGCAGTATGTGCCGAACACTGTTGCTAAAGCAACACTACAAAGAAGCGCATCTTTTGTGGGACAAATCAAACATGCACAGGAAAGCCGGGTGGTTGAGAAGAAGCATGAGAAGAAATTCAATCTGGATGGTGCAGATGGCTGAGCTTACCACTGGCATGACCTAAGATGGGAACTTCACTCTTTCGTCAGCCTGCAATTAGGAGGGGGCTCTGTTGTGGTGTAGGGGGCATTTGGCTATAATACACTGCTGGCCACCCAAAATGCAACACCAAGAAGGAAGCATCCGATTGGCCTGAAATTCGCAGCATGCCTCGCCCGCGAGAGGACATGCAAACGATTAGCATTGCAGGGCATATGCAAATCATGTGCGCCCGGCACACCACCAAGAAGCACTATAAGAAGGGTGCACCGAAGGCGGGGAGTAAGTAGTGGAAGTGTGTTGTGCTGCTGGACCTGTGCGTGGGAAGCTTCCTGATGCCTCGTTGCAGAATACGGCAGTCATTCCAGCACGTTTCGGTGTTCGACAGAGGACGAATAGTGGCTTATCGCGACGGCGGTTTATCATACCGAGACATCGGCGCCAGTGTGGGATGACTCCCAGCCACAGTGAGGCGAGTATGAATTCGGTGGGTGCAGGAGGGACGGACGTACCGACGTGAGCGATTGCCGCAGCCGCGGCACACCACGGAACGAGAGTATCGGCATGTTGTGCGGCGGGCATTGACGGCTCGCACCGCCACATCACGAATGTTAGCGCAGGAATTAGGGTGGGTTGCGCAACAACCTGTGTCAGCACGTACCGTTCGATGTTGTCTGCAGGAGCGGGGAATTGTCGCATGGCACCCATTGCTCCTATTACCATTGGCGTCACACCACCGGCGAGTGCGGTGACAGTGGGCCGTTGAACGCCGCACCTGGACTACGGAATGGCACGACATGGTCTTCTCCGATGAATCACGCTTCTGCCTGCAACACCACAATTGTCGGATCCGCGTGTGGCAGCACCGCGGTGAGTGACTTGTATGATGCCTACATTATGCATCGCCATACCGGTCTGTCACCAGGCATTATGGTTTGGGGCGCAATTGGATATGACACCCACACCCCTCTGGGACACATCGCCAGTACACTCAACAGCCACCGCTACGTCTCCGACATTTTGGAGCCTGTAGTCCTCCCTTACCTGCAGAACCTACCATCAGCCACGTTTCAACAGCACAGTGCGCACCCACACGTGACACGCATCGTGCAATAATTCTTCATGGCCCACCAGGTGTCACTGCTGCCATGGCCCTGTCTGTTCTCCCAATATGTCACCCATCGAACACGTCTGGTTGTTGATCAGCAACCGAGTGGCCCGGCAAGCACCACCCGCGGCTACGCCTGATGAACTGTAGCAACGTGTGGAAGCAGCCTGGACCGACATACCCCGAGCCCACATCTAAAGCCTCTTTTGTTCGATGCCGCACTGTGTTGTGGCCGTTATTGCCAGCCATGGGGGCCACACGAACTATTGATGTCTGCGTGTTCCGCAAGTCGCACGGGCCTGTAAGCTCAATCGTTTCATCTTTGTATCTGTTGTTATGTGTCTAGTAAATCTGGCTTTGCTATCTCGTGTCCTTCTTGGTGTTGCATTTTGGGTGGCCAGCAGTGTAGTATGATTGATATTGCTTTCTTGCAAGGTTGGCAAGCATCAGGTGACTATCTATTAGTTGTCTTTATCAAAAAGTACTGGAAAGCCATTTATTCCCAATTATAGAAACAATAGGAGGCAAACATTGGACATTTCAATAGGACAATGTTTTGATCCTCACCTCTTCCTCATCTTGAGCATGGTTTAGGTAGAACCAAGTGACTGTTATGGAATGGCCAGCTAAGAGTCCTTACTCAAATCTAGTCAAAAACATCTGGGGACCACTACTAGCATGTGATGTATGTGCAAATGGTCATCAGTTCTCAACTGTGAATGAATTAAAGCAGCAGATACAACTTTCCTGGTTTTCTCTGAAGCCAGAACTTTTACAAAGTCTGGTTCAAAGCATGCCTGATCGAGTCTTAAAAAAATTCGTAATACTGGTTCAAAAATTTGCATTTAAACAGGAAAATATCAATTGTCCATATACTTTTGAGACAGCCTTTTTTTCACATTTATTTTTTCACCTAAATTCTGTGAGTATTATGTTTTTTTTTTCACATTGTATACTTATTCTCTTTTAATTTCATTGATACATAAAAATTTGGATAGTTGTTACACTTTTTATTTAGCTGTTATTCCAAAAATTTAGTTGTCCATAAACTTTTGAGATGCACTGTAGTTGATTGGAATGGCTGACATCAAAATGCAAAGTGCTGATGTTCAAATTAAGATTGATTGAAATAATATATATAGATTGTGGGACGCTAACACCAGAAAACTAATTATAAATATAATGATCCGATTTATTGATGTCAAAGTAAGAAATCACACGAATTTCACTCCACAAGCTTTCCCCGGTCAAAGGACGGCTTCATCAGGTGGTTACATAGAGAATACAGGATCAAAATTGTAAACAGAACATAAATTTTAATGAGCTCAGCCTTTCCTGTGCTATCGTAGACCGCAGTTTTGTCTTCACGAGTGAAAGTTTTAAGAAGCTCCTCTCACATGAGTAACTAGTTACTGGGATTAAGTAAAAGCAGTGAAAGCAGAAAGTAAAAAAAAACAAAACAAAAAAACAACAACTAGTAAAATCAGAAAGTTAATAAAAACTAGTAAAAGCAGAAAGTAAAAAAAACAAGAAAACAACTAGTAAAAGCAGAAAGTTAATAAAAACTAGTAAAAGCAATAAGTTAAAAAAAAAACTATTTAAATTATAACTCATCAATTTGCTGTAAATAAGTAAAAAAAAATATCAGGTAGCTAACTTTCTGATTGCTCGGCATTCTGATCTATTGTTGGCAAAGGGATAAAGATACGGGAAGCTGTAATGCGAAGGGCTGGGTACAACACAATATTCTTCTGTTGATAAGTCATAATATTTAACGTTTTTAATTTACAAATAATTGGCAAAAATATTAATTTCTCCCAAGTTTTGCAGATTTGTCGTGGCAAATGCAAGGGCTAGGGGGTGGGGGTACAGCCACACACCCCGCGCCCCCTATGCACATGTAAAAATGTGTATTCTACATTATTAGTCATTTTCAATGCAACTTTTTTTCATTATTTTATGTCCTTCAAAGCTTAAATTAATTTCTAATGAGGCAGAAGTTAAGTAAGTAATAGTTGTGATATTTTATTTTTAGTTCCTGTTATTACTTTTTCTTCATCATGATAGAAGTACCGGATGTGTGTACAAGCATGCACAAACACATACACACACACATGCATGCAGGTACTATATAAAATCCTGATGTATGTTTTCAGTCACGGCACAGTCTCTTTGCTTTCACCCATAACAGGTTTTTGTTCCTGTTCAAGTGGAAAACCAATGGTGGTAATGGAAAAACTGGGTAGGTATACACCAATGAGTACTAACTGAAATCCGTTTTTATTGGTGTAATATTACAAAAACTAGAATAAAACACTAGCTTTTGCCACCACGGGTGGCTTCTTCAAGCAGAAGTATTGTTCAAAAGCAAAAACAGTTCCAGTTATGTGTTCAAAAATAGATGTTTGCTGTAGATGTTATAGAACGTGCGTGTCATATTCAAGATGTGTGATTCAGGGCTCACATATTAAAGAGCGTGCGCCATACATGTGGGAGGTCCATTGATGTTTCCTCGTTGCATATCCCGTGGCCGGATAGGATTTCTATAGTCTCTCTGAGGTGGGTGGCTCTGGTGGTCGTGTATCGTGCGACTTTCTTTACATGTCCCCACAAAGGTGTTGTAGAGTTGTTGGTGACTTCATGCGCTGGTGCCGTCGTGAGAAGTCCTCTTTTGATATCTCTCTGGTGCTCCTGGAGTGTTAGTCTGAAGGACCTCCTTGTCATGCCCATGTTGTTTTTGGTCATTCCGTCTGGGTACAAAAGGGATATAGTGTATACTCCTACACCTTCCAGGTCCACGACGGCATTTTTTGTGGATGTAAGGCAAGACGCGATTGTCCTAGGTGCTGTAATCCCTATGCCGAAACCAAAATTTTTAAGGGAAATTTTCAAGAAATACATGAAGCCTGGTATGTACTGGCATGAGCCGATGTATTGTAGTTTTTGGCTGGGGCATCCGGTGCTACGGGATGCGAGATTAGATCCCGTCTGGTGGATGATCTGATCGCCCACCCTGGGTGGGTATCCTGCAGAAAAGCTAAAGGCCTCATGCTGTCAAGCTCGGCGTGGAGTGTGGCGTTGTCTGATGCGTGGGTAAAAGCTCGCCTGGCCCTGTGTCGGAAAAGGGGCTAGCTTTCTCTTCTTGGGGCACGACGAGGAAGGCAGTATGACATTAGGAACATAGGTAGGTTAGTAGTACACACTAGTGCTGAGGTTCCCAGATGGACTTCTTGACCAACACATCCAGGAATGATAGGGATGCATTTGTTTCTCCACCCTCCTCAGAGAGACTATAGAAATCCTATGTGGCCATGGAATATGCAATGAGGAAACCTCAATGGACCTCTCACATGTATGTCACACACTCTGGAATACGCACGCCCTTAATCACACATTTTGAATATGTCACGCATGTTCTACAACATCTACAGCAAACGTCTATTTTTGAATATGTAACTGGAACTCTGTCTTGTTTTTGCTTTTGAATAATACTTCTGCCTGAAGAAGCCTCCCGTGGTGGCGAAACCTAACGTTTTGTTCTAGTTTTTGTAATATTACACCAATAAAAACGGATTTCAGTGTTTTGTTAGCCAAAGGTGGTGGTATGATTTTTTAATAAGAGGAGCCTGCCCTTCCCACCTGCATTAAGTTCTGAAAGCATATTTTTACTTGATATTTGTTGCAGCATTTTTTTAAATGTAAAAGTTAAGTGAAAATCTGTTCAAATGTGAATTTTTTTGTTTCCCAAGTGTACTAAAAAAAGATAAAGAAATGTGGTGAATTAAGAATTTAAATAAAAAAATATTGAAAACTTTTTATGCAACAAATAGGAAGATAATCTAAAAATCTTTTTATTTTTTTATTCTTTCAGGAAGTATGCTGCAGTGGTGTATTTGACAAATAATAGATTTGAAACAGGAAAGAGAAAGTTGCAGTATGTTACTTTTGATGATTTCCTTCACTGCGCCAATGAAATGATGTCCAGTTGGTCCTGTAAAAAACCAGGTAATGCTTTTTCTAAACATTCATGCCAATAGATAAAATCATCGGTCTTTTCACGTTTATCTTTAATTAACAGACAGCAACTGAAAAATTGTTATCCGGACACTGCTGGGATCGAACCCCAGATCTCTCCATAACTAGCCGAGTGTGTTCGTCTTATGCTATGGTGGCCAACAATCCACGGCGCTCTGTGTGTTTATCTGTTAGCATCTGACTTCTTAAATCCGTAGGGATGGGCTCAGCAACTGAGACGTCTCCATCTGGCAGGCCTTAATGGCACAAGCTAATTGCACAAGCGAACACACTCTGCTGGTTATCAAGAGATCTGGGGTCTGATCCCAGCGGTGTCCAGATAACAATTTTTCGGTTGCTGTGTGTTAAGTAAAGATAAACGTGGAAAGAGCAATGACTTTGTCAATTTACATTGTCTCCGTGTATCTGGAAGATTTTCAACATTTGTGTCAATTGAGTATGTTCATTTGATTTGATTCCTGAAAACTCCTATCTTGTTTTGAGACAACACTTACTTAGTAAGAAAATGGTAGGATAGGATACTGTATTTATACCCCCTCTTATTGATAGGATACTATCATTGTATTGATACTACCTCTTATTGATAGGATACTATCAATAAGAGGTAGTATCAATACAATGATAGGATACTGTTACGTTTTTGTTACTTTTGTTGGACTTTGGATTTGAAAGATTCATTTTTACTCACAAACTTGAAATGAAAAGGCAGAACACTAGTCAGAACTCAACACCGAAATTCATTCTACACAGTTATAAGCTCCCAGGACTCAGTGCACTTTACATCCACACTTTAACACACAATGTAAGAGTAAAATAATGTTGTACAAAGAAGAACATGTAGACTGCAGCAATTCAACAACAGTGACAATAATGTGAGTGGTGTGTATATATATATATACACACATTCTGTATTGGATTTTGTGACCTATCCATGTGTTAACTAAACTTTCGTGGGTATGGGAGAACTTCCGGTTTCACTTCTCCGAGCAGGAAGAGAAGATGTCATTCATCATTCACCGGGATTTTGGAAAATCTTGATACTATCCATATGTGGAGATTGCTGTATGCTGATAACACAGTCCTGTTGGCAGAGAGCAAAAGTGAGTTAGTTGCAGAGTATGTTGTCCCAGATGCATGAAGTTTGTATGAAATTCAAACAGTATAAGTAAAGGAAAAACTAAAGTTATAATTTTTGAGTGAGAAACTGGTAGTACTGAATGCAGGGTAAGTCTAAATGGCACAGTGATTGACCAGGTAAATGAGTTTGTGTATTTAGGAAGCATGTTTGACAGAGAGAACGAATTAGGTGCTGAAATTAGTAGGCAAGTGAGTTCTTCATTGAAAGTCATAGCTGCTTTGGGAGGTTTTCACAGGAATGATGCATTCTCAAAAGAGTCCCGAATGGCTGTGTATGAAAGTGTAATTGTTCCTACTCTGGTGTATGGTAGTGAAACCTGGGTACTACAGAAGAGACATAGGAGTCATTTGTGTGCTGTAGAAATGCGTTACTTACAGGGGATTTGTGGCAAGACACGTTCTGATTGTGTGAGGAATGAAGATGGGCTGCAGTTGTGTAATGTGAAGCAAAATGTTAGCAAGGTGGAGACTAATATGCTTCGGTGGTTTGGCCATGTTGAAAGAATGAGTGATGAGATGCTTACTAAGAAAATGTTTTCAACCCAAGTGGCAGGAAACAAAGTCAGAGGAAGGCCAAGGAAGTTATGGGAGGATCAGATTCAGGAGTGTCTGCATGAGAGAAAGATTATGAGTATGAAGTATAGAAGGTCTTGTGTACATTGTGTGATGTATGTCAGTGAAGCCCATGTTGTATGTCAAGATCGCTGTAAATGGAGAAGTTTAATACGGCAACAGTAAGTAAATAATCTGTTAAAAATTTATCAAGTGGTTTGTATTTCTTTGTGGAGCTAACCTCTGAATCTCAGAGAACAACTTAGTGATATGTATGTATGTAATGTATGTATGTAATGTACAAATCAATCTTTTGAAAATACATGTTTTAATGTGAAAATATTTACTTACCTAAAAGTATGTTTCCTACTGATGACACAGTCCTGTTGGCAGAGAGTGAAATTTAGTCGCAAAGTATATTGATCCAGATGTACGAAGTTTGTATGAAATTCTAACTGAGTATAAATAAGGGAAAAACCAAAGTTATGATTTTTGAGAGAGGAACTTGTAGGAACTGGTAGTACTGAATGTAATTTAAGTCTAATTGGCACAGAGATAGACCAGGTGGAAGCATGTTTGATAGAGAAAACAGATTAGATGGTGTAATAAATAAGGCGAGTGAATTCATGTTTGAAAGTCATAGCTGCATTAGAAGGATAACGATACATTATGCATAGATGCCAACCAGTACGGATTTTCCATAATAGTACTAATTTTCGGTTGGAATTACGAAAGTAAGGGCGTGACAATGAAATTTCAGAAAATCACCATTTCGTTATTCTGCTTCAGAAAAAAGGCATGAGATTCTTCTGTGGAGTTTTGGAACTCCGATATTTTGGTCATCATTTGGGTTATTCACCAGATCGATGCTATGCTGAATAGAGTTTGAGAGGAGGAGGGATTAGTTAGGGGTCCTTTTCTGTTGGAGGGATGGAATTCTGTCTCTCAGAACTTTCAAAAACGAAAGTTAGATGGAGTGAAGATTTATCTCTTAATCACAATTTTTTTTTTTTGGGGGGGGGGTATTGCTGCTATCCAGTATTGTTGTTAAATTATTATTTTTGCACAAATGCTTGTATTTCAGCTTGAAAATATGAGGGTTGTACCGAAAGTAATGCAAAAGTGGACATAACTTTATAAACTTACAGAGGTCATTCAAATTGCACATGTTGGTAGAATAACTCTTTCTCTATACAAAGGTACTACTCAACATAATCTCCATCACAAGCGATCCATTTGCGCCATCGTTGAACCCAACTCTCGAATCCTCTTTGAAAAAATTCAGGTGTGGACTGTTGTACCCACTTCTTCACAGCCACTTTCACCTCATCTGTGTCATCAAACCATTGTTCTTGGAGACTGCCCTTCATTGGGCCAAATAGGTAGAAGTCACAGGGCACCAGATCTGGGCTGTACGGTGGATGGGGGGGGGGGACCACCAACCAACCTAAAATCTGGGCTGTATGGTGGAGTGGGGGGGGGGGCACCAACCAATCTAATTTGCTGATCGCCTGATTTGTTGCCAAATATGTGTGTGGTCTTGCATTGTCATGGCGAATGTAGATCCTTTTGGGATTCTTGTTTGGTCTCTTCCTCCTTATGGCTTCTCTCAGCTTATTGAGTGTGTCAATGTACCGCTCACTGGTCATGGTATGGCCAAGTTCCCGAAAATCAAGGAGAATGACACCCCTGTCATCCCAGACTTTCTGTGCTGATCACTGGCTCTTGAACTTCTTAGGCCTTGGGGAAGAGGTGTGATGCCATTTCATGGATTGATTCTTTGTTTCCGGATCATAAAAATACGCCCACGTTTCATCCCCTGTCAGCAGATTGGAAAAAAATGTGTCTTCATTGGCTTCAAACACTTCCAGCAGATCAGAGCAGACTTCCACCCTTCTCTCCTTCAAATAGGGTGTCAACTGCCGAGGTACCCACTTTGCATACACTTACTGATACCTTAAGTCTTCCACCATCCTTTGTGTGGCATTGTGACAACAGTCCAGTTGTGAAACAAGCTCATGGATTGTGACTCGTCTCTCCTCTCGAATCAGTTCATCCACTTGCTGACGATTTGTGTCAGTGGTTGCAGATGATGGTCTCCCACTGCGTGGTTTGTCTTCAATACTGGTTTCCCCTTCTTTAAACTTCTTCATCCATCTGTGCACATTGCTCTTGTCAATGGTGTCATCTCTGTAAACATTTTGTAGCCTTCTGTGGATGTTGGACAGCCTGCACCCTTCCTTTGTCAAGAACTCATTGACTGCACGTTGCTTCTGCTTGGAATCCATTATTTACCTTCAATGAAGAAGAAGGGTTTCTATAGAGGAAGAGTTACTCTACCAACATGTGCAATTTGAATGACCTCTGTCAGTTAATAAAAAAGTTGCGCCCACTTTTGCATTACTTTTGGTACAACCCTCATGTAGGCAGAAATCTCCAAAACTAGAAGTTAGATACAGCAGAAATGTTCCCGTAATTTGTAGATTCCGTTTTTCATGATGTTCCGTCTGCTCTCTATTGTTGTCAGATATAATTTCATTTTATAAATATATGTAATTCAATTTGAAAATGAGGAAAAATTTCCAAAATGGAAGTCGGACGGAGCACGGAATTTCTCTCGTAATCGTACTTCTTTTATTTTCATGATGAATCCACTGTCCTGTATTGTTAAATATTATTTTCGTGCATAAATGTTTGCATTTCTGCTTGATAAGGAGGGAAAGTTTTCCAAAAGTGAAAGTGATAATTTGTAAGAATTAATGCATGGGGTTCAAAAGTATTCATATTCTCAAAAATTCATCATTTATCTAAAATACTGGAAGCTTTTTTTATTATGCATTCATGGTCCTCAGGTTGAAAGTTCTTTCAGCATGATGGATGAAATACATACATACATACATACATACATACATACATACATACATACATACATACATACATACATACATATCACTAAGCTGTTCTTTGAGATTCAGAGGTTAGCTCCAAAAAGAAATACAAACTACCAGATATTTTTACTTACTGTTGTCGTATCAAACTTCTCCATTTACAGCGATCTTAACATACAACTCAGGCTTCACTGATATCCATTACATACCGTACACAAGATCTTATATACTTCATACTCATAATTTGTTTCTCATGCAGACACTCCTGAATCTGATCCACCAATATCTTCCTTGGCCTTCCTCTGCCTTTCCTTCCTGCCACTTGGGCTAAAAAGATTTTCTTAGTCATAAAGGCAGGAAGGATGAACATCAAAACATATTTGGCTATACAAACAATGAACTTCAAACTTAAACCACAGAGTAAGTATACAGTTCAGTTCTTCAGTAAAGTGGTTTATATTGGAGATGCAGTTGATTCCAACTCTGCCAAAATCTGAGGGCTTTTATTAAAAGGTAGAAAGAGAAAAAGTCAAAGAGATTATTGAAGGTGATCTTTTAGATTTTTTCTATAGACAGCATTTTTCATTCTACCACTAGCAAATTGTTGTTTAATGTATTTATTCTTTTCTTTTTTTCTGTAATAATTATTGTGACAACTGGAATTTGTTGCCGTACTAGAGACCCCAATTTGCCGCTGTATACTGAATTACTGAAAAAACACGTTTATTACTGAAAACAACTTCCAGAGGCTATCTGTGCCATTTTTTACTTCTATTCTACATGTTTTTTTTTTCAGGATCTCAAATGACCTTTTGAGCCTAGTTAATATACATATAAGCTGGGGTGGGGAATTCCAGGAAATTCTTACCAGCCAGGGATTTTTACCACTAGACAACAGTGTACAAATATGGGATACGACACAAATTTTGAATTTCTGCCCCTATGTAATACAAATACATATATACGCTCTACTAGATTAAAAAAAATCCCCATTAAACCTTTGATTTATAACAGAGATGAATAACACCAATTTATTATTATTTTATAATTAAATATTTCATTCCTAATTAATAATGATTGTTCAGCTTTGTTTCTTTTCAATTTTTACATCAATTATTCATCATCACAAAATTTTCTTTTATGTCCTTGTACATGCTTTGTTCCACCTCCAAAGTACCACATATCTATAGAGTCTGCTGGATCAATATTTTCCAGTGATGTCCCATTAATTCTTATATTTAGGAGACTGTTTGTACTTCTGTTAACTAATGAGGTCCTCAAGTGATTTTTGATAAGATTCATCTGGCTGAAGCCATGTTCTCAGGTTCATGTTGATGCTGGTATTACACAAAGAAGCGAGAACAACTGGCTTATGTAAAAAAACTTCTCCTTATGTTCAGTAATCTTTAAAAGTAGTTCATCAACTTTCAAGTTCTGGCTACTTATTTTGAAGTCAAACCATTTGTCTACCACACTTTTTTCGATATCTTATAGTTTTTATGTTTGATTACTTCCTTAAAATGATGCAAGATAATTTTGATTTCATTGTCTCCAAAGTCATTCAAACCTTTTCCAGTGGGCCAAGTGAATGTGTCAAAAACATATGTTGAAGTATATTGATTATCTTCAATTATTTGAAAATTCTTAGCGTTCGCTTTTGCCACGTTATATTCTGGACGTCAGAAGTTAAACAATTCCTTGTATTTGAAACATGATATTACTATAAAATAGAATAAAAAGCTTTACTCACAATGTTTTTTGGTGGTCCTTTACTTTTTATTGCTTTCAATTTTTGAAGTTAAAATATTATGCCATTATTATTCATGCCAAAAAATTTGGTGACGTGTTCACACAAGCAGGTACCCTGTTGGTGAGTATGGCCTAAAAAATAAAGTCTTGGTTCTTCTAAGGTGAGTATGGCTTAAAAATGAAGTCTTGGTTAAAACTCAATGAACAAACGAACAAATATTCGAAAAAACCCTGCCCCTATATTGACTTTAAGTATTTTTCATAGAAAATCAGAAAGGTGAGTATTCAAGCCTTGAGAAGCAAATAAATTGTGGTTAGAAATCCTAATGAAACAGATAAAAAGTTAAAAAGTAAAAAAAAATTAAAAACCTTAGAACTGCTGTCTCTCAAACTTCTAGACATATGTTGAAGTGATTACAGGGGAATTAATGTTCCAAAATCTTTCCAGTAAATATTGTTTTGCAAAGTCTATCATAGTATTTCTGTCAAATTTGAAGAACTTCTTCCCATTTGCAACATTGGTCAGAACTACATCTTTGTAAGTTTCTCCATTATAGGAGCTAAAAAAATTGTTCTTCATATTTTCCCCTTTCTTTCTGCAAATTTTCTAATTTCTTTTTTGCTTTCAAAACTTCGTTGTTGACTTGACATAAAAGCAAATGCTGTTTCTGGAAAACGAGGAACAGGTTTTTAAAGATTTGAAGAAAATCTAGGAAAAAACTGAGGGTTCCCAGAAATCGGAAATATTTTATTTTCTTCTCTGCATTTTTGCTACCTTGTTTTTTATTAGCTTCATTTTCTAAATGCAACACAACTTGCTGGTAGTCATGAAAAATTGCTCTCAAAACTCCTACTTTAGATCCCATCCATCTAATTTGGTGCGATTTCTGAATTTTTAAAAATTTTTGTGCTAATAAGTTGGCTATTTTTTTTCCAGATGCTTGATTTTTTTACTGGAATGTCTTATACAATTTATAAATTAAAATAAGAATAGAGTCAAACGTTACTAAATACGATACATTCTTCAGAGTATAAAGTATGCTTAACTGCAATCGGTGAGGTACACAATGCACAGACAATATATGTGGTAAAAATTCTTTAAATTTGGCACATAAACCAGATACTTCACCAATCATGTTGGCTGCCCCATCTGTTGCTATACCAACAATCCAAGAATTTTTCTTCAAATCTAAACCAGGAGAAGCAAACTGTTTCTCAATAGCAGAAAAATAGGACTCAGATGTGCTATTTTCTAATTCTAGAAGCCCCAAAAAACATTCTTCAATTTTACCACTTTTCAAATATCTTGCATACATCATCAATTCCTCTATCATGCCCTGGTCTGTACAGGCATCTAAAATAATGCTAATGAACTGGGACTGCTTTAGTTCCTTCAATACAGACTCTGTTATAACCTCTGATATGCAAGAAATAAATTCCCTGTAAGCATTTCTGTTTGCGTACTGGTTTTGTACATCAACCTCTAACTTTTTGGATAACATGATGAGTGATTCAATGTCAGAAAATGGCTTATTGTTTTTTGCAATATAGTAGCTCAGACTGAATAATACTTTGAGCTGCTTAAATATTTTTTCAGCCATATTTTTAATGCATTTGGCCAATGGGGTGCTAACAAGAAGCTGTGATGAATTTTCAATAAAATCAACATTTTTTTCTATGCTGCACAGATTTATCATGGAATTTAAAAGTTTCATGTTTGAAAGGGCCACTAAATCCCTGTGAAAACTTACGTGGTATATTGACTTTCACATCTGCTTTGCAACAAAATCCACATTTTGCAAGACCATCTTCATAAACAATTCAGGGGAATTCTTATATTCATTTCTCCTGAAATTTCCTGTTCTGTGGCTTTTCACAATTTTTTGCATCATTTCTATCTTTAAGTAAAACATTTTCAGAACCAGAATCAAGTCGTATCACATTGCTATCAACCAAAACACGTGGTGTAGTGGATGGATCACATGTCACTGCTGCATTGCTACCGGACGAATTACGTTGGAAAAATGTAAGTTTCTTGTTTGGAATTAAACATATTGAGATCACACACTGATTTTCAATGATACTGCGATTTTTTATGTTGCAGAAGCCCTTTGTCCACCAAAACCTTGTTTATGTTTCCCATGGCACATTCAGGCAAAACGACAGAGTGAAGACAAGCGCTCTGAGAAGAGAGCCGTAGGTACCACGTGATCAAACAGGCGGGTCGCCAGCAACGCTTCCCACTGGTTACACACAGGGCTTTAGTTACACAGTGTTGTCCAGTGGGGAAAACCGGTTTATTCCACCAGTAGTGGAAGCGACTCAGCTTGACCCTGAGCGACTGCTAAGCATCTGTGACGTCAGCTCCACTCTTTCACATGCTCTTTCGTGCGATTGAACACCTGGGTCGGTCTAAAAAAATGAAATGCTTCTCTGCCTAGGGAGGTGTGACTTCAAAGTTCGGGCGTTCGGATTAGAATATACTTGCCCATCTTATAAATGAAGAAACTTAAGGTGTAAAAAAATATATATATTGAAAGCCTACAATATTATTGTTTTATGTATTTTATAAGCTGCAATTTTTAGGAGGTCTAAAATCGAGGAAATCCACTCGCTACGCCAGAAAATCTACTCGCCGATGGTGAGTGGGCGAGTGTAATTCCCCACCCGTGTATATAAGTGTAATTATTTTATGATTATCACATACCTTATTTTGAAATCAGTTCCAAAGGGTACCATTCTTCATCTGTCTTTGCTTCCGTTTATTGTACCCAATGTTGTCGGTTTTGTTAAGCCCAATTTAACATGTCCACGCAAATAGCGTGTAAAACTGAAGTGGGACAGATAGTCATTACGTATCCTTAACAATTAACCATGTATTAAACTATTGTACTGTAAAATGCATTACGGATAGCCAAAATCTGAACCTTTGGAGGATTTCACAGGACTGATGGGATCTCAAAAAGTTTCAAAACTTTGAAAGTGTAATCGTTCCTTCTCAGATGGATGGTAGCGAAAACTGGGTACCGTAGGAATAATTTGTGTGGTGAAAGATGTGTTGCTTACAGGAGGGTTTGTGGCAAGACATGTTCTGATCATGTGAGGAACAAAGATATGTTGCATATGTGTGCTGTGAAGCAAAATGTTATTATTAAGGTGGAGTCATCCTGAAATGGTTTGGCCATGTTGGAAGAACAAGTGGTGTGAGATGCTTACTAAGGGAATTTATTCAGCCCAAGTTGCAGGGAAAAAAAAAAAGACAGAGGAAGGCCAAGAAAATCATGTGACAACCAGATTCAGAATTGTCTGCATGAGAAAAAGATAATGAGTATGAAGTACAAAAGGTCGTGTGTGAGACGTGTTTTGGATGTCAGTGAAGCTCGAGTTGGGTGCTAAGGTTGCTGTAAATGGAGATGTCTGATACATCAACAGTAGGTAAAATCTAGCAACATTAATTTTAAACTTTGATCTGGTAGATAAGCTTTCTTAGAGGAGCTAACCTCTGAATTGCAGAGAACAACAGCTTATGCATGTATGGTGATACACTTGTGCTATTTCTGAACCCCAAAAGTTTTCCTTTTTTTTTTTGTTTTTTGTTAAAATGCAACAAACAGTAAAAGAAAATGCTTTAATTTAATGAAAATGCATCATCTTACATTAGAAAAGAAAATGTTTTAATTTTTCTTATATTTTTCATTAATTTTTATTTTGTCCTGGTGAATTTCAAAAACTTCCATTTTTTGTTGCCCCCCACCCCCATGAAAAATAATTCTATGGAACCCATAAAGATGAAATGACCAACTGGAATTGTTGGCTGTGGGCTGATCCCTCTTACTGATGTACTTTTACAATTTTCAAAAGTCTCAAAGAAGGAATTTAATTGGCTTGAGTGTAGAGACCTACCACACTTGAAAAGGCTGGTTCATCACAGAATCAACCTGGAACTAATTAATGGTGTATGAGAAAGAAATATCAGCTGAATGATTGTAAGCTTGGTGTGTGGGATACTAGAGAAATAAATGGAAAGATGAACGAGGTGATGGAAGAAATGAAGTGTAGATTGGATGTGCTGTGTAAGTGAAGTTAAAAAGAAAACAAACACCACCACCACCAACAAAATATTCATCATATTAGTAATTCAAGTGCCTGGGATATACCGTATTATCGGCATATAACACGCACCCTAAGTTTAAGAAGGAAGTTTGAGTAAAAAAATCTTAGATTTAAAATAAATGACTTGGGGGCTCTGAACTTTTTTAGATAACTCAACACATATATTTATTAATATTTATACCACTTATAAGGCAAATAATACGAAAGAAAAAGCATCTGTTTGAACGAAAAAACTTTGATATTAGACCTGTTACAAAAATTCATTGTTTGAAAAGTCACTGTTACTATAACCATTCAAAAGTTTAAGTGCCTACAATTACGTGCAGAGAAATGTATGTTTTTTCAAATTAGAATAGACCTTCTGGTAAAGGTAAGGTTCTTATTACTCTCATTAAACTGTTACAAAAAGTTTAATACGAATCACTACTATCTTTGAAAGTGATGAGACATTAAAAAAATTAAAAACAGCCAGAGAAATCTGGGTTCCTTAAACCGACGCCATTTGCCGATAATACATGGTCATTGTCGCGAGAAAGGATACCCTCAAACCAGCACGACAAGACCAAGCAGACACTAACGATTTTTACCACCAACCGTCAGCCACAGAGTTCGGACATCACCAGGAGTTTCTTCATATTTTCTCTGAGCAGCTGCTGCTTAAGCAGCAAAGCAACTTAATGAGAGCAGACACTTAGGCTTAACGTGACAGCTTGCGTTCGCTGCTGAAGTGAGTGAGGTTACTTTCGGGTGCTTAGAAAAGTAAATCAGGAGTCTATTTCAATTTTTTTTTTTTTTTGTGAGAATCTTCTTTTCGAAGAACTGAAAATTCTATTGTTACCATTTTTAACAAGATCCGTCAGAAAACAGAAGAGATATGCATTAGAGAAGCGTCTGCAGTTAGAGTAAAGTGATACCAAATTAGTAACATTTGTCAACGTCGGGATGTGTCACACTCTGCAGTAGTATTCATTTTATCTAAGTTTAAATAATAAAAAAAATTGTATACGCGTATAACACGCAGGTAGAATTTCAGCCCAAAATTTTATGAAAAAAGTGCGTTATACGCTGATAAATATGGTACTTAAAAGTAGGGTCTCTTGTTGGAACTGGATTGAATACTGACATATCATTCCTGAATAGTGACACATCACTGAGGAGGCAGATATTATTTGGTGTCATAAAATTCTTTAAATCACAATGCAGAATTTTGCATGCTTTAGATGTAGCTATTGCATTAAAAAGCTCCTTTCTACAGGGTGATTGAAAAGTTGCACCACCCAACATTAAAACTTAGGTTTAAAAACATCAGTGATAACATAAATACGAAAACAATATTATGAATAGAACAAAATGCATTCTTACCGGGAAAAAAAAATGTCTCTTGGATGCTATAGATGTTCAAAATGTCCGCCTTGTTCACGAATGCAAGCACGAACTGTTTTTCCCAGATTCGAGCCCACTTTGTGCAGAGTTAAAACACTGTTTTTTTCAATAGCTTTTTCAAGGTTGCTTTCGTACACCATTCCTTTAAGAAATCCCCAAAGAAAGAAATCTGGCATTAAGTCTGAGGATCTTGGGGGCCATAATGTGGAAATCAGCCGATCACCGTAAAATCTCAAAGAAACGTCATTGTGCCTTTCGAGGTATGGCCTGTTTCTCCATCCTGCTGAAACCAACAATACCTCTTGCCTTCCAGCAGCGATACAAATTGTGTGATTATGTTCTTGTATGCAGTTCTAATAACCGTACAGTAAAAAAATATTGGGTGATTATTCGACGACGAGAAACAGAACACCATACTCTTGACTTTTTCTGAGTGCAGTGGCTTTTCATTGAATATGTGTGGATTTGTGGATGACCAATATTGTGAGTTCTGCATGTTTACATACCAAAGTGGAACCACACTTTGTCGGTGAAAAGACATTGTCATGTTCACTTACTGCATTTTGGTCCACTAACTTTCATAACCATCTGCAGAAATGTAAACATTTCTGAAAATTACATGGTTTCAATTTAACCACTAAGGTAAGACAATATGGATGCAGGTTTAGTTGTTTCGCAGCTTTCTGCACACTGTCATAAGATAATCCTGTCTGAATGGAAAGTTTCCATAAACTTTTGGTTGGAGAAAGCATCATTTTGGTCTGCACATTTTGCTTTTTTTATCGCATAAAACAAATGGTTGTCCACTCCACTTTCTGTTGAAGACACTTCCTGTTTGCCAAAAATGCTTTACAAGGCAAGCGATAGTTCTCTTATCAGGTGGCGAAACATTCAGATATTGCTTACAAAATGCTTCTGATACTTTTGCATATGATCAACAAACGAAATGTACACGTGCTGGCTTTAGGAAAATAGCACGGTACTCTCACAAGAAACAAAATGATAATGGTGTCAATTGGTACAACAAATGCTTTCAGACATGAAATATACACTCAAGACAATGCAGTGATGCCATCTGTTGGCAGAAATAAGAAATAAAATAATTTCTCTAATTTACGCAGTGCTTTGAAGTTCAAGGGGCACGAGTTTTTGATCATCCTGTATTTTTCATACTTTAGAAGCTGTATGTCCTGTGATTTATTTTTCTTCACAGTAAATATGTATCAGTATTTTTGATAGCAACAAACTTAATATATAGTATCTCTTGTTTTGAAATATGTTATACCAAGAGACTTTAGATTATAAATCCTGACTCTGTCCAGTATTTTTATTTTAAGACATTGTGAAATATTTTAGTAGGTTATAAGGTGTTTTCTTTAATTACAGAAATCTATGGTACAAATTGCAATCATGACAAAATATACATTATTTGTCTTTTAGATTGTAGGTATGAAGAAACTGCCATGGAAATGGATCGCGAATTTCTTCAAGAGCTGAGAGATACAAAGCTGTTATTAGAAAAAGAAGTTTTTGATGAAATGAAGTCGTATGTCATTAGCACTGTTCGGCGAAAACTTTCAGAAAGAGCTCTTTATGATCTGGAATCCAATTTTAAGGTATGCAGTTATGACTGTTTTTCCTCAGGTTTCCCCATTAGTGTTCTTTGTGTCCTGAAATCAAATCATAGGGCTAATATTGCATTGTTAATTTATATCTATTCTAT
The DNA here is from genome assembly GCA_039090855.1 of Macrothele yani. Taxonomy (NCBI): domain Eukaryota; kingdom Metazoa; phylum Arthropoda; class Arachnida; order Araneae; family Macrothelidae; genus Macrothele; species Macrothele yani. The sequence continues at coordinate 111,506,994 of CM077011.1, forward strand.
TCATTTCAGTTTCATGATCTATTTTTTTCTTCATTTAATATTTTATCATATTGCTAATCTGCATGTATTATAATGCTAAATTTTAGGAAGTGTTTTTAGATATCATATTTTTAGAAGCTTTCATTACCATGGCTTGAGCTAATGGAGCCTCAAAGGGCTATGCAAATCCTTATATAGTCATTTTTTTAAGTTACGCATAGAGGGCATAAGTTCATGTTTCCACATACAGCAATATCTGCACTACTAAAAAGCCAATTGAAAAACATTCTTTTTCAGTCAGATACTAACTAGGAAAATATTTTGCATGTATTTTTCTCCAAAATAATGCACAGTTTCATCATCAGGGGATCAAATGTAGTGTTTAATATGTTTTTCTTAGTATCTTTGCATCTAAATGTGCAATTTAAAAAAATGACACATTTGAACAGCAGATACCATTTAAGGTGAAGATACTCCAAATACGTGGCGACAGTTAATAAATAAATACATCGCTCTTTCCACGTTCCAGAAACACACAGCATCCGAAAAATTGTTTTTCAGCCGCCGCTGTGGAATACACACAGCACCGTGGATTGTTGGCCACCGTGGTGTATATGTAAAGCGCTTGGCTAGATATCGAGAGTTCTGTTGGTTCAGTTCCACAGCGGCGGCTGAAAAACAATTTTTCAGATGCTGTGTGTTTCTGGAACGTGGAAAGAGCGATGTATTTATTTATTAGATACCATTTAACTTGTGGAACACTTTAAGTCTGTATGTGAGGAGTTTTGTAATTTACAGTTCTGTTTTGTACTTCTGTTTGCAGCTGTTATCTCTGCTCCTAAAAGCACTATTGAGAATTTTTCTATTTCTTTTACTGTATGCCATTCGCTATGATAAAGATGGGGGGGAGCATTATCCCCTTTAAATAATGCACAGCTTCCCCCGTTAGGGGCGTAAAGGTCAAAACCTTTTTTTTTTTTTCTCTGCTTCCGGGACATAAAAAGCTTTTTTTTTTTTTTTTTTTTTTTTTAAAGCATAGGTTGATGCAATTTTCAACCTTTCCATTATGCAAAATTCTTTCGTTAGGGGATGTACAGTTATATCATGTTTCCTTCTATATTTCTTCTTTTAACTGTTCGATTTGAAAATGCCTTTGTCTCTGATACCTTCCTTCTGCTATGAGAAACGTTTTGTACATCATTTGTTAATCTTCGTAGCATACTTTTTAGCTGCTGGTGGGAGCAAGTAGCTGTTTCTAATTCTGGATGTTTTATTGGTTGAAGAAATCCAGTTGATATTTTTTTCTAACCAGTTTCATTTTGAATGACTTTGACAAATTTTATTCGCATTGGAAAAGATTCAGAAGAGCTGCTCAATGCAACCAAAAATTTGGGGTCATCTTTCTTGTTTAAAAGTTTTTGTTGTATGATATGTATGTTCTTTTTAGCTGAAGTTTTTTTTTTTTTTTTTTTTTGTAAAAAGCATTTTGTTAAATTTCTTTCAAACCTAAAACTTTACTTTCATAATTTTTATTGTTCATTGTATATTTTGAAGTTTTCAGAGAGAAAGTTTGAAATAAATCCTTAATTTCTAATTTGCATAATTCATTTTTTTCCTATCAGGTGGTCTCAAGAACTTTGGTGAACATAGCTTATGGATTGAACCATAGCAAAGAAGTCCGAGATTTGTTTGTGGACATAGTTGAGAAGGTATGAAAAACTATATATATCATTATCATCATCAACAATCACACTCAATTTATTGCTGGATGTAAAGATCTTATACCTAGAACTGTGGCAGCAGTCAGTTTGACTGCTGTAACAGGGTTCCCACAGTCCTTATAAATCCTTGAAACCCTTAAAAAATGCTGATTTTTTTATTAGGGTGCTTAGAAGTCCTTATGTTTTGCCAAAAATTGCAAAAAAGTGCTTAAAAAGTACTTATTTTTCCTGACTTGGCTGTGCAAAATCTAGAAGTTACAGTGTAGTGCCTGGAACTTCTGCTGCTGATTTGCTGTGTTGATGATGATGATGTCATATGACATCAGCTGAAATCTTATGGGAGTGCAAGTGACAGTGTGAAATTTTGCTGAAAAAAATAAAGTACCATGAATAAATTAAACACATCCAGCAAATTCCACCCAACCAGCCCCATCATTACCTCTTGGTGCTGATATTTCACTTTTGTATTCCCCCTTTTTACCTATGCAAATAATAATTATTAACTTATATCATCAGAAAAAATTGAAATCTTGAACACATGATTTTGACTTTGTTTTTGCAATTACCATGAGATGATTATGTGGAAAATTCAAATCTTGAACTCATAACTTATCTGTAGGTTTACAATTTACATACATTTTATTGCATATGTCAGGGATGGCCAAACTTTTTGGTCCTGGGGATACTTTTGATCTTAGTACACATTGGCAGTGGACTAATAAATTAACTGACGAAATTCGTAGTGGGGGAAGGACCTTGCAAGGACATAATAATAAACACCACAAAATGAAATAATTACTTATATTTGAAGCATAGAAAATGCCTTTAAAACAATACAAAAAAGAATAATAAAAAAAAAAAGGAATAATGAAACTTCTCTTCGATCTACCTGAAAGAAGACATGTACTCAAAATAAAAACGTGGAGAAATTGCGGCAACTGTAACAGAGTAGGTGTGAGTTCTCTTACATTACTATTTTCCAGGCATATCTCTTTAAAAAAGGGTAACCTTACCTTATTTTTTAGTGGGCACATGACAGTAAAGTCCATCATGAAGTTGATCATGTTGCAACTCATATGATGTTACTGCAATCCTCAAACAGCAAAGTAAATGGTCGTCAGTTATGCAATTCCTATCTTTTGTTTTTATCGCTTTCATTGTAGAAAATAAAAATTCACAGAAGTAGGTGGACCCAAAAGAAGCTATCATATAAAACGCCAAATTTCACATGTTTGAATGCATTTCGTCATATAACAGCTGCCAGAATTCTGAAACAATATCATCGTTAGCTCTTGCTTTCAAGTATAGGTCGCAGCGCAGCTTCACTATTTCCTCTTCAATTTTAATTGGATCTCTATTGACTAGCTCTGCTGTCTTCGAAGTCAGCTTGGCCACATCATCTGTCTTTATTTCCTTGAATGGAAATGTCACAAGTGCCACAACATCCTCTAGCTTTGAAAACTCAGAGAACCTTCTTTAGAATTATCCGTGCAAATCGTCCAATTGCTTGGCAAAGCACTCGAAGTCGGGGAATGTACTACACCCGGACTCTTGTTCCATACACTTGAATTTTTTTTAAGTCTCCGCTTCACAGCTGAGTTCTGAATAGTTTGATTCTTTCCTTGAAACCTTTGATCAAGCTCATAACTTCTATCAGGGATTTATTTTTCCCTTGTAACCAGAGATTTAATTTTTTGTTTTGTTTTGGTTATATCACAAAGAAATGATAGCTTCATTAACCACTGTTTATCTTCCAACTGATTGTAATTCTCTCCCCATGATTTTAGAAACTCTTTGATTTCTGTAAGGAGGCTTCTAAATCTCTTTAAGAATGAAGCGCAACTGAGCCAGCTAACATCGGTGTGTAGAAGGAGATCAGCATGCTCTGCTCCACATTCTTTAAGTAAAGCTCGAAACTTGCGTGCATCTTTGAAGGCTTCTGGATTGAATTGAGTTCAGAATTTTAAAGGCTGGAGTCATAACAACATTTGAACTCAAAATTTTAGAGCACAACACTTTGCTGATGGATAATACAGTGGTACGCTGTGAAGGAGGGTATATCTTTGTCATCTCTTCACATTGTGATGAAGCCTACTTTATTTCCTACCATAGCTGGTGTGCCATCGGCTGTCATGGACACTAACTTATGAATCAGAAACTTCATGTCTGTAATAAATGATTTAAAACCATTGTAGACATCTTCACCTCTCGTCTGTTCTTTCAGCGGGATCATTGTTAAAAGCTCTTCTTTGGACGCCGAGTCAGGTAAAAACATTCTAATGAAAGCACATAGCTGAGCTCTGTCAGTAAAATCTGTAGACTCGTTGAACTGCAGAGTCAGAAAAGTACACTTACATAAATCTTCCTTTAACTGGTCTAAGTTCTTACTCATAATTTCCGTCCATCCTCATCATAGTGTTTGGTGATAGAGATACATCTTTAATTGTTGAAAGTATTTCTGATGTATTTTTAAAGTCACTGAAAATAACTTCTCCCACTTTACAGAAAGCTTCTTTGATAAGTTCTCCATCTTTAAATGGTTTGTTTCATTTCATAAGTACTTCAGTAATCTTGAAGGATGCTAATGTTGCCGCTTTTGACTTACTGTTACTCTTTTTAAATGCAAACTGCTGTGTGCTCAAATTCGACTTAAGTTCACGAACTTTAGTCTCACTACTACTTGGGAAACTCGTAGCGAATGTTGTGTGAATGGTTTTAAAATGTCTTTCTACATTCACTTTCTTAGGACTGGAGTTACAAATAAGACAAACATACTTATCTTTAACCATAATAAATAAAAACTCTTCCTCCCATTCACTGTGATAGTGATAAGTCTTTGCTTTCTTACTACCACCGCCTGTTACACTCATATTGGTCATAGTGTACCGAATAACATGGAACTGGGAGTACCAAACTGCAGCAATACTCTCCACTGAACAGTAGGTCCACTGCAACGCTGTCTCTCTGCACTGAAGCTTTGATTCATATGCACAGTGCAAGAGCTCAGCAGTCAGCGAAAGGGGAAAGATTTGACACCACCGCTACAGAGTCGTAATGTATTTTTAGAGCACTGGAAACCAAGAAAGTCCGTTGCTTTTCCAAAGGCCTTGAACCCACATTTGAGTTGCCTTTAGAAATGTGACCATACTAAAATTCCGCAAATAATATGATTTTACACCGCAGGCTACCCTTTTTCACCCTGCGGTTGACACTTTGGCCATTCCTGGCATATGTGATTATTCTCTCTGCTAAAAAAAATTGTTTGATCAGCAGAACTGTATTTTAAATTGTATAAATTCCCATTTATTGCATTCACAAACTTAAAATATATAGACATTTTTTGCAAACTTCCATCAACATACTTCAATTTGCATAGTTAAGTCCTGTGCAAAATGATATTTATGCACATATTATTGTTGCATATGCAGTTGGTGGGGTTCTTAAATAAATTTGGGGGGTGCTTAAAAGTCCTTAAAAAGTGCTTATTTTTTGTGGAAGAAAAAGAGTGGGAACCCTGTACAAAAGATTTTGTGTAGATTGCCATAACTACTGGGGATTTGATATTAGTCAAGGTATTTGGATGTCACACAACACCTAACTTGTTTTCAAGTAATGTTTATATACACATCTTTTTGTACAGTTTGCATTTTCACTGATTAAATTGTTCATTCTGGCTTTCATGCAATCATGATGGTTGATCAAAAATATATGTGACTGAAACAATTCCAATTATCACAGTGGCAGTTGCATACATACATACATATCACTAAGCTGTTCTCTGATATTCAGAGGTTAGCTCCACAAAGAAATGCAAACTACTAGATAATTTTTACTTACTGTTGCTGTATCAAACTTCTCCATTTACAGCGATCTTGACATACAACTCGGGCTTCACTGACATCCATCACATGCCGTACACAAGATCTTTTATACTTCATACTCATAATCTTTATCTCATGCAGACACTCCTGAATCTGATCCTCCCATGACTTCCTTGGCCTTCCTCTGCCTTTCCTTTTTGCCCCTTGGGCTAAAAAGATTTTCTTAGTAAGCATCTCATCACTCATTCTTTCAACATGGCCAAATCACTGAAGCATATTAGTCTCCACCTTGCTAACAACATTTTCCTTCACATTACACAACTGCAACACATCTTCATTCCTCACACAATCAAAACGTGTCTTGCCACAACCTCCCAGTAAGTAATGCATTTCTCCAGCACACAAACGATTTCTATGTTTCTTCTGTAGTACCCAGGTTTCACTGCCATGCATCAGAGTAGGAACAATTACACTTTCATATATAGTCATGTGGGACTCTCTTGAGAAGCCATCATTCCTGTGAAACCCTTCCAAAGCAGCCATGATTTTCAATGAAGAATTCACTCACCTACTAATTTCACCATCCAATTTGTTCTCTCTGTCAAACTGAAACATGCTTCCTAAATACACAAACTCATTCACGTGGTCAATCACTGTGCTATTTAGACATATATTACATTCAGTACTACCAGTTCCTCTCTCAAAAACCATAACTTTTGTTTTTCGCTTATTTATACTGAGTTTGAATTTCATGCAAACTTTGTACATCTCAGACAACGTACTCTGCAACTCGCTTTTGCTTTCTGCCAACAGGACAATGTCATCAGCATACGGCAATCTGCACACACGGATATCACCAAGACATAAACTAGTATTATCTATTTTGGCATCACACATCCATAAATATATTAAGCAGCCATGGTGACATTACATAACCTTGTGTGACTCCTGCACTAATAGAAAACTATTTTCGTAGAACACCATTTACTCGTACCCAAGTTCTACTGCCCGCATACATGGCTTTTACACTGTTAAGTAGATTCCCAGTAACACCATATTCATTCAATACCTTCCACAAAAGTGTCCTATTTACTCGGTCATAAGCTTTCTCTAAATCTATAAAGGAAGCAAAAACTTTTTTACCAACAGCCAGATACTTTTCAATCATTATGAGTAATGCAAAAATTTGGTTAGTGCAGCCATTACCAGGCATAATTTACATGCCCCGGGCATTTCGGGCATGCTATTTTTCAAGCTCTGAGCTACTAAAGGAATATGTTTCGGTACTCGATGACAAACCATCGGGATCATCTTCTATTTCCACAGCATGCTATGTCTAGGAACTTTGGTTGAGAGGGACTGGCGACAGCATGTCCAAATTTATCCATTGTTTCCACAAAACTAAATATTGAAGTCAATATGGGTTTCCTTGAAATCCCTTTAGCCTCCTCAATAGGCCACCCTGTTACATGTAAACTCTAAGTAGCAAATGCTTTTCATTGTCATTCAAGATTTTATTTATTGATATTTTCTTTCACCACAAAACTAGTGACATTCAAAGGAAAATAAACATTGCAGTGAAAAGCAAACGCTGTGTTTTATCTATGAGGAGCTTTCTTACTCTTCCCTAAACCATTTGGCGAAGAATTCGCTACCCCAAAACCATGGTCATTTTTATACACTTTGAGCATCATTCTCAGTGCCACTAATGAAACAGATAAGCTCTCTTCAAGTGCTGACAGCTTTAGAAACAGAAACATTAAGCAACAATCATGACACCATTCAGTTTCTTTGGCACCTGGGACAAGTATTGTATGACGCTGTTTGGCATCACGCAGTAGTGGAAGCGTTATCCCACACTTTCTCTAATGTAAGACCTCATACTTTTTCAATAGCGTCACACTCAATAGGCTAATACCACGATAGTTCTTGCAGTCAGTCTGATCACCTTTACCCTTATACAAGGGAATAATGATAACATCCTTCCAACTCCGAGGGACCATTCCTAACTCCTAGCACAACTGGCACATTTCAGTTAACCAGTCAATTACAGAGTCACCACCATAGTTCAACATCTCAGCAGTTATGCCATCAACTCCTGGAGCCTACCATTCTGAAGAGATTTTAGAGCTTTACACACCTTTTCTCTTGAAATCCCTCCTGTGCTTCCATCCTTCACTGTGACATCATCTGCTTCTGCCTCTGAATCACCTTTGCTTTCCTGATCTAATAACTCACAGAAGTATTCACCCTATCTTTTATTTAACTCATTGGGCTCCCATATCTTTTCCCTATCCTATTCTTTGCACAGCTTACGACTTTGTTTCCCCTATTTTTCTTGATTCTCATGTACTTCTAGAAAGTCTTTCTATCATTCCAAAAAGCCAATTCATGCCTTTCCACCTTTTCATTCCTATCTTTTGCCTTACTGTGGCAAACCAGCTTAGCAAGTTCACGCTTCTTTCAGCGATGTTCATCCTCAGAAACTCTACCTTTCAAGCATCCCCAAATAAGCTTCCTTCTTCCTCTTTACTGCCTCTTCAATCTCACTATTCCACCAAGCATCACCTCTATTGTTACCCACTATTGTGGTACCACAGTCCTCTTCAGCAGCAGTGACAACACAGTTCTTAAAACATTCCCACTTCTTTTCGACATCCCTCTCACAAGACTTCAGCTCCTTCAGTCGTTCTCTGAGTAATATACTGATTTCATTGACCCGTTCCGCCAATCTGTCTTGGCTCCACGGGGACTTGTTGAGCACCTTGGATGTTATTTTGAAATGTTGCGACAATTATCCTGCCTTGAGACGCGGTTCGGACCCTGGCCACCCCAATGGCCCAGAGACCAGCCCGTGGTGACGTGCTGGCAGGCGACCTAGAATACCTTGTCTGGGTTCCCGCTCTGTCTGGCGGGATAGGTCGTTTCTTACTTTTTCGCTGACTGGAAGATTCCTTGCCCTCGAACTTTTTTTGGGGAATAATTTCCCTTTATTTTCATTTTCAAACACCTACACACATGTATACACTGTCCTCATGCTTAGGACTTACAACATCAAGAGATAGCAAAATTTATGTACAGAATATTTACATTGGTGGTCTCTTTGTCTGCTTTCCCACAGACTTCTACCCTCATTCATCTTCCGATTCGCTTTCGGTGTGCACGTTCACCTCCTGCGTTTCGGTCCCCGTTTGATTGGGGAAGATGGTATGTTGCTGGAGGGTTAGCCTTTCTACGAAGGCTATTATCCCCCTCCTGTTAACGGAAGATTGGATGAGCAGATCCAATCTTCGCGTTCTTTGCACACCTGGGATCAGTGTGTTTCTCCATTCGGCGAAGCCACTGCATTCAAGTACGCAGTGTTCTATGCTTGCCGCTCTCTTTCCACAGGGACAAGTGCAGTTCCTGATGGCAAATCTGCCTAGGTATTCAGGGCTGATGCCATGGCCACTGAGTACTTGATTCAGGAACTTATTTGTCTGTGCTCGTTTGGTCGAGACTTTCGGAAACACTCTGTGTGTCTTCCGCCCTGTCTCTCCCGTGTCCCATCTGACCTGCCATTCGGTCATGGTCCGACGTGCTAATGCGGCGCGAGTACACCATCGCGGCGTTCTGCATTGCACGTCGACCGTCTCTTTCAGCGTGGCTGCCTTCGCCAGCTGATCTGCCCTTTCGTTTCCTAGGGTTCCGACATGGCTTCGTACCCAGTGGAAACTAACTGCCCCATCTCCCTCTGCCCTCAAGAGGGTTTTGATCCTCTGGACGATGGGGTTTCTTCCCCTGAATCTACTCAGAGCCTGCAGTGCTGCCTCACTGTCCGAGTAGAGTTTTATTCTTTCTTCACTACGCCTGGGGAGTGCCCAGGTGAGTGCCATCTCTATCGCCAGAAGTTCTGCCTGGAAGACAGAAGCGTTCTGCGATAATTTCACGCTTCCTGCAGTGGCTTCGTTCCCGTCCGAGAACGCACAGAAGCCTGCCCCCACTTGTCCCTTCAACTTTGAGCCGTCCGTGAACAGCTCATGCCCAACTCCCGTGGGTTTCTCCTTGTCCCACGGTGGGCAAATTTCCTCGGCAGGGTGGATCTGCCAGTCCACACTTTCCATCTCCATGTCGGAGGCTCGATGCGGCGCACCGAGAAGGTAGGCGTCCTCGCCTGACCTTAGGCAGTGCATTGCTGCCTCCCTTTCCACTACTAGGTCTGCCGGCTCGCACCCCGCCAGCACTTGGAGTGCTAGGGTTGACGTTGTGCGAAAACAACCGGTTATCCCCAGTAGGGCCAACCTTTGGATTTGGTTTATCCCCTTCTTCATTCTGACTGTGGGATTCCACCATGCCCCACTTGCATACGTCAGAATTCTTTCAATTCCTCTCTGATAGATGGCCTTCTTGGTTTTGCCCGTTAACCTCATGCCATTCAATCTATTGAGAATCATCGTGCACCTTGTTCTAAGGTGCCTCAGGTGTGGCAGCCCTGATAGACTCTGATCCAGGACCACACCCAAGTATTTCATTTCACGCACCGCCTTGATAGTGCACCCTTGGAATCTGCACTGGGGTGGTGTTTTCATTACTCCTCTCTTAGCTATTGCTAGCAGAGTGGTCTTCTCAGGAGCGAAGCACAGTTTGCTTTCTCTGCTCCAATTTTCTAGCACATCCAAGGCCCTATGTGCTTCTCTTTCGATCACGTGTCTCCCTGAGGCGGAGACCACGAGAACGAAATCGTCCGCATAGGCTTGAATCTCCACTGCGGGCCCCAGGTCTAGGTTCAGTGCTGAATCAGCAACTATATTCCACCAGAGCGGCCCGGTGTTGGATCCTTGCGGACACCCTCTATGGTACGAACGCGAGGATTGCCCATTCCCCGCTTCGAACTCGACTCTTCTATCAGACAGGTAGCTGCTGATCAGTTTGAACAGGTTCCTTGGACAGCCAAGTTCTTTAAGTCTGGTTAAAACCATTGGCCACCAGACACTGTTGAATGCCCCCCTCACGTCTAGTGAGATGAAGCAGGTATGGAGCCCCTCCGCTTTGTTCCTCTCTGCCCTCTCTCGGAGGCTGCGAATTGCCTGCATTGCGCAACGCCCCGGAAGGAAACCAAATTGGTTCCTGTTTAGCTTTCCCTGCTCCATGAGGAAGCCAAGCGCTCTGTTCGTTATGAGCTTGTCCAGCACCTTGCTCCACGCCGAGAGGAGGCAGATGGGCCTATAGGCTGCGGGGTCATTTTTGTTCTTTCCGGTCTTGTTGAAAAGAACTAGCACCGCTGTTTTCCACAAGTCTGGGAAGATTCCCCTCCCGAGGCATTCGTTTAGGAGCGCCACAAAATACCCGGGATTTGCATAGTAGATTTCTCTGACTATGCTGAGGTCGAACCCATCCTTGCCTGGTGCTTTGCCCGTATTTAGACTGGAGAGGGCATTCTCCACATCGTCTCTCGTGAAGGGGGGTCCTCACCAGTGTCCGGCGGGATCCGACTTTCTTCCCTTATTTCTTTTTGTTGAGGGGAGTCCCCTTCTCCCTCGTCTCCTTGGAAGTGGTAATCCAAGAGACTTTCTACGGTACTATCAAGAGTCTTTGATAGGCTACCGTCTGCCCTTTCTACCGCTGCTAGTTTTAGCGGTTCGGTTATGGATCCCCTCGAGATCTTATAGGGGATCCCGAAAGGGTCAGCCGGAGTTTGAAACTCACACAGTTTTCTCCAGTAGGAGATTTTCGAGAGATTCAGTTCTCTCCTGTATGCTGAACGAGCCTTTTTATGCACTTCTGTGCACTCCCTGTCTTGCGGAGTAGCTTTTGCTCTTTGCAGAGCTTTCCTACTCCGCCTAGCTCTCGCCCTTAGAGCTTTTAGTTTCTCCGACCACCAGGGGTGGGGGTCCTTGGCTCCCCTTTTATTTCCCCTACTACTCTCGCATAGCGTTGTTATTTGACTGGTAAGTTCTTCAAAGAGGGAGTTGAGGTCCGACACTTCTGCGGCCTCTTCTTCCCTCCTACCTCCCAACAAGGTAGTTAACTTGGCTTTAAAAGCCCACCAGTCTAGATTCTTCATTAAGAATCTTTTGCGCTTGGGTCGGATGGGCTTTTCCGATCCCAAAACGAAAGATAGCGCTAGGTGGTCACTGCAGCTCTCGTCGTCCAGTACTTGCCAATCCTGGACAAGGCTGCGCTTTGAGACTGACGAGAGTCACGTCGATCCAAGAGGAGCCCCTCGCCCCTTGGAAGGTCGGGGTGCTCTCTGGATCGTTCAAGAAACTCAGGTCTGCCGCGTTGGCAAAGTCCACTAGTAGCTGGCCGCGTTCGTCCTCGTTCTGATTGCCCCAGAGAGGACTCTTCGCGTTGAAGTCGCCTGCTATTATTATCTCATGACTGGGAATTCCCCTAATAGAGCCATTAGCTCATTCAGCGTTTCTCTCAAATTGCCTGCCGGAGAACTGTATACGTTCACCATTAAAAATTTTGCATCACCACATTCCACGCCGAGGGCGACCACGTTCTCGGAGCATTTTATCTCGAGAACCGCTAGGGACGGGTCTTTCACGACCGTGGCCACCCTGGGCTTTGCCACCCTAGGGTGGTAGATCCGGTAGGAGTTAGGGAAGCCCACCACTCTTCCCCCTGTTCGAATGGTTCCTGCAATAGCAGAATATGAGCTTTTTGCTCAGTGGCTGTCACCAGGGCCTGTGTTGTTGCTGCCCGTGCGTGGTGCAGATTGATTTGAAGCACCTTAACGCCTCTCTTTGGTTTATTATCCATAATGAGTGCGTTCTTTTAGCAGAGCCAGTTCTCTGACAAGGCTTGGGCATTCCTTGTCTAGACTCGAGTGGCCTACATCCACTCGACGTCTGAATCTCTTGTTGTTTGCCAAGCAGTTAGTGCAGACCGGGCTATTGCTGCACTCTTGGCGCTTGTGCCCGGTTTCCCCACACCGGGCACATCTATCCTGCTCTTCGGTGCACCTTGACCTAAAGTGCCCGAACCCGTTACACCTGTAGCAACGGACCTCCCTCAGATATTCCCTTACTGAGTGGACGGTCCATCCCACTCCGAGTTTGCCTCGCTTCATTACTCTTTTGAAGGTCAGTGGGTCCGCCTCTGCTACCCAGTGGCGTTTCCCACCCTTCACCTTCAATGAGAACTTGAGCTGGAGGCTGCTCTCCTCCAACTCTGGGTTCTGTTCCGCGAGACATTGCTCGACCTCTTCCCTTGACAGGTTTCCGTCTATCCCGTAGACGATAAACCTTGGATTCCTCTTAGCTGGCAATCTGGACAGAAGGTTCTCCTTCGTCACTGCATTGCTCTTTAGCTCCGAATCCAGTTTCTCTATTTCTTTGGCGGAGGAGCATTCCACCATTACTCCTCCTCCATTCACCTTTCTAACTCCCTTAACCCCAATCTGGAGTTTGGCGGGGCAAATCTGTGTTTGCAGAACCGCCTTGACGTCTTCTGACGAGGGAGAACCCTTGTCTGTTGCGGGGTAAACGAGAAGCACGTGCCTCTTCTCGACCCTCTTGGGTGCCACCTTCTTGGCTACCTCCTTCTTCGCCGTTTTTTGCTTAGGGGCCGTATTCCCCTTGCCGGGCTTCGCTCGAGCCGCTTCGGCATATGTCTTTGGAGCCGCGCTAGCGTGCTCACTTCTTTCCTGGAGTCTCCCTTGGATGAGACTCATCTCTATCACTTGCTTGGTGCAAGCTGCTTGTAGCGAGTTCGCTACTTTCCTTATCTTGGTTCTGGTGTTAACCAGAACCTTGTTTGAAGGATTCTCTAGAATCCTCTCCAACTCTTGGAAGAAGGAGTTGACTGCGCTTGCGAATTCCGACGGAATTTCTAAGTCGCAGTCTGCCTCAACGGGCTCACTTGGACCGGGGTTGAAGCCCCCGCGTCCTCTGCCATCTCTCTACTCGGGTTGCTAACCGAGTGTAAGCCCTGGGACCTGTGTCCCTGGTCGGTCAGACTTAGTACGTTCGAAAGTCAGGTGCTCAGCGGTACCCTGGGGTTCTTTCCGCTGTAACCTGCACCTGACCCTGGTTGAGTGCGGGATTTGGCCTGATCCGTAGATCAGGGGGACCGGCACGACGACGACGTACCCGCTCGTGTGTCAGAGTTGCGCACCGTGCTTTGACCGCAGCCCGGACTTTGCCCTTACAAGGACAGTTTTTCTAAGTCCGAACTGACTGCACCGAAACACTTTTTCAAATTAATGAAAAAAAAAAAATTTTCTTCCCTTCGTTTTGAGAAACGAAAGAGAAGAAAAATCAAGTTTTTGAGGGGAGAAACAACTCCCCTCGCTCTGCTAACAGAGTCTTATTGGAACAGCAGTCGATTTGATTTGCAATCAATCACACAGTACTCACTCAACCAGCCTCTGACAACGGCCGGTCGTTCTCTGAGTAAGTCAGAATAACACTGATGATATTCAGGGAGCCTTTCAACCTTTATTCTCTCCATTCTGGGCCTCTTCCTATTCCTTTTCCTCCAACCAACATTCAGTTTCACTTGTGACACTACCAAGTAATGATCAGAACCAACATCCGCACCTCTCATCACACGAGTGTCAACTTCAGACACTGATCATAGACAACAAAATCTATCACACTCTTTTGACCAAGAGTATGATTTTCCCAAGTAGTGTGGATATACTTGTGGTTGAAGAATGTATTAGATACACACAAACCATTCTCAATGCAGAGTTCAATTAATCTTTCACCATTATCATTCACGCAAGGATCATTAAACTTACCCAGAACATTGTCAGAAATCGCATTCTGCACACCTACTCTAGCATTAAATCCCCTGCTATTATAACTTTCTCTTTAGCACCAAACTGGCTCAAAACAACTTTTAGCTAATTCCAGAAATCTTCCTTCCTATCAGAAGTTTCCAAGTTACAAGGAGCATACATTACAACAATTACTATTGTCTGAAGTTTCACTTTCAAACGAATCCAAAGAATTCTCTCACTTATGCAGCTATAGTGAATCAAGTTGTTCTTCATCTTTTCACTAAAATCACACCTACAGCAGCCTGTCCTCTCACATTATCCAATACTCCAGACCACACACTCACCGTTCTATTCACTTCTTCTATTCCAATTTCCTTCTTTTTGGTTTCACTAACATGCAGGACATCCAGTCTATACTTATTCATCTCTTCAATTGCCTCATTCATCTTGCAAACCCTTAAAATGGCTAAAGTGTTTCTGCGATCTTCGTAAAATGAATGGAATTTGTTTTCTGCTTAGTCAAGGTATGCATGCATTAATCAGTTAACTGCAATTATTCTTTGAAACTCCTGATCTGACATGAAGGGCAAATGTCAGCTTCTTGGATTAACAGCATGGTTTCTCTGAAATATCCCAGAGTTATTAATGAAGCCACCTTCTCTTTGAAATTGAATAATTCATATATTTTAAAATATTGCAATGAGATCAAATTGCTGGTCAAAGAAGTTGGTGTCCTTTTTTTGCCTGCATCAGAGCTACAAAGAAAGGCTACAGTTAACTGATTACTACAGATGTACCTCAATTATATGGATTATAAGTTTGTCATATGCTCGGGAAGATTATAGAAATATTTCATCAACTTCTACCACTGCAAATTGCTGCAGTCATGAGCTGTTGCTTCATTCCCTTATTTTTTCAACGATCCCTTGTGAGTTAGTGTAATCAGTAAATGAATAAGTTAATAAGTTTTGGGTTTACTTTCTGTTTTTGTCTTTTCTGTGTAATGAACTACTACATCCTTTTGTGTTAATATTGCAGATAGTATAGTTTAAATAAAAGGTTGTGTTAGAGTTTTCACCTTTCTTGTGATTTGTTTCCTTTTAGTTCATTGAGCCATGTCGCCATAGCAGATGGTCACACCTGGATCTTAAAATTTTTTTGGAGACTTACACGTCTGCAACAGCATACCTGGATATCTTCCGAAGGTACAGTTTTACTTTAATGTCATATGAAAATAATGGATTAAAGCTAGATTTTCAAAATGGAATAGTGATGGACAAGCATATTAGATACTTTGTGAGCGTGAATCATGTTTGACTCATTTTGTTTAAGTAATTATTTTTCTAAATTGTGTTTGAATCTTTGAAACAACTTCATGTGCACATACTTTGTGCAAACCCAACAAAAGGTTTAATATCAGTATTCACCAGCAGTTGCCTTCAAGTTTTTTTTTTCAATTTTACAATATTTTTAATCACTAATGCATGGGATTCATCAGTGACAGCAAGAAAATGTAATTGGCATTTATCTGCTGTAGGACTTCTTGGTTTGCATCAGTGAGAGTGAGAATCTTTTAGATGCAATTTGTACCCTTCCCCCAGCATTTAGCCTCCTAATGGAGGCTAAATGCTGGGGGAAGGGTACTGAGAATCCTAATGAAGGGTATGCCTCCATTCGGCAGCAAGGAATCTTGACAGTGTGTAATGTCATATGAAGAAGATCTCTTGCATAGTTGAATGGGGAGAGACTAAATGAGTGCTATTGCTGATTTCTGGGAAATATGGTTTGATACGGAGTTCAGGGCTGCCAGTGGCGACTAATAGGCGACTATTGCTACTATTTTTTATGACAGGCAACTATGGCTAATGGCTACTATTTCCTACAAAAAAAAAAAAAAAAAAACAGCCAAAAGCAACTATTTTCAGAAAAACCCTGAACTATTTTAATTGTAAGGCTACTATTTTTTAAAAAACATAATTTGTGTTGCATATATCGATGTGCTTACAAGTATAACATCAGTTTTAATATCGATACATGTGAATATCAACTTTGATATCGATATGTACATGTCGAATCAATATGTCTTGTTCAGTTCATTGCTTTCTGCACTATTGCAAGTATCATGGAGGAAATTCAATGGCAAGTATAGACTAGACCTACGTGTGATTAGAGGAATGACCTGCACAAATGAAGATATTCCACCGAAAAAGTTTCCCCATTTTTCTGTTTGGAATATGGCAGAGATTGATTATTTGAATGAGATTCTTGATGTACCTCATATCAGATAACTACGATTATGTCTATAGAGCAAAACAAGTGATCATCATAACACTGAATGACCACAACTATGGCCTTTGAAAGAAGAAATACACATTTTTTTCAACACAGTTTATGAAGCCCACTTGGGAAATCTTATATTTTTTTACCAACTACAAAAGCAGAAGAAAGCTCTCCGTACTGGCTTGATACAGATGAGAACATCTGACCTACAGAACAATGACAAAGAAGGAAGTATTTTCTAATTCCAAAGTTTGCATTAGGTTAGTTTTTGTAAGTAGTTTTTGATATATAATTGAATAGAGTATTTTTTGGGTGTAATTTCCATAACCTTTATAGTTCTGAGTGCCTTTAATAGCATTATATTGAAACTTAGATGCCCTTTTTGTAGTGTGTGTGTGTGTGTGTGTGTGTGTGTGTGTGTGTGTGTGTGTGTGTGTGTGTGTGTGTGTGTGTGTGTGTGTGTGTAATATCCCCCCCCCTCAGAAAAACATGAACATGTGCTAATTTTGTCTCCATGGTTTGAAATAAATCAAAAAAATTAACACCCACATTTTTTTTTTAGTGTGGAGCACTTACATTCTGAAACTCATACACTTTTTTGGGAAACTATTTTAAATAGTAATTAACATAAGTTGTTAAGGCTACTATTTAGATTACTATTTTTACCATTAGTGGCTGCTAAATCAACTATTTTCTTGGGTGTGATAGGCAGGCAGCCCTGAGAGTTGCATTCTTGGAAAGAATAGTACCTGAACAATAAACATGTTATCAGTAATTTGTACCCAAATCAAAATTGAGAACCTATTAGAAAAATGATGCATATTATTCATCAAAATTGTTGTGCACTATGGTTTCAGTGAAATTTTTTATAAATATTGTGTTTCTCCTCCCATTTTTGATTCCTCAATCTCAAATCAAAATGCTGTTCATGAAATGATTAACGGCTTATAAATGCTGAAACTGTGTGAATGCATGGTTAAGGAGCAGAGAAGACAGCCCATTTTGTGGAAGTTGTGCAACAATTATATGCAGAAGTTATTATCTCTTGGAAGAGATATTGACTTAGTTTTATTGCAGAATAATGTCCACCTTGTGTGAAACTATTAATGTAATTTGTGAAAATGAAATGGGAAGTAAAGCATTCTGTGTGTCTACTTTTTGAACATGTATCCATATGTTTTTCTTAGTATTCAGCCTGCAAAGCACTCCTTCGTGAATGGCATCTGTAGCCATGGAATGTTCTTGAATGGGGAGTTTACTATGTTTACTCCTTAAAGCAGTCCTTTGTGAAGATCATATGAAGCCATAGAATGCTCTTGAAAACAGATTTTATAGTGTCCTGTAAAGGAATCCTTCGTGAAGGTAATCTGAAGCCATAGAATGCTCTTGAAAAGGGAATTCACAGTATTTAGCCTGTAAAGCAGTCCTTCGTGAAGGTAATCTGAAGCCATAGAATGCTCTTGAAAAGGGAATTCACAGTATTTAGCCTGTAAAGCAGTCCTTCGTGAAGGTAATCTGAAGCCTCTTGAAAAGGGAATTCACAGTATTTA
The DNA here is from genome assembly GCA_039090855.1 of Macrothele yani. Taxonomy (NCBI): domain Eukaryota; kingdom Metazoa; phylum Arthropoda; class Arachnida; order Araneae; family Macrothelidae; genus Macrothele; species Macrothele yani. Next base: position 111,525,058 of record CM077011.1, read on the forward strand.
GCCTATAAAGCAGTCTTTCGTGAAGGCAATCTGAAGCCATAGAATGCTCTTGAAAAGGGAATTCACAGTATTTAGCCTATAAAGCAGTCCTTCATGAAGGTAATCTGAAGCCATAGAATGCTCTTGAAAAGGGAATTCACAGTATTTAACCTATAAAGCAGTCTTTCGTGAAGGTAATCTGAAGCCATAGAATGCTCTTGAAAAGGGAATTCACAGTATTTAACCTATAAAGCAGTCTTTCGTGAAGGTAATCTGAAGCCATAGAATGCTCTTGAAAAGGGAATTCACAGTATTTAGTATATAAAGCAGTCCTTCGTGAAGGTAATCTGAAGCCATAGAATGCTCTTGAATAGGGAATTCTCAGTGTTTAGCCTGAAAAGCACTTCTTCGTGAAGCGCATCTGCAGCCATAAAATGCTCTTGAAAAGTGAATTTCTCTTGTTTAGAGTGTAAAACAATTCTTCATGAATGGCATCTGAAGCTACAGAATTCTCTTAAAGGGCAAGTTCACAGTGGTTGGCTTGTAAAGCAGTAAACTTGTGAAAATGAATGGAAGTAAAGCATTTTTGTGAAAATCCTGTAAAATGCCATGTTCCAGTTACTCATACTTATTAAACTCTCTTTGCTTCAAACATACTTACTCCCATTTTTTCTAGGCATGAAGTACATGCATATATTAGTACATTTTCATGAAATCTACATATCAGAAAAGTAATGCATTTACATAGTTTGAAACAATAAGTAATTTCATCTCGTCACTGTCATTCTGTTTGACCCTCTGCAATTCGTTGAACCCTCAGCTTTGTCGTAATACAAAATTTATCAATTCAGTAAAATTTTCTTCATAGTATGCTATTGAAGTATTTCCTAAATCAAAATTATGGCTTGAATGGGGTACTTATGGTACCATGTTGATGATATGCTAATTCCATGCTGAAGCAGCAGCAAAAGCAATATTTTCAGGTTGAGGGTCCTGAACATTCATCGGTTGTTAGACTTAATGATGACATGTTTAGTGTCTGCCCACATGAATTCAGAAAATTTGTCTGTTGTTTAAAATTACAGTAGAAACAGATGATCAGTTATTTAAAAATTTTAGCTAAAAGACTGAAATGATAACGAGTGAGAAAAAACAAATGAAATCCAGAACAGAAAATGGAACATCTTAAAAATGAAAGAATGGTAAAATATTTTTGAACAGTTCATTATGAAATGAAGCAGTGAGAGCTTCCTGGACGCATTTTAGCTCTACTGAGCCATTTTCACTGGATATAATTGCTTACATAAACAGCCATTATGTCCATCCAGTATTGACCTTTATTTTATTATATCAAGAAAAGGTTGTCCATTTACAATGCTCTCTTATCAGCTCTGAAAGTCTTGTGCCATTGCATGTCAATTTTAATGTGATTTGTGATAATTGTCTCATAGTTATATTCACATTCCATATAGACGTGTTTTTCTTCTCCCTCTTTTCCCTTTTCAATTATTCACATTCCATATAGACGTGTTTTTCTTCTCCCTCTTTTCCCTTTTCAATTTTTTTTTTGTCTTTGTCTTTTTCTTCTTGTTTTACCTTGTTTTGTCATCTCTTAAATGATTTATCTAATTGAGAGAATTGGGCAGTGACACGTAACTGAAATAAAGAGTGTAAAGAAAATTGAGGAACACGCTTAACGCTTCCACTACTGCGTGATGCCAAACAGCGTCATACAATACTTGTCCCAGGTGCCAAAGAAACTGAATGGTGTCATGATTGTTGCTTAATGTTTCTGTTTCTAAAGCTGTCAGCACTTGAAGAGAGCTTATCTGTTTCATTAGTGGCACTGAGAATGATGCTCAAAGTGTATAAAAATGACCATGGTTTTGGGGTAGCGGATTCTTCGCCAAATGGTTTAGGGAAGAGTAAGAAAGCTCCTCATAGATAAAACACAGCGTTTGCTTTTCACTGCAATGTTTATTTTCCTTTGAATGTCACTAGTTTTGTGGTGAAAGAAAATATCAATAAATAAAATCTTGAATGACAATGAAAAGCATTTGCTACTTAGAGTTTACATGTAACAGGGTGGCCTATTGAGGAGGCTAAAGGGATTTCTAGGAAACCCATATTGACTTCAATATTTAGTTTTGTGGAAACAATGGATAAATTTGGACATGCTGTCGCCAGTCCCTCTCAACCAAAGTTCCTAGGCAGACATAGCATGCTGTGGAAATAGGAGATGTTTCCGATAATTTGTCATCGAGTACCGAAACATATTTCTTTAGTAGCTCAGAGCTTGAAAAATAGCATGCCCGAGATGCCCGGGGCATGTACATTATTGGCCTGGGCAGGTAAATAAAAATCTAGTTGCATGCTCTAGGTCCAGAAATTGGTACCATATGCAGTTTTGCTCCAAATGTTGTTTATATTCAGCAGCAGGATGCATGACTCTGATGGAACTAGCCTTCGGTGTTTAGTAACAAAGGGTGTAAACTTCAACGAAAGGTACCTGGCAGAATCACTGAATTTCTCAAATACTAATTTCTTCATCATACCATTTCATATCGTTTCAGCATCATCATCTTGAAACTGGAGATACACGCTTTTGTGTATTAAACAGTTCAAATACAGACCCTTAAAATGGAAATGCAAAACATGTAAAAAAAACAACATTATATTTTGAACTTAAAAAAAGTGAAGGTTCTGATTTATTATCTTAAAGGACAAATTTTCTTGAGCATCCAGCTTTCACTACCTGGACAGGTAAATGATTTCTGCACATGCCCAGCCGGGCATGTAACTTTTCAGATATTTTTCAAGCCCTGTAGCTGTAGTATGAATAGCAGTGAAAGTGAAAATGAAGAATGCAATGCTCTTTCTCATACTCCACCTCAACAGATTTGACCACACATTGGTCTGATGGTCCCAACGTCATGAGAAGAACTCTGTTCACAAGTGTACCAGGACTGAAAATTAATATGACAGGTATTGGGCCAATCGATTTTTTCAATCTTTCTGCAACTGAAGAATTTTGCAATCTATGAGTTAAGGAAAGCAATGCATATTCTGTAGATGTGTTTATCTTTGGAGTTACTAAAGGTTATAATTATGAATGTCAGTTATGGATAAATTTTCTCATATTTTAGAATAGCTAAGTCATGCTAAGCTATGAGATGCAAGCACACGGCTAGGTAGATCCAAATGCATAAAAGCTAATCCATGGTGCTGCGTAATGCTTTGTGGCATCACGGGAGATTTGGGCGGGTTTTATACCAGCAGGAACATGTTGTGTAAAAGTTATATTTTGCGCACTTTGAAAAACACCTTAGCCAAACCCTGTTGGAAGGATTCAAAGCGAATTGCACCATTTTCTGGTTCCTATTTCCCCATTCTGTTTCAGATTCTTCTATCTGTACCATTTTGCATCCTGGATGTTTTCTGTATTTTTTTGTATTTCAGTCATGATGCAGACGTGCTAACTCTCTGGATTTGGGTAGGAGACTCCAGATTTTCAGCTATTCCTCTTACCCTCTGGATAAATGTCAAATTCTCCTGATTTTCACCGATAATTAGCCGTTACAATGGTCAAAATTCCATCAACCACCGCCTTGGATCGAAACAGAAGAAAAAGATTTCGAACTGCTTGTGAAATCTTTTTCTTTCTGCGTCGATACAAGACAGCATTTACAGTCATCAGTATTGGTACTTTTCCTCTCCTCATATCTGCAAAAAGAAAGCCACCCCTGGTGGCGCAGTTGTCTATTTTATGTTGGTCACAAACACACTCGCGTGCCAGCTGTGACCTACTTATCTTTTCACGTCTTCCCGCTCTTAGCTGCGAGCTCTGTTTATGTTTTCTTCAGAGTTTTGCGAAGTGCTTTTCAGTTTTGCTTAACTGTGAAGATTTTTATTTCTTGTTTTGCACCATGTTTGTCACATTTTGTAGAAGATTAATGTGTTCCTTTGTTCAATCTGTTATTCTGTTATTGTCAGCTCTAATTGTTTTATCTTCTATTGTAGCATTTTGTGTATTTAGTTTGTGAATTTGTTTTTTTTTCTCATTCCTTTCGCTTACTTTTTGTGGGAGATTTTTCCTTTTGCATTACGCCACTTTCGCGGTTTTTAATGTTTTAATTTCTGTCGTATCTTTGGCAATTTTTAATATTTCGATTGCTCAATCAAAATATTTAAATCCCTGCAACCATCCATTTAGATTTTCTACCGGACCTTACGAGCGCCATGTTATGCGATGATGTCATCTTTGACTCTTCGGCTTCGTGTGGAGCCATCAAGTATAACGATGGTTCCGCTTCGTGGCGTCGTGCTGTAGCTCTCTCTCTCTCTCTACGGGAGTGCTCAAGTGACGTGCCGACCAGAATTCTCCAAAATGCGTAATCTAATTACGCATCTAGTACGCATCGAAATTTTGCCAATGCGTGAAAATACGCTTCGTGAAATTTTCTCGACGTGTAAAAATACGCATCATGAATTTTTCTTGGCATGTAAAACTGCTCGTCGAATAATTTTACCAATTCGTAAAAATACGCATCGGGATGGTAGTAAACGAAATAAAGATTTTTTCGTAATCGTAATTTCTTTTTCCTGTTATGTTGCTTCTGTTCAGTATTGCTGCTCTATATATCATTTTATTCCATAAATATTTGTATTTGAGTTTGAAAATGGAGGGAAAATTTCCGAAAACGGAAATTCGACGGGGAAAAAATTTCGCTGTAATCTTTAGGCACGAGAGTGCGATGGCTTTGTTGAGGAATTTCTCCTTTTCCGTCATAATTTGGGTTATCCACGAGATCGATGCATAACTGAATAGAAATTTTGGGGCAATTAGTAGTGGTGGAGGATGTTTTCCGACTGAAACTTTCTAAACTTTCAAAAGAGGACGTTTCGTCTTTTAAAACTTTCGGAAACGGAAGTTAGACGCAGTGAAGATTTCTCCCGTAATCGTAATTTTATTTTTCACGTGATGTTTCCTCTGCCTAGTATTGTTGTTAAATATCATTTTATTTCATAAATATTTGTATTACAACTCAGAGTTTATGCTGGCTTAAAAAAATGCTAAAATAAAGGAAAAAGTTGTAGCAAAATCGAGTTTATGCTGGCTTAAAAAAATGCTAAAATAAAGGAAAAAGTTGTAGCAAAATGCTAAAGAAAGTTAGCCTCTTTTGTCGACGAACTGGCGGGCGATGAATCGTCGTAGTGGATGAACTGGCGCGCGACGAATTGTTGTCGTCGTTGTCTTCAACGAACTGACGCGACACCGTCAGACCGAACTATGGATGACGGAATACTTTTACCCACGAATTAGCGGCGGAATTTAAATTTTTCTCCTGGGCTACGGGAGTTCAAGTTTTCGGAAATTTTGGAACACAATCACCTCTGTGATATTTAAATGTCTGGCGCCTTTTTGCGACAGGACGCTAATTTTCTCGCGCGTTTTGGATTAATTCATCGCATTTTGCGAAAATAGTGATCGTAGTTTAACCTCTGTTTCAACTTGAAAATGGAGGGAAAATGTCCGAAAACGGAAATCGGACGTAGCAAAGATTTCCCCGTAACTGTAATTTTCCCCCTAACGATGATCGGAATATGTGTCATGTATTCTTAAATATTCTCTCCCCCCCCCAAAAAAGTTTGGCATTTCAGTTTGATAAACGGTGGTGGTGGTGTTAGTGGTGGTGGGGGGGGGTGTCCGAAAACAAATGGAACAAATGCAACGAAGCTGACAAATTTGTAAAAATTGATGCATAGTGTTCAAAAGTATTTATATTTTCAAAGTTACACTGTTCATCTTTTGTCTAAAATAGTGAAAGCTGTCATGCATTCATGATGAATAAAATTGTCATCCAAGGGCATTAAAAAAGAAATGGGAAGGGAAACAAAGATATCAGCAAATGAAAATTTTAGTTTAGTATTGAAACACCACAGGTTTGCAAGGCTAACATTGAACAAAATTAAGATTTTATTTTATGGTTCTTTAAATTATGATTATTTTAAACACAGATAATACTAGTTTAGTTATTGTGGCATATGCAGAGATTTTTACTGCATATTTATTAATATAATTATGTTTTGTTTTGTGATAAATGGCGTTCGCACAAAAGTTTTATTGGTTCACATTTTCCAAAGTTGGCAAGTAGGAATTGTTGTATTTGTCTTACGGCACTGGCTCTCTCCCTTCCCTGGAACCAGTGGCCCTAAATTAGGGATGGGCAACTGCTTATAGCCCACTGAGGTGCTCATTGTGGTCACCAAACCTCCAACCAAGAAGAAAGCTTGACACTTCCACATTTGTTTTGACAGATACCTCTGTCTCTCTCTATTCCAACACTGGAAAAATTGCTGACAGTTAAGTCCAGAATGAAATAAAAATGCTTTGAACAAAACTTTTGTAGATCTTTGTTAAAGAGAGCTAAATTGGCTACTGTACATTCACTAAATAAGGATAAAGATTAATTATGATTAAATAATGTATCAAAAATTAAGTACTTGTATTAATTATTAATGCTATTAATTGTATCTGGTTGACAATTATTTTCACTATGCTTTTTATTTTGCATATAAACATACAGTCTGCATTTTGAATAACTTTTTGAACATTAAAAATGCTATGTACCAATAATACTACTTCTGGAAAATTGTTCCTGCATCTGAAAAATGTCGATAAAAAATAGCACTCATGTGATTTTATGAGCTGTAAAAATCTCCTGATTTTTAGATTTTGAAGGTTGGCACGTCTGCATGATGTAATTGTTTAACATTCAAAGTAGTTGTGTAAAATAAAGTGAAACCAGTAACATCTATTACATGTTGAATCATGCTATTACAGATCACTGAAGTTCTGTAATAGTGTATGCTCACTAACTACTTTTTTTGAGTGATAATCAATCAGTTGTGATCTCACAAAAGCTAATGGTGTTAACATTGTGCATGCTTGCTAAGTAGCAAAAAAATACTGTTGAATGCCTGGTCATTTAATCAAACAAGATACGATCATAATTATTGATTACCATTTATCATTATTTTTAATTAGCTTTTGCTTGATAGTTAGTTTTTTTACCATTTAAGCAGATTACTGTTAGAAATTAGCATAACTGATTGATTTACCAACTGTTTTTTTCCTGCAGTGAGCCTCACATGTTGAAGATCTGGGAGCGGTATATGCAGACGATGTCCAGCTGTATCCTGAAAATGTATCATCTTTAGCAGCTTGTAGGCATGTACAAAGTGTGCCATGAGAAAAGCATTGCTCATGTAAATATGTAAATTAAGCTGTTGTAACATTTTTTTATTTAATAAAATTTCATTATCCCTGTGAGTGAGTATTTTGCTAAAAAGTAGCCGTACTTTAATCTTTTTGGGCATTGGAGAAAATTTAAGATTACGGTGACTATAACTTGCTTTTGTGTAATGAACTGTCATTGTTGCAAAGCAAAAACTGTAAGCTAATCACTTTGATGAAGGAAACACTGTAATTAACTTGATGACTACTCAGAAATGTGGAAATTGTGATTATAATTTAATGATATTTGGTCATGAGAAGTGTGCTCTAGAAATGTAACTAGACAAAGTGTGAGTAGTTTTATTTTTCTCAATTATGTTTCATGAGTACGTGAATCCGTTCTCTGGATTACAAGTTATGTTACTTAATTTGAGTTGAATGAAGGAAAGACATTGTCCCTATGAAATGATTACATGCAAAAGTTTTGGCGGGCAATATTTTTTAAAAGCTTTGGTCCTAAATTAGGGTGAAAAAAATTCTGATACTGAGGAGTAAGGTCTTTTTTTTTTTTTTTTTGATGACCCCTATGACCTACTAATAAGATCCAGCAGGGGCGACTTGGCAATCGCATACTTGCCAACTTTTACGTATTTCTGCTTAATTTTACTGATTTACGGATAGAAGTATTTTTTTACGGATTTTTTAATATTTCGATTGCGCAATCGAAATATTTCAATCCCTTGCAACCATCCACATAGATTTTCTACCAGACCTTATGAGCACTGTGTTACGCGATGACGTCATCTTTGACTTGCCGGCTTCGTGACGTTGTGCGGTGGGGCTGCGGCTGGCCTAGTGGGCAATGTTCGTGACTGCCACGGAAAGGACCTCAGGTTCGATCCCAGGCAGGTACGAACGCTCCATCCACTAAATACCCACCGTGCGTCGGATGGGCACATTAAGCCATCGGACCCCGGGTACTGGCCCCTCGGTAATAAATAAGGTCGTCTCCCTCCCCCTTTCTACTTCGCTTCCGTGTCACTTTTCTATCGGGCACCCTAGCCCAAATCTCCTAGCTTCCTATTTCTAAGGGTTGTTTAAGACCTGGGGTTAGACACTCCCTTCCTAAAATCCTCTACATCTGATCTGATCTGACGTCGTGCTGTAGCTCTCTCTCCACAGAGTGCTCAAGTGACATGCCGACCAGAGTTCTCCAAAATGCATAATTACGTGTCTAGTGCGCATCAAAATTTTACCAACGCGTAAAAATACGCATCAGGAATTTTTCTCGCCCCGCGTAAAAATACAAAGCGAGAATTTTTTTCGACGGGTAAAAATACGCATCTTGAATTTTTCTCGGCGCGTAAAACTAAGCATCGAAGAATTTTACCAGTTCGTAAAAATACGAATCAGGACTGTATTTCGTCTTTCAGAGAAGGAAGTAAACGAAATAAAGATTTTTTCCATAATCGTAATTTCTTTTTCCTGTGACGTTCCTCTGTCCAGTATTGGTGTTATATACACTGCAGGACAATTGCTAAGGACGGATGACAATAGCAACGATAGCAACCATAAAATGGAAGGCAGGAAAATGTGGAAATTAGCATAAGTGCAGGATACAGTAAGACGTGTTGTGCGTATGCAAATTTTGGATTGCTGAACTTGTTCGTGACGTCATAGCGCTGATAAGAGATATAAAGGATTTGACGCGTATTGACCGTTGTTGTTCAAACGCAAAGTTGAAAGGAAAAGAATCAATTGACAAACTTGCAATTTTCAGTATGTCTTCCCGACATCTCCTAGATGATTTTACGCGTGGCCGTATTATTGGCAAGATTGAAGAAGGGCGAAAAATAACAGATGTTGCCAGGGAGTTCGACGTCAGCCACAGTGTTGTTTCAAGGCTTTGGAAATCATTTCAAACAAATGGAGAGTGTAGCAAACGACACCTGCAGAAGATCGGTACATAGTGCTATCAACAAAAAGACACCGGCGCAGCACAGCTAGTGAGGTAGCAAATCAGTTTATGGCTGCTACTGGCAAGCGGATCTCCCGAAAAACTGTCGTCAGACGTTTGCATGAAGGAGAACTATATGCCCGCCGTCCTGTTGTGTGCATCCCATTGTCCAGACGTCACCGTACCGCCCGTTTGCAATGGTGCCATCAACATCGCAAGTGGACTGACAAAGACTGGTCTGCTGTCCTCTTCTCAGATGAGAGTAGATACAGTCTATCGTCTGATTGTCGACGACAACTGATCTGGCGTGATAGTGGTACTGCATATTGTCCAGCAAACATACAGGAAAGGGACCGATATCCAACATGTAGTGTCATGGTATGGACTGGCATCATGATCAATGGCCGTATGTCCCTCTATGTGCTTCCAACTGGGACTATGACTCTATGTGCTTCCAACTGGGACCAACGATACATTAATGATGTTCTGCTACCTCATGTTCGCATGTTCCGTGGTGCTGTCGGTGATAGATTCATTTTCATGGACGACAACGCAACATGTCATCGAACAGTCGCTGTCCAGGAGTGTCTTCAGAGTGAGGATATTCAACGCCTTGTATGGCCAGCACGTTCTCCAGATCTGAATCCCATTGAAAATGTGTGGGATGCTTTGGGGAAGAGTCTTGCTGGTTGCCAATGCCCTCCAATAAAAAAGGACACCCTCATCCGTGCACTGACAGAGGAATGGGATAAATTACACCAACAGCTGCTTGATAATGTTGTGCAAAGCATGACACGACGTGTGGAATCTTGCATCGCCCCCATGGTGGCCATATTCCGTATTGACATCTTACGCCGGAATGCCTGCGGATGGTAATTGCATTTTTTTCACGTTTACGTATTCTGCACAAAATGGCCTGTTTGTCCCTTGAACACGTTCCAAAGCCTTCTGGATTTCAGAGCACAATAAATTGTCTTTCTTGTAATGTCCTGGTATTCTGACATTATTTTATTTCACTTGGCATCCAACCACACTTACTTTTTTATGCGCTATGTAGCCGTTTATGATCCGTCCTTAGCAATTGTCTAGCAGTGTAGCATTTTATTCCATAAATATTTGTATTTCAGTTTGAAAATGGAGGACAAATTTCTGAAAACGGAAATTCGACGTGATAAAATTTCGCTGTAATCTTTAGGCATGAGAGTGCGACCGCTTTCAAGGAATTTCTCCTTTTCCGTCATAATTTGGGTTATCCTTGAGATCAATGCATAACTGAACAGAAATTTTGGGGCAATTAGAAGTGGTGGGGGATGTTTTCCACCTGAAACTTTCTAAACTTTCGAAAGAGGAAGTTAGACGCAGTGAAGATTTCTCCCGTAATCGTAACTTTATTTTTCACGTGATGTTTCCTCTGCCTAGTATTGTTAAATACCATTTTATTTCATAAATGGTTGTATTTCAACTTGAGAATGGAGAGAAAATGTCCGAAAACGGAAATCGGACGTAGCAAAGATTTTCCCCAACGATGATCGGAACATGTATCCTGTATTCTGAAATACCCCCCCCCCCCCGAAAAAAAAGTTTTGCATTTCAGTTTTATAAACGATGAGGGGGAGCGGGTTCCGAAAACGAAAGTGACTAAGCTGAATTTTTTTTTTTTAAGTGCATGGTGTTCAAAAGTACTTATATTTTCAAAGTTACACTATTCATCTTTTATCTAAAATAGTGAAAGCTGTCATGCATTCATGATGGATAAAATTGTCATCCAAGGGCATTAAGAAAAAACGACAATAAAAAAAATGGGAAGGGAAACAAAGATATCAACAAATGAAAATTTTAGTTTAGTTTTTTTGTTATCATTTGGGTTATTCTCGAGATCGATGCAAAACTGGAGAGAAATTCTGGAAGATTACTTGGGGGGGGGGTCGTTTTTTTGGTTTGGGGATGATATTCTGTTTTCAAAATTTTCGAAAATGGAAGTTAAAGGAGTGAACATTTCCCCCGTAATCGTGATTTCTCTTTCTCGCGATGTTTCTTCTGCGCATTATTATTGTTAAATGTAATTTTGTCCCATCAATATTTGCATTTCAGCTCGAAAATGGAAGAAAAATTCCGAAAACGGAAGTTGGCGAAAATTTCCCTGTGATATTCTGGCATGAGTTTCTTCAGTGGATTCGAACAATTCCGCCTTTTCCATCGTTATTTCGATGGTTCTCGAGATCGATGCGGAACTGAACAGAAATTAGGGAGGGATTCGTGGTAGGGTCGTTTTCCGTCGGTGGACGGAATTCCGACTTTCAAAACTTTCGGAAACGAAAGTTAGACGGAGTGAAGGTTTCTCCCGTAATCGGAATCCGTTTTTCTCGCGATGTTTCTTCTACCCAGTAGTGTTGTTAAATATAATTTTATTTCATAAATACTTGTTTTGCAGCTTCAAAATGGAGGAAAACTTTCCTAAAATAGGAGTTGGACAGAGTGTAGATTTCGCTGGTAATCATAATTTTTTTCTCTGCGATGTTACATTTTCCTGTGTTGCTGTTAAATGTAAAAAAAAAAAAAAAAAAAATAATAATTATGTTTTGAATATAGTGATGTGCTCCAGCTTAATATTTACATAATAAATTTCAGGGAACAATTTTGTCTTGCTCACACCGCGTTATATTCACACTATTTCACAGCATGTTCTCATTTTTCACCTGTGCGGTTAAAAAGTTCAGCTTTTTTTCTTCGTCACTCTCGTGTATGATTTATTAATATAATTATGTTTTGTTTTGTGGTAAATGGCGTTCGCACAAAAGTTTTACTGATGCACATTTTCCAAAGTTGGCAACTATGCGATCGCCTCTCCGTAAAACAGACTTTTATCTTTTTAAATATCCAATATTGTAAATAATTAATATACTTATTTTTTAATAGTAATAACGCACAGATTTTTGTAAAAGTTTCTATAATAATTAAAATTAGCTATGAATTTGGTGGATAAACATTATGTTCTAGCTTGAGAGAGAGAGAGAGTGAGCACACACACACACACACAGACCCCCCCTTCCCCCCAAAAAGAACGCTGAAAGTGGAAGGTAAAAGAGATTTTAACTGATCATGAAAAATAATGGGTGTTTTGTTTAATGTAATATTTCCACAAACTTCTGAGTGAAAATAATTAGCAAGACGATGAATGGGGTCAGAATGACTTGATGAAGTGAAGTAAATGGAATTTCCTTTCAAAAAAAGTGGAAATCGTGCATTGGGAAAGGATTAACTAATTTTTAAAAGAGGAATTTCCTGTCATATTGGTTAGAAATGAATCAATGATTTCAGCTGGAGAATTTTTTTTAAATTAAGTCGTCCGAATCAGGGGCGGATTGGACCACCGGGACGCCGGAACATTTCCCGGTGGGCCCCTTCCATATACTGCACTTTGTCTTTCTCTTTTACTTTCTTAAAAATGTTTTCAGTTCAGTTGTTTTAAATTCACAACTGAACCACAACACTTTTTTTATAAACGAAATACACATAATGTAATTCTAACAAGCGGGGGAAAAAAACCCCTTTTATTTTGAATTAGGGAAAAAAATCCCCTCGGCCGACAACTGCTAGAATCCCAACTACAATAGATGGGCCATGTGTGTTTGCGAATTCCTGGGTTCACTTAGTAGCTGAGGAACGAGACTGTATGTACCGTACGTTGCGGGAGGGCGGGTTTGTGTGTACAAGATGTTCTATATATTCCCCAAGGAAGCGGAGGGGGTAGTTGATTTTACTCCCGTTGGTTGTAGTAAACATTAGTGTTGTGCTCATGAGAGCTGAGTTCAGGCTCAATTTTAACAGCCCGAGCCCGAATTTTATATACTGCAAGATAGAGCTCGGGCTCAAACGAGTCCGAAAACTGTGATTAATCTGTTAAGGCATTAAAAAAAATATCCTCTTCCAAACTTCCACTCCTTCCTCCCCGTGCAATTAACCGATCTCTTTCTCAACTGCGGAGTACGGAAGGTATGTATTTATTTCTATAGTTTCTTTGACCATTCATTTCATCCTGAAATGTTTCGAGGGGCCCGGCATCAGGAAAAATCAGGAGGCACAACAATCTACGTATGTTAACAGCATTGGGGTGAGGGATGAACAGGGCTAAAAATTTTTAACTACTTTAGTGAAAGTACTCACCCATGTTTGATAAAGTTGCAGAACAATGCTAAATAATGGTCATTATGGGATGTACTATCCACTATATGACAACACAGAATTCAGATTGAAAGCCAATAATATCAAGAACTTATTTTGAAATAACTAAAATTATTTGCAATGTGTTCATATGCGATCCCTTTCCCCCGAAATGTTCCACCTACGCAGCCTACTCCTTGTAATAACTGACAAATGCTGCAGATGAAGGCATTTACGGAGATATCATTTCAACATAAAGTTGCAAAATGTTTTGTTTACGTTATTTAGTAAGGTGCCTTCACAATACATAACCGCAGCATAAAAGCACGTTTTGTAATTGAAACACACACGAACATATGATCACTAAATGAAGAATCTGTTCGACACAATATTTAAAAATCTTTAAATTTCTAACTGTGATTGTGCACAATAGAAAAATTACAAAACTTACAGTACAAATATTATAGAAAACTTTACAGTGTAAAAGTTCTGTATTTTTTTTCATTTATTTAAATTTAAAAATCATGTCTTATGCGAAACGATTTTTGGCACAACTCCAACATAATTTTGATAGTAGCAGTTCTATCTTTCTCTCTGAAATATTTGCTTGAATTTCAGCCCATTTCGTTGAAAATTTAAGAACTGGAAGCTCAAAGGTATGAAAATTAAGATTATTTTATGATCTGTCAAACACATAAGCAATTTAAAAAAGGAAATATATTCTTACTCCAGTGTTCTTAAGAGAAAATTTTAAACAAATATATATATTGAGTGTGTCCAAAATTAGAAGCTTCTCCAGCACAATTACATACATAACTAACTAACTAGTGATTTAAACCTGGTTATTCGCTTTTTCCACGTCGATTAAGTGAGTTTTCCACGATATTTAAATATCTTGAAATTTCTAACTGTGATTGTCCACAACAGAAAATTGCAGTACAGTCTTGGCATGGGCCGATGAAAAATTTCCCGCAACACCCACTTCAATTTAAGGATGACGGGTGTACTTTTCCCCCAGTACTATACTTGCCACTGTTTCCAGAGTAACTGTACTTTTTGTTTTGTTGCTTAAATAAAAAAAGTGATTTTCAGTTGTGATAAAATAGTACTGCAGAACTACAACTGAACGGGCTCATTAGCAAAAATTTTCCTGGGCCCTTTTTTGACCGTCAATCGGCCCCTGGTCCGAATAGAAAAACTGAAATTTATTTTGAAAGATTCCATCCTGACTATAATTATAAAGTGCGTAGCTTGTTTCCCCGCAAAGCAAGCAATTGAACGCGAGGAAAATAGTGCTTAATTTTTAAGTTGTTTTTTTCACTTTGTGATTCAAAACTTTTGCACAATTTGTTTGATGGAAAAAGTTTTTAAGAAGCCATGGAGCCCTAGAGGAGCAGCTCTACAGGTTTATGTGTGCCTGTAATCCTTCCACAAAGTCTATCAATCTTTTTTATTAGACAAGACCCCCCCTCTTCCCTAAGGTAAGCTTTTGGATCCACTCCTGCTTGGCCTGAGGGAAAAACATAATATCTTTCTCTCTTTCATGAGAATGTCGTGTCCTAGACCATAAAATTCAGTCTCAATTTAAGTCCCCAATATTCTTTCACTGATATCTCCCTTGGATGCTTTGTATAAATTACAATCGTGGCCAAAAGTCCTGCTCCAGTAGACTGAAAGTCAATTTTTGATCATGAATGGAATACGGGATTACACCATACAATACAATTTTCAAGTTTTCGGATATTATTTGACATACCATCCTTGTCATATTTACACCAAAAAACAGATTGCCATCTTCAATTTTTGATTGTTTGAAGTCAACTTATACAGCATAATGGTAAAGTCTGGAATACATATTATACATCATTTTAAAGGACATTTTATGCGGAATTCAAATATTTTTACAGAATGTTATTACCAGTAATAGAAGTGAAGTTACAAGCATAAGTACAGCATCTAGTCATAAAAAGCAAAAGATAGTGGAATTTGGGAAATTAGTGTACAATGCATTTAACGTAAAATTACTGTACAGTACATTCTTGAAACTTGCAGGACATTTGAAATAACTTACCAACAAGCAAAATACGCTTTAATATTCAATTGTACAACCACTGTTTCTTAGTAACAAAGTGCACCTTCTTGGCATGGAACTAATGTGCTTCTCTAGTTGTCCACTAGTGATAACACGGTGCCATGCGGCCCTTCCAAACTCAATTAATGCTGTTTTAGATGTGGGTTCCTGTTGACGGATCTTTTGCTTCAATCTCACCCACAGATTCTCTATGGGATTAAGATCCGGTGACTGTACCGGCCACTGAAGTTTTCTTATGACTTTTCAATTAAACCACTCTTCAACCAACTTTGACCGATGACATGGCGCATTATCGTCCTGAAAGATAAAATTCCACAAACGCATGTCTTGTTCAGATTGTTGCAGTTTGGACTCCAAAATATCCATATATTTCAATCCATTCAATGTGCCATCAACAATGTGCAGACGGCCAACACCACTGGCTGAATATACAGGATCATAACAATCAACAAATGTGGGTGCTTGATTATTGACTGCGTGCAGCATGCCTTATATCTTTCACCAGGCCAACAGCGTTCAGAATTATTTCCATTATTAGCGGAAATAGTAACAGTTGTTTCCTCACTGAAAATAAATTTTTTCCATTCCTCAACAATCCAATTCTTGTGTGCCTTGCCCCCCCCCCAAGCAATTCTTTTGAGCCATTGCTGTTCAGTAAGGAAAGGTTTTCGTGCAGCTTTTCGTTTAGTCAGTCCATTTTCTTGAAAGATGCTATAGTGCCTACTTCATTCTCCCACTCATTTATTAAATCAGTGGCTGTTTTAAACCTTGATTTTAAGGTACGACGAATCAACGTGCGATCATCACGTTCAGTACACCGCCTTGGTCAACCTGTTCTTTTTCTGTTTTCACACATCCAGTTTCTGCAACTCTTTTAATGGCGCAAGGCAGTGGAATGATCACAGCCACATTTAACAGCAATTTTATGACTACTGAATCCAAGTACATGCAAAGTAATAATAATTTTTGCCCTGGTTTAAAGAGGCAGGACCAATTTTCGGGTCTTTGACATTCCGAAATTCAAATAACACCAGGAATTCTGCATAAACTTCCGTCAACTGGCTACAAGCAGCTGCGTTCTAAGTTGGCATTGATTTGATTGATTGTAGAGGATTTTAGGAAGGGAGTGTCTGACCCCAGGTCTTAAACAACCCTTAGAAATAGGAAGCTAGGAGATTTGGGCTAGAGTGCCCGATACGAAAGTGACACGGAAGCGAAGTAGAAAGGGGAGGAAGACGCCCTTATTTATTACCGGGGGGGGGGAGTACCCGGAGTCCGACGGCTTGTGCCCATCCGACGCACGGCGGGTATTTAGTGGATCGAGCGTTCGTACCTGCCTGGGATCGAACCTGAGGTCTTTTCCGTGGCAGTCACGAACGTTGCCCACTAGGCCACCCGCGGCCCTTTAAGTTGGCAGATGATTCTACATCCTTTTATATCTCACTAGCGGACGTCGGAGAAAGCTATAGTGGATTAGAAGGACGCGAACACTTTTTTTAGAACTGGACTTGTGTTTCTTCAACTGCACATCAAAAATTGACTTTCGGTCTACTGGTGCAGGACTTTTCGCCACGATTGTACATGAGATCGAACTTATCAGTGCATTCATTCTGGCGAAATGTGACACTGATTATGAATGACATGAAGGGTGTGGTAAAGTGGTCAGGCAGTGTAAGATCATTGAGAAATTGCATTTGGAGTTTAGTATACAAAAGGATAAACTTCTTTTTCAGGAGTGTACTGATAGCACCCTGCCCTGTGTGGGAGGGGGGTTAAGAGGGCCTACAGTCTTCATGTGAAACTAGCTAAAGAAATAGCCAGTATTTTTTGACGGCAACTTTCAACAAAATATTAAAAATAATTTTTTTTGAGTAAATAAGTAAAATATTTAGATATTATTTTTCCCGTTTTATTTCAAAACACCTGGACGATGGGAAAGCAACTATTCCAGAGGTCTTTGAGGTCCATTTTGATAGTTCCTGTACATGTAATATTAACCAGAGAATGTGAAAGAAATATCAATTCAATGAATGAAATTTTTGCACCAATGAGGATAAGGTGTAATGTGCTACAGTTGTTTTCACCTAACTACACACCCCTCAGAAGACAATGAACTGTAAAGCGTTCTTCGTGGGAAGAAGAAACTGAGACCTGTGTCATTTTCTTAAGAGTAGAGAAAAAGTATTTACAATGTGCAAAACATTACGACATTATGTTTAAGCATCATGTTTTTTATATCCAGGAGTAAATAACTTAAGTATCATGAAAGAATTCCCGGCGCTATCTGGGAGACGCGGGTTCGAGTCCCGCTCTAGGACGAGTAGTTTTACTTTTTTTGTGTCACAAAAATGCTTAATTGTGTTACTCAGAAAAAGGGGCCCCGGGGACTGGACACTATTTTGGGACCCCAATATTAGTGGTAGATCTAGGATTTCACTATGGGCGGCCAAATAAAAATACCGTGGGGAAAACATTCGCAAAATATGATGAGGAAGCGATAAAAATATTCCGGCCATATTGAAGTGAGTATCCCTTGATTCATGGACAAATCAGAGTTAGCAAAAAAAATAAAATAAAAATAATATATATATATGCATGGTTGAAAAAATGGATACATGGACACCAGTTCAGTTCTGCTTTTCAGCTTGTTGAAATTATATCGAAGAAGTGGACAAAATAATATCCAAATATCATGATTCAAACAAAATCTTAATGTATGAAAATTTCTCCCAATTACAGACTTGTACAAAAACATCTGTAATGCTTTCAAAAGATTTGAGAATGGACTGGGGGTGACTATAATTTTTTCGAGAAGGGAAAGAAATATAAAAAAAAATTCACGAGGCAGTTTCTTATTTTCGTTATGCTATCTGAAAGAAAAAAAAAGAACTGTAGAACTGTCAATTCTTCAAGCATCCTGCATAATTCTGGGGCCCCTTGAAAATATGGGGCCTGAGGCTGCAGCCCCCCAACACCCCTTTAAATGGGCTCTTGTGTTACCTATTTATTGGCTAACATGTGTTTTTGTAAAAATCGGAAAAGCTCTTCACACGTCAGTTTTGTGTGTGTGACGAAGAGGTTGGCCTTAGTTTTCTAAAACAGTCTTTCCCAAAGTTTCGACATTCGTGTACCTCTTCTAAAATTTTCGTAACACTGAGTACCCCCTTCCCCAGGGGCGGGTTTTGGCACTGCAGCACCCCGGGCCAAGAAAAATGAGACGCCCCTAAGTAAACTTATTGTAAGAAATTTGTGGCCGATTAGAATTTCATATTTAAATTACACATTACATATAGATTTTTTATCACACAAAGAATCAGCATATTCTCAAGAACAACCCAACCCTGTAAAATTTTTAGCACGTGTATTATTTAAAACTGGGCATTGAAATAAAAATTTATAAATGTCGTTTTCCCACAAGTTTAATTCGCATAATTTTAAAACATCATTTCACAGTGAATTTTTATATTTACCAATGAAATTGTTTTTTTAACACACTTCTGAAACATTTGCCTGCAAAATTTTGGATTTAAATTTACAGCGTATGCAATATTAATTTTACAATTTTTAAAAAATATAATGAGAGTGCTGCTACCAATGTTTATTGTACATCGATTAAGTGACTGAGAGATAGAAGAAATGAATGAACATAACTTATATACAGGGAAATTACTCACCGCTAAACGATTTTTTTTCTCAATCCTCTACTATATCATCAAATGTTAATGTTTCTACAATGTTCGAATTAAGTGCCAATGCACTTGTTCTTTCTTGAGAACTAGATGTCCTCAAATAATTGTGGATGGTTTTCAAAAGAGAAAAACTTCTTTCTCCAGAAGTATTAGTGATGGATATACATAGGTATATCTCCGAAGCTCTTTAATGCCACATTGGAGGGTGTTTTTCAGTCACTGAGCTGGGAAAACAAGGGGATAAAGATTAATGGAGATTATCTAACCCACCTTCGTTTTGCTGATGACGTAGTCATTTTTGCAACTACCCCATCAGAGCTGCAGAGTATGATCCAGGAACTTGCTGACAAGAGTAAAGAAGTGGGATTAAAAATGAACTTTCAGAAGACAAAAGTGATGTTCAATGCTTTTACAAGAAATGAAGATTTATCGATTGATGGAGAAAAGCTGGAGATAACAGACACGTACGTTTATCTTGGACAGCAGATATCAAGTGAGGGTCACATTGATGAAGAAATTAATCGGCGTACAAAACTTGCCTGGAGAGCTTTTGGAAGAAACAGCATAATTTTCAAGAGCAATATGCCATTATGTCTTAAAAGAAAAGTGTTTGATCAATGCATCCTTCCAGTGCTTACGTATGGTGCAGAGACGTGGACCTTAACTAAAAGAGACATACAAAGGCTGCAGACAACTCAAAGAAGCATGGAGAGGTGCATGCTTGGTGTAACCAGGAGAGATAAGAAGAGGAACTCGTGGATCCGAAAAATGACAAGAGTGGAAGACATCATGATCAGAGTTAAATCCCTGAAATGGCAATGGGCTGGACATACTGCCAGAAGGACAGATCATCGATGGACAGCTGAAATTTTAGATTGGATTCCAAGGGACAGGAAAAGACCCAGAAGAAGACCACATGGGAGATGGGTGGATGAAATTCGAAAGTATGCAGGGGTGACATGGAGGAGACTGGCACAAGACAGACCGTTGTGGAGGAAACTTGGGGAGACCTTCGTCCAGCAGTGGATTGATAATGGTTGACAATGATGATGATGATGATGATACATAGGTAAATCTTTAGGATAACATCAGTGTTCGGAAAAGTTGAATCAGTTCTTTTTTCCCTAATCAGTTTCATCATATCCTCAACAGGAACACTAACACTTGAATCTGTCACTGCTTGTCTATCTAAATTATTCCAAAATTTCTGGAAATGAAGACATTCTTGTTCAAATTCTGGGCCCAAATCTTTAGAGTAAACTGTCAGTAGATTTTTTGCCTTTTGAGATACTGTTGTCTCATCAACATCTGATAATTGCGTTAGAAACCGAAACAGGTTCTCCACATCGGAATACGCATCTCGTCGACGTTTCAACTGCTGCACCAAGTTATCAATGATCATATGGAAAACGCATAATCGCATATGTTCCTTTCCAGTGAAACAGTTTCTTTATTGCCATTCATCTCTTGAAATTGTAGTTTTCTCTTGCGGGTTCTGGTAACATTCTTCTTATATTCGTCGCACTGAGACAAACGTTTTCTATCTTCCTCATACTTATCAAATTTATTCCGGAGATCACTTAAATATTTAATAAGTGAATCGTACAGTTATACAGCAACTGAAAGGTCAATATTCACTTTCTGCAGTGTTTTATTGCAACTATCAATTCTTTGTAAAATATCACTCCAAAGCTCTAAGAGAATGCACATTTCTAACAAATTCATCTTACATAATAATCACTCTGTTTCTACTCTTGCTTGTAATTTTTCACCGGTGTTTTCTGCGAAGTCTTGAAGTGCATCTCTAATGCAGGAATAACTAGAGCGTAAGGCCTTGCATGCATCAACCCTTGCTGGCCATCGGGTTTCACATAACGTTTTGGGTACAAGAAGTGGAGATTGCTATCCAGATTAGCTGTGGAGCTTATAACTATCTTGAAGACTTGTCTTCAAGATTTGCCACCAATGTGATGAAGATGATCAAAAGTTGTATATGTCCTGTACAAACATAAAAAATGATGTAGCTTCAAGGCAGCATCCCGCTGCGGATTTCCCAACCAAATTAATTAAGCTGCGCATGAAATATAGTAGGCTAAACTGTTATGACTTTTTAATCAAGCTTGGAGACCTGAATATGCACCAAACATATTTCTCGCATTGTCATAACTTTGACTTCTGCAGTCTTCAACATCTATTTTTAAATCTTGTAACGGCTTCAATAAAGTATTCTCCATGTCTTCTGCTTTATGACTAGTGTTGGGCAAGAAACAAATAAATCGTTCCACTGGTTGTTCATTTTCCAGAACATAACGAAAAATAACAGTCAACTGGTCAACTTTTGACAAATCTGGAGTAGAGTCTATAGTATAATAATATAGTAATATTTCTCGACTTTAACTAGTGTGTCAGTGACTGATAAGGCCATTAATGAAATGAATTCTTCACATACATCCTTCGAAAGGTATGAAACATTTCCACTTCCCTTATTTCCAAAATTTTTCAAATGTTGCTCCAGAAAAGGGTCAAAATTTTCTATCAGTTCAAGGATACCTAGATGATTGCCATTATTATTATTCCCTAACTTGTCGTTCGCTCCATTTCCACGAAATACTAATCCACGAGAAAACAGAAATTTAATGACTTCGATAATCCGTAAAAGTACTGCTTTCCAATAATTTTTCTCATTCATCAGTTGCTTAATTACAGCAGAATCAATTTTTCCATTATTCTCTGCACGTGTTATGAAACACTTTACAGACTCTACATGCTCAAATGAAGCACTATGTGCTCATATAAGGTTTCCAATCATTGAAACCTATACTCACTATGAAGCACTATGTGCTCGTATTGTGTTTCCAATCATTGAAACCTTTACTTGAGAAAAAAACTCTCGCTTTTCAAATACACTGCCGGAAAGTGAAAAAAGATCACCAAGAAGGAGACGTCTGATATCAACGAAATTTATACAGTATAATAACGCAATACAGAGGATAACGTCATCAAAACATTATGGCAAAATACAGCTGTATTTGCTGGTAAACTGAAAAATAACATTTCCATCTAACATGGTTAGTACGAGGTTGAACCGCCATGAACTGCGTCACACTGTGCAATTCTGGCATGGAGTCTGTCGTACAGATATTGGATGTAAGTTTGGGGTATTGATTTCCAAGCATCCTCAACCTGGACGCGTAAATCGGGGATGGTCGTGGCTGGCCGTGGAGACCGGATAAGTCGTTGTCCCATAAAATCCCACACGTGCTCAATGGGGGAAAAATCCGGTGAACGTGCAGGCCATGGAAGTTGTCTCACACCCTGAAGTGCATGTTGCGTTGCACGTGCCGTGTGTGGGCGTGCGTTATCTTGCTGGAAAACACCACAATGGACCGACCTTACAAATGGCACAACAACGAGCTGAATGATGTTGTTGATGTAGGAGGTGCTGTTTAACGTACCCGGTACAAACACAAGTTGTGTACGGTAGTGATAGCTGATCGCTCCCCACACCAGGAGACCAGGTGTAGGCCCTGTGTGTCGCTGGCGGATGCAAGAAGGGTGGAGACGCTCCCCTGTGCGTCTGCGAACACGCATACAACCATCGGAGGCTCCCAAGCAGAATCTGCTTTCATCTCTGAACACGACAGATCGCCATTGCGTTCTCCAGTGCAGACGTTGGCGACACCATTACAGCCGTTTCTGACGGTGAGCTGGAGTCAGAGGTACACTTGCCAGTGGCACACGTGCACGTAGTCCTGCATCCAGTAGACGGTTGCGGATTGTTCGTACAGTCACCTCAGGTGCAACGGGAGCTCGGATTTGCGTCGCAGTGGATGTTCTGCTTGACAACGCCGCTCTTCTTATGCGTCGATCGGTCTGCTCATCAGTCCGTCTGTGACTCCCGGTTCCACGTCTTCTCGTGTCGGAATGTTCCTCGGACCATCTACGCCACCATCGTACTACCACTGATACTTCCCGTCCAATTCGCTCCGCAATACGACGATACGACCACCCGGGCTCGGCGAGTCCGACTAGACAACCTCGCTCAAAGTCCGATAACTGCTGAAATCGTACACATCGTACACGTCTTCCATGTCCAGGCATTGCAGCTTCTTCAGGGTCTTCGTACGTGTCCGTACGCCGACGATTGATTACATTCTCTTCGCTGTACTCCTTAAATACCACCGACGATAATTTGCATATTATGCCGTGCTGTGGCGTAAGCGCTCACCGGTTGATCCCGAAATTAACATCACATCTACATAAACTCGACCCCATTAACATATGTAAATTTTATGATCGTCCGCCAATTCCTTCTTGGTGTTCTTTTTTCACTTTCCGCCAGTGTAGTTTACACGGTAAACAAAAAACGCGTCCAGTTGACTCAGAATATAATAGCCATTCTGTTCTTTTAATTTCACCATTTTGAAGACTTATAAAATAATCCTTTTGAGGCAGATCTAAATAGATCACTATAAAGCCTTTTTGAAACTGTAAAATCTATTCCGTTTAAATTTTGATTCGGAGGATTTTTTTGTAATATATTCAACAAATGAATCGTCTACTTTCCATTTAGAAGAATCTAATATCATATGATGTAACAAAAGTTCATTTCCTTCAACAGCTTGAAAATTTCCTCCAAGATCTGTGTTAGACTTACCTTTCTCATCATCACCATCGGAAGACTCATAAATTTGATCTTCGCCATGAGCCCTTCTTAGCTCTTGTTCAGTTGTCTCCTTCACTTCCTCATCGGTAGATCTTGCAACCAAACACAGCATTTTCTTTTCACTTACTGTGTCATCTTCTGCCGGTTTAAAAACGATTTTTAGTTTTGGTATTTTTTTTAACAGTTGCCCTTCTATTTCAATCTTTTTAAGCTTTCTTTTTCTATTTTCGTATCCAGAAAACTTCGTGGTCGACATTTTCGCTGACGGTGATGATTAATAGTAACGATTTCCCCTAAAAGAGCAAAGCGAGAATGAAAACGCACATGTAAACTGAAGGGATGGCATAGGTGGAATCCCAAAGCAGGCAGCTGGTGTCATAAGCTGAAATGGAATGCATTTTAATCAGTACTCTGTCCTCTTTTGTCACCCACAATACCCTGGGGCCTTGACCTTGAACTCATGGAGTCCGATTCCGGTCCTTCTGTCCACATCCCAGGGCTGACCTCACGCTCAGATTTTTCAGTGACTTGTAAAAACTATGTGCCAGTGCAGTGCCCCTCCCTTAGCCTCCCACTCTTGTTCCCCGTTGTTTGCGAGCTCAGTAAAATAAATGCTTCCCCTTCTCCGCCCTCTTCTGAGTTTCGATCTTGCCAGGAAGTAGGAAGAAATAACTTCCTCGGGGGCTTCTGAGTCTTACTGAACTGACTTTCAAAATGAATTAATATTTTAATAATTAAACACATCGTATGTACTAACACCATTTAATATTTTCTTAAGCATTAAAGGTAATATACTACTCAGTTTATAATTTGCAAAAATGACCATTGGGCCAGGTTGACCCAATGGTAAACCCACCCCTGCTCTTCCCATTAGGAAAATACACTGAGTACCCCCCACCCCCTTCTTATTAATAAAATGCACTGAGTACCCCTTCCGATTCCTGTTTGTTGGTTTCTACTACAAACACTGCTTTCTTTCGGTTTAAAACATCCAGTTTTCAACCAGCGATCCATATTGAAAAAAATATTAATTATTAATTGTCAAAATCTATGGAGCTTATTTATTAACACAAAATAATAACAAACATTTTCTATTAACATTTAACAGTGTGATACTTTAACTAAAAGGCGTGTATGTGCCTTGCAATAGTCAGCAGTAGACTGCTTGTGTTTCACCTGTTGATATAACTTGTCTGTATCGCGGCCCCCCTCTATCGCTGTAAAGTGTGAGTAAATCGACATGTGCTCGTAACTCATTCTCAGCGTACCGCCTACAAACTCTCCCCGTTTACCCCGGGGTACCCTTACCACACTTTGGGAAACATTGCTCTAAAAGAATAAAATTTTCATGATGTAATCAACTTAAGCGTAATTGTTTTATAGTAGTACTTTGTATTGGTATAAAACTAGGACAGCCATTGTAATTAAAACGTAAATTGTGTTACACGCAATAGAGTGCAATAGTTTTGGTTTTAAAAAAAATATCTGTAGGTTCGAAAGAATTTGAATGATTAAAACGGCCGTAAAACATAGTTAATAATGTGAATTTAAAAAATTTAGTAATTTAAAGCTAATAGATTTTCGCAAAAGGGCCTCGAATATATTTTTTTGCGGGGAGCCCCGAAGTTTTCCGGTACGCCACTGTTCTTTCTACGTCTTACGTACGCAGCGATTCACACTTTATCCATGGATGGAGAGGATGTGTGCCTAATTATATTTAGGTTTGCGTATTTACTTTCGATATTTTCTCCGTTGTATGGTTTTTACGTGTTGTGGATTGGTTGATACATCCTTGTTTAGAGTTTTTCTTATCTAGGTTTTGCTTTTATCAGTTTGGGGGAAGAAAGTGAACATTGCATACCAAACTTGTATCCTGCCACCATTTGAGAAACATTTGTCTTTTTGCATACCAAACTTGTATCCTGCCACCATTTGAGAAACATTTGTCTTTTTGCATACCAAACTTGTATCCTGCCACCATTTGAGAAACATTTGTCTTTTTTCTCAAAAGTATGTTTCAGATAAAGAATGTGCTGATAGCAACTTCTATTGCAATTTCGCAAACATGAAAACGACATGGAAAATATCGTCTTTGACTGGTGCGGGAAAAAGATAAACGGTTTTGCAAAATGGATGATACATTTTGTTTTGAAATTAGTCGTTGCATTCCATTTTTTATTGGACCAAAACACTGAGTATGATACGTTTTTCTAGAAGAGCAGCATTAATTTCTTTACTTCGCATGATCTGGGGTTTACAGGATTCATATTAGGGGCGATGTTGGTAAATTGCGGCGAGAGCCACAAGTGGTCTCCAACCACATAGGTAAATTGCAGCTGTATCCTAAGGAAGGGTAGATGGCGCGGCTTAGGATTTAACTCCATAGGTAAATTGCGGCTATAGCCTAAGGGAAGGGTAGATGACAGCAGCTTAGGATTTACCTGCAACTCTATAGGTAAATTGCGGCTATAGCCTAAGGGAAGAGTAGATGGCCGCGGCTGCAAATCCATTGGTAAATTGCAGCTATAGACTAAGGGAAGGGTAAAATACTGATTTCATTGTCCCATTCCGCCAATATGTCTTGGCTCCACGGGGACTAATTGAGCACCTTGGATGTTATTTTGACATGTTGCGACAATTATCCTGCCTTGAGACGCCGGTTCGGACCCTGGCCACCCCAGTGGCCCAGAGACCAGCCCGCGATGACGTGCTGGCAGGCGACCTAGTATACCTTGTCTGGGTTCCCGCTCTGTCTGGCGGGATAGGTCGTTCATTAATTTAGGGTTGACTAGAAGATTCCTTGCCCTCGGACTATTTTTGGGGAATAATTTCCCTTTATTTTCTTTTTCAAAACATCTACACACATGTATGCACTGTCCTCATGCTTAGGACTCACAACATCAAGAGATAGCAAAAAATTTTATTTACAGAGTATTTACATTGGTGGTTTTTTTGTCTGCTTGCCCACAGACTTTCGCCCTCATTCCTCTTCCGAATCGCTTTCGGTGTGCACGTTCACCTCCTGCGTCTCGGTCCCCGTTTGATTGGGGAAGATCGTATGTTGCTGGAGGGTTAGCCTCTCAACCAAGGCTATTATCCCCCTTATGTTAACGGAGGATTGGATGAGCAGATCCAATCTTCGCGTTCTTTGCACACCTGGGATCAGTGTGTTTCTCCATTCGGCGAAGCCACTGCATTCAAGCACGCAGTGTTCTATGCTTGCCGTTCTATTTCCACAGGGACAAGTGCAGTTCCTGATGGCAAATCTGCCCAGGTATTCAGAGCTGATGCCATGGCCACTGAGTACCTGATTCAGGAGCTTGTTTGTTTGTGCACGTTTGGTCGAGACCTTTGGAAACACTCTGTGTGTCTTCCGGCCTGTCTCTCCCGTGTCCCATCTGACCTGCCATTCGGTCATGGTCTGTCGTGCTAGTGCTGCGCGAATACTCCTTCGCGGCGTTCTGCATTGCACGTCAACCGTCTCTTTCAGCGTGGCTGCCCTCGCCAGCTGGTCCGCCCTTTCGTTTCCCTGGGTTCCGACATGGCTTCGTACCCAGTGGAAACTGACTGCCCCATCTCCTTCTGCCCTCAAGAGGGTTTTAATTCTCTGGACGATGGGGTTTCTTCCCCTGAATCTACTCAGCGCCTGCAGTGCTGCCTCACTGTCCGACTAGAGTTTTATAAGGGAAGGGTAGATGGCCGCGGCTGCAAATCCATTGGTAAATTGCGGCTATAGACTAAGGGAAGGGTAGATGACAGTGGCTTAGGATTTTTACCTGCAACTGCATAGGTAAATTGCGGCTATAGCCTAAGGGAAGAGTAGATGCCAGCGGCTTAGGATTTACCTGCAACTCCATAGGTAAATTGCGGCTATAGCCTAAGGGAAGGGTAGATGACAGCGGCTTGGGATTTATCTGCAACTCCATAAGTAAATTGCGGCTATAGCCTAAGGGAAGGGTAGATGGCCGCGGCTGCAAATCCATTGGTAAATTGCGGCTATAGACTAAGGGAAGGGTATGTGGCTTAGGATTTTTACCTGCAACTGCATAGGTAAATTGCGGCTATAGCCTAAGGGAAGGGTAGATGACAGCGGCTTGGGATTTTTATCTGCAACTGCATAGGTAAATTGCGGCTATAGCCTAAGGGAAGGGTAGATGGCCGCGGCTGCAAATCCATTGGTAAATTGCGGCTATAGACTAAGGGAAGGGTAGATGGCCGCGGCTGCAAATCCATTGATAAATTGCGGCTATAGACTAAGAGAAGGGTAGATGACAGTGGCTTAGGATTTTTACCTGCAACTGCATAGGTAAATTGCGGCTATAGCCTAAGGGAAGAGTAGATGCCAGCGGCTTAGGATTTACCTGCAACTCCATAGGTAAATTGCGGCTATAGCCTAAGGGAAGGGTATATGACAGCGGCTTAGGATTTATCTGCAACTCCATAGGTAAATTGCGGCTATAGTCTTAGGGAAGGGAAGACTACAGAAAACATAGTAGCAAAATTTTTGTAGTAATGAAAATCAACTAATATTTCCAAGTTAAATATCTGTTTATTTATTTATTTATTTATTTTTGATTGGAGGTTTAACGACCACCGTGAGCAACTCAATGGGCTATAAGCAGTCGCCCGTCCCTAATTTAGGGTCACTGGTTCCATGGAAGGGAGAGAGCCAGTGCCGTAAGACAAACACAACATCCATGCCTCACCGGGATTCGAACCCGGACCCCTTTCGGACGAATGATCAGAGGCCAACGCCTTAGATCACTGCGCCACCGGGGCGGCAAATATCTGTTTATATGGTTACTATAGACAAATAAAATAAACTTTTGCCTTACCGATACTGAAGAGAGAAAGATGAAGTAACACTTTCTTCACACATACAAAATTTGAATATGTATTATTATGCTTTTGAGGAAAATTGAATATAAATTCATTTCTCCTTCAGGAGTCGAACTCAGCTTACCCAAAAATTAATATTTTGAAAAATATGATGCAAATTTCAACAATTCAAGTCTGGTTATACATTCTCCTCTATACTCGTTAATTTTTTTAGACAACATTTCTTTTCCTTTGCATTGCAGTTTTGAATTCCCTTCTCCGAGTGACATCACCTGAGCCTTGAATTATAACAGAGGCTAAGGTTGAAAAAGTTTCAGAACTTCTATGAAGTTATATAAGCTTGGATGAGGTTGACAAAAGTGACTATTAAACGGAGCATGAAAAGACGCGCATGCGTTTGTCGTGTGTTCTGTTGATGCCTGACGTTCAGCATTTTTTTTACACGAGAAATATCCTTTTCTGTGAAGGTCTCCAAAGTGCCAGAATTTTCTTCAGCAGCAGCGTTTATTATCTTTTTTTGCTTTTTGTTTGTTTGTTTGGGGGTTTAATGACCACTGTGAGCAACTCAGCGTGCTGTAAGCAGTCGCCTGTCCCTAATTTAGGGCCATTGGCTCCAGGGAAGGGAAGGAGCCAGTACCGTAAGGCAAACACAACATCAATGCCTCACGGGATTTGAACCAGGCCCTATCTCGGAGGAATAGTTTATTATCTTTGATGAACGTTTTAAAATATCCTCTTCAGCTTTCCGCAGAAATTTTCTTGTGGGGTTGCAATGACCTAGAACGTCTAATGATTAAAGAGGATTATTTAGTCGCAATTTACCTACACCCTATTAGGGAAGGGGGTGCTGAAGAGGTTGGGAGAGTTGAATAAAAGTAAATTTTTTTAAGACAACATTTTTGTAATGAAATACTATATAGGATTTATACCTAGTATTAAAAAACGGGGAAAACTTCTGAAAAGGGAGAACTGTTGAATTTTTTATAGTTAAGAATGGTTAAAACAGAAAATCTTTTTTCCAAAACTACAAGCGGTCATTCGGTTTTTGTGCTGCTTTTTTTGCACACCGCTGTTTGTTAAAAATGGAACACACACACACACACACACAAAGTGAGATCGGACTGAAACTTGCAGGATGGGTAGGTCACGTGAGGAGATGCAAATGATTACAACCGCAGCTCACATGCAAATGATTTGTGCCAGCCATGCCCTTTTAGCTGTTCTGCATGAGGTATAAAAGCAAGACGTACAGGGCACGTTGCCATAGCCGATTCCCGGGAATTGTGGGAGTAAGGCAGTGGTACTAACTGAGTATGCCTCGCCGCAGCAAACGAGACCCGTACGTACAACTGACGGATTTTGAGCCAGGCCGACAAGTTGTACTGCGAGGAGTCGGATTTTCCTTCTGCGACATCTCCGACGAAACGCGAGCACAATGATGTGAACATAGTCAGGGGGAAGAGGAAAGTCTGACGCACTGGCAAGACGGGGTCTGTAGCCCTGCGGCAGACGAATGCACGGGGAGATCATCTCCACCGTATGGTATTGACGGACTGAACACCACGTCTCGAGGATTAGCACAACAGTGGATGTAACATTTAGGGTTGTTTTCAAGCTGTATCCAATGCCGTTTGCTTCATAGATCCCTCGTCGCTTGCCGTCCGTTGCTTCGACGGTCCCTGACCTTAAACCACAGACGTCAGCAACTGCAATGGGACTCATAACTCAGACACTTGCCCGATGATATAACGGTGTTTTCAGACGAGCCGCGGTTCAACCTAGTGACCCATGATGGATATCTCCGTGTACAGCGACGTCGTGGTGAATGACTGCTGGAGGCATGAATTATGCAGCGTCACACGGGCCTGACGCCCGGCGTTCTGGTGTTGGGTTCCATTCATGTTTCAGCCTCCCGCGCATTTCAGAAACTATGACTACCCAGTGGTACATCGCGGAAGTTGCGCACGCTGAAGTGCCGTCATATCTGCAGACATTTCCTGGTGCGATTTTTCAACAGGTCAATGCCAGACCACATGTGGTGCTGAATGACTTGCAGCTTCTAGATGCCCGATATATTCCACGTCTTCCTTGGCCCACACGTTCTGCTGATTTGTCACCCATTGAACAAGTATGGGTTATGGTCGGTTGCCGTTCTCCTGATTTGTCACCCATTGAACAAGTATGGGATATGGTCGGTTGTGGCGCTAGATGCCCGATATATTCCACGTCTTCCTTGGCCCATACGTTCTCCTGTTT
The DNA here is from genome assembly GCA_039090855.1 of Macrothele yani. Classification (NCBI taxonomy): domain Eukaryota; kingdom Metazoa; phylum Arthropoda; class Arachnida; order Araneae; family Macrothelidae; genus Macrothele; species Macrothele yani. The sequence goes on from CM077011.1 coordinate 111,555,934, forward strand.
TGTCACCCATTGAACAAATATGGGATATGGTCGGTTGCTGTTCTCCTGATTTGTCACCTATTGAACAATTATGGGATATGGTCGGTTGTGGCGCTGAATGACTTACAGCTTCTAGAGGCCCGATATATTCCACGTCTTCCTTGGCCCATACGTTCTCCTGATTTGTCACCCATTGAACAAGTATGGGATATGGTCCGTTGTGGCGCTGAATGACTTACAGCTTCTAAATGCCTGATATATTCCACGTCTTCCTTGACCCATACGTTCTTCTGATTTGTCCCCCATTGAACAAGTATGGGATATGGTCGGTTGACGCCTTGCCCGTCAGGCGCTGCCGCCAGTTACCCAAGGTAACTTTGGGTACAAATCGAGACATCATGGAATGACCTTCCGCAGTGCGTCGTGAAGAACCTCTTTCAGTCGGTGCCACGCCACGTATGAGCCGCTATCGCCGCTTGTGGTAGGTACATAAGGTACTGAGTACTGTGTGTTGCACATCACTTACGAATCTGTATTTCTGATTGCTTACGTCTTGTATCATAAGTAATGTACCCTGTAAATATCACTTCATTATCTCATCTCTTTCTTGGAGTGGCATTTTCAACAGAGAGCAGTGTACATAAATTTCAAATTAAAACTTAATTTGAAATTTATGTACACTGCAAATTTGGAGATGTGCGTACCAGTGTGTGATACAAATTATTCCAAGGTTGCTGAAGCATTAAATAATATTGTTGATATATCAAATATTTTTGTAACGATTCAGTTTGTTCTTTGCTGTTAGCATTGAAAAAGTCATTCGTTGATCAGCGAAAACTTAGCAACTTGTTTGTTCATTCCTTTACACCAATAAACGGATAGTTACTTTAGTTTTTTCTGAAGCATTTTGTACTTACATTCCGATGCTTTTTCTCTATTCTGTTCTTACCAACTAAACAATGCACGAAGACTTTGCTAGAGATGCTACATAAACGTTCGGCTTTGACAGGGAACGAGGCCACCCCTAAATGTACACAAGGTATTTTATTTTGGCATTAGAATTAAATAAGGATTCTTGTAAAGCCAAAATAAGCCGTACTTTTTCGAAACAGTTTACTTTTGTATTTCCGATACCTACATAAAAAAGGGGACAGAGACATTGAGAATCTCAGGAACTACAAACCAATCAGCCTTCTATCATTTTACAAAATCTTCCCTAACGTACTGTCGCTTGAAGGGAACACTGGACATGGCTTTACAAAGAGAACAAGCTAGATTCAGGAATGATTGCAGCTCTGTCGATCGTATCCATGTAACGAGAGAACAAATTGAAAGAATAAATGAGATCAACTCTCATTATATATAGCTTTCATTGATTATGAAAAGGCCTTTGATTGGTGAATATATTTTAAATACGTGGAGATAATGTAAATATACGATGTCTTCGCTCTGTCCACGTTATTTTTATAAACAACGAATAGCAACTGAAAAATTGTACTCCGACACCGCTGGGATCGAACCCCAGAACTCTCGATAACTAGCAAGTATGAGTCATTTTCTTGTACGACTTCCGTCCACAGTGAGTAGATTCTAGGTCCCGAACTCGCTGTAGGTGGCTACAGCGAGTTCGCCTTTTGTCAAAGTCGCTAGATTTGAATGAGAGCAAATCTAGCGACTTTGACATAACAGTTTGGAGTGAGATTAGAGTACAGTAGATGGCGCCACCGTAAAATATGTTGCACATAGAAGAGTGAGAGAATTTCAGGGGGGGGGCGGCATAGGAATGATACCCATTTAACCAGTGGGTCCAACCTGGAGGCCGTCACTTAACGTGCTCGTCCGATGCACGGCGAATATTCAGTGATTGTTAGCAAATCACACCACCTCCGCAAGATCAGCTCAGGATCGAACCTGAGGACCTTGCATTTGTAGTCTGAACTGCTAACCACTCAGCCATTCGCGGCTCCTCTCGATAACTAGCCGAGTGCGTTCGCGTTACGCTACGGTGCCAACAATTCACAGCGCTATTCGTGGTTTATCAGTCAGCATCTGACTATACAAATCCATATTGATGGGCTCAGCAACTGATGTGTCGCCATCTAGTGGCATTCAACAAAGCAAGCTGTTTAATTACAGCTGATAAATCCAAAGGTCGATAGAAATGGTGAATATATTTTAAATACGTGGAGATAATGTAAATATACGATGTCTTCGCTCTGTCCACGTTATTTTTATAAACAACGAATAGCAACTGAAAAATTCTACTCCGACACCGCTGGGATCGAACCCCAGATCGCTCGATAACTAGCCGAGTGCGTGAAACCATCAGTTGTTATAATGTCTTTGAAATCCTGAGATATTGAAGATGCATACATTATCATTATTAATAACATCTATGAAAATGCAGTTGCAAAGGTTTGGTTATTTGATGATACAGCACCAATAAAAATTGGAAAGGGAGTGAGACAAGGGGACACCATATCTCCTAAACTCTTTAATGTCACATTGCAAAATGACTTTCAATCATTGAACTATGAAAACAAAGGGATAAAGATGAATGGAGATTATTTAACTCACCTTCGTTTTGCTGATGACGTAACCATTTTTGCAAGTACTCCCTGAGAACTACGGAGTGCGGTCCAGGAATTTGCTGACAAGAGTAGAGAAATGGACTTAAAAACGAACTTACAGAAAACAAAATTGATGTACAGTGCTTTTACAAGAAATAAAGATTTAGCAATTTATGGGGCAAATCTAGGATGCCTACATTTACTTTGGACAAAAAAAATCCAAGCATTAACCACGTCGAAGAAGAAATTGATAAGCGTGTAAAACTCGGTTAGAGAACCTTTCGAATAAACAGTACGATTTTCAAGAGCAATTTATCATTAAAAGAAAATGATTTATTAATCATTGCATCCTTTCCAGTTCTTTCTTGTAGATCTGAGACACGGACCTTAACTGAAGAAATCATTTACAGGTTGCAAACTGCTGAAAGAAGCATGGAAAGATGTATGCTTGGTATAACCACGAAAGATAAGAAGAGGAACTCATAGATCAGGAAAATTACAAGTGTTGATGACAGGGACGTCGCTAGACTTCGAAATCAGGCTGGGCGAGCATTATTTTTGGTAAGGCAAGCTTGATAGCAACTTTAATTTTACGAAACGCAGAAAGAACGAATTTTTAATGCTTTTCGCTACCGGCTAGAAAGAAATTCGTGCAATCTCCACCCCCTCCACCTGGACACGCATGCATTCACGGATCAGACTAGTTACACCACTAGTGTAAGATACAAGTGTAACTAGAATGTCGCCTGCAACATTTTGCTTGCTCTGAATGCATTGTCTTGAATAGCTTTTCAAAATTTTGCATTTTTACTTACGAAAATAGTACTGACTTGAAAAATTTATTTAAAGGTAAATGTCGTTTTTGTTTATCTAAATTAAATTTCAATGTCGTACCACGCAGACACAATACGTCCCCCTCCCTTAACTCCCTTCCATCAAGCCAGCGACTTTGCCTTGCACTCCTCTCCTACAAAACAGACGTCAGCTACTTCTTGCACTTTCACTGTCCCAGGGCAGTCTTAAGAGTGCTAGTGTAGCTTTGGACTCCACTTTCCGTGTGAGAATACCCTATTTTGTAAAGAAAACAAACAGCAGAGCAATTAGTAGTGACCTCCTCAGTGAATTCCTATCCACCCTCCTCATTAGCTCCCTGGTCATACAAATATGAAAAAAAGGCTAAGGAATTGGAAGAGTGGAAAACAATGGAATTTTCATGGCCCTGTGGATACTATTTTGATAACCCTTTTTTGGTGACGTAAACAACGCACTTCCTAGGGGGAAATACATACGGCTGCATGAAATAAAACACAAAACTTATTACTCGGCAAAGTCAACATTATATTTTGAAGTTAAATATACTGAAAAAGGGCACATTTTGAACTGGGTGGGCAAGACAAACTTCAGCCCACCCTCGCACCCCCTTGGCGACGTCCCTGGTTGATGACATCATAATAAAGGAACAATTCCTAAAATGGCGATCGGGTGGACCTATTGCTAAAAGAACTGGCCACCGTTGGACAACTGAAATACTTGACCGGATTCCAAGAGACAGGAAAAGATAGAGAAGAAGACCATGTGGAAGATGAAATTCGAAAGCACGTCAGGGTGACATAGAAGAGATTGGAAGTTGTGGAAAAAACTCGGAGTGACCTTCATCTAACAGTGTTAGCGTAAGACTTACTTGCCTAGAATATTTCTCCGATATCCCGAGAGCCCCATCCACTTGTGCTTGAGGGTCTTTATTTTTATCATGAAGTCATCCACTTTTGTCATTTTCCTGATCCATGAGTTCCTTTTTCTATCTTTCTTGGTTGCGCCAAGCATGCATATGAGTCTTTACCCTTTAACCGAGTGGAACGAATTGGTTTAGGGTTAGCAAAATGAGTTGAAATCGGCTAGAACGAATATATTCCCTGTCTAAGAAGTGAGCCGAACGCAGCTGGAAAGAGTGAACCTGAGCATCAGAAAGCATTCTTTCCCCTTAGCGTTGTTATTCGAACCGGTCATTATGGGACGATGATTGACAGTGATTTTTTTCTGACTAATTACCTGCCAAAAAGGCTATAATAATGGCTACGTGTGACGTACCTGCCAGCAGGACGCACACGACATAAAGGCAGATAGGAATCAGAATAATCGTCTGCGTAGCTCAGTTGGTAGAGCGACTTGTTCCGGAATAAGCGGCCTCGGGTTCGAATCCCGGCGTAGACCAAAAATGACGGAGAAATTTACTTCCATATATATTGGCGCCCGAACTATCCGGATGACCCGGCCGTTCAAAATCTCGCATTGGTGTGATGTTATTTCCACACCGCGAGACAGGAAAAATCAGAGAATTCCTTCTCCAGCGCTTCGAAAAATAAAAATGTGTGATGTTGCATTCCATAAAGCAGATTGACTGGGAGTTCTCAAGTGCACGTTCTACAGTGGATGGCTGCCTGCAACGATTCATGGTCACGGCTGACCCGTGGGCCATGCCCCGGCCCTCTTTCGGGGGGGGGAGATGTGACGTACCTGCCAGCAGGACGCACACGACATAAAGGCAGATAGGAATCAGAATAATCGTCTGCGTAGCTCAGTTGGTAGAGCGACTTGTTCCGGAAGGAGATAGAAGGTGTTTGTGCCACCTGTTTCCACCCAGTAGTATGATGCCCGTGTCCGTTTCACACCATGCTTTGGTTTGATGACACGGTTCCCAATGATGATTCCCATTTGGTGATCCGTTCCCCATCATGCTTCAGTTTGATGAGCTGAGAATAAAGGACTAAAGCGAAGTAGCGTCTCTAGACAGGAATAATTCCCTATGGGAGTCTTACTGCGCATGCTCATGGACATGGATGCTTGATAATCTCGGGGACGTGAGTTTTGGTGGTCATACACATATTGTATTAATGAAGGTGGCAGCTCGATTTCTACTCTCGAACGCAGGTGCTGTTTATATTGCTTTCAGGTCGGTAGGTATCTATTCTCGTGCGCAGAAGATAAGTAGTTCGAAAAAAATTGAAGTATGTCGAAGGCAACTGTTTCTTGTGTAAAGCAACGCGGAATCATGGGTAATATGACGTTTCGTGACTGATACAGTGCTGCCATCTATCGGTTGACATGAAAATCACGGAGTTACAAAATAATAAACATTATAAAATAAAAGCCATACATCAATAATAATTAACACAATTTTAAATTGTGAAAGTGCGCTAAATTATTGGCAAAGGGCGTATATAAAACATCCACAATTTGCATTGCACTGAATGGTAAACAAACATCCTAGGGAAGGCGAACCAGAGCCTATTAAGTGCAGCGGCAAAAATATGAGCTTTTGCTTGTACATTAGCGATAACGGACTGGCATAGCCTAGTATTATGCGATTAATCGCAGAAAGCCATGGCTAAACCAAGGAATACCCAAATCAGTTGTGCTTGATAAACTGCGAAACAATTATTCACTTACAAAACGCATCAGTTTGGTAAACCAAAAGGATTTGCATAACATTTCTAGGTATTTTAAAATTGACCAAGAGGTCATTTTATTTTTTCATCAAATGATGTCCTTTCTATAGATATCAGAATAAAGAAAATGAAGAGTGAAAAAAATATCCTGTTTTAATATGGAAGCCAATTGGTGAACGACTTCCTGGCTTCCCAACAATAAGTGAAGACGAATTTATGCTGGCATTAATCACCGATGCCCAACAGAAGATGTTGGAATTATATGGGATGGACTGCATAATGACAGACTCGACCCATGGGACTAATCAACAGTGGCGTAGGAACGCTTTTGATTTATGGGGGGTACAAGCTCATGAACCTTGCATCTCAAGGATTAAGCCATCTATGGATGACCCCCTCCGAATTTGGGGGGTGGGGGTAGTATATTAGAGTTTTTATAACATACGTATACTGGTCAGGAATTCATCCGAATGAACATTGTTATCATATTATTATTAATTATTACCATTATTATTTTTATTGCTGACAAAAAGTTCACATTATTAATTTCTTATCAGAAAATGAATGGAGAAGGTTTTTTTTTTTGTGTTATCTCTTGTTAATTTTCGTACTTTTTTTTTTCCCATTAAAATATTGAGCAGGGACAAATCAACATTAGGATGAATTTCTGTCAGCAGGGTTTGGAAAAGAGGGATTTCTCAGGAAATGTTATCTAACTCTTTACAAGAACGAATTAAATTTCTTATCATTTTTGTTTACGTTAATAAAGTAAAACCGCAGTAAGATAAAAACTGCTCTACCCGCGAAGATAGTACCATTGAAGCATTATGAAGTCTATATTAAAAACATTTAACGATACATAGGCTGACAATTGATGTAAAAAGCACATTGGTCTGGTGCAAAGCTAAATGATGGTGGAGATATCGAGGAATTGGAGTTCTATGAGTGGTATGTGAAATCCCTAATGCACTTGTTGTATTGCTACAGTTCTTAAGACAGAAAACAATTTTAGTGCCGGGGCTGCGGGCGCTGAAATGACATTCCGTTTCAACCCATCGCAATGTCATTTAAGCTGTAGGTGATTGACAGGTGTCATAATATCGGCGCCTTTCTTCTGCTCAAGCTGGCAGTCGTTTGAACTCGTTTCCCTGCAGAACTAATTTACTGGAGTTTCCCAGATGGTTGGCCAGTTTTTGGTGGATGAAAAGCCTCCCACTACAAGCTTCGGATATAAAAAAAACCTAGATGACCCATGATATTTCCTTGAAAAAAAAAGAGAATAAAAAAAAAAAAGTAGCATTTAAATTTTACAGTTTACTCTTTATGAATGATTGGTTTATGTTTGCTCATATCGGGGTGGGGGGTGGGTGGGGGTGTGGGTACAGTAGATATTAATGTACCCCTCTCCAAAATTTGGGGGCTACATTGCACCCATGTACCCTTCCCCCTCGTTCCTACGTCACTGCTAATCAACATAGCTTCCAGTTAACTTCCATTATCGTTAATGATGGGAACCATGAGGTATATTATATTCTACCCGTACTGCAGCAGAGACTTTCATTCCATTTTTTGCTGAAATATGAAACCCCTGCTCCAATTTTCCCTTAAAGCCAAATGTTTTCATGTCTGATGAAGCTCATCACTTTTACAATGCAGCAACTGTTTTTTTCTTGGCATATTCAACGCTCATGGAATGCTAATATCTAAACGCCTGAGTTGGAGAGTAGAAGTTGGTCTGCCGCCTTCATTAATACAATATGTGTACGACCCCCGAAACTGAAGACCCCGAGATCATTAAGCGTTATTGTCCGTGAGCATGCGCAGTAAGACTCCCATAGGGAATCATTCCTATCTAGAGATGCTAGTCTAGAAGCGAGCGCTTATTACCAGAGTCAGTTGTATGGTGGGTACTGTTGAGATGAGAGGATAAAAGGAGTTGTTTTGCCGTAAAACCCGGCCGCTATGTGATCATTCCTGTTTGGGGATCACAGAAAAATTTGGTTCAAGTACTATCGTCCGCTTAATTTGAATGAATGTAAAAGAAATTCTATCCTATATCTACAATGTAAATTCTTTAGTACACATTTCCTCAACGACTATTACTTTGTAGTGTTTGAAATTTTGAGCACAAATAAAAACGACCCATAGCTAATATATGCTACAGTTATTATTCCGAAAAAAAATGTTAGATTTTTTTTTCAAAAATTCAATTTATCAGACTCGAAAGTACTCCAATTTGGCGCTAGATGGCGCTATAAGTTAGCTTAGCAGTGTTTCATCTGGAAGAAACGAAATCTCTCATCTGTGTTGAATTTTTTAAATTATCTAGGCCAAATAGAAATCATTGAATGGGGCCTAAAGTGAGATTGAAATCTTAGTCTTCCATAAATCATCTTAATTCCTACTGTTCCTTCATTTTTTGAAGAGAAAATGTGTACATTAGCAGAGAACCCCTAAATTTAAGCTACAGAAACTCCGCTTACTTACTGAGCTCCACCCCTAAATAACGCAATTGGTTAATACGTAACAGCTCTTATTTTGTCTTTTCATTGTAGAGCCAAAGAGAGACCGCTTCCTTTCTGAATATGGCGAGGTCTGCAGTGATTCGCAGACGCCAATTTCTGGGACAGTCCCTCAAGCACGCACAAGGACTGATTTTTTGCGCCATCTATCACAGAAGATGAACTCTAATACTCATTCAAAGACAGCCTTAAATTATTAATATTATTTTGATTGTAAATACAAGAAAGCACTCCGAATGACTTTGTTTTTAATGTGTTGTTTACGCTTTAGTATTCGTGACACGAAAGCTTAATTCGTAGTCAGATGTCTCGAAGTTGTATGTCATTGTTAGAAAGGAACACCAATTATAAAATTCTACACAAGCATTGTCGCAAGAACAGTCGTTTTATTAACCTCATTACTGCTCTTTTTTTTTCAGTTTAAAGAAATTATTCTCAGCAGTTCACTGCTATGACACACTTATTGTCGTATTCCCTTCTAAAAGTACCAGTCGGACAGAAACATCCAGGGATACAATACGCGTAGCACACTCTGAACGGATCTCCGCACGTCGGCGGACAAACTGGACCGCAAAAGTCGTACACTTCTCCCTTAGACATATCGCACATCAGTTGAGCTGCAAGAGAAAGAAAGAATGAACTTCAGAATGGTGCAATCTCAAAACCACTCGGAAAGACAAATAAATGTTTTTATCAGAACACTACTGTTAAAAAAAAAAAAAAAAAGAAAAAAAGGAAGGCACACTAATTCTATTGTTTGTGCTGGAACAAAAATATTTCGCGAAACAACACTGAACAGAGTTAGAAAGAAGACATCGACTTATAGAGTGTAACGAGCACATATTTTGAATAAAAAAAAAATGTTTGAAAATATAAAACAACAATCATCGAACATTTATGAAATACTAAAAGCCTCCCCGGTGGCACAGTGGTCTAACGCTGGCTTATGGCCATTCGTCCGTGAAGGGTGCGGGTTCGAATCCCGGTGAGGCATGGATGTTGTGTTTGTCTTACGGCACTGGTTCTCTCTCTTCCATGGAACCAGTTCCCCTAAATTAGGAACGGGGGACTGCCCATTGAGAAGCTCACGGTGGTCGTTAAACCCACAATAAAAAAACGAACAAAAAAGAAGTATTGAAACGAAGAGTTTATGGTAACTAACAATGTGTTCGTCACAGAGAAAGGAGTCTGACGATTTTTTTAAATACGTATTTCAGAAGTACAGATATTGTTGAAAATTAAAGTATCCATTTCAGCCATTACCAGAAAACTGAATTTATTTAGGTGGAAAATTCGCTCAAAATGTTGTTCATAAAGAAAGGCATCTACGGAAAAAGTTTCATCTGGCCATCTTTAGGATACGGGTTTTATATCTATTTATATTTGCGAAAATGTGCTCGCAAAGAGAAATAAAAGCCTGTATCCTCCAGTAAGAAAAACCGTGCATTATCAAAAGTTGGAGGAAATATACTCAAATCGTTGTCATAGTGATTAGTATTGTATGCAAAAAAGATTCCTTATATCGATAATGCACGGTTTTCTTACTGTATCCTCCAGTAAGGAAACCGTGCATTATCAAAAGTAGGAGGAAATATACTCAAACTTTGTCATAATGATTAGTATTGTGTGCAAAAAGGATTCCTTATATCGATAATTTAGAAGCGAAGCTATGAGTTCGGGTCGCGGGTGGCCTAGTGGGCAACGTTCGTGACTGCCATGGAGAAGACCACAAGTTCAATCCCAGGCAGGTACGAACGCTCGATCCACTGAATATCCGCCGTGCGTCGGATGGGTACGTTAAGCCGTCGTAGCCCGGGTACTGGCCCCCCGGTAATAAATAAAGGCGTCTTCCTCCCCCTTTCTCCTTCGCTTCCGTGTCACTTTCCTATCGGGCACTCGAGCCCAAATCTCCTAGCTTCCTATTTCTAAAGGTTGTTTAAGACCTGGAATCAGACACTACCTTCTTAAAATCCTCTACGTATGATCTGATCTGATCTGAAGCTACGAGTTCAGTTGCTCGGCCCGGTGGCGCAGTGGTATAAGCGCTGGCTTATGACTTTTCGTCCAAGTGGATCCGGGTTCGAATCCTGTGAGGCATGGATGTTGTATTTGTCTTACGACACTGGCTCTCTCCCTTCCCTGGAACCAGTGGCCCTAAATTTGGGACGGACGACTGCTTATAGCTCATTGAGTTGCTCATCGTAGTCGTTAAACCCTCAACCAAAAAATAAAAGAACCAAAAAATAATCAGTTGCAAATATGACTTTCTTTCCAGCAGTAGAAAAACTGCTTTACGGAAAAGCAAAAAATTTACACGAAATGCTGCACGAAACGAATTTTTTCAATCGGATTTTAGAAGCGGTGATACAGTGGCAAACGCTAATAGGTACGACAACACTACCTAGCATCAGAACAATGCACTATAAAAATAAAAGAGTACCAAAAAAAAAAAAAAATGCCCAACAGAGTGAATGGAATTCGGCGTCAAAATACATTTTTTATATTCGACTTTTAGAAGCAGGAATATCGACAAAAATGGGTTATACTGTAGATTTGCGTCTTTTTGCTGGTAAATTGTATGTAATTTGGGGCAGGAGGTATCGAGAGAAAAAACATTTGCGCCTCTAGCTGGTCAATTGCACAATATTTTGGGCAGGAAATGCGCATAAAACGTTTTCGTAGTCAGCGATATCTGACTGAGAAAATGTTTTTCAGTCGAGTTTTTAGACGCTCACATATTGCTGCAAATATGATGTAAACAGAAATGTGAATTTAGTTCTCTAGTGGCAAAATCGTACGTTAGGAAAAGTGGGACATTTACCCAAAACATTCTCCACCAAAAACATTGTTCGACGAAAACGAATGAATGAATAAATAAATAAATAAATAAATAAATAAATTAATCGGGTCGTTAGAAACGCAGATATCGAGAAAAACAAGTGCATTCACACACACCCTTGGCGGAAAATTTTCTAAAATATCCATTTCATCATCATCATCATTGTCAACCATTATCAATCCACTGCTGGACGAAGGTCTCCCCAAGTTTCCTCCACAACGGTCTGTCTTGTACCAATCTCCTCCATGTCACTCCCGCATACTTTCGAATTTCATCCACCTATTTTCCATGTGGCCTTCTTCTGGGTCTTTTCCTGTCCCTTGGAATCCAATCAAAAATTTCGGCTGTCCATCGATGGTCTGTCCTTCTGGCAGTATGTCCAGCCCATTGCCAATTCAGGGATTTAACTCTGATCGCAAACAAAACAGCGATCCGATTGTTTCAGTCATTGTACACTGAAGTGCCAAAAAATTGGGATACCTCTCAGTGGTGTAGTCGTAAAATAAATTGTACCGGGGAGCTTTACAAACTGCATCACAATGACATAAAATACTAGTAGTAAATACGTTAAGCTACACAATATGGTGTCATAGTTGTTAACAGGATGTTTATTGTTATTATTATTATTATTATTATTATTATTATCTTCTTTTTTCGAAATATACGAAGCACAGCATATGACAATCAAACATAAGCAAAAAAATTATCATTGACTGGTGTTGTTGAGCTGATACGAGTTTCCTCCGGAGACCTAGGTATCAGCCAAGAATCGGCGTAAAATACACTATATTGACAAATGATATCGGACACTTCTTCGAAAGCAAATGAACGGATCCGCCGCGTTAAGATGCGCGGTACAGCTGCAAACGGTATAAAAACAAGCCTGCAGCTGACTGCGATCATATCGCACTGTGAAGTCGAGTGAAAATGTCGCGGCGGGAGAGAACAGACTTTGAGAAAGGAAAGATTGTTAGGTGTTATATTAGTGGGTTGTCCATAAAAGAAACCGAGAGGCGTTTAAACATACCCAAGGAAACTGTTTTGGATTGTACTGAATAAATGGAAGACACATGGCGTTCCTGAAGCAGCAAAACGTTCCGGCAGACCAAAGAAAATCAGTGATAGAGGAAGTCGAATCCTCAGGAGAGTCGTTACAGCTAATTGACGGAGTACTGCACAAGACCTCACTGTATAGGTGAGTAAAAATGCTGGAACCTCGGTATGTACACGTTCCATTGGACTGATGAATCCCGATACATGAATTTGCCACTAGACTATCCATCAGTCTGATGGCCGTGTGTGAGTATGGCGGCAGCCAGCGGAACACTATTTAGCACAGTATATTGTTCCTACGGTCAAGTTTGGAGCTGGCAGTGTACTCGTTTGGGGGTGTTTTTCGTGGTGTGTTCCCGGCACATTGGTTATCGTGGACAAACCTGTTAACCAGCACGTCTACCTCGATATTCTGGACAATTATGCCCTACCAATCCTGTGGCAATACTATGGAACCCAGCCTTGTTGGTACCAGCAGGATAATGCTCCGAGCCATAAAGCAAGGACTGTTACTGCGTGGTTTGACGATAATTCCGTATCGTGTGTGGACTGGCCAGCACAGAGCCCTGATGATAATCCCATAGAGCACCTATGGGATGAATTAGTGGGCCGCATAAGAAGTTTGGAACCCAGGCCTACTACTAAGCAACAGTTAGCGGCAGCATTATGTACTGAATGGAAGCGCATACCTATCGCTGTGTTCCAAAACCTTGTCGAAAGCATATCTCGAAGGGTCAGTGCATGCATTAAGGCCAAAGGTGGACCGACACCGTACTAATGTATGTCAATAAATGCTATGTTGTGTTTCTCTTCTAGGTGTCCGGTGACTTTTGTCAATATAGTGTATGTGATGTCCCAAGTAAAGCTGTTTTCTGCTGTTCTCTAGGTGGTATATCAGAAAGCTGCAATTTGTCGAAATGATTCATAAAAATTTTTGACGTTGTTCCAAGAGCCCCGATGACAATGGGGACTACTGTTGTGTGTGTAGTCCATAATCGGGTAACTTCTATGGCCAGGCCTCTATATTTAGTCATTTTTTCCAGTTCTTTTTCATCGACTCTGGCATTTCCAGGAATTGCTAAATCAATTATCCAGACTTTCCGGTTTTTTGTGACTGTTAAGACATTTTGCTATTATTATTTGATTCCACCTCTTCCTGAGGTCCCTGTCTTCCTTCCGAGACGGGCACGACGTACCATGTCTGGGAAGTGGTACTTCTTTCTCTCAGTTGTTCAGAATCTTTACTATCCTATATTATTATTATTATTATTATTATTATTGTTATTATCATATATAATAGTTACACACAATTAACGTATGATAATGACTAATAGATGCCTCAACTGCTTATAAATCTCCAGGAAGATGAAATTTAAGAAAAAAATAATCGAATCACTCATACTCGTATAAAAACAGCAACACTCACCCTGTCAGGAGAGCTACCAAACTTCCCTCTCCTCCTCGTTCTTGTCACGTGATACCTTTCGTGATCTAACCTCCTTAGCCGAGCGGCGATTGGAGCAATCATGACTTTACGTTCGGTACAGCATTCCAAGTAGAAATAGGTGGCCTGTTGAGTTTCATGAACATCAAAGATGAAACATCACTTATCATAAGTTTTGCTCTAAAGATCTTATCATTTGTGCCCTTTCTTCACGCTTTCCAACCGTAGGTTGAAGAAGCGTATATGCTCCAGCTTTGTCCGTCTGTCCGCTCGATAACTCACGTAAAAAAGGTTCGATTTCGATGAAATTTTAGTATGTGGTAGGGGATAATCTGGAGATGAACCCTATTGGAAATGGGCGAAATGGGGTCAAAGGTCACGACATAGGAGTGGGATCCATTCCATGGCTTTTATGCGTCATAACTTGCGTAAAAATGCTTCGATTTCGATGAAATTTTAGTACGTGGTAAGAGACAACCTGGGGACAAACCCTATTAGAAACGGGCGAAATGGGGTCAAAGGTCAGGACATAGGAGCCAGAGCTGGGACGGGCTGAGCCCGAAGCAGAGCCCGGCCCGCATCAGGCTCGGGCTGTAGAATATTTACTGAGTTCGGACTCGGGCGGGCTTGGGCTTTTAGAGAAAGGGAGAGCAAGATAATTTTTTTACACATAAATGTGATTTTATATAACTTAGCAAATGGGACACTTTTATACTGTAGTTAATGAAGGGAATTATTCGGCAACTGGTTCTGGTTGGAGAGCTGGTATTCGAGATGGCTATTTATTCCGAGCTTCGTTAGAGAATGCCATAGGACGCGCATTACTGTGTTTCTGCATAGAAGAAAAAGCTTTTTCAGGAACTATAGATATTAGTTGAAAGCATGCCGACGATAATATACCACCTATCTCCTCGCAGTAGCTCCCTGCTAATTCTATTTAGCAACGTACATATTACAGCGCATTATGACGCTATAATATTAGCATTATTTGAGCAATATATAATTGCAGCACCGCCTGATCATTTTGGAAGCCGGCCGCCCGAAGCACTTCAGGTGGAAACGAACGGTCAAAGAAAACCGCACAGTTACACTGTAAAAATAGATAGCGGTTCCTTCCAACCATTCCCCATTTGAGATTGGTTAATTGCAGGAGGATAAGAGAGTGGAAGTGTGGAAAACAAGATGTTTTTTTTATTGATGGTTGAACAGGTTAGCCAGTTTTCGAGCTCGCTCGGTCCCGGGATCTATCTTGCAATGTAAAATTCGGGCTCGGGTGGGCTCGGGGTGATATACCACGTGTTCGGACGGGTTTGGGCTCCGAAAATTGAGCCCAAACTAAGCTCTAAATTAGGAGCGCGATCCATTCCAACGCTCTTATGCGTCATAACTTACGTAAAAATGCTTCGATTGAGACAAAACTTTATCATGTTGTTCCGGAGATATACTGAACCGATTCTGTTGAAAATAATCGAAATGGGGTCAGGGCACAGGAGCGATATTTATTCCACAGCCATTATCCTCACAACTTGACTTAAAATGCTTCTATTGCGACAAAACTTTAGTATGTTGTTCCGGAGGTAAACTGAACCAGTTCTGTGTAATATCATCGAAATGAGGTCAAAGGTCAGGGCACAGGAGCGAGATTTATTACATAGCTATTATCCTCATAACTTAAGTAATGATTTCTGGTATGTTGGAAAGCGTATCATAATCAATGCATTGCATGATTTTACAAACTTGTTTTTATCATTTGTGTTTTGTAATTTTGTGCCTTGTGTTGACAACCCGAAGGGAGTGCGGTAGTGTAGTTTCGTCTCAAGTGTCTCCTCATAAAATAATTATTATCTTATTGTTATACAACAACGGAGTCATCGTGCTGCATCAGGTTTTGTTTAGATAGACATATAACAAATTAATGTTACATAAAGCAAATTTTAAAACTAAATATTTACTGTCATTTTGTGAGGCAGGGCGCAGCCTGGTTATATAAAAAAGTACCGGGGTGGCGCCCTGATGCGGCCCCCCTGGCACAACTACATCTCTGATACCTCTCTAATACCGCGCTGGCCCTCCTCCCGATCGGATAACGGCAGAAGCGCGAGGGAGCATGGACTCTACGAGCTCTCAGAAGTACTATGGAGACAGTGTACACCATGCTTCCTGAAGAACGCCCCACCATTCCGTAATATTCGCCGGAGGAGGATTCCTGGAATTGACAACAAGTTGAACAGCACGCCCAATGTATTCTATGGCGTTTAAATCCGGCACACGTGGATGACAACTCAGGATGCCAAACTCAGTGGAATGTTCTTCCAGCCATAATCGGGTGACCGTGGACGTGTGCGGTGGCGTATTGTCATGCTGAAAGAGGTCGCACTCATCAGAATTGGTTGCATGACATGAACGAGTTTGAATGATCCTCAAGGATGGTTACGTTCAGTTTTCACCGGTCAGAGCAGTCTGCAGACGTATGAGGAGATCCTAATGCGTACCAAATGAAAACACCCCACACTATAACAGAGCCATCACCGGCCTGCACTGTCCCTTTTGGGATCCATTACCTCGTGGGGTTGTCACCCCACCTAGAGTCGGCCATCTGCCTGAAACAGTTGGTACTGTGATTCATCAGACCAGGCTACATGTTTCCAGCCGTTTTGCGTTCAATGGCGATGTTCCCGAGTTAAGGCGATGCTCACAGCCTTATGTCGTCGGTCAGCAATGACACCCTGGTGAGCCGTTGGCTCCGGAACCCCACAGAACACAGGGAACGTTGCACTGTATGAACGCTGATGCCACAACTGACCCCAGCATTGAATTGCGCTGTGAATTGCGAGAATATTGCACATCCATCGAATGTTAGGATGCGTGCCAGAAGCCGCTGTCCACGATCGTCCTGGGCTTCTCTACTGCAACACCGGTCTCGCCCTCTGGATTTTCCCGCTGAGTTTGTGTAGTCCGGGTACGCCCTTGAAATTGTCGAGCGTGTAAATCTAAGTTTCATGGTGATTTCCGAGATGGAGTGACACATCTCCTGGGCACCGACTATCATACCACGTGCGAAATCGCTTACATCCTGATACGCTGTCATTTGAACTGCGAATGGTGATACGTGAGCTTTCGGAGATATCTGCCTTTATATACACATCGTTTGCGGACGATACCATTTACCGCACTGGTGTGGTGGCATCTAATGGGAATTTGTAGGTTTAACCCTTTAGCGACCATGACTCTAAAATCTAGTATCACTCAAAGTACCATAACGCCCGAAACTGTCTGTTGTTTCACTTCTTTGTTTAGCGACAACAATGGTGACTGACGGTGACTCCTGCTGATCTCTCATAGGTCGTGCAAATTTAAAGAACAAGTAAGGGTAGGAAATCTGACTCACTCTAGACAGGCGTTTCGAGCAGCTCTGGTCGTTTGTACGTACGGGCGTTTTGGGCGTTATGGTCGTTAAAGTGTTAAACGACCACCGTGAACAACTCATTGGGGTATAAGCAGTCGCCTGTCCCTAATTTAGGGTCACTGGTCACAGGGAAGGTAGAGAGCCAGTGCCGTAAGACAAAAACAACATCCATGCCTTACCGGGATTCGTACCCGGACTCATCTCGGACGAATGATCAGAAGCCATCGCTTGGACCACTGTGCCACCGGGGCAGCATGTGATAGAAATGGTAGAGCCCTTCTCAATTTTTTGGTACCTCAGTGTACATACGTACAAATAAGCATCAGATTTTTGATATGAGTATAATACATCAAAATCATCATCAACAATTCTCAATCCACTTGCTGGATGAAGGTCTCCCCAAGTCTTTTTCACAACTCTCTGTCTTCAACACTCCAGTTACTCATCTACCACGTGGTCTTAATTTTTCTTTGTCGTTTTCTGTTCTTTGTTATCCAGTCCAGTATTTCAGTTGTCCAGCGGTGGTCAGTTCTTCTAGCAGTTCGTCCAGCCCATTGCCACTTGAAGGTAATACTTTGATCATGATATCATCAACACTAAACGTTTTCCTTATCCATAAGTACCCTACCTTTTTTTGGTTACAACAGCCATTAGGGCCGAAGCTAAAAGAGGGTTGCCGCCCCCGTGGCGCAGTGGTCTAAGTGATGGCTTTCGATCATTCTTCCGAGATGGGTTCGGGCTCGAATCCCGGAAAGGCATGGATGTTGTGTTTCTCTTACGGCGTTGGCTATCTCCCTTCCCTGGAACCAGTGACCCTAAATTAGGGACGGGCGACTGCTTATAGCCTAATGAGTTGCTCATGGTTGTCGTTAAACCTCCAATCTAAAAAATAAAAGAGGGTTAGAGGGGGCTCACCCCCCTGCACAGCAAGCAAGCCTCCCCTCTTTCTGGAAAAAGGACGTTGTTGTAAACTCTTTGAACTTTTATTTTCGATGATTTATAAAAATTGCTTTCGGTATTTCATTATAAGCATAAATACTTTACCTTATCTGTTCGTATTGTATTTAAAACAACAAGAATAACAAAAATGAAATGATTCAGCACGAACCATGGATAGCTGAAAAGAAAATTACTACCACATCAGAACAGGGCTTGTAAGTATTTAAAGTTCAAGAAAGGGGCGATATGTGTGCCACTATATTTCTTTCTTCCGGTCCGGTGAAACGTAACTTTTAGAAACGTCATAAGCCAGAATTCTTTATTATCTTTCGTTTGGGGGTTTGACGCCCACCTTGAGCAACGCGATGAGCTATAAGCAGTCGCCCGTCCCTAAGTTAGAGCCACTGGTTCTATAGGCAAAGTAGAGAGACAATGCCGTAAGACAAACTTGAAATCCATGCCTCACCCGGGATTCGAACCTAGATCTATCTCGGAGGAATGGTCACAAACCAGCGCTTTGACTACTGCGCTACTGGTGCAGAAGGAAGTGTGATTCTACAGTAGGCTAAAATGCTGTTCGTCATTTGGTAAATAACTATAAAATGCTAAGCTGCTGTTGAAAGACTTCTATAAGGGTCGCCCAAATGAAAGTGAGACTCGTGTAATAGCGTCGTTGTATAATTACACAGAGCCGTGCATTTGCGCCAGTAGATGGCGTGCCATGTCAGGAAGCACGCTATTATCGACGGCACGTGTCAGTGTGCTGTTTGCACATACGGAGGCAAATTGACTACGTAGGGTGGTGTTCAAGGAGGTTATATTACTGGAGACACCACTGGCTCTGCCGCCATAGGTCAGAGCTAATCTGTGGTGTGAGCCGCCCCGGTGGCGCAGTGGTCTAAGGCGTTGGCCTCTGATCATTCGTCCGTAAGGGGTCCGGGTTCGAATCCCGGTCAGGCATGGATGTTGTGTTTGTCTTTCGGCACTGGCTCTCTCCCTTCCCTGGAACCAGTGACCCTAAATTAGGGACGGGCGACTGCTTATAGCCCATTTGAGTTGCTCACGGTGGTCGTTAAACCTCCAATCAAAAAAAAAAAAAAAAAAAAAAAAAAAAAAAAATCTGTGGTGTGACGTCACAAGCAGGCAAAAATGAACTAAATTATACCGTTGATGAAACAGTAAGCTTGTGTATCATTGATAAAGATTATTGAATTACTCATTTTATCTGTTTATACGCTTAGAAGCTTTTGTTCCATTGGTTTCCAAGCAGCTTCTCTTCTGCGGCTGCGTCGTGCCTGCTCATGACGTCATTTGCAGCACAGACGGTGACTTATGGCGGCCAATGCTGCGTGGATAGGAGTGGTGTGTGTCTCCAGTAATATAACCTCCTTGGTTGTGTTCATCCAAACAGGCCCAGCAGGCAGCTATGCAATTTTTGACGGCAGAAGGTGTTAGTAGAGCTGAAATTTAACGTCGTACGAAGCATGTGATCGGGAATGGGTGTCAGTCACGGTGTACAGTGTCCCGCTGGTGTAGTGAATTTCGTAAAGGACGTGTGAGCACGCATCGCCAGGATGAGCACAAGACTCGACGAATGGGTGCTTTCTTTCCAAGATTGTGGCTACAGATAAAATTTGTTTCCACCACTTCGATCCGGCAACAAAACGGATGAGTATGGAATGGCGGCATCTCAACTCTCCAAGCCCCCAAAAAAGCTCAGTCCTCCTTAAGAGCTGGAAAAGTGATGATCACGATTTTCTTCGATGAGAATGGCCCATTGCTGTTGGGTTGGATGGACGCAGGCAGTATGGTGAAGTCAACCATATACTGTGATACGTTACGCAACCTCAAAACGGCCATCAAGCGTAAGCGACCCGGCATGGTGTTAAATGGGGTTCTTCTGCTGCACGACAAAGCACGCCAACATGTGGCGACTGTGTGCTAAGGTCCTCGACCTTACCCCTATAGCCCCGACCTGTAGCCCTGCGACTCTCTTATCTTCGGGCCACTGAAAAAAACTCTCAAGGACCGCCGGTTTGCTAGCGACGCTGAGGTCCGGGACGCCATTGAAGTCTGGTTCCACAGCCAACCACGGACGTTCTTCTCTCAGGGTGCCCACAACCTCGTACCGCTCTGGTACACTTGCTTGAACAGACAAGGCTACTATGTGTAGCGGATATGTAGCCCATGTATCACTCTTACTTCCTGTATATTCACATATTCCAAACTGTAAAACCTTACGGCAAACAACCGACAGTCTCAGTTTCATTTGGGCGACCCTTATAGATAAGTAATTGCCTATAAAAGTGTTGTTGTGAGAACGTTTTAGCTAAACCTTTCACTTTATGCGTTGGAAGATAACACTAAAAGGAAATAAATGTGTGTGTGTGTGTGTGTGTGAGAGAGAGAGAGAGAGAGAGAGAGAGAGGAAGATAGCTTTCAGCTTCTTTCTGTTCACTGTTTTGCTGTCGTAAGAATGGTTCCATGATGCTTGTGCGGAAGAAAAGGGGTTTGTCGGTGTGGAAATCTTTAGGGATTTACGTTAAAAAGAGGTGGTTGGCTGTTGACCACGATGATTAGAGGTACCTCCGAGTGCTAGCAAAGGAGGATACGCGATTAAAGATGGAGAGAAAAGTGTAACCGAAGAAGGGAAGTAGAAAGAGTGGAAATGCAATATAAATAACTGCGTGGATCCACAAAAAGGGATCAGAATAATAACAAAAATCCACAAAAGGGATCAGAATAATAACATTTCAAGAAAGTTAAGTTTTCATTCTGTCTCTTTTTTTTAATTTTTAATTTTTTTTGCATGGAGAAATTGTTTGCAAGTGAAGTAACTGGATCGGAAAAAAAAAAAAAAAAAAAAAAAAAGCGAAACTTGCACCTGCATTCGTGGAAAAAGTTTCTGTGTAGTTGAACACCGAGCTCCACCTCTAAAGCTAGCTATGGCGTTACTAACCATGTATCTCTCCATGCTTTTTGAGTTGTTCGCAGACTATGTATGCCGTTTTTGGTTAAAGCCCACGTCTTTGATTCACAAGTAAGAACTAGAGGGATGCTTTTGAAAATTGTAGTGTTTATCTGTTAACTCTGTCAGGTCTACACAGTCGAGTCACATTATTGTGACTACCTCCTACTTTTGACGTCAACAGCGCGTAGCCAATGAAAGAAAGCACTTTTCGTGAGCTGGCTTGGAAAGTACATATATAAGGTGTGCTGCAGGCATTCTGAAAACATATCACTCGTTGCTATCATGGATAAAAGGACCGATTTATCAGATTTGTAAAAAAAGGGATGATTATCGGCTTTCGGGCCAAGGGTGGCAGTATTTCTGAAACAGCGCAGTTTGTGAACTGTTCGCGTGCTGCTGTGGTTAAAGTGTATCGTGATTGGAGAAATGGCACCATTGCGAATAAGCGACGTGGAAATTGCCACGTGCCATTGATTTGAGAGGTGAACGTCGTCTTCGAAGGTGCGTGAGGGCTGATTGACACGATACAGTGGAGCAACTCACTGGCCGAATGAACCAGTGAACTACCGGAAGTGTGTCTAAAACGACAGTTCAGCAAACCCGGCTCCGTATGGGGCTCCGATGCAGACGGATGGTCACTGCACCTATGCTAAAGAAGGTGCATCGGCAGAAAAAGGCTTGCATTTGCACGGCAGTATCGGAATTGTATCTCAACTCATTAGCAAAGAATTGCCTTCTCCGATGAGTCACGTTTTCTGCTTTATCGAACGGATAGACGTTGTCGTATAAGGCGAGAAACATTGGAGAACAAACACTCTTCAATCATTCCTGGCAGAACACAAGCTGGTGGGGGCAGCGCTACGGTTTGGGGAATGTTTTCGTGGCATTCTCTGGGTCCACTCATACCTGTGGAAGGCACTATGGACCGAAGTCGTTATGAAACCATCCTTGCAGCGCACGTGCATCCATACATGCTAATTGTTTTCCCTGGGGCAGATGGGATCGCCCAGCACGACAATGCGACGTGTCACACAGCTAGAAATGTCCGAGAGTGGTTGGAAGAGCACGATGAAGACTTCAAAATACTTCCCTGGCTCTCTGATTTTCCGGACTTAAACACAATTGAGCATCTGTGGGACCACCTGGATTGTGTTATTCGCTCTATGGATCCTCCATCACACACCCTGCAGCAGCTGTCCGATGCACTGCAGTCATCATGGCTCCACATACCTGTGAACACCTTCCAGCACCGTATTGAGTCACCCCCAGCCCGTCTAGCTGCTGTCCGTGCTGCGCATGGCGGTTACTCTGGATATTTGCTGGTGATCACAATAATATGACTCGACCGTGTATAAATACTATGGTAAAACGAAGTGTGGAGGGAAATGCTATTTTAAGCTTATTTCATAGTATTTGTTCCCCTAAAACACGTAAGTTGAGTTACTCTCAATTTTGTTTTTAGAAATCGTTAAGTCGAAGTTATTTAAAACAATATAATTTCATTTGTTTGAACGATTAAACGTTTGTCACACTTTAGTGTCGCAATGCCAGTTCGCCTTCGGACGACCAATGGATGACGTGGCGCGCGTCCGGCCGTCAATTTGAGTGCGTGTGCCGACGAAGGGCGCGGTGTTCGTCGATCTCTGCGGGATGCACGTGCCAGCCATACAGGACTTCGGAGGACATCCGGCTTTGCGCCATTTTGAGATTTTCTGCCACGTCATCCTTCCATCAAAGACGGTGGCTGTTTACATTTTTTAAATGCATCTGGAGAACTATTTTTCTGGACTTCTTCGTGGTTTTTTGGCATCTATCTGCATGTGTATAATCTAAAACAATACACACTCATCCTCAAAAAAATAGTTGGACGTGTCGGATTGCAATGCTATTTGAGAGGAAGGTAAAGATTACCAGGAACAGTAAATGATTAAACATTGAGACTGATATGGGCAATATTTATTGAACTACACGCCAATAAGTAGTGTCTCTCAGCATGGCGTCGGGCCGTCATGTTTGCTCGCACAGTATGCCAGACGTCTCGGCATGGAGTTCTACAGGTTCCTATTGGTGTCCTGCGATAAGCCATCCCATGCGGCTTGAATCTTCTCACGCAGTTCCTGCACATTGCGCAGTATGAGTGGAGTGTGGATAGCGCGTCCCAATAGCATCCGACACATTTTCAATCGGCGATAGGTCTGGCGCTTGCGGCTGGCCATTGCAGAGTGTCAGTGCCTTGAAGGCAAGCTCTCGAGACACCAGCAGTATGCGGACGAGCGTTGTCCTGTTGGGAAATCGCACCGGAGTGAGCGTTCAGAAAAAGTAGGGCCATTGTTTGCAGGACCTCATTAACGTAATGTCGGGCTGTCAAAGTGCATGTAATGAACACTAAAGGTGATCTGGCATCGTAGGCAATTGCACCCCACACCATGACACCAGGACTTCTGGATGTGTGACGCTCTACAACAAATCGCTCATCTTGGTACTGACCACGGTGCCTCCGCACATGGATTCGTTGGTTGTCTCCTCCAAGACAAAAGCGGGACTCGTCACTGAAGATCACCCGCTGGCATTCTGAGTGGTTCCATTACAGTCTGGCAAGACACCATTGCAGTCTTTGGCGACGATGCAATGGTTTTAAGGGCAGTCGTAGTAACGGTCTGCGTGCGTGTCGTCCTACATCGTGCCAATGGTGTTGGCACTAATCGGACGATGCATGGAGGGCACGACCTCTCGCTGAATATCCGTAATCGTGGCTGTTGGGTCACTCCGCGCGTGCCGGACAACCCGTCGGTCCTCTCTCTCTCTCTCTCTCTCTCTCTCTCTCTCTCTCCGTAGGTCTCCCAGACCCTTCCTGTCGCTGCTGCATGCCTTGTTCTATCCACTACCGCCAACAGCGTGGTATGGTGATATCTACACGACCCATATGGCGCGCAATACGGCGATAAGACTATCCCGCACCCGGAGCACGACAACGCGGCCCCTCCCGAACTCCCCCAACTGCTCGGATTGCTTTCGAACTTTTCTCCGAGGCAACTTCACTTGCAAGGGATGCACGAGTCAGAATGGCAAGCACGCACAACGGGACGACCTTATATAACCGGTAAGGCACAGCTCTACTATCCCTCCTTGCTTGCATCACATGCGCGGTCAAGCGTGATAATTGAATCATGTGCATGTCCCACGATGTCAAACCTACCCAACATGTTTCATTCCTGTCGGTTTCTTCCTTCTGGGTGCAACTATGTTTTTGATGATGAGTGTAATTACCGTTGTTTGTACGTCTAACCCAGTTTGGTGGTGCAGTGGAAAAAGCACTCGTCGGTTTTAATTATTGAATCCTTGCCTCACCCAATATACTTTTTTTATTGTTGTAATGTTTATTGTTGTAATGTTCATGAAATATACTTTCACGTTTGGAATACATCTGTTTCACTTTGACGAAACATTATTTTTTGTATGTTTGTTTCACTCCATATCAAGGTAAGATTCTCGATGATGAACGAAGGTTCACGAAAAAAGTTGTGATTAAGAAATAATAAATACAGGTTTAAAAAAAATATTCTACATATTTTATATTATCCCGTCATTATTGACGATCATTCACCTAGTAATACATATGAGAAAGTTATACAGCTAATATTCAAAAATTTCAGCCTCATCGAAAGACAAGGTGACCTATAAGTTACCGGGGCTTGGACTGCAATAGTATAAGTTAATATACACTGAAAAGCAATTAAATTAGAGACAGCTGGCGTTACGCAAATGTGGCACAGTGGGCGGCCATGTACACGGAAACGACATGACGTTTGCAGCGATCCCACAATATAAGGAGTGATGCGACGGAAATCAGTAAGAGTCGGACGCAGTATGGGTAAGACGAAGGATCTAAGCGCATTTGATCGTTGGAAAATTGTCGTGGCCCGACGAATGGTTCACTCCATCTCGTAAATCGTGCAGGCACTGGGATTTTCACGAGCCACTGTGTCACGGTTGCACCGTGAGTACATGGAATCCGGTAAAACCATCCCTGCAAGGGCCAACTGCCGTAGACAACAGCGTGTGGATGATCGGGGTCATCGTCGGCTAGCTCGCATTGTAACAGTGGATAGACGGGCCACAGTGCAAGAAATCACTCGGCAATTTAATGTTGGTGCACAAAAACGTGTAAGCAGCCACACTATCCGGAACCATCTCCTCGCCATTGGGGTACAGAAGCCATCGTCCCACGAGGGTACCGCTGCTGACCGCACATCACAGGGTGCAAAGATTAGCATAGGCGCGGGAACATCGCCACTGGACCATGTGGAAAAATGTTGCCTGGACTGATGAGTCGAGATTCACTTTGGCACATGCGGATGGCAGGATACGAGTACGGCGTAAACCACATGAAGCGATGGATCCTTCTTGCCAGCATGGTACTCTTCAAGCTGGTAGGGGTGGCATTCTCGTCTGCGGACTGTTTACGGGGACTGAAATGGGACCCCTGGTACGTGTGACATCGTCCCTCACAGGTCAACGTTACCGGGATATCCTGGACGACCATTTGCTCCCATTTGTGCGTCTTCAACATCCCACTGGGGACCTCATCCTGCAACAAGACAATGCACCGTGCCATCGCTCCCGAATTGTATCCGAATGGTTGGATGAACACTACACCGACGTGACCTCGCTTCCTTGGCCAGCTAGGTCACCTGACCTCAATACCATCGAGCACATCTGGGATGCCATCGAGAGAGATGTTCGAGGCTCTGCCTCCCCTTTATCAAATCTTCGTGAACTGTGGGAGCTTGTTCAGGGGTCGTGGATCCGTATGGCTTCCGAACGCTTCCGGTGTCTTCTCGAGTCTATGCCGAGACGATTCGCCGCCGTCATCAGGGCGAAAGATGGTGCTACACGTTACTATACAGGTATCTCTAATTCAATTGCTTTTCAGTGTAAGTGTATATATTAACTTATACTATTGCAGTCCTGGCCCATCCTATATAAGTTACCAGGGCTCGTGCTACAATAGTTACGTCACTGACCAGTGGCAGAGAAATTAAAGACGGAAGGCTTGTGAAAACACAAGTTTGTACGCCATGGGCATCGAAGCCATGACCCCTCACTCCGGAGTAAGTCGCTCTCCCAACTATACTTCGATTCACTCTAAGATGGCACTTAAGGGGAAGGTACGTAAAACCTATCGCCGCGACTAAAAGTAGTTCCCAACATTTCCCGTGAAAACCAACGCATTTATTGCCCAGAATCACACTTTATATTGTCCTTGGTGTTTACCTATAAGTACATATAGTTATTTTAGACAAATCTAAAAATGATATATTTTAAGAAATGAAGTTTTAGAATTAGACCAACACACGCATGCGTAGATTTGCAGTGTTTGGGAGACAAGGATGCCAGCGAGTTGATAGGGGAAGTGATTGACAGCTGCTAACAGCAGGACGCAGTGGAGAGTGATGCGGTTGAACATAAGTCTCGGCCGTCCCCGAAGGCTCAGTGAGTGCGTGCGTAAGTTCTTGTATCTTAAAATGCTGTGTCATCATAGAGTGAATCGAAGTATAAGCTACGCGAAAAGGATGCCTCTCTGCAAATGTGTTATCTTGACACATGATTCACCTCTGTAGTTCGTCATAGGCTGCTTATACCACTAAGAGTTGTTCATGGTGGGTGTTGAATCGGGAATGACACACACACACACGCACAAAATATGCTCATTGTGTTAGTTGAATTAAGATAAGAAGGGCACCTTGACCTCGTGCAGTGTTTGGCACTTCTACAGACTTTAATTGGAAAAAATCTAATCAGCTTCCTGCCTATTACAGACTGGCAAACAGGAACTATCCGACCTTGCTTGTCGATTTCGACAGTAATTCAGGAACTCACTAGGCTTGTTATACACTGCCAGGTCTTCCGTTTCCCGCTGCTGTCTTCAACATTGCACGGTTTGAAGAGGAAGTAAAGTAAACGAAAAATAACAACAACCCAAAACAAAAACAAACAAACAAACAAACAAAAAACCCAGTGAAATTTTGTATTACAGTTTTTTGAAGTTCGGTGTTATATGTATTTGTAACAAGGACAGAGATCCTCTGCGTAAGAGTAACAGCGAGAGGCGGCGAACTGCAGAGCTTCTGCAAAAAAACTGAATGAAATAATCATTAAAATATATTTTTTTTGGAAGGGAATCACCTTTCAAATGTAAATTAGATTTATTAATTTTTTAAATATTATTTATTTTCTTATTTAAATATCCGAAATATGGAAAAGAAATAGTATAAGGAAAAATTGATTATATCACAAGGAGTAACCAAAATATGCATTTTGGGTAATGGACCGAGTCCTAGATGGGACATGGGTAGTTCAGCCCCTTCCCTGGAACCAATGACCTGAAATTAGGGAAGGACCATAGATTCACACGTGGGAGGTTAAACTACTTCATTCGTGAGCTGTAATTTTGGATAAATCCAGTAGCAAACTGCGGAGTCTTCCAGTCTCAGCTGACTTGCACGGCTGTTGCCCAATTCACTCAAGAAGCCAAGTCAGAGCAAGGGTATTTCTTTTATATGTACACATATATTCTGAATGGTTAGTTTATTAAGACCAGTAAATCATTTTATGAAAACAGATGAGTTTCGGACAAGTAGCCACAAACTTTAGGGCTCGTAAAAAAATTGCAGTTCCTTAGATGCTTCACATACATAACGGAAATATTGTGAAGATCTGACGTGCACAACAGTTACTATTTTCACTTATAAAATGAGAATTCAATTGGAAACTCCATCGACACAAATAAATTTATTTTATACCAATAAAAACGTGCTTTATTGCTTTATTGAATTGTATTAGGAGGTCAAGTGAAAATCACACTTTCATTTGGAGAAATTAATAGCAGTGATTCTTTAGATATTTTAAACCTATATGATGTCCGGTGAAAAAACGGAATTGTAGCAACATTCGGAAAAGGTTGATCAGGAGGAATTCTTTGTTTGATCGAAGGTTTAAAAAATTATATATTGGACTTGGTTGACAGATACACTGACATACACTGAAGAGCAATTAAATTAGATATACCTGTCTAGTAACGTGTAGCACCACCTTTCGCCCTGATGACGGCGGCGATACGTCTCGGCATGGACTCGACAAGACACCGGAAGCGTTGGGAAGCCATACGGATCAACGGCCCCTGAACCAGCTCCCACAGTTCACGAAGATTTGATGGAGGAGGGGCTCAGAGCCTCGAATATCTCTCACGATGGCATCCCAGATGTGCTCGATGGGGTTGAGGTCAGGTGACCTAGCTGGTCAAGGAAGCGAGGTCACGTCGGTGGAGTGTTCATCCAGCCATTCGGATACAATTCGGGAGCGATGGAACGATGCATTGTCTTGTTGTTGGAGGAGATCCCCAGTGGGATGTTGAAGACGCACAAAAGGGAGCAAATGGTCGTCCAGAATATCCCGGTAACGTTGACCAGTGAGGGACGATGTCACACGTACCAGGGGTCCCATTTCAGTTCACGTAAACACTCCCCAGACGAGAATGCCACCCCCACCAACTTGAAGAGTACCCTGCTGACAAGAAGGATCCATCGCTTCATGTGGTTTGCGCCGTGCTCGTATCCTGCTATCCGCATGTACCAACGTCAATCTCGACTCATCAGTCCAGGCAACATTTTCCCACATGTCTAGGGTCCAGTGGCGATGTTCCCGCGCCCATGCTGATCTTTGCACCCTGTGATGGGCGGTCAGCAGTGGTATCCTCGTGGGACGATGGCTTCTGTACCCCATAGCGAGGAGATGGTTCTGGATGGTGTGGCTGCTTACACGTTTTTGTGCACCAGCGTTAAATTGCCGAGTGATTTCTTGCACTGTGGCCCGTCTATCCGCTGTTACAATGCGAGTTAGCCGACGATGACCCAGCTCATCTACACGCTGTTGTTCACGGCAGTCGGCTCTTGCAGGGATGGTTTTACCGGATTCGATGTACTCACGGTGCACCCGTGACACAGTGGCTCGTGAAGATCCCAGTGCCTGCACGACTTCCAAGATGGAGTGACCCATTTGTCGGGCCTCGACAATTTGCCCACGATCAAATGCGCTTAGATCCAACGACTTACCCATACTACGCCCGACTCTTACTGATTCCCGTCGCATTACTCCTTATATTGTCGGATCGCTGCATACGTCATGTCGTTTCCGTTTACAGGGCCGCCCACAGCACCACATTTGCATAACGCCAGCTGTCTCTAATTCAATTGCTCTTCAGTGTATAGATGGGACGTATATTGTACTTGGTTGACAGATACATCGACATATAGATGGAACGTATATTGGACTCGGTTGACAGATACACTGACAAATAGATGGAACATATATTGGACTTGGTTAACAGATACATTGACATATAGATGGAACGCATATTGGACTTGGTTGACAGATACACTGACATATAGATGGATCGTATATTGGACTTGGTTGACAGATACACTGACATATAGATGGATCGTATATTGCACTTGGTTGACAGATACATTGGCATATAGGTGGAACGTATATTGGACTTGGTTCACATATACATTGACATATAGATGGAAGGTATATTGGACTTGGTTGACAGATACACTGACATACAGATGGAAGGTATATTGTACTTGGTTGACAGATACATTGACATATAGATGGAACGTATATTGGACTTGGTTGACAGATACACAGACATACAGATGGAACGTATATTAGACTTGGTTGGCCGATACACACATATTGGTGGAACGTATATTGGACTTGGTTGACAGATACACTGACATATAGATGGAAAGTATATTGGACTTAGTTCACAGATACATTGACATACAGATGGAAAGTATATTGTACTTGATTGACAGATACATTGGCATATAGATGGAACGTATATTGGACTTGGCTGACAGATACACTGACATATAGATGGAACGTATATTGGACTTGGTTGACAGATACATTGACATATAGATGGTACGTATATAGGACTTGGTTGACAGATACATTGACATTTAGATGGAACGTATATTGGACTTGGTTGACAGATACACTGACATATAGATGGAAAGTATATTGGACTTAGTTCACAGATACATTGACATACAGCTGGAAGGTATATTGTACTTGGTTGACAGATACCTTGACATATAGATGGATCGTATATTGGACTTGGCTGACAGATACACTGACATATAGATGGAACGTATATTGGATTTGGTTGACAGATTCATTGACATACAGATGGAACGTATATTGGACTTGGTTGACAGATACACTGCCATATAGATGGAACGTATATTGGACTTGGTTCACAGATTTATACAGTATAGACATTTTGTGTTTCAACGTCAGCAATGGACATAGGTGAACCAGGAACTCAGCGAATAAACCGCTGAAAGACAAACACAATATCAATTCCTTACTCGGGATCTGAACCCAGACCCCTCCGTTGGACGAATGATCTGAAGCCATCGCTTAGACCACTACGCCACCGGGGCGGCAACTCAATGGGCTATAGGTAGTCGCCCGTCCTTAATTTAGAGTCACTGGTTCCAGGGAAGGGAGAGAGCCAGTGCCATAAGACAAACACAACAACCATGCCTCACCGGGATTCGAACCCGGACCCTTCTCGGACGAATGGTCATAAGTCAGCGCTTAGACCACTGTGCTGTTCGGATGGGAGAAACTGCAAAGACTTTGTCAGTGTTAAATGTTTGCTTCTGCAACATGCACGCGACCTCACTCCGTCTAAGAACAGTGGCTTTCGGACCTGTGAAATCTTACATTTTTACTCAGGAAGAAAACATTAATTATAATACCCCCAGATGCAGGCCTTTTTTAGCGGATTTTAATCCACCGATCTCACATTGATAACGTTTACGTAACAAGTCAAGTGAACAACGCTGTGCATTTACTTAGACACTAAGCATTAACCAACACTCCCTTAAGCCTATGTTTTCTTAACATATGTTATTTCGTCGTGTTCATATTCATAACGTTTACGTGACAAATCAAGTTAATAACGTTGCAATTTCTCTCAGGAACACAGACACACACAAAAAAAGGTAATTGCAAGGCTCCGGGCCTATTAAATGTGCCTAAGTAAAAGCGCAGTATTACTAATTTGACATGTTATGTAAACGTTACAAGGCTTAACCCTTGAGGACTAAAGTTCATGGATTTATATCCCCCTAAATCAAAAGCGTTCGTACGCCACTGCTAAACAGATAAACTTTGTGTGTTTGAGGCAATCTCGAAAACTACTGAACTGATTTGCACAATTCTTTCACCGTTGAAAAGCTTACTTCTTTCCGGTAGACATAGGCTATTTCGTTTATTTTTTATTATTCTTGGCTGTACTACCAAATCAGATCGCTTTCAAGTAGTTCCCGATTTCTCGTGTATCGTTCCGCTTTATTTACATACAACCTGATCACACCCAACGTGAAAGAAATTAGTTCACGATAACACACGGAATGTTTTTACTAATTTCGAAAACTACTGAACCCATTTGGATAATTCTTTCACCGTTGGGAAGCTTACTTCTATCCGGTGGACATAGGCCGTTTCGTTTATTTATACTAATACTAACACTAATACTAATACCAATATAATATACACTGGCGTGCAAAAATTAAGGACGAGACGGTTTTTCGAATATAACGTCGTGCAGAAGTGCTCCACATCGACTCAAATCATACCATAAAATCCCCAAGATGTAAGAATATGGGACAAGTGAGCAAAACCGTCCAAACAAGGAATCCAAAGGATACAAAGGCACTTGATTGAAAAGGTAGCTTTGAGCACAACTGGACAGAAGACAGAAGCGTTCATGTGACAGGTGGCTGCCAAGAAAAATCCAGTCTTTAATAGGGGATATGATCATCCCTGACTGCGTTGCAGGATTTACAACGTCTGTCCATGCTGAGGACGAGGTTGTCAAGGATCTGTTAAGGCATCGCGGCCCATTCCTCTCGTAGCGCCAATCGCAGCTGCGGAATCGTTGCTGACAGCTGGGGACGTGCTGCCAAGCGTCGCCCGAGTAGGTCCCACACGTGTTCGATTGGATTTAGGTCCGCGGACCTTGCGGGCCAATCCATGCGTTGAATATCTTCACTCTCCAACAGCTCTGCGACAGCCACTGCACGATGAGGTGTAGCGTTGTCGTCCATGAAGAGGAACTCAGGACCCACAGCACCTCTAAACAGACGCACGTGAGGCAGGAGAACCGCGGTACAATAGCGGACACCAGTGACCGAACCTCTTTGGAAGATGTGAAGGTTAGTACGGCTACCAAGTATTATACCGCCCCAAACGACAACTCCGCTACCTCCAAACTGGTCCCTTTCGATGATGTTGGAGGTGTGATTGCGTGTTCCCTGCTCTCTCCAGATGTGTATACGTCCAGAATTGCTCGTCAGACTAAATCGGCTCTCATTCGTAAAGAGAACTCGACCCCATTGCTGATGTGTCCAGTTCTTGTGTTTTTGGTACTACAGAAACCGCCGTCTCCGATGAGCAGGCGTTAATGGCGCACACCGTACTGGTCGTCGTTCAAATAGACCACCTTTGTGCAGCCTCCTGGCCACCGTAAAACGCGATAACGGACGTCCAGTTGTCTGTTGCATGTGCCTTGCGATTTCTCCCGCTGTCTCTTCTCACCTGTAGGACAATATACCGGTCGTCCGCCGCCGTGGTTACTCATGAACGACCACTGCTAAACTCTCGGGAAGCTGTTCCTGTCGTTTGAAATGCTCTCCAAGCTCGTGAAACGACGCTGTGAGCGATCCCGAACTCCTCGGCCACACTAGTCACACTTCTACCTTCTTCCAACTTCCCAATGACGCGACCTCGGGTAAAGTCATCCAGATGACGTCTACTGGATTGCCTGTTGGCCATATCACACTGTGGCAGCAACTCGAAGTCGTTCAAACCGATGTACACCGTGCAATAGCTTTCACCGAATTGCTGACCGTACACCACCCGTGTGCTTTATACCCTTCCGACACCCCCCCCCCTACGTTATGCTGCATATATGCACATGCCTTACCGTACCGGACCCTAGTCTATCTCCTGAGTGGTCTTTCGGTCCGTTCTGCCGGCTGGTTCCGCTGTTATGCTAATTTCTCCTCTTCGTCCTTAATTTTTGCACACCAGTGTATAAAGAGAGAAACTTTGTTTGTGTGTTCGAGGTAATCTCGAAAACTACTGAACCGATTTGGATAATTCTTTCACCGTTGGGAAGCTTATTTTGTTCCGGTGGACATAGGCTGTTTCGTTTATTTTTTATTATATTTTATTATTTTTGGCTGTACTATCGAATCAGATCGCTTTCAAGTAGTTCCCGATTTCCGTGTATCGTTCCACTTTATTTACATACAACCTGATCACACCCCACATGAAAGAAAGTAGTTCACGATAATGTACGGATTTTTTTTTACTTATCTCGAAAACTACTGAACCGATTTGGATAATTCTTTCACCGTTGGAAAGCTTACATCTTTCCGGTGGACACACGCTATTTCGTTTATTTTCTATTATTTTTGAATGTAGTACCGAATCAGAACGCTTTCAAGTAGTTCTCGATTTTTCGTGTATCGTTCCGCTTACGGCGGATTGTACAAAGAAAATGCCATGGCTAAATAAAAAAAATACTTATGACAGTAAAAATTAGCGATGACAAATATCTGGGTCAGTAGCTTTCATTTAAAAAAAATCATGAAAATAGCTCCAGTCGGTGGCGCTGGCGGATTGTAGAAAGAAATGAACTTGTGTTTTAAATATATAGATGAATATGAGCATCGTGGATTAAAAATGGGAAAACCCTCATGGTTAATGTTTTGTGTCTGGCTAAAAGTGTGACATTGTTATTTTTATTTTCTATAAAATTAATAATGTTACATTGGTTGACAAGCTAACATGAGTACTGTGGATTAAAAGTCGTTGAAATGTCCCAACTCGAGGACCATATCATTAATGCCTGGATAGAAATGCAACATGACGTCAAGATGCGTCTCGATACACATAATTTGCTTCCCCGTTTCAGAAATGCGGGACTAGCACGGTGAGGTGGCGAAATGAAATTGTAATGTTTAGAGACGACCTACTGGTAAGTTGACAGGGGAGAAATAAAAAATGCGATTTTTGTACAACCCCTGTCGGATAGTCGTTCAAAAATAATTCATCCTACATGAAAATGGATTCGAAAAAGTATAAAGTGCAATTTTATATGGCCTCCCTAAAGCTTTTGTGGCTAGTTGTCAGTGTGGGCAGCTCTCCGGTAGTCAGTTGTCAGAATTTTCCAAATCGGTTAGCAGCTCCGGATGGACCAGGAACATTTGGTGCGCAAATTTCATTTCCCGTGAGTGTGCGTTAATATGCAGAGGACAGTTTCCGTCCATGCCTGGAGCACGATCCTTCGACCCTCTCTACTGGTGGTCCTCCTGGCCTGTCCGGAGCCGCTCCGCCGTGTGGCAGCAGTGCCGTCACGTTTCCACTGCTCCCAACACAGTCGGACGGTATGGCCAGAACAATCCACGTGGCGGGCTATAAGGCGCGCCGACCACCCTGCGGTTTTGAGCCCGATGATCCAGCCTCCCTGAAAGTCCTTAAATCGACGTCTCTGGCGTCTACCCGGCATTCTTGTCACTCTGTACTCTTGCTTGCGTCGACCGGTGCTTTTCGCTTTCATGGGGCATCGACTACACGCCAGTTTATAAGGCTGCCGGTTCGTGCTTGCAGCACCACCACAGGGTGTGCGATCATGCGCACTCACACCAAACGTGGATGATTTGCATACTAGCACTTACTCTAGCTATTTGCAAAGTTTCGCGGTTGTAGCTTGTTTTCTTCTAGGTGCGCAAATTTCATTGTCCGTGAGTCTATTTAAAACACAAGGCCGTTTCTTTCTACAATCTACAATCCGCCAGCGCCACTCACTGGAGCGATTTTCATGATTTTTTTTAAATGAAACCTACTGATCCACAGTTTTGTCATCGCTAATTTTTATTGTCATAAGTAATTTTTTTTTTTTATGTTACCATGGCATTTTCTTTGTACAATCCGCCGTAAGAAGAACGATACAGGGGAAATCGGGAACTATTTGAAAGCGTTCTCATTCGGTAGTACAGACAAAAATAATAAGAAATAATAGAAACCAAACGAAATAACCTATGTCCACCGGAAAGAAGTAAGATTCCGAACGGTGAAAGAATTATCCAAATTGGTTCAATAGTTTTCGAGATTAGAAAAAAAAATCCTTATATTATCGTGGACTACTTTCTTTCTCGTTGGGTGTGAGCAGGTTGTATGTACAGTACATAAAGCGGAATAATACACGGAAATCGGGAACTACTTGAAAGGGATCTGATTCGGTAGCACAGTCAAAAATAATAAAAAATAATAAAAAATAAACGAAATAGCCTATGTCATCGGAAAGAAAGAAGCTACCCAACGGTGAAAGAATTATCCAAATCGGTTCAGTAGTTTTCGAAATTACCTCAAACTCACAAAGTTTCTTTCTTTATATATTATTAGTATTAGTATTAGTATTGATTAACGGAATAGCCTATGTCCACCGGAAAGAAGTAAGCTTCGCAACGTTGAAAAAATTATCCGATTGTCTTCAGTAGTTTTCGAGATTAGTAAAAAAAAATTCCGTATATTAGCGTGAACTACTTTCTTTCACGTTAGGTGTGATCAGGTTGTATGTAAACAAAGCGTAACGATACATGGGAAATCGGGAACTACTTCAAAGTGATCTGATTCGGTAGTGCAGCCAAAAATAATAAAACATAATAACATAATAATAATAATAAAAAATAAATGAAATAGCCTAAGTTTACCGGAAAAAAATAAGCTTCTCAACAGTGAACATTTTTTACAAATCGGTTCAGTAGCTTTCGAGATTACCTCAAACACACAAACAACGTTTCTCTCTTTATATATTAGTATAGATTATATAAAGATACAAAAAAATATATTAAAAGCCGAATTGGAAAAATAAAACACATTTTAAACCTCAGTGTGTAGTTATCTTGACACGATATCATTTCGGGTCACTGAAGGAATGCCTCAATACTAAAATGAAAGCGCGTCAACGACGGGTAATCACCTGTTTATACAATAATGAGGAATGTCATCGTTAAATTCGTATACGAGTAGTTGGAAAAATTAAATATTAATGGGAATATTACGAAAATTTTGTTGTTGGTGACTCATCTTATGCACTGCCCATTAATAATTCAACCGTTTATTACAGTTTTGCATTTTATTACGATTCGTGTTATATGACAAGGAAAAAAATTCAGTCACAGCTTTTTCAACCGTGCATGGCCGAAACCACTTGAAGATTAAGAAAGCCTCCGAGCTGGTCTGTGATGTCAGAGCTAGCGGGCCGACCGACTCGGGCCTCGAGCACACAGCAATAAATTTACCATGTTTCTTTTCTCTGTGTTTTTTTATCCTTAGATAACATCAAAAAATAAAATTTTTAGCTTTCATTTATTTTCTCAGTTTCCTGCAATGATATCTCTGAATCGGAGAACTCCAAAATTTTACTCTTGTGCTGGGAAATGATTTCATGTACGGGTCTTAAAAATAAATATTTCAGGAAATGTTTCCTTTAGTCTTCAATTTGGCTACAGGAACACAAACATAATAGTTTTTTTTTCACGCACAACATGGAAAGCCCAATATTTTAGGTTAAGAATTTTTGCAACTACGATATTTTTAAGTGCATGAATGGCAAATTGGTAGGACTTTATGAACATAAACATTTTACTTAAAAACTTTTAGAAATTCCCTTCGAACGCGAAAGCAAAATTTCTGATTTAGTGAGTATATTTCCTGTAAATACGACAAGATGTGTGCTCAAATCTGGCAACTACTTCTAGAAGGTAAAAAAAATAAAATAATATATTATACTACAGCACAATAGATCATATCCACGTACTGAGAGAACTAATTGAAAGAGCGAGGGAATATGAACTTCCATTGTGCATGGCTTTTATTGATTATGAAAAAGCCTTTGATTCGGTGAAACCATCAGCAGTTACCACGGCTCTGAAATCCTGCGGTATTGAAGATGCATACATTAATATTATTAATAACATCTATGAAAATGCAAGTGCAAAGATTCGGCTGTTTGAAAATACAACACACATAAAAATTGGAAAGGGAGTGAGACAAGGTGACACCATATCTCCGAAGCTCTTTAATGCGACATTGGAAAATGTCTTTCAATCACTGAACTGGGAAAACAAAGGGATAAAGATTAATGGAGATTATCTAACCCACCTTCGTTTTGCTGATGACGTAGTCATTTTTGCAACTACCCCATCAGAGCTGCAGAGTATGATCCAGGAACTTGCTGACAAGAGTAAAGAAGTGGGATTAAAAATGAACTTTCAGAAGACAAAAGTGATGTTCAATGCTTTTACAAGAAATGAAGATTTATCGATTGATGGAGAAAAACTGGAGATAACAGATACGTATGTTTATCTTGGACAGCAGATATCAAGTGAGGGTCACATTGATGAAGAAATTAATCGGCGTACAAAACTTGCCTGGAGAGCTTTTGGAAGAAACAGCATAATTTTCAAGAGCAATATGCCATTATGTCTTAAAAGAAAAGTGTTTGATCAATGCATCCTTCCAGTGCTTACGTATGGTGCAGAGACGTGGACCTTAACTAAAAGAGACATACAAAGGCTGCAGACAACTAAAGGTAGCATGGAGAGGTGCATGCTTGGTATAACCAGGAGAGATAAGAAGAGGAACTCGTGGATCCGAAAAATGACGAGAGTGGAAGACATCATGATCAGAGTTAAATCCCTGAAATGGCAATGGGCTGGACATACTGCCAGAAGGACAGACCATAGATGGACAGCCGAAATTTTAGATTGGATTCCAAGGGACAGGAAAAGACCCAGAAAAAGACCACATGGGAGATGGGTGGATGAAATTCGTAAATATGCGGGAGTGACATGGAGGAGACTGGCACAAGACAGACCGTTGTGGAGGAAACCTGGGGAGACCTTCGTCCAGCAGTGGATTGATAATGGTTGACAATGATGATGATGATGATGATATATATAAGGATGTAAGGTCAGGTGATGCGTAACATCACAGCCTCTCCTTGACAAATGTCAACCCCGCCTTCCCGTGGTGCATCCTGTTCCCACTAAAGGGGCTCTGACGACCGCCAATAGCGGTATAACTGTACCATCGGGATTAGAGGAAATGCTATACCACACTCACCAACCCGCTTGGCCAGCGTGGTGAGTTATGGCCAAACCCCTCCAAAATGACTCCACAACTTAAATCTTGGCCCTCAGTCTCCGGCAGCTGGAATGTACCTGGTCAAGGCAACGGCCAGTGCAGCATGAAGGCAGAGGGTGCTAAGAATCACCGGAGGACCGGACTAGGCTGCCATCTGATGCTGACTTTGGCTACGTATAATGGACGCTCCCTATCTTCTGATTCAAAGCTTCTTGAATTGAAAGAGGAACTACAAAGGATCAAGTGGGACATCGTCGGGCTAAGGGAGGTAAGGAGAAAAGGAGAAGATCTCATTGAACTGAAAAGTGGACATCTCTTCTACTATCGTGGGACAGATACTGGCAGAACTAGTGGTGTTGGATTTATAATAAACACGAAATTGAAGGATAAAGTTGTAGAAATTGAAAGTTCCTCTGACAGAGCTGCACGACTCGTTATCCAACTCTCGAGAAGATACCAGGCTCAGATTATTCAAATTTATGCACCTACCACAAGTCATCCTGAAGAAGAAATCGAAGAATTTTATGAGGAAATTCGTCATCTAAATAATAAAGGCAAGCAGCACGAAAAGATAATTATGGGAGATTTTAATGCAAAAATAGGGCAATGGCAACAGAATGCAACTTCAGAAGGTAAATTCGGTCACGGCAACAGAAACCAGCGTGGAAATACTCTCGTTGAATTAGCAGAGGCAGAAGGGTTTTTCATCTTGAACTCCTTTTTCAAGAAAAAGCCACACAGGAAATGGACATGGAGACATCCAAATGGGAAGACAAGTGAAATTGATTTTATTATGTGTAACAAAAAATTCGTCATAGAATACTGCAGTGTGCTAAACAAGTTCAACACAGGTAGTGACCATAGATTGGTGAGATGTAAGATGCACCTCAACACTAAACTTAAACGTGACAAGCTCATAAGACAAACAAAATGTATTGACATAACCATCCTTAAAAAACACCATAATACCTTCAAGTTGGAACTGAAGAACAGATTCTCTGCTTTAGAAGGCCTAACATCGGAAGAAGTGGATATTTCTGAAGTTAACAGAAAAGTAACCAAAGCTCTTATGGAAACAGCAAAAAAAAAAATTAGCTGGGTCTAAGAACAAGTTGCATGTACACAAATTATCAGGAAAAACCATAATGTTGATGTAAAAAAGAAGAGAGATGAGGACAACTAAAGAAGATGTGACTTCCAAAGTGGAATATATAGAGCTATGCAAAGCAGTACGAAAAAGTATCACTGAAGACGTAAGGAAATTCAACTGTGAACTAGTGAGGAAAGCAACTGAAAACAACCAAAGCCTAAAGATAGCAAAGGGACATCTCAGTAAGGGAAGAAAACAGATTATGGCACTGAGAAAAGAAGATGGTTCTGTAACAAGAAATAGAGACGAAATTTTGACTACAGTGAAAGATTTCTACTCCAAATTATATGAAAGGGATGATACATGTACTCCTGACATCATGAAAGGTATCAGTACCAGAGGTCTTCCAGTCCTCCCAGCAGAAGTTGCACATACAATCAAGAACATGAAGCGGGGAAAAGCTCAAGGAGAAGATGGAATTACTGTAGACATCATACAAGAAGCAAGTGGAGAAATCGAAAGAGTACTCGCCCAAATTTTCACTCGATGCCTTAATGAAGGGAAGATTCCTGAGGATTGGAACAACATTACAATGATTCTGCTACATAAAAAAGGTGACATTGAGGATCTCAGGAACTACAGACCTATCAGCTTCCTATCAGTGGTTTATAAAATCTCCACTAAAGTTCCTTCACACCGTTTGAAGGTAACACTGGACATGGCTCAACCGAGAGAACAAGATGGATTCAGGAGTGGCTACAGCACAATAGATCATATCCACGTCTTAAGAGAACTAATTGAAAGAGCGAGGGAACATGAACTTCCATTGTGCATGGCTTTTATCGATTATGAAAAAGCCTTTGATTCCGTGAAACCATCCGCAGTTACAATGGCTCTGAAATCCTGCGGTATTGAAGATTCATACATTAATATTATTAATAACATCTATGAAAATGCAAGTGCAAAGATTCGGCTGTTTGAAAATACAACACACATAAAAATTGGAAAGGAAGTGAGACAAGGTGACACCATATCTCCGAAGCTGTTTAATGCCACATTGGAAAATGTCTTTCAATCACTGAACTGGGAAAAGAAAAGGATAAAGTTTAATGGAGATTATTTAACCCACCTTCGTTTTTCTGATGACGTAGTCATTTTTGCAATTACCCCATCAGAGCTGCAGAGTATGATCCAGGAACTTGCTGACAAGAGGAAAGAAGTGGGATTAAAAATGAACTTTCAGAAGACGAAAGTGATGTTCAATGCTTCTACAAGAAATGAAGATTTATCGATTGATGGAGAAAAGCTGGAGATAACAGACACGTACGTTTATCTTGGACAGCAGATTTCAAGTGAGGGTCACATTGGTGAAGAAATTAATCGGCGTACAAAACTTGCCTGGAGAGCTTTTGGAAGAAACAGCATAATTTTCAAGAGCAATATGCCATTATGTCTTAAAAGAAAAGTGTTTGATCAGTGCATCCTTCCAGTGCTTACGTATGGTGCAGAGACGTGGACCTTAACTAAAAGAGACATACAAAGGCTGCAGACAACTAAAGGTAGCATGGAGAGGTGCATACTTGGTGTAACCAGGAGAGATAAGAAGAGGAACTCGTGGATCCGAAAACTGACAAGAGTGGAAGACATCATGATCAGAGTTAAATACCTGAAATGGCAATGGGCTGGACATACTGCCAGAAGGACAGACCATCGATGGACAGCCGAAATTTTAGATTGGATTCCAAGGGACAGGAAAAGACCCAGAAGAAGGCCACATGGGAGATGAGTGGATGAAATTCGAAAGTATGCGGGAGTGACATTGAGGAGACTGGCACAAGACAGACCGTTGTGGAGGAAACTTGGGGAGACCTTCGTCCAGCAGTGGATTGATAATGGTTGACAATCATGATGATGATATATATGTGTAAATTAAAATCACTCAGGAAAACGTTCGTTGTCAAATGAACATGGAAGGTATGAATTTGGATATCTTCGAGTTTATGCACATAACATTGCACATTTTGTACTGGGAAAACAGAAGGCCATATCTTTTTTTTTTTTTTTTTTTTTCTAACTTTGTGAAAACATATTTTACACAAAAGGTATTAATTTTCTCCAGCAGTATATTCATTGTAAAGAAAACTTTTGTTTTTCACTTTTCAACTGAAACAGATATTGAAAATATCAATTAACACATAACAGACTTACCAAAAAACGGAAAACACAAGCATCAACGAATGTGTTCCTTCATTATGCAAAAGTACTTCCTTCTTTGCGCGATGTGCTTCTTGCAGAGAGAAACGTTTCACTGCCAATATTCCTGAAGCTATGCTTATGCATGAGACTATGAATGCAACTAGGAATTAAAGTGCTACTTTGTAGAAGAGTTCAGTGTAGATAATTCAAGTTCATTGTTCTCTAATCCGAACCTCAATGTCTACTACAACTTACTTTAAATTAAATTGTACGCAGAACATGCTATCGTGAGAACAATTAGGTTTAAACTAACCTTTGAATTCACGATGGGTTCAAAATCCTTTATTGGTATGGAAGAAATCCATCTTCTTGGAAAGCTTTCATCTTTAGGAAAGCTGAAAAAAGTAGCTTTTGGTCGTGCTTTGTAATGAGATCTACATAAAGGAAACCAATATTTTCCAGGCATGTTGTATAAAACCGCTAATTCACGTGCACGACAACCGAAAACTCAACACTGACCAATGCTGCGTGAACGCAAAGCTCATATCGGTACTCCCCTTACGTTCGCCCTTTGACTTAGGTGACCAGATATCGGGACACCGATTTGAGGACAAAAGGGCGTGGCGTCCTCAAATCGGTAGTTCATTTGGCGACACATAAGTACTCAAAATAAATATGCAAATCTTTTTGTCACAAAACTGCATTGCTTCAATCAGTGACACATTAAAATCTGTGTGTTAAAAGGATATATCTTGTAGAATGTTGGTAATTTGTATTGACAAAGCAGAACTATGATGGCGAGAACATATTAGCGAAAGTGAAATGCTTTACCTTAGGCACTGAATTAAAATTAGGCTGCGCACCATAGTAATTGCATGGCGAACTTTTCATTTTGCCAAAGTTTTTGGAGAAACTCAGAACAAGTGCAGTCGAAATTTGACAGCGCCAGTGGTGCATTGACCTAGTGCTTGCTGCTGACCATTCGTACAAGTTGGTACGGATTCGAGTCCCGAATGAGGCATAGCACAGGTGGTGTGTTTGTCTTGCAGCACTTGCTCTCTCTCTTCCCTAGAACGAATGCTTGCAAATTATAGACAGATGACTGCTTATAGTCCTTAGAGTTGTTCGTAGTGGTCGTTAAACCCAGAAAGAAGAAAAAAAAGTCTAAATTTGTTTTCACAGGATGCATGTTGGAAAATTATTACAACGGAAACTACTTTTAAGAAATTGTTTCATTGGAAATCTAAAACGTTAATGAGGAAGTGTAAATTCGAAAACATTTGGGGACAAACATTAAAATTTGAGGACAATTTGCGTCCCAAAAGGCTTCAGACCTTTTTTTTTTTTTTTTGATAGGAGGTTTAATGACCACCGTGAGCAACTCAATGGGCTATAAGCAGTCGCCCGTCCCTAATTTAGGGTCACTGGTTCCAGGGAAGGGAGAGAGCCAGTGCCGTAAGACAAACACAACATCCATGCGCCACGGGATTCGAACCCGGACCACTTACGAACGAATGATCAGAGGCCATCGCTTAGACCACTGCGCCACAGGGGCGGCTCAGACCTTTTCGGGGACAGTAAACTAAATTTGAGGACTGTCCTCAAGAATTGGGGACGTCTGGTCAGCTTACCTTTGACCCCTCTGGAGTGACGTCATACCCCTTCGCACATGCCTTCGCAGTTCGCGCACTGGGGCTTGCTCTCCAGGGTTTTTTGGCATGGCGCGGGTTAGGGACTAGTTATACAGGGTGTTCGTAAACTCTTTTGACAAAAGAAGAGGGGTGATAGTACCCATCAAGACGAACAATATTTACGATGGAACCTAGGGTCACATTCCACTCTGAGTGTCAGAAAAGAGTAACTTCAAAATACGTCCAACAAGCACAAGTCGTAACCTCAGACGTCATTTCTTTCGTGCCAGAGAAGTAGCACATCGCCAAAACATCACCAGAAAAAAGACGCAGCATCGACAGTTGCAGCTGATTGGCTTATCAAGGTGCAGTAGACACTTCCTGAATGCCACGTATCCCGTACGATGGATTGGACGTGGCGGGCCTGTAGCATGGCCTCCACGATCACCGGACTTAAACCCACTGGACTTCTCCTTCTGGGAGCACATGAAATCATTGGTGTACGAGACGGACTCCGTGGAAGATCTCGCCGTGAGAATCGTTGTTGAAGCGAACAGGATAAACACGACACCAGGAGTCTTCGAGAGGATTGAGTGCGGGAAGCG
This sequence comes from Macrothele yani, assembly GCA_039090855.1. Taxonomy (NCBI): domain Eukaryota; kingdom Metazoa; phylum Arthropoda; class Arachnida; order Araneae; family Macrothelidae; genus Macrothele; species Macrothele yani. The sequence continues at coordinate 111,599,920 of CM077011.1, forward strand.
ACCCTGTGGAAAATCGCGCGCGAAGCGACCTTGTTTATACTTCACCGTGGACGAAGCGACCCTGCCAATTCCAAGGTCACTCCTGAGGGTCACTCCGCAAAGAAACCAACGTTCCAGCCAATAGAAATGCTTGTGTGCGAGCCTACCAGTACATTCCATTTTGGCATTCGGTATTGTGAGATACGTTTTGAAAAGCTTTTTCTTCGTTATGGAGTTACTTTCTACAAGAAATGGCAAGCCTTGTTTAGTATTGGGTGGCTACCAATATCGCCTTCAGAAGAAAAGTAAATTAACTATCAGATGGCTGTGCTTGAAAGAGAAAAAAGAATATTGTAAAGGAAGTGTTAAAACGGATTTTCAAAATAATGTAATAAGCAAAATAGGTCATGTTTGTGTTCCAAATGAAGCAGAAGTAGAAGTGAAAAAAGTGATGGAAGTCTGTAGAAAAAGAGTAAACGAAGAGGTTTCCATTCCTGTGAATAAAATTTTTAAAGAGGAAATTTTCGAAGTTTATGTTAAAGGGTATGATTTAGTAGCTGCACCCATCATACGAAAACGTAAAAAGTACATTATGCAAAGAAAGAAGAAAAACATTAGAAACAACACAGAATCCTAAAGACAGTTCAGAAATAGAGTTCCCAAGTGACCTCCTCCTCTTACCGAATAAAGAAACATTTCTTCGCTTAGATTTTGTAAATGATGTTCGTAAAAGAATTCCAGTGTTTGCCGGCGAGGGCTACCAAGATGTATTAAAGAATGACGATTTCTTCTTGGATGGGACTTTCAAAATCTGCCCGAAACAGTTCTATCAACTTCTAAGTTTTCATGCTGATTTAGGGAGCACTGCACTTCAAAATCAAGAATATTCAGCACTGTTCTGTTTACTACCAGATAAACGAGAAGGAACATACCACTCATTGTTTAAGGAACTAAAGACTTTGTGTCCACATTGGGTTCCAAAGTTGATAAAGACCGACCTCGAAGCAACGCTTATAAAAGCAACTAAAGAAGTATTCCCTGATGCAACTGTCTCCGGTTGCAATTTTCACTTCAGTCAAAGTCTATGGCGGAATATTCAAGTTCTGGGACTTACACAACTGTATAAAACCAACGAAGAAATAAGAAGCATATGTAAAATATGCGCTGCTTTGGCCCACCTACCTGCAGAAAATGTTGAAGACGCATGGCTGCTTATTATGGAGGCCGTTCCACAGAATGGAAGGTTAGATTTATTTCTTGACTATTTTGTTAACCAGTGGATGGAAAAATCCTAATGTTCCGATCCAAATGTGGAATGTACATGGCCAGCGCCATAGAACCAACAACGCCGTCGAAGGATGGAACTCAAAATGAAATAGTATGCTAGGAAAAAAACAGCCAAATATGTATGAACTTATTAAATGCCTAAAGGAAGAATCAAAACGTGTGATGCACAAACAACAATTAAAAGAATTAGGAGAACTTGGTCCAAAAAGGAAGAAAAGTAGACGAACGCATTCGCAACATCATGGCGGAATTTGGAAATTCTAAAGACCTTAAAAAATGCTTGAAAGCATTAAGCTATGTTACAAAGTTGGACTAAGGACCAAAGCTATAAAATTTAGAAGATGTAAGTAATTAATTAATTGCATGAAAATAATTTGACTACGATATATATATACATATATAAGTAAAATGATATAAAAAACTTGTAATTTGACTACGATTTGTATATACACTGACGGAAAAAAAAATCCCAACACCAAGAAGGGGTTGTGTTAGATAAACGACAGTTGGTAGGCGGTGATCTGTAAGATGACGTCTATGCAAATTTCGCACTCGGCGCATACGTGTGGCGCTAGTAGCGCCCCTCGGAACATGCAAAGCACGTTTGCTGTAAATACGCGCTGTAACGTTCGTAAGCGTTAGTTATCGTTGAGATTCGACGTAGTGTGTTGATGTTAGTCAAGAATGCCTTTAAGAAGACGAAGAAGCCATTATCAACATCTCACGGAGTTTGAACGAGGTCGTGTAATAGGGCTACGAGAAGGTGGATTTTCTTTCCACAATATTGCAGAACGACTTGGCAGGAATGTAGCCACTGTGCATGATTGTTGGCAGCGGTGGTCAAGGGAAGGTACTGCCTCAAGAAGACCGGGTTCCGGCCGGCCACGTGGCACTACTGAGAGGGAAGACCGCCGTGTACGGCGTATGGCCGTGGCGCATCGTACCGCGTCTGCGACAGCAATTCGAGCTGCAGTTGCCACCACAGTGACACAACGAACTGTTACAAATCGGTTACTTGAAGGACAGCTCTGAGCCAGACGCCCTGTAGCGTTCATTCCACTTACTCCAAACTACTGCCGTTTGCGACGTCAGTGGTGTCAAGCTAGAGCTCATTGGAGGACGGAGTGGAAATCTGTTGCGTTTTCTGATGAAAGCCGGTTCTGCCTGGGTGCCAGTGATGGCCGTGTGTTAGTTAGAAGGAGGCCAGGTGAGCGTCTGCAACCAACCTGTCTGCGGCCGAGACACACTGGACCTACACCTGGAGTTATGGTCTGGGGAGCAATTTCCTATGACAGCAGGAGCACTCTCGTGGTTATCCCATGCACCCTGACGGCACAGTTATACGTCGGTCTGGTGATTCAACCTGTTGTGCTGCCATTCATGAACAGCATTCCAGGGTGTGTTTTCCAACAGGATAACGCTCGCCCGCATACCGCTGTTGTAACCCAACATGCTCTACAGAGTGTCGACATGTTACCGCGGCCTGCTAGATCACCAGATCTTTCACCAATTGAGCACGTATGGGACATCATTGGACGACAACTCCAGCGTCACCCTCAACCAGCATTAACCGTCCCTGTATTGACCGACCAAGTGCAACAGGCATGGAACTCCATCCCACAAACTGACATCCAGCACCTGTACGACACAATGCATGAACGTTTGCGTGCTTGCATTCAACATTCTGGCGGTTACACCGGTTATTAATGTACCAGCATTTCACATTTAAAATGGCTCTTCTCGCGCTTACAATAAGCTGTGATCTTGAAACCTTAATCGATTAAATATGTTACCTATACAAATGTATTGCCGCCATTTCATTCCTCTACAACTATTTTTTCGTGGAGTTGGGATTTTTTTTCCGTCAGTGTATATATATATATATATATATATATATAAGAAAAATGTTATTAAAAACTTGTATTTCTAAAAAGAGCATTAAACTATGTTACAAAGTAAGATGACAGGTTTACAAGTAACCAACAACGCAGTTGAAGAGAAAAACATCGGTCTGTTTTTCTATAAAGTAAGATGTACGTGACTACGATTAGCAGGGTCGTCGTCCACGGTGAAATATAACAGGGTCGCTTCGCGCACGAATTCTAGAGGGTCGCTTCGCGCACGACACCTTCGAGATTCGGGTGCGCCAGTCTTTCATTCGCCGGTGTGAATTGTGCAACGGCACCCGTGGCCGCCACTTTGAGCATCTACTTTGAGTCTGTCCCTGATCTGCATAAATGGGATTGTACAACTTATGATGTCGTTAATTCTCTTTCTTTGCGCTGTTGAAAGTTCAACTTCGACATCTAACTTTACTCTTTTCTGACACTCAGAGTGAAATGCGACCCTAGGTTCCATTGTAAATATTGTACGTCTTGATGGGTATTATCACCCCTCTTCTTTTTTCAAAACAGTTTAAGAACACCCTGTATAATTAAATTCGATTACAAATATATGCGTTTATTCGCAATACTTTTACTTTTCATTAACTGCCATTCTACTTTGCGTATGGTCTAGATTTGAAGACGAAGCTAAGTCGTACGGACAACTAACTGCAGTTGATTAAAAAAATAAAAAATATTGAGAATAAAATTGGATGTTTATAAACAAAGTGGTACGTGCTAGAAAATGAAAAAAAAATCCTTTGTTGAATTTAGAGCATTAAGATATGACATTTATAACATAGCAGCAAAAAATTCTGCTGAACAGAAAATATACAGAAATGTGGTACTTACTCATCATACACATAACATGACGACTGGATGCTGCGATCAGACAAAATCCAAGAATTAAAGTTGTGGCTTTCATCTTGGATCTGACTTGTCCTTTCAAATAAAAGGTACTACTCAGTGTATTGCTACACGTCTACTTTTTATAGTACGTGATGTTTAAAAATATAACAATGCAGATTGATTTCAGACATGTGTTTTCCAACCTCGAAACAATGAAACTCTTGGAAGCGTTCAGTTTTGTTTTATTATGCTATGTGCTTTCATGAGCGGGCGCATAAATTTGAAATAAACTCTCGGTGCTGTTGGCATCTGAGGTCATCCACAGCGCTTAAAGCATCTTCGGGGCATTATTTTGATGCTGCATGTCGCTAAGGGCCGGTTGTTGTCTCTCAACACTATAGCGTCTCATTTAGGAAGTCATAAATAAAAACAATTCCTTTCTTTTTTAGATGTTGGAAGCTTTAAGACACACATGCTTTCTTAGAACAATATAAACTTACGGCCGGAATTTTACGCAGAAATGCAGCAAGTTTTAAGAACTTGGGAAAATGCAGAATGATTTAATCAAAAGACACTTAAGGGGTGGAAGTGAATTTCACTTCATGATGCAATTAATTTCCAATAGTAAGAAAAAGATATTTTTTATGACAAATTTCCAATGCTCTCGCTGTGTAAATTAGGACATACCTTCGCTGCGGCTGACGCGAAGAATAAGTTTCGAGACAATTTATTTATAAAAAAAGTTTCCACACTGTGAACTTTATTGTTCTCTACCACGACAGAGATTTTTTTTTATTGGAGGTTTAACGACCACCATGAGCAACTTAATGGGCTATAAGCAGTCGCCCGTCCCTAATTTAGGGTCACTGGTTCCAGGAAAGGGAGAGCCAGTGCCGTAAGACAAACACAACATCCATGCCTCACCGGCATTCGAACCCGGACCCGTTTCGGACGAATGATCAGAGGCCATCTCTTAGACCACTGCGCCACCGGGGCGCCGACAGAAATTTGATATCTATGAAAGTCCAGTGAGTGTCAGAACATAGATATTTTTGCCGGATTGAAATCTTTCATCTAAGTTTTTTTTTTTTATTGGAGATTTAACGACCACCGTGAGCAACTAAATGGGCTAAAAGCAGTCGCCCGTTGCTAATTTAGGGCCACTGGTTCCAGGGAAGGGGGAAAGGCAGTGCCGTAAGACAAAAACAACATACACAGTGCGTCAAATAATCTTTAAGACTGGCGCTAGATTTCAGCCTACGGTGGCGCCACCAGTGTAATCGCGAATGCGTTATAAACCGTGACCATCTGCTTGCTTTCTGCTAAAAGTACTGCGCAGTTTTTAAAGTAACTCAAACGAAACTGCCGTTCATTAGAGAAGTAAATTTTTTTTCATGTAGAATATTTAAGATGGAACAAAGGGCTGTTATTAAATTTACCGCAAAACTTGGTAAAAGTGCCTCGGAAATATACCAAATGATGAAACAAGTTTATGGTGAGTTTTGTTTAAGTAGATCAAATGTTTTCCTGTGGCACAAACGTTTTTTGGACGGAAGAGATACGCTAGAAGATGATAAGCGTCCCGGAAGACCAAGTTCATCTAGGACACCTGAGATTATTGAAAAAGTGTGTGATTTCGTGGCAAACAATCGATGTGCGTCACTAAGAATGATGGAAGAGTCTTTAAACATCAACAAAGAAATGATTCGAACCATCCTGCATGAAGATTTGGCCAAAACAAAAGTCTGTGCTAAATTTGTTCCACACACGTTAACCAATGAACAAAAATCAAGGAGAAGTGCACATTGCAGAGACATCATTTCAGCCGCTGAAAATGATCCAAACTTCGTAAAATCGATTTTTACAGGTGATGAAACATGGTGTTTTCAATATGATCCTAAAACAAAGCGACAAAGTGAGGAATGGAAGTAAAAAAACTCATCACAAGCCAAGAAAACAAGAAAAGTTCCATCGAAAATCAAGAAAATGCTCATTACATTCTTCGATAGTAAGGGTATTATCCACAAAGAATTTGTTTCAAGTGGACAAACAATTACTGGTGAGTTTGATTTAAATGTTTTGAGGCGTTTGAGGGGCAGAATTCGTCGCATTCGTCCAGAATATCGGGATGAAAACAGTTGGTGTTTGTTGCACGATAATGCACCCAGTCACACCTCACTTCTTGTTCGTAGATTTTTGGCGAAAAATAACGTCTTGTGTGTTGAATCATCCACCGTATTCGCCTGATTTAGCACCCTGCGACGTTTCTTTATTCCAAAAACTTAAAATGACGTTAAAAGGGTGTTATTTTGATGATATTTCGACCATACAAACAGCTTCGACGCGTGCTTTGGAGGCAATTCCGCAAAGTGAACTGGAACAGGCATTCGAATCATTATTAAATCGCTGTAACAAGGGTATTGAAGCCGGAGGGACTCATTTTGAATAACAAACCAAAACAAATTATAATTTCTTGTTTCTATTTCATTTTACAGACACAGCTCTGGACAGGCTGACCACATCAAACTTAGATTAAATTTTTCATTCAAGTTTGATGAAGACAAATACGGCAGTGTCTGGCCAACCGCAAATTTTCTTTTTCCTGAAAGGCGTTGCGGTTTGTAAACTTGCGGTAAGTAGACTTCACATCCTAAAAATAAAATAGCGTTATCAAAGTCACAACTAAACCTATTACGATCTCTCAAATATATTTTTATTTTCTTATAATAAACTAAAACAATAGCATCAGAAAACATTCAAAAATGCCACACTTTCATCAACCATTCTCAGTCTACTTCTGGACGAGGGTCACACCCAAGTCTTGTTCACAACTCTGTCTTGAACAATTATGTAACACGTCATTCCGGCATACCTTCGAATTTTATCCACTCATTTCCCCACGTGGTCTTCTTCCGGATCTTTATCTATCCCATGGTATCCAGTCTAGCCTGGGGTACGAAAAATCCGTGAAATTCAGGGCTTTTTTCTTCATTTCACGGAAAAGGTTGCATCGGAAATATACTTCGTTAATTCACGAAAAGAAATAACGGAAAATGGTTCGTGAATTTCAGAAAACGTTTTAGAGTGCAAGGAATATGAGAGTTTTGTAGCGGCTCAAGTGCACCCTGTAATGTTATACAATTTTATTGCATGTGATAGCGTCTTTTTGATGAAAATGCTAGCATATCGTGCCAGAGTCGTGCAAGGATGGTTTCATGAACACGTGGTTCCTGACCTGCACAGTACTCTGATCTTAGTCCTGTTGAAAATATGTAAAACAAACCGGACAGCGGTGTTCTTTGTCGAAGATCTCTTGCTTCAACACTAGCGGCATTGCGTTATATTTTACTGCATAAATGGTTATCTTTGTACCAGAACGAGAGCAGCTCATAAAATTTATACGGCATTGCATACCTTCTGACATTAGCAAAAAATCTGGCTAGATAGTAAATAATGGTTCTTAATTTTTTGGCCAGAGAGTGTATTAAGAACGAGTATTTGTGATGAACAAGAGATCGCTACTTGGAATCGAAATTTAAACACTTACTTAATGTGTAGTTCGTTTTCTGATAAATAGTAATGATAATGCATACTTATGAGTTTGTGAGGGTAAAGAGGAATAGAGATGAGCTCGGGCCCGGGCTCCGAATTACATGTCTTGAATTTCATTACTGTAATTAATTCAACACGTGTAATTCCGAGACCGGTTGAATTACACGTGTTGAATTTCTTTGTGGATTTGTTACCATGGTGGAAGGATTTTAAATGTCCTAAACTAGCTGTCATTGCAAGACAAATTTTGCTTAGCGAGGCTTGCATTATGCATTGTCCAAAGCTATGGCCCAAGCAAGGATTAGTTTAAGATGTCAGGTATAAAAAAAACTGGGAAAAAATCACATTCCCATTTTTTGTATTTTATTAAAAATCAAGAATCTTATCTTTAAAATGATGCATTAATTTCCAAAATTGTGTAGTTAAAAGTATTGTTATTTATTTTTTTAAATTTCCTCACTCCCGCGGTTTTTGGGGTGACGTTGGTTTTTAGTGCAGCAGGTCGAGTTTTAGGGAAAAGAAGATCAAGTTGAAGCGCTGAGGCATTAGATGCAATTCTCTCTCTCTCTTTTTTCTTGATGAACTTGATCTGCAAACTGCACACACACATGTGATAATATTGTGATTATTATACTATTAAGCTCAAAGCTTTGCTAATGTTACAAAATGCAGAATAATCTGGTCTGGAATGCTTTTACGTTCTTTTTTTTTATTTTGGAAATTTCCTTACGTGCTTTTTTTTATATTCTACTACATCACTCTAAACTACCTTTACCAATTAGCATATATGTAAATTATATTGCAAAGATTAGTTTCCTAGAGCCAAAATTTCAAACACTTGCAACTGTCTGTACGGCGTTGTACGTTTTATAATGCAATTTATTCAAAATAAAGTAAATTTTGAAATCAAAAAGAAATAACGAATGAAATTTTTTGTTTCTAAATGATTTTCTTTTCTTCAGCTTTTACCAAAATTACTGATTCCCCTGATACTGTCGAAGGGCACGTTGATTATTTATTTATTTTCAAATCCAAATTTTACAACATTTGGCTTTTTGCGTATTATTTCTAAAAACATATTAATATTGTGAAGTGGATTAACTGAACTAAACTTTTTAAACTAATGATTTTTAAACTAATCCTTGCTTGGGCCATATCTTTGGCCAATGTATAATGCATAAATGCAAGCCTTGATAAGCAAAATTCCCGTGCGGGCTCGGGCGTAGCAAACACATATAATCAAAGAAAGCGGGCCGGGCCCGGGCTCCTAAAATTTAGCCCGAACTCATCTCTAAAGAGGAAGTACGATACGGGGATCTCGCTAAAAACCTGCAGGGGGAACAAAAATGTCAGAATGGAAGCCCTAGTTTGCTACCCAGAATGGCATACTGCTGAACGAATACTAGGAAATAGAGGAAGCGTAGCATTATCCGTAAACGAAGAAAACCTACAAGGGGAACAAAAATGTCTGAATGGAAGCCCTAGTTTGCGACCTAGAATAGCATACTACTGAAAGAATACTAGGAAACAGAGGAAGCGTAGCATTATCGGTAAACGAAGAAAACCTGCAGGGGGAAAAAATGTCAGAATGGAAGCCCTAGTTTGCTACCCAGAATGCCATACTGCTGAAAGAATACTAGGAAATGGAGGAAGGATGTCATTATCCGTAAACGAAGAAAACTTACAGGGGGAACAAAAATGTCTGAATGGGAGCCCTAGTTTGCTACCCAGAATGGCATACTGCTGAAAGAATACTAGGAAATAGAGGAAGCGGAGCATTATCCGTAAACGAAGAAAACCTACAGGGGGAACAAAAATGTCTGAATGGAAGCCCTAGTTTGCTACCTAGAATAGCATACTGCTGAAAGAATACTAGGAAATAGAGGAAGCGTAGCATTATCGGTAAACGAAGAAAACCTGCAGGGGGGACAAAAATGTCAGAATGGAAGCCCTAGTTTGCTACCCAGAATGCCATACTGCTGAAAGAATACAAGGAAATAGAGGAAGCGTAGCATTATCCGTAAACGAAGAAAACCTACAAGGGGAACAAAAATGTCTGAATGAAAGCCCTAGTTTGCGACCTAGAATAGCATACTACTGAAAGAATACTAGGAAACAGAGGAAGCGTAGCATTATCGGTAAACGAAGAAAACCTGCAGGGGGGACAAAAATGTCAGAATGGAAGCCCTAGTTTGCTACCCAGAATGCCATACTGCTGAAAGAATACTAGGAAATGGAGGAAGGATGATATTATCCGTAAACGAAGAAAACTTACAGGGGGAACAAAAATGTCTGAATAGAAGCCCTAGTTTGCTACCCAGAATGGCATACTGCTGAAAGAATACTAGGAAATAGAGGAAGCGTAGCATTATCCGTAAACGAAGAAAACCTACAGGGGGAACAAAAATGTCAGAATGGAAGATCTAGTTTGCTACCTAGAATGGCATACTGCTGAAAGAATACTAGGAAATAGAGGAAGCGTAGCATTATCCGTAAACGAAGAAAGCATCTGCAACATTTCTCGAGATAGGAATATTTGCATTGGAATGTGCGTCGCAGGGTGAAGCTACGAAGGTCGTTCCATAAAAACTGAGAATAATGTTTTTTGAGTTGGCAGCAGTGCGAAGGGGAAAAATAACCCAGCAGACGACTAACTGAATTAAGAAAGTATCTTTGGCAACAGTTATCAGCCGTGGCAGACCATTCAGGTGTTGTTATTGCGCAGTTGTTTAAAGTACTTCTGCATTTCACCATACAGCTATGGAGGTGAGTGATTCAGAGTTAAGAAATGAAATGCGTCGTGCGATAAAATTTTGTTGTCGTTTAGGTAAAATGGCTCTTAATGAAAAAAGTTAATTTTCATTAAAAGCCATATAAATGGTTCTTTCTGTTGCTTTAATGAAAAAGCTTATAAAGGTAAATGTGTAGGTAAGTCAACAATTTTTAGATGATACCATGATTTCAAAAAGGGGCGTTTGTCGGCAGAACTAGCTCCTAGGCAAGGTCGACCTAAAAGTTATGTTACGGAGTGTATTGTTAACACTATTTGGGCAATCCTGCAAGAAGATCTACTAATGACGTGTGAAGACATAACGGCTTTAACTAATATTTCAAAAACGTCGGCATTCCGCATTCTACGCGACAAATTACTGCTGCATCGGGTGTGTTCCAGATGGGTACCTCATCACCTGACATCAGAACAATTGCCGGAGTTCAGGTTTGTCATGAGTGGAAACAAATAATTGCAAAAGATCCAAACTTTCTAAACACAGTAATAACTGCAGATGAAATATGGGTCCACTATTTCCACCCTCTCACGAAGCGCGCAACGAGTGTCTGGAAACACATAGGCTCGCCTCCTTCAAAAAAAGTCCGTTAAACCAAATCAGCTGGGAAGGTGATGACGATAATTTTTTTATCATAAAGGTGTAGTCTACTAGGATGCCGTTCCTTCACAAATTACTGTCCGTGCTGAGTATTACGTTTCAGTCTTGAAGCGTCTGTGGTGACACAGATATCGATTAAGCAATCGGAACTGGTGGGTAAGTGGACCCTTACCCTACACCATGATAACGCCCGCCTACATGTGGCTGCTTGTGTTCAACAGTTTCTTACAAAATGCAGCATAGAAATCATGTCACAGCCTGCCTACAGTCCTGAGCTCGCCCCGTGCGAGTTTTGGTTGTCTCCAATAAAGAAGGAGAAGTTCCGTGGTGCAATATTCAGCTTTAACAACTAACGTTATTCAAGTTGTACAGGGATCGCTAAAGCAGCTTCCACAAAATGCCTTCACCACATGCTTTGGAAAGTGAACTGAACGATGGGACCGTTGCATATCATCCGAGAGAAGATACTTTGAGAAAGAATAGCATACATTTTGCTGTACCTATATTTCTTCATTTTGTGTGATTTTACTCTCATTTTTTATGGAACGGCAGTTTTACTTTACGATCGCATGTATATTTTCTCATCCTACACACAGGTGGACTAAATGTCTAAGTTCCTGACAACGTGAACCGGGGTGATAGTATTTAGAAATGTCTGTCTATTCTTCAGGTCCAAGTATGCCTTAGAAGCTTCTCCAGGTGAGGTGAGTCTTTATCAATTAGAAGCAGAATTGTTTCCATGCCAAAGCCAGGAGCGAGGCTGTTGGTCAAATCGAAGCTGATTTGCATTGCGTCTCAGGACAAAATGGGAGGAAGGCTCCCATGTGTTCGTTTCTTACAAAGAGCTTGCCATGACCATCCGGTGCGTGAATGGTTCGAGGCGCTAGCTCTTGACTATTCACCTGATTTGGGCTTGGGTTGGAGACCCGGAGGAAGCATGCGTGGTGCGTTTGGCTGATGCCGCTGTCCCTGTTTCTTCCCTGGAACCAGTGGCCCTAAATTAGACACGGGTGACTACTTGTAGCCCTCATGAGAGTCGTCAAACCTTAAAAAAATTCCCAACTATCTAATGTTAAGTAAATCAGTTCGAAATTTATGTTCATTCTACTGTCAAGTGGGAAACTCAGCAATATAGCTACGGAAGGCAAATGATTAAAATTTCGTGCTATTGGGCATGCTCGCGCGTCCAAGACCAACGCTGCAATCGCCATGCTTGGGGCTCATACGGCGCCGCACAGGGGACTCCACATTCGTGCCGAAGTGCACGGTAAGAGTCAGGTAAAATCCCTGAGCGATAGACATGCCGAGAAGCCGCCGTTGATGTGCGAACGGGCAACTGACGGAGTTGGAACGAGGCCGTATCGTCGCGATGAGAGAGGCAAAGTGGACGGCGAGCCGAATCGGCCGCCATTTGGGCCGGTCGGACAGTTCGGTACGATCGCGTTGAGCGCACTGGACACGGGCAGGCACGCAGACACGGCTGACTGGCTCTGGACGACCCAGACAGACCACTAGCAGAGAGGATCGTGGGATTGTGAGAGCGGTACACACAGATTCAACGATGTCCTTGTCCAATATCCTGAGACATGTGGCGGTCTCCTGTGCCCGCCGGAACCATTTCCAGACGCCTGGCAGTGGCGAATCTGCACTCTGTACGGCTCTTACGTTTTCTGCCATTAACACCTGACCATCGTCGGTGTTGATTGCAGTGGTTTCAGCAGCGAGCAACGTGGAATGCTACGGACTGGCGGCGTATAGTGTTCAGCGACGAATCCATCCAGCGTCTGCATGGGAACGGACGACCACCGTGTCAGAGTGCGGAGGACTGCAGGTGAGCGCTACAATCCCAACCTCACTGTACAGCGGCACACGTCCGGAACTGCAGGCGTGGTGGTCTCGGTAACCATCGCGTATGACAGCCGGTCAGAGGGCCGTTGACAACCCAGCGCTACGTACAGGAGATCCTGCGGCTCCATGTGCTGCCTTTCCTGGTGGGGCGGCACGGAGCCATTTGTCAACAAGATAACGCCCGTCCGGAAAAGGCGCGGGTTTCTCAGGACTGTCTACGTCATGATTTGACGTTTCCGTGCCCTGCCAAATCGCCTGATCTCTCGCCCATCGAGCACGTGTGGGACCAGATGGGATGTCAGCTTTCTCCATGTCCCAGTGTTCGTGATTTAAAGTCAGTTGGAAGAAGTGTGGGCCAATCTGTCCCAAAATAACGTACGGCGTCTTTTTGATTCCATGCCGGACGCATGTATCCGAGCACGAGGCGGTCCGACGCGGTACTAATGCTGACCGGAATGTGTACCGTATATCCTCAGGAAATCGTCCTGCTGCTGTGATATTGTAATCCCTCCTGTCTTCGGTATGTACCATCTCACTACTAAAATCTCATTTCAATCAGACGCCTCCTTCTTGGTGCGCGGATTTTTATGACAATGAGTGTATAAATATGAAATTCCAATGCATCAAAAGGAATTTTTCGAATCTGAGACACAGATTAGGAATTATGGTGTCAAAAGATTTAGATATGGGCAGGCGAGCCGATGGAGAAAGTGATACCCTAAACATGTACTTAATTTTCGAAAGATGTTTTAAAAAGAATACTTCTCATAAACGTTTAATGAAAAGGAATAATCCCAAACAGGGCCGTCTCCAGAAAGAATTTTCGGTAGGGGTTCTGAATTTGAAATTTAGTTTTCACCGTACATCGTTATATATATGTTGAGTTTTTGCTCTGTTACACTTTATTTCCACACGAAATTCTTCTATTTAATACTCCCCATTTTTCAAATGCTAACTTACAGTCATTTGCAAAAGTTTAAGACCACCTGTTGGTATTAGGAGATTTCTGTTGATTGCGTCAGCTACTGTCTGTATTACTCAACTTCCTGTCGGTGTTGCGTCATCATACAGCGACAGCTGCTGATAGAGTTGGAGGAAGCTTGCAAGCGTCAGTTTGAGAACGTCTAAGGAGGACAATCCCACATGATACAATACCATAAGGCGAATAGTTATGCGTTCTCCGAGGAGTTTGTGCAAGGGAATCAAGGCCTTTCTACATTCAAAAGGGTTTCCCGACGTCTTAGCAAATATTTTTGGATTAAAGTCTTATAAACCTGGACTAACCTCTGTCATGAAAAAGAAGAGACTCAGTTTGAGAAGCGTCATCAAGCGTGGACAGCTGAAAATTGGAGCCAAGTTCTTTTCTCAGATGAATCAACTGTGCATCAATTTGAATCACGGGAAGCACATGCTCGATGACCAAAAGGCAAAAGGTTTGATGAAAAATACACCGTTAGGACCGTGAGACATCCGCCTAGTCAGATGATATGGAGTGCTATGTCAGCATCAGGTACTACTTCATCCTTTTTGCCTACAGGCACTACCATGACTGGTCCTTTTTATGTGGAAATGCTACGTGAGAAGCTGTTAACTCATATGCAGTTGCACAGAAGCACAATCTTTATGCATGATGGTACTCCATGCCACAGATCAAAGACAATAAAGGACTACCTGCAGAAGAAAAACATAACTCTGCTTGACTGGCCCGGTAATAGTCCCACCCTTAACCCCATCGAAAATTTGTGGACTATTTTAAAATAAAACAAGGAAGCAGAAAAACAGCCGTCAAATTCCCAAGCTTTGATTAACGCGATAAAGTACGTGTGGTGCAAAGACATTTTAAGTGACTACTGCAAATCCCTCACTGAGAGTATGCTGCATCGCACTCTGTTCCGTTATGAAAAACAAAGGTGGCCACACAAAGTACTGATTTCGGTCTTTTTGTGTTCTAAAGAATGTAAGTATTCATCTGTGGTGTCATTTTTAGCACGTCTTTTGTAAAAAAAGATCGTGCTTCTGTTATCGGTTTGTCCGTCCGTCCGTCCGTCTGTACCCACGATATCTCTGCAACTATTAGTCCGATTTGAAAAATTCTTTTGTATTCGGAAGCTTGAAATATGCAAATGATGATCCTTTATTTCGTTTTTTTTACGATGTAAAATTTCGCCGGTAGAGGGCGTAAATGCAGATGATGTCGAATTCAAAAATACGTTTTATTCCACATATTTGCTTCTAAACATCCGATTGAAATTTTTTTTTTATCTTTGGATTCCATTTATGTCCAAGAGAGTTTTAGATATAGTTACTTTTTCAAATTACGCATAGATTTTCCGCTAGGGGGAGTAAAAGTAAATTACATTTTTCCCGATAACTCTTTTTCTAAAACTCCGATTTGAAAATCTTTTTCTTCAGCGGATACATCGTCTGATGGAAAATCTTTTGCATATAATTTCAAATTTTTGGTAAATAATACTTTGGCCACCAGGGGGCGTAAGTGTTAATTTTTGCTTCTGATGCATTTGCGATAAAATCGGAGCTTCTAAAATATCGATTGAAAAAATCCTTTCGTGGACTGATGCCACTCACATCGATAAACCTTTTCGGAATATTTTGTTCTTAAAATATTGCACAGTTTCTCGGCCAGGGGGCGTAGATGTACATCTTATTTTTGTCAATATCTCTACTTCTAGGAGTCCGATTTGAAAAATTCCTTCTTTGTTGGATAGTGTTTTCCGTGTGACATGTTTTTCATATAATTTCAAAATTTTCAAGTAATTCATAGACGGGGGGGGCGTAGCGGTAAATTGCGTTTCCCCCAATATCTCTGCTTCTAAGTCTCCGATTTGAAAATTTCTTTGCCGCCCCGGTGGCGCAGTGGTCTAAGCGATGGCCTTTGATCATTCGTTCGAAAGGGGTCCGGGTTCGAATCCCGGTGAGGCATGGATGTTGTGTTTGTCTTATGGCACTGGCATGGATGTTGTGTTTGTCTTATGGCACCCTAAATTAGGGACGGGCGACTGCTTATAGCCCATTGAGTTGCTCACGATGGTCGTTAAACCTCCAATAAAAAAAAAAATTCTTTCTGCACTGGATACAGCTCCTGATGGGAAATCGTTTGCACATCATTTCTAATTTTTGTAAAAAATAGTTTGGTCACCAGGGGTGTAAATTTTAATTTCCGCTTCTGTTGCATTTGCAACAAAATATGAGCTTCTAAATTCTCGATTGAAAAAAACGTCGTTTGTTGACTGATACTAGTCATGTCGACACACCTTTTAGAAACATTTTCTTTTTGAAATAGTGCATGGTTTCTATGCCAAGGGGCGTAGATGTATATCTTATTTTTGTCAATATCTCTACTTGTAGGAGTCCGATTTGAAAAATTCCTTCTTTGTTGGATAGTGTTTCTAGTGTGACATGTAGTTCATGTAATTTCAAAAATTTCAAGTAATTCATAGACTTTCCGCTAGCGGGCGTAAATGTAAATTGCGTTTTCTCCTATATCTCTGCTTCTGAATCTCCGATTTGAAAAATTCTTTCTGCACCGCATACAGCTCCTGATGGGAAATCGTTTGCACATAATTTCTAATTTTTGTAAAAAATGGTTTGGCCACCAGGTGGCGTAAGTCTTAATTTTCGCTTCTGTTGAATTTGCAGCAAAAGAGCTTCTAAAATCTCGATTGAAAAAAGTCGTTTGTTGACCGATACTACTCATGTCGACAAACCTTTTAGGAAAAATTTATTCTTGAAGAAATGCATGGTTTTACGCCAGGGGCGTAGATGCATATCTTATTTTTTGTCAATATCTCTACTTCTAAGAGTACGATTTGAAAAATTCCTTCTTTGTTGGATAGTGTTTCCGATGCGAAATGTTTTTCCTATAAATTCAAAATTTTCAAGTATATCATAGATTTTCCGCTAGGGGGCGCAAAAGTAAATTGCGTTTTCTGCGTTATTTCTGCTCCTAAAGCTCTGATTTGAAAAACTCTTTCTGTATCGCATACAAGACCTGATGGAAAATATTTTTCACATAATTTCTAATGTTTGGTAAAGAATGGTTTAGCCACCAGGGGTCATAAGTGTTAATTTCTGCTTCTGAAGTATTTGTTGCAAAATCTGGGCTCCTGAAAACTCGACAATTTTTTTTTCTTGGACCGATACCGCTTATATGGATAAACCTTTTGAGAATACTTTCTTCCTAAAATAATGCATGGTTTTCCCAACAAGGGACGTAAAGTCACATCTTATTTTTGTCGATATCTCTGTTTCTAAGAGTTCGTAAGCTCACGATTCCGTATACTGCAGTATCTGAGGGATTAAAAACCTGATTAAAAATCTTGTTTCTTTCGTCAGATCTATTGTTTTCCATACCGGTTCCATTGACTTTGAATAGATTTTGATAAATTTAATTTGCGTCAGAACGGATTCAAAAGAAGTGCTTATTACACCCGAAAATTCGGTGTCATCTTTCTTGTTTCAAATATCTCTGACTAGTAATCAGTTGTGTCTTTGAAAATCTTAATTTTCAATAAATGTACATGTGATCTTAAACTTTTGCAAATGAGTGTATATGCTGTACTACTTACACAAGTATATGAATCTATGTATATACCCCCTCTTTATTTAATTACGGCATTTTGGGAAGGATTTAAATCCTCAAAACTCCTCCTAGGCCACAACCCTGATCGCAAATGAAAACTCGTCTGTTCCCAATACGAAGGAAGTAACTTCTGACGTTTCGTCTTACAACTATCATATGCCATCTGTGCCAAAAGTAAAAAATGACGTATTAGTGCGAGGATCATTTTTATTCATATTTTTCGTGTTACCGAAGTTCAAAGGGCAACCCTCATGGCTGCCCTTTGAACTTGGTGCCTCGTCCAGTACTCAGTCCCGGGACCAGTAGTCATCCAACACGGGCCTATGTACTGAATGAGGCGTCGGTGGAGAGTCTATTTCTTCCCTGAAACCAGTAGCTCTAATTTAAGGACGGATGACTGTCTTAGATGCTGGCGATGTGTTCTTTAAACCTAAAAAAACGTTTTATGGACACAGGAATATGATCAAACTAGATAAAAAAATATGCAAAGTACACCATAGGGTTCTTTTTTCATACAATGCTTTATTGTTTCTCGTCATGAACAATACTTTTTCAGTTATTGTTAAGCAAAATTTCACAATTTTTTTCCAGATCAAAGATTTGCCCTTTATTGTACGTTGCTTAACTTAAAGATGGCCAGGATGCAATAACCCAAATTTAATTATAGAAAACTTCATTTTCATATGGGCATTGTTCAGGGGGAATACATACTCCATCTGCGTCTCTTCTTACAGTACCAGGAGGGCAGAAGCAACCTGGATGACAGTTTAATGGATCGCAGATTAAATCCGGATGCTGGCATGTTCCCGTGCATGACCCGCACTCTAAATGTATCTCATTCTTCTTTTCTTCACACATCAATATACCTAAAAATAAAGTTATTTGAATATTATGAGATGTGTGCCAAGTTGAGTACAAAACATACAAAGGGAAAACACATAACTAAAGTGAACACAGAAGGATTTGTTGTTTTTCATATCCTTAAAAAGGGCAAAAAAATATTGCTAACTAAGAACAGCAGGTCTATATTAAATTTACCACATGAGAACTATTTCTTTTTGACATTCGAATATCTGAACATTCAAATGTAGGATGTAATGATAACATATTTTGGAAAAAAAGATAGAAAAAAATCTCAGAATAGATGTTTGCAATGACAAAAACAAGTTACAACTAGGACGTTGTGTTTGCTTAACGTCTGTCTGCTTTACATTGTGTAGCACTTATACATCTATTTCACTAGTGAGCGTAAATTAGGAACGAAGGACGTAATTTAAATATTTCAATGAAAACTGTAGAATTCAATGAAACATTGCACGGACATATACACTGAAGATCAATTGAATTAGAGACAGCTGGAGTTATGCAAATGTGGCGCTGTGGGTAGCCCTGTGAACGGAAACGACATGACGTATGCAGCGATCCGACAATATAAGGAGTGATGCGTCGGAAATCAGTAAGAATCGGACGCAGTATGGGTAAGACGAAGGATCTAAGCGCATTTGATCGTGGGCAAATTGTCGAGGCCCGACGAATGGGTCACTCCATCTCGGAAGTCGTGCAGGCACTGGGATTTTCACGAGTCACTGTGTCACGGGTGCACCGTGTGTACATCGAATCCGGTAAAACCATCCCTGCAAAGGCCAACTGCCGTGGACAACAGCGTGTGGATAAGCAGGGTCATCGTCGGGAAGCTCGCATTGTAACAGCGGATAGACGGGCCACAGTGCAAGAAATCACTCGACAATTTAACGCTGGTGCACAAAAACGTGTAAGCAGCCACACCACCCAGAACCATCTCCTTGCTATGGGGTACAGAAGCCATCGTCCCACGAATGTACCGCTACTGACCGCACATCACAGGGTGCAAAGATTAGCATGGGCGCGGGAACATCCCCACTGGACCCTAGACATGTGGAGAAATGTTGTCTGTATAACGAAGTAAATTTCTCCGTCATTTTTATCCGCGCCGGGGTTCGAACCCGGGTCCCCTCATTCCGGAATAAGTTGCTCTACCAATTGAGCTACGCGGACGTTTTATTCTGATTCCTATCTGCCTCTATGTCGTGTGCGTCCTTCTGGCAGGTACGTCACATCTCCTGGTACGTTACACCTGGACTGATGAGTAGAAATTCATGTTGGTACATGGGGATGGCAGGATACAAGTACGGCGCATACCACATGAAGCGATGGATCCTTCTTGCCAGCAGGGTACTCTTCAAGCTGGTGGGGGGTGGCATTCTCGTCTGGGGACTGTTTACGTGGACTGAAATGGGACCCCTGGTACGTGTGACATCGTCCCTCACAGGTCAACGTTACCGGGATATCCTGGACGACCATTTGCTCCCGTTTGTGGGTCTTCAACATCCCACTAGGGACCTCATCCTGCAACAAGACAATGCAGCTCCCGAATCGTATCCGAATGATTGGATGAACCCTCCACCGACGTGACCTCGCTTCCTTGGCCAGCCAGGTCACCTGACCTCAATCCCATCGAGCACATCTGGGATGCCATCGAGAGAGATGTTCGAGGCTCTGACTCCCCTCCATCAAATCTTCGTGAACTGTGGGAGCTTGTTCAGTGGTCGTGGATCCGTATGGCTTCCCAACGCTTCCGGTGTCTTGTCGAGTCCATGCCCAGACAAATCGCCGCCGTCATCAGGGCAAAAGGTGGTGCTACACGTTACTAGACAGGTATCTCTAATTCATTTCATCATCAGTGTACACCGAGTGATCACTGAATTATGACCAGCTCTATCAAAAGTGGATGCGAGCCGTTGACCGAGTGATTTCCGAGAGGGAACGACTAATCGATCGACTTAGCATATACACTGTCGAGTCACATTATTGTGACCGCCAGTTAATATCCAGAGTAAACACCGTGTGTAGCACGGACAGCAGCTAGACGAGTTGGGCGTGACCCAATATAGTTGCTGGAAGGTGTTCACAGGTATGTAGAGCCATGCTGACGGCAGTGCGTCTGACAGCTGCTGAAGAGTGCGTGGTGGAGAATCCATAGAGCGCACAACACTATCGAGGTGATCCCACAGATGCTCAATTGGGTTTAAATCTAGAGAATTGGGGGGGAGGCAGGGGAGTGCTTTGAAGTCTTCATCGTGCTCCTCCAACCACTCTTGGACATTTCTAGCTGTGTGACACATTGCATTGTCGTTCTGAAAGATCCCATCCGCAACATGGAAGACAATCAGCATATATGGGTGTACGTTGTCTGCGAGGATAGATTCGTAACGAATTCGGTCCACAGTGTCTTCCACAGGTATGAGTGGACCCAGAGATTGCCACGAAAACATTCCCCAGACCTAACGCTGTCCCCACCAGCTTGTTTTATTCCAGAAAAAGTTGAAGAGTGTTTGTTCTCCGATGTTTCTCGCCTTATACGCCAACGTTCGATCAAGCAGAAGACGTGATTCATCGGAGAAGGCAATCCTTTGACAATCAGCGGGGGTCCAATTCCGATACTTCCTGGCAAATTTAAGCCTTTTCTTCCGATGCACCTTCGTTAGCATAGGTGCAGTGACCATCCGTCGGCATCGGAGCCCCATACGCAGCAGGGTTCGCTGAACTGTCGTTTTAGACACACTTCGGTTCATTCGACCACTGAGTTGCTCCACTGTAGTGGGTCGATGGGCCCAAACGAACCTCCGCAGCCGACGTTCACCTTTCACATCAATGGCACCTCAGCAGTTTCCACCTCGCTCATTCGCAATGGTGCCATTTCTCCACTTAACCACAGCAGCACGCGAACAGTTCTCAAACTGCGCTGTTTCAGAAATACTTCCACCCTTGGTCCGAAAGCCGATTATCATCCTTTTTACAAATCTGATAAATCGCTCCTTTTATCCATGAGAGCAACGATTGATAAGTTTTCAGAATGCCTACAGCACACCTTATATACCCTCCAAGCCAGCTCACGACACATGCCTTCTTTCATTGGCTACGAGCTGTTGACGTCAAAAGTAGGAGGTTGTCTGTGTGTATGGGGTGAATGGAGCAGTAGGTTGTAAAATTCGAAGCGTGATGGGTAAACGGAAGGATTTATCGGGCTTTGAGAAAGGACAGATCGTGGGAGCTCTGAAAGTGGGTGCCTCGATTTCCCAAACGGCTGAACTGGTCGGTTGTTTGCGAGCAGCCGTAGTCAAAGTGTATCAAGAATGGTGTGAAAATGGTCAAACAACGACCCGGAGGCAAAACTGCACAGGACAGCGAAAGGTTGATGTCAGAGGTGATCGCCGGTTCGGATGACTCGTACAGACCAACAGACGCAGTACTGTTTAACAGTTGACTACCCAATACAACAGAGGTCAACCTGGAACAGTATCTCTCATGACCATGTATGGGCTATAACAGCAAACGACTCCAACGACATCCTGTGCTAACCACGGTCATCGGCGCAGCCTCTGGTGCAGAGATCATAGAAATTGGTCTTCCGTTGACTGGAAAAAAGTGTACTGGTCTGACGAGTCGCGTTCTTTACTTCACGCCGTGGATGGACGTATTTGGCGCAAAAAACATGAGACACTCGATCGATCCTGCATGGTCTCCACAGTGCAAGCCGACGGGTTGTATGGTGTGTGGTAAATTTACCTAGCAGGAACGTGGACCTTTGGTGCATGTGGAACAAGACAAGACTGGTACCCACTATATAATGAATTAGCTTTGTTTATCTTTTTGCTAAGCTAATTATTATGAATGAATAATGCTCTAAGCTTCAAAATGATGAATTCCCAAAAGGGTGTTGTTACTCGTTAATTATGAACTTAAACAAAGTCTCAACGCTGGTTATTTATATTAAGTAATCAAAGTCATAAACCTAACAGCCAGACAGAGGTCTGACAAAACTAAGAATTGAGAAAGACTGAACTTACAGAACAACTTGTTTATTATGAAGACTCCTGGTCAACTAAGGCACTCATATATCACTACTACATAACAACACACTGCAACGCAACACCAACAACACCAACCACCCTCAACTCCAACGCAACACACAACTACAACGCAACCAACTCCACACAACACAACCCTCCACACTTCTCGATGAACGCGCCTATATACGAGCTACCACCACGTCATGACTTACACTCATTGCCAGATCTCATTCAGCGGGTGAAATAATATTCCGTTCAGTAGGAAGATAATTTACATAGTAAAATAAAATAACCAGAGATAGTAAAATCAAAAGGAAAGTGAATATAGAGTATACGTTACATCATCTCCCCCTTAATTTTTCTTCTTTTTTTTTCTTTTTTTTTTTTTTTTCCGAAAAATCTATCAATTTTGGAGTGTAAGTCTTACATTTCGATGATTGACGTTTCTCGATCTTTTTTTTTTGATTTGTTGTTTGGTGGTAGCCGTATTTACATTATCAACTTGGCATAACAATTTACGAATCTGTATTCGACTGTGAAATTTGTAGTGTAGAACAAACCAAACCTGCATCGGCATACTTTCCTTTTATTCTGCCTAGCAGGAATCACTTTTTTAATTTCAAATTACGTGCGCCTCAGTCGTGGAAATACATAACAACTGTATCAGCAGCGAAGATTGCCTGAAGCTGCCTAACAGTAACAATTTTATTATTTTCATTTCAAATTACGTTTGCCTCAATCGTTGAAATACAAAACAACTGTATCAGCAGCGAAGATTGCCTGAAGCTGCCTAACAGTAACAATTTTATTATTTTCATTTCAAATTACGTTTGCCTCGTGCGTTGAAATACAGAACAACTGTATCAGCAGCGAAATTTACCTGGAGCTGCCTAACAGTAACAATTTTATTATTTTCATTTCAAATTACGTTTGCCTCATGCGTTGAAATACAGAACAACTGTATCAGCAGCAAAATTTACCTGGAGCTGCCTAACAGTAACAATTTTATTATTTTACCCCTAAGCACATAGATATATATAAAAAAAGTGGATTAGTAGATGGACATAGAAGAAATATAAAAAAAACACACATATATACACAAAAAGAATGCATAGGCCCACACGAAAAAAAGAAATTCTGACACGCCAACTGGTCGAGCAGGAAAAACAATAAACTGAGAAAAGAACCTGTCCACGAGAACTTACTTATCTCGAGGACGCATAAAAAATTCTAGTGCGAAAACGTTTTCCAGGCCTAATGGGACTGGGGAAATCAGGTGGCTTGGATCTCTTCCGGGACGGTAATGGAACATCGGTCTGTTGTCGGTCAGGAATCTGGCGGTCTGGAAATCCCTGCGGCTGAGAAGAACGGTCAGGAACGTCAGAAGTCTGGCGGTCCGGAAATCCCTGCTGCGGCTGATAGGAACGGTCAGGAGTCTGGCGGTCTGGAAATCCCTGCGGCTGAGAAGAACGGTCAGGAACGTCAGGAGTTTGGCGGTCCGGAAATCCCTGCGGCTGAGAAGAACGGTCAGGAACGTCAGAAGTCTGGCGGTCCGGAAATCACTGCTGCGGCTGATAGGAACGGGCTCCCCCAGGCTTTGGATATGAAGTCCCTTGATGCTGGGGCCCGTTGTGTCCTTCCAGGATCTTTTTGGAGGGACGTGTCTCCGGCCACATCGCTTGTTTTCGTTTACGCCCACGGGGCATGATAGTAGTAGCAGGCATCGGCCCTGTTTGCCCTGAACGGAGGTTCCAGGGGCGAAACCCGGGCGGATGCAAAGATTTCTGCCTTCGTCGCTGTTGCGGCGAAGCAGATTGGGAGACAAGTGACGTTTGCGCCCAGCTTTTGGTGGTGCTGGACGGTGTGGAATATTAAATGTTGGATTCATAACTGACAAATCCGAAATGTCCGACGCCTCTGAGTCGCTGCTATAATTCAGCGGTCGTGCAGGGCGATGTTTGGATTTGCCTATAGGAATACTTTCCGATGAGGTATTCAAAGAAGAAGTATCCCGCGTTGGTGCAGAGTTAGCCGGAAACGGCGCAACAATAGTCTTGGCAATGGTTGGAGGGAAAGGAACGATACTAGTATTCGACGAACGCGAATCGAGCCTTGGTCTCACGGGAGAATCAGGTTGCGGTTGTAGAAACTCGTCTGGAGGGGGAGGGTGAAGGAAAAATCACTGGTGATTCGTCAAAAATGTTCGGTGGGTCGTCCACAATTTCTGGCGGTTGAACATGAGATATAGATTCTTGAGTCTGTGGAACAGAAGGTTGAGTAGGATGGATAATGAACTCGATATCCCGTTCGTGATACTTGCGACATTGATCAACATGTACATATTGAAAATTGTTGTTCGGTTTCTCCAGAACAATATTATTTTCAAAGACATTTGCCACCCGATATGGACCTTCGTAGCTGGGTGCAAATTTCTTCACTAAAGTATGCGAAACAGAAGACTGGAAGTGCGTTTCCACGAGAGTGAGATCTCCAACGACGAATTATAATATCGTGCTTGAGCCGCTTGTGCTCCTAGCATTGCAACACGAGCTTTTTCTGCCATAATGTGTACTGATTGCGGAGTTGGTCGCTGATTTAGTTCGTCGATAATCCCCGTTAAATTTTCAAAAGGGGTTTTAATTTTGCGACCCAGACAAAGTTCTGCAGGAGTAATTTTAGTAGACTCGTGGACAGACGAGCGGAGAGCGAACGCAAAAAGTTCTAAATGGTCATCCCATCTTTCATGGTGGTCCATTACGAAAGTCGCAATCATTTTCACTAGCGTTCGGTTAACGCGTTCTGCAGGATTACTCTGGGGATGATATGGGGAAATGAATTTATGTTTAATGTGTAATCTCGCACACATTCTTTCAAAAATGTCAGAAATAAATTGAGGACCATTATCCGAAACTACTTTATTAGGTGCACCATATCTAGAAAATACTTCATTAACTAAGACATTACAAATAATCTCAGCCGTAGCGGCTTTAATGGGAAAAACTTCAACCCATTTAGAAAAATTATCAGTTAATACTAAAACATAACGAGCTTTATTTTTAACAGATAATGGATAAGGTCCCAATAAATCTATGGAAATAATATCAAATACATGAGAACTTGAACTAGATTTCAAGTGACCGGCCGGTCTTACATTACGGTAATTATTAATCTGACACAAGTGACATGATTGAACGTATGCGAGCACACTTTGGTACATGCCAGGCCAATAGGCAACATCCCGCAATTTACAACGGGTCTTGCGAATACCTAAATGGCCTGCAAGAGGTTTGTCATGAAATTCATTTAAAAGAGCCATTCTAAGGGTTCGCGGAATACATGGGCGAAACTCTGCCCTAGTAGTCCAAGACTTTGTATAATAAAGAAGACCCTCTATTACTTCAAAATGTTGTGACCTTCCAGCCAGAGAAGGATCACTTTGTGGGGGCGAACCCGCAAGCAAAAAATTGTAAATATCCCCAAAATCTGGATCATTTAATAATTCTGCCATTATCTGCTCTCTGGATGTGATATCAGCTATCAGAAGTAAAGGCTGACATCCAGGAGTAGTTTCGGTGGGGACCCCACTAATCGGAACGCGAGATAATGCGTCCGGTAATTGATTCTTATTACCTGGCTGATACGAAATTTTGATATTGCTCTCTTGTAATTTCAGAGCCCACTTCATAAGTCTTTGAGATAGGTGTTTAGCAGAATTCAAATACTGAAGGGCAGAATGATCCGTAATTATGTTAACTGTCAATTCGTTAAGATAACATTGAAATTTATTCAGTGCATACACAACAGCAAGACATTCACGTTCCGTAGCTGAATAATTGCGTTCAGCTTTGGCTAAAGTACGAGACGCAAAAGCTATTGGATGCCCAGCTTGTGACAAAACGCAACCAAGACCAACTCCGGATGCATCAGTATAAATATCAAATTCTTTAGAATGATCCGGGAAAGCCAACACCGGAGGCTGAGTCAATGCAGACTTCAGTGTTTCGAATGCAGCGTTAGCTTCAGGTGTCCAAATAAACTTCTTGTATTTACGCTTTAAAGCATACAATGGCTCACATATTGTAGCATAAGCGGGGACGAACTGCTGATACCATCCGGTCATTCCCAGAAAGCGGGATAGTTCTTTTGCTGTTTTAGGCCGAGGAAAGTCAGCAATAGGCCTAATTTTTTCATTATCAGTGAATAAGCCGTGGGGAGTAATTTTCAACCCCAGATATACAATCTCGTCCCTCGCTATCTGGCATTTACTAGGTTTTAACGTCAAGCCAGCATTGTATATAAGTTGGAACACCTGTTTGAGCAGAGAAAGGTGCTCGTCAAAAGTCTCTGATGTGATAATAATATCATCCAAATAGACATGCACATGGGGACCCAGGACAGGTCTGAGAACCGTGTCCATAAGCTTTTGGAAAGTAGCAGGTGCAGAAGCTAAACCAAAAGGCATACGTAAATATTCATAGGCCCCAAAAGGAGTCACAAAGCCTGTTTTATCGACCGAGTCCGGATGTACTGCCACCTGCCAATATCCACTCGCCAAATCCAAAGTTGACATCCATTTGGTTGACGACAAGTCATTTAGAATATGTGACATGACAGGTAGGGGATAATTGATTGTTTTTGTGACTTGGTTGAGTTTGCGAAAATCTGTCACGAAACGAAATTCATTTGGTTGTTTCTTTGGAACCAAGAAGGCAGGAGCCGCCCAGGCGCTTGTTGATTCCCTGATTATGCCCTGCTTAATCATTTCCGCAATTTGACGTTGCATTTCCTGTTTTTTATGTGGAGCACAAGGGTAAGGTTTCGTCGCAATGGGTTTCGAACCATCAGTGTCAATAACATGATAAACCACCTGTGTGAAACCAGGTTGATCCGAAAATAAACCAGGGCTTTCCTGTAAAAGGAGAGAAAGCTGGTCTCGTTGCCCCTCATTCAATTGGTCACTCAACAATAAACTCGTAATATCTACAGGAACCGTCGGAATCATTTCGACAGGTTCCGGAAAGGAAATCACATGTTGTACAAAATTCAAAGTTATTTGAACTTGTTAATAAAGTCCATACCCATGAGACATTTCACGGGTAGCTCGTCTATAAGCAGGAAAGAATGTGTAAAACGAGCTTTTCCCAGCCCTAAAGATAATGTGACAGTTCCTGAAATACTGAAGATTTCGTTATTTGCACCTCGCAAATACTGCGTTGCAGGCTGAACATGTATTGCAGAAAAAACATCATTGCAAAACTTTGTATTTAGGGCTGATATCTCAGACCCAGTGTCGAACTTTGTCTCGACAATAATGTCTTCAAGTGTCAAGAATACATCAGGCAACTGAGGAGTTTGAACAGTCACTAATACTGTTTTAGGGTCAGGATGTTTGGTATCAGGAAGCAGGACCGACCCTTCGTCTACTTCCTGTGGAAGTTTAAAGGAATTCTGGTGGTGTTATCATGTGGTCGGAAACCTCGACCCTGCCGGGTATCGGGAAAATTTTCACGATAAGGAAAATTGCGTGCACCCTGCGTCGGGAACTCCGCGTGTCTGTTGAGATTTTCATTTTCGTTACGTCTGCCCTCAGCACGGGCAGAAAAATTATTATTGCCCTGAGCATGATAACGTTCCGAATGCTGCTGAGTGGAACGGGGTCGAGCATACTGTGCATTATGACGATACCCCGTAGCTTGCTCCGAAACTCGTTGCTGGTTCGCCACTCTTCTGTGTGGTGGAACGTATGAAGCTTGGGTGGGCACGTGTGTATGCTCGCGCTGAAAGTTTTGTCTATTATGCCGCTGAGGGTTTTCGGAATAAGCCTCGCGGGGTGCCCGAGCATGGTGAGTTGCAGCATGTTTGCCATGTCGCTCTTCATACGTGCGTATGAGGCGAAGGCATTCATGAATAGTGGCAGGGTGTCGAACCTCAAGAAAATCTTGCAAGAATGGGTCGAGCTGCTGTACGAGGGTATCCAACATGTCAACATGACTGGCATGTGGATCCCATAGATTATATAGGCGTGTAGTTTCCAACGCAAATGCAACAGGGCTATCATTGGGACCCTGCTGACGAGAAAACAGCTGTTGAGCAAGGCTAGCTCGACTGAGGCCGAAAGGAAAGACCTCCAAGAATTCTGCACGGAAATTCTCATAATGAGAATCCGGGTTCGACCCTCGCCACTGCCGATACCAGGTCTTGGCGGTATCTCTCAAGCAAGTGCCGGCAATTTGGACCTTGCAGTCTTCCGGAATATTATATAAATCAAAATGGTCTTCCAGATCTTCAAGGAACTTTAAAGACCCCTCCAAACCATTGAAATAAATTGTTCCTGCATGCGGCACGAAATGGGCAAGCATTCTGCTTCGCTGAGAGGATTGAACTCCCTCAGGTACGACCCGCGACTCAGAGTAATAAGAAGCTGGTGCATTACGAGATGGTGAAGAATGCTTGGGTATGTGTAGATTATTCATATCCAAGTCAGAGCCACAGGCTTCGTACAAATTGTCCAAACAAACACCATTACCCTCGAGACTTGCCGGAAGGTGGAAATTTGCAGTTGTCTCAGGTAAGGAAGCCATGGGTAATAATAGTCAGGATCTCGTGTTCGAGAAAAGTTCGGGCGCCAATTATAATGAATTAGCTTTGTTTATCTTTTTGCTAAGCTAATTATTATGAATGAATAATGCTCTAAGCTTCAAAATGATGAATTCCCAAAAGGGTGTTGTTACTCGTTAATTATGAACTTAAACAAAGTCTCAACGCTGGTTATTTATATTAAGTAATCAAAGTCATAAACCTAACAGCCAGACAGAGGTCTGACAAAACTAAGAATTGAGAAAGACTGAACTTACAGAACAACTTGTTTATTATGAAGACTCCTGGTCAACTAAGGCACTCATATATCACTACTACATAACAACACACTGCAACGCAACACCAACAACACCAACCACCCTCAACTCCAACGCAACACACAACTACAACGCAACCAACTCCACACAACACAACCCTCCACACTTCTCGATGAACGCGCCTATATACGAGCTACCACCACGTCATGACTTACACTCATTGCCAGATCTCATTCAGCGGGTGAAATAATATTCCGTTCAGTAGGAAGATAATTTACATAGTAAAATAAAATAACCAGAGATAGTAAAATCAAAAGGAAAGTGAATATAGAGTATACGTTACAACTATTTTGAATTGCTTGCTGACTCTGTGCACCCAGCAGTGTTGCATTTTTTCCTGAATGGCGACGGTGTCTTACTAGAATACAAATGCGCAGAGTCACAGATCCAATATTGTGTAGGAATGGTTTCAGGAACACAGTTCAGACCTCCAGCACATAGATTGGCCTCCGAACTCCCCAATATCAATTCCATCTTGTGGGACAATATGGAACTTCATATCAGTCGCCTGAAGACACCAATCACTTCCATACCTGCATTGAAGGCCGCATTGCACACAGCTTGGTTGGCCACACCTTCCAACTCCATCCGGCATCTTATTGAATCGATGCCACGTCGGATAGCTGCTGTACTGAGACCGAAAGGAGGACCTACGAAGTATTATTCGGTGGTCATAATTCAGTGATTACTCAGTATATTTTCACACGACTTGTCAAAATTGTGTGAAACACAAAATAATCTGCATTTTGATAATGATAAATGTTTCAAACATGTAAACGTCCACTTTTAGGCGTAAGTGTTTCGGAGTCCGTTTGGGCTCCATAAAGTTTGTCATTTATAAGTTTTGGGCTTTCCTTTGCTATGTTCCCACTCCCCACTCCTTCTGCTGCAGCTGATTCCCTTGTTTCTCGTTTCCGTTCCGCACTTCGAGAACGCCTCGAATTTGAATACGTTGTCTCCTCTCCTTAGGGTACCCAGGCAATGTTTTCCAGCTTTTGTCGACCTCCCTTGGTTCGCTATTAATAATGACTGTCTCTCATTAACTGTACAATCGTCACTCACGAATTCTTGC
Organism: Macrothele yani; assembly: GCA_039090855.1. Taxonomy (NCBI): domain Eukaryota; kingdom Metazoa; phylum Arthropoda; class Arachnida; order Araneae; family Macrothelidae; genus Macrothele; species Macrothele yani. The sequence goes on from CM077011.1 coordinate 111,630,179, forward strand.
ATTATTGGGCTCCCAAACCTTATCGCTTTCATACTGTCTTGATGCGTGGCACTTCACGATTCTCCATGTAAATGATTTGCAAGTACACTATATTGAGAAAAGTCACCAGGACACCTAGAAGAGAAACACAACATAGCATTTATTGACATACATCAGTACGGTGTCGGTCCACCTTTGGCCTTAATGCATGCACTGACCTTTCGAGACATGCTTTCGACAAGGTTTTGGAACACAGCGATAGGTATGCGCTTCCATTCAGTACATAATGATGCCGCTAACTCTTGCTTAGAAGTAGGCCTTGGTTCCAAACTTCTTATGCGGCGCTCTAATTCATCCCATAGGTGCTCCATGGGATTAAGATTAGGGCTCTGTGCTGGCTAGTCCAGACACGATATGGAATTATCGTCAAACCACGCAATAACAATCCTTGCTTTATGGCTCGGTGCATTATCCTGCTGGTACCAACAAGGCTCGGTTCCATAGTATTGCCAAAGAGTTGGTAGGGCATAATTGCCCAGAATATCGAGGTAGACGTGATGGTTAACAGGTTTGTCCACGATAACCAATGTGCCGGGAACATATCACGAAAAACACCCCCACACGAGTACACTGCCAGCTCCAAACATGACCGTAGGAACAGTAGTACACTGCCAGCTCCAAACTTGACCGGAGGAGCAGTAGTACACTCTGGTAAATAGCGTTGCCCCCGCTGCCTGCATACCCACATACGGCCATCAGACTGATGGATCATGTATCTGGATTCATCAGTCCATAGGACCCGCTTCTATTGATCTAAGGTCCACGATAAATGTTCTTTACACCATAATGAACGTCGAGTAGCATTCCGAGTGGAGATGAAAAGCTTATGAGCAGCGCACGACCACGGTAACTCATGGAATGAAGTTCTCTGCGAATGGTACGTCAATAAACCGAGGTTCCAGCGGTTTTACTCACCTGTGCAATGAGGCCTTGTAGAATACTCCGTCGATTAACTGTAACGACTGTCCAGAGGCTTCGACGTCTTCTATCAGTGATCTTCTTTGGTCTACCGGTGCGTTTTGCGGCTTCAGACACGCCATGTGTCTTCCACTTATTCAGTACACCAACAGTTGAGTTGGGTATGTTTAAATGCCTCTCAGCTTCTCTTAGGGACAGCCCAACAATCTTTCCTTTCTCAAAGTCAGTTCTCTCCTGCCGCGACATTTTCACTCAACCTCACAGTGAGATATGATCGCGGTCAGCTGCAGGCTTGTTTTTATACCGTTTGCAGCTGTACCGAGCATCTTAACAACCCAGCAAATCCGTTCATTTGCTCTTGAAGGTGTGTCCGGTGACTTTTGTCAATATACTGTATGTTTTTGCTAGTAATTTTTTTCTTTTTCATGCGTTAATTTGCATTTATTAAACTAAGTGCCTCACCAGTGCTTGCTGTATTTTACAGATAAGGTGTTTGATAAATTCTAATTGCTGTACAGGCCTCACAACGATTCGTCATGCTTGCAACAAGACGCGGTTTAGATCGTCGTCACCGAAAAATTCCTGTTTTCATATTGGCAACCGAACGTAAAAATGGATCCACTGGCCGTTGGGTTCTTCGAAAAATGTGTGATGTTCGTTCCTCACATCGTCTACAATTTATGAAAAATTCCTTCTTTGCTTAAAAAAATTAAGAGAGAGAGAGAGATGATGCAACGTACTACAGAGGTGAAACATGTGTCAAGACGACAAATCTGCAGCGATACATTCCGTCGGTGTAGCTTAGTCGGTTAGAGAAAATCTCTCCGGAGCGAGGCAAAGTGGATTCGATCTCCGTCGGCGACGTGGATTCGATCTCCGTCACCGACACGGATTCGATCTCCGTCACCGACACATTTGTGGGTTCCAAAATGTACTGCAAATTGTGTGTGACAGAAAAATTCTGCTTCGTTTACAAATTAAAATACTAAAACCCCTGCGTCTTACTTTAAATTATGCGCCGCAGTGTAATTAGCGTCAGAGTTGTACTAGGGTAAGCGAATAAGACTAAGGAATTCTGCTATTGTTTTGGGGTTTAACGACCCCTCCACGAGCACAAAAAAGGCTGTAATTTCTTTTTGATTTCACCCAGAAATCTTTATATGGTTTACACCCACAGCGAAGGTTTAGACGCAACTTTCTGGGCCCCATGGGATTTCTCTTTTGCGTATCAGAAACGAAGTTACATTAGAGTGAACCTAGAGGCTCAGATACAATAGAGGGTAGACAGGTAAGTAGGGGTGCCAGATTGAAAGTACGAATCGACGTAGTTGGGAGTGTCAGAATATGACGTCACAACGAGCACTTCCAGGGAGAAAGAGCAAGGGCGGGGGAAGGGACAGATGACCGTATGTTTATGGAGGAAGGGGGTCTAATACACCGGGGCCGACGGCTTAACATGCTCATCCGACACACGGCTAGTGTTTAGTGTTCAGAGCAACAAAACCTACCTGGTGGTACCGATCCCGCTACCAGATGGTCGTTAGGCTGTTGCTCTACCCTCGATGTTGTGATAGGCCACTCCTCGTGTTCCTCTAAAGGCTGTAGGAGTCTCCCGTCCCTTACAGCCCAACTCTATAAGATGTAAGTAGTCGCTTGTCCCTTTTTTGGGGCCACTGGTTTTAGGGAGGAGAAAGAGCCGTGCCGTAAAACAAGCACGTCTCATTCGTGTCTAGAATCGAGGACCATCTCGGAAGAATGGTCTCAAGCCAGCGCTTGGACCACTGTGCCACCTAGGCGACCGTCCGAATCTGGTCTAGGTTTGAGTCCAGAATGAAGCAACCTTACGGCACTAGGTTTCTCCCGTCCCTAGAACCAATTGCCGTAAATTAGGGATGGACGACTTCTCCTAGCCTTAAATGCTCCAGGAGTCATTGTTCCAATCTAAAAGAAGAAGAAGAAAAAAAAATAGAGGAAAATGCACACGCGGCACTGTTCTAATTACAGATAGGGGGCTTATATACAGGAACTTTTTAAGAACCTCTGAGTCCGCCCAGCGGTCATGGTACGAGAGCCACCCCGACGTGTGCGTGCAGATCTGTATCTTTTTCATCATCTAAAATGTAAAATTATTGCTTGGTATATCTTATCGTTTTCATTTCAAGGAAATACGCTACAATTTTCTTGAAATGTTTTTAGGTAATGCATTTCCATATACAATTGAAACAGAGGTGAAGCACGAGTTGTTCTTGATGCTGCAACCTTTTAGCTATTCGCCTTTAACCTTTAACCCCTTAAGCGGTCGATGTATCTGAACCAAATATCACCTAAAATGTTCTACGCCGCAGAACATTTGCAAAACCCGGTCCCTATTAAAAATGTTCACACAGCGACTGGTTTTACGAAAGCTACTTCCAAACAATTCCTTCACTTTTTCATCTCAGCAGCAGTACCGGCCGTAAACCTGTCAAAAGTGATAAGGTATTATCTGCTCCACACCACTTCCAGTCCGCGGAAAGATAGAGATGGGCTAGTCCCTCTGACACCAAAGAATGAAGGCGAAGACCCCTGACACGAACATCATGCCACTGGGAAGAAAATAGCGACTCGAACATCTTCTCTCTATCCTTTCTCAGGTTTGTTGCCATTCTTACAGCCATTTTAGCAGGTAATCAGTCAAAAAGGATTAGAGTCAATCTTTCCCTAAATGACCATATTCAATAGCAAAACTAACGGGTAAGCAAGGCTTTAGGAAGCGCAAGTTCAACATTCGTTCCATACGTGTTCGGCACACTTCTGAGACAGCGAATATATTAGCTCGAGCTGATTTCAGACCACTTTGCTAACTCCGAGTTAATTTGTTCCAGCCGGTTAAAGGATTAAGGTACTGCCTCATCTCACCGAGGTGTTCGTACATTGATCACCGGCAAAAGAATAGTCTCTATACTGTATCTAGAAGAATGCAATTTTCTACTGCGAATATTTAAATGAAAAAAAAATCCAGCAAAATTCGGGTAACTGTGGTATTTATTGATTTCAATAGACTTTTCTTCGACAAACTCTCAACATCGGCGTTTGTCGGTTCTTTCAAACTCAACAGTTGGCACTCAATAAACTAATTTCAAATTTAGTTGGATATAGAGAGATGAGAAGTGCGAGAAAAAAGAAATGAGAAGTGCGAGGACAGATTTTAAAGAAATTTTGCACGCGTAGCTTTTATTAAGACTTGTATGCAAAATCCTTTGAAACCGAACAGACACTACCGAATTCGGAATACGATTTAAACAATAAATTCGAAGTTACAGTAGGCTTCTTCAGTGTATTTTGAAGCAACGGACTTTTGGAATTGTTACAGAAATTCTGTTTAAACAAAATATGTTGTTCAGAGCTGAGTAAATAATAAATTACTAAAACGTATTTTATATTGAAACCTTTTTTTAGAAATTATAAATTTGTAATTATTAATAAAACAGTCATTCCGAAACATTTCCTATGAAAATATCCGTTAGGTTTGTTGGTTTCCTACGTAAAAGGAAATTGTGGATGTGTGTTCGGTTTTGACTTCTACTGCTGCGGATATTGCAGAGATCCCAAAAATTTAAATCCTCAACCCCAGATATGGGGTGAAATTTCACTTCAAGTGCATAACACTACACTCATTCTTAACTTGCACTTATTTGCCAAAGTAATTACAATGTTAAATCAACAACGAAATAAATTTAAGATATATCTGAACATTAAATATGTACAGGGTGCATAGGAAAGTCCATTTAGCCTGGAATAACTTGCGAACGGAGCATAACTGTACGTCTCGCAAGTGAGATAACGGTATAGTAAAGCGACTACGCCCAATCGAATCCAACCAACAGCAGCTCCCCTAGTGGCGAAATGCGGAAGTTAGCCATTGCAAATCGAAAACGAAAAGAGATAGAGGAAAATTTTCAATTACAAAGTTGTAGAACATCAATTAATTAGTACAAAACGACATTTGTTTCACACGGATAAGATAAATTGTCGCCTGAATAACCTACAATGTCTGAAATCGATACGCGACGATTCGAATCTGCATATTCACATTTCGCAAATGTAGCCGTATGCAAATACAGATTGTGACGTTGTGCGGTACCTACGATATAAAAACCAGTAGCAGGATGTACCCTGATCAGAAGTTCAGGTCTACGTACGCTGTGTGAGAATGGCGAGCTTGGATTTCTGGGGTTACGTAAAAAATCAGGTGTACGCAATAGCGCCTACAAGTCTGCTGGATCTACGTCGTCGTGTTACAGATGCTTGCAATAGTGAGACACCTTCCATGCTGAGGAATGTGCATGCAGAGTTACTTTCACGAATACAAATGTGTATCGTGGGCAAGGGCGAACTATTCGAACATACTCGACATTAACTTTTTATCACTGTGCGCCAGTTTGCCTTATTTGTTTTTGTTTTGTTTGACGTCATCAAACTGTATTGACATAAGTACGCACTTATGCAATAAATTGCGTGTATTTGCTCATACCTATGCCTGCTTCCTTTAAACATTCACACAAAAGGTCGCGCTTCGATTACGGACATTTTAGGGTATTCAGGCGATAATTTATCTTATCCGTGTGAAACAAATGTCGTTTTGTACTAATAAATTAATGCTCTACGACTTTTTAGTTGGAAATTTTGCTGTATCTCTTTTCGTTTTTGATTTACAATGGCTAACTACCGCATTTCGCTACTAGGAGCGCTGCTATTGGTTGCATTCGATCGGGCGTAGTCGCTTTACTATACCGTTATCTCACTTGTATAACTGTACCTCTCTCCGGTCGCAAGTTATTCCAGGCTAAAGGGACTTTCCTATGCACCCTGTATACAGTAGTTTCTAAATTAAATGCTGCATGCTGAACAGAGAAATCACAAAACTAAAGTAACTATTTTGGAGCTATCTAAGAAATCGACATCATAGAGGCATTTAATATTTTAATTTCTACACCGAAAGAAAAGAATGGAGTTAGATGGTTTTATGTGCTGTAGAAATTAAGTAATAATGAATTTCCGCGTTATTTCTAACCACCGCAAGATCGAATTTCAGCAGCAATTACACAAAAATATTCTGTTCGGTAACCAGAAAGTTAAAAGCTCCAGGAGCTGAAATCTTTCCATTATTTATTTGCTATAATTTAAATGGAGAGGCCAAAATGGCAAGGGCTATAATATATTCATATAAAAATGAACGTGGATGTTTGTATCAACTCTGCAGGAAGGCAAGATTTTCAAGTTTTCGGAAGAGTTGACCACAGGCATTAAAGTTGATTCCTGCGTCTTTATGCCAGAAGAAAAGAGTTGCTGTTCCATCCATATGAACTGCAGATTTATTTTTCGTGGTTTTCTAGATTATGTGTAGGTAATGTGTAAACAGAAATAATCGTTCTTATCCATTTTCAGATGTAGCTTCATAAACCATTTATATTCTGCGCTATAATTAGGGAGAACAATCAGGATTACCTCTAAAGTTTGGTAATGGAATTTCTATCAATTTATTATCTCAAACAGTTATACGAATTTATATTCTTAAAAAAATTATGTACGACGTTATTAATCAATGCATATTGTCCAAAACGTAAGCACGAAGGAGCAAAAGATCAACGAGTAAAGCAAAAAAAGTTGGCCGTTGAATTTATACTGTGAAATTTCTACACATATCTCTCATTAAAAAAATTAAACCCATCAAAAGTTTTCTTGAGAGGTCTTCTGGAAGCATTTCATGCCAAAAACAACATTCTCCAAGATCCTGAGTTTGATAGCAAACTTTGGAACCTGGATAATTCGAATCAATGTTTACCAACACAAAGAAGCAGTGTTGAGTTCAGTGACTGAATAAATGAAGGAACGGAAATGGATTGGCAACACAAGAATCATCTGCAGTTGAAAATTTCAATTAGAATCCTGGAAATACCAGTGTTTGACTTCTGAAAGTTACACATATTATTGAGAATCACGTTAAGCTAACATACAGTACATTATACTGAAACTTGATTTATTTCATTTTCAGAAATTTGGGGAAACTTACAAATATATTAATATCAAATGTAACTTACTACATTGTCACTCCACTCTAAGTTATATGCCTAACTAATTTTTTCTATTGCGTAATTGATTACGCATAACGGGATTAAATCGCATTTTCTATTTACATGAGAAAATAAAGAATGAATAAGGTAATAATAACTTACACTTGTGTTTATTTTCCTTGCCGACATAACATTCATACTGTGAAATATGTATAACATTTGTATTGGATTTTTTTTTTTTGGTTTGAGGTTTAACTACTACCGTGTGCAACTCAATGTGCTACAAGCAGTCGCCTATCCCTAATTTAGAGCCACTGGTTCCATACAACATGCTTGCCTCACCGGGATTCGAACCTATACCCCACCCGGTCGAATGGCCATAAGCCATCACTTAGACCACTGCACCACCGGGGAGACAAATAGATAAAACCAAATGCTAACACTTAATCACCACAACGAAATCTTTTTTAACAAGCATTAGAACAAGTCACTCGATTATAAACCAGAGCGCAAATGCCACACATACTTCTCAAGCAATGGGATTTTCTTTATCTACATGTTACTGACTTGACTGCTTGCTAGTAGCTCTCAATAAAGTGAGCTACTATTGGAAGATTTGACGTTAAGTAAGAAGACGTAAAGAGAAGTAACATAATTAAAACGTGCAACCAAATTGGAAATTTAAATTACAGCATATACGCCGCAGATCACTTCCTGTCAGCCAGATATCCAGTTATCCATGATTCGTCAACAACACAACAAACGATGTCGAAAAGAAAAAAAAAACAAGAAAGATGACATCGAGTTTTCGGGTGTAATAAGCACGTCTTTTGAATCCGTTCTGACGCAAATTAAATTTATCAAAGCTATTCAAAGTCAATGGAACCGGTATGGAAAACAATAGATCTGAACAAAGAAAGAAGATTTTCAATCGGGTTTTTAATCCCTCAGATATTGCTGTAAACGGAATCGTTAGTTTACGCCCTCTGGTTGCAGACTTTTGTGCGTTAAGAAAAACATGAATTTACATGAGAAACATTTCGCACCGGAAACGCTCTCCAACACAGATAGAATCTTTCAAATCGGACTCTTAGAAACAGAGGTATCGACAAAAATAATATGTGACTTTGCGTCCGCTGGTGGGAAAACTTTGCATTTTTTTAGGAAGAAAGTATTCTAAAAAGGTTTATCCATATGAGCCGTATCGGTCCAGGAAAAACAAAAATTAGTCGAGTTTTCAGGATCACAGATTTTGCTACAAATACATCAGAAGCAGATATTAACACTTATGCCCCATGGTAGCCATTAATTATTTCAAGAAGAAAATGTTCGAAAAAGGTTTGTCGACATGAGTAGTATCGGTCAACAAACGACTTTTATTTCAACCGAGATTTTAGAAGCTGATAGACTTACGCCACCTGGTGGCCAAATAATTTTTTGCAAAACTTAGAGCCGCCCCGGTGGCACAGTGGTCTAAGCGATGGCCTCTGATCATTCGTCCGAACGGGGTCCGGGTTCGAATCCCGGTGAGGCATGGATGTTGTGTTTGTCTTACGGCACTGGTTCTCTCCCTTCCCTGAAACCAGTGACCTCAAATTAGGGACGAGCGACTGCCTATAGACCATTGAGTTGCTCACGGTGGTCGTTAAACAAACAAACAAGCAAACAAACAAACAAAAATGAGATATTATGTGCAAAGGATTTCCCTTCAGGAGCTGTATCCGGTGAAGAAATTTTTTTTTCAAATCGGAGATTTAGAAGCAGAGATATAGGGGAAAGCAATTTACCTTTACGCCCCCTAGCGGAAAGTCTATGAATTACTTGAAAATTTTGAAATTATATGACAAATATGTCACACTGAAAACACTATCCAACACAGAAGGAATTTTTCAAATCGGACTCCTAGAAGTAGAGATACTGACAAAAATAAGATACACATCTACGCCCCCTGGCGGAGAAACTGTGGAATATTTTAAGAAGAAAATTTTACAATATTCCGAAAAGGTTTATCGATGTGAGTGGCATCAGTCCACGAAAGAAGTTTTTCAATCGATATTTTAGAAGTTCAGATTTTATGGCAAATACATCAGATGCAAAAATTAACACTTACGCATACTGGTGGCCAAAGTATTCTTTACCAAAAATTTGAAATTATATGCAAAAGATTTTCCATCAGAAGGTGTATCCTTTGAAGAAAATTTTTTTTCAAATCGGAGCTTTAGAAGAAGAGTTATCGGGAAAAATGTAATTTACTTTTATGCCCCCTAGCGGAAATTATATACATAATTTGAAAAAGTAACTATATCTAAAATACTCTTCGACATAAATGGAATCGAAAGATAAAAATTTTTTTCAATCGGATGTTTAGAAGCAAATATGTGGAATAAAACGTATTTTTGAATTCGACATCATCTGCATTTACGCCGTCTACCGGCGAAATTGTACATCGTAAAAAAAACCGAAATGAATGATCATCATTCTCATATTTCAAGCTTCCCAATGCAAAAAGAATGTTTCAAATCGGACTAATAGTTGCAGAGATATCGTGGGTACAGACGGACGGACGGACAAACCGATAACATAAGCACGACCTTTTTTTTACAAAAGACGTGCTAAAAAATATTTGATGGTCCATTTCTTCATGTAGCAGAAGAAAAGGTTTACTTCAGATGATAAGTTAACCTAAAGTTTTATAATTGTTCCCTTCGCAGATAAGCGTTGGTCAAATCGAGTACTCTTACAAAAGATACCAAAAATAAAGTTTAATAATTAGTGCTACTTACATAAAGCAGCATGGCTCATTGCTACTATAAAAGCGATTTTCAGAACAGCTTTCATTTTGGAGTTGTAGTTGCAGGGAATGAGGATAACACTATATCTGTGATTCCAGGATCCTTTGCACCATATATATACCCACTAATTTTTTTTTTATTATGCATGCGTATGTTACATGGGGTAATAAAACAATACTGTAAAAAGTGCAATAAGAGATTTTCTTAAGGTTTTTCACGAACTGACTACAAAGTAAAGGAAGATGGGTTTATATCTTTTCGTGACCAGTCGGCCTAAAAGATCCGCGTAAAGGAATTACAGATGAGAAATCCTTTCATTGATGTCATACCTGGATCGAGGTTGAATTGCACTGCTGGTAGCACAGAGTTTCTATTGAATACGAGTCAGCGCTTTTCTGAAGCTATAAAACATCTGAAGACTTTTTCACGGATGTCATGCTATGCCATAAATTTGTAAATTCGAAGTGCAAATAATTCTTCCCGTTAGTCGGGTGAGCACTGTTCTGAAATGAAACAATAGATTGTTATTATTCGCTTCAGGAATCGTTTGTATATTTCCCAAACTTAACTTTACTACATCGAAAAGAAAAAAATGTTGCCCCGTAAATACGTGATGAGGAAATCACTTTATTTTCAGAGGGCGCACTTCAAAAGACGTCGGAAAGCGAAACAAAAGGAAAGCACACAAGCATCGAAAACATTTTTTCTTTACTTGCGCGTTCTTGACGTCATGGAACTGACAATAGATATTGTTTGCGAAATAAATTCCCGGAGTTGCAAGTTAACGTGAAACCTTCCTAATGAAAAAATGACGGTAAAAAAACAGCATTTAGTTCCTGTTTGAAACATTTTGGCGAGTGAAGAGATTGTGATTTCATGCTATTATATAAAAGATACGGATCTGATTTTTGTGTAATTTGTAAGTATCTTTCTTTATTTTCACATTCAGAGAGAAGGAATGGAACAACCCATCACTCACTCTTTGAACATGGCGAAACCATCTCAAAATATTTATTGCATTCTGCTAACAATATTTTGCTTTACTTACACTTCTGCAACCCAAATTCTTTACGCACGCAATCAGAAGTTGTTTTGCCGCAAAACTCCCGTTAAATATTAGTGTTGCCCAAGGTAACGTTTGGATAACACAAGAAAAATTACGGAAATAAATCAAATAACTTGACCTGCTGCTATTTCGTCTAGCCAGAATATACACCTATGAGCCATTACATTACGTCCACCCTAGCCTAGAGAAATGAGCGCTCCTGGAGACCAAACAGTGGCGCAAGTGAGTTTCACAGAGAACTGTATATATACAACCCGAGGACCGGCTTTCGGTAAGTAGAGTGTTCGGAGTCGGAATGGGAAAAGCTGCCGATTTATCGGAGTTTGACAAAAGACAAATTGTGACGACACGGTGCCTCCGAACTACGATCTCGGAAACGGCGCGGCTTGTGGGTTGTTCACGTGCCGCTGTAGTGAGTACGTATCAAAAGTGGTGCAGAGATGGCCAAACGACGAGCCGTCGACCAGCTGTGTGTCGTCCGCAGCTCATTGATGCCAGAGGGAAGCGGAGACTGTCGCTCATTGTTCACAGCAACCGCAGGGCCACAGTGCGACAAATCCCCCGCAGCAACAACAGTGTTGATCAGGGCAATGTGTCACAGCACACAGTTCATCGCAGCCTTCTGCGCATGAACCTGCGTAGCTGAAGAGCCAGCAGGGTCCCCGTGCTCACCTCACATCATCACCAACAACGCACGAAACGGGCCCAAGAACATCGAGATTGGATCTTGGATGATTGGAAGAAAGTGGCCTAGTATGACGAATCAAGGTTTCTGGTGCATCGCGTAGATGGCCGAGCGCGGATACGCTGATTATCAACGGAGGCTATGGCACCTGGATGCAGTGTTGGACGGAAACAGGGGTGGTAGCGACGGTGTTATGCTGTGGGAAAAGTTTTCTTGGGACACTTTAGGCCCCATTATCGCAATAGTACAATTCTGACAGCTGTCAGGTATCTGAACATCGTTGCGGACCAAGTTCACCTATTCATGGCAACTGTGTTCCCTGCTGGTGATTGCCATTACCAACAGGATAATCCGCCATGCCCCAATGCCAGAATCGTCAAGGAGTGGTTCGAGGAACGTGCTGGTAACTTTCTGTTAATACCCTGGCCTCCAAATCCACCTGACAGAACCCAATCGAACATTTGTGGTTTAACTTGAAAAGCGGGTTCGCGCTAAATCACCACCACCCCGAAATGTACGGGAACTGGAAGGCCTGCTGTTGACATTATGGTACCAGATACCCCAGAATGCCTATCGCCACCTCATCGAATCGATGCATCGCCGAGTGGCCGCTGTTTTGTGGGCTAAAGGGGTTCTTACAGCTTATTAGGTAGTTGATCATAAAGTAATGGCTTATTGGTGTTACTAACAGATCTGCAACCTAAATTCATTACGCACGTAATCAGAACTAGTTTTGCCGCAAAACTCGCTTTAAATTTTACTGTTACCTAAGGTAACGTTTGGATAGCACTAATATTTAAAGAAAAATTACTGAAATAAATCAAATAATTTGACTCGTTGCTATGTTTCTAGCCAGAATATTGAATCTACTAGTTAGAACGCAGACAGTGGTCCGACGTTAAAAGCAATGTAAGGAATAATTCATTGCTTGAATGTAAGCATCACGTTTCCTTTAGCTAACCTCATGCCAATGATTTGTCTACGACGGTTTGTCTCACATGAGGTTTGTTAGTGGATATACACTGGTGCTCAAAATTAAAGAAAGAAACACAAAAACAAAGTAACAGGCAATAACCGACAAGGGAAAGAAGAAAGAACAGAAATAATAAGAGAAAGAGCAGAAATAATAGGTATTATAAAAATAATAAAAGAACCAAAGTGGAGATGTGCTGGACATTTTGAAATACTCAAAGATGGACACGATTAATAACAGAATGGCAACCGAGAGATGGAAAGAGACGAAAGGGACTCCAGTGAACAAGATGGAGAAATGACCTTCAGAAATTTAGAGGTGCTAAATGGTGGACTGAGGCTAAGGATTGAGGAAGTTGGAAAAAACTGTAGAAAGTCTATATCCTGCCGTGCGTGGGGGTCAAAAGGCTAAGAAGAAGAAGAAGAAGAACCGACAAAGAAATTAACATAAGGAAAGGAACTTTATGTATGCTGTGTGATATAGTTGTTCATACTTGTGAAGATGAAAGAATTAAAATGCATAGAAATGCGCCCAAATTATGGGCCTAAGAAAAACTCAGTGAAAAAGGCATGAAACGATATCATTTAAATCAGTAAAAAACAGAGAAAGAAGTTAGAAAATCATGCAATGCATTGATTATGATACGCTTTCCAACATACTAGAAATCATTACTCAAGTTATGAGGATAATGGCTGTAGAAAAAATCTCGCTCCTATGACCTGACCTTTGACCCAATTTTGATGATATTCAACAGAACCGGTAAAGTATACTTTCGGAACAACGAGAGAAAGTTTTGTCCCAATCAAAGCATTTTCACGTAAGTTATAATGCATAAGGGTGATGGAATGTATCCCGTTCTTATGTCCTGATCTTTGACCCTATTTCTTCCATTTTCAATAGGGTTCGTCCCCAGGTGGTCCCTTACCACATACTAAAATTTCATCGATATCGAATCATTTTTACGTGAGTTATCGTGCAGATGGGAAGACGGACGGGCAGACTGACAAAGCTGGAGCATATACGCTTCTTCAACCTACGGTTGGAAAGCGTAAAAAACGGCGCTACAGTTTTCAACACGACCAGAGTGCGACAGTGTTCAACACGACAATGATGCTACAGTGTTCGACACGACAATGGTGCTGCAGTGTTCAACACGACAATGGTGCTACAGTTTTTAACTGTTTTGTGTAGTACGATGTCAATCACTATGGCATAAATCAAAGTTTCTTCCAATGGCCATAAATGTGTTTGATTGAAGAGGAAAATTTTAGACTCCTTTTCTCCTTTGTGTAAAAAGTCTCTATTTTCTTTCTCACACCTCAAATTTACCATAAATATCAATCCAAATGTTTATTTGTCACCGTTATATTTTTCTGGATTTTTCTCACGTTGATAGCTGTGACACATATAGAGAATATCATAGTTCATTCGTATGAAAATTAGTAATGCGAAGATTATAAACAATAAGGAAAATGAAAAATAAATATACTGAAAAGCTAAAAACTATATAAAAACAATATATATAAGATGTATTTCAAGACATTAAACTTTTTTGTGGAACTTTGATTTATGTCAGGGTGATTGCCATCGTACCACACGAAAGAGTTAAAAAGCTCTTCAAAGTTCGGTTCCTTGTTTTAATTTAAGTAACATTTAAAATCGTTGCATTTTAATCGAAACACTTAAACAGGAAAAAACATTGTGACATACCACAGAGGCAAAGCACGTATCAAGACGATAAATCTGCAGCGATACATTCCGTCCATGTACCTTAGTTGGGAGACCAACTTACTCCGGAGTGAGAGGGTGAGGCTTCGATATTCGTCACGGACGAACTTGTGTTTTCACAAACTCACATGTAAATAACGTCCGCTGGCTGACCTTTTTTTCCTGCCTTGTAACAAGAATTCCATCAAATCAGAAAATTTCCACGGTATTCCATCCATTGTGAGGATCCCGTTTCCAACTCTGGTGTGCACTGCAGGCTTTGACAGACTATTTCGGATTTTTACCCGTTGGTGTTGGTAAAGACTCATCACTTATTTCGACTTTTTCAGACTCATCGCTTATTTCGGATTTTTACCCATTGGTGTTGGTAAAGACTCATCACTTATTTCGACTTTTACAGATTCATCGCTTATTTCGGATTTTTACCCGTTGGTGTTGGTAAAGACTCATCACTTATTTCGACTTTTTCAGACTCATCGCTTATTTCGGATTTTTACCCGTTGGTGTTGGTAAAGACTCATCACTTATTTCGACTTTTTCAGACTCATCGCTTATTTCGGATTTTTACCCATTGGTGTTGGTAAAGACTCATCGCTTATTTCGGATTTTTACCCATTGGTGTTAGTAAAGACTCATCACTTATTTCGACTTTTACAGATTCATCGCTTACTTCGGATTTTTACCCATGGGTGTTGGTAAAGACTCATCACTTATTTCGACTTTTCCTGACTCATCGCTTATTTCGGATTTTTACCCATTGGTGTTGGTAAAGACTCATCACTTATTTCGACTTTTACAGACTCATCGCTTATTTCGGATTTTTACCCATTGGTGTTGCTAAAGACCCATCACTTATTTTGACTTTTGCAGACTCATACACTTACCAACACCATTGGTAAAAGTCCGAAATAAGCGATGAGTCTGTAAAACTCAAAATAAGTTATGAGTCTTACCAACACAATTGAAAATATACATATATATAATTATGTATAATTATAAATTGAGTCTCTAATTTATAGTTCAAAGCAGATTTGTCCGTGTTAGGTCCGGGTCGGGTCAGGGTCCAAAATGTTTGGCCCGCTTCCAAATCTGGGCATGGGTGGTTCACCAGTCTGCTCCGCTTCCTGAAACCAGTGTCCCCTAGGTAGGTATAGGCGACTGCCCTAGTTGCTCACGGTGTCGTTAAATCACCCCAAAAAAGAAAAGAAGTTCAAAGGAAAACAACATCATAATCTCTCTCTATATAAAAGTGAAAGTATGTATATTTGTATGTTTGTTCCGCATACGTTCCTAAATGGTTTGATGGATTTGCACCAAAATTGGCATACATACTCTTCATCACCCAGATTAAAATACAGATGAGACGATTTTTATAAATTCCATCCCTAAGGGGTTCAAAAGGGGTCAAATGTGTTTTTACGGGGCCCTCTATAGATTGGGCAAAAGTCGGCTGCTGGGGTATTACTCCGCGTGTCAGAGTAACGGTCGTCAGGTGATGCCTTACTCCTAGCAAGATTCATCCGTTCAGGCAAACGGGGAAGAGTCCGAATGGTTACGCGCCATTCTCAACGGTTTTCTATGCGATTTGTTAGGAAGGGCCTTATCTACACTCCAGAAAGCTGAATGCGGAGTGCAGGAAGTGCATTGTAGTACATGTTTGCTATTTCGAGTTTTTAGGGCTCAGAACGGCCATTATAAATTGTGATAAGGTGTTGTCAGAACCGCAGGTGCAAGTAAAGTACTACTTTGTGATTCAGCGTGTTGAATAATTTTGAAGTGCTCTTTTCATCAAGTGTGGTGAAATACGTCAAAAAAAAAATGGAGTTCAGGCGAAAGCAAAGAAAATAAAATTACTTCGAGCTAATGAGACAACCGAACAACGTGATCGACGACTTACGGATCAGCGAGAAACAGCCAGTGTATCAAGGGCGGCATAAACCTCGGAACAGCGTGAAAAAGGCCAATGCCCACAGAGGAAAATGGGTGAAAATGCAAACGATATCTAATAAAAGCTGAGCGTTGTTCATCATGGTTGGAATTTTTTATAGTGCGATTTACATTGTTACTTGAAAACAAACTTTGTCTAACCCGGGCAACACCGTGTACCTCCGCTAGTACTAGATAAAGAAATAGGCAAAGTACACAACAAGGGTCCTTTTCTCATGCAATTCTTTATTATTTCTCGTTATGAACAATACTTTTTAGTTATTGTTGAACAAAATTTCACAAAAGGTGAGCGAACTATTGTTCTCGGTTTTAAGATCTACACTTCATTGCGCTTTACTAAAATGACGGCTAACTAGGATGAAATAATTCTGATTTAATCGTTGGAAACTTCATTTTGAGCAGGGCATTCTTCACGGGGAATACATACTCCATCAGCATCTCTTCTTACAGTCTCAGCGGGGCAGAAGCAACCAGGAGAACAGTCTTCCGGTTCGCATTTTAAATTCGGATACTGGCACGTTGCCGTGCATGTTCCGCACTCCAAGTATATCTCATTCTTCTTTTCTTCACACAACAATACGCCTGAAAAATATGTACATATATTTGATTATTATGTCACATGTGGAAAACTGAATAATAAATGCAAAATCATGTGCGCTTTATTCATCATAAATGTTGGAAAATGTTTAATTATAGACATCAGCCTTTTGAAGTTCGCTTGGGGTCACTAAGGTGTACCTCATGCTTTCAAAAATGTGGTTTAGAAGCTCAGTATGGAGATAATTCCGTTCCCTAATCAGGGTAGTTTTCAGCTCACAGGTTATCCTTGACTTGCAACTTGCCGTGCTATAGCATTCCAGGAGTGCTCGATGAGGTAAAGGTCTCAGGATCTGGCTGACCAATGCACCCTTTTTGTAAATCTTCACTTTCCAGGTATATATTCACAAGTCTTGCCCGATGGGGACGAGAATTATCGTCTGTGAGAGCAAATTATGGACAACCAGCGCCTCGAAAAATTCGTACATGGGGCTTTAAGATTTCTTCTTGATGCCTGTGTCCAATCAAATTCCTTATATCAAAGACATGCAGCGTGATAAAAAAACCAACTGTGATACCTGCCTACATCATTCTCCTACAAATCCCAAACTGTCGTTTCCCATTAGATTGAAGGGGAGATTTCAGGTGCCTGCGTCTCTTCGGATATATTGGATTCCAGAATCACTCGTTAGCAAAACTCTTGTTAAGAACACATGCCTCAACTTCTCAGGTGTTAGACTAAGACGATGCTGATGAGGATATTTTGTGTGTGCAAGGGAGATACCGAACCCAAGCCTCCTGGCAGACATTCCTCTTTATGGAAGTTTTCTGGATACTGTCCACCTTGATATTGATCTTCCTGTGGCCTAAGCAAGAAGTTAAAGAGCGGTCATGGGTCTATTGCACTTTGCAGTTAGCACTGCACCAGTTATCTTCTGCTGTTGTAGACCATGGCTGACTGTGGAATGTCAGTATGATGCAAATATCCGTATCTTGAAATTCGAATTCTGCTTTACAAGCAGTCGCCCGTTCTAATGATGGGCCACTGGTTCCAGAGATAGGAGAGAGCCAGTTCAGTAAACTACATACATTACCATTTTCTCATCCGGAACTGGAATCCGGGACCACTCGGACGAAAGGTCATATGCCAGCAATTAGACCACTGCACTATCGGGGCGCGATATCTTGAAACTGTTGCTGTAGCCTTGATATGGTACTTTAGCACGCATACGTAAATCCGGCAACCTCTACATGAGTTTGAACCCCTGTCATCCTTTCGATGACCCTCTACCTCTGACTGTCACTCAAAATGGTGTCGTGGAGACATTTGGTACAAAAATTATAGGCGACAGCAATCGGGGAGTCGCTAAATCACGAATAAAAGGCAGACCCCCTGGAGAGCTTCTTTTAAAGCTTTCCCTAATTTGCATAATCGGTGCTGTATCAGAATATTTGCGTAAGGATGCATTACTCACATACAGAGGATATTCACACATTCGTTGTATGATTGTCCAGCAACACAATTAATGTTTAAAATACAAGTAAAATTCTTTCTTTCTTAAATGTTCTATCTGATAGCTCTTTCTCTGGACTATGAACCTACATCTAGATATCCAAAATAACAGGGCATTTTTTAAAAATTGTAGTGGCATTTTATTCCACTCTTTTTTTACTGCTTTCCAGAGTTCAATCATTGTTTTAAGTGTGCGTTCAGAAAGCGCTCCTTTTAGCAGTTCAAATGCACAACATTCTAATGGTGACACATCGAGCAAAAGGTATAAACTTGGTACACGTCTCTTTTTTCAAGAAATAGAGTGGTAGATTTAAATGCTTTATCATAATGGAGTTCTACTTTTTGATGGCTCTGTAGAAAGAGGAATGGTATTTCCCCTTTAAATATAGGATTTAAAACATTATTTTGGTAATATGTAGAATTAATTTAAACATTCTTGTCAACTTTTCTTAACTTTAAATTCCCATTGCCCGAGAAACTAGCAAAGTGTTTAATCAACGCATTCTTTCAGTTTTTACTTAATGGAACGCAGACATGCATATTAACTAAAGAAAGATATTCAGAAGATAGGTACGGAGAGGTGCATGCTTGATATATTTAAGAAAGATAGGAAGAGGAAGAAATTCGTGGGTCAGGAAATTGGCAAGAGTTGATAACATCATGATTAAGCTAAAATCCCTGAAATGGCAATATGCCAGACATTTTTCTGGAAGAACTGACCACCGTTGGAGAACTGAAGTACTAAGATGGACCCTAAGACACAGAAAAGTACCTACAAGAAGACCATGTAGGAGATGGGCGGATGAAATCTGAAAGCATGTCGGTGTGACATGAAGGGCATTGGCTCACGACAGAAAGCTGGGGCAGTGACTTGAGGATACCTTCATCCAACAGTGGATTGATAATAATGATAGATGACATATCATCATCATCATCATCATCATTGTCAACCATTATCAATCCACTGCTGGATGAAAGCCTCCCCAAGTTTCGTCCACAAATGTCTTGGGTCACTCTCCTCCAAGTTAATGCGCAAAATTTTTGAATTTCATCCATCCACTTCCCATGTGGCTTTTTTCTGGGCATTCTTCTGTCCCTTGGTGTCCAGTCTAAAACGTCCGTTGTCCATCGGTGGTCCGTTCTTCTGGCAACATAACATGTCCATCCCATTGCCATTTCAGGGATTTTACTCTGATCATGATGTCTTCCACTCTTGTCAATTTCCTTATGCACGAGTTCCTCTTCTTATCTTTCCTGGCTACACCAAGCATGCACCTCTGCATGCGTCTTTCAGTTGTCTGCAGCTTTTCAATGTCTTTTTTAGTTAAGGTTCATGTCTCTGCTCCATATGTAAAAACTGGAAGGATTCATTGATGAAACACATTTCTTTTAAGATATAATTGCACATTGCTCTTGAAATTTGTACTGTTTCTTCGAAAAGCTCTCCAGCCAAGTTTTAAACGATATATATATATATAATTTTTGGAGCAAGACATATATATATCATCATCATCATCATCATTGTCAACCATTATCAATCCACTGCTGGACGAAGGTCTCCCCAAGTTTCCTCCACAACGGTCTGTCTTGTGTGCCAGTCTCCTCCATGTCACCCCTGCATACTTTCGAATTTCATCCACCCATCTCCCATGTGGTCTTCTTCTGGGTCTTTTCCTATCCCTTGGAATCCAATCTAAAATTTCGGCTGTCCATCGATGATCTGTCCTCCTGGCAGTATGTCCAGCCCATTGCCATTTCAGGGATTTAACTCTGATCATGATGTCTTCCACTCTTGTCATTTTTCGGATCCACGAGCTCCTCTTCTTATCTCTCCTGGTTACTGGCGCCGACTTGAAAAATTATTGGGGGTTCCGGAAATTTTTAATCGAATTACCCATGCATTTTTCAGAGTATTTAAGTCTAATTTAAATTTCATTCAGTCAGATTATCTGGCACAATAAAACGCCTGAAGTGCTAAAATGAAACAAATTATAGTTAATTACAGAATTTTTTTTTCTAGATAAGTATTTATTTCATTTATTTTGCTTTTGTAGGAGCGACATTATTATATACAATAGACAGATACTGTGAATTTCCAACCCAATTGTCTTTATAAAAGTAACAAAAACATGTAAAATTTATTTTAAGTTTTTTTTACCAATTTTAAAAATACCAACAATTTTTTTTTCAAAAGATTTCGGAGTTAAAATAGGAGGTTAGAACGAACAGGACATGGCATCAGCCGCACGCCCTGCGTTTTCCGTGGGTTCCACTTCGTATCAGCTGTGAATTCTCAGTATGCCCAACTTGGACTGCTTCTGTACTTTCTATAGAGAAACTGTCGACTGTGAAGAGGTTTTAGAGGTACTTCTGCAACATGCACAGTCAGGAAAAATGAGACTGAAATATACATGCACATAACTAAAAATTTGCAAAAAAATTACAGAAATGCTGTTTAGCATTTTTTAAAAAAAATTAAACAAAATTATGCTTCGTAGAGCGGAAGTGCTAATTGCGCATTAGCCAATCACGGCCTTGCTAAAGCTGTGGGACCCTTGTTGACTTTCAGGGGATGCTGCAGAGAGTAAGAGACGGCCGCTATCAATCTGTGCTGCAGCACAGGATTATAGGAAGTGACGTCACGTCACTGAAACCTCCCCACCCGGAGTGCGCAAGAAATCAGATGAACAGGTTTGGCTTTACCAGCGGCTGCTGATGCCATTTCCTCTCTGTTCTAACCTCCTTGGTCCCCGACTGTCCGAAGATAGGGTGAGTCAATTGACTGTACAACATATTGCCGCCTTTATCACTATGACCTCGAATAGGTTCTCGTCTCCGAATGTAAAGCTAGACTTTTGTATTTTGTGGGAACCCAGACAAACCGAAGAATTTTCTTTTATAAAGGAGGCAGTTATAAATGCTCTTAAACAACGATACTTAAGATATAGTCTCTCGCGTCAAATTTGATGAGCGCGAACAAACACTAATTTTTTTAGGCACAATAAACAGTCTGAGAGGTAAATTTTTATACACACTTTCTATGTATAGTAAACGGGGAATGAATAATAAAACACTTGAAGAATTGATAACGAAAAAAAAAATATACATAAACGCGTACGTGTATTTTTCCCACGAAATACGCGCAAAAATATTAGGGGTTCGACGAACCCACAATAAAATTATTGGGGGTTCAAAAAGCGTCGCGAACCCACGAAGCCGGTGCCTATATGCATATACACAATCCACCAACAAGTAATTGGACACCCCTGCAATCGACGATATCAGCGGTCCTGATACACGTCACAGCCGCCGCCGTCAAATATCGTGTGGGAAACAAAAACGCAACCAGTCGCATGCAAGATGCCACGCAGTTCGGAGCTCTCCGATTTCGAGAAAGGTGTAATCGTCGGGTATCACAGAAATGGTCAATTCCAGCGAGTTGAAGTACCCAAAATCGACAGTGGCCTACGTGATTGGCAAGTGGAAGATGAGAGGTGACTGTCGGAATGTGCCCCGACCTGGCAGACCCACAAAACTGGGAGTTAGAGACTGACGGGTGCTGGCCAGAGAAATTCGGAAGAACCGCACCAAATCGATGGGCCACATCCGCGAGGAGGCTCAACAAGCATCCGTGAGTGTTCTTTCGATAAATACCATCCGTAAGGAAGCCCATCTGCTCGGTTATCATGGACGTGCTGCAGCCCACAAGCCTTTGATCACCAAGTCCAATAGCGCTGCTCGGCTAACGTGGTGCAAAGAACGTCGACAGTGGACCGTTGAACAGTGGAAACAGGTTCTCTGGAGCGACGAATCAAGGTTCACCCTCTACCGTTCGGATTGCAGGGTTAGGGTTTGGCGTCTGCCTGGAGAACGCCTCCTGACGAAATGTATTGTGCCAACTGCGAAGTTCGGCGGCGATGGAATTATGCTATGTGGGTGTTTCTCCTGGTATGGCACGGGACCCTTGGTCGCAATTCCTGGTAGACTCAACGCCGAGACCTACAGCACCATTTTGGATGACCATGCGCTTCCTACGTTGTGGCAGTTTTACGGGGTGGACCCATGTTACTTTCAGGATGACAATGCCACCTGTCATGTTGCGAGGTGACAATGGGGTTAATCGAATGGACTGACCTGCGCAGAGCCCGGACCTTAACCCTATCGAGCACCTCTGGGACGAGTTGGAGCGTCGACTTAAGGGATGTCCCCACCGTCCAAAATACGTGAAGGAACTGACCTGTCTTCTCCAAGCCGAGTGGAAGAAAATACCGCTAGTCGTTGTACAACGCCTGGTTGAAAGTACGCACCAGAGGGTCAGAGCCGTAATCGCCGCTCGTGGAGGCTCCACCAACTATTGAAGGTGAATAAACTTCGTTTTCCTTTGCTATCACAGGTGTCCAGTTACTTGTTGGTAGATAGTGTAGTATGTATAAGGAAATATTGTAATCGTGCAAAAACTAGGCTTCGAGATTTTAACGGAAATACACGTTTTGGGGTTTCACAATTTTCGACGTGGTGGCTGCGTGTGTGTGTCAGCTTCTGTGTGTGTGTGTGTCTGCCTGTCTGTGGTTTGTGTCCACCATAACTCAAAAACTATTATAACTATCAGCACGAAATTTAATATTTGGGGGTTTCCTGATACCTTGATGTGCTGATCAGATTTTGGTAGATCTGGGGGAGCCGCAAGTGGGCGTTCCTCATTTCGAATTTTCGATATATCTGTGTAGCTGAAAAACTGTTACAGCTATAAGCATGAAAATTTATATTTACGAATTTTGCTGTAAATGCATGCCCTGATTAATATTTTGTGGAAATCTGGGAACCGGAACTGGGGGTTTCCCAGAGTTCTTTCCCGATTTCATTATAAAGCTCAAAAATTATTGCAGCTATCAACACGAAATTGATTTTATTTAACCCAGATTTTTTGTGTTTTCATGTAATCATTAGATTTTGGAAAAATATCGGGAAACCGAACGTGGGAGTTCCCATCGCACTTTTTTACTGAGTTCCCATCGTACTGTTATGTAACCTTTTTGCTTAATTTGACCCATTTCTAATGGGTCACCTTAAAGAATTTTTGCAATCCAATCACCAACCATCTACGAAGAAATTGTTCTGCATATGGCGAAATTGGTTAAGAATTATATCGTGGCAGAACTTAAAACTGCCAAGCATTTCTCAGTTTCAGTAGATTTAACACTAGACCTGGATCATGTTGACCATCTGACAGTCATTGTGCGATATGTTGTTTCTGGGAAGACGGTAGAAAGGTTTTTAACTTTCCTGCAGACTAGCTCTCACAATACTAAAGAACTGACAACAGTTCTGCAAGAGTTTTTAGAAAAAGGAGGCATTAATTTTGAAGACTGCAGAGGACAGTAATACGATAATGCTAACAATGTGTCTCGCCACTACACAGAAATGTAAGCCAGACATAAAGTTTTCATTCCCTGTGCTGCTCACTCATTGACTCTTGTTGGACATTCTGCTGCCTCTTACTGTGTTGAATCTGTTAGTTATTTTGGCTTAATACAAAAGTTATACACCTTTTTTCTGCGTCAATGGGCAATTCTAATGAATTCTTTGAAAGGAAATAAAAGAGCACTAACAGTTAAGTCCCTGTCAGACACTCGCTGGTCAGCAAGAGCTGATGCTACTGAAGCCCTAGTAGGTGGATACAACTACATTCAAAATGCCCTCAGAGATACTGTATTAAAAGCGACTTGGAGCAAACACCAGAAGCAAGACATGAAGCTCAGGCATTGGCAAACAAAATAGACTGCCTTGAAACTGCTCTGATGGCCAAGGTCTCGAACTTAATTCTTGTGCGGTTCAACATTACAAATAAAGCTGTTCAAGGAGTTGAAATTAACCTGAAGAAAGCGGTGGCTCTAATTGATTCTCTGGAAAAGAAACTTTTCCAGAGACTACAAGGCCGCTACAGTCAGGTCAAGAAAGAGAAACCAACGTTATGATGCTATTGCAACTTCTGTATCAGAGGAAGTTGTTTTCTTCTTCGAGAGATAAATTCAGATGTGGAACTTTCAATATCATTTTATATCAGTTGTCTGCTGCCTTAAAATAATGCAGGGTATCATATCAATCAGTGTATAACAGGTTCAAAGTCATAGTCAACTTCTGTAATCTACCTGACGCAGAGATAAGAACTGAAGCTGAGAAACTTATAACTGCTTACCCCCATGATTTCAGTAATGTGTTCATAGAGGAAATTGCCCAGTTTGCAGTCTTTGCCAAGCTCAGGTCGTGTTTCACTCCATCTCAACGGGTGGTTTTACTCCCCGATGAAGGGGCTTGTAATACCTTCTCAAGTGTTAATGTAGCTCTTAGAATATATTTGAGCACGATGGCCACTAGTTGTTCAGGAAAGAGATCATTCAGCAAACTGGCCCTGATTAAGAACTATTTGAGAACCACAATGGCCCATGAAAGACTAAGTGCTCTGTGCCTACTGAGTGCAGAGATAAGTGTTCTTAAGATGATAGAGTTTGAGGAATCCATTAAAGATTTTTTCAGATGTCAAGTGTAGAAAGAAAAGACTTTCTGTAAGTACTGGACAGACTGTTTCCTTGTATAATGTACCTTCCTATGTATGTATAACTTGTCAATTCCAATTACAAGCAGTACATTGGCTGTGATGTGCAAATTTGGTGAATTTTCCTTTTTGCTGTTTATTTTAATTTCCAAATTCCCGGGGCCCCCGAAACCGAAGTGCCCCGAGACCCCAAAGATCTGAATCCGCCACTGGTGATACTTGTTTGATTTCCGCTTCCAGGTGATGGAGGTTTGGAATTATCTGAGATACGGGCCATATCAAAGACGTTTAATGATTAAATTTGCATGCCGAAAGAGAAGAACTGTTTTATGTGTTTCCATGTGCTGTATAAACTATATGTTTATTATTTTCCATTTTATTTCTAGCTCTTTCAAGATCGAATTTCAGCAACAATTGCACAGAATTATTCTGCATGGTAACATAGATATTAGTCGAAGTTAGGTTCTGTGAGCTGAAATATTTCCATAATTAGGTTGTTATACCATGAAATACGGGGTTACACCAGTATACAATATAAATTTGAAGTTGTGATTCCTTCAATTGGTGTAAATTATGACAAGAGTGGTAAGTCATATAATATCAGAAAACTTCAAAATTTCATCGGCCTGGAGCAAGAATCCACCCGCTGCTCCCGGTTCGCGCCCGAGTATGCTAACCACTACACCACTCAGAACGACCAAGCTTCAAGTTTCCGAGAAATTTGAATTTAACACATCACAGAAATATTTAGTCGAAGCAACGGCATTCATGTGTAGCCAATCTGGAAGAATGGAATTAATTGTCTTTCGCGATTTCCCGGAGAAGCAGATAAATCATGAAATACGGGATTACACCAGTATACAATGCGAATTTGAAGTTGTGATTCCGTCAATTGGTATTATTTGAAGCTTGGTCGTTCTGAGTGGTGTAGTGGTTTGCATACTCGGGCGCAAACCTGGAGACGCGGATTCGATTCCCGCTCCAGGACGATTAAATTTTCAAGTTTTCGGATATTATTTGACTAATTTACACCCATTGACAGAATCACAACTTCAAATTTGTATTAAGTTGTTATAATTTAAACAGAGAAGCTAAAATGGCAAGTACTAAAATACATTCATGAAAGAATGAACTTGAATGTTTGCATTTTTAAAAGTTTGACTTTGGTTTCCCTCTGCAGGAAGCCAAAGTTTTGAAATTCTTGAAAGAGGGAATTACATGCATTAAAGTTAATTCGTGCATCTTTATATCAGAAGAAACCGAATTTCTACTTCTTGCATCTAGATTGTGGATTAATTCCCTGTGGTTTTCTGGATTATGTGCTGGTAATGTGTGTAGAAAGAAATAATCATGCTTAACTATTTTTTCGTGCAGCTAGTAATCCATCTACATTCTCTGCTGTAATTAGAGAGAATAATCAGAAATAGCTCTAAAATTTTGCAAAGAAATTTTGATAAAAAATTTTGTATCTAAAAATTTTACATGAACTTATATTTAAAAAAAATTATCTTCGGTATTATGCATATTGTCCAAGAGTTAAACATGAAGGAGCAAGGAGCAAAGAAAATGTGAGCCAGTGATCTGATACTACGAAATTATATACATGGATTTCATAAGAAACTTTCTCAAAATATCTCCTTCAGATATCGTATGGAAGTATTTCAGTCAAAGATAATGTTTTCGAAGTTTCTTAGTTTTATAACAATGTGTTTAGAAGAGTATATAAGATTAGAGCTTGAGAATACTGTCTTCAAGACAAAAGGATGAATAGCTTTTGGCTCTGAAATATGAGATTTTAGTTTCGGGGTATTATTTCCTTGAGGATTTCAGAGAGCCAGTAAGAGAGAACATTATAATTCTTTCTTACCCCGGATTCGAACCAAGGTTTCACAGTCCAAAGAATTAGTGTTCCACTTTGGTGCTCGCTGAACGAATAAATGGAAAAAGGAAAAGTAAAACATGAATTATTTGCAGTTGAAAGTTTCAGTTAAAATCCCGGGAATACCAATGTCTGACGTCTGAATGTTCAAAATCACGTTAAGCTAACGTACAGTATATTGAAATATGATTGTGGTTTCCTTATTACAAATTAGACAGAAACTTAAAAATATATAATCAGTGTAATTTATTATGATTTCCGTTCTATCTAAGATGTGCTTGATAAGATAAAATTTGGTAAAGAGATTCTGACAACCCAATACAAAAATCATTCTAACCGGTTTTTGTTTTGGGTCACTGATCTATCACGTCCTAAGCGGGATTCAATAATATCTCCTACTTACAAAAGGTCGAACATAATGAGTGAGAAAATAATCACTACAGCTGTGTTGATTATTATCCTTGCCAGAATCCAGACATGCAATATAACACTTGTCGTGGAATGAGCGAAGAAAGAAAGATGAAACTAAATGCTAACACTTAAACACGAGAAGGTACTTCCTTCTTGTGTTTAAGTGTTAGCATTTTATGCGTTATCAAGCATTTAGAAACAGTCACTCGATCGTGAACTAGATCTAAAAGACCACGCTCATTGCTCAAGCAATAGGATGTTCTTTATCTACGAGTTACAGACTTGTCAGCCTGCCAAGAGTTTCTGAAAAAAGTTTATTCTTAGGAGATATGACGTGTTCTTTATCTACGAGTTACTGACTTGTCTGCCTGCCAAGAGTTTCTGAAAAAGTTAATTCTTGGGAGATATGACGTGTTCTTTATCTACGAGCTACTGACTTGTCTGCCGGCCAAGAGTTTCTGAAAAAGTTAACTCTTGGGAGATATGACGTGTTCTTTATCTACGAGTTACTGACTTGTCTGCCTGCCAAGAGTTTCTGAAAAAGTTAACTCTTGGGAGATATGGCGTGTTCTTTATCTACGAGCTACTGACTTGTCTGCCGGCCAAGAGTTTCTGAAAAAGTTAACTCTTGGGAGATATGACGTGTTCTTTATCTACGAGTTACTGACTTGTCTGCCTGCCAAGAGTTTCCGAAAAAGTTTACCCTTGGGAGATATGACGTGTTCTTTATCTACGAGTTACTGACTTGTCTGCGTATCAAGAGTTTCTAAAAAAATTAACTCTTGGGAGATATGACGTGTTCTTTATCTACGAGTTACTGACTTGTCTGCCTGCCAAGAGTTTCTGAAAGAAGTAACACTTGGGAGATATGATGTGTTCTTTATCTACGAGTTACTGACTTGTTTGCCTGCCAAGAGTTTCTGAAAAGCTAAGTCTTGGGAGATATGGCGTGTTCTTTATCTACGAGCTACTGACTTGTCTGCCGGCCAAGAGTTTCTGAAAAAGTTAACTCTTGGGAGATATGATGTGTTCTTTATCTACGAGTTACTGACTTGTTTGCCTGCCAAGAGTTTCTGAAAAAGCTAACTTTTGGTAGATATGACGTGTTCTTTATCTACGAGTTACTGACGTCTGCGTGCTAAGAGTTGCTAAAAAGGTTAACCCTTGGTAGATATGACTTGTTCTTTATCTACGAGTTGTTGACTTGCCTGCCTGCCTGCCAAGAGTTCCTGAAAAAGTTAACTCTTGGGAGATATGACGTGCTTTTTATCTACGAGTTACTGACTTGTCTGCCTGCCAAGTGTTTCTGAAAAAGTTTATTCTTGGGGATATGAGGTGAAGTACAGAAGGTGACGAGAAGTTACATAATTTAAATAAGAAGAGACCACCAAAATGGGAAGTTAAATCAGAGTTGTTTATACGTAGCAGATCATCAGCCATATATCTACAGAGGCCCCTTGTTTATACTTTTACAATGGACCTAGTAAAATTAACGTATAATTGAAAGAACGTATAAACGAAACTTGGAAAACGTAACATGAAAGGCAGTTAGGAGTTTTTGGATTGGTTACACTTTACGTATAAATGAGAAAAACGTATAAGTGAGAAACATATAAAGGAGTTTTTACTGTAGTTATCTCTGAATCATCGACTATGTATCAAAACAGCCAGTGTTTAAAGGGAAAAGGTTTCGATGGTCATGCAGCGTTTAGAAGAAGAAAATATTTTCTTAGATGATAAATTTAACTAAAGTTTCATAATTGTACTCTAGATAAACGTTGGCAATATATATATATATCATCATCATCATTGTCAACCATTATCAATCCACTGCTGGACGAAGGTCTCCCCAAGTTTCCTCCACAACGGTCTGTCTTGTGCCAGTCTCCTCCATGTCACTCCCGCATATTTACGAATTTCATCCACCCATCTCCCATGTGGTCTTTTTCTGGGTCTTTTCCTGTCCCTTGGAATCCAATCTAAAATTTCGGCTGTCCATCTATGGTCTGTCCTTCTGGCAGTATGTCCAGCCCATTGCCATTTCAGGGATTTAACTCTGATCATGATGTCTTCCACTCTCGTCATTTTTCGGATCCACGAGTTCCTCTTCTTATCTCTCCTGGTTATACCAAGCATGCACCTCTCCATGCTTCTTTGAGTTGTCTGCAGCCTTTGTATGTCTCTTTTAGTTAAGGTCCACGTCTCTGCACCATACGTAAGCACTGGAAGGATGCATTGATCAAACACTTTTCTTTTAAGACATAACGGCATATTGCTCTTGAAAATTATGCTGTTTCTTCCAAAAGCTCTCCAGGCAAGTTTTGTACGCCGATTAATTTCTTCATCAATGTGACCCTCACTTGATATCTGCTGTCCAAGATAAACATACGTATCTGTTATCTCCAGTTTTTCTCCATCAATCGATAAATCTTCATTTCTTGTAAAAACATTGAACATCACTTTTGTCTTCTGAAAGTTCATTTTTAATCCCACTTCTTTACTCTTGTCAGCAAGTTCCTGGATCATACTCTGCAGCTCTGATGGGGTAGTTGCAAAAATGACTACGTCATCAGCAAAACGAAGGTGGGTTAGATAATCTCCATTAATCTTTATCCCTTTGTTTTCCCAGTTCAGTGATTGAAAGACATTTTCCAATGTGGCATTAAAGAGCTTCGGAGATATGGTGTCACCTTGTCTCACTCCCTTTCCAATTTTTATGTGTGTTGTATTTTCAAACAGCCGAATCTTTGCACTTGCATTTTCATAGATGTTATTAATAATATTAATGTATGCATCTTCAATACCGCAGGATTTCAGAGCCGTGGTAACTGCTGATGGTTTCACCGAATCAAAGGCTTTTTCATAATCGATAAAAGCCATGCACAATGGAAGTTCATATTCCCTCGCTCTTTCAATTAGTTCCCTCAGTACGTGGATATGATCTATTGTGCTGTAGCCACTCCTGAATCCAGCTTGTTCTCTCGGTTGAGCCATGTCCAGTGTTACCTTCAAGCGGTGTGAAAGAACTTTAGTGAAGATTTTATAAACCACTGATAGGAGGCTGATAGGTCTGTAGTTCCTGAGATCCTCAATGTCACCTTTTTTATGTAGCAGGATCATTGTAGCATTGTTCCAATCCTCAGGAATCTTCCCTTCATTAAGGCATCGAGTGAAAATTTGGGCGAGTACTGTTTCAATTTCTCCATTTGCTTCTTGTATGATGTCTATAGTAATTCCATCTTCTCCTGGAGCTTTCCCCCGCTTCATGTTCTTGATTGCATGAGCAACTTCTGCTGGGAGGACTGGAAGAACTCTGGTACCTTTCATGATGTCTGGAGTACATGTATCATCCCTTTCATATAGTTTGGAGTAGAAATCTTTCACTCTTGTCAAAATTTCGCCTCTATTTCTTGTTATAGAACCATCTTCTTTTCTCAGAGCCATAATCTGTTTTCTTCCCTTACTGAGATGTCCCTTTGCTATCTTTAGGCTTTGGTTGTTTTCAATTGCTTTCCTTACTAGTTCACAGTTGAATTTTCTTACGTCTTCAGTGATACTTTTTCTTACTGTCTTGCATAGCTCTATATATTCCACTTTGGAAGTCACATCTTCTTTAGTTGTCCTCATCTCTCTTCTTTTTTGCATCAACATTTTGGTTTTTCCTGATAATTTGTTTACATGCAACTTGTTCTTAGACCCAGCTAATTTTGTTGCTGTTTCCATAAGAGCTTTGGTTACTTTTCTGTTAACTTCAGAAATATCCACTTCTTCCGATGTTAGGCCTTCTAAAGCAGAGAATCTGTTCTTCAGTTCCAACTTGAAAGTATTATGGTGTTTTTTAAGGTTGGTTATGTCAATACATTTTGTTTGTCTTATGAGCTTGCCACGTTCCAGTTTAGTGTTGAGGTGCATCTTACATCTCACCAATCTATGGTCACTACCTGTGTTGAACTTGTTTAGCACACTGCAGTCTTCGATGACGAATTTTTTGTTACACATAATAAAATCAATTTCACTTGTCGTCCCAATTGGATGTCTCCATGTCCATTTCCTGTGTGGCTTTTTCTTGAAAAAGGAATTCAAGATGAAAAATCCTTCTGCCTCTGCAAACTCAACGAGAGTATTTCCACGCTGGTTTCTGTTGCCGTGACCGAATTTACCTACTGAAGTTTCATTCTGTTGCCGGTGCCCTATTTTTGCATTGAAATCTCCCATAATTATCTTCAAGTGCTGCTTACCTTTATTATTTAGATGACGAATTTCCTCATAAAATTCTTCAATTTCTTCTTCAGGATGACTTGTGGTGGGTGCATAAGTTTGAATAATCTGAGCCTGGTATCTTCTCGATAGTTGGATAACGAGTCGTGCAGCTCTGTCAGAGGAACTTTCAACTTCTACCACTTTATCCTTCAGTTTCTTGTTTATTATAAATCCAACACCACTAGTTCTGCCAGTATCTGTCCCACGATAATAGAAGAGATGTCCACTTTTCAGTTCAATGAGATCTTCTCCTTTTCTCCTTACCTCACTCAGCCCGACGATGTCCCACTCGCACTCACTTTTAACCTTTTATTGGGGAGCTCCTGGTATTACTCAAATACACACTCCAAAATAACACAACTACTGATAGCCCGAACTTTCGTAATATCGTAGAAACGTAGGTAAATCGCATATCAATAATCAGGAAGAACCTATCACATATAAAACGAAGCTCTCCGGTATACTTGAGCGCGCCTATATATATATATACTGCATACCACACGTCATGACTTACACTCGTTGCCACATATAATTCAGCGGGAGAAACAACATCTCGTTAAGTGAGAAGATAATTTGCATAGGAAAATAAAATAACAAGAGATAGTAAAATCAAAAAGAAACTGTATCTAGAGTATACGTTACAATATATACTGTATATATATATATATATATATATTGATAAGGGTTTAACGACCACTGTGAGCAACTCAGTGGGCTATAAGCAGTCGCCCGTCCCTAATTAGGGCCACTGGTTCCAGAGAAGGGTCCAGAGTTATAAGACAAACCCAATATCCATGCCTCACGTGGATTCAAACCTGGACCCAACTCGGCTGAATGATCAGAAGTCATCACTTAGACCACTGCGCCACCGGCCCGGCATCAAATTATATACACCTAAAAAGATTCCAAAAATAAAGTTTAGGAATTTGTGCTACTTACATAAGACAGCTTGGCTCATTGCTACCACGAAAGCGATTTGCAGAAAAGCTTTCATTTTAGAGTTGTAGTTGCGGGGAATGAGGATAACACTATGTGTGTGATCCCAAGTTCTCTTACACAGTATTATATATACCAAGCAATTCTCTTCTTGTTATGCAGGCGTGTGTCGCTTGGGGTAATAAAGCAATACTCTAGATAAGAGATTTTTTTAAAGGTTTTCACGAATTGACTACCAAGTATCGAAAATGCGTCTTGGTATTACTTTTCGTGACCTGTCGGACCGAAAGATCTGCGTAAAAGAATGAGAGATGAGAAATCTTTTCACTAATGTCATACGTGGATCGAGGTTGAATCGCGCCGTTGGCATATAGTTTTCTATTGAACACGAATCCACGCTTTTTCGAAGCAATAAACTATCTGAAGACTTTTTCGCGGATGTCATGGTAAGCCATAAATTTGGAAATTCGAAGTGCCAGTGATTCTTACTGTTATTCGGATGAGCACTGTTCTGTGAGAAAACAATGGATTGTTCTAGCTTTATTTGCTTCAGGAATCATTTATATGTTTCCCAAACTTAAAGTAGACGTCAAGTAATTTTGCTTCCTATACTTCCAATGGAAGAACTTCAGTGCACATTTTCCTCACAATTAAAGCGTTCTCAAGGATGAAAATTTGAACATCGATTAAAATAGCTTCATTTTATAACTTGGAATACTTAATGTTTTCTAAAACATAACCATAATTATGCAATCCAACATTTGTTTGTCTACTGACGTCATCAAAGTACAGGTCACGCCATCTTTTTTCTGGTTTCAACACCACCAAAGGAAAACTTATTGATTTTTAATATAATTATGGTTATGTTTCAGAAAATATTAAGTATTCCAAGTTATAATATGAAGTTATTTTAATCGATGTTCAAATTTTCATCCTTGGGAATACACGAATTGTGAAGGAAATGTGTACAAAAGTTTTTGCATTGGAAGTATCGGAAGCAAAATTACTTGACGTCCACCTTAACTTTACCACATAAAAAAAAGAAAGGTAGAAACAACAATAGCACTGTGAAGAAGTGATGAGGAAATTCACTTTATTTTGAAAACGCTCGCTTTAAAAACATCGGACGCTGAAACAAAAGAAAAACACACATGCGTCGAAAAGATTGTTTTTATTTCCGCGTTTCTGAAGTCATGTCTCAAAGAACTGACAACAGAGGTGATTTGCCAAAGATATTTTTGGAGTTTCGGGATATTATGAAAATTTCCTAACTATAAAATTACAGTAGATGAGGAAACAAATTATTTAGTTCCTATTCAAAACATTCTGGCGAAAAAACTGTTTGATTTCATGCTGTCTGTTGCTCAAAAGATACGGGTCCAATTTTTGTGTCATTTGTGTGTATCTTGTTTTGTTTTCATATTCCGCGAGAATAAGAATTGTAGGGAAACACAACTTTTTGCCCATGACAGCGCTCGAACACGCATTCTTCTGCTCCGGAGCCGAATGCTTTCCCAGTTAAGCTACACCGACGGAGTTTGTCGCTGCAATTCGGCCGTCTTGACATCTACGTTATCTCTGTAGTACGTCACAGAATGGAGCTCATCATTCATTTCTTCAACACGGCCAAACGATGTCAAAATACAGGATGTTTCATTCGCTTTCGGCCCCTGATTCTCCCTCATAACTTGCAAACTAATGGACGCAATTCTGTGAAATTTGACACGGACCTACCTTGGTGTATGAGAAACATGATAATCTCACAACAAGTGTTGAAAGCGGTCGCCATTATAGCACCAAGGCATGCCTGCACACGCCTTTCCATGTCACGGAAGGTATTCACCAACTCAGCCGGAGTCGCAGCCTCAATTTTCCGCCGAATATTTTCCTGCAGTTCCGTGACAGTCCGTGGCTTGTCCGTGGCTTGTTGCGATACACTTCCCCTTTCAGCATGCCCCGTAGGAAGAAATTCGGTGGGATAAGGACAGGCGACCTTGGTGGCCAAAGTCTCTTAGAAAGGACACGATCTTTAAAAGAAGGAAAGAATTTCAGCCATGCTGACATTGGAGGTATGGCAGGTGGCACCATCCTGCTGAAAATAGCCAATGCGGAGTTCCACGTCGTCCAACTGATACACAAATTCATGGAAGATTTCCATGAGTTTGTAAATCAGATTTCTTATTTCTAGCCCGTGTGCCCCGCCTGCGTGAAGTGAAAGACGATTGCGTGTTCGATGTCCTCGGCAGTTCGCTGACCATGCTTCTCATACACCATGGTAGATCCGTGTCAGATTTCACTGAATTACGTCCTTTAGTTTGCAAGTTAGAAGGGAAAATCAGGGGCCGAGAGAGAGTGAAACACCCTGTATTTGCCTCTACCCTGCTGAAAACATTTTGCTATTTTTACGCATCTGCAACACATCTTTGTTCGTATGTTCAGAACTAATTTTGCCACAATCCTCCCGTACGTTGTGACGTTTACTCTAGTTTTACTTTCCTTTTTAATTTCTTTCTATATATAAATCTGAGTTCACACTGTAAAACATTTTCTGAAATTCACGGACAACTGTCCGTCATTTCTTTCGTGAATTAACGAAGCATGTTTTTGCTACTGCCTTTCCGTGAAATAACGAAAAAAAACCTGAATTTAACGCACTTTTCGTGCTACGGGAAAATTCTGAATTTTCAGAAACCTTTCTGCAGTTTCTTTCTTATATTAACGGTAAATTACTGTTTTAGAGATGTTAACGGAAAATTCAGAATTTTCAGAAATCTTTCCGCAATTCCTTTCGTATATTAACGGAAAATCTCCGTTCTCACTTTTTCCGTACACGTATGACGAGAAATTTCCTGTAATAGTAGTGATTCGTGGAAATACTTGAGGTTTGATTAACTTTCAAATTTCAATCGTGTGTCGAATTTTGAAGTTCCGTAGCGAGATCGGATATTGTGGATAGCATATCACATAGATTTTGTTTGTTTTTTGTGGCCCAGGATATTTCTCCTTTCCCCTATTTGGTGCACCAGCTACTTATTATATATTGTGTGACTGTAAGAAACCGGATACTTATTGTACAGATGATTATACGATGTCTGTGTATCAGTCTTTGAACAGCTTAAGACTAAAGCTATTATAGTTATCGAGAGTAAATTTCATATTTAGTTTTTGTGTGTGTGTGTGTGTGTGTGAAATAATACTACAAAAAGTACATTTCATCTTTTTTAAAAATAAATGAGTCATTGTCAGTTTAAAAAAATCATGTTGCAAAGCAATTTGTTGCTTCGAAAAACCACGATGAAAAATGCTTAATATTTGAAAAGTCCTCCTATAGGAAAAAATAAATGAATTACAAACCTATTCAGAAAAATAATAAGCTATAACAGAAAATAAAATTACTAAATCACTGACATTAATGACAAAAAGCAAAATTTCTTTGTTGTGAGAATAATTTTATGACATACGTGAGGCTAGTTGCGGAGTTTTGTGGCGCAGTTGGTAAAGGCACAAGTTGGCTAACCGGCAAGCTATAGCGTCGGCTGTTCAATCCTGACCGCTGCGGTTAAGGGCTGTGCAGGTTTGTTGATTTTGCGGAATTTCAATTTAAGTACGGAAAATCCAGAAATGGATTTTTCTGAAATAAACGGAAGTTCTGTCTACGGAAATATCTGTGAAAATACGGAAGTTAAAAGGAACAGGGACTTTTACAAACGGAAATTTCTGAAAAACACGAATACCTACCGGCAACTTTGCTGCACGTTATTTTCAGAAATTTTCCGTGACTTCACACCACTTATTTTTGACAGTGCATTCTCCTTAGCGTTTGTCAAACTTAACGTGATGTCTTCTCTCTCGCAAAAGTGTGGTTGGCAACACTTTGAGGTAAGAATGTATGACGTGTCAGATGAGAACAGAACGATATACATACTATACCATGCAAATTAATTGGGACAAGCTATTTTATTCTCAGAATTGTAATGTGATCGCCAGTTGATGTTGGAAACCCACGTGAACCGATTTTATCAGCTGTGAGGTGGTGTGACTGTTAGAACTTGATAGTAAGAATGTGGTTTGACCGGTTTTAAACAGGAAATAGGCACTTCAGCTTCAGTTGTGAGATTTCGTGTGTGACAGGTGGATGTCAGTTTTTGCTCTCTGTGAGTACGTGTTGCTTTCGTGTATTGAAAAATGGAGATTTCCCCAAGGAAGTGTGCAAAAATAATTGCTCTGAAAGATAACACTTCTATGACAGTGAGAGATATCGCTTCTGCAGTTGGTGTAGGCAAATCAAGAGTATCAAGACTGCTTACGCGATACAATGCATCTGGATCATCGTCTCCAAAAAGGAGAGGTAAATGTGGAAGAAAACGAAAAACAACTCCACGAACCGATAAATATCTGATCATAAATAGTAAAATGAATAAAAAAATCCAGCACCGACCTTCAAAGAAATGTATTGGCTAGTGGTTGTGATGTTAGTGATTCAACTGCACGCCGTAGGCTTTCTGGAAGTTGGCCGGAAGGCAAGAAGACCAACGAAAAAATCAATATTTGAATGCGAAAATGAAGATAAAACGTTTAGCATGGGCCAAAAAATATAAATCATGGACTGCTGACGACTGGAAAAAGGTAATTTTCAGTGATGAAACTCATTTATTTGTACAGGATTACCAAACAAATGTCGTTAGACGAAGCAACTGTGAACCCTTAAGACCTGAGCATGTCAAACAAACTGTAAAACACCCTCTAAAACAGATGTTTTGGGGTTTTTTTCACATCAAACGGCACTGGAAGCTTAGTTCCTGTTCAAGGTATGATGAATTCAGCCAAGTACGTAGACATATTACAACGTAGGATTGTTCCATTCTTGCAAACTTTTGACGGGACATTTCAACATGACTGGGCCCCATGTCACAGTTCGAAATTGGTCAAGAATTTCATGCTTGAAAATCAAATTCATTTGCTTGATTGTCCTGGAAATTCACCAGACTTAAATCCCATAGAAAACTTGTGGAATATTTTGAAGAGACTATAATGAATTAGCTTTGTTTACTCTTTTTGCTAAGCTAATTATTATGAATGAATAATGCTCTAAGCTTCAAAATGATGAATTCCCAAAAGGGTGTTGTTACTCGTTAATTATGAACTTAAACAAAGTCTCAACGCTGGTTATTTATATTAAGTAATCAAAGTCATAAACCTAACAGCCAGACAGAGGTCTGACAAAACTAAGAATTGAGAAAGACTGAACTTACAGAACAACTTGTTTATTATGAAGACTCCTGGTCAACTAAGGCACTCATATATCACTACTACATAACAACACAACTCCAACGCAACAACACAACTACAACGCAACCAACACAACCCTCAACTCCAACGCAACAACTACACGTCTTGATGAACGCGCCTATATACGAGCTACCACCACGTCATGACTTACACTCATTGCCAGATCTCATTCAGCGGGGTGAAATAATATTCCGTTCAGTAGGAAGATAATTTACATAGGAAAATAAAATAACCAGAGATAGTAAAATCAAAAGGAAAGTGAATATAGAGTATACGTTACATCATCTCCCCCTTAATTTTTCTTCTTTTTTTTCTTTTTTTTTTTTTTTCTTTCGGTTTCCGAAAAATCTATCAATTTTGGAGTGTAAGTCTTACATTTCGATGATTGACGTTTCTCGATCTTTTTTTGATTTGTTGTTTGGTGGTAGCCGTATTTACATTATCAACTTGGCATAACAATTTACGAATCTGTATTCGACTGAAATTTGTAGTGTAGAACAAACCAAACCTGCATCGGCATACTTTCCTTTTATTCTGCCTAGCAGGAATCACTTTTTTAATTTCAAATTACGTGCGCCTCATCCGTGGAAATACATAACAACTGTATCAGCAGCGAAGATTGCCTGAAGCTGCCTAACAGTAACAATTTTATTATTTTCATTTCAAATTACGTTTGCCTCATTCTTTGAAATACAGAACAACTGTATCAGCAGCGAAGATTGCCTGAAGCTGCCTAACAGTAACAATTTTATTATTTTCATTTCAAATTACGTTTGCCTCATTCTTTGAAATACAGAACAACTGTATCAGCAGCGAAGATTGCCTGAAGCTGCCTAACAGTAACAATTTTATT
The DNA here is from genome assembly GCA_039090855.1 of Macrothele yani. NCBI lineage: Eukaryota > Metazoa > Arthropoda > Arachnida > Araneae > Macrothelidae > Macrothele > Macrothele yani. Next base: position 111,668,611 of record CM077011.1, read on the forward strand.
ATTTTCATTTCAAATTACGTTTGCCTCATGCGTTGAAATACAGAACAACTGTATCAGCAGCGAAATTTACCTGGAGCTGCCTAACAGTAACAATTTTATTATTTTACCCCTAAGCACATAGATATATACAAAAAAAAGTGGATTAGTAGATGGACAAAGAAGAAATATATAAAAAAAAACCACACATATATACACAAAAAGAATGCATAGGCCCACACGAAAAAAAGAAATTCTGACACGCCATCTGGTCGAGCAGGAAAAACAAACTGAGAAAAGAACCTGTCCACGAGAACTTACTTATCTCGAGGACGCATAAAAAATTCTAGTGCGAAAACGTTTTCCAGGCCTAATGGGACTGGGGAAATCAGGTGGCTTGGATCTCTTCCGGGATGGTAATGGAACATCGGTCTGTTGTCGGTCAGGAATCTGGCGGTCTGGAAATCCCTGCGGCTGAGAAGAACGGTCAGGAATCTGGCGGTCCGGAAATCCCTGCTGCGGCTGATAGGAACGGTCAGGAGTCTGGCGGTCCGGAAATCCCTGCTGCGGCTGATAGGAACGGTCAGGAGTCTGGCGGTCTGGAAATCCCTGCGGCTGAGAAGAACGGTCAGGAACGTCAGAAGTCTGGCGGTCCGGAAATCCCTGCGGCGGCTGATAGGAACGGGCTCCCCCAGGCTTTGGATATGAAGTCCCTTGATGCTGGGGCCCGTTGTGTCCTTCCAGTATCTTTTTGGAGGGACGTGTCTCCGGCCACATCGCTTGTTTTCGTTTACGCCCACGGGGCATGATAGTAGTAGCAGGCATCGGCCCTGTTTGCCCTGAACGGAGGTTCCAGGGGCGAAACCCGGGCGGATGCAAAGATTTCTGCCTTCGTCGCTGTTGCGGCGAAGCAGATTGGGGAGACAAGTGACGTTTGCGCCCAGCTTTTGGTGGTGCTGGACGGTGTGGAATATTAAATGTTGGATTCATAACTGACAAATCCGAAATGTCCGACGCCTCTGAGTCGCTGCTATAATTCAGCGGTCGTGCAGGGCGATGTTTGGATTTGCCTACAGGAATACTTTCCGATGAGGTATTCAAAGAAGAAGTATCCCGCGTTGATGCAGGGTGAGCTGGAAACGGCGCAGCAATAGTCTTGGCAATGGTTGGAGGGAAAGGAACGATACTAGCATTCGACGAACTCGAATCGAGCCTTTGTCTCATGGAAGAATCAGGTTGCGGTTGTAGAAACTCGTCTGGAGGAGGGGAGGGTGAAGGAAAAATCACTGGTGATTCGTCAAAAATGTTCGGTGGTTCGTCCACAATTTCTGGTGGTTGAACATGAGATATAGATTCTTGAGTCTGTGGAACAGAAGGTTGAGTAGGATTGATAATGAACTCGATATTCCGTTCGTGATACTTGCGACATTGATCAACATGTACATATTGAAAATTGTTGTTCGGTTTTTCCAGAACAATATTATTGTCAAAGACATTTGCCACCCGATATGGACCTTCGTAGCTGGGTGCAAATTTCTTCACTAAAGTATGCGAAACAGAAGACTGGAAGTGCGTTTCCACGAGAGTGAGATCTCCAACGACAAGATCTGGTTCCCTACGCCTAGAATTATAATATCGTGCTTGAGCCGCTTGTGCTCCTAGCATTGCAACACGAGCTTTTTCTGCCATAATGTGTACTGATTGCGGAGTTGGTCGCTGGTTTAATTCGTCGATAATCCCCGTTAAATTTTCAAAAGGGGTTTTAATTTTGCGACCCAGAAAAAGTTCTGCAGGAGTAATTTTAGTAGACTCGTGGACAGACGAGCGGAGGGCGAACGCAAAAAGTTCTAAATGGTCATCCCATCTTTCATGGTGGTCCATTACGAAAGTCGCAATCATTTTCACTAGCGTTCGGTTAACGCGTTCTGCAGGATTACTCTGGGGATGATATGGGGAAATGAATTTATGTTTAATGTGTAGTCTCGCACACATTCTTTCAAAAATGTCAGAAATAAATTGAGGACCATTATCCGAAACTACTTTATTAGGTGCACCATATCTAGAAAATACTTCATTAACTAAGACATTACAAATAATCTCAGCCGTAGCGGCTTTAATGGGAAAAACTTCAACCCATTTAGAAAAATTATCAGTTAGTACTAAAACATAACGAGCTTTATTTTTAACAGATAATGGATAAGGTCCCAATAAATCTATGGAAATAATATCAAATACATGAGAACTTGAACTAGATTTCAAGTGACCGGCCGGTCTTACATTACGATAATTATTAATCTGACACAAGTGACATGATTGAACGTATGCGAGCACACTTTGGTACATGCCAGGCCAATAGGCAACATCCCGCAATTTACAACGGGTCTTGCGAATACCTAAATGGCCTGCAAGAGGTTTGTCATGAAATTCATTTAAAAGAGCCATTCTAAGGGTTCGCGGAATACATGGGCGAAACTCTGCCCTAGTAGTCCGAGACTTTGTATAATAAAGAAGACCCTCTATTACTTCAAAATGTTGTGACCTTCCAGCCAGAGAAGGATCACTTGGTAGGGGCGAACCCGCAAGCAAAAAATTGTAAATATCCCCAAAATCTGGATCATTTAATAATTCTGCCATTATCTGCTCTCTGGATGTGATATCAGCTATCAGAAGTAAAGGCTGACATCCAGGAGTAGTTTCGGTGGGGACCCCACTAATCGGAACGCGAGATAATGCGTCCGGTAATTGATTCTTATTACCTGGCTGATACGAAATTTTGATATTGCTCTCTTGTAACTTCAGAGCCCACTTCATAAGTCTTTGAGATAGGTGTTTAGCAGAATTCAAATACTGAAGGGCAGAATGATCCGTAATTATGTTAACTGTCAATTCGTTAAGATAACATTGAAATTTATTCAGTGCATACACAACAGCAAGACATTCACGTTCCGTAGCTGAATAATTGCGTTCAGCTTTGGCTAAAGTACGAGACGCAAAAGCTATTGGATGCCCAGCTTGTGACAAAACGCAACCAAGACCAACTCCGGATGCATCAGTATAAATATCAAATTCTTTAGAATGATCCGGGAAAGCCAACACCGGAGGCTGAGTCAATGCAGACTTCAGTGTTTCGAATGCAGCGTTAGCTTCAGGTGTCCAAATAAACTTCTTGTATTTACGCTTTAAAGCATACAATGGCTCACATATTGTAGCATAAGCGGGGACGAACTGCTGATACCATCCGGTCATTCCCAGAAAGCGGGATAGTTCTTTTGCTGTTTTAGGCCGAGGAAAGTCAGCAATAGGCCTAATTTTTTCATTATCAGTGAATAAGCCGTGGGGAGTGATTTTCAACCCCAGATATACAATCTCGTCCCTCGCTATCTGGCATTTACTAGGTTTTAACGTCAAGCCAGCATTGTATATAAGTTGGAACACCTGTTTGAGCAGAGAAAGGTGCTCGTCAAAAGTCTCTGATGTGATAATAATATCATCCAAATAGACATGCACATGGGGACCCAGGACAGGTCTGAGAACCGTGTCCATAAGCTTTTGGAAAGTAGCAGGTGCAGAAGCTAAACCAAAAGGCATACGTAAATATTCATAGGCCCCAAAAGGAGTCACAAAGCCTGTTTTATCGACCGAGTCCGGATGTACTGCCACCTGCCAATATCCACTCGCCAAATCCAAAGTTGACATCCATTTGGTTGACGACAAGTCATTTAGAATATGTGACATGACAGGTAGGGGATAATTGATTGTTTTCGTGACTTGGTTGAGTTTGCGAAAATCTGTCACGAAACGAAATTCATTTGGTTGTTTCTTTGGAACCAAGAAGGCAGGAGCAGCCCAGGCGCTTGTTGACTCCCTGATTATGCCTTGCTTAATCATTTCCGCAATTTGACGTTGCATTTCCTGTTTTTTATGTGGAGCACAAGGGTAAGGTTTCGTCGCAATGGGTTTCGAACCATCAGTGTCAATAACATGATAAACCACCTGTGTGAAACCAGGTTGATCCGAAAATAAACCAGGGCTTTCCTGTAAAAGGAGAGAAAGCTGGTCTCGTTGCCCCTCATTCAATTGGTCACTCAACAATAAACTCGTAATATCTACAGGAACCGTCGGAATCATTTCGACAGGTTCCGGAAAGGAAATCACATGTTGTACAAAATTCAAAGTTATTTGAAACTTGTTAATAAAGTCCATACCCATGAGACATTTCACGGGTAGCTCGTCTATAAGCAGGAAAGAATGTGTAAAACGAGCTTTTCCCAGCCCTAAAGATAATGTGACAGTTCCTGCGATACTGAAGATTTCGTTATTTGCACCTCGCAAATACTGCGTTGCAGGCTGAACATGTATTGCAGAAAAAACATCATTGCAAAACTTTGTATTTAGGGCTGATATCTCAGACCCAGTGTCGAACTTTGTCTCGACAATAATGTCTTCAAGTGTCAAGAATACATCAGGCAACTGAGGAGTTTGAACAGTCACTAATACTGTTTTAGGGTCAGAATGTTTGGTATCAGGAAGCAGGACCGACCCTTCGTCTACTTCCTGTGGAAGTTTAAAGGAATTCTGGTGGTGTTATCATGTGGTCGGAAACCTCGACCCTGCCGGGTATCGGGAAAATTTTCACGATAAGGAAAATTGCGTGCACCCTGCGTCGGGAACTCCGCGTGTCTGTTGACATTTTCATATTCGTTACGTCTGCCCTCAGCACGGGCAGAAAAATTATTATTGCCCTGAGCATGATAACGTTCCGAATGCTGCTGAGTGGAACGGGGTCGAGCATACTGTGCATTATGACGATTCCCCGTAGCTTGCTCCGAAACTCGTTGCTGGTTCGCCACTCTTCTGTGTGGTGGAACGTATGAAGCTTGGGTGGGCACGTGTGTATGCTCGCGCTGAAAGTTTTGTCTATTATGCCGCTGAGGGTTTTCGTAATAAGCCTCGCGGGGTGCCCGAGCATGGTGAGTTGAAGCATGTTTGCCATGTCGCTCTTCATACGTGCGTATGAGGTGAAGGCATTCATGAATAGTGGCAGGGTGTCGAACCTCAAGAAAATCTTGTAAGAATGGGTCGAGCTGCTGTACGAGGGTATCCAACATGTCAACATGACTGGCATGTGGATCCCATAGATTATATAGGCGTGTAGTTTCCAACGCAAATGCAACAGGGCTATCATTGGGACCCTGCTGACGAGAAAACAGCTGTTGAGCAAGGCTAGCTCGACTGAGGCCGAAAGGAAAGACCTCCAAGAATTCTGCACGGAAATTCTCATAATGAGAATCCGGGTTCGACCCTCGCCACTGCCGATACCAGGTCTTGGCGGTATCTCTCAAGCAAGTTCCGGCAATTTGGACCTTGCAGTCTTCCGGAATATTATATAAATCAAAATGGTCTTCCAGATCTTCGAGGAACTTTAAAGACCCCTCCAAACCATTGAAATAAATTGTTCCTGCATGCGGCACGAAATGAGCAAGCATTCTGCTTCGCTGAGAGGATTGAATTCCCTCTGCTACGACCCGCGACTCAGAGTGATAAGAAGCTGGTGCATTCCGAAATGGTGAAGAATGCTGGGGTATGTGTAGATTATTCATATCCAAGTCAGAGCCACAGGCTTCGTACAAATTGTCCAAACCAACACCATTACCCTCGAGACTTGCCGGAAGGTGGAAATTTGCAGTTGTCTCAGGTAAGGAAGCCATGGGTAATAATAGTCAGGATCTCGTGTTCGAGAAAAGTTCGGGCGCCAATTATAATGAATTAGCTTTGTTTACTCTTTTTGCTAAGCTAATTATTATGAATGAATAATGCTCTAAGCTTCAAAATGATAAATTCCCAAAAGGGTGTTGTTACTCGTTAATTATGAACTTAAACAAAGTCTCAACGCTGGTTATTTATATTAAGTAATCAAAGTCATAAACCTAACAGCCAGACAGAGGTCTGACAAAACTAAGAATTGAGAAAGACTGAACTTACAGAACAACTTGTTTATTATGAAGACTCCTGGTCAACTAAGGCACTCATATATCACTACTACATAACAACACAACTCCAACGCAACAACACAACTACAACGCAACCAACACAACCCTCAACTCCAACGCAACAACTACACGTCTTGATGAACGCGCCTATATACGAGCTACCACCACGTCATGACTTACACTCATTGCCAGATCTCATTCAGCGGGGTGAAATAATATTCCGTTCAGTAGGAAGATAATTTACATAGGAAAATAAAATAACCAGAGATAGTAAAATCAAAAGGAAAGTGAATATAGAGTATACGTTACAAGACGTTTAGGTAAAATGGACTGTACAACCAAAGAACGCATGATAACGAATGCTATAAAAGTGTGGTTCCACGATTATGAAGTCAAAAATATGTTCACTTAATTAGTGGAGTCAATGGCAAAACGAATTCAAGAGGTCATTTCTGCTAAAGGAGGGCATACTTTATACTAATACAGGTATTTATCAGTGTATATCAAGGCATAGAATGATATAAAGGCATAGTTTTGGAAAAAAAGAGTGATTTTGTACTTTGTCCCAACTAATTTGCACATTGTAGTATGTGAGCTAATTTGCACAGTATAGTATGTTAGTATGATGATATACATGTATAATAGTGAAATACTTGAAGTATTGATTTCTTGACGTCTGCATATTTAGAGTTGGTGTTTTTGTTTCTCGTTAAACCTTCTCTAACAAGTAATTGGATTTTTCACTAATGTTGTTGAAGACTGAGTCGGTCTAAAGAAGTGTTTGCTGAATAAAAATGAATAGCAAGTAAACTTTTCTGAAGTTATTTGAGTGGCTCCTGATTCGCTTAAAAGTGATGTTATTAAGAGTAGTTCAGACAGCCATAATTCCACGAGCATTACAGAGTAACGTTTGGATAACACAAATGTTTAAAGAAAAATTATAGGTACACTGTAAAAAATAAGTGGTGTGAATTCACAGAAATTTTCTGAAAATAACGTGCAGCAAAGTTGCCGGTAGGTGTTCGTCTTTTTCAGAAATTTCCGTTTTTAAAAGAACCCGTTCGTTTTAACTTCCGTATTTTCACAGATATTTCCGTAGACAGAAAAATTCCGTTTATTTCAGAAAAGTCCAATTCTGGCTTTATCGTATTCAAATTGAAATTCCGCAAAATCTACCACCCTGTATAGAGGTCTCCCCCAGATAATCCTTCCGATGAGATCAGGATTCGTATGTTCAGAACTAATTTTGCCACAACCCGACTTTATAATTCTCCGGACAGGTAACTTGTGCCTTAACCAGCTGACCCACGTTTGCTCGGCAATATTACTCGCGTACATCGTAAAACGAATTCCGCGACAAATAAATTGAGTTTTTTTTGTCAATATGAGTGATTTAGTCATTTTATTTTCTGTTGGAGCTTATTTTTTTGAATAGGTTTATAATTTTTTTCCCCATAGGAGGACTTTTCAAAAATTAAGCATTTTTCATCGTGGTTTGTCGAAGCTACAAAATGCTTTGCAACATGATTTTTTTAAATTAACAGTGACTTTCATTTATCTTTAACAAAAGGTGAAATGCTCTTTTTATAGTATTATTTCACACAAGGAAAAAACTAAATGTACAATTTACTCTTGATAGCTATAATAGCTTTTGTCTTAAGTTGTCCAAAGACTGATACACAGACATCGTATAATCATCGGTACAATCAGTGCCCGGTTTCTTGCAATAATACATCATACACTATCTACAAACAAGTAACTGGACACCTGTGATAGCAAAGGAAAACGAAGTTTATTCACCTTCAATAGTTGGTGGAGCCTCCACGAGCGGCGATTACAGCTGCGACCCTCCGGGGCATACTCTCAACCAGGCGTTGTACGACGGCTAGCGGTATTTTCTTCCACTCGGCTTGGAGAAGACAAGTCAGTTCCTTCACCAATTTCGGACGGTGGGGCACCCCTTAAGTCGACGCTCCAACTCGTCCCAGAGGTGCTCGATAGGATTAAGGTCCGGGCTCTGCGCAGGCCAGCCCATTCGATTAACCCTATTGTCACCATAACAAGCCATGGTGGACCTCGCAACATGACAGGTGGCATTGTCATCCTGAAAGTAACATGGGTCCACCCCGTAAAACTGCCACAACGTAGGAAGCGCATGGTCATCCAAAATGGTGCCGTAGGTCTCGGCATTGAGTCTACCAAGAATTGCAACCAAGGGTCCCGTGCCATACCAGGAGAAACACCCACATGGCATAATTCCACCGCCGCCGAACTTCACAGTTGGCACAATACATTCAGGTAGGAGGCGTTCTCCAGGCAGACGCCAAACCCTAACCCTGCCATCAGAACGGTGGAGGGTGAACCTTGATTCGTCGCTCCAGAGAACCTGTTTCCACTGTTCAACGGTCCACTGTCGACGTTCTTTGCACCACGTTAGCCGAGCAGCGCTATTGGACTTGGTGATCAAAGGCTTGTGGGCTGCAGCACGTCCATGATAACCGAGCAGGTGGGCTTCCTTACGGATGGTATTCATCGAAAGAACACTCACGGATGCCTGTTGAACCTCCTCGCGGATGTGGTCCATCGATTTGGTTCGGTTCTTCCGAATTTCTCTGGCCAGCACCCGTTGGTTTCTAACTCCCAGTTTTGTGGGTCTGCCGGGTCGGGACACATTCCGACAGTCACCTCTCATCTTTCACTTGCCAATCACGTAGGCCACTGTCGATTTTGGGTACTTCAACTCGCTGGATATGTCACGTATGGATCGGCCATTTCTCTGATACCCGACGATTACACCTTTCTCGAAATCAGAGAGCTCCAAACTGCGTGGCATCTTGCAAGCGACTGCTTGCGTTGTTGTTTCCCACACGATATTAAACGGCGGCGGCGGCGGCCGTGACGTGTATCGGGACAGCAGATATCGTCGATTTCAGGGGTGTCCAATTACTTGTTGGTAGATAGTGTATAATAAGTAGCTGGTGCATCAAATTGGGGAAACGACAAGAAATATCCTGTGTCACCAAAAACAAAACTCATGCGATATGCTACCCACAATTTCCGATATCACGACGGGACTTCAAAATTCTACAGATGATTGAAATTTAAAAGTTGATCAAACCTCAAGTATTTCCACGAATCACTACCATTAGCGGAAATTTCTCGTCATACGGATGTGGAAAAAGTGGGAACGGAGATTTTCCGTTAATATACGAAAGGAATTGCGGAAAGGTTTTTGAAAAGTCAGAATTTTCCGTTAACACATCTCTAAAATGGTATTTTACCGTCAATATAAGAAAGAAACTGCGGAAAGGTTTCTGAATATTCAGAATTTTCCCATGGCACGAAACGTCCGTTAAATTCAGTTTTTGTTCCGTCATTTCACGGAAAAGGTTGTATCAGAAACATGATTCGTTAATTCACGAAAGAAATGACGGAAACTCGTCCGCGAATTTCGGAAAATTTTTTACAGTGTATAAAATATCTTGACCTGCTGCTATTATTTTTAAACGTGGAAGGAAGTAAAAACAGAGACAGAGGGCCAACGTTATCCTGACGTAACGTCAGAACTGATTCATTGTGTGAATGCTAGCTTCATTCACTCCTTTAGATAACCTCCAATCGACGGTTTGCCTACGTAGATTTTTCTCACATGAGATTTATAAATGTGCATATATTATTGAATATACATTGTAACAGAAACACGAAATGAATAAAAGTAAATTGAAAGATTTAGATATTTCCAAAGCATAAATTCAGGACCCATAAACAAAAACTGAAGGTAAAAATTGTTTGTTCGTTGGCTGTAATGCTATGTTATATGCTGGCAAAACGTTGGGCATAGAGGCATTTCGTCTTTGTTTTGATGTAATTTAGTGTACGTTGGACTAATGTGCATGTATTACTGGGTGTCATTTTGTTTTCACTCATGTAAGCCTATTCTTATTTTTCGGGCAAATGAATTTCAGCGTTTCACACTGAAGTACGACGTATTAACGCAGTTTCTATCTATCTTCCTTGAAAAAGTCATCCGGTTGATATGCGAAAGCTTGGAAAACTGGTTTTTATTCTACGCCAGTAAATTCGGATTGCTAGTATAGTTATACTCTTTTCTACCGTAACATCTCTCATTTGTGACATTCTTGATTTGGGGAACATTGCTCAAGAGATTAAAGTGGACGTCAAGTAATTTTGCTTCCTATACTTCCAATGGAAAAACTTCTGTTCACATTTTCTTCACAATTAGTGCGTTCTCAAGGATGAAAATTTGAACATCGATTAAAATAGCTTCATTTTATAACTTAGAATTCTTAATATTTTCTAAAACATAACCATAATCATGCAATCCAACATTTGTTTGCCTACTGACGTCATCAAAGTACAGGCCGCTCCATCTTCTTTCTGGTTTCAACACCACCAAAGGAAAAGTTATTGATTTGTAATATAATTACGGTTATGTTTTAGAGAATAGTAAGTATTCCAAGTTATAATATGAAGTTATTTTAATCGATGTTAAAATGTTCATCCTTGCGAACACACTAATTGTGAAGGAAATGTGCACCAAATATTTTCCATTGTAAGTATAGGAAGCAAAATTACATGATGTCCACCTTAATGAACCCATTATTCTCATAAATAACAACCATTTTGCTGCCTCGTGATCTCTATTATTGAGATTGTTGATAGCGGAGACATATCTGGTGTGTTGAATCATACGAAACACGCAATTATTAATGCTACTACACTTAAGATAGTATAACTATACCAACAATCCGAAATTTCTTGGCGTAGAATAGAAATCAAAGTTTCCAAGTTTTTGCACATCAACCAGATGGCTTTTTCCAGGAAGGTAGACAGCAAACTGAAAACTGGATAATAGAACGCTTCAACAATTACCCACTTTGAAATTTGCTGTCTACCTTCCTTGAAAAAGCCATCTGGTTGATGTGCAAAAACTTGGAAACTTTGATTTCTATTCTACGCCAAGAAATTTCGGATTACTAGTATAGTAATACTGTTTTACGTATAGCTAGTGTAAAGTTCCGTGTGTTATTATTTAATTTTACTACAATCAATGAGCATTCCGGTTGTGGCACAAATAATCATTTGGGGTGCGTAACATGACATATACTGTTTCCGGTGTCTATTCAGTATAAAGGTATAAAAAAGTGAACTCCGTTTATTAGGCGTATAAGTGATGAGAAGCAACAAAAAGATGCTAGCTTTGGCTACCTCCGGGTAGCTTCATCAGACAGTTAGTAGCTAAGTTCGCAGAAACAACAGGAAAAACACTTCTAAGAATATAAGTAAATTCAAAATAAGCAAGGCACTGGCACGATATCACGAGGGGTTTGATCCCAGGTCCGGGTGCTCACGTAGAAAATCAAGAAGCCGGTGCCATATCAAAGAAAAGCTCATGATTACGTCCTTGTTGCACACATTCAGTCGCGTGATGATCTCAATGGTTTCGCGGAGCGCAGTAGCTATTGCGCTATCGTAAGGTGCTAGTTTCTTAAGGTCTCTCCATGTTACCCAGATTGGAAAGACCTTAAGAAACTAGCATCTTACGATAGCGCAATAGCTACTGCGCTCCGCGAAACCATTGAGATCATCACGCGACGGAATGTGTGCAACAAGGACGTAATAATGAGCTTTTCTTTGATATGGCACCGGCTTCTTGATGTTCTACGTGAGCATCCGGACCTAGGATCAAACCACTCGTGATATCGTGCCGGTGCCTTGCTTATTTTGAATCTACTTATATCCTTAGAAGTGTTTTCTCGTTGTTTCTGCGACCATAGCTACTAAATTCCTGATGAAGCTACCCGGAGGTAGCGAAAGCTAGCATCCCTTTGTTTCTCATAATTTATACGCCTAATAAACTGAGTTCACTTTTTTATCGTCTTCTCATTAATTTGGCGTACAGAAACCCGCTTTTTCAGCGTTCGTATGTACAGTAGTGGCCAAAATTGTGGAAACCTTCTGTAAATAGTTTATTTCTGACGTTTGATGGCTCATAATACCACTTTTGTTTGGAGTAATACCATAAAATTATATATCAATGGAAAGATAATTTCGTCAAGCATGATTTTGTTTTAGAACAGCAGTTATAAATAAGAAAAGTGAAACACACAGAAAAAATGAGATATACAAAAATTCTCACCATGTCAGTTAATACTTAGTTGGGTAACCTTTAGCGCTAATTACGGCATTACAACGCCTTCCCATGGGGTGAAACCAAGTTTTTTAGTTCTACAGCTGCTATAACGTGAAACCAAGATTGAATTATTGCTTCAATTAATTGAGTTTTATTTCTCGGTTGCTTCTGACTAACAAGTGTCTTTAGTCGGCTCCATAGATTTTCGATGGGATTAAGGTCTGGGCCATTCCCATGCCATTCTAGCAGTGGAATATGATTTTCTTGAAACCACTTTTTGCACATAGAAGCAACATGACATGGAGCTGAATCCTGTTGAAATTAAAATGCTTTATTATCTTGGAAAAGATCACGTGCGGAATGCTTCAGTTTAGAATCAAGTATTTCATTAATGTATCTTTGACCATTTATATTCCCATTAGTCACGCAAATTCTACCCACACCTTTTGATGTCATACAACCCCAGATCATAACACTAACTGGGTGTTTCACGGTACATGTAATGCAATCAGGACGCAAATCTTCTCCGATTCTTCTCCTTACGTATTTTATGCCAACACTACCAAACAGAAAGATTTTGGTCTCATCACTCCAAATATCACGGTCCCATTGTTCCGCTGTCCAGTAAACATGGCTTTTAGCCCAGTTTAATCTTTTCAACCTTTGTTTGAGACATAAAAATGGCTATTTTCGTAGAATTCTAGCTTTTTGACCAAATTCCTGCAGTCTGCGCAGAACAGTCCTTGCACTCAACTTCACATTGCATTGCGCCATTTCATCTTGTACACGCCCAGATGATTTTCTTCTGTCACCTAGGCACAGTCTATTAATTCTTCTATCATCATTTGCTGTTGTGCACCTTTTCCTGCCTTTACCAGTTTGTGTTTGTAATGACTGAGTCTCTTAATACCTCTTAAGAAATTTAGAAATGCCGCCTTTGGTTAAGTTTCCACTAATGTTTCTTTTAATTTCTTCATAACTAAAGCCTTGTTCACTTAATAGTACTATTTTACATCGCTTTCTGGGTGACCTGTCAACTCTTTGCGCCATTTCTTTAATTTTATTACGTTTTATAAGCTCACTAAGTGAAAAAACACACACACAAAAAAACCAACCAACTTGATAGCAATCACATAACACACTGACAAATGTCCTCATCTCAGCTCCAATACATGACATCAATAGCTGAATCCTACTATGACCTGATTAGCTCGTTGCCAAAACAAGATGACACCTGATTGGCTCTCTAAACACTCATGCTCATTAGCTACATGCAAATGAAGGAAAGCTACTTCATATCAACCTAAGCAAGTTGTGCTTCCCTTTTCTGGTTATTTGGCTATAACTTTTCATAGAATACAGGTGATTGAACAAACTTTGTTGCATTACATTTTTGATGAAATTATCTTTCCGTTGATATATAATTTATGGTATTACTCTAAAGAAAAGTGGTGTTATGAGTCATCAAACGTCAAAAATACACTTTTTCAAAAAGGTTACCAATTTTGGCCACTACTGTATATATAAAGGTATAGTTTCCCATTTAGTCATGCATTGGCTGAGCTGTGACGTACACAAAGGTGAAGCACGTGCCAAGTAGGCAAAATTGCAGCGATAAACTTCGACGGTGCAATGTAATTGGGAAAGCATTCGGCTCCAGAGCAGAAGAATACGGGCTCGATCTCCGCCACTGGCAAATTTGCGTTTCGTTTTATTAGTGCTCGAACGTAAAAATAGAGCTACTGGCAGTTGGGTTCTTCGAAAAATGTGTGATCTTCGTTCCACACAGCGTCTGTAATTATTGACGATTTCTTCTTCAGAGAGTTACTTCAAGCATCGGTGGTCCTTGAATGCTTTAAACTTTACGTTTCTGAGGCACGTAAACTTTGTTGCCCAAAGCATAACACTTCCTCCACCTGCTTGGTTTCATCCCACGGTACTTCCTGGTGCCAATACTTCTCCAGATAAACGAGGCACACATACCGACCGTCGACATGGTGCAACAGGAAACGAGATTCATCTATCGAACCACCTGAACTTCTGCCAATCATTCATGGGGCAGATTTGATGCTGATGTGCCATTGTAGGCGCTTTTGAAGATGAACCGAAGTTAGCATGGATACCTGGAGCGTCCTGCAGCCCCGTTTTCAGCAGGGTGCGATGTGCTGTGTGTTGTGGCACGTTACTCCCGTCACCAGCCTTCAAATTATCAGCAAGTTGCGCCAAGGTATGTTTTTTCTGTTGCGTCGTAACATGCGAGATATAGCCTTCGTTCACTTCTAGCATCTCTGAGACCTTGTAGGCTCACACTTTGCCCGCAGTTCGTGGTTTTTTCTTCTCGGACCACTTTTTGAAGGTACTAACCGCTGCTAACCGTGAACACCCCACAAAATTATCAGTCTCGGAAATACGAGTACTCTAATCAATTAGTCTGATCATTAATACATGGCCTTTGTTAAACTTGAAGAACAAGAATAACACTGGCTATAGACCCTCAGTATCAGGTGTTATTTTTATCGTTTCATGACTTTCACAGATGTTTTCGTTTACCACTGCATTTGCTTCGATTTGCATAAAGACGCGTTAACATAATATTTTGGCTCTTCTGTGTTTGTACACACGGTAAATACACTCATGGACAATGAAATTTGCGCACCAAGAAGGAAGCATCGGATCGAACTGAAATTTTATGGACGTAATGATACAGATGAATGATACACATGATGGAAAAAACAGAACAGCAGGACAATTACAAAAGAATCTATGGCGCGCAGTCCGATCACCTCTAATAGCGCGTGGCACCGCCTCGTGTGGCGATACACGCTGCAATACGGTCCGGCATGGAGGCGAAAAGACGCCTGATGTTGTCCTGCGGCAGACTGACCCACACGTGCTGGACGGTGTCCTCCAAATTCCGGATAGTGAGGCACGGCGGCAGCCGGCGTTTCAACTGGCACCACACAAGCTCAATAGGGGACATGTCCGGGGAGCGGGCTGACAATGGAAGTGTCTGGACATGACGTAGACAATTCTGGGTAACCGGAGCTCTGTGCGGAAGGCATTATCCTGCTGGTATAGCGCACCTAAAATCCCGGTACAGGAATAGCAGCACATGGGGCAGTAGGATCTCAACCATATACCGCTGCCCAGTCAATGATCCACTTATCACTACTAGAACTGATCGGCTATTTTAGGAAATGGCTTGTGGCGTTCGATAGCGAGGGTGAGATTGTGCCGTTGACCCGGGGACCTCCACACCCGGAAACGATGATCATCTGTCCCCAAAACGAAGCGGCACTCATTGCTAAACACCACACGTCGCCAGTCTGTGGCGTTCCACGTCGCTCTGGCCTGGCACCACTGCTCACGGAGCCGGCGAGGTTCCGGTGTTAATGTCAGCACACATAAGAAGCAAATCTGCGATCTCGCTTCCGCGAGGCGTCGGGGAATTATTCGTGGACACACAGGAGCAGCTATATCTACCTGTATAGCGGACCGGGTCTCCGTGGGATCCGTTCGTGTCTAGTACACGATCCGTTATAACGAAATAAATTTCTCCGTCATTTTTGTCCACGCCGGGGCTCGAACCCGGGTCCCCTCATTCCGGAATAAGTCGCTCTACCAATTGAGCTACGCGGACGTTCGTTCTGACTGATATCTGCCTTTATATCGTGTGCGTCTTGCTGGCAGGCACGTCACACCGTCGATCCACTCTACCGGTGGACCTCCCTGGAAAGCTTCACCGCCATGTAGCAGTGCCTTCACTTGTCCACTGCTCCAACACAGTCGGCCGGTATGGTCAGAATGATCCACGTGGCGGGCTATAAGGCGCACCGACCATCCTACGGTTTTCAGCTCGATGATCAGGCGTCTCTCAAAGTCAATAAGTCGTAAGTCCACGTCTCTGGCGCCTACTCAGCATTCTCGTCACTCTGTACTCTAGCTTACGTCGGCCGGTGCTTTTCGCTTTAATGGGACATCGACTACACGCCCGTTTATAAAGCTACAGGTTCGTGCTTGCTGCGCCACCACAGGGTGTGCGGTCATGCTCAATCGCACCAAACGTGGATCATTTGATTACCAGCACGCATTCTAGCTATCTGCGAAGTTTCGCGGTTGTAGCATGTTTTCTTCTAGGTGGGCAAATTTCATTGTCCGTGAATATATCTGAGGGTTTATCAACTGTATAACGAGCAAGTTCGTAAAATCATGCAATGCATTGTTTATGTTACGCTTTCCAACATTCCAGAATTTATTACTCAAATTATTACTCAAATTATGAATACAATGGCTGTAGAATAAATATCGCTCCTATGCCCTGACCTATGACCCCATTTCAATGATATTCAACAGAACCGGTTTAGTACACTTTCAGAACAGCATGATGACGTTTTGTCGCAATCGGAGCATTTTTTTTCATAAGTTATGATGCATAAGGGCAATGGAATTTATCTCACTCCTATGTCCTGAAACGTTGACCCCATTTCGCCCATTTTCAATAGAACTCGTCCCCGGGTAGTCCCCTACAACATACTAAAATTTCATCGAAATCGAACCATTTTTATGCAAGTTATGACGTATAAGGGCAATCGAATAAACCCCGCTTCTATGTCCTGACCTTTGACCCCATTTCGCCCATTTTCAATCGGGTGGTCCCCTACCACATGCTGAAATTTCATCCAAAACGAACCACTTTTACGCGAGTTATCATGCAGACGGACAGACAGACGGACAAAGCTGGAGCATATACGCTTCTTCAACCTACGGTTGGAAAGCGTAAAAAACACTGCAAAACTTCCATTGTTATCTGCTGTTCCTGTCATTCAGTAGCCACAACAGTTTTAAACCTAAACAGCGTGAATCGTAAATATGCAACACATGAAGAAAAAACTTTAATTATTTAGCTGAGACGACTAGATCGCATGCCTTATCTTGTGTCATATAATTTTGAGCTATGTGTTTTTTCACAAAAAAGGGAACAGAGCTAAGCTCTCTGGCAAAAAATACAATTCCTACCACAACGTCTACCTCATCACTTTCCGGAGACACTAACTAGTTGACGACTGATTTTGCTGTGAAGAATAATTCCTCGACTTACAACAGTGGAAGTTTACTATGAATCCAGTGAAGGTGGGAATCTTTTGATTTAACAAGTTAGTAAAATCACGCAATGCATTGATTATAATACGTTTTCCAACATACCAGAAATCACTACTCAAGTTATTACTCAAGTTATGAGGATAATGGCTCTGGAATAATTCTCGCTCCTGTGCCCTGACCTTTGGTCCCATTCCGATGATATTCAACAGAACCGGTTCAGTATAAATCTCCGAAATAACATGATAAAGTTTTGTCGCAATAGAAGCATTTTTACGTAAGTTATGATGCATAAGGCCTATGGAATAGATCCCGCTCCTGTGCCCTACCCTTTGACCCCATTTCGCCCATTTGCAACAGGATTCGTCCCCAGGCAGGCCCCTACAACATACTAACATTTCATCCAAATCGACGCATTTTTACCTAAGTTATGACGCATAATGGCGATGGAAGTTATTCCGTTCCTATGTCCTGACATTTGACCCCATTTCGCCCATTTTCAATAAGGTTTGTCCCCAGGTGGTCCCCTACCACATACTGAAATTTCATCGAAATCGAACCTTTTTACGTTAGTTATGACGCATAAGAGCAGTGGAATGGATCTCGCTTCTATGACCCCATTTCGTTCACTTTCAATAGGGTTCCTTCCCAAGTGTTCCCCTACCACATACTAAAATGTCATCGAAATCAAACGATTGTTCCGCGAGTTATTGTGCGGACGGACATACACGCACAACGCGTGACGTAATGAGGCTGATGGGAATCGCGACCATCTGCTCGCAAGAGTGTAACGTCATAAAACTTTAATAGGATCCGCACATAGTGCGTGACCGTTCGCCAACATCTCAGTCGCGAGATTGTGACATCATAAGATTTCTAAGCATGGGTAACACTAATGGGACGACGCAATGACACTAAAAACTTGGTAATTCGGGGTGGATATTTAACGCACTAAACACATTTTCCTAAAGTCGAGATCAAGCTAAATCGACTTCTAGTACCAGAAAACGGTAGGTTAACGATTTTCATCAAAATCCTTAGAGCCGTTTTCGAAATAAAATTTACATAGATACAAGAATTGTTCCTTTAAGGTGGACGTCAAGTAAGTTTGCTTCCTATCCTTCCAAAGGAAAAACTTCTGTACACATTTTCTTCACAATTAATGCGTTCCCAAGGATGAAAATCTGAACATCGATTAAAATAGCTTCATTTTATAACTTGGAATATTTAATATATTCTAAAACATAACCATAATTATGCAATCCAACATTTATTTGTCTACTGACGTCATCAAAGTACAGGTCGCGCCATCTTTTTTCTGGTTTCAACACCACCAAAGGAAACGTTATTTTTTTCATATAATTATGGTTATGTTTCAGAAAATGTTAAGTATTCCAAGTTATAACATGAAGTTATTTTAATCGGTGTTCAAATTTCCATCCTTAGGAACACACTAATTGCGAAGGAAATTGTAGAAAAGTTTTTCCATTGGAAATATAGGAAGCAAAATTACTTGACGTCCACCTTAATAATATAGGATAAGAGTGATGGAATGGATCCCGATCCTATGTCCTGACCTTTGACCCCATTTGTCCCATTTTCAATAGAGTTCCTTCCCAGGTGGTCCCCTACCACATACTAAAATTGCATCGAAATCGAACCATTTTTACGCACGTTATGAAGCATAAGGGCAATGGAATGCGTCCTGCTGCTATGTCCTGATCTTTGACCTCATTTCACCCATTTTTAATAGGGTTTGTTCCCAGGCGGTTCTTTACCATATACTAAAAATTTCATTGAAATCGAACCATATTTCCGCAAGTTATGAGACATAAGGGCAATGGAATGGATCCCGCTCCTATGTAGTGACCTTTAACAACATTTGTCCCATTTTCAATAGGGTTCGTCCCCAGGTGGTCCCCTACCACATACTAAAATTTCATCGAAATCGAACCATTTTTATGCGAGTTATCGTGCCGAAAGGCGGACAGACGGACGGAAAAAGCTGGAGCATATACGCTTCTTCAAACGACGGTTGGAAAGCTTAAAAAACATATTGCTTTTGGTTTTAAAAGGAACGATATATCTACATCTTATTTCTGCGCTTCACAGATAACTGTTTTTCAGGCTTGAAACACAATTCATAAGCTATTAAAACATGATCTTCCCGTCCTGCGGAAATTAAAACCGCAACGTTTGGCTACCATACATCACCTTCCTGTTATTTCTTTATGCCTTATACGCAGTTTCCGCCCCGATTTTACGCTTGTTAATCTCATATGTTTGCTGACCGTGCTTTTGAGTGGTGGTATGTGAACATCCCTCTTCGGACTGAGGCTGGTTATGTGTGTGTGTGTGTGTATGTGTGTGTGTCCTGAAGATTGTTCCTTTGGCACATTTTTTTTGACGATTTTGTTTTCAACGACATGTTTAGGAGTTTACTTAAAATAACGGAACTTGTCCTTTATGAAGCGGAGGTCATTTTCAAGCTTCTGCTGAATAATTTTCACTGTTTTATATGTATATATTCATAATATTCATCAGTGAAATATCGTGATGTTATGTGATCGATAGTTTCACTGTGGTTTCATATATTCTGGAATTTCTTTGTCTCTGCATAATGTTCTGATAGGATCTTTTTTTTTTTGTTTCTTTATCACGATTTTTCTCGACGGGACACCAGTTCCAAATTAAAACATTTTATCAATTTTTCTTCCTCCTCAAAATAGTAAAACATTTTCCGGTTTGAGACCGCAAAAGTATAGCTTGTTTTTAGAACGTCTTTTGTAAAAAATGATATCACTCATGTTTTCGGGTTTTCTGTCCGTCCGTCTGTCTGTCGACAACATATCTTTACAACTATTAGACCGATTTAAAAAATTCGTTTTGCATTGGGAAGCTTAAATTGTTAAAATGATGGTCCTCGCATTTCGGTTTTCCGATGCAGATGACATTTTATTGCATATATTTGCTTCTAAATATCCGAGTGAAAAATTCTTTCTTCCTTTTGATGTCATTTATAGCGAATGCAACAGTATTTTAGGTACAGGCTCTCTTCAAGTAATGAATAGATTTTCTGTTATGCGGCGTAAACGTAATTTACGTTTTTACCGATATCTCTGCTTCTCAATGGCCAATTTGAAAAAATCTTCCTGTATCGGAAACCACTTCTCATGGGAAATGTTCTACATATAATTTCTAATTTTTGAGAAAGAATGGTTTGACCACCAGACGGCGCAAGTGTGTATTTCTACTTCTGAAGTATTTGTAGCAAAATCTAAGCTTCTGAAAACTCGACTGAAAAAATTCTTTCGAGCACCGATATCGCCACTCACCTGGAAAAATCTTTTCAGAATAGTTTTTTCTTTAAATAATTCATCTTTTCCCGCCAGGAGGCGTAGATGCATAATGTATTTTTGTCGAAATCTTTGCTTCTAAGCGATTTGTAAAATTTCTTTCTTTGTTGAAGAGCGTGTCCACTGCGAAATGTTTCCCATATAATTTCAAACTTTTCTTAACGCCCAAGTTCGCCACTAGAGGGCGAAAGTTCACGTTCCGGTTTACAGCAATATCTGTGGGATTGAAAAATCGTTATAAAAATTCTTTTACGGTTAGATACTACTAACTATGGAAACATTTTGTGTATATTTTCTTCCCAAAATAAGGCACAGTTTCGACGCTAGGGGGCGCAAACATTTATTCTACTTTGTCAATAACTCCGCGTGGAAATGTGCAATTAAAAAAAGTTTTTTCAACACCGGATGTCATTTACCTTGTGGAACGCTTTGTGTTAGTATTTGAGGAGTTTTATGGTTCACAGTTCTGTCGCGAGGTGGTATTTGTGTACTTTTGCTTGCAGCAGGATCTTCCATTCTAAAAACCCTATTGCAAAAGGTCAATGCCTTTTCTTTTACGCTTTCCAACCGTAGGTTGAAGAAACGTAATGCTCCAGCTTTGTCCATCCGTATGTCCGTCCGCACGATAACTCGCGTAAAAATGGTTCGATTTCGATGAAATTGTAGTGTGTAATAGGGGACCAGCTGCGGACGAACCCTATTGAAAATGGGCGAAATGGGGTCAAAGGTCAGGACATAGGAGCGGGATCCATTCCATTGCCCTTATGCGTCATAACTTACCTAAAAATACTTCGATTGCGACAAAACTTTATCATGTTGTTCCGGAGGTATACCGTACCAATTCTGTTGAACATAATCGAAATGGGATTAAATCTCAGGGCACAGGAGCAAGATTTATTCCACAGCCGTTATCCTCATTACTTGATTAAAAATGCTTCGATTGCGACAAAACGTTAGTATGTTGTTTCGGAGGTATACTGAACCAATTCGGTTTAATATAATCGAAATGGGGTCAAAGGTCAGGACAGAGGAGCTAGAATTATTCCAGAGCCTTATCCTCATAATTTGAGTAAAGATTTCTAGTATGTTGGAAAGCGTATAATAATCAATGCATTGCATGATTTTACTAACTTGTTGTTCACTGACTCTGCTTCCGAGAGACGTATTTGAACAGGGGTTTTTTTTTTCGTAGTGTAGCTTTTTGCATGAAGAATACTTTTCTTCAGTTTTCAACTTTCCCATTCTGCAAAAATTTTCTGTTAGAAGGCGTGGAGTTAAATCATGTTTCCTTCTGTGTTTCTTATTTTAGCTGTTCGTTTTGAAAATGTGTTTGTCTCCGTTAGTTACTTCTTATGCGCCATTGTTAATTTTCGTGACATATTTTAAAGCCGCTAGTAGAAACGTAGTTGTTTCTAGTTCTGGATGGTTTATAGAGTGTACAAATCAGGTTGATTTTTGTCTAACCGATTGCATTGACTTATAATAACTTTTATAAACTTAATTTCCGTCAGAAAGGATTCAAACGACGTGCTCATCACATTTAAAATACGGTGTCAACTGAATTTAATCAATCACATGAACATTAGCAGGAGCAGCCCACCTTTCGTATGTGAATGCTGAATGATAGGATCCAAAAGTGCTGCTTTCCAAAAGTTGAAGAAACACAGCGGCTCCGAAAGAACAACAACAACAACAACAACAAAAAAAAAACAAAAAAACACGCATACAGCCCAAGACGTTCATCATATAACAATAATAAACTAGTATTGTATGTTTAAAAGGAAAACTAACTAATGAAAAGAGAAGGTAGAACAAAAGGGCTTTTTTAATTCAAATCATAAATTGGTGTAATATATGCAAAGGAAAGCTTTCTAGCGCAGATAGCATTTAAACGAAAATGGTGTTTTAGTTTCAGCTTAATGGTCATTATGTTGTTCACAGATCCTTTAAATTGCATTTCAACATTCGTTTAGATTCACACAGTATCCATCGTTTCTTCTCAGTTTGTCATAAGGACAACCACATCCGACAACGCATTGCATGGTGCAGGCAGAAGCTCTGTCAATTTTGAGGCTGTCGCAGGTTTGTGGACAGGAAGACCCACATTCCAAATATTCCTCACCCTTTTCTGTATCACAATTTTCATTTGCTGAAGAAAAGGAGAAATACAAAACAATTAAGTTTCAACCAGAATAGAAGTGTCTCACAAAATAATAAAACATAAAATAAAATAAAAATAAAAACAAGATTTAGGAGTAAAATAACAATAGTTTAATTAATTTGGTTCACCTTCAGTGCTCCATTTTTCACCTCAAAAAAAGAAAAAAATGCCGAAACAGAAATACTCAGGTAAAATTAGGTTGGTGCCGATGAAATGTCCGCTTTCATCGGATGGACATCTTTCGCTCCTCCAATGGAATTATGTTTTCCAGAAACGTCTTATGACATACCTCACAAGGTCGGTATATGATGGGTGTACGCGTTGTGTGCTTCATTCTAGGGCCGCTGATGGCCAAATGGGCAACGTTCGTCACTGCAACAGAAAAGTCTCGGGATCGATCCCTGGCAGGTACGAACGCCTGAATCGCTAAATATCCGCCGTGCGTCGATGGACACCTTAAGCCGTCAGACCAAGTTCCTCCTCCCTTTCTAACTCGCTTCCGTGTGACTCTTCTGTCCTGCGATCTAGCACAAATCTCCTAGCTTTCAACTTCTAAGGGTTGTTTAAGACCTAGGGTCAGACACTTCCTTCCTAAAATTCTCTACATACATCTCGGTCCTCATTTTGTTACAAGGTGCAACCGTGAGTACACAGTACACAGGCTTTGGTAAAAATGGGCCATGCAGACATGCCAGTTAAACTCAGTTTTTCTGTATAAATTCAAACTCGTATATCCCGTGTGACGTACGACAGAGGTAAAGCACGTACCAAGACGCCAAACTGCAGCGATACATTCCGTCGGTGTAGCTTAGTCGGTTATAACAACTCAACTCCGGAGCGAGGAGACGCGGTTCGATCAGCGTCACTGACAAATTTGTGAACCTCACACCTGTGGTTATGGCGATTTGAAACATTAATGCAGCGTCTGGGCAAGGTACTACAAATGAGCGCACTATACGCTGATGGTTCGTAAAATTCCAAACAGGAGGTAAGTTCTTTGCAAATGCTTCTCATGGTCATCTACCAGTTGTAACAGATGAGGAGCTGTAGAATATTACGGTAGTTAACCCACGACCAAGTATCCGTAAAATTACAGCGAAAGACCTTGTGCATCAGACGACAGTTGTCCGGCGCTTGACTTTGGGGAAGGTGAAAAAGCTGGATGTCTGGGTGCTACACGAATCAGAAGCAGCAAGTAAGATATCATCTGGAGGTGTGATTTTCTTCATTCCCAGGCACTAACGGGAGAAATTGTTGCGTCATATCCAGAGGGTCATCTACAACAGTCGTTAGCAATGTGTCATTTCAGGAGTCACCAGACACTGTCAAAAGCCACCCCTATACTCGCGGAATGAGTTGGTTACCATATGATGGTCTGCTCCCCGCTTGATCATTCATTTCTCCGAAGAGGTTAGTCCATTATTTCGGACCGCTATTGTGCTGAAATGTAGGTGACGCGCAAAACAGTCAGTAGCAAGCAGACAGTTTTGGTGAATAAGCGTGAGGTCGTTTTGTTGCACGACAACTCGTTCACATGTCTCCTAAAGGGATGTCCAACAAATGCACCAGTGTAGACTACGGAACTCTGCCTCTCGTTGGATATTCCTCAGATTTCGATCCCACAGACAGTCAAGTCAACGTTTCCGTCATCTGGGCTATTTTTCAGTGAATACCTACCCAAACGACAAAAGTCTATGTGTCAAAGCGCGCGCGCGTATGTGTGTGAGGCCATTGCCACCTTCTTCGTCTCACAGACTCCAGAGTTTTATCGTAGTGATATCCGCATCTTCGTAGCCCACTGTCAGATAAGATGCGTATAAGATGCTCCCAGGTTCGATCATCGAACGAAGCACGGATATGCACTATAGCGCTTGCTCTGTCCTCTCTGTAAAAACACAAATTTGTCGATGATGGAGATCGAGTCCGCATCCTTCTGCTCCAGAGCCAAATGCTTTACCAACTAAGCTACACCGACGGAATTTATCTCCCGAACTCTGTCTGCTTTATATGTGTTTCGTCTCTGTAATATTAGGTGTGCAACTTAATTCTCGACCCCTAACCACAAGGGATCATAGAACGTTGGAAAACGCAAATAGCTGTGTGCGATAATGGCTGATTGCAGCGTCATCCAACAGCTTTCCAGGCAACCGTGACCGCTCACAGCTGTAGTTACAGAAGGGACGAAAGTTGTCGGTGAAAAAGCAATGTCGTTCGAGCAGCAACATTTGAGGCACTGCCTCCTGTTCGCGTTTCAGCTGAAAACAAGTGCCACGGAAGCCCAGAAAATGATCTGTGCTGATTTGGGTGAGGCTGCTATGTCCTACAGTATGTGTAAGAAGTGGTTCTAGCAGTTTAAGAAGAGAAATTTCGATCTCCGTGATGCAGAACGTCCGGGACAGCCACATAAAGTTGACGATGAGGAACTGGAACAACTGTTGGACGCGGATCCCTGTCGCACATAGTCAGAGCTCGCACAAGAAGTCGGAGTAACACGGCAAGCCATTGCAAAGCGCCTGCACAAGCTTGGACGGGTTCACAAGGAGTGCCGTTGGGTGCCCTACCAACTCATAGTTACGAACAAGTCTAGGCGCTACGATGTTGGCGTGTCCTTGCTCTCCAGATTCAAGAAGAAGGATTTCCTCCACAAGATTTTGACCTGTGATAAGAAGTGGATCCTCTACGATAATCCTAAGCGTTGCAAATGGTGGGTTTATCCAGGTCAGCCTACCACCAGTACCGTCAAACCGAATATTCATGCCAGGAAGTTGTTGCTGTGCATATGGTGGGATCAAGCAGTGTCGTACACTATGAGTTGCTCAAACCTGGTGAAACGGTCAATGCTGAGCGTTATTGTCAGCAACTCATTCGTGTGAGTGACGCACTGGAGGTGAAAAGGCCATGCACCGGCAAGGGCAGAAGGTCGGCCCTGTTGCTTCAGGATAGCGCGCGACCGCATACCACGAAAACGACTTTAAACACGATCACCGACCTGGGATGGGAGATTTTGTCCCACCTGGCATATCTTCGCCCCGTCGGATTTTCACCTCTTTCACGACCTGCAACGTCACCTGAGTGATATGCACTTCACTTCTATCGAGGAAGTCCACACAAGTATTGATGACTTTATCAACTCGAAACAGCCCTTTTTTTTCCGCAGTGGTATTCGGCAGCTCCCTGACCGATGACTCAAATGTATCCAACACGACGGGGGATTATTTTCCTATTAGGTACGTATTCGATTTGCTATAATTTGCTGTCAACGTGTCGTGCCTGTGGCCCAGAATTAAGTTGCCCACCTAATACATCACATATATGCAGTACATCGCATATTAAAAGCCTGGGAAGGAATCATCAGTTTCCAGGTCAGCTGGCAAACCATGCTTGAAGTAGCTTACTGAAGAAGGAATTCTCACTAATTCCAGATGATGTCTGTGGAAGAAGCATCACACATTTTTGAAGCGTTGAAGAAGGAATTCTCATGAACTTCAGATAATGTGCGGAATGAACGTCACACATTTTTCGAAGAATCCAACGGCCATTTCCAAAATCGGGAGTTGTCCACGATCCATTTCTACAGTCGGGTGCCAATGTGAAAGCATAAATTTGCCAGTGGCGGAGATCGAACCCAGCATTTTTCTGCTACGGAGCAGGACGCTTTACCAGTTAAGCTGCACCGACTGAATATATCGCTGCAACTTGACTAGTGCTTCTCCGTATAGTACATCACTGTAACCAATGATCGCAAATCAAGAACGAGCGCGGCTTCTTATCGCCCAAAGAGTTGCTGATGGTATTTATTAAACCCTCAAGCCATCCGAGTTTGTCGGCTCAGAATTTGGAAGAGATTTTAAACCACAGGTTTTCAACGGAATACTCGAACCCCTGGGGATGCCTCTGGCATTGCATTAAAAACAGAGGACTTCCATACGCTTACTCTTTACTAAAATATTTATCAGCTAACTGTGAAATCATTTATATTCTAAATGATATATGTATATTTACGATATTACCATTTCTATCGTTATGGGAATAGAAGGGGATAGTATAAATTCGGACTTACTGCTAAATACCTGATGCGACAGCGCAAATGTAGAGCAGAGCATGTTTTCTATCTTGTGAAAATCTATTACAGGAGGTCCCTTACTAGATTCCCTGAGTAACTCTGTTTTATTTATTGTTTAATTTAGACTCTTAGTAACACTTACATTTTTAAATTTAAAATTTTAAGAGTAGTGGTTAATTTACGGTTCCACTACAATGCAGAACATGGATGAAAAAAAAAACCCACACAAAACACGAAAGTTGTTAAAAACTAAAAACACCCCTTTTTTAATGTTCTATGTCTACAATAATTTTAGGGGTGTCTGAGGAACCGGCCGGTTCTCCTGGAGGTATCTCATGACCTGGCCGACCCTCCAGGAGGTACCACAGTGGAAACTCTTGAGAAACACTTGTTCAAACTATTTGGCATCGCACTGGATTTTAAATAGATATCTTTCTATTTAAGTTTAAATCGTCACTTGTCAGAAGCTTGTGTAACACTTGTAACGTACCAGGAGATGTGACGTACCTGCCAGAAGGACGCACACGACAAAAAGGCAGATAGGAATCAGAATAAAATGTCCGCGTAGCTTAATTGGTAGAGCAACTTATTCCGGAATGAGTGGACCCGGGTTCGAATCCTGGCGCGGATAAAAATGACGGAGAAATTCACTTCGTTATAATGGCGCCCGAACTATCCGGATGACCCGACCGTTCACAATCTCGCAATGGTGTGATGTTATTTCCACACCGCGAGATAGGTAAAATAAGAGCAGCACTTCGAAAAAAAAAAAAAAAAGAAAATAAGGGGGACATGATGTAACGTACCAGGAGATGTGACGTACCTGTCAGAAGGACGCACAAGGCAGATAGGAATCAGAATAAAACGTCCGCGTAGCTCAATTGGTAGAGTGACTTATTCCGGAATGAGGGGACCCGGGTTCGAATCCTGGCGCGGATAAAGATGACGGAGAAATTTACTTCGTTATACACTTTATTATTCACTCTCATGATATTGCATATCTTCTTCCTGGAAGAATGCAGTGATTTTCTTAGGAGAACGTCTGGATGTCAATGATATCAAGCCACAGATCGTACGTTTCGTATGGTGATCCAACTAAGCACAGCTGAAAAAAAGTTAGTCACCCCTAACACAAATGACAGAAGGAAGTTACCGGTTGCACAGAGGGCGCCGTGATAGCATTGTCGGGAGATAAAAATGGCACTGACGTGGTCTGCAGGGCAAAAAGGAGTCATCGTGTTTGGCCGTGCCCACGAACACAAAGTGAATGAAGTCGCCTAGTTTGTTGGTTGTCGAAACGTACTGTCCAGCGAGTCTACAAATGGTGGTGTAGTTTGCAGTCAACTGAAAATCAGCGACGTAACTGTGGCCGGAAAACAATTCTCACCAACAGTGACCGCCGCCATGTTTGAGGCTTAGTAATCGGTTTCAAACCCGGCAACAATTGCTCCAAACAGTCAATGAAAGTCCACTCCAACCAAATTCCGAAAGGACATTGTGACGAGAACTGCATGCGGTGGACATCTGGAGCAGAGTACCACGGAAGGGACCTCTTGTAGCAGCAAGTCACAAAGTCGCACGTTATCAATAGGTTCAGAGGCACCAAAACTTTGCTGTAGAGGTTTGGAAACGAGCAATTTGGTCTGATGAGTCTTGTTTTTAAATGTATTCCAATGATGGGAGGTGACGAATTGATCGCAGGCCCGATGAAGCCTCTAATTTTGATTGTGTTGTTCAAGCTGGAGGGGGTTCTGTGATGCTTTGGGGATGTTTTTCGTACAACGAAATGGGCCCTCTCGTTACAGTGACGATGAATTTATTTGAACCAGTTTGCGTACCTCCGCATTCTGAATGACGAAGTATTGTCCTTTGCTCGACATCTCCAGGAGCATCATCACATTTCCACTCCTGCCTTCCAAGACGAGAATTGCTGTGTGCACAGGGCTAAAACTGAGCTGAGTGGCACGACGGACACTCAGCAATACTATCTCACCTCGACTGGCCCGCCAAATCCCCATATTTGAATCCTATTGAAAATCTGTGGGATGATTTGGAACAGAAGGTGAAACGCCGTAATAGACACCCACGTACAATGGCGGAACTTCGGGACCAATTGACACACGAGTGACTGCAAATCGATGTTCAATACATTCACAACCTCGTGGAGTCTCTACCACACCGGATTCATTCTGTTATCATGAACTTACCTAAAAACCCGTTTTTAGGTAAGTTCTGACAGGGGTGACTTTTTTGTCCAGTGCGCTTATAATCCTTTTGTTAACCTTTAAAATTGGGACTGAAATTCAAAAATGCTACAACAGACAGTCTCGGACGTATGGTATTTGGGCGTCTCATGATTTCAGAGCCCTACGTGTGCGCGCGCGCTTTTGTATGTGTGGTCATTTAAGTGTTAACCAGCTTTCCGTTAAAAGCTTTTGAACCACTTTCTAAGTCGCCGGGTAACCGCAGTCTATGGTTTTGGCTCGGAAGTTGCCGCTAAATGAAGTATTTTGGTAACAAAAAGGAGCCGACCCGGTGGCGCAGTGGTCTAAGCGATGGCTTCTAATCATTCGTCCGAAAGGTGTCCGGGTTCGAATACCGGTGAGGCATGGATGTTGTGTTTGTCTTAAGGCACTGGCTCTCTCCCTTCCTTGGAGCCAGTGGCCCTAAATTAGGGACGGGCGACTGCTCATAGCCCATTGAGTTGCTCACGGTCGTCGTTAAACCAAAAAAGGAGAATGGCATGATGCTACTTGGATGTTATAAGTATAATGCATCCTTTTTATCTACGGTATCGCTTGAGCATCCATGTTACACAAACCTCTCAACAATACAAGAGTCGAAGCATTGTTATTTTCAAAGGCAGACAGTTTTTTATTTGTTTAAACCTCAGTGACCTTCTGTAAACACAAGGAAACGAAACTGCACGAGATCATTCACGGCACCTTTTCGATAGTAGAACTGCGTAGGATATGATTCGCATGCATAGATTTTTGTTTCGTTTTGTAGTTTTCCGACTTCCATGAGCGCACCTAAGGCTGTGAATAGTCATTCACCACTAATTTAGAGTCAGTGGTTCCAGGGAAGGTAGAGAACCAACGTTAAAAGAACAAAACAAAAACATCCACATGTAACTCCCAGATTTGAATCTAGACCCAGCAGCGGGAGAAGTGCACTACATCACTGGACAACTTGCCAAGATTTCATGGTTTTTTGTTTTGTAATTTAATGAATTATAAGTATTTAAAACCAGGAGCAGTCATTTAAGTTGTAATTCTCAGGGATATCGGCTATATATTGATAGATAGAAGAAATTTAGTGCTGTAGGTAAGAACGCAGCATCTGCCTTATCTCGAACCTATGTACTGTAATAAGAGGAGCTAAAAATTAATGAGCAAGACAGCCTGATCACTTCGTTTAGCATCCTCAGGCGTAATAGCGTTGTTAGTAGCCTACCGACTACCCCATCACTGAATCATTTTCTTTGACAGTTCTAATTGTAGCTTTTTACATATACAACTTCATAACGAAAAATATTTCTCTCAGAGATATTTCTTCTTTTTAAAATTTATAACTTTGCATGAACTTGCATATACACTGAAGAGCAATTGGATTAGAGATACCTCTCTAGTAACGTGTAGCACCACCTTTCGCCCTGATCACGGCGACTATTCGTCTCGGCATGGACTCGACAATACACCGGAAGCGTTGGGAAGCCATACGGATCCACGACCCCTGAACAAGCTCCCACAGTTCACGAAGATTTGATGGAGGGGGGTCAGAGCCTAGAATATCTCTCTCGATGGCATCCCAAATGTGCCCGATGGGACCTAGCTGGACAAGGAAGCGAAGTCACGTAGGTGGAGTGTTCATCCAACCATTCGGATACGATTCGGGAGCGATGGCACTGTGCATTGTCTTGTTGCAGGATGAGGTCCCCAGTGGGACGTTGAAGACGTGCAAACGGGAGCAAATGGTATTCCAGGATATCCCGGTAACGTTGACCTGTGAGAGACGATGTCACATGTACCAGGGGTCCCATTTCAGTCCACGTAAACAGTCCCCAGACGAGAATGCCACACCCATCAGCTTGAAGAGTACCCTGCTGGCAAGAAGGATCCATCGCTTCATGTGGTTTGCGCCGTATTCGTATTATGCCATCTGCATGTACCAACGTGAATCTCGACTCATCAGTCCAGGCAACATTTTCCCACATGTCTCGGGTTTAGTGGCGATGTTCCCGCGCCCATGCTTATCTTTGCACCCTGTGATGTGCGGTCAGCAGCGGTACCCTCGTTGGACGATGGCCTCTGTACCCCATAGCGAGGAGATGGTTCTGGATGGTGTGGCTGGTCACACCTTTTTGTGCACCAGCGTTAAATTGCAGAGTGATTTCTTGCACTGTGGCCCGTCTATCCGCTGTTACAATGCGAGCTAGCCGACGATGACCCCGCTCATCCACAAGTTGTTGTCCACGGCAGTTGGCCCTTGCAGGGATGGTTTTACCGGATTCGATATACTCATGGTGCACTCGTGACACAGTGGCTCGTGAAAATCCCAGTGCCTGCACGACTTCCGAGATAGAGTGACCCATTCGTCGGGACTCGACAATTTGCCCACAATCAAATGCGCTTAAATCCTTCGTTTTACTCATACTGCGTCAGACTCTTACTGATTCCCGTTGCATCACTCCTTATATTTGTAACGTACCAGGAGATGTGACGTACCTGCCAGAAGGACGCACACGACATAAAGGCAGATAGGAATCAGAATAAAACGTCCGCGTAGCTCAATTGGTAGAGTAACTTATTACGGAATGAGGGGATCCTGGCGTGGACGTAAATGACGGAGAAATTTACTTCGTTATAATGGCGCCCGAACTATCCGGATGACCCGACCGTTCAAAATCTCGCAATGGTGTGATGTTATTTCCACACCGCGAGATAGGAAAAAATAAGAGAATCCCTTCTCCAGCACTTCAAAAAAAAAATAAATAAAAAAAAATAAGGGGGAGATGATGTAACGTACCAGGAGATGTGATGTACCTGCCAGAAGGATGCACACGACATAAAGGCAGATAGGAATCAGAATAAAACGTCCGCGTAGCTCAGTTGGTAGAGTAACTTATTCCGGAATGAGGCGATCCGAGTTCGAATCCTGGCGTGGACAGAAATGACGGATAAATTTACTTCGTTATATATTGTCTGATCACTGCATACGTTTCCATTTACAGGGCCGCCCACAGCGCCACATTTGCATAACGCCAGCTGTTTCTAATTCAATTGCTTTTCAGTGTATACTGTATATATTGATTTACTGACGAGGCATATACAGAGTCGAGTATATGTGTCGTGAGCTGGCTGGGAGGATATGTAAGGTGTTCTGTAGGCATTCTGAAAACATATCACTCTTTGCTTTCATGGATAAAAGAAGCGATTTATCAGGTTTTCAAGAAAAGGTGATTATCGGCTTTCGGCCAAGGATGGTAGTATTTCTGAAACAGCGCATTTTGTGAACCGTTCGCGTGCTGCTGTGTTTTAACTGTATCGTCATTGGAGAAATGACACCACTCCGAATAAGAGACGTGAAAACTGCTGAACACCACGAGCCACTGATGTGAGACATGAACGTCGGCTTCCAAGGTGCGTGAGGGCCGATCGACGCGCTACAGTGGAGAAAATCACTGGCCGAATGCACCAGGGAGCTACCGGGAAGTGTTTCTAAAACGACAGTTTAGTGAACCCTGCTGCGTATGAGGCTCCAATGCATACGGATGGTCATTGCACTTATGCTAACGAAGGTACATCGGCAGAAAAGGCTTACATTTGCTTAGGCAGAATAGAAATTGGATCTCAGTTGATTGGCAAAGGATTGCCTTCTCCGATGAGTCTCGTTTTCTACTTCATCGAACAGACGGACGTTGGCGTATAAGGCGAGAAACATCGGAGAACAAACACTCTTCAACCACTGCTGTAAGAACACAAGCTGGTGGTGGTAGAGTTATGGTCTGGGGAATGTTTTCGTGGCATTCTTTGGGCCCACTCATACTTGCCTGTAGAAGGCACTTTGGACTGAATTCGTTGTGAATCCATCCTTACAGACCACGTTCACTCATACATGCTGACAATGACAAACATGACAATGCGACGTGTCACGTAGGTAGAAATATCCGAGAGGTTTTGGAAGATAACGACGAAGACTTCAAAGTATTTCCTTGGCCACCTAGGTCACCAGATTTAAACCCAGTTGAGCATCTGTAGGACCACCTCGATCGTGTTGTTCGCTCTATAGATCCTCCACCACGCACCCACCAGTAGCTGTCAGATGCACTGCAGTTAGTATGGCTCCATATACGTGTGAACACCTTCCAGCACCTAATTGAGTCACTCCTAGCCTGTCTAGCTGCTGTCCGCGCTGCACACGGCGGTAACTTTGAATATTAGCTAGTGGTCACAGTAATATGATTCGGCCGTATATACACAGTGCGTCAAATAATTTTTAAGACTGGCGCTAGATTTCAGCTTACGGTGGCACCACCAGTGTAATCGCGAATGCGTTATAAACCGTGACTATCTGCTTGCTTTCTGCTAAAAGTAATGCGCAGTTGTTTAAGTAACTCAAACGAAACGGCCATTCATTAGAGAAGTAAAAATTTTTTCATGTTGAATTATTAAGATGGAACAAAGTGCTGTTATTAAATTTAACGCAAAACTTGGTAAAAGTGCCTCGGAAACGTACCAAATGATGAAACAAATTTACGGTGAGTTTTGTTTAAGTAGATCAAATGTTTTCCTGTTGCACAAACGTTTTTTGGAGAGAAGAGATATACGCTAGAAGATGATAAGCATACCGGAAGACCAAGTTCATCTAGGACACCTGAGATTATTGAAAAAGTGCGTGATTTCGTTGCAAACAATCGATGTGCGTCACTAACAATGATGGAAGAATCTTTAAACATCAACAAAAAAACGATTCGAACCATCCTGCATGAAGATTTGGGCAAAATAAAAGTCTGGGCTAAATTTGTTCCACACACGTTAACCAATGAACAAAAATCAAGGAGAAGTGCGCATTGCAGAGACATCATTTCAGCCGCTGAAAATAATCAAAACTTCTTAAAATCGATTGTCACAGGTGATGAAACATGGTGTTTTCAATATGATCGTAAAACAAAGCGACAATGTGCGGAATGGAAGTCAAAAAACTCACCACAAGCCAAAAAAACAAGAAAAGTTCCATCGAAAATCAAAACAATGCTCATTACATTCTTCGATAGTAAGGGTATTATCCACAAAGAATTTGTTCCAAGTGGACAAACAATTACTGGTGAGTTTTATTTAAATATTTTGAGGCGTTTGATGGGAAGAATTCGTCGCATTCGTCCAAAATATCGGGATGAAAACAGTTGGTGTTTGTTGCACGATAATGCACCCAGTCACACCTCACTTCTTGCTCGTTGATTTTTGGCACAAAATAACGTATGTGTGTGTGTGTGTGTGTGTGTGTGTGTGTGTGTTGAATCATCCACCGTATTCGCCTGATTTAGCACCCTGGGACTTTTCCTTATTACCAAAACTTAAAATGACGTTAAAAGGGTGTTATTTTGATGATATTTCGACCATACAAACAGCTTCGACGCGTGCTTTGGAGGCAATTCCGCAAAGTGAACTGGAACAGGCATTCGAATTATTATTAAATCGCTGTAACAAGTGTATTGAAGCCGGAGGAACGTAATTTGAGTAACAAACCAAAACAAATTATAATTTCTTGTTTCTATTTCATTTTACCGACCCAGTCTAAAAATTCTTTGCCACACTGTGTATGTATACAGACGGAATTCAGGTGACTGGAACTAAAGAGGATTTGCACACATTTTTAGAACATTTTTGATTAGAAATTTCAGAAAACGAAAGAAGTTCAAAGAATTGAACTGGTAACAACGTGTTAAATGAAGAAGAAGGAAACAACTGGTTTAATTAAATATCGTCTGCTAAGAATATGGTGCACGTAAACAAGCTGTGGACGGAAGGTTTTGTTTTTGCTCTTTGCGAAGAAAAATATTTGTATTCTGTAATTAAAAAACCCTGTAAAATCATGGAATTAGCATTTCTAAATGTAAAATGAGCAATATCATTAATAATAGTGAGAACAATCGTTAAGCATTGCTTTTGACAGGAAAAAGAACACAAAACGAATATCCAAAGAAGATACGTAGTATTACGACTACTACAAAAGTAAGGACTCTGGTTTCAAAAGAAAATCCACCGACCCAAAGAGCAATCGTTAATTCTTTAAGAATCTCTGTGTGAACTGTAAACGAGGTAATGAACAAAGATTTGAATCTGAAAACTACAACAAAAACAAAAAACAAACAAACAAAAACGAACATAATACTCACTGCCTTTTGCCTAAGCTCTTGGCTGATCCCAGAACACGGTGTAGACTTCTTTATCAAAATCACTTAGTCGGAGACAAATAGAAATTTATTGTGATTATTGATGAAGCATGGATTTACCTAAACGACCGTACCAAAAAAAAAGTCGATTTACTATCGCAAAAGAGCAGAAAGATATTTACAAACTTCGTTCCAAGAATCCAAAAAATGTTTCGATAAAGGATTCATGATTATTGCTGGTTTCTCGTACAACGAGAAATTAAAGTTACGGAAAGTTGAAAAGAAGGTTAAAATCAATTCCACATATTACCAAAATAATGTCTCAGCTGCTAAATTTAAAGAGGAAATAATATTTTTTTATTCACAGAGTCTTCAAAGAGTAGAACTCCATCAGGATAAGGCTACCAGTCATACATCAAAATCTACCACTTTGTTTCTTAAAAAATGAAAAAAGAGACGGGTATCAAGTCTGTATACCTTTGCACATATTCCTTCAAAGTCCCCTGATGTGTCAGCAATGGACTACTGTGCCTTCGATCTGCTAAAAAGAGTGCTTTCTAAACGCAGACCTAAAACAATAATCGGACTATGGAAAGCACTGGAAGATTGGTGGAATAAAATACCACTACTAATTTTAAGAAATGCCCTGTTATCTTGGAAATCTAGATGTAGGTTCATAGTCCAGAGAAAGAGCACTCAGATAGAACATTTGAGAAAGAAGTAATTTTATTTTAAACATTAAGTGTATTGCTATAAAATCGTTCTGAAAATGTGTCAGCATCCTCTGTATAAAGAATAGAGTTGAGAACCGTCTAAGCACGTTAAAATTTATTCACTAAAATACACTAGTGCTTTCGAAGCCTTCAAGTGGCTTCTTCATCAGGTGTAGTAAAAAAAAAGTTAAAAGTTAAAAAGTACACTTAACAAAGTGACTCCACAAGGCCAGACTTTGTGAAGGGTGTTTTTTAACTTTTATCTTTTTTTACTACAACTGATGGAGAAGCCACTTGAAGGCTTTGAAAGCGTTTGTGTATTTTAGTGAATGAATTTTAACGTGCCTAGGTGGTTCCCAACTCTACGCTTTGGACTTAATCAGGTGCGTAGCTCATCTTACCGAGTGCACTACTTGGTGATATTTAATCCTCT
This sequence comes from Macrothele yani, assembly GCA_039090855.1. Taxonomy (NCBI): domain Eukaryota; kingdom Metazoa; phylum Arthropoda; class Arachnida; order Araneae; family Macrothelidae; genus Macrothele; species Macrothele yani. The sequence continues at coordinate 111,704,949 of CM077011.1, forward strand.
GTGTATTCCGTTTTATACAGGTGCATCCACGGAAGCCATTGAATTGTAAGACTTTGAATTTTTGTCATGCTAATAAAAGTTTCTAAATAATTAGTGATTACTAAAGAGAATGTGTTCGTAGTATCTTAATCAACTAAAAATTACAAATTCCTGTTGTTTTTTTTAATTCAACATTAATTTTTGCACAACAACACTTACAATATGATGTCCATTGAGAACTCATGCGCTCCTCATTAACTGAAAGAATTCATAATCCCCTTCCAGAAGTGGAAAATTTCAAAAATCCTGGATATTTTGCAATGCTTGATTGTTGATAATTTTCGTATCCAATTAAAAACTTTCGTCTTTAACGTCTGCCGCTGCACCACAAATTTCCTTGAAAGAAATGTGTCTTTATCGAAACATCTGTCCCTTTGAAACATGGAATTCTTTTTCTTTTTTTTTTTTTTTTTTTTTGATTGGAGGTTTAACGACCACCGTGAGCAACTCAATGGGCTATAAGCAGTCGCCCGTCCCTAATTTAGGGTCACTGGTTCCAGGGAAGGGAGAGAGCCAGTGCCGTAAGACAAACACAACATCCATGCCTCACCGGGATTCGAACCCAGACCCCTTACGGACGAATGATCAGAGGCCAACGCCTTAGACCACTGCGCCAGAATTCTTTTTCAAGTACCTTTAGCTACTTGAAAAAGAATGTACCTTTAGCTATCTCTTGCACGTGTTTGCAGCATAGGGGTTCAAACTGGCAAATTTCTCGCTCTTTCTCTAACAAACTGTTCCCAGACAATCGCATTTAATCGACTCTTCATTTCTGGCTTTCCGCATTTTTCTCTTCATTGAGTTATTACTTTAGGCCTACCCTGTTATCTCGTTTTTTCATTTAAAATGTCATAAAATTATATTTTTCCGGCATTGAAATTATCTGCCAAATGTTTGATACTCACACTTTCTTTGTCGTGCGTTTCAATAATTTTGTATCCAATCAAAAACTTTATTCTTTGGCATCATGGCAAGAGGCAAACGAACGAAGGTAACTCCCAACAAACAAAGATTGTGAATGATAATCTCGGTGAATATATGTTAAGAGAATTAAATCGAAGAGTCTCGTTGAAATCCGTACGAAACAGCCAGCAGTGAAGACTTTGGACTTTGCATCCAGCAAAAAGAGCAACGATGGTCATATGAACTAAACCTGAGTCGCGGTACATGCTTAAGTAGAAGCCAAACAGTGGATGTGCTGCAATTTCTGTTTGTGTAAACAACTCAAAGGCAATCTCTCTTTGTGTAATTATTGTTATCCACAACTTCAAGCATATTCGCTGTGAATTCATCATCACATTTTATCGAATAGTGTTTGGTATTAAATTAAAATGCTGGACGGCACGGTAACATCTGAGAACTTTCCGTTGTTACCAGATTCATTTACTTTTCTTCCATTTCAGTTTCCACGTTAGGCAGGTTCCGTTTTAGAATGGTTAAATAGCATGTAATGTTCTATCTTTCATTTCGACACCCAAAAACAAAACAAAAAATTTCGTTTTAGGCAGGTACAGCATATATGCTCCTATCCTAGGGTTGTCGCACCCGATCATGAACTCTTTTGATACAGCAAGGATTTCGTAGAATTTAGTGGAATGCCCGGAAGGAGGCATAATCTCAGAACAAAGAGGCAACACACACTCAAAATAATAATGGGAAGAACTTAGCAAAAACACAAAATTTAATTGGTTGACATAAAATCAGATAACTGGAGGATGACGTTGATTTAAATACTCAGAGAAGCAGGGAATTTAAATGACCTAACTACACAGCTGAATCTATCGTTACAGTTCAACGGAAATTTACAGGTGTATATTGCCCGGATTTACGCAGTTCTCAGCCGATGCTGACTTCTACCGGCTGAACAGAGCCTACTGAAACAGAAACGCTTTCATGCGTAAAAACGTAAGGATACTTACAATGAGCTTTGTGTCTGGTGCATATCACCCATCTCCCACGGGGTCTTTCTTTGATCCAATCTAGTAGTATTTCAATAGGTCAACGGAGATTAGTTCTTTTTGTTTTTATTAAAGGTTTAACGTCCACCGCGAGCAACTCAATAGGCTGTAAGCAGTCACCCGTCCCTAATGTGGGGTCACTGGTTCCAGGGAAGGGAGAGATTCACGCCTGTAAGAAACACGCAAAGCATCCATGCCTCACAGGATTCGAACCCGGACCCTTCACAGACGAATGATCATAATCTTCTAGCAACAAGTCTAGTCGACCTCCACTTTAGGGTCTTGGTTTAGATCATGATGTTAGCTTTTGTCATTTTCCTGATCCGTGAGTTTCTCATCCAACTTTTTCTGTTTGCATCAAGCGCGTATCTCTCCAGGCTTCTTTGAGTTATCCTCAACTTGTTTTTATACATAAACATAGCCATCATTAATAATTGTTAATCCTCTACTGGATGAAGGTGTGTCTTACAACTTCCTTTCACAAGTAATACCTTTCCATGTCATTCAGGCATGTTTCGGAATTCATTCACCCATCTCTCTCTTTCTCTTCTTTTTGTTCTTCTTCTGGGTCTTTTCCCACCCTCGGAACCCAGACTAATATTTTAGTTGTTCAACGGTGGATAGTTCTAAAAAATTTTTTAGCCTATTGCCACTTGAGGGTTCTTGAATCTGATCACGATGTCATCCATTCTTGTCATTTTCCTGTCCCATCAGTTCCTTTTCTTATCTTTCTTGGTTGCAACGAGCATGCACTTCTCCATGCTTCTTAAAATTGTCAGCAGTGTACCAGTATGTCTTTCTTAAAAACTTTCCTTTTAAGACACAGTGGTAGATTGATACACGTACTGAGTTTTGAACCTCTTAATGATATCATATTCCAGTGGCGGACTGAAAGTTTCATGTATGATATTAATATCACCTTTTTGATTTCAAAAGATTTAGTTCGGCTCTGTTTTTTCAAAGTAATTTACTCTGCTTCTTCGATGTAGTTTAGTTCTGTTTCTTTAAAATATTTTAGTTCGGTTCCTTAAGAATTTATTTCACTTATAGCAATGCGTTCAAAATCGAGAAAGTAAAAAATTGCAGGTAATATCTCGGAACTGTGTGACCATCCTTATTGTTTCCCGTATAAGCAACTGCTATTAGTAACGAGGGCAAAAAAGAAGTCTTCCTTATCTAATTTATTGCTATTAGTTCTGGGATCCATTAAAAGGGAGAGAATCAGCAAAAACAAACACAAAGTCCGTGTCTTACTACATGATTTTCACCCAGACCTGGAAGTACTAAACGTCAGAAATCTGATTCCTAACGAGTACTTATCCATTTCTTTCAAAAAACACAGAGAGCGAAGCTTTTAAAATCATTTCAATATCGTGTTCATGCGAAGACTGATGGGTCGCGAGGTTCAACAAATTTCCTGAAAAAATCCTCTTCAGAATTTCCAGGATTTTTCGAAATAAATGTGGATGAAATATTATTTCCCCACTATATGCTCCTGGAGTTACTCTGGTGTTTCTATTTCCCTAAATGTTCTTTACTGATAATACTGATTGCGAAAATTTATCATACCAAGATTGGGAAATGATCTTACAGGGAGTGAGAAATGATCATTCTAAAGATGTGCAGTTTAATATACGCAGTATTTAACCGTTTAACAAAAAAAACAGAGGGAAATTTCCGTGGAAGAACAACTTTCAGGAGCTTTGTTCGGTAGAAAATTTCTAGAGATTCTAAAAATTCTACAAACAGGATTTATATTAACACCTTTTGCTTTCAGACGCATCCTTTCGATTCTTCCTGAAGAAATGACACAAAATAAAAATGTATCGATAATGCGTTATCACTGAATTGCCTCCTCCGGTTTTTTTTCTATAGTGAACATAACGTTCATGCTCAGATATGGTGGCAACATTAACTGTTTAACTACCGACTCAGAAGAATTTCTGTTCAAGTAACAACGCATAACATTTTCCTGCAGAAATATCTTGGACGTGCCGATAAAATTAAAAAAGAAGGCTTATTTTTTTCGCTATAAAAATATTTCTTCCAAATCGTCGACGGGTAATAAAATTAATCCATTTAACAGAAACTGTGAGAGTTTTCATTCAGAAGAAGAAATACACGAAATTTAACTAAAGCTATCCAATCTTCTGCAATAACGAGTCATCCGTCTCCAACCTTATGTGAGGTGTGATGTTTATGTTAGCAATTGCAGCTGTTGTGTCATCCTGTCGGAACACAAATGATCCCTCAGTTCTTACACTATGTGAAAGGCGCGGGTATCGTTGATTAAGGAACAGCTGAACATGTTTCCAATATTAATCTTTGTTAAATGCAAACTCGTTTGGCTTTAAACCAATTAGAATTTAGGGAGAAGTCTATTTTTTTCCTTAACTGTTTTCCATATCTTCCGTAAACCAATCTGTATTTGGGGAAATCCGTTCTCCTTAATCGATTTTAGGAAATTTCTTTTTGTAAGTTGTTTTCCATAAGTTATGCATTTTTTGTTTGTTTGGGAGTTTAAAGACAGCCTTGAGCAGTTCAATGGGCTATAAGCAGTCCTTCGTCCCTAATTTAGGGCCGCTGACTCCCGGAAAGGGAGAGAGCCAGTTCTGTAAGAAAAACACAACATCCGTGCCACACCGGGATTCGAACCGAGGCCCCCGTCTCTGACAATTCTCATAAGCCAGCCCTTAGACCATTGCGCCACCGGGGTGGTTCCCTAAGTTCATTAAACAAGTTTAAATTTTGGAAGTCCGCAACATCTCTGAGTTATTTTTTATTTTAACTTAACCAGTTTGAATTTAAAGAAGTCCGTTTTCTTAATTTGTTATCTGTGCCCACTAAGCTAGCTTGAATTTAAGGGAGCCTGTTCCTCTAAATCGTGTTTCATATGTTTTTATTTTTGGAAGACATCTATAAATCGAATTTTAAATGTTTTTATTATTGAGCGACAACTTTAAATCGTATTTCATATGGTTTTACTATTGGAAGACATCTCTAAATTCGAACTGGTTCGATATTGAGTATTTTTTGAGTACCATTTTATTGAATATTTTTTTGTCTATTTATATTTTTTTTAAGTAAGAAAGAAAGTGTTCGGCTAAACTTGCTATAAATCTTATCAGGCAGTTACATACCAAATCACTTATTCCTTTACCAATTTACAAGGAAATGGCGGGTAACATAAAATTATTCCTGCAACCGTTTTCCATGTTTTGATTATAATCAGAACGCCTACACCTGTGTTGAACAAACTCATATGAAAAATGGTCTCTCTTTTTAACGATTTTATCAAAATTAGCCATCCGAAAGATCTTTGTTGTATTCCTTTTTTTCGTAGCTAATATAACTAACAACTGTGACAATATTTGGAGTTTCTTTTATTGAAGGTTTAACGACAACCTTGAGCAACTCGATGTGCTATAAGGCAGTCCACTCGTTCCAAATTTAGGGCCACTGGTCCATGGAAGGGAGAGAACTGGTGCCGTAAGGCAAACACAACATCCATGCCTCACCGAGATTTGAACCCGGACCCTTCTCAGACGAATAGTCATTAGTCAGCGCTTAGACCACTGCACCACTGGAACGGCTAATATTTGGACTGTACTCCGTCAAATTGTAAAATTTTCTTTACTTTACGTTGTAATATTAAATCAACATCTCTGACTTTGCATTATTCATTGCATTGAGTTTATCTGTTATACTGCATCACACTTTTTATGACATCTCCAAATTTTGTGACTGAAAAAACGAGATTTATTTTTCCTGAAGTCAAGTTCTACAACTTCCCACCAAGTTTTTTTGATGTACATTAGTCAAAATCTACGGCCTTCCTTCAAAGAAAGTTTTGCCCTAAACTGTTGTTTTCAAAACAGTTCAAGCAGCTCAGTTTGAACTCATTTAAAAAAAAGGTGTAGCTTCTTCAGTGGCCGAGTAGTCTGAGGCGCTGGCTTCTGACGAATCATCCGGGATCGTCCCTGGTGAGGCATGGGTGTTCCGTTTATCTGTGGGCGCCGGCTCATTTCCTTCTCCGCAACCACTGGCCCTAAATTAGGGACGGACGACTATTTATATAGCCCTAAGAGTTGCTTATTATGGTTGTTAAATCCCGAAACAAACAAACACAATGATGTTTATTTTAAGCATATCCGGCACCCTCTGAGTTCAAAATTGAAACACAAGCTACAACAGCTCATGTACAGTTATTGCAACAAGTGTACATGAATTCAGTCGACATATATTGGATTATTATATATACTTTAACATGAGCTCTGCGACTTTTCTATGATCTTGAATTGCATTATACCATTTATTTTATATTATTAATCTGGCCCTAAAAATCGAATAAATTGCAAATTATTCATTATGATTTCCAATATATACTTTAATATGGGCTCTACGACTTCTTTACAATCTTATATCGCGTTATTCCATTTCATTTATTTTACTGATCTGGTCCTGAAAGTCAAATAAATTGCTGACTAATCATTATGATTTACATGTACCTACGAAAAATGTATACCAAATAAAACATTTAGTCATCATCGTTTGCCAACAATTTTTGAACGAAGCTGCAAAGGTTCTTTGAAGTTATAGTAACTAACTTTACTGCACTTGAGTATATTTAAAGAGTACGTAGTGAGAATGAGCTACTTCTTTGAAGTTTACCTGTTGTTCAATAAATAAACAATTATGAATAAATTGAGCAGATGCTATTTTTGTAATAAAGAAATTTTTGCCTCAGATTTATCAATAATTTGAAAACAGATTTTTTTATTTAGTCTCAATTGTTCACTAAATTTAATAATTTTCGCAACTAAATAGATGAACTGCCCTAATGTTTTAGCAATTAATGATAAAAATGCATTAAACATTTTCTTACAAAATAAATTTTCCTGATTTATTAATAATATTGAAAAAATAAAGTAACCAACATTTCAAATGAAATAAAGAAAACAGGAATGATCTTTTAAATTTGTTAAAAAATGTTTCTTGGCATTACTTTTGTTTTTAAAATGATACATAAACCAAACTTCTAACTTCATTGTTTGAAGTTATATTACTGTTAATGAATACTACTATTAGATTCCACGCAAGACCTATTATTGTTTTTAAAATAAGCAGCAGAATTTCAAGTTTTATTTTTTGTTTCATGTTTAAATTTTTTTTCACATGGGAGAAATTAGAGTTTGAAATATTTTATGGAATTTTATCCTTCCACCTCACCTCAAATAAACAGTTTGTGCTACAGAGAGATATAAAACAAAACTTACAAAACGCTTTAGCCTTGCAAACAGAAATTACGAAGACCATGATCGAAATAACAGTTAACAAATTCATGATGTCGTTGACGTCTAACGCTTGCTCCAAAGAGGATGAGAATGTAGCATTATTTCCCTGAATCAGCCGTTCTTATATAATTTCATGCATCCAGCAAGCGCAGCGTTTCCGTGCAATGACAAAAGAGCGAAACTGACTTCCGACAGGTGAACACTTCTTTTAGAAATAGCATGACGTACAAATGACAATACAAATGTTCGCAAATAATTCCCCGAAGTATTCAGATCCTAACAAAAGATGTGATTAAGAAACAAATGCGCAAAGAAATAATGACAAAAAAAAACAACAAAAAAAACAACTGAGTTGTGACATGGTGAAGGTCGAGTCGTGTGAGGATGTTCCAGAAATAATAAGTATTGAACGTGACAAAGCGCATTTTTTCACCGTGAAAATGCATAAAGGTACGAGTAGATTAACGACTTCACTAAGCAGAAAAAAGCCCTGCCATCAATGAAAGAAATACAGCAAGCGACTAAGAAACTATGGTTTGACTAAAATGCATCGTTGAAGTCGTGCAGAAAAAATTTCAAACATACACTTGAAATGTGTTGCGTTTGCTTTTCCTGGAAAGTTCGTTTATCAATATTTCTAGTAAATTGTGGAAACTATCAGAACATTGTTACAATGTTTCTGGTACTTTGAAGAAAAGAGTGGTTATACACCAGTTGCACCACCTTTTAAGGTAAGGGCACACAAGTCTTTTGTTCACGAAAAACAAAACAGCGTGGTGCAGTTACTCACCACCGTCTTGTGGTGACACTTTGTACTCATAGGGTTGGTTACTGGTGCAGAAACGGAGTTTCACATTGTATGCAATTTCACAACATCATATATTGTGTGCAATTTCACATCATATTTCATGTGTTTTACATCATAGGCCCATGTTATCTTGCAGATTTGCTCCAATGTCCAACTTGATTGGTGCAAGATAATCCGAAATGGCACATAATTGTGCCATGTCATTGTTGTGTTCCACACAAGCTTTTGCTCCCAAGTTGGTGCAGCACCAGTAATTGCACCTCAATATGGTGCAAACCCACATCTTACTTTTTTTGTCTGTTTGGGGAGTAAACGGCTACCGTGAGCAACTCAGTGGACCATAGGCAGTCGCCCATCCCTAATTTGGGGCCACTAGTTCCAAAGAAAGAGGACAGCCAGTGCCGTAACACAAAAATTTCGTCCATGTCTCTTCCAGGACTCGAAACCGGACCGAGGTCCGACGAGCGGTCGGAAACCCGTGCTTAGACCCCGCGTATTTGACCACTCGGTCACCTGGCGGCCCACGCATCCTGATGCCGTGCGTGACCCAGGGTTGATGAAACGTTATTTGAATAGTTAACACATTCTGAAATTATTTCTTTAGTACTTAACATTCAATATAATCGTATAACCCAGCAAAGCACTACAACGATCAGCCATTCGGTTATGACCACCCCCAGCCTAGAGAAATGAGAGTGCCTGGGGGTCGAACGGTGGCGCAGGTGAAGTTCACAGAGCAGTTTATATACAACCCGAGGACTGGCTTTCTGTTGGTAGAGTGTTCGGAGTCAGAATTATGAAAAGGTGCCGATTTATCGGAGTTTGATAAAGGACAAATTGTGATGGCACGGCGCGTTCGAACTGCGATCTCGGAAACGGCGCGGTTTGTGGATTATTCATGTGCCGCTGTAGTGAGTACGGAACAAAAGTGGTGTACAGATTGCCAAACGACAAACGTCGTCCAGGCGTGTGTCGTCCGCAGCTCATTGATGCCAGATGGGAACGGAGACCGTCACGCACTGTTCACAGCGACAGCAGAAACAGGGTGCGACAATCACCCGCAGCTACAACAGTGGTGATCAGGGCAATGTGTCACAGCACACAATTCATCGCAGACTTCTGCGCATGGGCCTGCGTAGCAGAAGACCCAGTCGGGTCCCCATGCTCACTGCACGTCATCGCCAACAACGCATGAAATGGGCCCAAGATAATCGAGATTGGACTGTGGATGATTGGAAGAAAGTGGCTTCGTCTGACGAATCAAGATTGCGGTGCATCACCTAGATGGCCGAGCGTGGATACGCTGATTACCAACGGAGACTATGGCATCTGAATGCAATGTTGGGCGGAAACAGGCAGGCAGGCAGGCGGCGGCGGCGATGTTATGCTGTGGACGATGTTTTCTTGGGACACTTTAGGCCCCATTATCCCAATAGCACAATCGCTGACAGCTGTCAGGTATCTGAATATCGTACCGGACTAAGTTCATCCATTCATGGCAACTTGTGTTCCCTGCTAGTGATGGCCATGACCAACAGGATAATTCGCCCTGCTAGACCGCCAGAATCGGCAAGGAGCGGTTCTACGAACATGCTGGTAACTTCCTGTTAGTGCCCTGGCCTCCAAACTCATCTGACATGAACCCAGTCGAACATATGTGGTTCGACTTGGAAAAAGCGGGTTCGAGCTAAATCAGCACCACCCCGAAATGTACCGGAATTGGAGGACCTATGGTTGACATTATGGTACCAGATACCCCAAGATACCTATCGCCACCTCATCAAATCGATGCCACGCCAAGTGGACACTGTTTTGCGGGCTAAAGTGGGTCCTACACCTTATTAGGTAGGTGGTCATAATGTAACGGTTCATCGGTGTATATCCATTCATCCGTCATGGGCCCGGGTTCGACTTCCGGTGAGGTATGGATGTTGTTTTTGTTTTAAGCGGCGCTATCTCTCTTCCTTACCTGAAACCAGTGGCTCTAAATTAGGGACAGGTGACTGCTTATGGTTCGAATCCATGTGGGGCATGGATGTTGTGTTTGCCTTACGGCACTGGCTCTCTCGCTTTCCTGGAACCAGTAGCCATAAATTAGGGACATGCGACTGCTTATAGTATAACGAAGTAAATTTCTCCGTCATTTCTATCCGCGCCAGGATTCGAACCCGGATCCCCTCATTCCGGAATAAGTTGCTCTACCAATTAAGCTACGCGGACATTTTATTCTGATTCCTATCTGCCTTTATGTCATGTGCGTCCTTCTGGCAGATACGTCACATCTCCTGGTACGTTACAATAGCCCATGGAGTTGCTCACGGTGGTCGTTAACCCTTCAATAAAAAAACTTTTAACTTGAATTCTATTGGTTTTTTTTATACAAAAACGATAACCCATTTACTTTCAAAAAGGGAAAGGAAAAGTGCTGCCTGGTAACTGTATGATAGGGAATGAAAAAGTGCTGCCTGGTAACTGTATGATATTAACTTGAATTCTATTGTTTTTTTTTATACAAAAACGATAACCCATTTAATTTCAAAAAGGGAATGGAAAAGTGCTGCTTGGTAACTGTATGATAGGGAATGGAAAAGTGCTGCCTGGTAGCTGTATGATGGGGAATGAAAAAGTGCTGCCTGGTAACTGTAAGATAGGGAATGGAAAAGTGCTGCCTGGTAGCTGTATGATAGGGAATGGAAAACTGCTGCCTGGTAGCGTATGATAGGGAATGAAAAAGTGCTGCCTGGTAGCTGTATGATAGGGAACGGAGAAGTGCTGCCTGGTAGCTGTATGATAGGGAATGAAAAAGTGCTGCCTGGTAGCTGTATGATAGGGAATGAAAAAGTGCTGCCTGGTAACTGTATGATTGGGAACGGAGAAGTGCTGCCTGGTAGCTGTATGATAGGGAATGAAAAAGTGCTGCCTGGTAACTGTATGATAGGGAATGGAAAATTGCTGCCTGGTAACTGTATGATAGGGAATGAAAAAGTGCTGCCTGTTAACTGTATGATAGGGAATGGAAACGTGCTGCCTGGTAACTGTATGATAGGGAAAGGAAATGTGCTGCCTGGTAACTGTATGATAGGACATGGAAAAGTGCTGCCTGGTAACTGTATGATAGGGAATGAAAAAGTGCTGCCTACTAACTGTATGATAGGGAATGGGAAATTGCTGCCTGGTAACTGTATGATAGGGAATGAAAAAGTGCTGCCTGGTAACTGTATGATAGGGAATGAAAAAGTGCTGCCTGGTAACTGTATAATAGAGAATGGAAAAGTGCTGCTGGGTAACGGTATGATAGGGAATGAAAAAGTGCTGCCTGGTAACTGTATGATAGGAAATGGAAAAGTGCTGCCTGGTAACTGTATGATAGGGAATGAAAAAGTGCTGCCTGGTAACTGTATGATAGGACATGGAAAAGTGCTGCCTGGTAACTGTATGATAGGGAATGGAAAAGTGCTGCCTGGTAACTGTATGATGGGTAATGGAAAAGTGCTGCCTGGTAACTGTATGATAGGGAATGAAAAAGTGCTACCTGGTAGCTGTATGATAGGGAATGGAAAAGTGCTGCCTGGTAGCTGTATGATAGGGAATGGAAAAGTGCTGCCTGGTAACTGTATGATAGGGAATGGAAAAGTGTTGCCTGGTAACTGTATGATAGGGAATGGAAAAGTGCTGCCTGGTAACTGTATGATAGGGAATGAAAAAGTGCTGCTTGGTAACTGTATGATAGGGAATGTAAAAGTGCTGCCTGGTAACTGTATGATAGGGAATGTAAAAGTGCTGCCTGGTAGCTGCATGATAGGGAATGGAAAAGTGCTGCCTGGTAACTGTATGATATGGAATGGAAATGTGCTGCCTGGTAGCTGAATGATTGGGAATGAAAAAGTGCTGCCTGGTAGCTGTATGATAGGGAATGAAAAAGTGCTGCCTGGTAGCTGTATGATAGGGAATGGAAAAGTGCTGCCTGGTAACTGTATGATCCCGTAATATGTCGCTGATAAAAAAAGCATTCGGTGGTCCGGAGTATCTCGCGTTTTTACGATAAGAAAAGCTTCTGCCGTATGTCGTAAGTAGAAGTCTACTGGTTAGAAAAGGGTTCGTATGACTAAGCGGTTGGAGTTATGTTGGAAGCATAAGAGAAATAAACTCCTGTCGGTGACAAAACAGCCTGCGAGTAACTGAAGAGATGCATATTAATCTTTCTCGGTAAAGCCGGTCTTTTTAGGTGGCTTGTGGGATTACAGTAATAGGCAACCTGAAATTCTGCCCGTTAATAAATGTTGTTCTTTGCTAGGATATTGTATCGGACGGAAATACGGATTAGCCTTCTGGAGGTCAGTGTGCTACAGATGATGTAACAAAATTCACCTCTCCCTGTGGGAAGCTCGAACAACGAAGTCCTCCATCAAGTCAACGGCATCGGTCCACTGTGATGTAAGCAAGCGACATCTTGCAGTTCCCTGCCTTAAGTCGACTACAGTGTGGGTGTGTGCGTGCGTTAACGTGACACACTCTGTACATAACATTAAACAGTGCTTAAAATGGGCATGTCATTGTATAGGTGAGCCGAAGAGCAACATAATTACGTACGTCAAACATATATTTGGGTGAATCAAATAGGTGTATTTGTAATTCCGTTATGGATCAAGACCTTAAGAACAAAAGGCTCCCTGTAAGTACTTTTCGTTTTTCTTATGCATGACAGCATCTGAGTAAATTGGCTCCTGTCAGCCAACAGAGAGCTGCATCGGCTGCGAATTAGTTAAAGCCTGACTTTTATATGCCCGTGAAATATCGTTGAACTTTAACGATGAATTTAGCCTAAGAGTATACAGTATACTAAAAGAGGCAAGAGTACTACTAAAAGAGGCAAGAAAGAGTATTTGACGCTCGTCCTTCTTCCTCCGTATTTGAAATTGACGTCTTCATCATTTTTTATTTGTTTTATGTTAATTAATTAAATTTCTATTGTCCCGTGCCAGTCCTGAGGTTGAATGAGTCATTTGTGAGAGTCTAAAGAATTTGATTTTGATTGGATAAATTTATAGACTAAATTCTGTTACCAAATCGTTAAGATTTCGGCAGTAGACAATCCACATATAATTATTTCTAAATTCTAATGTTTACCTCCTGGTCGTCAGCCAATGCTCGGCATGTTATTGGTTAAATTTGTAGAGTGATTCTTCGTTCGACGGGCGGTGCCCCGATGCGTAGTAACATCGATGGTTACCTCTTCTAATAGTTCTACTAGTAAAGCAATTCTGTTGCACATGATGAAATTGTAGTTATCTGGCTGATAAATCAGTCTAAGTTTGATATTAAGCTTCTTTCGTTCTGTGTCGTTTAGCAATGCAAGTCACATACGACCAGGACTGCCCTTAGATCAGGGCAAGCGGGACCCTATCCCGGCCCCGCATCTCAGAGAACCCCGTGGTTTGGAGGACAACGCTTATGACAGGCACAAAAACAATTAGGCTAAAATTGAAATATGCAGAATGAAACAAAATAATTGTGAATGATTTGCACTACCATGTGAATATTACTTTATTCGTATCGGATATGGGAACCTTTGAATGCACCTAAATTAAGCCAGCTAATTTTCCTGGATTAAACGGAATAGTACTGGATTCCAATAGCCCCGGATCCCGTATGCACGCTTTGTATTTTTCGTTTTTGTGTGCGTTCAAACAGTCGTAAATAATACTGAAAAAAAAAGATGTAGGGCAATTTTTTATATGAAAATGTTGTTATAAGTTTTCATCCAAAATTGGACTCCACTTGATTTCATTCTCCTAAATCATAATAACTTTGATGCATTTTGTATATTTAGTACAAAGTGATTATTAATTCAATTTCGAGAAAGACAGTTATTGTATCTGAGGTATCAAAAAACAAGGCGCTAGTATCAACATTCCATTTTCAGGTTTATTTGTACTACCAACGCAACACATAATATTAAAAATATACTTTGAACATATTACAATTTCACTTTTTCAATCCGAAATAAAAATTGAGAATGAGTGCAAGACGAGATCGAGATTGAAGCAGAAAATACGAAAGTGGTACTCAGATCTAACGTAGACTATTACACGTTTAGAAGCATTAAAAATGTTTTTAGAAAATATCTTGTACACAAAAGAAAAGCTGTGTTTTGATTTAGATAAAACCTTGTATTTTAAAAGAAAAACTCTACCTTGTAATTCGGATTTCAGGCTTACCTCCTCCATATTCCATACCATTGCGTTCTTCTCAGTGTGATACATTGTAATAAGCCAATGAAATCAGCAAATTTTCCGTCGGGACTTCGGAAACAAGTGAAAAAGTCCTCTTTTTCGACATTGTCGAACGCTATGGAAGATGCCCGTGTGATCATGGATATCATATAAATCCTAAGATAAACCATGATGAATATTGAAAGACATCACATTCTAGAAATGCAGTGATTGCGGTCTAAGGAGTTCAAGAGAGCACTGATTGGACAATAAACAAATGCATAAGTACCTTTTCTCTGCCCATTGTTCTAAATATTCATCAATAGATCAGCATGCCTTATATGAGGCCATGCATTTCGCAATACATTTCGTAATCAAATTGCTTATATAGACACGTACCCCGCAAAAATACATTTGCCCGGAGCCTCACACGAAGGTTGTACCGAAAGTAATGCAAAAGTGGGCATAACGTTTTCATTAACTGACAGAGGTCGTTCAATTTGCACATATTGGTAGAGTAACTTTTTCTCTATACAAAGGTACTACTCAACATAGTCTCCATCAAAAGCGATGCATTTGCGCCATCGTTGAACCCAACTCTCGAATCCTCTTTGAAAAAATTGAGGTGTGGACTTTTTTGTACCCACTTCTTCACAAACATTTTCACCTTGTCTGTGTCATCAAATCATTGTCCCCGGAGACTGTCCTCCATTGGACCAAACAGGTGGAAGTCTAAGGGCACCAGATCTGGGCTGTACGGTGGATGGCGAACCATCGACGAGTCTAATAATTTTCTGATCGCCTGAGTTTCGACCAAACATGTGTGTGGTCTCACATTGTCATGGTGAATGTGGATCCTTCTCAGATTCTTGTTCGGTCTCTTCCTCCTTATGGCTTCCCTAAACTTCTTGAGTGTCTCAACGTACCGCTCGCTGGTCACGGTACGGCCATGCTCCAGAAAATCAAGCAGAATGACATTCCTGTCATCCCAAAAAACAGTCACCATGACTTTCTGTGCTGATCACTGGCTCTTGAAGTTCTTAGGCCTTGGTGAAGAGGTGTGACGCTATTCCATGGATTAATTCTTCGTTTCCGGATCGCAAAGATACGCCCACGTTTCATTCCCTGTCACCAGATCGGTAAAAAACGTGTACTCATTGTCTTCAAAAGCTTTCAGCAGATCAGAGCAGACTTCCACCCTTCTCTCCTTCAAATCGGGTGTCAACTGCCGAGATACCTACTTTGTATACATTTTCCAATACCCGAAGTCTTCCATCATCTTCTGTATGGCATTGTGACCACAGTCTAGCTGTGCAACAAGCTCACGGATTGTGACTCGTCTCTCTGCGCAAATCAGTTCATCCACTCGCTGACGATTCGTATCAGTGGTCGCAGATGATGGTCTCCCACTGCGTGGTTTTTCTTCAATGCCGGTTTCCCATTCTTTAAACTTCTTCATCCATCTATGCACATTGCTCTTGTCAATGGTGTCATCTCTGTAAACATTTTGTAGCCTTCTGTGGATGTTGGACAGCCTGCACCCTTCCTTTGTCAAGAACTCATTGACTGCACGTTGCTTCTACTTGGAATCCATTATTTACCTGCAATGAAGAAGAAGGGTTACTATAGAGGAAGGGTTACTCTACCAACACGTACAATTTGAGCGACCTCTGTCATTTAATAAAAAAGTTGTGCCCACTTTTGCATTACTATCAGTACAATCCTGGTACATCATGGGTGTGGGCCTGCATACGACCTATAGGTGGGAGAGTCTGACTACGTTTGCTGTGTGTTTATCCAAATTAGCTTATTTTAATTTTAAAGAGAATAAAAAACAACAACAGATATTGAGCTTGAAAAATGTTTTAATTATATGTCATTGTTTCCATTACATGCGTTTGAAATCAGATTGCAACATTCACATATAACATATCTACAAAAGATGCATATCAACTATACTTTTTTGTAACACTCGAAAGCATGTTTTAGAACATGATTTAAAGCGTGGCGAAAACGTCTCACGAGCAATTTGCTGGCAGAAAGAAGCTAAGCTGGAAGATAGTATATGAATTTAGAATCATGCAGACTTTTCCAGAAATTCAACATTCGCTTCTAGGCACACAGAAACCGTCATCCCTTCTCACTTTTCCAAAGGGGCAACCGCATCCAACGACGCATTGCATGGTGCACATGTCAGGTATGTAAGTACAAGTCTCCGGACAAGCAGTTCCACAAGTTAGAAACTCCTCTCCTTTCTCTGTAGCACAATCCTGAGCTTTAAAAAGATTTTTCAATAAGAAAGAGGTTTTACACATAGGCTGAAAACATATAAGAAGAAATAAAAAAACAGAACTAAATTTTACAATTAAAGCTTGAAAAAGAAAATTTCATACTTAAAGGAACAAAATATGGGATGTTTCTAAAATGTTTGGCCAAACATGCTCTACCTCCAATTCTGATGAGAAAAAGAAGTCATATAAACCGGTATCGTTCATTTCGTCGACACTCACTTCGTCGACACTATGTATGCAAACAGTCGATTCCTCAAAATTTTCCTAAAATCTACAGTTTTCAATTTAGAATTACCAAATTTGGTATACTCTCTCATGATATTCTAACTTATACCGTACACGGTATTTGGAAGGGTCGGGGCCCGGGTCAAGGGGGCCCAATGCAACATTTTCGTAAAATCTACAGTTTTCAATTCAGAACCACCAAATTTGGTATACTATCTCATTGTACTCTTACACCAACTTGGACTACAGACGGAAGGAGCCGGAGCCCGGGGTCAAGGGGGCCCATACAAAATTTTCGTAAAATCTACAGTTTTCGATTTAGAAACACCAAATTTGGTATACTATCTCATGGTACTCTAACGTAGACCGTACACGGTTTTTGGAAGGGTCGGGGCCAGGGATAAAGGGAGGCCCATACTAAATTTTCTCAAAAATTTCCATTATTTACTTAAGAACTGCAGCACAATTCTGCACTCTAATACCCTATCTGCGAGCTAAGTTAGAGTACCATGAGATAGTATACCAAATTTGGTGGTTCTAAATTGAAAACTGTAGATTTTACGAAAATTTTGTATGCGGCCCTTTGACCCCGGGCCCCGACCCCTTCCTTCTATAGTCTAAGGTGATGTAAGGGTACAATGAGATAGTGTACCAAATTTGGAGGTTCTAAATTGAAAACTTTAGATTTTACGAAAATGTTGTATGGGGCCTCCTTGACCCCGGGCTCCGACCCCTTCCAAAAACCGTGTACGGTGCAAGTTAGAGTAGCATGAGATAGTATACCAAATTTGGTGGTTCTAAATTCAAAACTGTAGATCTTACGAAAATGTTGTATGTGGCCCTCTTGACCCCGGGCCCCGCCCTCTTCCGTCTGTGGTCTAAGTTGGTGTAAGAGTACAATGAGATAGTATACCAAATTCTGTGGTTCTAAATTGAAAACTTTAGATTTTACGAAAATGTTGTATGGAGCCCACTTGACCTCGGGCCCCGACCTCTTCCAAAAACCGTGTACGGTCTAAATTAGAGTACCATAAGATAGTATACCAAATTTGGTGGTTCTAAATTGAAAACTATAGATTTTACGAACATGTTGTATGGGGGCCCCCTTTACCCCGGGCCCCGACCCCTTCCAAAAACCGTGTACGGTCTAAATTAGAGTACCATAAGATAGTATACCAAATTTTCTAAATTGAAAACTATAGATTTTACGAACATGTTGTATGGGGCCTCCTTGACCCCGGGCCCCGACCTCTTCCAAAATCCGTGTACGGTGTAAGTTAGTGTACCATGAGATAGTATACCAAATTTGGTAGTTCTGAACTTTTTTTTGGTTTTTTAGGAATCGACTTTTAGGAATCATATACTGTATAGTGTCGACGAAGTGAACCAAACCCATATAAACATTATGCTCGAATCGCTTTACCTCGTTGTCGGAGTACAAAATACCACCGGCATAACACAGTTTTTTTAATTGGAGGTTTAGCAACCACCTTGAGCAACTTAATGGGCTATAAGCAGTCGCTCGTCCTTATTTAGGGCCACTGGTTTCAGGGAAGGGAGAGAGCCAGTGCCGTAAGACAAACACAACATCCATGCCTCACCAGGATTCGAACCCGGACCCCTTTCGGACGAAACATCAGAAGCCATCGCTGAGACCACTGTGTCACCGGGGCGTCGCATTACACAGTTGGTTAAGTCGCTATGCACTGTGTGAGAGACGGACGTTTCTGATAGGTGTTCGAACCCCGATCGTGCCGGCCATCTAGTCTGCGGTTTTTTCCGGGATTTTCCACATACTCCCTGCTTTTGGGGACGCGTATGCCTAGATGATCTCCTCTGAAGCCGGCCCGCACGCGCTTTGTCCCTGGACCACTTTCCTCAGGATGTTTGGGTTTACCGGATGAGTGCCCAGGCTCTGGTAGTAAAGCAATGTCAGACGAATAAAATCTGATGCCTCATGGCATCAGGCACCTATACGGGACTATATCCATTGTTGTTGATGATGATGATGAGTACAAAATGTGGCGCTAGGCTAATTGCCTTCCCAACGTACAGAAGACTGTCCGTTAGGCTCGGTGCAATAGAATCAACCTCATTTGCACATCACTCGGCGTTTTGGAGCGAATGCAAATGTTGAAACAATCGCGCAACTCCAGTGCGTGATAAGGCTGCTTAAAGTGAATCAACAATCATTTCGCTAAGCACTCGTACGAAGCATTACCTGCAACTGAGAGCGTAGCGGGGTTGTTATCGTCGGTTATTTTTTTTTTTTTTTTTTTTTTTGATTGGAGGTTTAACGACCACCGTGAGCAACTCAATGGGCTATAAGCAGTCGCCCGTCCCTAATTCAGGGTCACTGGTTCCAGGGAAGGGAGAGAGCCAGTGCCGTCGTCGGTTATGTTTGCGCAGCCATGAATATGTAGATTTCGTTTACCAACGCAGTATGGAGTGACGTTCACTTCAAGTACCAACGAGCTTATTAAAATAAAATTATTTATACATTTAATTTAATTTAGTAAAATATTTAATAAAATTAATTAAAAGATTCTCAGAGGATGTGTTTTTTATAAAAAAAATTATTAATACATTTAATAATTTAAGTTTATTAATATTATTAAATTATTTATAATAAATATGTAATATTATATAATAATATTATATTTATAATATATATATATATAATTACATTAATATTATTAATAACATCTATGAAAATGCAAGTGCAGAGATTCGGCTATTTGAGAATACAGCACCCATAAAAATTGGGCCGCCCCGGTGGCGCAGTGATCTAAGGCGCTGGCCTCTGATCATTCGTCCGTAAGGGGTCCGGGTTCGAATCCCGGTCAGGCATGGATGTTGTGTTTGTTTTACGGCACTGACTCTCTCCCTTCCCTGGAACCAGTGACCCTAAATTAGGGCCGGGCGACTGCTTGTAGCCCATTGAGTTGCTCACGGTGGTCGTTAAACCTCCAATCAAAAAAATAAAAAAAAATTGGAAAGGGAGTGAGACAAGGTGACACTATATCTCCCAAACACTTTAATGCCACATTGAAAAATGTTTTTCAATCACTGAACTGGAAAAACAAAGGGATAAAGATTAATGGAGATTATCTAACTCACCTTCGTTTTGCTGATGACGTAGTCATTTTTGCAACTACCCCATCAGAGCTGCAGAGTATGATCCAAGAACTTGCTGACAAGAGTAAAGAAATGGGATTAAAAATGAACTTCGAGAGGACAAAAGTGATGTTCAATGCTTTTACAAAAAATGAAGATTTATCGATTGATAGGGAAAAGCTGGAGACAACCAATACCTACATTTGTCTTGGGCAGCAGATATTAAGTGAGGGTCACATTGATGAAGAAATTAATAGGCGTATAAAACTTGCCTGGAGAGCTTTTAGAAGAAACAGTATAATTTTCAAGAGCAATATGCCATTATGTATTAAAATAAAAGTGTTTGATTAATGCATCCTTCCATTGCTTACGTATGGTGCAGAGACGTGGACCTTAACTAAAAGAGATATACAAAGGCTGCAGACAACTCAAAAACCATGGAAAGATGCATGTTTGGTGTAACCAGGAGAGATAAGAAAAGGAACTCGTGGATCAGAAAAATGACAAGAGTGGAAGACATCATGATCAGAGTAAAATCCCTGAAATGGCAATGGGCTGGACATATTGCCAGAAGGACAGAAGACCATAGATGAACAACTGAAATTTTAGACTGGATTCCAAGGGACAGGAAAAGACCCAGAAGAAGACCACATGGGGGATGGGGGGATGAAATTCGAAAGTATGCGGGAGTAACATGGAAGAGACAGGCACAAGACAGACCGTTGTGGAAGAAACTTGGGGAGACCTTCGTACAGCAGTGGATTGATAATGGTTGACAATGATGCTGATGATGCTGATATATATATAATATTATGTAATAATAATAATCTACTGAAACAATATATATATATATATATATATATATATATATATATGTATATTATAATAATAATATAATAATGGGATGTAAGGTCAGGTGATGCGTAACATCACAGCCTCTCCTTGACAAATGTCAACCCCGCCTTCTCGTGGTGCATCCTGTTCCCACTAAAGGGGCTCTGACGACCGCCAATAGCGGTATAACTATACCATCGGGATCAGAGGAAATTCTATCCCACACTCACCAACCCGCTTGGCCAGCGTGGTGAGTTATGGCCAAACCCCTCCAAAATGACTCCACAACTTAAATCTTGGCCCTCAGTCTCCGGCAGCTGGAATGTACCTGGCCAAGGCAGCGGCCAGTGCGACATGAAGGCAGAGGGTGCTAAGAATCCCCGGAGGACCGGACTAGGCTGCCATCTGATGCTGACCTTGGCAACGTACAATGGACGCTCCCTATCTTCTGATTCAAGGCTTCTTGAATTGGAAGAGGAACTACAAAGGATCAAGTGGGACATCGTGGGGCTAAGTGAGGTAAGGAGAAAAGGAGAAGATCTCATCGAACTGAAAAGTGGACATCTCTTCTACTATCGTGGGACAGATACTGGCAGAACTAGTGGTGTTGGATTTATAATAAACAAGAAACTGAAGGATAAAGTTGTAGAAGTTGAAAGTTCCTCTGACAGAGCTGCACGACTCGTAATCCAACTATCGAGAAGATACCAGGCTCAGATTATTCAAACTTATGCACCCACCACAAGTCATCCTGAAGAAGAAATTGAAGAATTTTATGAGGAAATTTGTCATCTAAATAATAAAGGTAAGCAGCACTTGAAAATAATTATGGGAGATTTCAATGCAAAAATAGGGCAACGGCAACAGAATGAAACTTCAGTAGGTAAATTCGGTCACGGCAACAGAAACCAGCGTGGAAATACTCTCGTTGAGTTTGCAGAGGCAGAAGGGTTTTTCATCTTGAACTCCTTCAAGAAAAAGCCACACAGGAAATGGACATGGAGACATCCAAATGGGACAACAAGTGAAATTGATTTTATTATGTGTAACAAAAAATTCGTCATAGAAGACTGCAGTGTGCTAAACAAGTTCAACACAGGTAGTGACCATAGATTGGTGAGATGTAAGATGCACCTCAACACTAAACTTGAACGTGGCAAGCTCATAAGACAAACAAAATCTATTGACATAACCAACCTTAAAAAACACCATAATACCTTCAAGTTGGAACTGAAGAACAGGTTCTCTGCTTTAGAAGGCCTAACATCGGAAGAAGTGGACATCTCTGAAGTTAACAGAAAAGTAACCAAAGCTCTTATGGAAACAGCAACAAAATTAGCTGGGTCTAAGAACAAGTTGCATGTAAATAAATTATCAGGAAAAACGAAAATGTTGATGCAAAAAAGAAGAGAGATGAGGACAACTAAAGAAGATGTGACTTCCAAAGTGGAATATATAGAGCTATGCAAGACAGTACGAAAAAGTATCACTGAAGACGTAAGAAAATTCAACTGTGAACTAGTGAGGAAAGCAATTGAAAACAACCAAAGCCTAAAGATAGCAAAGGGACATCTCAGTAAGGGAAGAAAACAGATTATGGCACTGAGAAAAGAAGATGGTTCTGTAACAAGAAATAGAGGCGAAATTTTGACAAGAGTGAAAGATTTCTACTCCAAATTATATGAAAGGGATGATACATGCACTCCAGACATCATGAAAGATACCAGTACCAGAGTTTCTCCAGTCCTTCCAACAGAAGTTGCACATGCAATCAAGAACATGAAGCGGGGAAAAGCTCCAGGAGAAGATGGAATTACTGTATACATCATACAAGAAGCAAGTGGAGAAATCGAAACAGTACTTGCCCAAATTTTCACTCGATGCCTTAATGAAGGAAAGATTCCTGAGGATTGGAACACCGCTACAATGATCCTGCTACATAAGAAAGGTGACATTGAGGATCTCGGAAACTACAGACCTATCAGCCTCCTATCAGTAGTTTATAAAATCTTCACTAAAGTTCTTTCACACCGCTTGAAGGTAACACTGGACATGGCTCAACCGAGAGAACAAGCTGGATTCAGGAGTGGCTACAGCACAATAGATCATATCCATGTGCTGAGAGAACTAATTGAAAGAGCGAGGGAATATGAACTTCCATTGTGCATGGCTTTTATCGATTATGAAAAAGCCTTCGATTCGGTGAAACCATCAGCAGTTACAATGGCTCTGAAAACCTGCGGTATTGAAGATGCATACATTAATATTATTAATAACATCTATGAAAATGCAAGTGCAAAGATTAGGCTGTTTGAAAATACAACACACATAAAAATTGGAAAGGGAGTTAGACAAGGTGACACCATATCTTCGAAGCTCTTTAATGCCACATTGGAGGGTGTTTTTCAGTCACTGAGCTGGGAAAACAAGGGGATAAAGATTAATGGAGATTATCTAACCCACCTTCGTTTTGCTGATGACGTAGTCATTTTTGCAATTAGCCCATCAGAGCTGCAGGGTATGATCCAGGAACTTGCTGATAAGAGTAAAGAAGTGGGATTAAAAATGAACTTTCAGAAGACAAAAGTGATGTTCAATGCTTTTACAAGAAATGAAGATTTATCGATTGATGGAGAAAAGCTGGAGATAACAGATACGTACGTTTATCTTGGACAGCAGATATCAAGTGAGGGTCACATTGATGAAGAAATTAATCGGCGTACAAAACTTGCCTGGAGAGCTTTTGGAAGAAACAGCATAATTTTCAAGAGCAATATGCCATTATGTCTTAAAAGAAAAGTGTTTGATCAATGCATCCTTCCAGTGCTTACGTATGGTGCAGAGACGTGGACCTTAACTAAAAGAGACATACAAAGGCTGCAGACAACTCAAAGAAGCATGGAGAGGTGCATACTTGGTGTAACCAGGAGAGATAAGAAGAGGAACTCGTGGATCCGAAAAATGACAAGAGTGGAAGACATCATGATCAGAGTTAAATCTCTGAAATGGCAATGGGCTGGACATACTGCCAGAAGGACAGATCATCGATGGACAGCCGAAATTTTAGATTGGATTCCAAGGGACAGGAAAAGACCCAGAAGAAGACCACATGGGAGATGGGTGGATGAAATTCGAAAGTATGCAGGGGTGACATGGAGGAGACTGGCACAAGACAGACCGTTGTGGAGGAAACTTGGGGAGACCTTCGTCCAGCAGTGGATTGATAATGGTTGACAATGATGATGATGATGATTATAATAATATACATATAATATATTATTATTAAATTATTTATTAATATTATTAATTATTATTATTATTAATTATTTATAATGAAAATGAAATTTAATTATTTAGTAAATTTAATTAAAAGATTCTCAGAGGATGTGTTTTTTTATACGTTCGTTTATTTCACGTACGAACGAGCTTATTAAAATAGCAGAGAGCCGCCCCCGGTGGCGCAGTGGTCTAAGCGATTGCCTCTGATCATTCGTCCAAACGGGGTCCGGGTTGGAATCCCGGTGAGGCATGGATGTTGTGTGTGTCTTACGGCACTGGTTCTCTCCCTTCCCTGGAACCAGTGACCCTAAATTAGGGACGGGCTTATAGCCCATTGAGTTGCTCACGGTGGTCGTTAAACCTCCAATAAAAAAAAAAAAAGAATAGCAGAGAAGCGCAGCACCTTTACAAGATGGCATTTCCGTACAGAAGTTGTTCCGCCATTAGCTGCCGTCTACCAGCGTCTGTGAGTCACGGGAACAACGGCCACTAGCACTACAGATCAGGGATGATCCAGGCATGTGCGTAAACTTTTGTTAGAAGAACGGGCGCTAGACATGGTGGCGATGGAGACTGTAACTTGCACAAGAAGTGTAGCTGCAGTGCTGGGCTTATCGAATTTCACTGCATGGCACATCTGTCATTATAGCTCCGAAGGCGCAGTTGTTTAAGCCATTGCTTCTGACCATTTGTCCGAGATGGGCCTGGGCTCGAATCCCGAGTGAGGCATGGACGGCGTGTTTATCTTGCGGCACTGGCTCTCTCCCTTCCCCGAATCCAGTGACCCTAAATTAGGGATGAGGGACAGCTTATACATGTATACATTCGTGGCCAAAACTCCTGCGCCAGTAGACCGAAAGTCGATGTTTGAAGTCAACTTATACAGCGTAATAGTAAAGTCAGGAATACATATTATCATGATTGTAAAGGAAATTTTATGTTGGATTCAAATATGTTTACAGAACGTTATTACCGGTAATAGAAGTGAAGTTACAAGCAAAAGTACAGCGTCCAGTCATAAAAAGCAAAAAATAGTGGAATTTGTGAAATTAGTGTACAATGCATTTAACATAAAATTTCCCGCCATTAGTACTATACAGTACACTATTGAAACTTGTAGGACAGTTGAAATAACTTACCAACAAGCAAAATACACTTTAATATTTAATTCGATAACCAGAGTTTGTAAGTAACAAAGTGCACCTTCTTGGCATGGAACTAATGAGCTTCTCTAGTTGTCATTTGGTGATAACATGGTGTTATACGGTCCATACAGACTCAATTAATGCTGTTTTAGATGTGGGTCCTTATTGACGGACCTTTTGTTTCAATCTCACCCACAGATTCTCTATGAAATTAAGATCCGGTGACTGTTTCTTGTAGCCTATGACGAACTGTACGTGCAGATGCAATTATACCCACTTCATTCTCCCACTCATTTCTTAAACTAGTGGCTGTTTTAAACGTTGTTTTTAAGGACGACGAATCAACATGCGATCATCGCGTTCAGTAGACATCCTTAGTCGACCTGTTCTTCTTCTGTTTCCCACACGTACAGTTTCTGCAACTCTTTTAATGGTGCGCAAGACAGTGGAATTATCACAGCAACATTTAACAGCAGTTTTGGGACCGGATTTAACAGCAGTTTTGGGATCGGATTTAACAGCAGTTTTGGGGCCGGATTTAACAGCAGTTTTGGGGCCGGATTTAACAGCAGTTTTTTCACCAATGGACAATTAGAGAAGCTCATTAGTTCCATACCAAGAAGGTACACTTTGTTACTAAGAAACCGTGGCTATCCAATGAAATATTAAAGCGTATTTTATTTGTTGGTAAGTAATGTCAAGTGTCCTGCATGTTTCAATATTGTACTGTATAGTAATTTTACGTTAAATGCATTATACACTAATTTCACAAATTCCATTATTTTTTACTTTTTAGGACTAGACGCTGTACCTTTGCTTGTAACTTCACTTCTGTTACTCGTAATAACATTCTGTACAAATATTTGAATTAAGCATTAAATTGCGTTTAAAACGATGTATAATATATATTCCCGACTTTACCATTACTGACTTCAAACATCAAAAATTGACTTTCGGTCTGCTGGTGAAGGACTTTTCGCCACGATTGTATAGCCCTCTAATCAAAAGGCCGAAGACATATGGCCGTCACTCCACGATTAAAATTTAAGCAAAGTAAACACTATACAAGTTAAGGAATGTATTACTAAAACGTTATGAAGTTAAAAGACATTAGATCTTTCGAACCTTCTAAAGGTTCATCATCAGATGTGACAACGGGTGTTTACAAGTAAACATATAACAAATTACGATTAATTTGTGACTTATCGTCTGTGCAGATATCATGTTCAGTAGATAGTTGTTACATTGACCGAGAAATAATGATTGTGAGTACGATGTTGTAGGGATGGTTTCTTCTGAAACATCAATTTGGGTCTTGGGAATCAAAGTTTTCCGAGGTTTTGGATAATATGAGGCGTATTGTCGTTACAACAAAGCTTACCGTTACTGAAGATGAATAAACTCTCGGAAAATTGTTTTGGTGCATGGGGCAGCAAGTATGGAATCTTCCTTCCACACTGGAAAATGTGACCCACAGTTGGACAATACCGATAACGCCGTACACATGGCTCCTGTACGTACGTTATGAATGTGTTCATTAAGTCTACTCTTTAACATTCGTCTGGTGGAACCGATATATACTTGTGATGGTTCTGATGGGTTCACAGCTCTCATTGGGGTACTATAAACTCCAAATTTATTTTCCATATTATAGAAACAGAAATTATTTATACTAGAACTAATTGGATACTAAACCAAATGTTTATAGTATCCCAATGAGTTCGGATGGGTTCACAGCTCTCATTGGGATACTACAAACTCCAAATTTATTTTCCATATTATAGAAACAGAAATTATTTTTACTAGAACTAATTGGATACTAAACAGGAGTCTATAGTATCCCAATGAGTTCTGATGGGTTCACAGCTCTCATTGGATACTATAAACTCGAAATTAATTTTCCATATTATGGAAGCAGAAAATAAATTTGGAGTTTATAGTATCCCAATGACAGCTGCGAACCCATCAGAGCCATTAGAATTATATATCGGCTCCACAGGACGAACATTAAAAACTAGCCTTAATGAACACATTCATAACGTACGTACGGGAGCCATATCTACAGCGTTATCACAATTTCCTAACTTTGGGTCACATTTTCCAGTGTGGAACGAGGATTGCATACTTGCTACACCATGCATCAAATCATTACTACAATTTACCAAGAGTTTATTCATTTTCAATCACGGTAAGCTTTGTTGTAACGATAATACAACTCATATTATCCAAAACCTCGGAAAACTTTGATTCTCAAGACCCAAATTGATGTCCCAAAAGAAACCATCCCTACGACATCGTAATCATAATAATTATTTCTCTATCAATGTAACAACTATCTACTGAACATGATATCTGCACAGACGATACGTCACAAATTAAACGCAATTTATCATATGTTTACCTGTAACACCCGTTGTCACATCTGATGATGAACCTTTAGAAGGTTCGAAAGATGTAATGTCTTTTAATTTTTTAACATTTTAGTAATAAATTCCTTAACTTGCATGGTGTTTACTTTGCTGATGTTTTAATAATAGAGTGACGGCCATATGTCTTCGACCTTTGGATTACAGTGTTCTTGCACGAAATTCGCTATGCTTGTAGACCATGGAGTTGCTCACGGTAGTCGTTAAACCTCCAATTAAAAAAATCTGTCTTTAGGGGCAACTGCATCCTTACCACGTGCAACAGGTACTGGCCCTCTCATCAACAAATTTCCCCTCTAGATAGCTTTGCTCAATGGCTTACGCAAAATTGTAACTAGCTTCTTTGTCTCCATGCTCCGCCTTTTGTTACGAAAGAATCGCAATTCAATCACGCTGATATTCTGAGCTTTCAAAACATAACACTCAGCGAGGTAGAATATGCGTGAAATCAGGAAGTCTCGCATCAGTTAAGATTCACACGGAATCTTCGTTGATGCTCAGACTGCCTGATTTCGTGGAATGTTTGGAGCTGCGTCATTGGCGAATATCTCGTCCATCGTTCCTACCACAGAATCTCGACCTGCAACGGTACCAGCGCTTCTTGTAGTAGGAACTACCAGCGCTGTTGGGAGACGTACTATTAACAATCCTCCGAGCGCGTGTAATTCATGCATGATGGAGCGCCACCACATTTTCGTCGAAATATTGGAGAAAAGTTTGATCGTGCCCAGCCCAGCTGTTGGATAAGTACAGGTGGGGCAATTTCATGGCTACCACAATCTTTCGATGTCAGTCAAATGTTTTTTTTTTACATGAGGACAGCTGAAGGCCAGTGTGTATGCTACACCGGTGCTTAGCGAACAGGCTATCTGTCAAGGAATCGTAGATTGTTTACGTCAGTGGGTGTACAATCGGACTTTTGGAATATGTTAGGCAATAATTCCTCAGCCGGTGCTTTGCGGCATGTATTGCTACTCACGGAGCCCAGTCGAGTATTTGCGGTGGTGTAACTGTGTGCAATTGTTCTCCTCGATGGTTTTCTATGTACAGTGCTAACCAGGATACAACCTTGTTACCTTCTCAGTGTGTTATAACCTTTCGTTTACCGACAGTGGATCCGAATCCTCTTACTCCGGAGCTACTGTTAACCCAATTGGACCACGAGGGCTGCTTCATTGACCACGAGGGCTGCTTCATTGACCACGAGGGCTGCTTCATTGACCACGAGGGCTGCTTCATTGACCACGAGGGCTGCTTCATTGACCACGAGGGCTGCTTCATTGACCACGAGGGCTGCTTCATTGACCGCGAGGGCTGCTTCATTGACCACGAGGGCTGCTTCATTGACCGCGAGGGCTGCTTCATTGACCACGAGGGCTGCTTCATTGACCACGAGGGCTGCTTCATTGACCACGAGGGCTGCTTCATTGACCACGAGGGCTGCTTCATTGACCACGAGGGCTGCTTCATTGACCGCGAGGGCTGCTTTATTGACCGCGAGGGCTGCTTTATTGACCACGAGGGCTGCTTCATTGACCACGAGGGCTGCTTCATTGACCGCGAGGGCTGCTTCATTGACCACGAGGGCTGCTTCATTGACCGCGAGGGCTGCTTCATTGACCACGAGGGCTGCTTCATTGACCACGAGGGCTGCTTCAATTACCACGAGGTCTGCTTCATTGACCACGAGGGCTGCTTCATTGACCACGAGGGCTGCTTCATCGACTCATATGTTAGAGTGTATGATCTGCAGTTCAACATATGCTGTATCACGGCAGGAAAGCGTTTTCAGCTTCATGTTTGGATGCCCTTTTTTAATCACTATCAGCTGTAGAACAAGTTTCCAAAGTTTGACCAGACATTTACGGAATAACCTGTATTTATAATTACAGTCGTCCATGATACTCGCATGTTTCCTCATTTAGAATTTATAACCGTTATAAATTCTAAATGAGTAATTTCCTAAAGTGCGTACGACCGATTGTAGTATGTACAAGGGATATTTGTGTAGTGCATCCAAATTAATTGCAAGGTTGGCTCGGTCTGTGAGGTGCTAAATTCTTTACATATCTCCTTTGATCAACAACAGGAAAATATGAAAAAAGAAGGATCACATCACATTCCTGGATGTAATAAGAACATATTTAATAGAAGTCTTTTACCTAATATGTCAATTTCGTGATATGCATTTCCCGTTATTTTAAACTTTGCAATCAATAGCAGTTATAACGAAGTAAATTTCTCCGTTATTTTTATCCGCGCCGGGGCTCGAACCCGGGTCCCCTCATCCCGGAATAAGTCACTCTACCAACTGAGCTACGCGGACGTTTTATTCTGATTCCTATCTGCCTTTATGTCGTGTGCGTCCTTCGGGCAGGTACGTCACATCTCCTGGTACGTTACACAGTTTATAAATAAGAGTTAGATCCTAAGCCACCCAATCGGATCATTTCGCTATCAAAAACTAGAATGCGCGAAAAACTGTTGTCAATAGTTACAGTAATCGAATACAAAGAGAATTCTAAAAATATAAATTTCAGTAAAGCCGACAGATTAATAAGTGAAAAGAAATTGTGTTGTTACACCCCATGCTAAGAAAATCGTGCACTTGTGAATCCGAAAAACCAAAATCAATGTCAGTAATATTTATAACGGTAAGAAGTAGCAGATGATAAAAGAACGTTTTCATTCCGACTTGTAAAAGTTAAGGTACGTTGAGCAATAAGTTTAAATTTATGTCGGAGTTTTAATAGCTCAGATATACACTGAAGTTCCAGAAAAGCTGGTACACCAGTCTAATACTTGGTAGATCCCCCACGGGAACGCAGGACTGCAGAAATACAACGGGGCATGGACTCCGCAAGCTTCTGGAAATATGCTGTAGGCAATGCACACCATACTTCCTGCAGAGCGTTCCACAATTCGGGTGTATTCCGAGGTCTCGGATTCCTGTGTTCGATAGCGCGTTGCATGGCATCCCAAATGGATTCTATAACGTTCAGATCTGGGGACTTGGGTGGAATGGCAACACCCAAAACCCAGATGAATGACCCTCTAACCATACTGTGGTGTCCCGAAACTTGTGTGGAGGTGCATTGTCCTGTTGGAACAGGTCCAACCAATCTGCCTGAATGCAGGACATGAACGGGTGTACCTCTTCAGAAAAGATGCGCACATAGTGTTGGCCGGTCACAGACATTTGTAGATGTACCAGGTGTCTCAGTGAAGTCCAGCTAAACACAACCCATAGCATTACGGACACCCCCTCTCAAGCCGGTACAGTACCCTGTTGACAGGCGGGATCTATGGCTTCATGGGGTTTGTGCCATGCACGAATCCTTCCATCTGCCCGATACAGTTGGAAACGCGACGCTACTTGTTTCCAGTCATCAATTGTCCAGTGGCGGTGATGCCGTGTGCAAGCGAGGCGCATAGCTCTGTGTCGTGTACCCATCTAGGGGACTCGAGTTGGGCGTCGGCTCTCAAAGCCCATATCGTGCAGGGTACATTGCACAGTCCGGACGCTGATGCTTGTTGAGGCTCCAGCATTGAATTCCGATGATATCTGCTAGAGAGTTGCACGCCTATCGCGTGAAACGATTCTTGACAGCCGACGATGGTCACGTTCACCCATTGTCTTATTACGGCCACACTGGTATCGTAGGTTGGAGGTTTTGCCGGAATTCTTGTAGTCACGGTACACCCTTGCAATGGTCGTCTGTGAAAATCCGAACTTCGTTTCTACCTCCGAAATACTATGGCCCATCTCACGAGCGCCAACTATGACACCGCGTTGAAAATCGCTTAAATCGTTATTACTTGTCATTCTCATACCGAAAACAGCTCTGACAGTTGGCAAGGATGTCTATCACTTCATATACGCACTGGCGGACGCAACTAAGTACGCGCATAGGTGACGTTGCTTTGTATTTTGCATAAGCTCGTCTGTACCAGTCTTTCTGGCACTTCAGTGTAGTTCGAAAATGCTGAAATTCCACGTCTACCCCTAGTGGAAAAAATGCATCTGTTGATCCTAGCTAAAGCTACCCAATGAAATGTTTTTTCTTAAACTGACAGTTAGACATAGAAATATCTGGAATTGAGCGTGTAAATTTGCACCTGACGGGATTATTTTATACGAAAAATCATGTCCATGCACGAAGGAAAAATATTTCACATGAAAAAATGTGTCAGATGAAATGTAATACTTTATATGAAAAACATGCTAGTATATGAAAAAAAGTGTCCCACCCAGAAGAAATGTTGTACAAACGACACAAAGCGACGTGCTAAAAGGTGATAGTATGGGTAAGAAATGATCACATTTACAGCCTGTTTAATGAGGCAAATGTTTGGATATTGGAGAAACAATAGCACAAGGTGTGGCCCCTTCTCGTGTCAATACCAGCATTTATATAATTAGAAACTGAGACGGAAAGTTTCCTAATACTCTTCTACCTAATGGATCTCTCGATCTGCGCGCATTCATGAATTCCCAGTTGTGTTCAATCGGGGTAAATACGGATTCACACATCCGGAACTAATTCATGAAATTCCAGATGTGCTCAGTCGGGGACAGATAGTCATTAAGCACATCTGGGACTATTCCATGAAATCCCAGATGAGCTCAATTGGGGATAGATACGGATTCAGTAGATCTGGGACTGATCCATGAAATCCCAGAGGTGCTCAGTCGGAGACAGATAAGGCAATCGGGGAGCCGTATTAGAACGCAAACACCTTGCAGAAGCTGATGAGCAACACTAGCGGTTCGTTATCTAGAATTTCCGTGCTGGAATAAGGCCTTGGCATACTTCAAATAAGTGTCAAGACAACTGCGCGACTAACGGCGTATACAGGGTGATTCAGAACTCATGGGACAAACTTTAAGGGGGGTAGAGCACGCTGCAACAAACATTTTTTGTATAGGAATGTATGAGGGCAAGTGACGCGTTGAGGCACAACAAACACACGAAATAGACATGAAAGGAAACGTAAATGGTGTACTTAAGCATCGTTTACAAGTGCTTCTTTACTGCAATGTTTACAATAATTGCTCGAAATTACGTCCACCAACAGTAATACATGCGTGGCAGCGTCGACCGAGTTATCGGCGTGTACTCCGGAAATGTGTGGGCGGGTATTGTGAACGACTTCCTGCTTGGTCCATATGTTATCGTATTTTTCTGGAAGAGGTTTTACCAGAATTGCTTCAAGATGTACCACTGGCTGTCAGACAAGGACTGTGGTTTCAGCATGATGGGGCTCCAGCCAATTTCAGCATTAATGTGCGCAATTACCTGGATGCCACATTTAGGGAGCGATGGATTGGCCGTGGTGGACCAGTCCGTTGGCCACCCCGATCGCCCGATTTATCAAGCCTCGATTACTTCTTATGGGGACATCTGAAGGCCCTCGTTTACGAGACTCCAGTTGACTCTGTTGAGGACCTCGTCGCTCGAATATCCGTTGCGGCTGCACGTGTGCGAGAAATACCTGGCATCTTTGAAACTGTACGCCAATCACTCCGTCGACGTTGCCACGCATGTATTACTGTTAGTGGACGCAATTTTGAGCAATTATTGTAAACATTGCTGTAAAGAAGCACTTGTCAACGATGCTGTAAGTAAACAATTTATCTTTCCTTTAATGTCTATTTCTTGTGTTTGGGCCTCAACGTGTCTCTTGCGCTCATACATTCCTGTACAAAAAAATGTTTTTTTGCAGTGTGATCTACCATCCTTTAAAGTTTGTCCCATGAGTTCTGAATCACCCTGTATATACCGCTGATTGATTAAATTACTTGGCAATAACTATGAAATATGACCGACTGACGTAAGTGATGGCATCTCACATCCGAATCCGAACAATCAGCGTTGTTTGACACTCAGAAATACATGACGTAGACACAGTTCGGCAGGTACTTCGCAACACGACCGTGCGGTCATGCCATTTTTCTGTCCCAGACAGATGTGGGTCTTATCGCGGAAGACGGTAATTTTCCATTTGTAACGACGCTCTAATCTCTCGTTGCACTAGTTCAGTTTGGTCTGCATGTGACTTCTGGTGAGCGATAAGAACAAGAGAGGAAACTTTCCTGGACAATCAACCATGTGCAAGCGTCGACGAATGGTATTAACACTTACCAGGAATGCCAATCAGTCTATAACTAGGTATAGGGCGGGCAGTGGGTTTTCTGATGATGACCACTATCAGGTGAATCGGTCAGGTATCACAATCTTCAGTCGCTCGAGGTCGACCGGATCCTGAACGACAAGAAACACCTTTCCATGCCCATTGATGCCACAAGCAGCAAAACGTTCGCGCATTACTGTCCAAATGCGCTGCAATTTGTCGTGTTGACCAACTTGCTTCTCAAAGATATGACCTCTTTGAAATTCGCTGAGTTGATTAAACATTTGTACAAACTACATCATCCTTCGATGGAACCAGACTTGTAGGTCAGGTTCGGTGACTTTTTTATGCACTTCTACTTTTCTACTTCTCTTTTTCAGCATTCTGTATAACTAACAGAATATCTGTTTTCTGCGACATTTTAAATGTAGGTAGACCCGCAATTTTTCCTTTACTTGGGTCTTTCACAAAAGTAATGAGATTGCCTTTTTGAAAGGCAGTCGGGCAACACGGGACATCAAAACTGTAAAAGTTGAAATCTTATCAAAACAAGATTCGACGAGACTCCAACCGTTCAGTGGACGCCAAGTGATCGCGAAGAAGATCAGCGTGTTTGTTGACGGCGTCACGAAAAGGAAATACCGGAATATCGAACGACGTATTCTACGAAATTTTGAGCCATACTCCAGGAAAGTCAACGGGAACGTAAAAAAAGTTAAGTTCCAACAATGTTATGTAAAGCAGGCTTTATCCCGACGTCTGATTTACATAAGATTGTTAAAACTCAGGATCCGCTTCCGAGGACATTATATTCAGACAATCGACAACCGTCAGAGAGTGGCCGTAACTTACACATGGATGATTCTCATGTGAGATGAGTCTCATGACGGATGAATCTCATGTGAGATGGCTTCCAGCAATGCTTCCACGAGCGGAAGGATCACATCCAATCGTGTGTTGCTTCAGGAGGAACCTGTTTTGAAGTGAATCACGTTGAAGAGTAAAAATATGAGTAATAATGTTTTTACTGTCATAAGTCTCATTATTTTGGGACAGACTTCGTATATTATTGTCACACACTTCTATACTAATTTGTATAAACTCTCTTCTTCTTTCTGGTCAGGGAAGGTTTTTATAAATGAGGAACATATTTTTCTCGTTTTTGCAACTAACTGGGGACATTTTTTTCAAAAGTAATCCGTAGAATTGGAGACATTTTCGAGGAGATGCAAAAGTGCGTTTGAATAACTTTCAGATGCATACAACTGCGCCATCTGGTGGCGTATTGTACATCGCGAAAATCACATGCAAAATGTTGTAGTTATCTTCGAGTACCGAATACTAAAAATACTTTTTTACGCTTTCCAACTGTAGGTTGAAGAAGCGTATACACACGTATGATCCAGCTTTGTCTGTCTGTCCGTCCGCACGATAACTCGCGTAAAAATGGTTCGATTACGATTAAATTTTAGTATGTGGTCGAGGACCACCAGGGGACGAACCCTATTGAAAATGGGACAAATGGGGTCAAAGTTCACGACATAGGGGTGGGATCTATTAAATTGCCATTATGCGTCATAACTAATTTCGATGAAATTTAGATTTCGATGAAATTTTTGTATGTGGTAGGGGACCACCTGGGGACAAACCCTGTTGAAAATGGGCGAAGTGTGGTCAAAGGTCAGGACATAGGAGCGGGATGCATTCCATTGCTCTTATGCGTCATAACTTGCGTAAATATGGTTCGATTTCGATGAAATTTTTGTATGTGGTAGGGGACCACCTGGGGACGAACCCTATTGAAAATGGGTGAAGTGTGGTCAAAGGTCAGGACATAGGAGCAGGATGCATTCAATTGCCTTTATGCGTCATAACTTGCGTAAATGTGGTTCGATTTCGGTGACATTTTAGTATATGGGAGGGAACCACTGTGGACGAACCCTATTGAAAATGGGACAAATGGAGTCAAAGGTCACGACATAGGTGCGGGATCCATTAAATTGCCCTTATGCTTCATAACTTGCGTAAATATGGGTCGATTTCGATGCAATTTTTGTATGTGGTAAGAGACCACTTACGGACGAACCCTATTGAAAATGGGTGAACTGTGGTCAAAGGTCAAGACATAGGAGCGGGATGCATTCCATTGCCCTTATGCGTCATAACTTGCGTAAATATGGTTCGATTTCGGTGACATTTTAGTATGTGGGAGGGAACCATTGGGGACGAACCCCATTGAAAATGGGTGAAGTGGGGTCAAAGGTCAGGACATAGCATCGGGATCCATTCCATCGCCCTTATGCGTTATAACTTACGTAAAAATGTTTCGATTGAGACAAAACCTTATCAAGTTGTTCCGGAAGTATACTTTACCGGTTCTCTTGAATATCATCGAAATGGGCTCAAAGGTCAGGTCATAGGAGCGAGATTTTTTCTACAGCAATTATCCTCATAACTTGAGTAATAACTTGAGTAATGATTTCTAGTGTGTTCGAAAGCGTATTATAATCAATGCAGTGCATAATTTTACTAACTTGTTTTTAATTCAATTTGAGTGGATAAATTGTCCAAAAGATGGAACAAAAAATCTTTACGTCACATAATGGGGAAGTGATCATCATACAAAATCGAAACTGCATGGCATGAATCAATGCTCTCGTTGTCAGCGTTATTCAATGCAGAGCACATTTTCGAATCCGACTTATTGATAGAAAGATATCATGACCGCCAAGGTAGCGCAGTGGTCAAAGCGTTGGTTTCTGACCATTCGTTCGAGATGGGTCCGAGCTCGAATCCCGGTGAGGCATGGATGGTGTGTTTGTCTTACGGCACTGGCTCTTTCTCCTTTTCCTGGAACCAGTGGTCCTAAATTAAGGACGGGCAACTGCCTATATCCCATTCAATTGCTCACGGTGGTCGTTAAACCCCCAAATAATAATAAAAAGATATCGCTAATCGTTATCTCAGAAGGTCTGACGAATAGTGAGTCGGACAAAGTGATACTTGAAGCACATACTTTTTTACGCTTTCCAATCGTAGGTTGAAAAGCGTATATGCTCCAGCTTTGTCCGTATGTCCGTCCGCGCGATAACTCGCGTAAAAAGGGTTTGATTTCGATGAAATTTTAGTATATGATAGGGGATCACCTGTTGAAAATGGGTGAAATTGGGTCAAAGGTCAGGACATAGGAGCGGGATCCATTTCATTGCCCTTATGCGTCATAACTTCAGTAAAAATGGCTCGATTTCGATGAAATTTTAGTACGTGGTAGGGGACCACCTGGGGACGAACCTTATTGAAAATGGGATCAAAGGTGAAGACATAGGAACGGGATGCATTCCACTGTTCTTATGCGTCATAACGTGCGTAAATATGGTTCGATTTCGATGCAATTTTAGTATGTGGAATAAGACCACTGGGGACGAACCCTACTGAAGATGGGTGAAATGGGGTCAAAGGTCAGGTCATAGGAGTGGGATGCATTGCACTGCCATTAGGCGTCATAACTTGCGTAAATATGGTTCGATTTCAATGACATTTTAGTATGTGGTAGGGGACAACCTGGGGGCGAACCGTATTGAAAATGGGCAAAATGGGGTCAAAGGTCAGGACATAGGATCGGGATCCATTCCATCGCCCTTATGCGTTATAAGTTACGTAAAAATGTTTCGATTGAAACAAAACCTTATCATGTTGTTCCGGAAGTATACTTTACCGGTTCTGTTAAATATCATCGAAATGAAGTTAAAGGTCAGCTCACAAGAGAGAGATTTAGTCTACCGCCCTTATTCTCATAACTTGAGTAATGATTTCTGGTATGTTGGAAAGCGTATCATTATCAATGCATTGCATGATTTTACTAAGTTGTTTTCAAAAGACATGGCAGAACAGTAATAATCAAAATTTAGGATACATTCGGATGTTATTGGCCACGAAGCATCCCAATTCAAAAGAATTAGCAGATTGTTTTATTTCGAGGTTTGATGTTTATCATGTGCAACTCGTGGGGATATAAACGCCCCCCCGTACCTAGTTTAAGGCCACTGGTTCCAGGCAAGGGGCAAGGCCATCTCCATTTGGCATGCGCAACAACTATGCTTCAACAAGAGATCGAACTCGGACATACACTGACGGAAAAAAAATCCCAACACCAAGAAGGGGTTGTGTTAGAAAAACGACAGTTGGTAGGCGGTAAGAGTACATCTGTAAGATGACGTCTATGCAAATTTCGCGCTCGGCGCATACGTGAGGTGCTAGTAGCGCCCCTCGAAACATGCAAAACAGGTTTGCTGTAAATACGCGCTGTAACGTTCGTGAGCGTTAGTTATCGTTGAGATTCGACGTAGTGTTTTGATGTTAGTCAAGAATGCCTTTAAGAAGACGAAGAAGCCATTATCAACAGCTCACGGAGTTTGAACGAGGTCGTGTAATAGGGCTACGAGAAGGTGGATTTTCTTTCCGCAATATTGCAGAAAGACTTGGCAGGAATGTAGCCACTGTGCATGATTGTTGGCAGCGGTGGTCAAGGGAAGGTACTGCCTCAAGAAGACCGGGTTCCGGCCGGCCACGTGGCACTACTGAGAGGGAAGACCGCCGTGTACGGCGTATGGCCGTGGCGCATCGTACTGCGTCTGCGGCAGCAATTCGAGCTGCAGTTGCCACCACAGTGACACAACGAACTGTTACAAATCGGTTACTTGAAGGACAGCTCCGAGCCAGACGCCCTGTAGCGTGCATTCCACTTACTACAAACCATTGCCGTTTGCGACGTCCGTGGTGTCAAGCTAGAGCTCATTGGAGGACGGAGTGGAGATCTGTTGTGTTTTCTGATGAAAGCCGGTTCTGCCTGGGTGCCAGTGATGGCCGTGTGTTGGTTAGAAGGAGGCCAGGTGAGCGCCTGCAACCAACCTGTCTGCGGCCGAGACACACTGGACCTACACCTGGAGTTATGGTCTGGGGAGCAATTTCCTATGACTGCAGCAGCACTCTCGTGGTTATCCCACGCACCCTGACGGCACAGTTGTACGTCGGTCTGGTGATTCAACTTGTTGTGCTGCCATTCATGAACAGCATTCCAGGGGGTGTTTTTCAACAGGATAACGCTCGCCCGCATACCGCTGTTGTAACCCAACATGCTCTACAGAATGTCGACATGTTGCCGTGGCCTGCTAGATCACCAGATCTTTCACCAATCGAGCACGTATGGGACATCATTTGACGACAACTCCAGCGTCACTCCCAACCAGCATTAACCATCCCTGTATTGACCGACTGAGTGCAACAGGCATGGAACTCCATCCCACAAACTGACATCCAGCACCTGTACGACACAATGCATGAACGTTTGCGTGCTTGCATTCAACATTCTGGCGGTTACTCCGGTTATTAATGTGCCAGCATTTCACATTTAAAATGGCTCTTCTCGCGCTTACATTACGCTGTGATCTTGAAACCTTAATCGATTATATATGTTACCTATGCAAATGTATTGCCGCCATTTCATTCCTCTACAACTATTTCTTCGTGGTGTTGGGATTTTTTTCCGTCAGTGTATATAAGGCGAACAATCAGAAGGAAACTTTTCATACCACATGGCTGCAGCGGCAAATCGCCGTCTCGGTGGCGCAGTTACCCAAGCACTGGATTTTGATCGTTCGTCCGAGTGGGCCCGGGCCTAAGTCCCGAATGAAGCGTGGGTGATGCACTGGTCCTCCCACTCGCCGGAATCGGTGCTCCTAATTTAGGGACGACAGCCTATCGCGTTCTTTACTATTTGTAGGCTTGAGAACAAACACTACTTAAGATTTTTAGAATACTACCTCTTCTTATTTGCACACTCGCTCTCTCGAAGTGAAACAAAGTCACTGAAATAAATTTTCAGAAAGACTTACTCACTGCTCATCTTTTTTTATTCCATCAACGTCGTGTGAGTACGTTACTCGAACATTTCAAAATACGCGAGGAACAAATCACACTTGTACTAATCTTTCAGCACTGATTAATGTAAGTTAGTAAGCAGAAAACTTGATAACTCCAAACACTCTAAATACACGGTCGAGACACATTATTGTGACCACCAGGTAATATCCAGAGTAACCGTCTTGTGCAGCGCGGACAGCAGCTAGACGGGCTGGAAGTAACTCAATAAGGTGCTGGAAGGTGTTCACAGGTATGTGGAGCCATGCTGACTGCAGTGCGTCTGACAGCTGCAGAAGAGTGCATATTGAAGGATCCATAGAGCGAACAACACGATCGAGGTGGTTCCACAGATGCTCAATTGGGTTTAAGTCTGGGGAATTAAGGGGCCAGGGAAGTACTTTGAAGTCTTCATCGTGCTCTTCCAACCACTCTCGGACGTTTCTAGATGTGTGACACGTTGCACTGTCTTTCTGGAAGAGCCCATCCGCCCCAGGGAAGGCAATCAGCATGTATGGGTGCACGTGGTCTGCAAGGATGGATTCATAACGAATTCGGCCCGTAGTGCCTTCCACAGGTATGAATGGACCCAAAGAATACCAAGGAAACATTCCCCAGACCATAACGCTGCCCCCACCAGCTTGTGTTCTTCCATTCTTCCAGTAATGGTTGAAGAGTGTTTGTTCTCCGATGTTTCTCGCTTTATACGCCAACGTTTATCCGTTCGATGAAGCGGAAAACGTGACTCATCGGAGAAGGCAATCCTTTGCCAATCAGCGTAGTTCTAATTCCGGTACTGCCGTGCAAATATAAGCCTTTTTCTGCCGATGCATCTTCGTTAGCATAGGTGCAGTGACCATTCGTCTGCATCGGAGCCCCATACGCAACAGGATTCGCTGAAATGTCGCTTCAGACCCACTTTCGGTAGCCCCCTGGTTCATTCGGCGTGTGAGTTGCTCCCCTGTAGCATGTAGACTGCCTTTCACGCAGCTCTGAAGCCGACATTCACCTTTCACATCAATGGCACGTGGTGCTCCGAAGTTTTCACGTTGCTTATTGGCGATGGTGCCATTTCTCCAATAGCGATACACTTTAACGACAGCAGTAAGCGAACAGTTCACATTCAGCGCTGTTTCAGAAATACTGCGACCCTTGGCCCGAAAGCCGATAATCATGCACATAGCGCCGTGGATTCTTGGCCACCGTGGTGTAAGGCTAACGCGCTCCGCTGGATATTGAGAGATCTAGGATTCGGATCCCCTGCGGTGACGGAATAACAATTTTTCTGTTGCTATTTGTTGCTAAAACGTGGAAAGAGCGATGTCTTTGTTTATTCATCATCCCTTTTTGCAAATCTGATAAATCGATCCTTTTATCCATGATAACAACGAGGGATATGTTTTCATAAATGATCAAATGATCACATGTAGAGGATTT
The DNA here is from genome assembly GCA_039090855.1 of Macrothele yani. NCBI lineage: Eukaryota > Metazoa > Arthropoda > Arachnida > Araneae > Macrothelidae > Macrothele > Macrothele yani. Next base: position 111,746,065 of record CM077011.1, read on the forward strand.
TAGGAAGGGAGTATCTGACCGCAGGTCTTAAACAACGCTTAGAAAGAGGAAGCTAGGAGATTTGGGCTAGAGTGCCCGATAGGAAAGTGACACGGAAGCGAAGTAGAAAGGGGAGGAAGACGCCCTTATTTATTACCGGGGGCCAGTACCAGAGGTCCGATGGCTTAACGTGCCCATCCGACTCACGGCGGATATTTGGTGGATCGAGGGTTCGTACCTGCCTGGGATCGAACCTGAGGTCCTTTCCACGGCAGTCACGAACGTTGCCCACTAGGCCACTCGCGGCCAATGTTTTCATATTGCTTACAGCACACCTTATATACCTTCCAATCCAACTCACGACACGTGCTTTCTTTCATTGTCTACGTGCTGTTGACGTCAAAACTAGGAGGTGGTCACAATAATGTGAATCGACTGTATATGTAACAACATAAGTCGAATACGCAGATTTCAAGTAAACACAGTTTCAGTCTAATACAGTTTCCTCCACTACACACTTTTTGGCAGCTGCTTCAACATTATACAGGGTGTTCTCTTGTGTTTAAAGTCTTTCCCGCATTAAAAAAATTAATGAAAAAATGTATTATAGGTAAAAGAAAGGGATTGCACGACAATGATGGAGCAGAAGTAAAGTTTTTTCCAGTGTCAGTACGCCTCCACATGGGCACCATTTGAGGCCCGGAGGACATCTAAGCGATATTCGATTTCACGCCATGTTTTGTTTAACATCTCAGCAGAGACAGAGCCAATGACGTCAGCTATTCTGCTCTTCAACGTCTCGACATCCGGAACACTGCTAGAGTAAACTTGGTCTTTCACATAACCCCACAGGAAAAAGTCTGGAGATGTTATGTCAGGTGATCGAGGTGGCCATGTCATGGGACCGTCGCGGCCAATCCATCTGTTCGGAAATGTGACATTGTTCAGCAAAAACGATGAAATAAATCTGCATTGTAAAGGACAGATTAAAACACAACACACAGTTGTCAAAATTTTTGCTTAAATATCATACTGAACTAAGTTTTAAATTCTCCCTCCTTCCTTTACCATTGATAACTTCAACACTCTTCTTCTGTGAAACTTTTGCAATGGAGTGTTTTTGTTGAAAGCAAGCTGTACGCTGCTGTTTGATCAGTGAGTGAGTATTTTGTCCGCATGATTGAACTGGTTTAACTTTATTAGTCTTGTGTTCGGCCTTATGATCGCATGAGGGCAATTTGGACCAAAACTCAGCCTTTTGACAAAGTATTTAGATCTTTTATGCGCCCTGAACTTGGAACACCATGAGAGGTACTTACAAAAGAGATAGAAAAGAAGAGGTGGGATTTCATTTTGTTAACTACGCTAAAAATGTTCTGCGTAATTCTTCAACACTTGCTTCCATAACTTCGAGATATTTTCGCTGTACTTTAACTTATGTTTACCAGACGTACGTTTTTTCATTATTTCTAATATAACAGTTCTTCTGCAGCCAAAGTTTTAATGCTATGCAGTATTCCCAACAGTAGCAAAGTAAATCCAAAGTAAAAAATGTCGATGCAATGAAAATGGGTGACGGTGCGTCATCGTCAAAACCATTGTTGATATCTGATCAACGGCGTCACATGAAGTGAGGCAACAATAATAAATTTCATTGTTACTCAACAGTATGTTTTACTAAACTATCGCCGAACATTATTTCATCATGTTTTACATAAACGTAATAATATTTCATTCAGGCTGCGTAAATTACGAAAACCTGATGCTAAATGTGATAAAAGCCATTAAAAATGCATTTTGATGTAATGCATCTTTCTCAAAAGTAATAAAGTAAATAATAATAATAATCCCGACCGAGGGCGCCACCTTGTCGCGGTGGTGGGGCTTGTGTGTCCAGATGAGGTTGAGAGCTATGCTGGCGGTAGCATTGCTACCAGCAGGGCCACCCAAGCCAGACAGGTCTTCTTGACTGAGGAGCCAGACTACGAGCACCCAAAAATATCAACCATGATGAGACGAAACAGAAAGAAATCCATACCGGATCGGTTACCGCCCGGGTCAATAAGGACCGCGTCAGGTGCTATGGCTCCTGAAATCTGTCGATAAATGGGCTTCAGGGCTCAGCAGATCCTGTTGAGGAAACAGGACAGGCTACTGCAGTGCTATAAACTATCACCGAACATTATTTCATCATGTTTCACATACCAACTTCAACATTATTTCATCATGTTTCACATACCAACTTCAACATTATTTCATCATGTTTCACATACCAACTTCAACATTATTTCATCATGTTTCACATACTAACTTCAATATTATTTCATCATGTTTCACATACCAACTTCAACATTATTTCATCATATTTTCGCGCACCAACTCCATCATCCTTTTGGTGCTTAGTAATGGTCATCTACAGTCTTCAAATTCTAAACGTAGTTAGATGCTTAACACTAATTCCTCCCGCAACAACTTCATCCTCCTTCCCTTGCTTAGGACTGGTCATTTTCAAACATCAGTATTCACTGGATGCACAAAACCTATACTGCGTGCTCCAAATGCAGAAATAATCCTACTGATCCTCTTCAACTCTCGTCATGCGTTAATCTTAATCCAGAGAATATCAACTTTCTTTCAACCATCATCAATAAACTTAAGAGGGTAATCTTCATGAACTGTTTTAAATATCTTGGAATTAGTACAAACCAACCAACCATTTCAAAGTAAAGTCAGAAGCTTACCCCTGGGTCACTAAATTTCTCATTACTAATCACATTTTGAGAACATAAAAACATCAATGTACTAATTTCTCTACTTGTCTTGGACATTCTACTTTTCAATTTTATTAAAATGCTGAAAGATAATCCAATCTTTGATTGAACTGAACTTTTTAAAGATTTCGTCTTAAACCCATGTGGAAGTCCTAATGATGGATAAACCGGTTAATCACTTGGAAATTAAATCACAACAATTTAATTTAATAAAGTCCCATGTTTTTCTGCAACTTAATAAATGAGTGAAATCAAATTTCTATATCCTAGGTAATTATAGCCAAGCTCAGCTTTATTTCAGTGCATTAAGTATAGCAAAAACGCAGTTTAAAATATAACAATGATTACAAATTTTTGCCAAGTTTAGTCTTTCTTCAGTGCATTGAATCTTTAGAAATTTAAATTTAAATTGCCCAAATGATTACATGTTTGTACCACCAGTTGTCTTCAGTGTATATTAACCGCTTCTCAAATTAACACCGATAACGAATTTTTGCCAAATCCAGCTTGCTTTCAGCGCATTCGATCGGGCGTTTTAAAATATAACACTGCCTACAAGTGTACTTCCCTGTATTCAGATTACGATGGCCAATTTGACAGACACCTGGAAGATCCAAAAATATTTCGCTTGTACATGCGTTCCCCAAATTACTTACAGTTCCGTAAAATACGAAGCTCATCACGTTAAAAAAACTTGCAATGTTAATAAAAGAAAAATAATTGGTTTCTCAAGCAATTCCCCTGAACCAAGCACTCTAGTCTGTAAAATATTAGCGTTTAAGCGTTGTTTTCGTGTCAGGGGTATATTTACAACTGCATCCTTAGTATTATTGATGCTATTTTCAGGACACTAAATTCTTGAAGGCTGAAATATTCGTCAATTTAAATTAACTTTCCAACCAGCCAACAGCTTTATGTTGGTTAAGATCGCCGCAGGAACTGAAAAGATGTGTATAAACTCTTCATTTTAAAAATTTCATAGTTTTAAACAAAAATATTTCAAAATACAATATGTATTAGTATATTTAAAGTGCCTGAAATCAAAACAGAGAAAACAAGTTATTTCATGAACTTTTTTATACTTATATATCACGTTGTTCTGAAAGTTGAGATGGCTACAAAATTTGACTTCAGCAAAAAAATTTCGACTATTTAAAATTTTTTATTAATTTCTCACGAGTTGTGAAGACTCTCGACTGAAAAAGAGAACTCTGTAGGCAATACCCTGCAGAACAGAACTATATTGACGTTTTCAGACGAGACGTTGGAGGAATATCATCTGAGATGTACAGAAATCCCAAGGTGCTGTCTAAGAAATAAAGAGTTTTTTTTTTTGTTGGAGGTTTAACGACCACCGTGAGCAACTCAATGGGATATAAGCAGTCCCCTGTCCCTAATTTAGTGCCGCTGGTTACAGGGAAAGGAGAGATCCAGTGCCGTAAGACAAACACAACATCCATACCACACCGGGATTCGAACCCGGACACCTTTCGGACAAATGATCAGAGGCCATCGCTTAGATCACTGAGCTACCGTGGCGGCAATGCAGTGTTTCGAGACTTTCAGTCAAAACGCAAGAGTCCGGAGGGGCTGACAGAAATGAGAATTTCGAAGATTTCTGACGAAACACAGAACCCTGAAGACTTTCAATTAATGAATAGGGTACTTTCACGTATTCTTCTTAGTGGTAGAAGTCTGTGGATATTTGGCACAAGAAGAAAAGCCTAGAGGTTTTCACTTAAGCTACAAGACTGTTGAGGTGTATTGATGTGGAGTAGGAGTATCGAAGATTTCAGCTGGAGAAAAAGGGAATCTTAAGACCCTAAACTGAAAAACCGGAGTTTTATGCTCCTCTCAAAATAACCCCAAAATTAAGGCCCTATGCTGAGGAAAGAACAGAGGCTCTCGCGTCTTTGATATGAGGAGTAGAGGTCCTGTAGTGTCCCTCTAATGAGTCCCCATGAGGGAAACTAGTTGACTTGCTGTTTTTTTTTTCGGATTTGTCGACTCACACGACTATCCAAGTCTGAACATGGAGAATTCCATTCCTAATGTAAAGCCAGTGGCTCCAAGCAAAGGAAAGAATTAACGCTGATAGGATGGATGTCTTACGCAAATTCGACTCAAGCAGTACGGAGACACAGAAGCAAGCGCTTGACAAGGAATAGGAACATCGAAGCATGTATTTAAGGTATCCCACAACGTTGGGGCACTTTTTTGAAAAATCGCAAGAATGGGTAATTTTGTTTTAGGAAGGCTAACGCACAAAAACACATAAACGTTGAAATAAAATGATATCAATATAAATTTTCAAGAAAATGGGAAATTTGTGAAAGAATTTAAGGAAATATGTCGTTTACGGTAAACGTTCTAAATAAAAAAGTAACAGATATATGATTGCATTTTTTGCATGAGTATATGCGCATGACTGTTATCTATGCATTGAGCTAAAAGGTAAGTGATGTTCCTAAACACTGCTGAGAAACCCTCAGTCCTACATGCGTTAGTGGAAATTTTCGACAAATTTCTTCACTGTGTTGAATGTAAATAGCTATAACCTAACTTTGAACTGACAAACAGCAACGCTTTTAGTTCATTTGCATGCACAACATTGTAAGAAAGAAGTATACCAAGTTTCATCAATTTATTTATATACGTTGTGCAGTTATCAGCTTTTCCGTAAAGAGTTCGGGTCGAAAATCTCATCCCGCAAAAAACGCGATTAAAGTTTAAAAGACACAGTTTTGATGGGATGAAAGTATGTTTATGTTTGCCATCCTCGCAAACATAAATAGCATCACATAATTGCACCCAAAGTACTGCCAGATCCATAAAACCTTGTACGAAATATTTTATACTACAATTTTATGCACAAATAGTAAAACTAACCTAATTATTTCCCAACTTCCAGCCTTTGAAGTGTCACTTCCCGTTCGTTTGACACCTGGGTTTAGGTATTCCGATTGCTATACCTCTGTATCTATTCATAGCAGGCAAAGAAAGAAAGGCAGTTTTGGAATCCTAAAGAACGGGGCTTTAAAATGAACGCATTTTTACAAAATTTGAAATTTGGCCCAAACGACCTTTACAACGTAGTGGGATACCTTAACAGAGAAAAAGGAAAGACGAAATCTCGATGCATTCGTCTGAGGAACGCCTGGGCGCTTGACAATTTTGCAATAATTTATAATAAATGAAGAAGAAAGTAAAACAAAAAAAGATAAAAAGATCGTTATGTTCACCACATTTTTATGTTGTTTACTGAACATTAAGTTCTTACGCAATGAAAATTCACAAGGAGTCTTTGAATTTTGAAAATGATCCTGTCAGTTAGAATTTTTAAAATGATCCTGTCAGTTAGAATTTTGAAAATGATCCTGTCAGTTAGAGGTCTGCACGGGATTTATTTGGTGAGCCCTGCCCGACCCAAGCCCGTGCGCTTAAGGTCCGTCCAGTTTCAAATATTAGACACTCGGCCCGGTCCGCGCCCGTCAATTGCAGCTATTATTCAGGCTCGACTCGTGATGTGCCATTTTGCATTATTTTGTCTCTCTATTGTATTTGGTTAAATTGTGAAAATTAAATAATGAAGTGAGATATTATTGAAAATAATTAGTTGAATGTAAGCCTAAAAACATTGACTAAACTTTGGCAATTACTGAAGAATATAACCTTTAAAGAGAGAGAACAAAGAAGACTAAGCGCGTTCAAAATCTCCCTTAAATAATGAAGTGAGATATTATTGAAAATAATTAGTTGAATGTAATAAATTAAATAATGAAGTGAATGTAATAAATAATAATGAATGTGAATGTAATAATAATAATGAATGTAATAAATTAATAATGAATGTAATAATTAATAATAATGAAAGTGAATGTAATAATAATAATGAATGTAATAAATTAATAATGAAGTGAATGTAATAAATAATAAAGTGAATGTAATATTGAATAATGAAGTGAATGTAATAAATAATAAATAAAATAAAATTAGTTGAATGTAATATTAAATAAAGAAGTGAATGTAATAAATAATAAATTAAATAAAATTAGTTGAATGTAATAAATTAAATAATGAAGTGCGATATTTTTGAAAATAATTAGTTGAATGTAAGCCTAAAAACATTGACTAAACTTTGGCAAATACTGAAGAATATAACCTTTAAAGAGAGCGAACAAAGAAGACTAAACGCATTCAAAATCTCCCTTAAATAATGAAGTGAGATATTATTGAAAATAATTAGTTGAATGTAATAAATTAAATAATGAAGTGAATGTAATAAATAATAATGAATGTGAATGTAATAATAATAATGAATGTAATAAATTAATAATGAATGTAATAATTAATAATAATGAAAGTGAATGTAATAATAATAATGAATGTAATAAATTAATAATGAAGTGAATGTAATAAATAATAAAGTGAATGTAATATTGAATAATGAAGTGAATGTAATAAATAATAAATAAAATAAAATTAGTTGAATGTAATAAATTAAATAATGAAGTGCGATATTTTTGAAAATAATTAGTTGAATGTAAGCCTAAAAACATTGACTAAACTTTGGCAATTACTGAAGAATATAACCTTTAAAAAGAGAGAACAAAGAAGATTAAGCGCGTTCAAAATCTCCCTTTCTCTGAACTAGCAAACGGTAACACTACAAAAGCCAATCCCTGTACGAATTAAGGGTAGGAGAAACAGTCGATGTCGTCCCACTCTCACACACCTTTTGTCCCTTATTCCACACACACACACACACACACACACACACACACACACACACACACACACACACTCCCTCTCTCTCTCGCTCGCTAGGGGTATAATCTTTTTGTTGTCAACAAGCCCCAAAATGGTTTTACCGTTTTAATACCTACAGATAGTAAAAATACTGTGATCGCCTCTCCTCCGCTCTGTGATTACGCCCCGAGCTATCTATATCATGGAAGTAAGTAAAGCCAGTAAAACAGACCAGAAAATCGGGAAACACGACTTTTTCTCTTTCTTTACCACTGCGATAAAAAGAACGGGTTGCCTTGGCCAGGCCCGGCCGAAAGCGTCTGGGAAAAAGCCCGGCCCGGACGGTGTAGACCTCTACTGTCAGTATTGCACAATTTCTTGAATTACTGGAGAATGTTTTATACAGTTTCGTGTTTGTTTCACATTTAAATTAATTTCGCGTTAAAAATATCTGAAATTAAATTTAATTCAAAAGAAGGCCTTTGATAAATTTTGTTGCATCTCAGCTATTACAATGGAAATGAAGAAAAACTGCGCAGATCATGTGATGGTATTACATAAATGGGTATGTTGATTTGTATCTTTGACGGTAAGGTTTCCTTTTCGACATGACGCTTAACTCTCTCTCTCTCTTTCTCTCTCTCGTAAGGTTCAAGCATAACTTGACTTGTAGCCTTAGTGAGTTTGCTTTACTGTAAAACCGGGATTATTCACTGCTCGTTGTAGCTGAAAGACGTTATCATACATAACACGCACTTTCAGACTAACAGCCAGCATTCAATGAATCCGAGACATTACTGAGCGGTTGAAAATTTTTCGACAGAGTGTATGGAGCTTTTCTCCTGACTGAAGGGGCTAATATATAATTGACGACTGAGTTGAGGTGTTCCTGATTTCGTGAGTGTGATATTACTTACTGAGTGTGTAACGTATACTCTATATTCACTTTCCTTTTGATTTTACTATCTCTGGTTATTTTATTTTACTATGTAAATTATCTTCCTACTGAACGAAATATTATTTCACCCGATGAATGAGATCTGGCAATGAGTGTAAGTCATGACGTGGTGGTAGCTAGTATATAGGCGCGTTCATCGAGACATAGAAAAGAGCTTTTGTTGTTGTTATGAGAGAGCGTTGTTGTTTACGGAGAGCGTTTATAATACGAGGAGAGATTGTGTTGTTATGAGGAGAGATTCTTCATTAGTGTAAAACAAGTTGTGTGTGTGCTTTAGTTGACCAAGAGTCTTATAATAAAGAAGTTACAGTAAGTTAGTCTTTCTCAATTCATAGTTTTTGTCAGACCTCTGTCTGGCTGTTAGGTTTATAACTTTATTCATTACCATGAATAACCAGCCTTAAGACTTTGTTTACTTTCGTAATTAACTAGTAACAACTATTTTGAGTTCACTGTTTTGAAGCTTAGTACAAGTATATCATTAGCTAACTGGTAGGAAGAGAATCATTCATATAATTAGCTTAGCGGAAAGAAGTATAAAGCTAATTCATTATAATTGGCGCCCGAACTTTTCTCGAACACGAGATCGTGACGATTATTACCCATGTCTTCCTTACCTGAGACAACTTCAATTTTCTACCCCAAGGCAAGTTCCGAGGGTAATGGTGTTTTTTATGAAAATTTGCAAGAAGCCTGTGGCTCTAACTTTGATATGAATGATCTACACGTACCCAGGCATTCTTCACCATTTCGTAATGCACCAGCTTCCTATTACTCTGAGTCGCGGGTCGTTCGTGAGGGAGTTCAATCCTCTCAGTGAAGCAGAATGCTTGCCCATTTCGTGCCGCATGCAGGAACAATTAATTTCAATGGTTTGGAGGAGTCCTTAAAGTTCCTCGAAGATCTGGAAGATCATTTTGATCTATATAATATTCCAGAAGACTGCAAAGTCCAAATCGCCGGCACTTGCTTGAGGGATACCGCTAAGACCTGGTATCGGCAGTGGAGAGTGTCGAACCCAGATTCTCATTATGAGAATTTCCGTGCAGAATTCTTGGAGGTCTTTTCTTTCGGCCTCAGTCGAGCTAGCCTTGCTCAACAGCTTTTTTCGCGTCAGCAAGGTCCCAATGATAGCCCTGTTGCATTTGCGTTGGAGACTACACGCTTATATAACCTATGGGATCCACATGCCAGTCATGTTGACATGTTGGATATCCTCGTGCAGCAGCTCGACCCATTCTTACAAGATTTTCTTGAGGTTCGACACCCTACCACGATTCATGAATGCCTTCGCCTCATACGCACATATGAAGAGCGACATGGCAAACATGGTTCAACTCACCATGCTCGGGCACCCCGCGAGGCTTATTACGAAAACCCTCAGCGGCATAATAGACATGATAACTTTCAGCGCGAGCATACACAAGTGCACACCCAAGCTTCATACGTTCCACCACACAGAAGAGTGGCAAACCAACAGCGAGTTTCTGCACAAGCTTCGGAATATCGTACTAATGCACAGTATGCTCGACCCCGTTTCACTCAGCAGCATTTGGAACGTTATCATGCTCCGGGCAATGATAATTTTTCTGCCCGTGCTGAGGGCAGACGTAATGGATATGAAAATGTCAACAGACGCGCGGAGTTCCCGACGCAGGTTTCACGCAGTTTTCCTCATCGTGAAAATTTTCCCAATACCCGTCAGGGTCGAGGTTTCAGACCACATGATAACCCAACCAGGATTCCTTTAAACTTCCAAAGGAAGTAGACCAAGGGTCGGTCCTGCTTCCTGATACCAAGCATTCTGACCCTAAAACAGTATTAGTGACTGTTCAAACTCCTCAGTTGCCTGATGTATTCTTAACAATTGAAGATATTATTGTCGAAACAAAGTTCGACACTGGTTCTGAAATATCAGCCCTAAATACAAAGTTTTGCACTGACACTTTTCCTGCAATACACGTTCAGCCTGCAACGCAGTATTTGCGAGGTGCAAATAATGAAATCTTCAGTATCGCAGGAACTGTCACATTATCTTTAGGGCTGGGAAAAGCTCGTTTTACGCATTCTTTCCTGCTTATAGACGAACTACCTGTGAAATGTTTAATGGGCATGAACTTTATACATCAGTTTCAAATAACTTTGAATTTCGTACAACATGTGATTTCCTTTCCGGAACCTGTCGAAATGATTCCTCCGGTTCCTGTAGATATAACGAGCTTGTTATTGAGTAACCAGTTGAATGAGAGGCAACGAGACCAGCTTTCTCTCCTTTTACAGGAAAGCCCTGGTTTATTTTCGGATCAACCTGGTTTCACACAGGTGGTTTATCATGTCATTGACACTGATGGTTCGAAACCAATTGCGACGAAACCTTACCCTTGTGCTCCACATAAGAAACAGGAAATGCAACGTCAAATTTCTGAAATGATTAAGCAGGGCATAATCAGGGAATCCACAAGCGCCTGGGCTGCTCCTGCCTTTTTGGTTCCAAAGAAACAATCCAATGAATTTCGTTTCGTGACAGATTTCCGCAAGCTCAACCAAGTCACAAAAACGATCAATTATCCACTACCTGTCATGTCGCATATTTTAAAAGACCTGTCGTCAACCAAATGGATGTCAACCTTGGATCTGGTGAGTGGATATTGGCAGGTAGCAGTACATCCGGACTCTGTCGATAAAACAGGCTTTGTGACTCCTTTTGGGGCCTATGAATATTTACGTATGCCTTTTGGACTAGCTTCTGCACCTGCTACTTTCCAAAAGCTTCTGGATACGGTTCTCAGACCTGTCCTGGGTCCCCATGTGCATGTCTATTTGGATGATATTATGATCACATCAGAGACTTTTAACGAGCACCTTTCTCTGCTCAAACAGGTGTTCCAACTCATATACAATGCTGGCTTGACGTTAAAACCTAGTAAATGCCAGATAGCGAGGGACGAGATTGTATATCTGGGGTTGAAAATCACTCCCCACGGCTTATTTACTGATAATGAAAAAAATTAGGCCTATTGTTGACTTTCCTCGGCCTAAAACAGCAAAAGAACTATCCCGCTTTCTGGGAATGACCGGATGGTATCAGCAGTTCGTCCCCGCTTATGCTACAATCTGTGAGCCATTGTATGCTTTAAAACGTAAATACAAGAAGTTTATTTGGACACCTGAGGCTAACGCTGCATTCGAAACACTGAAGTCTGCATTGACTCAGCCTCCGGTGTTGGCTTTCCCGGATCATACTAAGGAATTTGATATTTATACTGATGCACCCGGAGTTGGTCTTGGTTGCATTTTGTCACAAGCTGGGCATCCAATAGCTTTTGCGTCTCGTACTTTAGCCAAAGCTGAACGTAATTATTCAGCTACGGAACGTGAATGTCTTGCTGTTGTGTGTGTGCTGAATAAATTTCAATGTTATCTTAATGAATTGACAGTTAAGATAATTACGGATCATTCTGCCCTTCAGTATTTGAATTCTGCTAAGCACCTATCTCAAAGACTTATGAAGTGGGCTCTGAAGTTACAAGAGAGCAATATCAAAATTTCGTATCAGCCAGGTCATAAGAATCAATTAGCGGACGCATTATCTCGCGTTCCGATTAGTGGGGTCCCCACTGAAACTACTCCTGGATGTCAGCCTTTACTTCTAATAACTGATATAACATCCAGAGAGCAGATAATGACAGAATTAATAAATGATCCAGATTTTGGGGATATCTATAATTTTTTGCTTGCGGGTTCGCCCCTACAAAGTGATCCTTCTCTGGCTGGAAGGTCACAACATTTTGAAGTAATAGAGGGTATTCTTTATTATACAAAATCTCGGACTACTAGAGCAGAGTTTCGCCCATGTATTCCGCTAACCCTTAGAATGGCCCTTTTAAACGAATTTCATGACAAACCTCTTGCAGGCCATTTAGGTATTCGCAAGACCCGTTGTAAATTGCGGGATGTTGCCTATTGGCCTGGCATGTACCAAAGTGTGCTCGCATACGTTCAATCATGTCACTTGTGTCAGATTAATAATTACCGTAATGTAAGACCGGCCGGTCACTTGAAATCTAGTTCAAGTTCTCATGTGTTTGATATTATTTCAATAGATTTATTGGGACCTTATCCATTATCTGTTAAAAATAAAGCTCGTTACGTTTTAGTACTAACTGATAATTTTTCTAAATGGGTTGAAGTTTTTCCCATTAAAGCCGCTACGGCAGAAGTAATTTGTAATGTCTTAGTTAATGAAGTATTTTCTAGATATGGTGCACCTAATAAAGTAACTTCGGATAATGGTCCTCAATTTATTTCTGACATTTTTGAAAGAATGTGTGCGAGACTACACATTAAACATAAATTCATTTCCCCATATCATCCCCAGAGTAATCCTGCGGAACGCGTTAACCGCACGCTAGTGAAAATGATTGCGACTTTTGTAATGGATCATCATGAAAGATGGGATGACCATTTGGAGCTTTTTGCGTTCGCCCTCCGCTCGTCTGTCCACGAGTCTACTAAAATTACTCCTGCAGAACTTTTCTGGGTCGCAAAATTAAAACCCCTTTTGAAAATTTAATGGGGATTATCGACGAACTAAACCAGCGACCAACTCCGCAATCAGTACGCATCATGGCAGAAAAAGCTCGTGTTGCAATGCTAGGAGCACAAGCGGCTCAAGCGAGATATTATAATTCTAGGCGTAGGGAACCAGATCTTGTCGTTGGAGATGTCACTCTCGTGGAAACGCACTTCCAGTCTTCTGTTTCGCATACTTTAGTTAAGAAATTTGCACCCAGCTACGAAGGTCCATATCGGGTGGCAAATATCTTTGAAAATAATGTTGTTCTGGAAAACCTGACAACCAATTTCAATACGTACACGTTGATCAGTGTCGCAGGTATCATGAACGGAATATCGATTTCATAATCAACCCTACTCAACCTTCTGTTCCACAGACTCAAGAGTCTATATCTCATGTTCAACCGCCAGAAATTTTGGACGAACCAACAAACATTTTTGAAGAATCTCCAGTGATTTTTCCTTCACCCTCAACTCCTCAAGACGGGTTTCCAAACACGCAACCTGATTCTCCCATGAGACCAAGGCTCGAATCGAGTTCTTCGAATACTAGTATCGTTCCTTTCCCTCCAACCATTGCCAAGACTATTGCTGCGCCGTTTCCGGATAACTCTGCACCAACGCGGGCTACTTCTTCTTTGAATACCTCGTCAGAGAGTACTCCTATAGGCAAATGTAAACATCGCCCTGCACGACCACTGAATTACAGCAGCGACTCAGAGGCTTCGGACATTTCTGACTTATCAGTTATGAACACTAAATTTCATGTTACAAACCGTCCAGCACCACCAAAGGCTGGGCGCAAACGTGACTTGTCTCCCCAATCTGCTTCGCCGCAACAGCGACGAAGGCAGAAATCTTTGCATCCGCCCGGGTTTCGCCCCTGGAACCTACGTTCAGGGCAAACAGGGCCGATGCCTGCTGCTACTCTCATGCCACGTGGGCGTAAGAGAAAGCAAACGATGTGGCCGGAGCCACGTCCGTCTAAGAGAATACTGGAAGGACACAACGGGCCCCAGCACAAAGGGACTTCATATCAAAAGCCTGGGGGAGCCCGTTCCTATCAGCCGCAAGGATTTCCGGACCGCCGGACTTCTGACGTTCCTGACCGTTCCTATCAGCCGCAAGAATTTCCGGACAGCCTGACTTCAGACGTTCCTGACCGTTCTTCTCAGCCGCAGGGATTTCTGGCCCCACAGACTTCAGCCGTTTCGGACCGACGGATTTCCGCCATTCCTGACCGTTCCCGTCAGCCGCCGGGATTTCCTGACCGACAGCAGACCGATGTTCCAGATCCATTACAGTCCCTGAAGAGATCCAAGCCACCTGATTTTACCAGTCCGATTAGGCCTGGAAAACGTTATCGCACTAGAGTTTTTTATGCGTCCTCGAGATAAGTAAGTTCTCGTGGACAGGTTCTTTTCTCAGTTTGTTGTTTTTCCTGCACGACCAGTTGGCGTGTCAGAATTTCTTTTTTTCGTGTGGGCCTATGCATTCTTTTTTGTGTATATATGTGTGTTTTTTTTATATTTCTTCTATGTCCATCTACTAATCCACTTTTTTTATATATCTATGTGCTTAGGGGTAAAATACTAAAATTGTTACTGTTAGGCAGCTCCAGGTAAATTTCGCTGCTGATACAGTTGGCATGTATTCAACGAATAATGAGAACGTCATTTGAAATTAAAAAAGTGATTCCTGCTAGGCAGAATAAAAGGAAGGTATGCCGATGCAGGTTTGTTTTGTTCAACAATACAAGTTTCACAGACGAATACAGATTTCAATTTGTCATGCCAAGTTTGAGAATGTAAATACGGCTACCACCAAACCACAAAACAAAAAAGAGGTCGAGAAACGTCATTCAACGACATGTAAGACTTACACTCCAAAATTGATAGGTTTTTCGGAAACAAAAAAAAAAGGAAAAAAAAAAAAAAATTAAGGGGGAGATGATGTAACGTATACTCTATATTCACTTTCCTTTTGATTTTACTATCTCTGGTTATTTTATTTTACTATGTAAATTATCTTCCTACTGAACGAAATATTATTTCACCCGATGAATGAGATCTGGCAATGAGTGTAAGTCATGACGTGGTGGTAGCTAGTATATAGGCGCGTTCATCGAGACTTAGAAAAGAGCTTTGGTTGTTGTTATGAGAGAGCGTTGTTGTTTACGGAGAGCGTTTATAATACGAGGAGAGATTGTGTTGTTATGAGGAGAGATTCTTCATTAGTGTAAAACAAGTTGTGTGTGTGCTTTAGTTGACCAAGAGTCTTATAATAAAGAAATTACAGTAAGTTAGTCTTTCTCAATTCATAGTTTTTGTCAGACCTCTGTCTGGCTGTTAGGTTTATAACTTTATTCATTACCATAAATAACCAGCGTTAAGACTTTGTTTACTTTCGTAATTAACTAGTAACAACTATTTTGAGTTCACTGTTTTGAAGCTTAGTACAAGTATATCATTAGCTAACTGGTAGGAAGAGAATCATTCATATAATTAGCTTAGCGGAAAAAGTATAAAGCTAATTCATTGTAAGTGTTTCAGATGTTCCTGATTTCGTGGGTGGGATATTACTTACTGAGTGTTTGAGATGTTTTCAAATACTGTATCGATTTGTTCTTGATTTAGAGTGTTGAGGTGTTTCGGATTGTATAGGCTGTGGTGTTTTTTTTATGATAAATAGGTTCAGGTGTTCATATAGTTTGAATGTAAAAGTTCTAAATATTTTTTTGCCCTGCTTAATTTCGTCTCTTACTTTTCTTTAAAGATGCGAATAATAATTTACCGATTCAGCATTATAATCTCACTATAATGTACAACTTATGTGCTGTAAGGTTTTTGAAAAGAAAATGTTCCAAATTATGAATATTCATGCTTGAAAGTTGACCCCTGTCCAAATGCTTCAAAGCGAGAAGATCGGTGTAAATAAGCAACTCTTTATAACGTTAACTACTGTTATAAACAGAAGCATGTATAAAATTGTGGACAGTTTGTCTTTTGGAATTAAGAACGTTTTATTGAAAAACGTTATGAAACTTCAATGCTCATTTTCTTTGTGTGGTAACTTTGCTGTCGGTTTAAAAATGAAGGAGATACATACAGAACTTTAAAAAAAAGTTAATTTGATTGAATGATTGTAAATACTGATTTATACGACGATGAATGTTTTCAAACTTTCGTCCATAAAACACCTTTGCTTTTATTTTTGAAATTAAATTCAGAAGTACAGGCAAAATATGGAGAAATGAAGCTTCCAGCATTGCTAACGTTATAAAAATAAGAAGCCTACCATAAATTCAATATCATGAATTTTTCATGTAATTATATTTTCCAAAATAAAATGTAAATAACAGCTCAGTTGCTAATTATTTTTGAAGCTCATTGAGTTTGAATAAACGAAAATTTAAAGATACTTATGGTATGATATTCAATGTATGTGTTCATTTAAATACAAAAGTGAATTGCAGAACAGCATGTACTTTTTTCTTTAAGTGTCGAAAATAAGACATGATGTTTTAAATTATGTAATACGTGTTATTACATTTTTTTTCTTTAAAATAATTTATCAGTCAGATATCACTTACCATATTTTCTGAAATTTCATCAGTTATTTTATCGTCACTTTTGAGATCTTTCGCGTAACAGCATTTTTGAAAAAGTGTAGAGCACAATTTCTTAGTATTTTCGGTTTTAAATACAAGGAACGTTCATCAATTTAGCACCCTTGTGAAAAAAAAAGTCGTATTTTTCAAAGTTTTGTGGGACATGCAATAACCTCATACCGTAAAGCATACAATAGAGACATGAGAATATACGTGAAACTTACTCGGCGGGTCAGCTCTGCAAGCAGCAATAGCGAAAAGCACAAAAGATATGAGAATAAACAGCTTCATGATGCCGACGACTGCTAACGCTTGAATTAGTGAGGAAACTGAATATTATTTCCTCCAAGCAGTAGTTGTTATATTGTTCCATCCTTCACGGAAGTGCGGGGTTTCCGTTTGATTGCAAAAAAGCCAAGTGCCCTTTGATAGAGAGAAATTTCTTTTACGAAGCAAAAGAAGGGGAGAAATGTCCTTCTGCATAAAGCTAAACAATACACAAATGAATACAAAATTATACAAAAAATTAAAAACAGACGAGCAGCGGGCAAAGTGACGAATGAAAGAGCTTAGTGGGTACTTCCGATGTAATAGCAATATACAGCAATTGGACAGAATAATGTGAACACCACGCTTAGAGACGTTACTTTTAATGCAGCTGCGTACTTCGTAATATACAAAGGTATCCACCAATTTTTGTTTGTAATAACTTTGTTTAGAACCTCAAGGTCCTGTTTAAGTGCATTTAAAGTGTCATGTTTAAAAATTGCTTTCAGGGTGAGGACGAAATGAGCGACTAAACGGACTTCGAAAGAGGACTAATTGTTGGTGGCCGGATATAGTTGGTCCCTCCGTGACAACAGTCGCAAGGGTAGTGGGGGTATCGAGAGTTACTGTGCCTAGCGTCATTAAAGCGTGGCAAAACCTCGTCTGCGAAACACAAGAGCGGCAGGAAAACGAACCTGACTGATGGAGACAGGATAGCATTTAAGAGGATTGTTATCAGTAATAAGAAGACCACGGCGCCTAAATTTAGTGTGGAGCTCAATCTGGATCTCCAGACCCCAATATCAACGAAAACAATGCACTAGAAACTGCATAAATAAGATATTCATGGCCGAGCTGCTATTGCAAAACCTCTGGTGACCCGGGTGAATGCACAATGGCGTCGGCAGTGGTGCCAGAAGCACACAACGTGGACTTCCAATGCATGGAAGCGTGTAATGTGGTCGGATGAATCCCCATTTACACTATTCCTCACCTCGGAACGTGTTTACACGTGAAGAAGCGTGCAACCGTCAGAAGCGTACAACCCAGACTGTCTGCTCCCAACTGTGCAGTATGATGATTGTTCTGTCATGATGGGCGGTCATATCGTGGCTTTCAGCAGGTCCCCCTGATCACCTTAAAAGGACGAATGACTGGCAGCGCACGCGAAAAACTTGTGGCCGACCAAGTCCATCCAATGGCTCAGGCATTGTTTCCTGCAGGGGATGCCATATGTCAAGATGATAACGCCCCAATTCACAGAGCTCGGAATGTCCAACCATGGATTGAGGAACATGAGGACAAACTTTCACACCTTCTTTGGCCTCCCCAATCACCAGACTTAAACATCATCGAGCCACTGTGGCCTGTGTTGAAACACAGAGTAAGATCCCGTTATCCTCCACCTGCTTCTCTCAAGGACCTGGAGCAGTACCTGCATGAAAAATACAGTAACTTCCCACTAACCACCATCCAGGATTTGTATACGTGAATTCCAAGGAGGATTCATGCAGTTTTGAATGCCAAAGGTGGTCCCAAACCCTACTAGGTACGTAAAACCTTCTTTTCCTAGGTGTTCACATTATTCTGTCCAACCCTTGTAAGTGTTGAATGTTTCAACAGAATTAAAATTTTTTTAACCTAGTCTCTATTGCACATTAACACGGGGTAGCGAATGCAAAGATAAGACAATGAACGAAGGCAAGTTTTGTTAAAAACCATCTTCGTGAGAAAACGGTCACGGAACTTCTCCAGAGGAAACATTAGAAAACCACCTTTGCTTTTTCATATAAAAACGTTCCTTTTAACACCTCCGGCAGCCTAAATAACATTTTTGGTAGGATTTACGGTCACCGTGAGCATCTGAGTCGGTTCGGAGTCGACCGTATCTAATTTTGAGTCACCGATTCCAGGAAAGGGAAAGGACCAGCTCCGGTCTCATACGAGGCAACTCGGACGTGTGGGATTTTGGGCACACAATTACATGGAGATTTGCAAGCACCACATAGTTAGCCGGAAAAGTGTTGATATGATCCAATGCCATGCTAATTTTCCATTTAAAATTTTTTTCCCTCAAACAAAAGTATATGCAGTTTCAGTATAAAATTAATGACTTGTTTCCTTTATTTTTCTTGATATCGAAACTAAGCCATAGCGTTATGAACACCTACCTAACAATGCAAGTTAAAGTCACTTTAATGGTAAAATTCTTTATCCATTGTGAGTAGGAATGTAAGTAGTTAAGTGTTAGTCAGTGTTTGAACCATAAATTAGTTCATAGTAATTCTGTTATTCACGTTATGTTTGCTCAGATTGTGCCTACGCGATTCGTGTCACCATCTTGTTTTTCAAGGTGATTGTGCGGTCATATGTGAGAGCCATATATAAAACACACCTCGATACGAGAACCTTGTCTCCTCAGACGTTCCTTCTAGGCATTTGTGGTAGACATCTGATATTGTGCGGCCATATTGGTGATTGTGCGACCATATATGAAAGCTGCATATAACATACCTTTATGTAAGTCTTCAGTGGTTTCAATTTCCTGTAGGTATTTCTCGATTTTTGATTAAAATTACTGATCGAAAAGTTCAAGAATGCGTGTAAGTATCTGGTTAAAAATTACTGATCAAAAAGTTTAAAAGTAAAGTAATAGAATAGAAATTGAATAAAAATGAGAATGATTAGATCAAAGTAGGTTTTTGAAAGGTTAGAAACACAATCTATGCACTTCTTTTGCTTACCGGTATGAACTTCGGTCTATTTTATCTTGACCGTTTTCAGTGGAGAGCTGGATGTTGATCAATTGCTGGAACATCTCGTTGTACCACGATCTTCCCATCGTGCCGCGTCTCATAGTTCCCGTCATCCACTTTGTTATCTACACTGCGGATAGTGGCGTCAGCGCCATCTATCATACGTTGATTCGAGTATTGTGAAATCTTGTACCTTTTTCGATTTTGTTTTGTATTCCTTTTTCCTCGTGAATTGTGTCCGTGGTTGGACGTGGAACTGCTGTGTTACTGTTGCAAATACAATTTTCAGTTTTCTCTATTATCACAGCTTCAGACAATAGCATTTGATATTATTTCAATATCTTCCGATTCCCAAGTAGGCGTTATATCATTTTTTACGCAATATTTGAATCATTGATGTTTTTTTCTCTTTGTAGGTTCCAATCATTGAGACGTTACTTTAACTGAATATCCAATGTCGTTTGGAACTTCCGATATATATATATGAACATTACGAAATGGATGAGAGGAACGGTGCTACGTGGCATAATGGGAAGATCGTGATGCAAAAGAATGTTCCAACCCTCACTGAGCCGCACCGGTGGTGCATTGATCTAAGCACTGGCCTATGACCATTCGTCCGAGAAGAGTCCGAGTTCGAATCCTGGTGTGGCATAGAATTTGTGTTTGTCTTACGGCACTGGTTCTCTCCCTTCTCTGGAACCAGTGACCCTAAATTAGGGACGGACAACTACTTATAGCCCATTGAGTTGCTCACGGTGGTCATTAAAGCTTCAATCAAAAAAAAACCCCTCACTGAAGATCGTCAAGATAAAGTAGACTGAAATACATATGAGAAAGCTGAAGGAGTGCATAGATGGTGTTTTTAACCTCTAAACAACCAAATTTTATCTAATCATTCTCATTTTTATCCGATTTCTATTCCAGTACTTCACTTTTAACTTTATACTTCCACACTGTTCGGAAACTTTACAACTCATAATTTTAATCAAAAATCAAGAAATACCTGTTGGAAACGGAAGACACTAAAGATACTAAAGATCTACATGAAGATATGTTATTCATTTTGAGCTCGCAAGTATAGCGCACAACCTTGAGAAACATGATGGTGTGCTAAAGCATAATCTCAGCAAACGTACCTTGCAAAACCGAATTACTACGAATTAATTTATGGTTGAAGCACTAAATACCTAACAGTGCATTGTGTTGAATTTCGCCTCGATAACTCGTTGAATCTAGCTTGTGGCAGCCATGAACTATATTACATTACAGATGATGTCCTCAGGAGATTTTGTACAGCTAGACAGAACTACGTCCAAGAGTTCGGCAAGAGGGCGAGACACTTGAGTGGACAGGAGAATGCTGCGTTCTAAAGAAACCAAAAAATGTTCGATAGGTTTGAAGTCCGACGAACTTTGCTAGAAAAGAGGCACACGAAATGATTGGACATGACTCTCGGACCATCACTACTGAAGATGGGCTTTGTGACGCTGGGAGTTGTATTTCTGAAAGAGTCCTGTTCCATCGGGGTACACGGTCACTGGGCTGGGCACACTTGGTTCGAAACAATGTCTGGGAAGTTTTTGACGGTGAGGCTGTGTTGAACGCGGAGAAGGGGACACAGCGATTCTGTGAGAATAAACCATATTCCACTATCCCGCCATCGACATCCTATTTCCTTCCAGTTGTGCAATGTGGTTGCAGTTGAACACTCAAGTTACATCATTTACGACATGTGCCAGGTGGAACCTGGACTCATTGGACGAGGTCACTCTTATTCCAGTCGTTCAATGTCCACCTACGTCGCTCCCGTGCCAACTGTAAGTGGAGCTGCCAGCGACACTCTGGGGGCATATCCATAAGTGCTGATCAAAGGCTTTCATCCACAAGAGTGTCAACGGGATTGCGTGCTCAGAAATGTTTCTCTGTGGTGCCCTGATTGTATATTACTGTTCATTGAGGGATCTTGAACAGTACGTTGTCCCCGACAGCACATGACGACCGGCGTTCACATCGACCCTCAGGTCTTCATTTTCCATCAGGTCTTGTATGCGATACAGGAAGGATTTTTCAAATCGGAATTTAAGAAGCAGAAATAACAAAGCAAACGCAAATTATCTTTCGGCCCCCTAGCGGAAAGTCTATGATTTATTTGAAAATTTTGAATTTATAGGAAAAACATTTCGCATCGGAAACACTATCCAACAAAGAAGGAATTTTTCAAATCGGACTCCTAGAAGTAGAGACATTGACAAAAATAAGATATACATCTACGCCCCCTGGCGTAGAAACCATGCATTATTTTAAAAAGAAAATGTTTCTAAAAGGTTTGTCGACATGAGTAGTATCGGTCTAAAAAAGGACGTTCTTTTCAATCGAGAATTTAGAAGCTCATATTTTGCTGCAAATATATCAGAAGCAGAAATCAAGATTTACGCCCCCTGGTGGCCAAACCATTTTTTTTCTAAAATTAGAAATTATGTGCAAATGATATTCTACCAGGAGCTGTATCCGGTGCAGAAAGAATTTTTCAAATCGGAGATTTTGAAGCAGAGATATAGAGGGAAACGCAATTTACCACTACGCCGCCTAGCGGAAAGTCTATCAATTACTTGAAAATTTTTAAATTATATGAAAAACATATCACACTGAAAACACTATCCAACAAAGAAGGAATTTTTTTAATCGGACTCCTAGAAGTAGAGAAATTGACAAAAATATGATATACATCTACGCCCCCTGGCGGAGAAACTGTGGAATATTTTAAGAAGAAAATATTCCGAAAAGTTTTATCGATGTGAGTGGCATCAGTCCACCACGAAAGAATGTTTTCAGTCGATATTTTAGAAGCTCAGATTTTATCGCAAATACATTAGAACCAAAAATTAACACTTATGCCCCCTAATGGCTAAAGTATTCTTTACCAAAAATTTGAAATTATATTCAAAGGATTTTTAAATCAGGAGGTGTATCCGCTGAAGAAAACAAATTTCAAATCGGAGTTTTAGAAGAAGAGTTATCGGGAAAAATGTAATTTACTTTTACGCCCCCTAGCGGAAAATCTATGCATAATTTGAAAAAGTAACTATAACTAAAATACTCTTCGACATAAATGGAATCGAAAGATAAAATAATTTTTTCAATCGGATGTTTAGGAGCAAATATGGGGAATAAAACGTATTTTTGAATTTGACATCATCTGCATTTACGCCCTCTAGCGACAAAAGTGCACATCGTAAAAAAAAACGAAATAAAGGATCATCATTCGCATATTTTTAGCTTCCCAATGGAAAAAACTTTTTCAAATCGAACTAATAGTTGCAGAGATATCGTGGGTACAGACGGACGGACGGACGGACGGACAAACCGGTAACATAAGCACGATCTTTTTTTACAAAAGACGTGCTAAAAAGGCAAGGGTCAGTGCAAGAAGGATAATTCAAGAGGATTTAAAAAAAATGGAGGTTAGGCGGTAGAAACTAGAGTGCTGGAATATAAAAAAATATATTTTTATTAGTAATTAATAGAAAAGTCTGTGCTCGTGTGAGGTCACCGGTGTTCTCTGTTCGACGCTCCACTCGTGGAGACGTGTGTGGTCATAATGGTCGAGCCCATGCAAAGCCGTCTAGGAAGTGCAAGACCATGACATTAGAGAGATGAGTTCCGTCCGTTTGATGTCACTCTTATATTACACGTCCTTATACGTCGGTGTCGTGTTTGACGTCATACACGACAGCATTAATAACCAATCGGTTGCCTTTGTTTCCGAGAGACGTCACTAAAAAAGGGAACTCATTTCTCTAATGTCATGACCTTGTATTTTCTGCACGGCTTTAGCCCATAAGTGTGTCATTTCTACAAAAGCTTTGCCATTTTCATGATGGATTTTTCACTTATATTGGCAGAATGATATCTCTTGTTTTTATACGATCCTTCAGCCGAATTTGATCATTCTGGTACATCAAAAGGATACCCAATTTTGAACACGGAATGAAGTCAGAAATTCTTCTGCTCGGTTACTATAGACTGAAGAGCAATTGAATTAGAGATACCTGTCTAGTAACGTGTAGCACCACTTTTCGTCGTGATGACGGCGGCGATTCGTCTTGGCACGGACTCGACAAGACATCGAAAGCGTTGGGAGGCCATACGGATCCACGACCCCTGACCAAGCTCCCACAGTTCACGAAGATTTGATGGAGAGGGGTCAGAGCCTCGAACATCTCTCTCGATGGCATCCCAGATGTGCTCGATGGGATTGAGGTCAGGTGACCTAGCTGGCCAAGGAAGCGAGGTCACGTCGGTGGAGTGTTCATCCAACCATTCGGATACAATTCGAGAGCGATGGCACGGTGCATTGTCTTGTTGCAGAATGAGGTTCCCAGTGGGATGTTGAAGACGCACAAACGGGAGCAAATGGTCCAGGATATCACAGTAACGTTGACCTGTGAGGGACGATGTCACATATACCAGGAGTCCCATTTCAGTCTACGTAAACAGTCCCCAGACGAGAATGCCATCCCTACGAGCTTGAAGAGTACCCTGCTGGCAAGAAGGATCCATCGCTTCATGTGGTTTGCGCCGTACTCTATCCTGCCATCTGCATGTGCCAACATGAATCTCGACTCATCAGTCCAGGTAACATTTTCCCACATGTCTAGGGTCCAGTGTCGATGTTCCCGCGCCTATGCCAATCTTTGCACCGTGTGATGTGAGGTCAGCAGCTGTACCCTCGCGGGACGATGGTTTCTGTACCCCATAGCGAGGAAATGGTTCTGGATGGTGTGGTTGCTTGCACCTTTTTGTGCACCAGGGTTAAATTGCCGAGGGATTTCTTGCACTGCGGCCCGTCTATCCGCTGTTACAATGCGAGCTAGCCGACGATGACCCCTCTCATTCACACGCTGTTGTCCACGGCAGTTGGCCCTTGCAGGGATGGTTTTACCGGTTTCGATGTACTCACGGTGCACCTGTGACACAGTGGCTCGTGAAAATCCCAGTGCCTGCACGACTTCCGAGATGGAGTGACCCATTCGTCGGGTCCCGACAATTTACTCACGATCAATTGCGCTTAGATCCTTCGTCCAACCCATACTGCGTCCGACTCTTACTGATTCCTGTCGCATCACTCCTTATATTGTCGGATCGCTGCATACGTCATGTCGTTTCCATTTACAGGGCCGCCCACAGCGCCACATTTGCATGACGCCAGCTGTCTCTAATTCAATTGCTGTTCAGTGTATTACGAGCAAATTATTTTACATGCGAAAGGAATGGTATCCATTAAAGAAACAATTACACGTAGAACTTTTCTTCGGAAAAGTTGAAAGATGTAAACGCTATGTAAAACTTGGAGATTCATCAGAACTAATTTATCGTATTTTAAATTTATTAAAACTTAAACTTTTCTCTCTGTCATCCGTCCGTAGACGGGTTGAGTCTCCCTCATCGATGGCTATCTGACTGTCTGTCTATCCTTGGTGTCTGTCAAATGGTATGGAGCCGAGATGTGTGCGGACGTCCTCGCTGTCGTTTCTCCTCCGTTTTACCTACAAGGGTTGTATTGGTTGGTCTAGGACAATTCGTACGGGCGATGTGGCATAACCATCGCAATTACTGATGATGAATATGATGGAGAATTGTAGAAGTGATAGATATCCAGTTCATCTTCCACCTGTTTGTTTGACTCCCGATCTGTCCATTTCGTGAAGTTAATTTTCCTCAGCATTTCATCTCGGAGGCATGGTGTTATCGTTTTGCAACTTTCTGTATGACCCAAATATCTTCACAGTAGTAGAATAATTAGTGTGCTAAATAACTTGATTTTTAATGCTTGTGGAATGCGATTGCAATTCCATATTTTATTTAGTTCTGTGAAATTTGTCCATGCAATTGAGATTATATGTTCGACTGCCTCCCTGTGTCCTCAAGTGATGCTGTAATGCTGTACTTACAAATTTATGACGTATATAACTTATTTGACTTTTTCTTTTTTTTTTTGCTATCTCTGATGCAATTTTTTTTATCGCACGATTAACATTTACGACTTAAACACCCTATTTGAACTAACAGGTGTTTCTGTTGATGTGACAACACTGGCAGCGGTTTAGGGGTGAGGGAACATACACTCATCGTCAAAAAAAAGTTGCACCCGGAAAGAAGCAACCGACAGGAAGGAAACTTGGTAGGTAGGTTTGACATCGCGAGATATGCAAATGATTCAAGTATCACGCTTGGCCGCGCATGTGATGCAAGCAAGGAGGGGTCGTAGCTCTGTGTCTGACCGGCTATATAAAGTCGTCCCGGCCATTCTGACTCATGCTGTTGTGTTGGTTGCATTATTGCAAGCGACGTAGGCTTCGGAGAACAGTTCGGAAGGAATTCCAGCAGTTGGAGAGTTCGAGGGGGACGGCATCGTGAGGCTCCGGGAAGGGGGATGGTCTTATCTTCATATTGCGCGCCATACCAGTCGTACGGATATTACCATAGCACGCTTTTGGAGCCAGTGGATAGAACAAGGCACGCAACAGCGACAGAAAGGGTCTGGGAGAGCTAGACGAACCGTGGAGAGAGCAGTCCTCTCAATCGTGGTTGTTGGGTCACTCCGCGGATGTCGCGACTCATTCCGACATGGGCGGAGTGACCCAACAGCCAAGATTGCGTATAATCAGCTAGCAGTGGTGCTCTCCATGCATGGTACGATTAACGCCAGCACCATTGCCAGACGGCTGCACGACGTAGGACTACACGCACTCATACCGATACGACGACTGCCCTTAACAACATTGCATCGTCACCGAAGACTACAATGGTGTATTACCAGACTGTCATGGACCCAGTCAGAATGGCAGCGGGTGACCTTAAGTGATGAGTCCTGCTTTTGTCTTGGAGGAAACGACCAACGATTCCGTGTGTGGAGGCACCGTGGTCAGCGCCAAAATGAACGGTTTGTTGTCGAGCGTCACACGTCCAGAAGGCCTGGCGTCATGTTGTGGGGGTGCAATTGCCTAAGATGCCAGATCACCTTTGGTGTTAATTAGAGGCATTTTGACAGCCCAACGTTACGTTAATTAGGTCCTGCGATTAGTGGCTCTACTTTTTCTGAACTCTCACCCCGATGCGATTTTCCAACAGGACAACTCTCGTCGCGTCCTGCTGCTGTCTCGAGAGCTTGTCCTCAAGACACTGACACTCTGCCATGGCCAGCCGTATCGCCAGACCTATCGCCGATTAAAAATGTGTGGGATGCTATTGGACGAGCTACACACACTGCACCCCTACATCACAATCTGCAGGAACTGCGTGAGAGGATTCAAGCTGCATGAGATGACTTATCGCAGGACACCATCAGGAACCTGTACAACTCCATGCCGAGATGTCTGGCATGCTGTATGAGCAAACATGGCGGCACATCGCCATACTGAGACATACTACTAATAGGTGTGCAGCTCAATAAATATTTCCCATATCAGTCTCAATGTTTAATCATTTATTGTTCTTGGTAACCTTTACCTTCCTCTCGAATAGCATTAAATCCGACACGTCGTTCTAGGTGCAACTACTTTTTTGACGATGATTGTATGAAAAGAAGGACCTTCGTGTGTTTTATGTGACAGGTGGTAAGATATTATCGGCATTAGGAAT
This sequence comes from Macrothele yani, assembly GCA_039090855.1. Classification (NCBI taxonomy): domain Eukaryota; kingdom Metazoa; phylum Arthropoda; class Arachnida; order Araneae; family Macrothelidae; genus Macrothele; species Macrothele yani. The sequence continues at coordinate 111,773,374 of CM077011.1, forward strand.
TTGCAATTTGGATTACTTTGCATGCTTTAATATCAATTCATAGTTATCAACTGTACACCGATGTGCCATTACATTAGGACCACCTACCTAATAAGCTGTAGGACCACCCTTAGCTCACAAAACAGCGGCCGCTCGGCGAGGCATCGATTCCATGAGGTGGAGATAGGTATTTTAGGGTATCTGGTACTACAATGTCAACAGCAGGTACTCTAGTTCCCGTACATTTAGGGGTAGTGGTGATGTAGCGTGAACATGCTTTTCCAAGTCGAACCACAAATGTTCGATTGGGCTCGTGTCAGGTAAATTTGGAGGCCAGGGCATTAACGGAAAGTCACCAGCATTTTCCTCGAACCACTTCTTGACGATTCTGGCAGTGTTCATCACCAGCAGGGAACACAATTGCCATGAATGGGTGAAATTTGTCCGCAACGATGTTCAGATACCTGACAGCTGTCAGGAACTGTACTATTGGGACAATGGGGCCTAAAGAGTCCCAAGAAAACATCGCCCACAGAACACCGCCGCACCCGCCTGTTTCCGTCCAACAGTGCATCCAGGCGCCATAGCCTCCATTGGTAATCGCCGTATCCGCACTCGGCCGCCTACGTGATGCACCAGGAATCTTGATTCGTTAGACCTGGCCACTTTCTTCAAATCATCCACGACCCAATCTCGATGGACCCATTTAATGCATTGTTAGAGATGACGTACAGTGAGCATGGGGACCCGCGTGTGTCTTCTGCTACGCAGTCAATGCGTACAAGGCTGCGATAAACTGTGTGATGTGACACATTGCACTGATCACTAATGTTGTAGCTGAGGGTGATTTGTCGCACTGTGGCCCTGCGGTCGCTGTGAACAATACGCGTCAGTCGCCGCTCCCCTCTGGCATCAATGAGCTGTGGATGACACACGGCTGGTCGATGTTTCGTCATCTCTGCAGCACGTTTGAATCCGTAGTCACTACAGCGGCACGTGAACAACCTACAAGCCGCACCGTTTCCGAGATCGTAGTTCCGAGGCAACGGGCCGTCACAATTGGTCCTTTATCAAACTTCGATAAATCGGAAGCTTTTCCCATTCTGACTCCTAACACCCTACTAACCGAAAGCCGGTCCTCGGGTTGTATATATACCGCTTTGTGAACTTCACTTGCTCCACCGTTCGGTCTCGAGGCGCGTTCATTTCTCTAGGCTGGGGGTGGTCATAATGTGATGGCTCATCGCTGCATGAACTGCATTCATATTAGTTTAAGTTACTTTTTTTCTTATCGCTAATCAAGTTATGTGTTGGTGAAATCGTCTTCCATGTAGTACTGTGTGTTGTGCAAGTTTCTTTTTTTAATTGAAGGTTTAACGACCACCGTGAGCAACTCAATGGGTTATAAGTAGTCTCTATCCCTGATTTAAGGCTACTTGTCCCAGGGAAGGTAGACAGCCAGTGCCGTAAGACAAACACAACATCCATGCTTCACAAGGATTCGAACTCGGACCCTTCTCGGACGAATGGTCATAAGCCATCGATTAGACCACTGCGCCACGGGGACGGCGTTGTGCAAGTTAAAGCAATAGTGTTGACGAAGGCGTGTACTTATTGGTTGTGATGTGCCTGCACCGCAGGACGCACATGAGATAAAGGCAGATAGCAGCAAGAGCATACGTCCGCGTTGCTCAGTTGGGGGAGCGACTTATTCTGGAATGAGGGGACCCGGGTTCGATTCCCGGCGCGGACAAAAATGACGGAGAAATTTACTTCGTTATATGGTACAATCCAGAATGGCTATTTACAGGGAATTTGTAACTATTTTTGCAATTTTCTAGTAGGTACACGAGTTCTTGGACAGCTAGGTTTAAAACGTTCATGATGGAAACATTAAAAAACCCTACTTGTTCCGAAATTTGAGTGAAGATGAGAAAGATAACAAAAGTACTGTCTGTGGGACTTCAATGTATGACATCATACTTTGAAGATTCACAGGAATATCTAGATAAAGGATGGGGAATAACTATCCTTGAGAAATTGTTCTCAAAATCCGCACCGCCCAGGCTCTTGAAATTTTACAAATAGCTAATCCATACTTTGCTATTTTTTTTAATAAAAGGTTGTATCCTGTTCATCTTATCTTCATTGCAATCTTACTAAACTGTTTTTTCAAACGTTTATCAGAATATAAATGTTCCATTTCATCTACTGAAGACGTTTAAGGTAACATTAATAATAAAGTGACAAAAGGCCTTTTTCTTCATGTTAAACTGACGAAACATATCCACATATTGTCGCAATAGTGCAACTAAGACATTTTCTACTGTTCAAAAGCGTTCTGAACGATTACTTTAAAACCCTTTAACCGCATGGAACGACTTTACTCGGGGTTAGAAAAAAGGCTGAAATCATCTCTAATTCGGTGGGCCGAACGTGGTTGGGAATGAACCTGGGGTTATCAGAAAGCGTTGCTTTCCCTTTAGCTTTCTTATTCAAAGTGGTCATTTATGGAGATGATTGACACTAATCCTTTCGGACTGATTACCTGCTGAAAAGGCTGTAATAATAGTTACGATCCTAAGAAAGGAGAGAGAAAATGTTTGAGTAGTTTGTTTCGACCCAGTGGCATGATGTTCGGGTCAGAGGTACTTGCCCGTCCCCATTATTTCTTGGGTCATGGAGCAGAGAACAAAGGACTAGAAAGGAGTTCGTATTATCTGAGTTATGACGGGCAGTGGTGATGGTTGGTTGTCGCAAGTTTATGGTCGGTACGTTTTAGATGAGAGAGCAAAAATGAATTGTCTTTCCGTAGCTTTCGTAAAACCCGACCGCTTTATGAACATTTCTATTTGGGGAGCGCAGAAAGTGCGAGGAATCACATGCTTCTCGTACATCGGCGGCTTAAAGAGTTAAGTAATTTAGAAAAATTCTGTTTGCCAAATTTTTCTAAAAGTAGCGCTTTTCGGTGTAAATAGTGATTTTCAGAAAAAAAGATCGGAAGATTCCACTTCTTGAAGTAGCTTTGGCGTCTAACAAAAAGAAGGTGGTTTTAATTGCTCGGGTACTTTTCTTCCTGTTTGTGTATTCGGAAGTTGTAACGTCGCATGTGTTTCATCATTTCAATGACTCATAAACTGTGCAAATATTAGCTGTATTCGTGTTTCAGTGAACTTCAATGAACAGTTCAATCAAAAAAAATATAAAACAGGAAAAACAAATGTCGGTTTCTGCAATGCCACAAAGCCAGTAAGGCTTAAAGATAAGTTCACGCCCAGGCAGCGCAGTGGTCTGAACGACATTCGTCAGGAATTTGTTCGGGTTCGAATCCTGGTGAGGCATGGATGTTGTGTATGTCTTATGGCACGTGCTATCACCCTTCCCTGGGACCAGTTGCCGTCAATTAGGGCCAGGCGGCTGCTTATAACCTATGAAGTTACTCATGATGGTCGCCAAACCCCCCAAACATAAAAAAAAAAAAAGTGTTGATCCTTTTGGTAAAAATCTGTAATAATATTTAACAGTTGTGAGAGCGAAATAAAAATAGGACAACATTTCCTTACAAAACACAATAAATATTACTTCCACCTGCAGTAAAATTAAAAATTGATTAATTTTCGACTACAACACTGGAATAAAAGTGATTTAGCCGTACCATTACTGCGAGCCTACAGGGAGAAGAGTAAGGATTTCACATTAAGAACCAGAATGTATGTTGAAAGTGTAAGTGAAAATTATTAAATCGTAACTATTGTATTAAAATAAATCTGTTTACCGTTTTCTTACAAGCTGTGCTCTATAAGATTTTTTTCGGGGGGTTGATGACCACCGTGAGCAACTCAATGGGCTATAGTCGCCCGTCCCTAATTTAGGGTCACTGGTTCCGAGGGAAAGAAGAAAGCCAGTGCCGTAAGACAGAAACAATATCCATGCCTCACCGAGACCCTATCTCGTAAGAATGGTCAGAAGCCGTCCCTTAAACCACCGCGCAACCAGGGCGACCTACAGAGATCTTTTTGTGCTGGTGTTACGGAAATCAATCTAGAGAATAAATCAGACTAACCTTTGATCTTACTTGTATTGTGTCGCCCCGACATCCGAGTTACATACAGCTCAGTCTGGAGAATTCGATTTTACGTTTCCTGAGGGTGAATCTTAATATGGTTACTTTAATTTAAAGACAATAAGAATCAACAGAGATTGAGTTTTTAAAACATTTTATTGTGCGACATTGTTTCCATTACACAGGTTTGAAATCCCATTGTAACATTGAAATCTATATAACAGATCTACAAAAGATGCACATCAGCTAAACGTTTATTGCGTCACTAGGAAACGTGCTTTAGAACATGGTGGAAGCGTGTCGAAGAAGTTCCATAAGCAATTTATTGGCGGAAGGAAGCTGAGACATATGAAGCCAGGATCTCGCAGTGTTTTTTGGAAATTCAACATTCGATTCTTGGCACGCAGTACCCGTCATCCCTTCTCACTTTTCCAAAAGGACAGCCGCATCCAATAACGCATTGCGCGGTGCACCATTCAGGTACGTAGGTACAAGTCTCTGGACAAGCAGTTCCGCAAGTTAGAAACACTTCACCTTTCGCTGTGTCACATTCTTGAGCTTTAAAAAAATTTCAATAAGAAAGATATTTTATGTATCTTTTGCGAGAATATATGAAGAAACGTAAAGGAATATCTTAAGTATTTTACAGTTTCTTTACAGCTGAAAAAGCAAATTTCAAACTTGAAGACACCGAATGCAGGGTCTTTCTAAAATGTTCGACCAAACTTTGGGAGCATGTTCTATACAGTTTCTAATGAAATAAAAAAAAACCCAGCCATTTTAGCATAGGCCCGGAAGCACTTTAGTAGAGAGGTATAGCACTTTGTCCACGAAATTCGGCGCGAGGTTAACTGCTTTCCCTGATCACAGAAGACTGTGCTGTAAGCATGATACTATAGAAGTGAACAACATTTGCATTGTGCTCAGCGTTGGGCGCGAATGCGAATGCATGGCATAACCGCTGAACGTCAGTACACGTAAGCATACTGAAAGTGAACCGGCAACAATTTCGCAAAGTACTCTGATTAAACGACGTTACCCGCAAGTGATGGAGTAGTACGGTTGTTATCGTTGGTAAGGTTTATGAACTGTGAACATGCAGACTTCGTTTACCAACGGCGAGTGGGCAAATATTCATTTCTCATATGTACAAGCGAATGGAAATAGTAGGGAAGATCTGTGCTCCTACAAGAATATTTTTCTGCCCAGAGGAAATCCCGCCTTAGCTACGTTTGCCACTGTCCATCAGCGTCTACGATAGGCAAGATCAATCACCCTTCGTACTACAGATCGGGGACCACCCAGCTCTGTGCGTACCCCCTCGTTAGAAGAACGAGTATACAAAACAAATACCACTGTCTATGTACGATATTTAATAAAAGATGAAAGCTATTTACAGATTAAAACCTTCACTAGCACTTTCAAGGTAACATTTATCCCATCATCAGGTAGAACAGAGAGGCAATGCAGTACTCGCGTAAACTTTTATAGGAGTGCAGCAATGCACCATGGTATAGTTATCAAGCTTCACAAGGTTATTAAGGTGTTGCCATCGTAACTCAGCAATACATGCAAATTTCCGACTTTAGTTACACATGATAATGCAGATTATGTTACACTGCTGAAATTAGTGTCACTTCACATGTTACTGTTTTTATTAAATTTATTTTATTACTATAATAAAAAGTTCAAATTGACGACGTGTTTTTTCTAAACTTTTGGTATGTCCACAGGTGTGTTATCATTACAGCACATGTTCCCCAAGGCTTCAATGTACAGGCTTTAAACAAGGTGTAGTGAGTGTGCGTACGTCGGGGTGCACAGCAATCTAATGTTCGCCCAGTCTGGTTGCAGTGTTCCATTTACGACATTTCTGGATAATGCGGTATTATTGCGGAAAGTTCGGATATCATACTTATATGTTCCTGGACACGAATACCCAAGCTTCTCCGTGTCGAGCCTATATACACTATCTACCAACAAGTAATTGGACACCTGTGACAGCAAAGGAAAACGAAGTTTACTCTCCTTCAATAGTTGGTGGAGCCTCCACGAGCGGCGATTACAGCTGCGACCCTCCGGAGCATACTCTCAACCAGGCGTTGTACGACGGCTAGCGGTATTTTCTTCCACTCGGCTTGGAGAAGACAGTTCAGTTCCTTCATCGTTTTCGGACGGTGGAGCACCCCTTAAGTCGACGCTCCAACTCGTCCCAGAGGTGCTCGATAGGGTTACGGTCCGGGCTCTGCGCAGGCCAGTCCATTCGATTAACCCTATTGTCACCATACCAAGCCATGGTGGACCTCGCAACATGACAGGTGGCATTGTCATCCTGAAAGTAACATGGGTCCACCCCGTAAAACTGCCACAACGTAGGAAGTGCATGGTCATCCAAAATGGTGCAGTAGGTCTCGGCGTTGAGTCTACCAGGAATTGCGACCAGGGGTCCAGTGCCATACCACGGGAAACACCCCCATAGCATAATTCTACCGCCACCGAACTTCATATTTGGTACAATACATTCCGGCAGGGGGCGTTCTCCAGGCAGATGCCAAACCCATACCCTGCCATCCGAACGGTAGAGGGTGAACATTGATTCGTCGCTCCAGAGAACCTGTTTCCACTGTTCAACGGTCAACTGTCCGAGCAACGCTATTGGACTTGGTGATCAAAGGCTTGTGGGCGGCAGCACGTCCATGATAACCGAGCAGACGGGCTTCCTTACGGACGGTATTCATCGAAAGAACACTCACGGATGCCTGTTGAAACTCCTCGCGAATGTGGCCCATCGATTTGGTGGGATTCTTCGGAATTTCTCTGGCCAGCACCCGTCGGTCTCTAACTCCCAGTTTTGTGGGTCTGCCGGGTCGGGGCACATTCCGACAGTCACCTCTCATCTTCTACTTGCCAATCATGTAAGCCACTGTTGTTTTTGGGTACTTCAACTAGCTGGAGATGTCACGTATGAATCGGGTATTTCTGTGGTACCCGACGATTACACCTTTCTCGAAATCAGAGAGCTTCGAACTGCGTGGCATCTTGCATGCGACTGGTTGCGTTGTTGTTTCACACACGATATTTAACGGCGGCGGCCGTGACGTGTATCAGGACCGCAGATATCGTTGATTGCAGGGGTGTCCAATTACTTGTTGGTAGATAGTGTAGTTACTAACGTGTTCGCCTATTGAGGGGTCCAACAGTGGTATGTTGTACACTCCCAATTTGCTCATAATATCGGTGGCTGCCCGATCTTTTCTAACAGGTGATATGAAACTCTTTGATCGGGTACCGAATTGTATGTTCTGCTTTGAGCATATGAGTGATAGTGTGTTAGTGATAGTGTGTTAGTGATGTGTGGGTGCTGGTCCAATTCTCCCACATACCTTTTGTTAGGCTTTGGGTCTTGTTCTAGACTTACGGTTCTTTCGTTAATAATTCTGGAAAATAATCTGTAAACCAACGTCCTTAGATATCCGTGTTTATCCGCCAATTTAAAGATAAACTTTATTTCAGACTGTAAGTGACTCTCGCTTGAAGAATGCGTGAAAGCTCTTATAAGAAAGTTGATGGCTGATAGTTTTTGTGGAGTTGGATGTGAGGAATTAAATGGAATAAGGCCATTGCAATCAGTTGGCTTACGATAAACTGAGAAAGACAGTGAATTAGTATCTGGGTTACGAAGTATGCGAAAATCCAAACAAGTTAGTAAAATCATGCAATGCATTGATTATGATACGCTTTCCAACATACCAGAAATCATTTCTCAAGTTATGAGGATAATGGCTGTGGAATAAATCTCGGTCCTGGGCCCTGACCTTTGATCCCATTTTGATTATATTCAACAGGACCGGTTCAGTATACCACCGAAATTACATGATAAAGTTTTATCGCAATCGAAGTATTTTTACGTAAATTATGATGCATAAGGCTATGGAATAGATCCCGCTTCTGTGTTTTAACCTTTGACCCCATTTCGCCAATTTTCAATAGCATTCGACCCAAGGTAGCCCTCTACAACATACTAATATTTCATCCAAATCGAAGCATTATTGCGTAAGTTATGACGCATAACGTCGATGGAAGTGATTCCGCTTCTATGTCCTGACCTTCGACATCATTCGCCCATTCTCAATAGGGTTTGTCCTCAGGTGTTCCCCGTTAGTTATGACGCATAAGAGCAGTGGAAATGGATCTCGCTCCCATGTCCTGACATTTGACCCCATTTCGTTCACTTTCAATAGGGTTTCTTTCCAGGTGTTCCCCTACCACATAGTAAAATTTCATCGAAATCGAACGATTTTACGCGAGTTATCGTGCGGACGGACATACGTACACAACGCGTGACGTAATGAGGCAGATGGGAACGCGACCATCAGCTCAAAAGAGTGTGACGTCATAAAAACTTTAATAAGATCCACACACAACGCGTGACGTAATGAGACAAACGGCGTGACCGCGCGCCAACATCTCAATCGCGAGTGTGTGACGTCATAAGATTTCTAAGCATGGGTAACATTAATGGGACGACGCCATGACACAAAAAACGCGGTAATTCGGGGCGGTTATTTAACCCGGCCACTAAACGAATTTTCCTAAAGTCGAGATCAAGCTAAATCGATTTCTAGAACCAGAAAACGTTAGGTTAATTAACGACTTTCATCAAAATCCTTAGAGCCGTTTTCAAAATAAAATCTACATACATACAAGAATTGCTCCTTTAATAGTATGGGATAAGGGCGATGGAATGGATCCCGATCCTATGTCCTGACTTTTGAACCATTTCGTCCATTTTCAATAGGGTTCGTCCCCAGGTGGTCCCCTACCACGTACTAAACTTTCATCGAAATCAAACGATTTTTGCGCCCGTTATGACGCATAAAGGCAATGGAATACATCCCGCTCCTATGTCCTGACCTTTGACCCCACTTCACCCATTTTCAATAGGGTACATTCCCGTGTGGTCCCCTACGACATACTGAAATTTCATCGAAATCGAACCATATTTACGCAAGTTATGACGCATAAGGGGAATGGAATGGATCTCGCTCCTATGTCGTGACGTTTGATCCCACTTCACCCATTTTCAATAGGGTTTGTCCCCAGGTGGTCCCCCTACCACATACTAAAAGTTCATCAAAATCGAACCATTTTTACGCGAGTTATCTTGCCGACAGACAGACAGACGGACGGACGGACAGACAGGCGAACTGGCGGACAGACATGCGAACGGACGGACAGACGGACATAGCTGGAGCATATACGCTTCTTCAGCCTACGGTTGGAAAGCTTAAAAAAGGCAGTGAAAGATCAGATTCAAGTTCTATCGTGAGCCCGATAGTGGGAAATGCTGACGAAAGTGCGTCGGCGAATTGAATTAAATCATCCCTTGAGTGAGGCCAAAACACAAGAATGTCGTCGACGTACCTAAAGTATAGACTGGGCACCAAAGTGGATTCATTGAGAACTTTGTTTTCAATGTATTATAGCAGAATTTCTGCTAACACAGTAGATAGCGGGGAGCTCATAGGCAAACCCTCAGTTTGCAAGTAAATTTTGTCAAGAAATTTAAAATATGATCGCCGTTTAACTAAACGAAGTGCGTTCATAATGGCTGTGCTTTCGGGGGTGGGGACGTGAATTTGTGATAACACACCAGTGGACATACCAAAAGTTTGGAAAAACCACGTCGTCAATTTGAACTTTAAATTATAGTAATAAAATAAATTTAATAAAAACAATAACACGTGAATTGACACTATTTTCAACAGTGAAACATAATCTGTATTACCATGTGTGTAACTAAAGTCAGAAATTTGCATGTATTGCTTAGTTACGATGGCAACATCTTAACTATGTGCCGCTTGAGAACTATACCATGGTGCATTGCTGCACTCCTATAAAAGTCTACGCGAGTACTGCATTACCTCTCTGTTCTACCTAATGATGGGATAAATGTTACCCCGAAAGTGCTAGTGGAGGTTTTAATCTGTAAATAGCTCTCATCTTTTATTGAATATCGTACATAGACGGTGGTGTTTGTTTTGTATGACATATTGTACGAATTGTGCTTTTATCTACTAGAAGAAATAGTGCTGGACATGATGGCGGAGCAACCCCAGAGGTCAGGGCTGGATTAAGGTGGGAGCTAACAGTGCAATAGTCTAGGGGCCCACCATCACCAAGGGCCCAGGTGGCATACCGCAATACAATAGTACACAGCTTATATCTAACATTCTTCACTCCGATTGTATTTGATATTTAGGGATTACACTGTCCGCCTGTCAGGGCCCTTGACTTTCGCCTCGTATATCAAGTGGGAACACTTGATCACAAACAGAGGCTTACTTTCAAGGCAATAACTCACTTAGGGTAAACGTTTTGTAGATACGTGGAGAGTTGTGTAAGCGAGAGACGATTTCAGATTTCTTGCTGCAAAACACTTTAGGGATGCTGATTAGTGTGTTCCTGGTTTTGCTCTGACCAACCACCGCCTCTCGTTGAAATTAATTACCGTCACTCGCGTAGTTTTTATTGTGTCTGATTACGGTTAAAGTAATAATATTTTCGAATCGTATTGCTTTCCTGATAGAAATCTTGTATGTCTTCGAGTAGTTTTATTGTGTCTGATTACGGTTAGACTAATAATATTTTCGTAGTTTTTATTGTGTCTGATTACGGTTAAACTAATAATATTTTCGAATCGTAATGCTTGCCTGACACAAATCTTGTATGTCGTCGGGCGCCAAACACAGTTTGTTTTATTAAAAAAAAACCAGCGTAAAAGGAAAAGGTTAATAAAAGTAATTGGTCAAGGCCATTTATCCAAATGGCCACTGAGAGTGATTAGGTGAGATCAAAGGATTTCTATGACTTAATGCACGCTTTTTCCCAAATGAAATGAAATTGCCTTTTTCAGATTGTCAGAACGGGTATGATCTTATTATTATGTAAACGAGTTCTGTTTTCTACGTTATACCGAAATAACTGTAATTTTGAACAAGTGAAGTATACTTCAGTGATCTTGATACTTATTATTATACTATTTTCATGTGGTTATGTCATGTAATCAGCATGAAGTTCAACTCTAGAACTGATTATCAGTAACCATAACTATCATATTTAGTCTGTAAAGGCATTAGTTTAACATGAGGTACTAAAGTTTATGACGTACTACAGAGGCAAAAACATGTGCCAAAACGACAAATCTGGAGCGAGACATTCTGTCCGCGTAGCTCAGTTGGGAGAGCGACTTACTTCGGAGTGAGTCGACACGGCTTCGATGCCCGTCGTGGACAAACTTGTGTTTTCACATTGGCATCCGATTGTGAAAAATGGATCCACTGCCCGTTGAGTTCTTCGAAAAATGTGTGATGTTTGTTCCACACATTATTTGGAATTAATGAAAAATTCCTATTTCGCTTCAAAGAAAAAGAAATTGAGGGGGATGATACTACAGAGGGGAAAACATGTGCCAAGACGACAAATCTGCAGCGAGACATTCTGTTCGTGTAGCTCAGTTGGGAGAGCAACTTACTTCGGAGTGAGTCGACACGGATTTGGTCCCCGTCGTGGACAAACTTGTGTTTTCGCAAGTTATGCATTTGGTTGTACATTACGCCTTCTGAAAGAATGGCAAAGTGTTCAAAGAAAATATTTTAATGAATACTGAAGCGCGTATGTATGTGTAAACTAATTCTCCAAAGCTTGGTTTTGTCTGACTATGACTACTTACGCATTTCATTTTGAACGTAATTGTATAATAGATTAGACTGGTTTACTACTGCTGATACAGTTTACATACTACCGCCTTAACCCTTTAACGACCATGACCTAAAAATATTGTATCACTCTAAATACAATAACGCCCGAAACTGTCTGTTGTTTCACTTCTTTGTTTAGTAACAACAGTAGTGACTGAGGGTGAATCCAGCTGATCCCTCATAGGTTGAGAAAATTTGAGGAAGTACGAGTTAAGAAATCTGACTCACTCTAGACAGGCGTTTCAGGCGGCTATGGTCGTTTGCATGTACGGGCATTTTGGGCGTTATGGTCGTTAAAGGGTTAAATGTGTGTCTCAAGTAAATGAAAAATTCAGTGGTTTTTCATAGTTTATCATTTTTTCACGTAAATGAACAAAATCGTTAGTAGCAAAAATATTTGTAATTTGCATGACAAAAAATGATGCTCTAAGAAAAGTATCCAATGTAAAATCACTAAAATGACCAAGAAAAAATCCAGAAGTTTCCAGATTTTAAATTACGTTCTCATTCACTAGAACAGTGAAAAATACAGCGACTTGCTGGTATGAAAGCTATGCCCACAATTCGTTAGTCTGAACAATGCACAAAGTATTGATTATCACAAATCCAATGCATATGGCTAGAGTTCCGTTTTTTACTGGACTTCACAACGATTCTCAGTCATAACTTCTTTGGGGCTCAATCTGAAGTCTTAGCAAATAGAGCCTGGCCTACTAAGGCCTTAATCCGGCCTAGCCAGAGGTGGGCGTACCATTTTTCACTACGTGATGTATCTGTCATAAAAAAAAACTTTATCTCTATTTCGTGTAGCAGGTGCAGGAATTCCCTCCAGCGGATTTTCCTTCTCAAGACAGCTTTCCCCAATGGCGTGTGCAAAATTGCACCCAACCTGTTTTTTTCCATTGTGTGCACTTTACGGATGAATCACAATTCAGCAGAGATGGCTCTGTGAACTTTCACAACGTGCTTAAATGGGCGTGGGGACAATTCGCACGAAGTAAAACAGTCTTTCCAACCTCAAAGTTTTCATATGAATATTTGTTGGTGTCGAGACTGCCTGATTCCATGCCGTATTTGGATCGATAGAGATTTTCTCATCGGGCAGCTGTTCTTGACACCTATGCTGAACAGGAAGTAATAACAGCACTTCTTGGCGGAGGAACCACCGGCGTTGTCGAAAGTCGTGCCATTAGCAATACGCCGGCGAATGTGGTTCGCGCATGATGGAACGCTCGCGCATTTTTGTCGAGCTACGTATTATAGAACATCTTCTTAGTGCTTTTCACGGCTGCTATGGATAGGTAGAAGTGTGGCAATCGCATGGCCACCACGTTATTCCGAAGATATCCATTGGATTTTTTTGCATAGACTAGCATTTATGCTACACAAGTTTCTAACAAACATAATAGCCAAAGAATTGTTGATGATTGTACGACAATTACAGGGTAAAAGCCGTTTGCCGGTGGCAGAAATCGAGCCAGCATCCTTCAGCTCCAGAGCCGAATGCTTTCCCGATTAACACGTTCTACACGACGGCGTATTTCGGTCACTTTTTTGTGTGTTACGACGCACCGGTGGGACGTAGACTGTTTCAAAACAGTGCTGTACGGCACATCGATGGGTCGTTTCTTGGAAGCATTTTCCTTGTCTGCCAAGAGATGGTGGTTGATGCTTATGGTTTGTACGTTTACATTTCGCAGCATACTGCAAGAGCAGGAGCGATCACCGGTGTGTCGTTTAACACACTATGACGTACTACAGAGGTAAAGCATGTGTTAAGACGACATTTCTGCAGAGGTACATTCCGTCCGTGTAGCTAAGTTGGAAGAGCAGCTTAGTCCGGAGTGAGGGGACGAGTTTCGATTTCGTCACGGACAGATTTGTGTTTTCACAACACAATGATGAAATTGATGAACGCACTCCATTTAAATTTTATGAACGCACTCCATTTAAATTTTATGAACGCACTGCATTTAAATTTTATGAACGCACACCATTTAAATTTTATGAACGCACTCCATTTAAATTTTATTAACGCACTCCATTTAAATTTCTCTCCCTAACCGCTCCTGTTACCGGAGATTTTGCGTCCTATGGATATGTGAGAACAGGATTTACCCGTTAATACACGAAAGGAATTACGGAAAGGTTGCGGAAAATTCATAATTTTCCGTGAACACCACTTAAAACGGAAATTGTTCGTTATTAACCGGAGAAAGATGAACAGGGTTATTTTTGCCAAATCGCTTATGAAAAATCCGTGAAAGTCAGTTATTTTGTCATATCACGGAGAAGATTGAATCGGGAATATGATTCGTTAATTTGCGAAAGGAATCACGGAAAATGTTGTATCAGAAATATGCTTCGTTAATTTACGAAAGGAATTTTACGGAAAATGTTGTATCAGAAATATGCTTCGTTAATTTACGAAAGGAATCACGGAAAATGTTGTATCAGAAATATGCTTCGTTGATTTGCGAAAGGAATCACTGAAAATGGCTCGTGAATTTTAGGGAGCAATTTACAGTGTACGTTTGCTTACTTAGAATTTACAGCGCAATAGCTTTATTTCCTAAAAAGCACTACGTACAAAGTAAGTTCGTCTAATACAATCAGGTCAATGGCTCGGACAGTAGAGTGACAAGTTCTTTCCATCTACAGTCTTTGGAATTCACTTTAATAAAGGAGATACTACTTTTAAATCTGTAACACCCTTTAACGAAATTTCAGTACTCTCAATGTAGCAATCACGATGTGAAGATCTAATCTCGTATGAGGGAGTTAGGGTGCTGAATAAGTCAGCTAAATTTTAATTTAAAATCTGGGCATAGTTGCGTTTTTATTTTGAAGTTTATCGACTCCAATGAGCACCTAAAATTATAAAGGTCTTATATCAAAAATTTAGGGTCATTTCTTCCTGCGAAGGGGTAGGATTAATGCAACAGGACAAATATGGGACTAAAGCTTCATCCGGGGTTCTAACCCTAGCCCTACTGGGGTTATTTGTCTGAACATTGCACCTTTAACCACCTGACAATCAGGAAAGCTCTGATTCAACTGCCACATTTATGCGCTATCTGTATGCAGTACCTATGTCAAATTAGGAAACATTTGATTTTCAACTGAGAGATATCGAGAGACCAAGTTCGCGGTGTCAACAACAAGACGCTGCATTTTGAAACTTCCTAAATGACAATTTCCCGCTTTAGACGCACGTGCTATTCTGCTCAATCGTGAAAGAATGGAGACAACAAAATTTCAGAAACTCTATTCTGATGACTCATACTTATGCTTACGTGAACGTCGTATTGTACCTTATCTAAAAATGCAACGTTCAGACTAACATTCCTCAACTGAACTGCTCAGATGAAGAATATTAGGCTTGAATTGCTCAGATGAGGAATGTTAGTCTTGAATTGCTCAGATGAGGAATGTTAGTTTTGAATCGCTCAGATGAGGAATGTTAGTCATGAATTGCTCAGATGAGGAATGTTGGTCATGAATTGAGAATTGCTCAGATGAGGAATGTTGATCAAAATTTCAGAAAAGCTATTCTGACTCATGCTTACGGTAACGTCGTATTGTACTTCATCTAAAGGTGCAATGTTCAGACTAACATTCCTCAACTGAACTGCTCAGATGAAGAATATTAGACTTCAATTGCTCAGATGAAGAATGTTAGTCATGAATTGCTCAGATGAAAAATGTTGGTCTTGAATTGTTCAGATGAGGATTGTTGGTTATTAATTGCTCCGATGAATAATGTTAGTCATTAATTACTCAGATGATAGGTAGCTAACGTGGCAGGACATGCAATTAATTTCAAAAAGTTTATGAAATACAGGGAAACCTGCCTAAGACGGAATCCAAGGGACTGGAATATTCTTTTCTATTTTAGACAGGTTTCGGTGTTATACAGGTTTTGATTTCGTACAGGTGCATCAATGGAAACCATTGAAATGAAAACATTTGAATTTTTGCCCCACTAATAAAATAGATTCTATTAGCGATTACTTAATAGAATATATTGTTCTTACTACCCATTAATTAACGAAAAATCGCAAACTTTGTTGTTTAAAACAATCCATATTTATTACCGTACAGTAACACTTACAATATGACGCTAAGTGAGAGCATGTGCGCCGCTATTGCACTAGCCAACCACTATCAGATAATCTTTTTCGATTCTTCAGTTTTGACTTTTCGCAGTTTTGTCTTCGTTGAGCTGTTACCTTTACGCAGGTGCTTTGTTATTTGGTCCTTTCAATTTAAAATTCTAGGAATTTGTGGTTTTTTTTTTGCCTTTGAATTTCTCTGCCAAATGGTGTTGACAGTCACGCTTTGCTTTTTCGCGCATTTCGATGACTTTGACATTTTTTTTTATTGGAGGTTTAACGACCACCTTGAGCAACTCAATGGGCTATAAGCAGTCTCCCGTCCCTAATTTAGGGTAACTGGTTCCAGGGAAGGGAGAGAGCCAGTGCCGTTAGACAAACACAACATCCATGCCTCACCGGGATTCGAACCCGGAGCGCTTTCGGACGAATGTTCAGAAGCCATCGCTTAGACCACTGCGCCACCTGGGCGGCAATAAAGGGTTTCGAGACTTTCAGTCAAAGCACAAGAGCCCCGAGGGACTGACAGAAATGAGAATTTCGAAGATTTCTGCAGAAACACAGAACCCTGGAGATTTTCAATTAATGAATTGGGTACTTTCATGTATTGTTTTTAGTGGTAGAATTCTGTGGATATTTGGCATAAGAAGAAAAGCCTAGAGGCTTTCACTTAAGCTACAAGACTGTTAAGGTGTATTGATGTGGAGTAGGAGTATCGAAGATTTCAGCGGGAGAAAAAGGGAATCTTAAGACCGTAAACTGAAAAACTGGAGTTTTATGCTCCTCTCAAAATAACCCCAAAATTAAGGCCCTAAGCTGAGGAAAAAACAGAGGCTCTCGCATCTTTGATATGAGAAGTAGACGTCCTGTAGTATCCCTCTAATGAGTCTCCATGAGGGAAACTACACTGCTGCCCACCAAAATTGCAACACTAAGAAGGACACGAGAGAGCAAAGCCAGATTTACTGGACACATAACAACACATACAAAGATGAAAGATTGAGCTTACAGGCCCGTGCGGCTTGCGGAACACGCACACATCAATCTTTCGTGTGGCCCCCATGGCTGGTAATAACGGCCGCTACACGCCGCGGCATCGAACGAAAGAGGCTTTGGATGTGGGCTTGGAGTATGACGGTCCAGGCTGCTTCCAAACGTTGCCACAGTTCGTCAGGCGTAGCCGCGGGTGGTGCTTGCCGGGCCACTCGATTGCCGATCAGCGACTAGACGTGTTCGATGGGCGACATATCGGGAGAACTGGCGGACCACGGCAGCAGTGACACCTGGTGGGCAGTGAAGATTTGTTGCACGATGCGTGCCACGTGCGGGCGCGTATTGTCCTGTTAAAACGTGTCCGCTGGCAGGTGCTGCAGGTAAGGGAGGACTACAGGCTCCAAAACGTCGGAGATGTAGCGGTGGCTGCTGAGTGTACCGGCGATGCGTACCAGAGGGGTGCGCGTGTCATATCCAATTGCGCTCCAAACCATAACGGCAGGCGACGGATCGGTATAGCGATGCATAATGCAGGCGTAAAACAGTCTCTCGCCGCGGTGCCGCCACACGCAGATCCGACCATCTTGGTGTTGCAGGCAGAAGCGGGATTCGTCAGAGAAGACAATGTCGTGCCATTCCGTAGTCCAGGTGCGGTGTTCAACGGCCCACTGCCGCCGCACTCGCCGGTGGTGTAACGTCAATGGTAATCGGATAAATGGACGCAGCGCGACAAGTCCCCGCTCCTTCAGACGACTTCGAACGGTACGTGCTGACACAGGTTGTTGCGCAACACACCCTAATTCCTGCGCTAACGTTCGTGATGTGGCGGTGCGAGCCGTCAATGCCCACCACACAACATGCCGGTCCTCTCGTTCGATGGTATGCCGCGGTTGCGGCAATCGCTCACGTCGGCCCGTCCGTCTCTCCTACACCCACCGAATCCATACTCGCCTCACTGTCTCTGGATGTCGTCCCACACGGGCGCCGATGTTTCGGTACGATAAACCGCTGTCACGATAAGCCACTATTCGTCCTCTGTCGAACTCCGAAATGTGCTGGAATGACTGCCGTATTCTGCGACGAGGCATCAGGAAGATTCCCACGCACAGGTCCGGCAGCACAACACAGTTTCACTACTTACACCCCGCCTTCTGTGCACCCTTCTTATAGTGCTTCTCGGTGGCGTGCCGGGCGCACATGATTTGCATATGCCCTGCAATGCTATTCGTTTGCATGTCCTCTCGCGGGCGAAGCATGCTGCGAATTTCAGGCCAATCGGATGCTTCCTTCTTGGTGTTGCATTTTGGGTGTCCAGCAGTGTAGTTGACTTGCTGTTTTTTTTCCAGATTTGTCGACTCACACAACTATCTAAGTCTGAACATGGAGACTCCTATTCCTAATGTAAAGTCAGAGGTTCCAAGCAAGAGAAAGAAATAACGCTGGTAGGATGGACACAATGTCCATGTCTTACGAAAATTCGACTCAAGAAATACGGAGACACAGAAGCAAGCGCTTGACAAGGAATAGGAATATCGAAGCATGTATTTAAGGTATCCCACAACGTTGGGGCACTTTTTTGGGAAAAATGCAAGAAAGGGATATTTTTTTTAGGAACGCTAACACACAAAAAGCACATAAACGTTGAAAAAACAATAATATCAATATAAATTTTCAAGAAAATGGGAATCTTGTGAAATAATTTAAGGAAATATTTCGTTTACGGTAAACGCTCTAAATAAAAAAAGTTACAGATATATGATGGCATTTTTTGAATGAGTATATGCGCATGACTGTTATCTATGCAGTGAGCTAAAAGGTAATAGATGTCCCTAAACACTGCTGAGATACACCCATTCCTACATGCATTAGTGGGAATTTTCGACAAATTTCTTCACTGTGTTGAATGTAAATAGCTATAACCTAACTTTGAACTGACAAACAGCAACACTTTTAGTTCATTGCATGCACAATATTGTAAGAAAGATGTATACCAAGTTTCATCAATTTATTTACCTACCTTTTGCAGTTATCAGGTTTTCCGTAAAGAGTTCGGGACGAAAAATCTCATCTCGCAAAAAACGCCATTAAAGCTTAAAAGACACAGTTTTGATGGTATGAAAGTATGTTTATGTTTGCCATCCTCGCAAACATAAATTGCATCACATAATTGCACCCAAAGTACTTGCACCCCATAATTGCACCCCAGATCCATAAAACCTTGTACGAAATATTTTATACTACAATTTTATGTACAAATAGTAAAACTAACCTGAATTTCCCAACTTCCAGCCTTTCAAGTGTAACTTCCCGTTCGTTTGACACCTGGGTTTAGGTATTCCGATTGCTATAACTCTGTATCTGTTCATCGTAGACAAAGAAACAAAGGCAGTTTTGGAATCCTAAAGAATGGGGCTTTAAAATGAACGCATTTTTACAAAATGTGAAATTTGGCCCAAAACGACCTTTTCAACGATGCATTCGTCGGAGAACTGGCTGGGAGCTTGACAATTTTGCAGTAATTGTTAATAAACGAAGAAGAAAGCAAAACAAAAAAAGATAAAAAGATCGTTATGTTCACCACATTTTTATGTTGTTTACTGAACATTAAGTTCTTACGCAATGAAAATTCACAAGGAGTCTTTGAATTTTGAAAATGATCCTGTCAGTTAGAATTTTGAAAATGATCCTGTCAGTTAGAATTTTGAAAATGATCCTGTCAGTTAGAGGTCTGCACGGGATTTATTTGGTGAGCCCTGCCCGACCCAAGCCCGTGCGCTTAAGGTCCGTCCAGTTTCAAATATTAGACACTCGGCCCGGTCCGGGCCTGTCAATTGCAGCTATTATTCAGGCTCGACCCGTGATGTGCCACTTTGTATTATTTTGTCTCTCTATTGTATTTTGTTAAATTGTGAAAATTACATAATAAAGTGAGATATTATTGAAAATAATTAGTTGAATGTAATCCTAAAAACATTGACTAAACTTTGGCAATTACTGAAGAATATAACCTTTAAAGAGAGAGAACAAAGAAGACTAAGCGCGTTCAAAATCTCCCTTAAATAATGAAGTGAGATATTATTGAAAATAATTAGTTGAATGTAATAAATTAAATAATGAAGTGAATGTAATAAATAATAATGAATGTGAATGTAATAATAATAATAATGAATGCAATAAATTAATAATGAATTAATAATGAATGTAATAATTAATAATAATGAATGTAATAATTAATAATAATGAAAGTGAATGTAATAATAATAACGAATGTAATAAATTAATAATGAAGTGAATGTAATAAATAATAAAGTGAATGTAATATTAAACAATGAAGTGAATGTAATAAATAATTAATTAAATAATTAGTTGAATGTAATAAATAATAACGTTAATGTAATATTAAATAATGAAATGAATGTAATAAATAATAAATTAAATAATTAGTTGAATGTAATAAATAATAAATTAAATAATTAGTTGAATGTAATAAATAATAATGAAATTAAATAATGAATTAGTTGAATGTATTAAATTAAATAATGAAGTGAGATATTTTTGAAAATAATTAGTTGAATGTAAGCCTAAAAACATTGACTAAACTTTGGCAATTACTGAAGAATATAACCTTTAAAGAGAGAGAACAAAGAAGACTAAGCGCGTTCAAAATCTCCCTTAAATAATGAAGTGAGATATTATTGAAAATAATTAGTTGAATGTAATAAATTAAATAATGAAGTGAATGTAATAAATAATAATGAATGTGAATGTAATAATAATAATAATGAATGCAATAAATTAATAATGAATTAATAATGAATGTAATAATTAATAATAATGAATGTAATAATTAATAATAATGAAAGTGAATGTAATAATAATAACGAATGTAATAAATTAATAATGAAGTGAATGTAATAAATAATAAAGTGAATGTAATATTAAACAATGAAGTGAATGTAATAAATAATTAATTAAATAATTAGTTAAATGTAATAAATAATAACGTTAATGTAATATTAAATAATGAAATGAATGTAATAAATAATAAATTAAATAATTAGTTGAATGTAATAAATAATAAATTAAATAATTAGTTGAATGTAATAAATAATAATGAAATTAAATAATGAATTAGTTGAATGTATTAAATTAAATAATGAAGTGAGATATTTTTGAAAATAATTAGTTGAATGTAAGCCTAAAAACATTGACTAAACTTTGGCAATTACTGAAGAATATAACCTTTAAAGAGAGAGAACAAAGAAGACTAAGCGCGTTCAAAATCTCCCTTAAATAATGAAGTGAGATATTATTGAAAATATTTAGTTGAATGTAATAAATTAAATAATGAAGTGAGATATTATTGAAAATAATTAGTTGAATGTAAGCCTAAAAACATTGACTAAACTTTGGCAATTACTGAAGAATATAACCTTTAAAGAGAGAGAACAAAGAAGACTAAGCGCGTTCAAAATCTCCCTTAAATAATGAAGTGAGATATTATTGAAAATAATTAGTTGAATGTAATAAATTAAATAATGAAGTGAGATATTTTTGAAAATAATTAGTTGAATGTAAGCCTAAAAACATTGACTAAACTTTGGCAAATACTGAAGAATATAACCTTTAAAGAGAGCGAACAAAGAAGACTAAGCGCGTTCAAAATCTCCCTTAAATAATGAAGTGAGATATTATTGAAAATATTTAGTTGAATGTAATAAATTAAATAATGAAGTGAGATATTATTGAAAATAATTAGTTGAATGTAAGCCTAAAAACATTGACTAAACTTTGGCAATTACTGAAGAATATAACCTTTAAAGAGAGAGAACAAAGAAGACTAAGCGCGTTCAAAATCTCCCTTAAATAATGAAGTGAGATATTATTGAAAATATTTAGTTGAATGTAATAAATTAAATAATGAAGTGAGATATTATTGAAAATAATTAGTTGAATGTAAGCCTAAAAACATTGACTAAACTTTGGCAATTACTGAAGAATATAACCTTTAAAGAGAGAGAACAAAGAAGACTAAGCGCGTTCAAAATCTCCCTTAAATAATGAAGTGAGATATTATTGAAAATAATTAGTTGAATGTAATAAATTAAATAATGAAGTGAGATATTTTTGAAAATAATTAGTTGAATGTAAGCCTAAAAACATTGACTAAACTTTGGCAATTACTGAAGAATATAACCTTTAAAGAGAGAGAACAAAGAAGACTAAGCGCGTTCAAAATCTCCCTTAAATAATGAAGTGAGATATTATTGAAAATATTTAGTTGAATGTAATAAATTAAATAATGAAGTGAGATATTTTTGAAAATAATTAGTTGAATGTAAGCCTAAAAACATTGACTAAACTTTGGCAATTACTGAAGAATATAACCTTTAAAGAGAGAGAACAAAGAAGACTAAGCGCGTTCAAAATCTCCCTTAAATAATGAAGTGAGATATTATTGAAAATAATTTGTTGAATGTAATAAATTAAATAATGAAGTGAATGTAATAAATAATAATGAATGTGAATGTAATAATAATAATAATGAATGCAATAAATTAATAATGAATTAATAATGAATGTAATAATTAATAATAATGAATGTAATAATTAATAATAATGAAAGTGAATGTAATAATAATAACGAATGTAATAAATTAATAATGAAGTGAATGTAATAAATAATAAAGTGAATGTAATATTAAACAATGAAGTGAATGTAATAAATAATTAATTAAATAATTAGTTGAATGTAATAAATAATAACGTTAATGTAATATTAAATAATGAAATGAATGTAATAAATAATAAATTAAATAATTAGTTGAATGTAATAAATAATAAATTAAATAATTAGTTGAATGTAATAAATAATAATGAAATTAAATAATGAATTAGTTGAATGTATTAAATTAAATAATGAAGTGAGATATTTTTGAAAATAATTAGTTGAATGTAAGCCTAAAAACATTGACTAAACTTTGGCAAATACTGAAGAATATAACCTTTAAAGAGAGAGAACAAAGAAGACTAAACGCATTCAAAATCTCCCTTTCTCTGAACTAGCAAACGGTAACGCTGCAAAAATCCATCCCTGTACGAATTAAGGGTAGGAGAAACAGTCGATGTCGTCCCACTCTCACACACCTTTTGTCCCTCATTCCACTCACACACACACACACTCTCTCTCTCTCTCTCGCTCGCTAGGGGTCTAATCTTTTTGTTGTCAACAAACGCCAAAATGGTTTTACCGTCTTAATACCTATAGATAGTAAAAATACTGTGAACGCCTCTCCTCCGCTCTGTGATTACGCCCCGAGCTATCTATATCATGGAAGTAAGTAAAGCCAGTAAAACAGACCAGAAAATCGGGAAACACGACTTTTTCTCTTTCTTTACCACTGCGATAAAAAGAACGGGTTGCCTTGGCCAGGCCCGGCCGAAAGCGTCTGGGAAAAAGCCCGGCCCGGACGGTGCAGACCTCTACTGTCAGTATTGCATAATTTTTTGAATTTCTGGAAAATGTTTTATACAGTTTCGTGTTTGTTTCACATTTAAATTAATTTCGCGTTAAAAATATCTGAAATTAAATTTAATTCAAAAGAAGGCCTTTGGTAAATTTTGTTGCATCTCAGCTATTACAATGGAAATGAAGAAAAACTGCGCAGATCATTTGATGGTATTACATAAATGGGTATGTTGATTTGTATCTTTGACGGTAAGGTTTCCTTTTCGACATGACGCTTAACTCTCTCTCTCTCTTTCTCTCTCTCTCTCTCTTTCTCTCTCTCGTAAGGTTCAAGCATAACTTGACTTGTAGCCTTAGTGAGTTTGCTTTACTGTAAAACCGGGATTATTCACTGCTCGTTGTAGCTGAAAGACGTTATCATACATAACACGCACTTTCAGACTAACAGCCAGCATTCAATGAATCTGAGACCTTACTGAGCGGTTGAGAAATTTTCGACAGAGTGTATGGAGCTTTTCTCCTGACTGAAGGGGCTAATATATAATTGACGACTGAGTTGAAATGTTCCTGATTTCGTGGGTGCGATATTACTTACTGAGTGTTTCTGATGTTCCTGATTTCGTGGGTGGGATATTACTTACTGAGTGTTTGAGATGTTTTCAAAAACTGTACCGATTTGTTCTTGATTTAGAGTGTTGAGGTGTTTCGGATTGTATAGGCTGTGGAGTTTTTTTTTTATGATAAATAGGTTCAGGTGTTCATAGTTTGAATGGAAAAGTTCTAAATATTTTTGCCCTGCTTAATTTCGTCTCTTACTTTTCTCTAAAGATGCGAATAATAATTTACCGATTCAGCATTATAATTTCACTATAATGTACAACCTATGTGCTGTAAGGTTTTTGAAAACAAAATGTTCCAAATTATGAATATTCATGCTTGAAAGTTGACCCCTGTCCAAATGCTTCAAAGCGAGAAGATCGGTGTAAATAAGCAACTCTTTATAACGTTAACTACTGTTATAAACAGAAGCATGTATAAAATTGTGGACAGTTTGTCTTTTGGAATTAAAAAAGTTTTATTGAAAAACGTTATGAAACTTCAATGCTCATTTTCTTTGTGTGGTAACTTTGCTGTCGGTTTAAAAATGAAGGAGATACATACAGAAATTAAAAAAAAAAGCTAATTTGATTGAATGGTTGTAAATACTGATTTATACTATGATGAATGTTTTCAAACTTTCGTCCATAAAACACCTTTGTTTTTATTTTTGAAATTAAATTCAGAAGTACAGGCGAAATATGGAGAAATGAAGTTTCCAGCATTGCTAACGTTAAAAAAATAAAAAGCCTACTATAAATTCAATAACACGAATTTTTCATGTAATTATATTTTCCAAAATAAAATGTAATTTACAGCTGAGCTGCTAACTATTTTTGAAGCTCATTGAGCTTCAATAAACGAAAATTTTAAGATACTTATGGCATGATATGCAATGTATGTGTTCATTTAAATACAAAAGTGAATTGCAGAACAGCATGTACTTTTTTTCTTTAAGTGTCGAAAATAAGACATTATGTTTTAAATTATGTAATACGTGTTCTTATATTTGTTTTCTTTAAAATAATTTATCAGTCAAGTTTCAGTTACCACAGTTTCTGAAATTTCATCAGTTATTTTATCGTCACTTTTGAGATCTTTCGCGTAACAGCTTTTTTTGAAAACGTGTAGAGTACAATTTCTTAGTATTTTCGGTTTTAAATACAAGGAACGTTAATCAATTTAGCACCTTTGTGAAAAAAAAAAGTCGTATTTTACAAAGTCTTGTGGGACATGCATTAACCTCATACCGTAAAGCATACAATAGAGACATGAGAATATACGTGAAACTTACTCGGCGGGTCAGCTCTGCAAGCAGCAATAGCGAAAAGCACAAAAGATATGAGAATAAACAGCTTCATGATGCCGACGACTGCTAACGCTTGAATTAGTGAGGAAATTGAATATTATTTCCTCCAAGCAGTAGTTGTTATATTGCTCCATCCTTCACGGAAGTGCGGGGTTTCCGTTTGATTGCAAAAAAGCCAAGTGCCCTTTGATAGAGAGAAATTTCTTTTACGAAGCAAAAGAAGGGGAGAAATGTCATTCTGCATAAAGCTAAACAATACACAAATGAATACAAAATAATACAAAAAATTAAAAACAGACGAGCAGCGGGAAAAGTGACGAATGAAAAAGCTTAGTGGGTACTTCCGATGTAATAACAATATACAGCAATTGGACAGAATAATGTGAACACCACTCTTAGAGACGGTACTTTTAATGCAGCTGCGTACTTCGTAATACACAAAGGTATCCACCAATTTTTGGTTGTAATAGCTTTGTTTAGAACCTCAAGGTCCTGTTTAAGTGCATTTAAAGTGTCATGTTTCAAAATTCCTTTCTGGGTGACGACGAAATGAGCGACTAAACGGATGGAGACAGAAGAGTATTAAAGGGGATTGTTACCCGTAATAAGAAGAACACGGCGGCAAAAATGAGAGCGGATCTCAATCTGCATCTCCAGACCCCAGTATCAACTCAAACAGTACGCAGGGAACTGCATACATAAGATATTCATGGCAGAGCTGCTATTGCAAAACCTCTGGTGACACGGGTGAATGCACAATGGCGTCGGCAGTGGTGCCAGGAGCACACAACGTGGACTTCCAATGCATGGAAGCGTGTAATGTGGTCGGAAGAATCCACATTTACACTATTCCTCACCTCAGAACACGTGAAGAAGCGTGCAACCGTCAGAAGCGTACAATCCAGACTGTCTGCTCCCAACTGTGCAATGTGATGATTGTTCTGTCACGATGGGCGGTCATATCGTGATTTTCAGCAGGTCCCTCTGATCACTTTGAAAGGAAAAATGACTGGCAGGGCACATGAAGAAATTTTGGCCGACCAAGTCCATCGAATGGCTCAGGCATTGTTTCCTGCAGGGGATGCCATATATCAAGATGATAACGCCCCAATTCACAGAGCTCGGAATGTCCAATCATGGATTGAGGAACATGAGGACGAACTTTCACACCTTCCTTGGCCTCCCCAATCACCAGACTTAAACATCATCGAGCCACTGTGGCCTGTGTTGAAACACAGAGTAAGATCCCGTTATCCTCCACCTGCTTCTCTCAAGGACCTGGAGCAGTATCTGCATGAAGAATACAGTAACTTCCCACTAACCACCATCCAGGATTTGTGTACGTGAATTCCAAGGAGGATTCATGCAGTTTTGAATGCCAAAGGTGGTCCCAAACCCTACTAGGTACGTAAAATCCTTTTTTCCTAGGTGTTTACATTATTCTGTCCAACTCTTGTAAGTGTTGAATGTTTCAACAGAATTAAAAATTTTTTTAACCTAGTCTCTATTGCATATTAACACAGGGTAGCGAATGCAAAGATAAGACAATGAACGAAGGCAAGTTGTGTTAAAAACCATCTTCGTGAGAAAACGGTCACGGAACTTCTCCAGAGGAAACATTAGAAAACCATCTTTGCTTTTTCATATAAAAACGTTCCTTTTAACACCTCCGGCAATCTAGTTGTTATTTTTTGGTAGGATTTACGGTCACCGTGAGCATCTAAGTCGGTTCGGAGTCGACCGTATCTAATTTAGAGTCACCGATTCCAGGAAAGGGAAAGGACCAGCTCCGGTCTCATACGAGGCAACTCGGACGTGTGGGATTTTGGGCACACAATTACATGGAGATTTGCAAGCACCACATAGTTAGCCGGAAAAGTGTTGATATGATCCAATGCCATGCTAATTTTCCATTTAAAAATTTTTTCCCTCAAACAAAAGTACATGCAGTTTCAGTATAAAATTAATGACTTCTTTCCTTTATTTTTCTTGATATCGAAACTAAGCCATAGCGTTATGAACACCTACCTAACAATGCAAGTTAAAGTCACTTTAATGGTAAAATTCTTTATCCATTGTGAGTAGGAATGTAAGTAGTTAAGTGTTAGTCAGTGTTTGAACCATAAATTAGTTCGTAAATCTGTTGTTCACGTTATGTTTGCTTAGATTACGCCTACGCGATTTGTGTCACCATTTTGTTTCTCAAGGTGATTGTGCGGTCATATATGAGAGCCATATGTAAAACACACCTCGATACGAGAACCTTGTCTCCTCAGACGTTCCTTCTAGGCATTTGTGGTAGACATCTGATATTGTGCGGCCATATTGGTGATTGTGCGACCATATATAAGAGCATGTAACATACCTTTATGTAACTCTTCAATGGTTTCAATTTCCTGTAGGTATTTCTCGAGTTTTGATTAAAATTACTGATCGAAAAGTTTAAAAGTTTAAGGTTAAAAGTAAAGTAATAGAATAGAAATTGAATAAAAATGAGAATGATTAGATCAAAGTAGGCTTTTGAAAGGTTACAAACACAATCTATGCACTTCTTTTGCTTACCGGTATGAACTTCGGTCTATTTTATCTTGACCATTTTCAGTGGAGAGCTGGATGTTGGTCAATTGCTGGAACTGCTCGTTGTCCCACGATCTTCCCATCGTGCCGCGTCTCATACTTCCCGTCATCCACTTTGTTATCTACATTGTGGATAGTGGCGTCAGCGCCATCTATCACACGTTGATTCGAGTATTGTGGAATCTTGTACCTTTTCCGATTTTGTTTTTCATTCCTTTTTCCTCGTGAATGGTCTCCATGGTTGGACAATTGAACTGCTGTGTCACTGTTGCAAATACAATTTTCAGTTTTCTCTATTATCACAGCTTTAGACAATAGCATTTGATATTATTTCTTACGCAATATTTGAATCATTGATGTTTTTCTCTTTGTTGGTTCCAATCATTACGACGTTCCTTTAACCGAATACCCAAAGTCGTTTGGAACTTCCGATATACACTGAGTGGCCACTTTAATATGACCACCTTACAGTTTTAAGCAAATGAGCTATGGATGCACGCTGTTGCCGCCAGAGGGAGAGGGTAGTATAAAAGGGAAAGCTTAGTACTTGCGACAGTAGTAGAAGTGATTTTTGGGTGACGAGATGGGTAAAACATGTGATTTGACGGACTTTCAAAGTGGGATGATTGTGGGAGCTCGGAGCCATGGAGCGAGTATCACCGAAACCGCCGCCTTCTTGAAATGTTCCAGAGCAGCTGTTGTTAAAGTGTTTAAAAACTGGACTGTCAGCCGAAAAACTGGGTCTTTACGTGCAACGTGTGGTCGTCATTGACTAGTGACTGCTCGGACGGAACGGAGAGTGTCCATACTGGTAACAGACAACAGGAAGGCAACACTGCAGCAAATTACAGACCACTTAATCAAGGATCCCCTCAAATGATATCTGCACGCACTGTTCGACGTACACTGCATCGGATGGGGTATGGCAGCCGAAGGCCTGTTCGAACACCTTTGCTGTCTGCAGTTAACAAGAGAAAACGTCTCCACTTCGCACAGGAGCACAAGGATCGGACATTCGATAATTGGAAACAAATTATGTGGTCCGATGAATCACGTTTTCAGTTGCACCATGCCGATGGCCGAGTGAGAATTTGGCGGAAACAGCACGAAAGCATGGACCCCAAATGCATTGCTACAGCCCTTCAAGCTGGTGGAGGCAACGTTATGGTTTGGGGAATGTTTTCCTGGCATGTTTTGGGCCCTTTAATTCGTCTTGATTAACGTCTGACTGGCACATGATATTATAAACATCGTTGCGGACCAAGTGCATTCTGCCATGTGGATGGTTTATGCCAATGGCGATGGCTTCTTTCAACAAGATAATGCGTCCTGCCATAGTGCTCGTATTGTACAGGATTGGTTTCAGAAACAAGCCGGTGAGTTTACTTTGCTTAGGTGGCCCCCATAATCTCCAGATCTCAACCCCATTGAGAATTTGTGGGTTGAAGTTGAACGAGCCATTAGACAGCTGGATCCACAACCCTGCAATCTCACACTCCTGAAAAGTGCTATTCATCAAGCATGGTCTCAGATTCCACAAACCACCTATCAACATCTCATGGAGTCCATGCCACGAAGAATCGACGTAGTATTAAAGGCAAAAGGTGGCCCAACGAAGTACTGAGGGGTGGTCATAATAAAGTGGCCGCTCAGTGTATGTATATGAACATAACGAAATGGATGAGAGGAACGGTGCTGCGTGGCATGATGGAAAGATCGTGATGCAAAAGAATGTTCCAACCTTCACTGAGCCGCACCGGTGGTACATTGGTCTAAGCACTGGCTTATGACCATTCGTCCGAGAAGAGTCCGGGTTCGAATACCGTGAGGCATAGATGTTGTGTTTGTCTTACGGCACCGTTCTCTCCCTTCTCTGGAGCCAGTGACCCTAAATTAGGGACGGGCGACTACTTATAGCCCATTGAGTTGCTCACGGTGGTCGTTAAACCTTCAAACAAAAAAAAACCCTCACTGAAGATGATCAAGATAAAGTAGACTGAAATACATATGAGAAAGCTGAAGGAGTGCATAGATGGTGTTTTTAACCTCTAAACAACCAAATTTTAAATTTTATCTAATCATTCTCATTCTTATCCGATTTCTATTCCAGTACTTCACTTTTAACTTTATACTTCCACACTGTTCGGAAACTTTACAACTCATAATTTTAATCAAAAATCAAGAAATAGCTATAGGAAATAGAAGACATTAAATATACCAAAGACCTACATGAAGATATGTTATTCTATTTGAGCTCGCAAGTATAGCGCAATCACCTTGAGAAACATGATGGTGTGCTGAAGCATAATCTCAGCAAACGTACCTTGAAAAACCGAATTACTGCGAATTAATTTATGGTTGAAACACTGAATACCTAACAGTGCATTATGTTGAATTTCACCTCGATAACTCGTTGAATCTAGCGTGTGGCAGCCATGAACTATATTACATTACAGATGATGTCCTCAGGAGATTTTGTACAGCTAGACAGAACTACGTCCAAGAGTTCGGCAAGAGGGCGAGACACTTGAGTGGACAGGAGAATGCTGCGTTCTAAAGAAACCAAAAAATGTTCGATGGGTTTGAAGTCCGACGAACTTTGCTAGAAAAGAGGCACACGAAATGATTGGACATGACTCTCGGACCATCACTACTGAAGATGGGCTTTGTGACGCTGGGAGTTGTATTTCTGAAAGAGTCCTGTTCCATCGGGGTACACGGTCACTGGGCTGGGCACACTTGGTTCGAAACAATGTCTGGGAAGTTTTTGACGGTGAGGCTGTGTTGAACGCGGAGAAGGGGACACAGCGATTCTGTGAGAATAAACCATATTCCACTATCCCGCCATCGACATCCTATTTCCTTCCAGTTGTGCAATGTGGTTGCAGTTGAACACTCAAGTTACGTCATTTACGGCATGTGCCAGGTGGAACCTGGACTCATTGGACGAGGTCACTCTTATTCCAGTCGTTCAATGTCCACCTACGTCGCTCCAGTGCCAACTGTAAGTGGAGCTGCCAGCGACACTCTGGGGGCATATCCATAAGTGCTGATCAAAGGCTTTCATCCACAAGAGTGTCAACGGGATTGCGTGCTCAGAAATGTTTCTCTGTGGTGCCCTGATTGTATATTAGTGTTCATTGAGGGATCTTGAAACGTACGTTGTCCCCGACAGCACATGACGACCGGCGTTCACATCGACCCTCAGGTCTTCATTTTCCATCAGGTCTTGTATGCGATACAGGAATAATTTTTCAAATCGGAGTTTAAGAAGCAGAAATAACGTAGAAAATTCAATTTACCTTTCAGCCCCTAGCGGAAAGTCTATGATTTACTTGAAAATTTTGAATTTATAGAAAAAACCATTTCGCATCGGAAACACTATCCAACAAAGAAGGAATTTTTCAAATCGGACTCCTAGAAATAGAGATATTCACAAAAATGAGATATACATCTACGCCCCCTGGCGTAGAAACCATGCCTTATTTTAAGAAGAAAATGTCTCTAAAATGTTTGCCGACATAAGTAGTATCGGTCTACAAAGGACGTTCTTCTCAATCGAGTATTTAGAAGCTCATATTTTGCTGCAAATACATCAGAAGCAGAAATTAAAATTTACGCCCCCTGGTGGCCAAACCATTTTTTTTTTACAAAAATTAGAAATTATGTGCAAATGATATCCCATCAGGAGCTGTATCTGGTGCAGAAAGAATTTTGCCGCCCCAGTGGCGCAGTGGTCTAAGGCGCTGGCCTATGATCATTCGTCCGTAAGGGGTCCGGGTTAGAATCCCGGTCAGGCATGGATGTTGTGTTTGTCTTACGGCACTGGCTCTCTCCCTTCCCTGGAACCAGTGACCCTAAATTAGGGACGATCGACTGCTTATAGCCCATTGAGTTGCTCACGGTGGTCGTTAAAACTCCAATCAAAAAAAAAAAAAAAAAAAAAAAAAAAAGAAAGAATTTTTCAAATCGGAGATTTTGAAGCAGAGTTATAGAGGGAAACGCAATTTACCTCTACGCCCCCTAGCGGAAAGTCTATCAATTACTTGAAAATGTTTAAATTATATGAAAAACATGTCACACTGAAAATTTTATCCAACAAAGAAGGAATTTTTTAAATCGGACTCCTAGAAGTAGAGAAATTGACAAAAATAAGATATACATCTACGCCCACTGGCGGAGAAACTGTGGAATATTTTAAAAAGAAAATATTCCGAAAATTTTTTTCGATGTGAGTGGCATCAGTCCACGAAAGAATGTTTTCAGTCGATATTTTAGAAGCTCAGATTTTATGGCAAATACATCAGAAGCAAAAATTAACACTTACGCCCCCTGGTGGCCAAAGTATTCTTTACCAAAAATTTGAAATTATATGGAAAAGATTTTAAATCAGGAGGTGTATCCGCTGAAGAAAACAAATTTCTAATCGGAGTTTTAGAAGAAAAGTTATCGGGAAAAAGGTAATTTACTTTTACGCCCCCTAGAGGAAAATCTATGCATAATTTGAAAAAGTAACTATATCTAAAATACTCTTCGACATAAATGGAATCGGAAGATATAAAAAAAATGTCAATCCGATGTTTAGAATCAAATATGTGGAATAAAACGTATTTTTGAATTCGACATCATCTGCATTTACGCCCTCTAGGGGCGAAAGTGTACATCGTTTTTAAAAAACGAAATAAAGGATCATCATTTGCATATTTTATGCTTCACAATAGAAAAATAATTTTTCAAATCGAACTAATAGTTGCAGAGATATCGTGGGTACAGACGGTCGGACAAACCGGTAACATAAGCACGATCTTTTTTTTTTACAAAAGACGTGCTAAAAAGGCAAGGGGCAGTGCAGGAAGGAGAATTCAAGAGGATTTTAAAAACATGAAAATGGTTAGGCGGTAGAAGCTGGAGTGCTGGAATATAAAAAATATATTTTTATTAGTAATTAATAGAAAAGTCTCTACTCGTGTGACGTCACTGGTGTTCTCTGTTTGACGCTCCACTCGTGGAGACGTGTGTGGTCATAATGGTCGAGCCCATGCAAAGCCGTCTAGGAAGTGTAAGACCATGACATTAGAGAGAGGAGTTCCGTCCGTTTGATGTCACTCTTATATTACACGTCCTAATACGTCGGTGTCGTGCTTGACGTTATACACGACAGCGTTGGTAACCAATCGGTTGCCTTTGTTTCCGCGAGACGTCACCACAAAAGGGAACTCGTCTCTCTGTCAGGAGCTTGTATTTTATGGATAGCTTTGGTCCATGAGTGTGTCTTTCCTACAAAAGCTTTGCCATTTTCACAATGGATTATTCACTTATATTGGCAGAATGATATCTCTTGTTTTTATACGATTTTTCAGCAGATTTTGATCGTTCTGATACACTAAAAGGATACCCAATTTTGAACACGGAGTAAAGTCAGAAATTCTTCTGCCCAGTTACTGTATTGAGAGCACATTATTTTACGTGCGGAAGGAAGGGTATCCATTAAAGAAACAATTACACGTAGAACTTTTCTTCGGAAAAGTTGAAAGATGTAAATGCTATGTAAAACTTGGAGATTCATCAGCACTAATTTATCGCATTTTAAATTTATTAAAACTTAAACTTTTCTCTCTCTCATCCGTCCGTAGACGGGTTGAGTCTCCCTCAGCGATGGCCATCCGACTGTCTGTCCATCCTTGGTGTCTGTCAAATGGTATGGAGCCGAGATGAGTGCGGACGTCCTCGCTATCGTTTGTCCTCCGTGTTACCAATAAGGGTTGTATTGGTTGGTCTAGGACAATTCGTACGGGCGATGTGGCATAACCATCGCAATTACTGATGATGAATATGATGGAGAATTGTAGAAGTGATAGATATCCAGTTCATCTTCCACCTGTTTGTTTGACTTCCGATCTGTCCATTTCGTGAAATTAATTTTCCTGAACATTTCATCTCGGGGCGAGGTGTTGTCGTTCTGCAACTTTCTGTATGACCCAAATATCTTTACAGTGATGGAATAATTATTGTGCTAAATAACTTGGTTTTTAATGTTTGTGGTATGCTATTGCAATTCCACATTTTATTTAGTTCTGTGAAATTTGTCTATGCAATTGAGATTATATGTTCGATTGCCCCCCTGCTCAAGTGATGCTGTAATGCTGTACTTACAAGTTTATGACGTATATAACTTATTTAACTTTTTCCTTTTTTTTTTTTTTTTTTTTTTTTTGCTATCTCTGATGCAATTTTTTTTATCGCACGATTACCATTTCCGATTTAAACACCCTATTTGAACAAATAGGTGTTTCTGTTGATGTGACAACACTGGCAACGGGTTAGGGGTTAGGGAACATACACTCATTGTGAAAACAAAATACACTGCCGGACAATTGCTAAGGACGGATGACAATAGCAACGATAGCAACCATAAAATGGAAGGCAGGAAAATGTGGAAATTAGCATAAGTGCGGGATACAGTAAGACGTGTTGTGCGTATGCAAATTTTGGATTGCCGAACTTGTTCGTGACGTCATAGCGCTGATAAGAGATATAAAGGATTTGACGCGTATTGACCGTTGTTGTTCAAACGCAAAGTTGAAGGGGAAAGAATCAATTGACGAACTTGCAATTTTCAGTATGTCTTCCCGACATCACCTAGATGATTTTACACGTGGATGTATTATTGGCAAGATTGAAGAAGGGCGAAAAATAACAGATGTTGCCAGGGAGTTCGACGTCAGCCACAGTGTTGTTTCAAGGCTTTGGAAATCATTTCAAACAAATGGAGAGTGTAGCAAACGTCACGGGGAGGTCGTGTTCGCAGTACGACACCTGCAGAAGATCGGTACATAGTGCTATCAACAAAAAGACACCGGCGCAGCACAGCTAGTGAGGTAGCAAATCAGTTTATGGCTGCTACTGGCAAGCGGATCTCCCGAAAAACTGTCGCCAGAAGTTTGCATGAAGGAGGACTATACGCCCGCCGTCCTGTTGTGTGCATCCCATTGTCCAGACGTCACCGTACCGCCCGTTTGCAATGGTGCCATCAACATTGCAATTGGACTGATAACGACTGGTCTGCTGTCCTCTTCTCAGATGAGAGTAGATACAGTCTATCGTCTGATTGTCAACGACAACTGATCTGGCGTGATAGTGGTACTGCATATTGTCTAGCACCATACAGGAAAGGGACCGATATCTGACATGTAGTGTCATGATATGGGCTGGCATCATGATCAATGGCCGTACGTCCCTCTATGTGCTTCCAACTGGAACTATGACTGGCCAACGATACGTTAATGATGTTCTGCTTCCTCATGTTCGCATGTTCCGTGGTGCTGTCGGTGATAGATTCATTTTCATGGACGACAACGCAACATGTAATCGAACAGTCGCTGTCCAGGAGTGTCTTGAGAGCGAGGATATTCAACGCCTCGTATGGCCAGCACATTCTCTAGATCTGAATCCCATTGAAAATGTGTGGGATGCTTTGTGGAAGAGTCTTGCTGGTCGCCAATGCCCTCCAATAAACAAGGACACCCTCATCCGTGCACTGACAGAGGAATGGGATAAATTACCCCAACAGGTGCTTGATAATGTTGTGCAAAGCATGACACGACGTGTGGAATCATGCATCGCCCTCCATGGTGGCCATATCCCGTATTGACATCTTACGCCGCAACGCCTGCGGACGGTAATTGCATTTTTTTCACGTATACGTATTCTGCACAAAATGGCCTGTTTGTCCCTTGAACACGTTCGAAAGCCTTCTGGATTTCAGAGCACAATAAATTGTCTTTCTTGTAATGTCCTGGCATTCTGACATTATTTTATTTCACTTGGCATCCAACCACACTTACTTTTTAATGCGCTATATAGCCGTTTATGATCCGTCCTTAGCAATTGTCCAGCAGTGTAGTTCCACCCAGAAAGAAGCAAGGAAACTTGATGGGTAGGTTTGACATCGCGAGATATACAAATGATTCAAGTATCACGCTTGGCCGTGCATGTTATGCAGGCAAGGAGGGGTCGTAGCTCTGTGTCTGACCGGCTATATAAGGTCGTCCCGTTGCGCGTGCTTGTTAATCTGATTCGTGCTGTTGTGTTGGTTGCATCCTTTGCACGCGAAGCATGCCTCGGAGAACAGTTTGGAAGCAATTCGAGCAGTTGGAGAGTTCGAGAGGGACGGCATCGTCGGACTCCGGGAAGCGGGATGGTCTTATCTTCTTATTGCGCGCCATACCAGTCGTACGGATATTACCACAGCACGCTTTTGGAGCCAGAGGATAGAACAAGGCATACAGCAGCGACAGGAAGGGACTGGGTGAGCTAGACGAACCGTGGAAAGAGCGGTCTTCTCAATCGTGGTTGTTGGGTCACTCCGCGGATGTCGCGACTCACTCCGACATGTTCGGAGTGACTCAACAGCCAAGATTGCGGATAATCAGCTAGCAGTGGTACCCTCAATGCATGGTCCGATTAACGCCAGCACCATTGCCAGACGGCTGCACGACGTAGGACTACACGCACTCAGACCGTTACGACGACTGCCCTTATCACCATTGCATCGTCTACAAAGACTACAATGGTGTATTACCAGACTGTCATGGAGGCAGTCAGAATGGCAGCGGGTGACCTTGAGTGACGAGTCCTGCTTTTGTCTTGGAGAAAACGACCAACGATTCCGTGTGTGGAGGCACCGTGGTCAACGCCAAAATGAGCGGTGTGTTGTCGAGCGTCACACGTCCGGAAGGCCTGGTGTCATGTTGTGGGGTGCAATTGCCTAAGATGCCAGATCACCTTTGGTGTTAATTGCAGGCATTATGACAGCCCAACGTTAAGTTAATTAGGTCCTGCAACCAGTGGCTCTACTTTTTCTGAACTCTCACACCGGTGCGATTTTCCAACAGGACAACTCTCGTCGCGTCCTGCTGCTGTCTCGAGAGCTTGTCCTCAAGACACTGACACTCTGCCATGGCCAGCCGCATCGCCAGACCTATCGCCGATTGAAAATGTGTGGGATGCTATTGGACGCGCTTTTCACACTCCATCCCTACTGCACAATCTGCAGGAACTGCGTGAGAGGATTCAAGCTGCATGAGATGGCTTATCGCAGGACATCATTAGGAACCTGTGCAATTCCATGCCGAGATGTCTGGTATCCTTTATGAGCAAACATGGCGGCACATCGCCATACTGAGACATACTACTTAAAGGTGTGTAGCTCAATAAATATTGCCCATATCAGTCCCAATGTTCTATCATTTATTGTTCCTGGTAATATGTACCTACCTACCGAATAGCATTACAATCGGACACGTCCTTCTGGGTGCGACTATTTTTTTGACGATGAGTGTATAAAAAAAGAGTATTCGTGTGTTTTATGTGACAGGTGGTAAGATATTATCGGAATTAGGAATTTGCCATTTGGATTACTTTGCATGCTTTAATATCAATTCATAGTTATCAACTGTGAACCGATGTGCCATTACATTATGACTACGTATCTAATGAGCTATAGGAACCACCTTAGCCAGCAAAAGAGCCACCACTCGGAGAAGCATCGATTCGTTGAGGTGGCGACAGGTATCCTAGGGTATTTGGTACCATAGTGTCAACAGCAGGTCCTCCAATTCCCTTACATATCGTGCTGGTGGTGATGTAGCGCGAAAACGCTTTTCCAAATCGAACCACAAATGTTCGATTGGGCTCATGTCAGGTAAATTTGGAGGCAAGGGCATTAACAGAAAGTCACCAGAATTTTCGTCGAACCACGCCTTAACGATTCTGGCAGTGTAGCATGGCCCATTATCCTGTTGGTCAGGGCCATCACCAGCAGTGAACGCAGTTGCCATGAATGGGTGAACTTGGTCCTCAACGATGTTCAGATACCTGACAGCTCTCAGGGATTGTACTATTAGGACAATGGGGCCTAAAGTGTCTCAAGAAAACATAACCGACAGAACACCGCCACACCCGCCTGTTTCCCCCAAAAGTGCATCCAGGCGCCATAGCCTCCATTGGTAATCGCCGTATCCGCACTCGGCCGCCTACGTGATGCACCAGGAATCTTGATTCGTTAGACCTGGCCACTTTCTTCCAATCATCCACGACCCAATCTCGATGGGCCCATTTAATGCATTGTTAGAGATGACGTACAGTGAGCATGGGGACCCGCGTGTGTCTTCTGCTACGCAGTCAATGCGTACAAGCCTGCGATAAACTGTGTGATGTGACACATTGCACTGATCACTAATGTTGTAGCTGAGGGGGATTTGTCGCACTGTGGCCCTGCGGTCGCTGTGAACAATACGTGTCAGTCGCCGCTCCCCTCTGGCATCAATGAGCTGCGGACGACACACGGCTGGTCGATGTTTCGTCGTTTGGCCATC
Source organism: Macrothele yani (assembly GCA_039090855.1). Lineage (NCBI taxonomy): Eukaryota > Metazoa > Arthropoda > Arachnida > Araneae > Macrothelidae > Macrothele > Macrothele yani. Next base: position 111,811,612 of record CM077011.1, read on the forward strand.
TCTGCACCACGTTTCAATACGTAGTCACTACAGCGGCACGTGAACAACCCACAAGCTGCACCGTTTCCGAGATCGTAGTTCCGAGGCAACGTGCCGTCACAATTTGTCCTTTATCAAACTCCGATAAATCGGAAGCTTTTCCCATTCTGACTCCGAACACTCTACTAATCGAAAGCCGGTTCTCGGGTTGTATATATACTGCTCTGAGAACTTCACTTGCTCCACCGTTCGGTCTCGAGGCGCGTTCATTTCTCTAGGCTGGGGGTGGTCATAATGTGATGGCTCATCGCTGCATGAACTGCATTCATATTAGTTTCAGTTACTTTTTTCTTATCGCTAATCAAGTTATGTGTTGGTGAAATCGTCTTCCATGTGGTACTGTGTGTTGTGCAAGTTCTTTTTTTAATTGGAGGTTTAGCGACCACCGTGAGCAACTCAATGGGTTATAAGCAGTCTCCCATCATTGATTTAGGGCTACTTGTCTCAGGGAAGGAAGACAGTCAGTGCCGTAAGACAAACACAACATCCATGCTTCACAAATATTCGAACCCGGACCCTTCTCGGACGGATGGTCATAAGCCATCGATTAGATCAATGCACCACCGGGACGGCGTTGTGCAAGTTAAAGCAGTAGTGTAAAGTGTATGCTTATTGATTGTGACGTAGGCGTATGCTTATTGGTTATTAGCAGTAGTGTAAGGCGTATGCTTATTGGTTGTGACGTTAGCGTATGCCTTTATCTCACGTGCGTGCCTGCACCGCAGGACGCACGTGAGATAAAGTCAGGTAGCTGCGAGAGAATACATCCGCGTAGCTCAGTTGGGAGAGCGACTTATTCCGGAATGAGGGGACCCGGGTTCGATGCCCGGCGTGGACAAAAATGACGGATAAATTTACTTCGTTATATTGGCACCCTAACTTCAAAAGCGACCTGGCAGTTAAAGTTGTTGCAATGGTGTGATAATCTTTCCACCCCGCGTGACAGGAAAAATAAGAGAATCTCTTCTTCAGCGCTGCGAAAAATAAATGTGTGTGATGTTACGTTCCACACACCACATTGACTGGGACATCTTCAATGTACGTTCTTTAGCGGACGACTGCCGACAGCGAAACATGATTCCGGCTGACCCGAGGGCCATGCCCTACGGCCCTCTTTCGGCGGGGGGGGGTGACGTGACTGCACCGCAGGACGCACACGAGATAAAGGCAGAAAGCAGCGAGAGCATACGTCAGCATAGCTGAGTTGGGGGAGCGACCGGCTTTTTCTGGAATGAGGGGACCCGGGTTCGATTCCCGGCGTGGACAAAAATGACGGATAAATTTACTTTGTTATCAGGTAAAATCCAGAATGGCTGTCTACAGGGAACTTGTAACTATTTTTCAATTTTCTAGTTGCTATCTGCCTTTACCTCATGTGCGTCTGTGCACCGCAGGACGCACATGAGATAAAGGCAGATAGCAGCGAGAGCATACGTCAGCGTAGATGAGTTGGGGGAGCGACCGGCTTTTTCTGGAATGAGGGGACCCGGGTTCGATTCCCGGCGTGGACAAAAATGACGGAGAAATTTACTTTGTTATCAGGTAAAATCCAGAATGGCTGTCTACAGGGAACTTGTAACTATTTTTCTATTTTCTAGTAGGTACACGAGTTTTTGGACAGCTAGGTTTAAAACGTTCATGATGGAAACCTTAAAAAAAACCCCTACTTGTTCCGAAATTTGAATGAAGACGAGAAAGATATCAAAAGCATTGTCTGTGGGACTTCAATGTTTCACATCATATTTTGGAGATTCGCAGAAATATCTAGATAAGGGATGGGGAATAACTATCCTTGAGAAATTGTTCTCAAAGTCCGCACCACCCAGGATCTTGAAGATTTACAAATAGCTAAGCCATACTTTGGTATTTTTTTGTATAAAAGGTTGTATCATGTTAATCTTATCTTCATTGCAATCTTACTAAACTGTTTTTTCAAACGTTTATCAGAATATAAGTGATCCATTTCATCTACTGAAGAAGTTTAAGGTAACATCAATAAGAAAGTGACAAAAGGCCTTTTTCTTCATGTTATGCCAACGAAACATATACACATATTGTCGCTAAGACATTTTCTACTGTTCAAAGACGTTCTGAACGATTACTTTAAAACCCTTTAACCGGATGGAACGAGTTTACTTAAGGTTATAAAAAGGCTGAAATCATCTCGAATTCGGTGTCTAATAAGTGGGCCGAACGTGGTTTGGAGTAAACCTAGGCAGCAGAAAGCGTTGATTTCCCTTTAGCTTTCTTATTCAAAGTGGTCATTTATGGAGATGATTGACACTAATCCTTTCGGACTGATTACCTGCTGAAAAGGCTGTAATAATAGTTACGATCCTAAGAAAGGAGAGAGAAAATGTTTGAGTCACTTGTTTCGACCCAGTGGCATGATGTTCGTGTCAGAGGTACTTGCCCTTACCCATTATCCCTTGGGTCATGGAGCAGAGAACAAAGGACTAGAAGGGAGTTCGTATTATCTTAGTTATGACGGGCAGTGGTGATGGTTGGTTGTCACAAGTTTATGGTCGGTACGATATAGATCAGAGAGCAAAAGGAATTGTCTTTCCGTAGCTTTCGTAAAAACCGACCGCTATATGAACATTTCTATTTAGGTAGCGCAGAAAGTGAGAGGAATCCCATGCTTCTCGTACATCGGCGGCTTAAAGAGTTAAGCAATTTAGCAAAAATCTGTTTGCCAAATATTTCTAAAAATAGCACTTTTTGGTGTTAATTGTGATTTTCAGAAAAAAAAAAGATCAGATTCCACATCTTGAAGTAGCTTTGGCGTCTAACAATAAGAAAGTGGATTTAATTGTTCGGGTACTTTTCTTCGTGTTTGTCTATTCGGAAGTTGTAACGTCGCATATATTTTATCATTTCAATGACTCATAAACTGTGCAAATATTAGCTGTATTCGTGTTTCAGTGAACTTCAGTGAACAGTTCAATCAGAAAAAAATGTAACACAGGAAAAAAAAAAAAGAAAAAAAAAGCCGTTTCTGCAATGCCCCAAAGCCAGTAAGGCTTAAAGATAAGTTCATGCCTAGTCTGAACGACATTCGTCAAGAGTGGACCTAATTGTCGGGTACTTTTCTTTCTGTTTGTGTTTTCGGAAGTTGTAACGTCGCATATACACTGCTGGACAATTGCTAAGGACGGTTCATAAACAGCTATATAGTGCATAAAAAAGTAAGTGTGGTTGGATGTCAAGTGAAATAAAATAATTTCAGAATGCCAGGACAATACAAGAAAGACAATTTATTGTGCTCTGAAATCCAGAAGGCTTTGGAACGTGTTCAAGGAACAAACAGGCCATTTTGTGCAGAATACGTAAACGTGAAAAAAATGCAATTACCGTCCGCAGGCGTTCCGGCGTAAGATGTCAATACGGGATATGGCCACCATGGAGGACGATGCAAGATTCCACACGTCGTGTCATGCTTTGCACAACATTATCAAGCAGCTGTTAGGGTAATTTATACCATTCCTCTGTCAGTGCACGGATGAGGGTGTCCTTGTTTATTGGAGGGCATTGGCGACCAGCAAGACTCCTCCCCAAAACATCCCACACATTTTCAATGGGATTCAGATTTGGAGAACGTGCTGGCCATACCAGGCGTTGAATATCCTCGCTCTCAAGACACTCCTGGACAGTGACTGTTCGATGACATGCTGCGTTGTCGTCCATGAAAATGAATCTATCACCGACAGCACCACGGAACATGCGAACATGAGGTAGAAGAACATCATTAATGTATCGTTGGCCAGTCATAGTCCCAGTTGGAAGCACATAGAGGGACGTACGGTCATTGATCATGATGCCAGCCCATACCATGACATTACATGTCGGATATCGGTCCCTTTCCTGTATTTTTGCTGGACAATATGCAGTACCACTACCACGCCAGATTAGTTGTCGTCGACAATCAGACGATAGACTGTATCTACTCTCATCTCAGAAGAGGACAGCAGACCAGTCGTTATCAGTCCAATTGCGATGTTGATGGCACCATTGCAAACGGGCGGTACGGTGACGTCTGGACAATGGGATGCACACGACAGGACGGCGGGCGTATAGTCCTTCTTCATGCAAACGTCTGGCGACAGTTTTTCGGGAGATCTGCTTGCCAGTAGCAGCCATAAACTGATTTGCTACCTCACTAGCTGTGCTGAGCCGGTGTCTTTTTGTTGATAGCACTATGTACCGATCTTCTGCAGGTGTTGTACTGCGAACACGACCTCCCCCGTGACGTTTGCTACACTCTCCATTTGTTTGAAATGATTTCCAAAGCCTTGAAACAACACTGTGGCTGACGTCGAACTCCCTGGCAACATCTGTTATTTTTCGCCCTTCTTCAATCTTGCCAATAATACGGCTACGCGTAAAATCATCTAGGTGATGTAGGGAAGACATACTGAAAATTGCAAGTTCGTCAATTGATTCTTTCCCTTTCAACTTTGCGTTTGAACAACAACGGTCAATACGCGTCAAATTCTTTATATCTCTTATCAGCGCTATGACGTCACGAACAAGTTCGGCAATCCAAAATTTGCATACGCACAACACGTCTTATTGTATCCCGCACTTATGCTAATTTCCACATTTCCCTGCCTTCCATTTTATGGTTGCTATCGTTGCTATTGTCATCCGTCCTTAGCAATTGTCCGGCAGTGTAATTTATTATTTCAATGACTCATAAACTGTACAAATATTAGCTCTATTCCTGTTTCAGTGAACAGTTCAATCAGAGAAAAATATAAAACAGGAAAAAAAACTGGCTGTTTCTGTAATGCCACAAAGCCAGTAAGGCTTAAAGATAAGTTCACCCACAGGTAGCGCAGTGGTCTGAACGACATTCATCAGGAATATGTCTTGTCTTATGGCACGTGCTATCACCCTTCTCTGGGACCAGTTGCTTTCAATTAGGGACAGGCGGCTGCTTATAACCTATGAAGTTACTCATGCTGGTCGGCAAACCCGCCAAACATAAATTAAAAAAAAAGTTTTGGTCCATTTGGTAAAAATCTGTAATAATATTTAACAGTTGTGAGAGCGAAATAAAAACAGGGGAACATTTCCTTACAAAACACAATAAATGTTACTTCCACCTGCAGTAAAATTAAAAATTGATTAATTTTCGACTGTAACACTGCAATAAAAGTGATAGCAGTACCATTACTGCGAGCCTTGAGGGAGAAGAGGAAGTTTTTCACATTAAGAACCAGAATGTATGTTGAAAGTGTTAGTGAAAATTATTAAATCGTAACTATTGTATTAAAATAAATCTGTTTACCGTTTTCTTACAAGCTGTGCTCTATAAGATTTTTTCGGGAGGTTGACGACCACCGTGAGCAACTCAATGGTCTATAGTCGCCCGTCCCTAATTTAGGGTCACTGATTCCAGAGAAAGAAGAAAGCCAGTGCCGTAAGACAAAAACAACATCCATGCCTCACCAAGATTCGAACCCAGACCATATCTCGGACGAATGGTCAGAAGCCATCGCTCTACCAGGGCGACCTATAAAGATCTTTTTGTGCTGGTTTTACGGAAATCAATCTGGAGAATAAATCAGACTGACCTTTGATCTTACTTGTATTGCGTCGCCTCTAAATCTGAGTTACATACAGCTGAGTCTGGAGAATTCGATTTTACGTTTCCTGAGGGTGAATCTAAATATGGTTACTTTAATTTAAAGACAATAAGAATCAACAGACATTGAGTTTTTAAAATATTTTTATTGTGCGGCATTGTTTCCATTACATAGGTTTGAAATCGCATTGTAACATTGAAATCTAACAGCTCTACAAAAGATGCACATCAGCTAAACGTTTGTTGCGTCACTAGGAAACTTGCTTTAGAACATGTTGGAAGCGTGTCGAAGAAGTTCCATAAGCAATTTATTGGCGGAAGGAAGCTGAGACATATGAAGCCAGGATCTCGCAGTGTTTTTGGAAATTCAACATTCGATTCTTGGCACGCAGTACCCGTCATTCCTTCTCACTTTTCCAAAAGGACAGCCGCATCCAATAACGCATTGCTCGGTGCACCATTCAGGTACGTAGGTACAAGTCTCTGGACAAGCAGTTCCGCAAGTTAGAAACACTTCACCTTTCGCTGTGTCACATTCTTGAGCTTTAAAAAAATTTCAATAAGAAAGATATTTTATGTATCATTTGTGAAAATATATGATGAAATGTAAAGGAATATCTTAAACATTTTACAGTTTCTTTACAGCTGAAAAAGCAAATTTAAAACTTGAAGACACCGAATGCAGTGTCTTTCTAAAATGTTCGACCAAACTTTGGGAGCATGTTCTACACAGTTTCTGGTGAAATAAAAAAAACAGTCATATTAGCGTAGGCCCATAAGCACTTTAGTAGAGAGGTATAGCACTTTGCCTACAAAATTCGGCGCGAGGTTAACTGCTTTCCCTGATCACAGAAGACTGTGCTGTAGGCATGATACTAGAGAAATGAACAACATTTGCATGGTGCTCAGCGTTGGGAACGAATGCGAATGCATGGCATAATCGCTGAACTTCAGTACGCGTAAGTCTACTGAAAGTGAACCGGCAACCATTACGCAAAGCACTCTCATTAAACGACGTTACCTGCAAGTGATGGAGTAGTGCGGTTGTTATCGTTGGTAAGGTTTATGCAACTGTGAACATGCAGACTTCGTTTACCAACGGCGAGTGGGCAAATATTCATTTCTCATATGTACAAGCGAATGGAAATAGTAGGGAAGATCTGTGCTCCTACAAAAATATTTTTCTGCCCAGAGGAAATCCCGCCTTAGCTACGTTTGCCACTGTCCATCAGCGTCTACGATAGGTGAGATCAATCACCCCTCGTACTAAAGATCGGGCACCACCCAGCTCTGGGCGTACTCCCTCGTTAGAAGAACGAGTATACAAAACAAATACCACCGTCTATGTACGATATTTAATAAAAGATGAAAGCTATTTACAAATTAAAACCACCACTAGCACTTTCGGGGTAACATTTATCCCATCCTCAGATGGAACAGAGAGGTAGTGCAGTACTCGCGTAGACTTTTGTAGGAGTGCTGCAATGCGCCATGGTATAGTTCTCAAACGTCACAAGGCTAAGGTGTTGCCATCGTAACTGAGCAATACATGCAAATTTCCCACTTTAGTTACACATGATAATACAGATTATGTTACACTGTTGAAATTAGTGTCACTTCACATGTTATTGTTTTTATTAAATTTATTTTATTACTATAATTTAAAGTTCAAATTGACGACGTGGTTTTTCGAAACTTTTGGTATGACCACTGGTGTGTTATCATTACAGCCCCTGTCCCCCAGGGCTTCAATGTACAGGCTTTAAACAAGGTGTAGTGAGTGTACGTACGTCGGGGTGTTCGGCAATCTAGTGTTCGTGCAGTCTGGTTGCAGTGTTCCATTTACGACATTTCTAGATAATGCCGTATTATTTAGGGAAGTTCGGATATCATACTTATGTTCCTGGACACGAATACCCAAGCTCCTCCGCGTGGAGCCTATATAGTTACTAACGTATTCGTTTGTTGAGGTGTCCAACAGTGGTATGTTGTACACTCCTAATTTGCTCATAATATCGGTGGCTGCCCGATTTTTTCTAACAGATGATATGAAATTCTTTGATAGGGTACCGAATTGTATGTTCTGCTTTGAGCATATGAGTGAAAGTGTGTTACTGATGCATGGGTGCTGGTCCAATGATCCCACAAACCTTTTGTTAGGCTTTGGGTCTTGTTCTAGACTTATGGTTCTTTCTTTAATAATTCTGGAAAATAATCTGTAAACCAACGTCTTTGGATATCCGTGTTTATCCGCAAATTTAAAGATAAACGTTATTTCAGACTGTAAGTGACTCTCGCTTGAAGAATGCGTGGAGGCTCTTCTTATAAGAAAGTTGATGGCTGAGAGTTTTTGTGGAATTGGATGTGAGGAATTAAATGGAATAAGGCTATTGCAATCAGCTGGCTTACGATAAACAGGGAAAGACAGTGAATTAGTATCTGGGTCACGAAGCATGCGAAAATCCAAACAAGTTAGTAAAATCATGCAATGCATTGATTATGATACGCTTTCCAACATACCAGAAATAATTACTCAAGTTTTCACTCAAGTTATGAGGATAATGGCTGTGGAATAAATCTCGGTCCTGAGCCCTGACCTTTGATCCCATTTCGATTATATTCAACAGAACCGGTTCAGTATACCTCCGAAATAACATGACAAAGTTTTGACGCAATCGAAGTATTTTTACGTAAATTATAATGCATAAGGCTGTGGAATAGATCCCGCTCCTGGGTTCTAACCTTTGACCCCATTTCTCTTATTTTAAATAGGATTCGACCCCAGGTAGGCCCCTATAATATACTGTACTAAAATTTCATCGACATCGAACCTTTTTTACGTTAGTTATGACGCATAAGAGCAGTGGAATGGATCTCCCTCCCATGTCCTGACATTTGTCCCCATTTCGTTCACTTTCAATAGGGTTTCTTCTCAGGTGTTCCCCTACCACATACTAAAATTTCATCGAAATCGAACGATTTTTACGTGAGTTATCGTGCGGAAATCCAAACAAGTTAGTAAAATCATGCAATGCATTGATTATGATACGCTTTCCAACATACCAGAAATAATTACTCAAGTTATCACTCAAGTTATGAGGATAATGGCTGTGGAATAAATCTCGGTCTTGTGTCCTGACCTTTGATCCCTTTTCGATTACATTCAACAGAACCGGTTCAGTATACCTCCGAAATAACATGATAAAGTTTTGTCGCAATCGAAGTATTTTTACGTAAATTATGATGCATAAGGCTATGGGATAGATGCCGCTCCTGTGTTCTAACCTTTGACCCAATGTCGCCCATTTTCAATAGGATTCGACCCCAGGTAGGCCCCTATAACATACTAATATTTCATCCAAATCGAAGCCTTTTTGCGTAAGTTATGACGCATAATGGCGATGGAAGTGATTCCGCTCCTATGTCCTTACCTTCGACCCCATTCGCCCATTTTCAATAGGGTTTTTCGCCAGGTGGTCTCTTACCACACTAAAGTTTCATCGAAATCGAACCTTTTTTACGTTAGTTATGACGCATAAGAGCAGTGGAATGGATCTCGCTCCCATATCCTGACATTTGACCCCATTTCGTTCACTTACAAAAGGGTTTCTTCCCAGGTGTTCCCCTACCACATACTAAAATTTCATCGAAATCGAACGATTTTTACGTGAGTTATCGTGCGGACGGACATACTTACACAACGCGTGACGTAATGAGGCAGATGGGAACGCGACCATCAGCTCAAAAGAGTGTGACGTCATAAAACTTAAATAAGATCCACACACAACGCGTGACGTAATGAGACAAATGGCGTGACCGCGCGCCAACATCCCAATCGCGAGAGTGTGACGTCATAAGATTTCTAAGCACGGGTAACATTAATGGGACGACGTCATGACCCAAAAAACGTGGTAATTCGGGGCGGTTATTTAATCCGGCCACTAAACGAATTTTCCAAAAGTCGAGATCAAGTTAAATCGATTTCTAGTACCAGAAAACGGTAGGTTAACGACTTTCATCAAAATCCTTTGAGCCGTTTTCAAAATAAAATTTATATACATACAAGAATTGCTCCTTTAATAGTATGGAATAAGGGCGATGGAATGGATCCTGATCCTATGTCCTGACCTTTGACCCATTTCGTCCATTTTCAATAGAGTTCGCCCCCAGGTGGTCCCCTACCACATACTAAAATTTCATCGAAATCAAACGATTTTTGCGCACGTTATGACGCATAAGGGCAATGGAATACATTCCGCTCCTATGTCCTGTCCTTTGACCTCACTTCACCCATTTTCAATAGAGTTCATTCCCATGTGGTCCCTTACGACATACTGAAATTTCATCGTAATTGAAATATATTTACGCAAGTTATGACGCATAAGGACAATGGAATGGATCCCGCTCCTATATTGTGACGTTGGACCCCACTTCACCCATTTTCAATAGGCTTTGTCTCCAGGTGGTCCCCTACCACATACTCAAACTTCATCGAAATCGAACCATTTTTACCCGAGTTATCGTGCAGAAAGACAGATAGACGAACGGACAGACAGGCGGACGGACGGACAGACGGGCAAAGCTGCAGCATATACGCTTCTTCAACCTACGGTCGGAAAGCGCAAAAAAGGCAGTAAAAGATCAGATTCAGGTTCTATCGTGAGCCCGATAGTGGGAAATTCTGACGAAAGTGCGTCGGCGAATTGAATTAAATCATCCCTTGAGTGAGGCCAAAACACAAGGATGTCGTCGACGTACCTAAGGTATAGACTGGGTACCAAAGGAGATTCATTGAGAACTTTGTTTTCAAAGTATTATAGCAGAATTTCTGTTAACACAGCAGATGGTGGGGAGCTTATAGGCAAACCCTCAATTTGCAAGTAAATTTTGTCAAGAAATTTAAAATATGATCGCCATTTAACTAAACGAAGTGCGTTCATAATGGCTGTGATTTCGGGGTGGGGACGCGTATTTATGATAACACACCAGTGAACATACCAAAAGTTTGGAAAAACCACGTCGTCAATTTGAACTTTAAATTATAGTAATAAAATTAATAAAAACAATAACATGTGAAGTGACACTAATTTCAACAGTGTAACATAATCTGTATTACCATGTGTGTAACTAAAGTAAGAAATTTGCATGTATTGCTTAGTTACGATGGCAACATCTTAACTTTGTGACGCTTGAGAACTATACCATGGTGCATTGCTGCACTCCTATAAAAGTCCACGCGAGTACTGCATTACCTCTCTGTTCCACCTAATGATGGGGTAAATGTTACCCCGAAAGTGCTAGCGGAGGTTTTAATCTGTAAATAGCTTTCATCTTTTATTAAATATCGTACATAGACGGTGGTGTTTGTTTTGTATGACATATTGTACGAATTGTGCTTTTATCTACTAGAAGAAATGGTGCTGGACATGATGGTGGAGCAACCCCAGAGGTCAGGGCTGGATTAAGGTGGGAGCTAACAGTGCAATAGTCTAGGGGCCCACCATCACCAAGGGCCCAGGTGGCATACCGCAATAAAATAGTACACAGCTTATATCTAACATTCTTCACTCCGATTGTATTTGATATTTAGGGATTACACTGTCCGCCTGTCAGGGCCCTTGACTTTCGCCTCGTATACTTCCCACTTGTTTGCAAACAGAGGCTTGCTTTCAAGGCAATAACTCAGTTAGGGTAAACGTTTTGTAGATACTTGTAGAGTAGTGTAAGCGAGAGACGATTTTAGATTTCTTGCTACAAAGCACTTTCGGGATGCTGATTAGTGTGTTCCTGGTTTTGCTCTGAACAACCACCGCCTCTCGTTGATATAAATTAATGTCACTTGTGTAGTTTTTACTGTGTCTGATTACGGTTAAACAATGCCTAACTAATAATATTTTCGGATCGTAATGCTTGCCTGATACAAATCTTGTATGTCTTCGGGCGCCAAACACAGAAGTGGATATTAAATAAAAAACAGCGTACAATGAAAAGGTCAATGAAAGTGATTGGTCACGGCCATTTATCTAAATCGCCACTGAAAGTGATTTGGTGAGATCAAATGATTTCTATGAGTTAATGCACGATTTTCCCCAAATGAAATCAAGAAATTGCCTTTTTGAGATTGACAGAGCGAGTATGATATTATTATTATGTAAACGAGTTCTGTTTTATACGTTATACCGAAATAACTGTAATTTTGAACAAGTATACTTCAGTGATCTTGATACTTATTATTATGCTATTTTCATGTGGTTATGTCCTGTAATCAGCCTGAAGCTCAACTCTAGAACTGATTATCAGTAACCATAACTATCATATTTAGTCTGTAAAGGCATTAGTCTAACATGAGGTACTAAAGTTTATGACGTACTACAGAGGTAAAAACACGTGCCAAAACGACAAATCTGCAGCGAGACATTCTGTCCGCGTAGCTCAGTTGGGAAAACGATTTACTCTGTAGTGAGGGGACACGGTTCATGCCCGTCGTTGACAAACTTTTGTTTTCGCAAATTATGCATTTGGTTGTACATTACGCCTTCTGAAAGAATGGCAAAGTGTTCAAAGAACATATTCTAATGAAGACTGAAGCGCGTATGTATGTGAAAACTAATTCTCCAAAGCTTGGTTTTGTCTGACTATGACTACTTACGCATTTCATTTTGAACGTAATTGTATAATAGATTAGACTCGTTTACTACTGCTAATACAGTTTACATACTACCGCCTTAACCCTTTAACGACCATGACCTAAAAATATTGTATCACTCTAAATACAATAACGCCCGAAACTGTTCGTTGTTTCATTTCTTTGTTTAATAAAGTGACTGAGGGTGAATCCAGCTGATCCCTCATAGGTTGAGAAAATTTGAGCAAGTACGAGTAAGAAATCTGACTCACTCTAGACAGGCGTTTCGGGCGGCTATGGCCGTTTTTACTTACGGGCGTTTTGGGCGTTATGGTCGTTATAGGGTTAAATGTGTGTCTCAAGTAAATTACAAATTCAGTGGTTTATCATCGTTTATCATTTTTTCACGTAAATGAACAAAATCGTTAGTAGCAAAAATATTTGTAATTTGCATGACAAAAAATGATGCTCTAAGAAAAGTATACAATGTAAAATCACTAAAATGACCAAGAAAAAATCCAGAAATTTCCAGATTTTAAATGACGTTCTCATTCACGAGAACAGTGAAAAATACAGTGACTTGCTGGTATGAAAGCTATGCCCACAGTTCATTAGTCTGAACAATGCACAACGTATTGATTATCACAAATCCAATGCATGTGGCTAGAGTTCCGTGTTTTACTGGATTTCACAACGATTCTCAGTCATAACGTCTTTGGGGCTCAGTCCGAAGTCTTAGCCTAGGGCCTGGCCTACTAAGGCCTTAATCCGGTCCAGCCAGTAGTGGGAGTATCATTTTTCACTACATGATGTATCTGTCATCAAGAAAAACTTTATCTCTATTTCGTGTAGGAGGTGCAGGAATTCCCTCCAGTGGATTTTCTATCTCAAGACAGCTTTTCCCAATGGCTTGTGCAAAATTGCCCCCAACCTGTTCTTCTCCATTGTGTGCACTTTACGGATGAATCACAATTCAGCAGAGATGGCTCTGTGAAGTTTCACAACGTGTTTTAATGGGCGTGGGGACAATTCGCACGAAGTAAAACAGTCTTTCCAACCGCAAAGTTTTCATATGAGTATTTGTTGGTGCCGAGACTGCCTGATTCCATGCGGTATTTGGATCGATAGAGATTTTCTCATCGGTCAGCTGTTCTTGACACCTACGCTCAACAGGAAGTAATAACAGCACTTCTTGGTGGAGGAACCACCGGCATTATCGAAAGTCGTGCCATTAGCAATACACCGGCGCATGTGTTTCGCGCATGATGGGACGCTCGCGTATTTTTGTCGAGCTACGTATTATAGAACATCTTGTTAGTGCTTTTCACGGCTTCCATGGATAGGTAGAAGTGTGGCAATCGCATGGCCACCACGTTATCCCGAAGATATCCATTGGATTTTTTTGCATTGACTAACATTTATGCTACACAAGTTTCTAACAAACATAATACCCAAAGAATTGTTGATGGTTGTACGACAATTACAGCGTAAAAGCCGTTTGCCGGCGGCAGAAATCGAACCAGCATTCTTCTGTTCCAGAGCCGAATGCTTTCCCGATTAACACGTTTGACACAACGGCTTATTTCTGTGACTTTTTGTGGTTTGTTACGTCGCACCGGTGGGACGTAGACTGTTTCAAAACTGTGCTGTGCGACACACCGATCGGACGTTTCTTGGAAGTGTTTTCCATGTCTGTCAAGAAATGGTGGTTGATGCTTATGGTTTGTACGTTTACATTTCGCAACGAACGGAGTTTAGATAGCATACTGCAAGAGCAGGAGCGATCATCGGTGTGTCGTTTAGCACACTATGACGTACTACAGAGGTAAAGCACGTGTCGAGACGACATTTCTGCAGAGGTACATTCCGTCCGTGTAGCTTAGTTGGAAGAACAGCTTACTCCGGAGTGAGGGGGCGCAATTTGATTCCGTCACAGAGAAATTTGTGTTTTCACAACACAATGATGAAATTGATGAACGCACTCCATTTAAATTTTATGAACGCACTCCATTTTAATTTCTCCTTCTAACCGCTCCTGTTAACGGAGATTTTCCGTCCTATGGATATGTAAGGACAGGATTTTCCCGTTAATACACGAAAAGAATTACGGAAAGGTTGCGGAAAATTCATAATTTTCCGTGAACACCACTTAAAACGGAAATTTTTCGTTATTAACCGGAGAAAGACGAACAGGGTTATTTTTGTCAATTCGCTTATGAAAAATCCGTGAAAGTCAGTTATTTTGTCATATCACGGAGAAGATTGAATCGGGAATATGATTCGTTAATTTGCGAAAGGAATCACGGAAAATATTGTATCAGAAATATACTTCTTTAATTTACGAAAGGAATCAGGGAAAATGTTGTATCAGAAATATGCTTCGCTAATTTGCGACAGGAATCATAGCAAATGGCTCGTAAAGAGCACTGCATCGGATTACAATTCGTACAAAGTAAGTTCATCTAATACAATCAAATCAATTGCTCGGACAGTGGAGTGACAAGTTCTTTCCATCTACAGTCTTTGGAATTCACTTTAATAAGGGAGATCATCATCATCATCATCATCATTGTCAACCATTATCAATCCACTGCTGGACGAAGGTCTCCCCAAGTTTCCTCCATAACGGTCTGTCTTGTGCCAGTCTCCTCCATGTCACCCCTGCATACTTTCGAATTTCATCCACCCATCTCCTATGTGGTCTTCTTCTGGGTCTTTTCCTGTCCCTTGGAATCCAATCTAAAATTTCGGCTGTCCATCGATGATCTGTCCTTCTGGCAGTATGTCCAGCCCATTGCCATTTCAGGGATTTAACTCTGATCATGATGTCTTCCACTCTTGTCATTTTTCGGATCCACGAGTTCCTCTTCTTATCTCTCCTGGTTACACCAAGCATGCACCTCTCCATGCTTCTTTGAGTTGTCTGCAGCCTTTGTATGTCTCTTTTAGTTAAGGTCCACGTCTCTGCACCATACGTAAGCACTGGAAGGATGCATTGATCAAATACTTTTCTTTTAAGGCATAATGGCATATTGCTCTTGAAAATTATGCTGTTTCTTCCAAAAGCTCTCCAGGCAAGTTTTGTACGCCGATTAATTTCTTCATCAATGTGACCCTCACTTGATATCTGCTGTCCAAGATAAACGTACGTGTCTGTTATCTCCAGCTTTTCTCCATCAATCGATAAATCTTCATTTCTTGTAAAAGCATTGAACATCACTTTTGTCTTCTGAAAGTTCATTTTTAATCCCACTTCTTTACTCTTGTCAGCAAGTTCCTGGATCATACTCTGCAGCTCTGATGGGGTAATTGCAAAAATGACTACGTCATCAGCAAAACGAAGGTGGGTTAGATAATCTCCATTAATCTTTATCCCCTTGTTTTCCCAGCTCAGCGACTGAAAAACACCCTCCAATGTGGCATTAAAGAGCTTCGGAGATATGGTGTCACCTTGTCTCACTCCCTTTCCAATTTTTACGTGTGTTGTATTTTCAAACAGCCTAATCTTTGCACTTGCATTTTCATAGATGTTATTAATAATATTAATGTATGCATCTTCAATACCGCAGGTTTTCAGAGCCATTGTAACTGCTGATGGTTTCACCGAATCAAATGCTTTTTCATAATCGATAAAAGCCATGCACAATGGAAGTTAATATTCCCTCGCTCTTTCAATTAGTTCTCTCAGCACGTGGATATGATCTATTGTGCTGTAGCCACTCCTGAATCCAGCTTGTTCTCTCGGTTGAGCCATGTCTAGTGCTACCTTCAAGCGGTGTGAAAGAACTTTAGTGAAGATTTTTTAAACTACTGATAGGAGGCTGATAGGTCTGTAGTTTCCGAGATCCTCAATGTCACCTTTCGTATGTAGCAGGATCATTGTAGCGGTGTTCCAATCCTCAGGAATCTTTCCTTCATTAAGGCATCGAGTGAAAATTTGGGCGAGTACTGTTTCGATTTCTCCACTTGCTTCTTGTATGATGTCTACAGTAATTCCATCTTCTCCTGGAGCTTTTCCTCGCTTCATGTTCTTGATTGCATGTGCAACTTCTGCTGGAAGGACTGGAGGAACTCTGGTACTGGTATCTTTCATGATGTCTGGAGTGCATATATCATCCCTTTCATATAATTTGGAGTAGAAATCTTTCACTCTTGTCAAAATTTCGCCTCTATTTCTTGTTACAGAACCATCTTCTTTTCTCAGTGCCATAATCTGTTTTCTTCCCTTACTGAGATGTCCCTTTGCTATCTTTAGGCTTTGGTTGTTTTCAATTGCTTTCCTCACTAGTTCACAGTTGAATTTCCTTACGTCTTCAGTGATACTTTTTCTTACTGTCTTGCATAGCTCTATATATTCCACTTTGGAAGTCACATCTTCTTTAGTTGTCCTCATCTCTCTTCTTTTTGCATCAACATTTTGGTTTTTCCTGATAATTTGTTCACATGCAACTTGTTCTTAGACTAAGCTAAGTTTGTTGCTGTTTCCATAAGAGCTTTGGTTACTTTTCTGTTAACTTCAGAGATGTCCACTTCTTCCGATGTTAGGCCTTCTAAAGCAGAGAACCTGTTCTTCAGTTCTAACTTGAAGGTATTATGGTGTTTTTTAAGGTTGGTTATGTCAATAGATTTTGTTTGTCTTATGAGCTTGCCACGTTCCAGTTTAGTGTTGAGGTGCATCTTACATCTCACCAATCTATGGTCACTACCTGTGTTGAACTTTTTTAGCACACTGCAGTCTTCTATGACGAATTTTTTGTTACACATAATAAAATCCATTTCACTTGTCGTCCCATTTGGATGTCTCCATGTCCATTTCCTGTGTGGCTTTTTCTTGAAGAAGGAGTTCAAGATGAAAAAACCTTCTGCCTCTGCAAACTCAACGAGAGTATTTCCACGCTGGTTTCTGTTGCCATGACCGAATTTACCTACTGAAGTTTCATTCTGTTGCCGTTGCCCTATTTTTGCATTGAAATCTCCCATAATTATTTTCAAGTGCTGCTTACCTTTATTATTTAGATGACAAATTTCCTCATAAAATTCTTCAATTTCTTCTTCAGGATGACTTGTGGTGGGTGCATAAGTTTGAATAATCTGAGCCTGGTATCTTTTCGAGAGTTGGATAACAAGTCGTGCAGCTCTGTCAGAGGAACTTTCAACTTCTACAACTTTATCCTTCAGTTTCTTGTTTATTATAAATCCAACACCACTAGTTCTGCCAGTATCTGTCCCACGATAGTAGAAGAGATGTCCACTTTTCAGTTCGATGAGATCTTCTCCTTTTCTCCTTACCTCACTTAGCCCCACGATGTCCCACTTGATCCTTTGTAGTTCCTCTTCCAATTCAAGAAGCCTTGAATCAGAAGATAGGGAGCGTCCATTGTAAGTAGCCAAGGTCAGCATCAGATGGCAGCCTAGTCCGGTCCTCCGGGGATTCTTAGCACCCTCTGCCTTCATGTCGCACTGGCCGCTGCCTTGGCCAGGTACATTCCAGCTGCCGGAGACTGAGGGCGAAGATTTAAGTTGTGGAATCATTTTGGAGGGGTTTGGCCATAACTCACCACGCTGGCCAAGCGGGTTGGTGAGTGTGGGATAGAATTTCCTCTGATCCCGATGGTATAGTTGTACCGCTATGGGCGGTCGTCAGAGCCCCTTTAGTGGGAACAGGATGCACCACGAGAAGGCGGGGTTGACATTTGTCAAGGATAGGCTGTGATGTTACGCATCACCTGACCTTGCATCCCATAAGGGAGATACTACTCTTAAATCTGTAACACCCTTTAACAAAATTTCATTACTCTGAATTTAGCAATCACGATGTGAAGATCTAATCTCGTATAAGGGAGTTAGGGTCAGCTAAATTTTATTTTAAAATCCGGGCATAATTGCGTTTTGATTTTTGGGTTTATCGACTCCAATGAGCACCTAAAATTATAAAGGTCTTACATCGAAAATTTAGGGTCATTTCTTCCTGCGAAGGGGCAGGGCAAATGCAACAGGACAAATATAAGACTCGAGCTTCATCGGGGCTCTAACCCTAGCCCTACTGGGGTTATTAGTCTGTACATTGCACATTTAACCACCTGACAATCAGGAAAGCTCTGATTGGTTAGGACTATTCAATTGCAACATTTATGCCCTATCTGTATGCAGTACCTATGTTAAATTAGGAAACATTTGATTTTCAACAGAGAGATATCGAGAGATCAAGTTCGCGGTATCAACAACAAGACGCTGCATTTTGAAACTTCCTTAATGACAATTTCCCGCTTTAGACGCACGTGCTATTATGCTCAATCGTAACAGAATGGAGATAACAAAATTTCAGAAACACTATTCTGACTCATACTTATGCTTACGTGAACGTCGTATTGTACCTCATCTAAAGGTGCAATGTTCAGACTAACATTCCTCAACTAAACTGCTCAGATGAAGAATATTAGGCTTGAATTACTCGGATGAGGAATGTTAGTCATGAATTGCTCAGATGAGGAATGTTGGTCATTAATTGCTCCGATGAAGAATGTTAGTCATTAATTACTCAGATGATAGGTAGTTAACCTGGCGGGACATGTAATTAATTCCAAAAAGTTTATGAAATACAGTGAAACCTATCTAAGACGGAATCCAAAGGACTGGAATATTCTTTACTGTTTTAGACAGGTTTCGGTGTTATGCAGGTTTTGGTTTTATACAGGTGCCTCAATGGAAACCATTGAAATGAAAACATTTGAATTTTTGCCACACTGATAAAATAGATTCTATTAGCGATTACTTAGTAGAATATATTATTCTTACTACCCATTAATCAACAAAAAATCGCAAACTTTGTTTTGTAAAATAATCCATACTTATTTCTGTACAGTAACACTTACAATATGACGCTCAGTGAGAGCATGTGCGCCGCTATTGCACTAGCCAAGCACTCTCAGATGATCTTATCCAATTCTTCAGTTTTGACTTTTCGCAGTATTCTCATCGTTGAGCTGTTACCTTAACGCAGCTGCTTTGTTATTTGGTCCTTTCAATTTAAAATGCCATAAATTTGTGTTTTTTTTTTTTTTTTGCCTTTGAATTTATCTGCCAAATGCTTGACAATCACGCTTTGCTTTTCCGCGTATTTCGATGACTTGGACTTTTTTTAGCAACTCTTTTGTAAAAAAAGATCGTGCTTATGTTACCAGTTTGTCCGTCCGTCCGTCCGTCTGTCAGTCTGTCAGTCCGTCCGTCTGTACCTACGATATCTCTGCAACTATTAGTCCGATTTGAAAAATTACTTTTCCATTACGAAGCTTGATATATGCGGATGATGATCCTTTATTTCGTTTTTTTTACGATGTACAATTTCGCCGCTAGAGGGCGCAAATGCAGATGATGTCGAATTCAAAAATACGTTTTATTCCACAAATTTGCTTGTAAACAACCGATTGAAAAAAATATTTTACCTTTCGATTCCATTTATGTCGAAGAGTATTTTAAATGTAGTTACTTTTTCAAATTACGCATAGATTTTCCGCTAGGGGGCGTAAAAGGAAATTACATTTCCCCCGATAACTCTTCTTCTAAACTCCGATTTTAAAAATTTTTTCCTTCAGCTGATACAACTCCTGATGGAAAATCCTTTGCATATAATGTCATATTTTTGGTAACGAATACTTTAGCCACCAGGGGCGAGAGTGTTATTTTTTGCTTCTGGTGTATTTGCCATAAAATCTGAGTTTCTAAAATATCGATTGAAAAAATTATTTCGTGGACTGATGCCACTCACATCGATAAACCTTTTCGCAACATTTTGTTCTTAGAATATTCCACAGTTTCTCCGCCAGGGGGCGTAGATGTATATCTTATTTTTGTCAATATCTCTACTTCTACGAGTCCGACTGGAAAAATTCCTTCTTTGTTGGATGGTGTTTCCAGTGTGACATGTTTTTCATAAAATTTCAAAATTTTCAAGTAGTTCATAGACTTTCCGCTAGGGGGCGTAAAGGTAAACTGCTTTCCCCCTATATCTCTGCGTCTAAATCTCCGATTTGAAAAATTCTTTCTGCACCGGATACAGCTCTTGATGGGAAATCCTTTGCAGGTAATTTCTAATTTTGGTAAAAAATGGTTTGGCCACCAGGTGGCGTAAATCTTAATTTCCACTTCTGATGTATTTGCAGCAAAATATGAGCTCCTAAAATCTCGATTGCAAAAAACTTCGTTTGTTGATCGATACTACTCATGTCGACAAACCTTTTAGGAAGATCCTCTTCTTGAAATAATGCATGGTTTCTACGCCAGGGGTCGTAGATGTATATCTTATTTTTGTCAATGTCTCTACTTCTAGGAGTCCGATTTGAAAAATTCCTTCTTTGTTGGATAGTGTTTCCGATGCGAAATGTTTTCCCTATAAATTCAAAATTTTCGAGTAAATCATAGACTTTCCACTAGGGGGGCACAAAGGTAAAGTGAGTTTTCTGCGTTATTTCTGCTTCTAAAACTCGATTTGAAAAATTCTTCCTGTATCGCACACAAGACCTGATGGAAAATATTTTTTACATGATTTCTAATGTTTGGTAAAGAATGGTTTACCCACCAGAGGACATAAGTGTTAATTTATGCTTCTGATGTATTCGAAGCAAAATCTGGGCTCTGAAAACTCGACTAAATTTTTTTTTTCTTGGACCGATACCGCTGAAATGGAAAACCCTTCTAAGAATACTTTCTTCCTAAAATAATGCATGGTTTTCCCACCAGTGGACGTAAAGTCACATCTTATTTTTTTCGATACCTTTGTTTCTAAGAGTCCGATTTGAAAAATTCTTTCGGTGTTGGAGAGCGTTTCCGGTGCGAAATGTTTCTCATATAAATTCATATTTTTCTTAACGCACAAATTCGCAACCAGAGGGCGTAAGCTCACTGTTCAGTTTACAGCAATATCTGAGGGATTAAAAACCCGATTGAAAAACTTCTTTCTTCCGTCAGACACTATTGTTTTCCACACCGGTTCTATTGACTTTGAATAGCTTTGATACATTTAATTTGCGTCAGAACGGATTCAAAAGACGTGCTTATTACACCCGAAAATTCGGTGTCATCTTTCTTATAATTTTTTTTTTGATTGGAGGTTTAACGACCTTCGAGAGTCACTGGTTCCAGGAAAGGGAGAGAGCCAGTGCTGTAAGACAAACACAACAACCATGCCTCACCGGGATTCGAACCTCGACCCCTTTTGGACGAATGATCAGAAGCCATCGCTTAGACCACTGCGCCACCGGTGCGGCAACTCAATGGGCTATAAGCAGTCGCCCGTCCCTAATTTAAGGTCACTGGTTTCATGGAAGGAAGAGAGCCAGAGCCGTTAGACAAACACGACATCCATACCTCACTGGATTCGAACCCGGACCCTTTTTGGACGAATGATCATAGGCCATCGCTTAGAACACTGCTCCACCGGGGCGGCACTTTGACTTTTGTATCTAAATCGAGCACGCACTTCTTTGGTGCCATAACAAGAGGCAAACGAATGAAAACATCTCACAACAAGCAAAGACTGGGAATAATAATCTCAATGAATAAATGTTAGAGTATTAAATCTGAGTATCTCGTTGAAATTCGTACGAAGCAGCCAGCTGCGAAAACTTTGAACTTTGCATCCAGAAAAGAGAGTAACGCTGATTACATGACGTAAGCCTGAGTTGCGCTACATACTTAAGAGTGACTACTACTATGTAAACAACTCAAAAGCAATCTCTCTGTATTTAATTATGTTTTATGTTATCTTCAACCTCATGCAAATTTTGTCCGTGTCAGTTCATCATTACACTTTATCGTGCAACGTTTTACATTCAGTTAAAACACTTGACGACAGGAGAACATCTTTGAGTTTTCCGTTATTACAAGGTTCACTTAATTTTCTAACAGAACTCCCATCAGGCAGGTTCTTTTTTAGACAGGTTAAATAGTACGTAATTTCACATCTTTCATTTCTATACCAAACAATTTTTCCGATTTGGGCAGATTTCCGTTTTATGCAGGTTCCTTCTCAAACAGTTTTACTGTACTTATTTCGATTATTTATATGTCAATTTCAAACAACAATATGTGAAAGTACTAAGATTTGAAGTTTAGCCTGTGTATTATAGAAGCATTTGTAAACGCACTCATATTTTTGCTGCACCAGAATATGAGGTTCTATCCAGAAAGGTTAATAATCTAAGTTACTATCGAGCGAGTTAAAGTATTTCTCACACAATAGAAAATTTTGAATATGTTTGAAGTGCTTCGTTTTTTCGTGATCTTAAATGATTCTCAGAAAATTCAATGATTCGTGATGTGTCATCTAATGTTTCTTTAGCTGGCTGAGATATTTCTCATTGAGTGGATTGAAATATTGGTGACTAAGATAGTCCTTTGTACCGTATGTGAAAAAAGGAGTCTCCGGACACCCCTTTCCGCAACAAAAATGGAACATTCCAACATATCACGTGTGCCAGATTTTCTTTAAAACTGCGGATAAGCTCCTCAGACGTCGTACATCGTCTACTCGTGAGACATGGCCACGCGGGTTGAGCTTACTGACTTCCATCCAACGGTGTGTTATTATAAGATGCTATATAATCAACCTGTCCGTGTGTGTTATTGAAGAACAATTATAACACCCACGGTCAACTGTTCAAGATGTGATCAGTAAATGGAAACGTGAGGGACTTACGACTGATAAGAAATATTTAGGAAGGCCAAGTACATTGAAGGAAAGAGATAAGAAAACTCTGAAACGTGTCGTTCGTGGGTACCATCATTCCGCTGCACAAATAATCACCAAAATGTTTCAGGATTCAACACAGGTCGTAAGCACAAGTTAAATTTCCATGACTAAGCTGCTGCTTACAAGCCGTTAATAACTCGTAAGAATGGCAATAAGCGACTTTCTTGGTGTAAAGCACATCGTCCATGGACCTTAGACCAGTGGAAACGAGTGTTATAGAGTGACCATCAATCACGCTACACCGTTCACAAATCCAATCGTTGCTGCTGGGTGTGGAGTAGTCCAGGTGAACGGTATCTGCCAGAATGTGCAATCCCAACAGTTAAATTTGGTGACGGCAGTGTCTGGGAATATTACTCACGGTATGGACTCGGACCGTTGGTGATTGTGGATGGAAACATGAACGCCAAGAAGTACCAGGACATTCTAGACAACTCTGCGCTGCCTACACGTTACCATTTTTACGGAGACCGTCCATCCTTGTTTCAGAAAGACAATGCGTCTTGCCGTAAAGCACGCTCCATTTTCGACATAGTTGCGGTTATGGGTGTACAGAATTTGGAGTGGCCAGTTTAAAGCCCCTACCTCAATTCCATAGAGGCCCTTTGGGATGAACTTGAACGTCGGATTCGGGCTAAAACTACACGTCCATCTTATGTGTCTGAATTGACCTCTGCTTTGCGGGAGGAATGGGACAACATACCTGCGTCTACTTACCAGAATCTCATGAAAACTGTATCACGGAGAGTAGGCAATGTAATTGTAGCCAAAGGCAGAGTTGGAAACGGGTCAAGAATCTTGGAGCCGGACCCAACCCTGACCCTGCCGTCGCATAATTGAACCCGACCCGAACCTGACTCGGACAAGTCTGCTTAATACTATAAATTCGAATATATCACCATCATCATTGTCAATCGTTATCAATCCACTGCTGCATATACGTCTCCCCGAGTTTCTTCAACAACGGACTATCTTAGGTCAGACTCCTCCATCCACCCATCTCACACGTGGTTTGTTTTCCTGGGTCTTATCCTGTCCCTTGGAATCCAGTCTTGGATTTCGGTTGTCGATCTGTGGTCCTTTCTTCTGGCAATATGTCCAGCCCATTGCCGTTTCAGGGATTTTACTCTGATCATGATGTCTTCCCCTCCTGTCATTTTCCTTATTAACGATTTCCTCTTTTTTACGCTTTCCAACCGTAGGTTGAAGAAGCGTATATGCTGCAGCTTTGTCCGTCTGTCTGTCCGTCCGCACGATAACTCGCGTAAAAATGGTTCGATTTCAATGAAATTTTAGTATGTAGTAGAGGACCACCTGGGGATGAACTCTATTGAAAATGGATGAAATGGGGTCAAAGTTCAGGACATAGGAGCGGGATCCATTCCATTGCCCTTATGCGTCATAACCTGCGTAAATACGGATCGATTTCGATGAAATTTTAGTATGTGGTAGGGGACCACCTGGTAATGAGCCCTATTTAAAATGCACGAAATAGGGTCAAAGGTCAGGACAAAGGAGTGGGATCCATTCCATTGCCCTTATGCCTCATAACTTGCATAAAAATGGTTTGATTTCGATGAAATTTTAGTTTGTTTTAGGGGACAACCTGGGGAAGAACCTTATTGAAAATGGACGAAATGCGGTCAAAGGTCAGGATATACGAGTGGGATCCATTCCATGGCCCTTATGCATCATAAATTACACCTCGGAGGTAGAACTGACATGGAATTATCAGCTTACGTCGCCTCCGACTTTGCTGGTGACATTCAAGACAGAAGATCAACTACCGGTGTTTTAATTAAACTAGGCAACGATTCTATTGGATGGGGCAGCAAAAAGTAAAACTGCATAGCCCTATCTTCCACAGAAGGGAAATATGTGGCTGCTCCATTCACATGCCAGGAGATCCTGTGGGTGAGAGAACTGATGTCTGATTTACAGATAACACACAAAAAAAAAAAAACATCCTCTACGAGGACAACCAGGCTTGCATTACCACAATCCAAAACGAAAAAACTCATACCAGAATGAAGCATCTGGATGTGAAGCTACACTTCATACGGAGTCACCATCCGTCAACCATTGAAGTGATGCTTTAACCAAGCCTCTTCCCAAAGTAGCCTTTGAATCCCATAGAGCATCAATGGGGATCCTTTCACAAACTGATTCTTGTTCCTTACTTCATCAATGAGTGGGAGCTGTTGGAAGATGCCGCGCGTATGTGCTGATACATCAAAGTAACAAGTAACTCCAGAAAAATAAACAAAACGCTTTCCCACGATTTTTTCACTCATTGCAGAACTAATGCGTGCGTGCGCATCACTAACCAGGGAAAAACATATGTGACCTACTTTTGTAGCAGATTGTAAACACTCTTCTTCAGCACTTCTCCATGTGAGGGAAAGTCCTGCGTATTTGAAGTGAACAGAACAAAAAATATCGTCCCAACAAGCCCAGAAAAATGGAGCTTAGTTTCTCACACCATACTATGTGTTAAATACAATCATACTTATATTATATTGAGTCATCAGTCCTGTATATTTTTAATACCATCACTTCTCCTTCAACCATTAAATAGAAATCTTGTGCATATAAAGTTGATTACCCTTTCATCAAATGAGTTCTTATTTGTACATTGTATTTTTTGAATCATTACGCTAAAGAAAGTGCATTTTTCTTTTTCATCTAATCGAGACTATGCTTGTTTTCCCCTACTGCACTATTGAGAAAGACGGAGCAGCCTTTGAATCCCACAATCGCATTGACACCCGCTTACAAGTTTCACTATAATATACAAGTTCTTTAGCATAAATACCTGATAAACGTCTAATTAAATTTCGTTAAAAGAAAGTGTTCAAAATTGCGAAAATCTATGCCTAGAAATTGGTTCTCTGTCATTATGGTTTTATGAATGAAGACCACTGTAAAGGAGCAATTTTTAAAATTACTTTTACTAAAAACAAAAGCATGAATAAAATTTCGTGGGACCATTATGCTTTGGGACTCAAGAAATGTTGCCTGAATATTGTTCTCAAAACTTCAATACTGTTTTTCTTTGTGGTAGCTTTAAAATAGTTTCTGAACTAAAATAGCTGCATCTTGAAAGTAAAAAAGAAAAGATGTGAATTTGACTGAATGTTTGGACTGAAAACATAATGAGTTTTTACAAAAAATTTCATGTGAAAGCACATTTTTTTTTATTTTTTGTAATCAGATTCAGAAGGGCAAGTAAAATTCTGGAGAAATAAAGTTGCCAACGTTGACAACAGAAGAAACATTGATTAATAAGAAAAATATCTTTAATTCAATTACATTGAATTTTTAATAAAATACCATTAATTGAAACTAGATGTAAGCCAGAACTAAGTTGCAACATTCTGGGATGATGAAAGTCAGTTTTAAGGTAATGTCGTTCTTTTTTTATTTTTAAGGTTTAACGACCACCATGAGTAAGAACCCTAGGGCTAAAATAATTGGTTGCCGGCCACTATCTTTAGGACATTGATTCCAGAGAGGGAAGGAAGCAAACGCCGTAATATACACCATACTAACGAAAGTCACCGGACACCCCTTCAAAAGCAAATGAACGGATCCGCTGCGTTGTCAAGATGCGCGGTACAGCTACAAACGGTATAAAATAAAGCCTGCAGCTGACCGCGATCATATCGTACTATGAGGTTGAGTAAGAATGTCGCGGAGGAGCGAACTGCCTTTGAGAAAGGAAAGATTGTTCGGTGTCATACTAATGGGTCGTTCATAAGAGAAACCGAAAGGCGTTTAAACATACCCAATTCAACTGTTTTAGATGTACTGAATAAGCGAATGACACCTGGCGTGGCTGAAGCAGCAAAACGTACTAGCACACCAAAGAAAATCAGTGATAGAGGACGTCGAAGCCTCAGAAGAGTGTTTACAGCTAATCAACGGAGTACTGCACAAGACCTCAGTGTACAGGTGAGTAAAAATGCTGGAACCTTGGTATGTACAAGTAAAAATTGCAGACAACTTCATTCCATGGGTTATCTTTCATCGCCACTCGGAATGCTGCTCGTCGGTTAGCATGGTGTAAAGAATATTTATCGTGGACTGTAGATCAATGGAAACGAGTCCTATGGAGTGATGAATCCAGACTCCAGATACACGATCCATTAGTCTAATGGCCGTGTGTGGGTATGGTGGCAGCCAAGGGAACGCTTTTTACCACAGTATACTGTTTCTGCGGTCCAGTTTGGGACTGGCAGTGTACTCGTGTGGGGGTGGTTTTCGTGGTATGGTCCCGGCCCATTGGTTATCATGGACATACCTGTTAACCAGCACGTCTACCTCGATATTCTGGACAATTTTGCCCTACCAATTCTGTGGCAATACTATGGAACCGAGCATTGTTGGTACCAGCAGGATAATGCATCGAGCCATAAAGCAAGGATTGTTACGGTGTTGTTTGACGAACATTCCGTATTGTTTGTGGACTGGGCAGCACAGAGCCCTGATCGTAAACATATAGAACACCTATGGGATGAATCAGAGCGCCGCATAAGAAGTTTGGAACCAAGGCCTACTACTACGCAACAGTTAGTGGCAGCATTATGTAGTGAATGGAAGATCATACCTATCGCTGTGTTCCAAAACCTTGTCGAAAGCATGTCTCGAAGGATCAGTGCATGCATTAAGGGCAAACGTGAACCAACACTGCACTAATGTATGTCAATAAATGCTATGTTGTGTTTTTCTTCTAGGTGTCCGGTGACTTTTGTCAATATAGTGTATATATATACTCACATGTATGGCGGCCCACCACCTCTCTTTGCACACACACACACACACACACACAGAAGCGCGCGCGTCCTATTGTCTGTCAAATTTGCAACACTGAAGGACTTCTGGTATTATCTTGAAACTTACAGGATATGTACAACAGGCTGGGACACGCCAATGATTAATATGTCAGTGAAAATGCGCATCCAGTTTCGGAGCAGCGCCGTCTGAGCTGTCCGGTCTTGGGTATAAAGAACTGGCTTAAACGATATGCTTTAATCAGTGAAGATCCGATACTGAATCGAAAAGGTGTTTCTTGTGGTTCACTATGTCCTGTCGCCGAAGCAGGTCGCAATATGAACACCTGGCGGACTTTGAGCGAGGATGCACTGTTGGGATGAGCGAAGCTGGATTTTTCTACCGGAAAATTGCATCTCGTACGGAACGAAACGTCAGTACAGAGATGCAAACGTGGCGTCAGTGAACAGATGAAGCTCGGATGCACAGAATAGAACGCAAAATCGCACGACTGCAGGGGATGACAAACACCTCTACCGTATGACAGTGACCGATCGCACAACAACATGCATGGTGTTAACGCAGCAGTAGCATTGTCAGAGGTCAGGCTTTCTCCTCTAGCACAGTTCGACGCCGTCTGCTTAACAGAGAACTGGCCACTAGCAGCCCATTGCTGCGGATTCCTTTGACCCTCAACAACAGACACCTCAGGCTGCTACGGGATCTCAAACACACACATTAGTAAGCTGACTGGCAACAGGTAGTGTTTTCTGACGAGTCACGATTCAACTTGTTGCACCATGATAGTCGCATACGTGTTGGAAGATATCGTGGTGAACGGCACCTTGCAGATTGATATCGGCCCAACGCCAAGCCTCATGGTTTGGGGCGTCATTGGGTTCAATTCGCGATCTTAAATTATGCGAATTGAGGAAACCCTCAACAGCCAGTGAGACATCAGGGATAATTTAAAGGCAGAGGTGATACCCTTTCTTCAGATTTGTCCTGGGGCTATATTCCATCAGGACAATGCTCGGCCATATGTGGTCCGGAATGTCCAAGACTTCTTCCATGTACGTCAGATGCCGCATTTTCCATGGCCTGCACGTTCGCCGGATATGTCTCCAATCGAACATGTCAGGAACATGGTAGCGAAGCGACTGGCTCATCAAGTACCTCCGCCGGTCACTACAAATGAACTCTGGTCTCGCGTAGAAGCAGGTTATTCCCCACGACGATATCTAAAACCTCTTCCATTCAATGCCACGCCGTATAGAGGCTGTTATTGTTGCTTGAGGTGGCTTTACACGATGCTGAGTTTTAAAGCAAACACACTTGTATATCTCTACAAATGTCATCAGTTATCTCCTGTTACATGAGCAATCTGTGATATCAATTTCATTTGAATAGCGCTATTCTGTCTTGGAGTTGCAATTTTTACAAACAGTAGTTACTACAGGGGATGCACAACGAAACGAAACAGACGGGCTTAGGACACACCAATTTATTAGTACGGTGTAGGGCCTCCTTTGGAGGCCAGTACAGCTTCAGTTCGTCGTGGAAAGGACCGATACAAGTCTTGTAGAGCGACCAGAGGATTTGAAGTCATTTCACTTGCAGAAAGGTGGCTAGTTCACGACGTAGTGCTGGAGGAGGAAAACGCTTCCTCACTTGCTCCTCCAGAAACCCCCTCTCCTCCCCAGAGTGGCTCAATAATGTTCAAGTCGTGTGACTGTGCAGGCCGTAACGGATATTCAGCCTCACTTTCATGCTCAGTAAACCACTCTTCTACCAGTTTGGCTACGTGTATCGTTGTTTCATTATCCAGATATATGGCACCACCGTCAGGGTATAATGTTTGAACTACTGGGTGCACCTGGTCCTCCAGAATTGTCCGCTAGCTCTTGGCATTGATGTGCTTCTCAAGAACAATCAGCGGGAAGAGAGGCTGCCACGATATTGCTGCCCAAACCATCACCTATCCACCTCCGTGCTTCACTGTGGGCAATAGACAGTCCGGGTTGCAAGCCTGTGAGGGATGACTCCACACGTAAACACTCCCGGTTGTTGGAAAGACAGTGAAGGACGATTCGTCGGAGAACAGTACACCTTTAACGTTTTCCAACGTCCACGATTTGCGCTGCTGGCACCATTGTAACGGACGTTTGGCATTCGCACTAGTGATCCAGGATTTGGCGATAGCAACACGACCGTGAATGTTGACCCGATGAAGCTTCCGACGAACAGTTTTGATGGAAACAGGGGAGTCGCGGCGCGTATTCAATTCCGCGGTGAGTTGAGCAGCTGTGATTTTATATTTTTTGGCTACCATCGGTGTTGGCACCAGGACGTTCCTGTCAGAGAGCTTCCTCTTACTTCGATTGTTACTCCTGTTGGATATGCTTTTTCTCTCTTGCTGGTATGCCGACATGACCCTGGATACCGTGGCTCACGATAAAGCACAATGATTTGCTGTCTTGAACACGAATGCACCGACGAGACGTGCATAAACAATCTGTCCTCTTTGAAACTTGGATATGCCTCCCATTATGTTGTGTGGATCGCGCTTTTTGACCTCCTGCTGTGCTACTGCTCTGCTAACGCAACCTTCACACTCCGCTCTCGTTGAACGACTGCGAAATAGATGCAGGTTAGCCACCAAGTACACAGCAGCGTGACACGTGAGGTGTTATTTGCGCACGTGTTTCAGTTTCGTCGTCCACCCCTGTATATACAGTCAAACCCCTATTTAATGGAATGCGATTTAACGAATTCCGCGATTTTACGTACATTTTTTTGTGGTCAGGACGCAACCACATTGAAATTCATGCTTGGCGTTTCCCGATTGAATGAACACATTTCCTCAATTTAGCGAACATTTTTTCTTTTTTCTTTAAACCACCAAACTATGTTAACCAGCGTTTTCACGTTAAAAGCCAGCTAGAAAGAGAGCTTTGCGTAACAAGAAAATTCTACGCATGCAGTTAACCAGCGTTGCAAAGAACACCATCTGCGACACAGCTTGACGGAATCATAAATCAGTTCGCCTTTCCTCCGACTATCAAGCGTAAGCTTCTCACAGGGAAAAGCAAATGACCAGCAAATTCCAAAGGAGCGTAACGTTTTCTTGCATGGGTGGGAAGCTGGAAAATGAAAGGCTGTATGGGGGATGAAATCTAGACTACCCTGGGAATTCTTGTTTTCAGCTACAGACGGAACAGTAACACTCTGTGAAGTCAGGGATACACATGATACGTACGCATTCCTGAACCTCTGGAATTCTTAGCCAATCGCCCTTTTTTTTTCTTCTCAGTGTTAAATCTACAGCTCAAATTAAGCAGCACATCACGTTTACGGACAAAGTTTTGATGAACACAAGTAGCACTAGAAAAGCTAGTCACGGAAAGAAAGAGAACATAGCCACTGAAAGAAAGACAACATAGCTGCTTACGTATTGTATTACGAACACTAGCTTAATTTGAATGTTTCATTCGAAAGGTTTCCTCGATTTAGCGAATTCCGCGATTTTACATACAAGTTTGTTGGTCCCTTGAAGTTCGTTAAATCGAGGCTTGACTGTATATAACTGCTGATGTTTTCACTGAATCAAAAACCATTTCATAATGAATCCGTAAAAGCCATACATATTGGAAGTAATTATTCTCCCATTCTTTCATTTAGTTCTCTCAGCACAATAGTGCTGGATTCAGGAGTGGCTGCAAAACTATAGATCATATCCATGTACTGAAAGAACTAATTGAAAAAAATGAGGGCATACGTACTCCCAACATGTATGGCTTTCATTGATTATTCCGTGAAAACATCAGCGGTTATAATGTCTTTGAAACCCTGCGGAATTGAGGATGCATGCACATTAGCGTTATTAATAACATCTATGAAAATGCAAGAACAGAGTTCGACTATTTTGGGATACACCAGCAGTAAAAATTGAAAAGGGAGTGAGACAAGGTGATACCATATCTCTCAAGCTCTTCAATACCACATTGCAGAGTGCCTTTCAATCACTGAACTGGAAAAACAAGTAGATAAATATTAATGGAGATTATTTAACTTACCTTCGTTTTGCTGACGACAAAGTCAATATTTCAACTACCCCCTCAGAGCTGCAGCGTATGGTCCAGGAACTCGGTGACGAGAGTAAAGAAGTGTAATTAGAATTGTACGTTCAGAAGACAAAACTGATTTACAATGCTTTTACAAGAAATAAAGGTTTATCGATTGATGGGGAAAAGTTGAAAGTGACCAATACCTACAATTACTCTAGGCAACAGATATCGAGCGAGGGTTAGGTGGATAAAGAAATTAATTATTATGTAAAACTTGGTTCGAAAACGTTTAGAAGAAACAGTTTAAGTTTCAAGAGCAATATGCCATTACGTCTTAAAAGACAAATATTCAATCAGTGTACCCTTTGAGTTCTTCCAAACGGAGCAGGGACTTGGACTTCAACTAAAAAAAGACGTACCAAGCATACAGACAGCTGAAAGAAGTA
This sequence comes from Macrothele yani, assembly GCA_039090855.1. Taxonomy (NCBI): domain Eukaryota; kingdom Metazoa; phylum Arthropoda; class Arachnida; order Araneae; family Macrothelidae; genus Macrothele; species Macrothele yani. Next base: position 111,843,899 of record CM077011.1, read on the forward strand.
TGGAGATATACATGTTTAGCCCAACAGATGCTTGAAAAAGCGAAGTGTAAAATAAATTTTATGCTATTTCCGACTTTATCTGTAGAAAACGATCATTAACTTAGCACAATGGTGAAAAAAATCGGAATGTGGAATACGCAGTAGCCCTGTGACGTAAATTGTACAATAGAGATATGCGAACATAAAACTTACATGGTGGATCGGCCTTGCAAGCAGCAATTGCGATAACCACGACGGAAATGATAATGTGCAGCTTCATGATTTCGCTGACTTGGAACGCGTGTTCAAATAAAGAAAATGAACGTTACTTCCTCCAAGCAGCAGTTCATATATTGTGTATATATATATGATTCTGTGCAACTCGGAAGTGCGGGGTTTCCATCCTGTTGCAATAACGCAAAGTGTGCTTCTCTAAAGGCGCAGCACAAATGTCAAATTGAAAAAAAATAAGACGATAGAAATGGTAGCAAATAAGCCCAAAATATTTAACACCAAATAACAGATGAAATTTAAACTAAACAAAGCGCTGAGGAAGGACGAAATATTTGTTTTGGGGTTTTGTTATAATGATTTAATTAAAAAATACTCACAAGGGAAGCCTTTCAACTGCCGTTCTCCGAAATTAAAGAAACGTGGTCAGGAGATAAGGGCAAAAACCAATGGGTGTATTTCTGTTTTGGCCCAAATGAACTGACAAAGGTGAACGAGTGGTCTGAAAATGGCCTTAGAGCACAAGTGGGAAAAATCATCTAACATGTGTTGTGGTGCATGATATGCAACCCCAAATATCAACTACATCCCCATGATTCAAAATAAGCTCATGTCATACAAAAAGCAAAAAAAACCCTTTATTACAGGTGTAAATGAACATTTGTGGCTTTGAACACATGACAAAAGCAAAGTAATTTGGCACAATGAGAACAACGCAAGATCCCAAAGTTATCACAGAACTGAAATGACATTGATGTCTGAAAAACAAATACGTTGAACGTTATCAAAAGAAGCGCCATCACTTTTACAGTAACCAATTTTCATCCACGGATATAACATGTTGAATTTTTCTGACTGCCATTAATTGTTTGTTGATACGTTCAATGATTTTCTCCACTTGTGCTCTACGGCCATTTTCAGACCACTCGTTCACCTTTGCCAGTTCATTTAGACCAAAAAGGAAATACACACAATGGCTTTTGCCCTTACTACTATCTCCTGGCCACGTTTCTACAATTTTGGAGAGTGACAGTTGAAAGGCTTCCCTTGTCAATAGACAAAACATTACAGATAGGGGTAATGGACATTTGACATGGGCATCCCCTGCGCAGAGTGGAACAGACTAAAATCTAACGGAGGCGATAAATAGGCAGACATCGGGGCTTCCCAGTAGTGTATCGGAATCGACGGAGGTGGGTAAACATGAAGATCTGAGCAACTTTGACGCATTGTTAGTGCAAGACAGGTGGTCTTTCTATCACTCAAGAGGTAAGAAGCCTGTGGTTCCAGAGAGCAACCGTATCAAGGATGTACCGCGGGTATAGTACTGACGGACCACCAGCTTCCAGAGAGCAAGCCCTGGCCGACGACATGCCATTGATGACTGGGGTCGACGTAGACTATCAAGGCTCGTACGGACAGACGGCATGGCAACACCGGCGCAAATCACATCCAGTTTAAATGTCTGAAGCCCAATTACCGTCAACGAGCGAACTGTACTGCGTACGCTGCGTACTCTGGGCTATGGGAGCCGACGACCTCCTACGTGCCACTGTTGACTACTCCTCATCTGAAATTACGCCTCGCCTGGTGCCGGAACATCGAAACTGGACCTCTGTATACTGGTCCCATCTGAAATTACGCCTCGCCTCATCTGAAATTACGCCTTGCCTGGTGCCGGAACATCGAAACTGGACCTCTGTATACTGGTCCCGTCTGAAATTACGCCTCGCCTGGTGCCGGAACATCGAAACTGGACCTCTGTATACTGGTCCCATCTGAAATTACGCCTCTCCTCATCTGAAATTACGCCTTGCCTGGTGCCGGAACATCGAAACTGGACCTCTGTATACTGGTCCCGTCTGAAATTACGCCTCTCCTCATCTGAAATTACGCCTCGCCTGGTGCCGGAACATCGAAACTGGACCTCTGTATACTGGTCCCATCTGAAATTACGCCTCGCCTCATCTGAAATTACGCCTCGCCTGGTGACGGAACATCGAAACTGGACCTCTGTATACTGGTCCCGTCTGAAATTACGCCTCTCCTCATCTGAAATTACGCCTCGCCTGGTGCCGGAACATCGAAACTGGACCTCTGTATACTGGTCCCATCTGAAATTACGCCTCGCCTCATCTGAAATTACGCCTCGCCTGGTGACGGAACATCGAAACTGGACCTCTGTATACTGGTCCCGTCTGAAATTACGCCTCTCCTCATCTGAAATTACGCCTCGCCTGGTGACGGAACATCGAAACTGGACCTCTGTATACTGGTCCCGTCTGAAATTACGCCTCTCCTCATCTGAAATTACGCCTCGCCTGGTGACGGAACATCGAAACTGGACCTCTGTATACTGGTCCCATCTGAAATTACGCCTCGCCTCATCTGAAATTACGCCTCGCCTGGTGACGGAACATCGAAACTGGACCTCTGTATACTGGTCCCGTCTGAAATTACGCCTCTCCTCATCTGAAATTACGCCTCGCCTGGTGCCGGAACATCGAAACTGGACCTCTGTATACTGGTCCCATCTGAAATTACGCCTCGCCTCATCTGAAATTACGCCTCGCCTGGTGACGGAACATCGAAACTGGACCTCTGTATACTGGTCCCATCTGAAATTACGCCTCGCCTCATCTGAAATTACGCCTCGCCTGGTGCCGGAACATCGAAACTGGACCTCTGTATACTGGTCCCGTCTGAAATTACGCCTCGCCTCATCTGAAATTACGCCTTGCCTGGTGCCGGAACATCGAAACTGGACCTCTGTATACTGGTCCCGTCTGAAATTACGCCTCTCCTCATCTGAAATTACGCCTCGCCTGGTGCCGGAACATCGAAACTGGACCTCTGTATACTGGTCCCATCTGAAATTACGCCTCGCCTCATCTGAAATTACGCCTCGCCTGGTGACGGAACATCGAAACTGGACCTCTGTATACTGGTCCCGTCTGAAATTACGCCTCTCCTCATCTGAAATTACGCCTCGCCTGGTGCCGGAACATCGAAACTGGACCTCTGTATACTGGTCCCATCTGAAATTACGCCTCTCCTCATCTGAAATTACGCCTTGCCTGGTGCCGGAACATCGAAACTGGACCTCTGTATACTGGTCCCGTCTGAAATTACGCCTCTCCTCATCTGAAATTACGCTTTGCCTGGTGCCGGAACATCGAAACTGGACCTCTGTATACTGGTCCCGTCTGAAATTACGCCTCTCCTCATCTGAAATTACGCCTCGCCTGGTGCCGGAACATCGAAACTGGACCTCTGTATACTGGTCCCATCTGAAATTACGCCTCTCCTCATCTGAAATTACGCTTTGCCTGGTGCCGGAACATCGAAACTGGACCTCTGTATACTGGTCCCGTCTGAAATTACGCCTCTCCTCATCTGAAATTACGCCTCGCCTGGTGCCGGAACATCGAAACTGGACCTCTGTATACTGGTCCCATCTGAAATTACGCCTCGCCTCATCTGAAATTACGCCTCGCCTGGTGCCGGAACATCGAAACTGGACCTCTGTATACTGGTCCCGTCTGAAATTACGCCTCTCCTCATCTGAAATTACGCCTTGCCTGGTGCCGGAACATCGAAACTGGACCTCTGTATACTGGTCCCGTCTGAAATTACGCCTCTCCTCATCTGAAATAACGCCTCGCCTGGTGCCGGAACATCGAAACTGGACCTCTGTATACTGGTCCCATCTGAAATTACGCCTCTCCTCATCTGAAATTACGCCTTGCCTGGTGCAGGAACATCGAAACTGGACCTCTGTATACTGGTCCCGTCTGAAATTACGCCTCTCCTGATCTGAAATTACGCCTCGCCTGGTGCCGGAACATCGAAACTGGACCTCTGTATACTGGTCCCGTCTGAAATTACGCCTCTCCTCATCTGAAATTACGCCTCGCCTGGTGCCGGAACATCGAAACTGGACCTCTGTATACTGGTCCCATCTGAAATTACGCCTCTCCTCATCTGAAATTACGCCTTGCCTGGTGCCGGAACATCGAAACTGGACCTCTGTATACTGGTCCCGTCTGAAATTACGCCTCTCCTCATCTGAAATTACGCCTCGCCTGGTGCCGGAACATCGAAACTGGACCTCTGTATACTGGTCCCATCTGAAATTACGCCTCTCCTCATCTGAAATTACGCCTTGCCTGGTGCCGGAACATCGAAACTGGACCTCTGTATACTGGTCCCATCTGAAATTACGCCTCGCCTCATCTGAAATTACGCCTTTGCCTGGTGCCGGAACATCGAAACTGGACCTCTGTATACTGGTCCCGTCTGAAATTACGCCTCGCCTGGTGCCGGAACATCGAAACTGGACCTCTGTATACTGGTCCCATCTGAAATTACGCCTCTCCTCATCTGAAATTACGCCTTGCCTGGTGCCGGAACATCGAAACTGGACCTCTGTATACTGGTCCCGTCTGAAATTACGCCTCTCCTCATCTGAAATTACGCTTTGCCTGATGCCGGAACATCGAAACTGGACCTCTGTATACTGGTCCCATCTGAAATTACGCCTCTCCTCATCTGAAATTACGCCTTGCCTGGTGCCGGAACATCGAAACTGGACCTCTGTATACTGGTCCCGTCTGAAATTACGCCTCTCCTCATCTGAAATTACGCTTTGCCTGGTGCCGGAACATCGAAACTGGACCTCTGTATACTGGTCCCATCTGAAATTACGCCTCTCCTCATCTGAAATTACGCCTTGCCTGGTGCCGGAACATCGAAACTGGACCTCTGTATACTGGTCCCGTCTGAAATTACGCCTCTCCTCATCTGAAATTACGCCTCGCCTGGTGCCGGAACATCGAAACTGGACCTCTGTATACTGGTCCCATCTGAAATTACGCCTCGCCTCATCTGAAATTACGCCTCGCCTGGTGACGGAACATCGAAACTGGACCTCTGTATACTGGTCCCGTCTGAAATTACGCCTCTCCTCATCTGAAATTACGCCTCGCCTGGTGCCGGAACATCGAAACTGGACCTCTGTATACTGGTCCCATCTGAAATTACGCCTCTCCTCATCTGAAATTACGCCTTGCCTGGTGCCGGAACATCGAAACTGGACCTCTGTATACTGCTCCCGTCTGAAATTACGCCTCTCCTCATCTGAAATTACGCTTTGCCTGGTGCCGGAACATCGAAACTGGACCTCTGTATACTGGTCCCGTCTGAAATTACGCCTCTCCTCATCTGAAATTACGCCTCGCCTGGTGCCGGAACATCGAAACTGGACCTCTGTATACTTGTCCCATCTGAAATTACGCCTCTCCTCATCTGAAATTACGCCTTGCCTGGTGCCGGAACATCGAAACTGGACCTCTGTATACTGGTCCCGTCTGAAATTACGCCTCTCCTCATCTGAAATTACGCCTCGCCTGGTGCCGGAACATCGAAACTGGACCTCTGTATACTGGTCCCATCTGAAATTACGCCTCGCCTCATCTGAAATTACGCCTCGCCTGGTGACGGAACATCGAAACTGGACCTCTGTATACTGGTCCCATCTGAAATTACGCCTCTCCTCATCTGAAATTACGCCTTGCCTGGTGCCGGAACATCGAAACTGGACCTCTCTGGTCCCATCTGAAATTACGCCTCTCCTCATCTGAAATTACGCCTCGCCTGGTGCCGGAACATCGAAACTGGACCTCTGTATACTGGTCCCATCTGAAATTACGCCTCGCCTCATCTGAAATTACGCCTCGCCTGGTGCCGGAACATCGAAATTGGACCTCTGTATACTGGTCCCATCTGAAATTACGCCTTGCCTGGTGCCGGAACATCGAAACTGGACCTCTGTATACTGGTCCCATCTGAAATTACGCCTCTCCTTATCTGAAATTACGCCTTGCCTGGTGCCGGAACATCGAAACTGGACCTCTGTATACTGGCCCCATCTGAAATTACGCCTCTCCTCATGTGAAATTACGCCTCTCCTCATCTGAAATTACGCCTTGCCTGGTGCCAGAACATCGAAACTGGACCTCTGTATACTGGTCCCATCTGAAATTACGCCTCTCCTCATCTGAAATTACACCTCGCCTGGTGCCGGAACATCGAAACTGGACCTCTGTTTACTGGTCCCATCTGAAATTAAGCCTCTCCTCATCTAAAATTACGCCTCGCCTGGTGCCGGAACATCGAAACTGGACCTCTGCATACTGGTCCTATCTGAAATTACGCCTCTCCTCATCTGAAATTACGCCTCGCCTGGTGCCGGAACATCGAAACTGGACCTCTGAATACTGGTCCCATCTGAAATTACGAATCGCTTCATCTGAAATTACGCCTCGCCTGGTGCCGGAACATCGAAACTGGACCTCTGTATACTGGTCCCGTCTGAAATTACGCCTCTCCTCATCTGAAATTACGCCTCGCCTGGTGCCGGAACATCGAAACTGGACCTCTGTATACTGGTCCCATCTGAAATTACGCCTCTCCTCATCTGAAATTACGCCTTGCCTGGTGCCGGAACATCGAAACTGGACCTCTGTATACTGGTCCCGTCTGAAATTACGCCTCTCCTCATCTGAAATTACGCCTCGCCTGGTGCCGGAACATCGAAACTGGACCTCTGTATACTGGTCCCATCTGAAATTACGCCTCTCCTCATCTGAAATTACGCCTTGCCTGGTGCCGGAACATCGAAACTGGACCTCTGTATACTGGTCCCATCTGAAATTACGCCTCGCCTCATCTGAAATTACGCCTTGCCTGGTGCCGGAACATCGAAACTGGACCTCTGTATACTGGTCCCGTCTGAAATTACGCCTCGCATGGTGCCGGAACATCGAAACTGGACCTCTGTATACTGGTCCCATCTGAAATTACGCCTCTCCTCATCTGAAATTACGCCTTGCCTGGTGCCGGAACATCGAAACTGGACCTCTGTATACTGGTCCCGTCTGAAATTACGCCTCTCCTCATCTGAAATTACGCTTTGCCTGATGCCGGAACATCGAAACTGGACCTCTGTATACTGGTCCCATCTGAAATTACGCCTCTCCTCATCTGAAATTACGCCTTGCCTGGTGCCGGAACATCGAAACTGGACCTCTGTATACTGGTCCCGTCTGAAATTACGCCTCTCCTCATCTGAAATTACGCTTTGCCTGGTGCCGGAACATCGAAACTGGACCTCTGTATACTGGTCCCATCTGAAATTACGCCTCTCCTCATCTGAAATTACGCCTTGCCTGGTGCCGGAACATCGAAACTGGACCTCTGTATACTGGTCCCGTCTGAAATTACGCCTCTCCTCATCTGAAATTACGCCTCGCCTGGTGCCGGAACATCGAAACTGGACCTCTGTATACTGGTCCCATCTGAAATTACGCCTCGCCTCATCTGAAATTACGCCTCGCCTGGTGACGGAACATCGAAACTGGACCTCTGTATACTGGTCCCGTCTGAAATTACGCCTCTCCTCATCTGAAATTACGCCTCGCCTGGTGCCGGAACATCGAAACTGGACCTCTGTATACTGGTCCCATCTGAAATTACGCCTCTCCTCATCTGAAATTACGCCTTGCCTGGTGCCGGAACATCGAAACCGGACCTCTGTATACTGGTCCCGTCTGAAATTACGCCTCTCCTCATCTGAAATTACGCTTTGCCTGGTGCCGGAACATCGAAACTGGACCTCTGTATACTGGTCCCGTCTGAAATTACGCCTCTCCTCATCTGAAATTACGCCTCGCCTGGTGCCGGAACATCGAAACTGGACCTCTGTATACTGGTCCCATCTGAAATTGCGCCTCTCCTCATCTGAAATTACGCCTTGCCTGGTGCCGGAACATCGAAACTGGACCTCTGTATACTGGTCCCGTCTGAAATTACGCCTCTCCTCATCTGAAATTACGCCTCGCCTGGTGCCGGAACATCGAAACTGGACCTCTGTATACTGGTCCCATCTGAAATTACGCCTCTCCTCATCTGAAATTACGCCTTGCCTGGTGCCGGAACATCGAAACTGGACCTCTGTATACTGGTCCCATCTGAAATTACGCCTCTCCTCATCTGAAATTACGCCTCGCCTGGTGCCGGAACATCGAAACTGGACCTCTGTATACTGGTCCCATCTGAAATTACGCCTCGCCTCATCTGAAATTACGCCTCGCCTGGTGACGGAACATCGAAACTGGACCTCTGTATACTGGTCCCATCTGAAATTACGCCTCTCCTCATCTGAAATTACGCCTTGCCTGGTGCCGGAACATCGAAACTGGACCTCTGTATACTGGTCCCATCTGAAATTACGCCTCTCCTCATCTGAAATTACGCCTCGCCTGGTGCCGGAACATCGAAACTGGACCTCTGTATACTGGTCCCATCTGAAATTACGCCTCGCCTCATCTGAAATTACGCCTCGCCTGGTGCCGGAACATCGAAATTGGACCTCTGTATACTGGTCCCATCTGAAATTACGCCTTGCCTGGTGCCGGAACATCGAAACTGGACCTCTGTATACTGGTCCCACGTCGTGTGGTCAGATGAATCGCATTTTGAGCTGTACTTAGCTGACGGAAAGGCGCGGGTGCGGCGTCGACAGCATGAGGCCATGGCCCTGTCTTGAGAGATCGGCTCTGTTCAAGACGCTGGTGGCTCTGTCTCTGTCATAATGTGTCTGCTCGTGTGACACATTATGCTCCTTAGTGGGTCTGGAGAGGACTTTCACCGCTGCGCTTTACCAGTATGTGCTGGCTGGTCACCTATGTGCTTTCACGGCCTTCGCGCATCCTGCTTACGATAGTCTGTTTCAGCAAGACAAGGTGGGCGTCAGCCACCCCAACATGGCTCAAGGAACACGCATCGGAGTTTGGAACCATTCAGTGGCCTCCCAAATTATCCGGACTTAGACCTTCGAGGAAGTTTTGTGGAATATAAAATACCCGGACTTAGAACTTTGCGGAAGTTGTGGATAATGCTGTAACAGGCATATCTGGCATTACTTCCAAAAACCTTCCGGCATGTGTTTGAGTCGATGCTTCGGCGTGTACAGGCTGTTATTCGCGCTATAGGGTTCTACGTCAATTCGTCGTGTGCGTCAATTCGTCGACTGCGTCAATTCGTCGACTGCGACGATTCGTCGCGCGTCAATTCGTCGCGCGTCAATTCGTCGCCTACGTCAATTCGTCGCCTACGTCAATTCGTCGCGCGTCAATTCGTCGCGCGTCAATTCGTTGCGCGTCAATTCGTCGACGGCGTCAATTCGTCGCGCGTCAATTCGTCGACCACGACAATTCGTCGCGGACAAATTCGTCGACTACGTCAATTCGTCGCGTTTACAGATTTTGGTTACATACAAAACGAATGCAGGAAAACGTACGATTTCCAACGTCTTGATCCCTGATCAAATTTATAAAGTTTGGCCACGCAGACAGGATAGGAATATTACGTTTTTCTTTGGCACTAAAAATATTAGACGGTAAACGGTTTTTGGAACGAGGCAGGGCCCGGTTGGTCAGAGCCCCCCATATACAAAATTTACAGAATTTTGTATATGGGGGCCCTACAGAATTGCCGTAAAATATAGTTTTCAATTTAGAACTACCAAATTTGGTATATTATCTCATGGTACTCTAACTTAGACGGTAGACGGTTTTTGGAACGGGTCAGGGGTCCGGTTGGTCAGAGCCCCCATACACAAAATATTCGTAAGATCTACAGTTCTCAATTCAGAAACACCAAATCAGGTATCCTATCTCATAGTACTCTAACTTAGACGGTAGTCGGTTTTTGGAACGGGTCAAGGCCCGGGGAGTCAGAGCCCCCCCTACATACAAAATTTTCGTAAAATCTAGTTTTCATTTCAGAACCATCAAATTTGGTATCATGAAAGTCTAACTTAGACGCTAGACGGTTTTTGGAAGGGGTTGGAGCCTGCGGGGTCGGAGCCCCCCCCTCATAAAAAAATTTCGTAAAATCTACAGTTTTCATCTTAGAACCACCAAATTTGGTATACTATCTTATGGTACTCTAACTTAGACGGCCGACCGTTTTTGGAACGGGTCAAGGCCCGGGGGGGTCAGAGCCCCCCACATACAAAATTTTCTTAAAAACTACAGTTTTCAATTCAGAACCACCTAATCTGGTATACTATCTCATGGTACTCTAACTTAGACGCTAGACGGTGTTTGGAAGGGGTTGGACCCGGGGGTCAGACCCCCCCGAATAATTTTTTTTGTAAAATCTACAGTTTTCAATTTAGAACCACCAAATTTGGTATACTATCTCATGGTACTCTAACTTAGACAGTAGACCGTTTTTGGAACGGATCAAGGCCCGGGGGTCAGAGCCCCCACATACAAAATTTTCTTAAAAACTACAGTTTTCAATTCAGAACCACCAAATCTGGTATACTATCTAATGGTACTCTAACTTAGACGCTAGACGATTTTTTGAAGGGGTTGCAGCCCGGGGGTAAGGGCCCCTCATATAAAAATTCGCAAAATCTACATTTCAAAATTGCCTTTATTCTTCAGTAAAATAACATTTCTATGTACATGACAATGGAATTCTGCCAATAAATACAGCGGTATATACATCAGCTGGAAAGTTCCAGTGAAACGTAAAACAAAATATTGTTAAAATCATAAAAAAAATTATTTCGCCACGTAGGGCGAAGGAGAGGCAGACAATAAAGCACGAGCGATACAAACGAAAATGTTTTCCTACAGTATTGTAGACAGGGCAAGACATGATTCTATACTATGCACAAATTCCAATTAAGCATTACTACCATACTAAAGATTAAACATTAGGTACTAATTCACAGAAATGCAACAGTGATGCTACATTCAAAATTTACAACATATGTACAGAAGTATTCAGTGACAAGGGGAAATAACGCTAAATGTACTCAGAAGGGCATCTTGTTACATTATATTATACACACAGTGACTAATATTTAAAAATAATATTCAACATAATGAAGGGGACATTGCGTGGGCAGTAAACTGTGCAGAAGGAAGAATTATATACAACAACATAAAACCCAACATCATCGAAGAGAACATGGGAAACATGGTGAGCTATCTTCAATGGCACATTAAAACAGAAAAATCACAAATAGCGAAGCACCAAAATTAATACGTAAAAACATGATTTGTTACAGTGAACGTGGGCGACAACAAAAATCCCACTTATAGGTTGAGATGTAACTACAAATTGTGGATATGGAACCACCCAGCCGATTGGGCCCAAGTGGATTGAAAAACGCTATCGGTGTTTGTTGAGGCAGCACGAGAGTGCTCCATTTGGAGGCGAGTGGTTAACCGTGCTAGGAAGCGTCTCGGAATGCTAGCACTTGCCTCCTGAGGAAGTGGAATAAGAGCAGGGAAGCGTTGTTGAAGATGGAAAGCATAGACAGTGAACTTCACAAGAAGAAAAATATAACGGCACACAGGAGGCAAGTGAGTAGGTGGATGCTTAGTTTGGAGTAGCCAAGCATATGCAAGAAATGGTAACGATCGAGCACAAATTCGATCAGCAAGACGAAATGCTGTGTTTAGGACTGGCAGGAGAACGGGGCAGAATAGGTATTGATGTTGGACGTCGCTGACTTCAGGGCAAAAGGAGCACTGCGGAGAGGTGAGAAGGGTCATGCGAAACAGTACTGATGGGGCGGGGAGACGAAGGTGAAGAAATTGCCAATGGACATTGAGTTCAAGAGGGGAGGAAAGGGCAGAGGTAGATGCTGTCCAGATGGCGGGGAGAACAGAAGGAGGAGCAGAATGAACAGAAAGTGGAAGTGCGGGAGGGGAAAGAAGAAGCCAATAAAGATAAGAGGAGGAGAGAGAAGTAACTAGAACCGGGGAGCTACGAATGAGGAGAAAGAACGGTAGGGAAAGAGGAGCAGAGGGGACCGAGAAGAGACCATCAGGTGAAGCGAGGAGTGGAAAGAGGCTCCAAAGCGCTGTGCGAAGAAGAAGATATTCGTTAGCAAGAGTAATGGTTGGAGATAGAAACAGGGAAGAAAGAGGTCTCCAGGTTAGATCAGAAGTTACGAGAGAACGGACAGTTATCACACCAGAGCGGATCCAATGAGGAAAGTAAAAGTAAGGGAGGTTAGGAATGTGAATAAGAGAAGAGAAGAAGAGAGGTTCATCTAGGAGATCAAGAGTTGAAGAAGGAAATGAACGGAGAAGAGGAAGTACTACAGTTTTCAATTTAGAAACACCAAATTTGGTATACTATCTCATGGTACTCTAACTTAGTCGGCAGACCGTTTTTGGAACGGGTCAAGGCCCGGGGGTCAGAGCCCCCACATACAAAATTTTCTTAAAAACTACAGTTTTCAATTCAGAACCACCTAATCTGGTATACTATCTAATGGTACTCTAATTTAGACGCTAGACGGTTTTTGGAAAGGGTTGGAGCCCGGGGGTCAGACCACCCCCCGAATAAAAACTTATGAGTAAAATCTACAGTTTTCAATTTAGAACCACCAAATTCGGTATAATATCTCATGGTACTCTAACTTATACGGTAGACCGTTTTTGGAACAGGTCAAGGCCCGGGGGTCGGAGCCCCTCTACAGTTTTCAATTAAGAACCATTAAGTATGGTATCATGAAACTAAAACTTAGACGCTAGACGGTTTGTGGGAGGGTTGGAGCCCGGGTGTGAGAGCCCCCCCCCCCCCGTCACAAAAATTTCGTAAAATCTACAGTTTTCAATTTAGAACCACCGAATCTGGTATACTATCTCATGGTACTCTAACTTAGACGGTAGACCGTGTTTGGATCGGGTCAAGACCAGGGGGTCAGAGACCCACCATAATTTTTTCGTAAAATATACAGTTTTCAATTCAGAACCATCAAATATGATATCATGAAACTCTAACTTAGACGCTAGACGGTTTTGGGAAGGGGTTGGAGCCCCCGCTTCCCATAAAAAATTCGTAAAATCTACAGTTTTCAATTTAGAACTACCAGATTTGGTATACTATCTCATGGTATTCTAACTTCGACGGTAGACCGCTTTTGGAACGGGTCAAGGCCCGGGGGTGAAAGCCCCCTACATACAAAATTTTCTGAAAAACTACAGTTTTCAATTCAGAACCACCAGATCTGGTATACTATCTCATGGTACTCTAACTTAGACGCTAGACGATTTTGGAAGGGGTTGCAGATTTTTTTTTGTGAAGGGGGTAAAGACCCCTTTCATAAAAAAATCGCAAAATCTAGTTTTCAATTTAGAACCACCAAATTTGGTATACTATCTCATGGTACTTTAACTTAGACTGTCGACGGTTTTTGGGACGGGTCAGGGCCCTGGGGGTCGGAGCCCCCTCCCCGCCCCGCACACACACCCAGACATACAACATTTTCTTAAAAACTACAGTTTTCAATTCAGAACCACCAAATTTGGTATCATGAAACTCTAACTTAGACGCTAGACGGTTTTTGGAAGGGGTTGGAACCCCGGGGTGAGAGCCCCTCCCACTCCTCATAAAAATTTCGTAAAATCTACAGTTTTCAATTTAGGACAACCAGATTTGGTATACTACTTATGGTTATCTAACTTAGACGGTAGACGGTTTTTGGAAGGGGTCGGGGCCCGGGTCAAGGTAGCCCCATGCAAACTTTTCGTAAAAAGTTCCTTTTTTTACTTTTAAGAATACCCTATCTACGTTCTAAGGCGCTCTTTGGCCCTTTGAAGGCCTTGCACCATAAACCATCAAAGAACCAACTAACCAACCTACGGTCTAAGTTAGGGACTGTAGATAACAATAAAGTGCAAAAATATGCGTTTAATGGTGTATTAAAAACACAAATCTATATAGTTTTGCTTTCACTACCAACGAGCGGCTTATCAGGAAGAAATATAATGTAATGTAAACAGAGAGTTCCAGATATTCAAAATTCAAAACGGTAAGAAAAAGATGATCAATGCCAATGTGAAGTCGTATGCATGCGACATCACATAGGTACATTGCATTTCTGTGTCGCGGGATTCACAGAAGCACACGCCAGATGTACGGCAGTTCTAAAGATGTCTCCTAGAAGGTAAGTATTCCCATTCCTTTTTCTTTCTTTTTTGTTTCGCAAAATTAAATTAACTAAATCAAAAAAAATTAAAATAAGTTTACTGGAAAATTGCAGGAATATCTTTTTCATTCATTAACTTTCACCCGCTGAACTTGGTGATTTCACAAATAGTAATATGTGCCTGGCAAATAACTGGTATCCCTGCTAGTACAAATTATATTAATGATTTACTTGCGTCCAGTTCAATCTAGTATGTCCATAAGAGCGTTTGGGGCCGTATGAAAAATGCATTTCAACGTGTGCCGCTACGGCGGCGGAGTGATCTAGGCGCTGGCTTCTGACCACTTGTCGAGAAGGATCCTGGTTCAAATCCCGGTGAATCATGGACGTTGTGCTTGACTTCTGGCACTGGCTGACCCTTCCCAGGAACCAGTGGCCCAAAATTGGGAACGTCCGACTGCTTATAGCCCACTGAATTGATCACGGTGGTCGCTAACCCCCCCCCCCCCAAAAAAAAAAGATTGCGACGTGTCCATTGCTATTTGTTGTGGACCGTACAAAAAGTATGTTTTTGATATCAACGTGTCCACTTCCATGTAGGCTGGCCATAAAATGTTAGAGGACCGTACAAAATTGCACTTTTGTTTTCACCTTGTCAGCGCTTCGGTATATGGTTGAAGTATACGTATATATAGTTGGGCCATTTCAGCGCGTAGTTTGGTTTATATAGAAAATCAAGATAATGTTACATTTTTACTCAGCTACAACACATTAATACCAAAGGCTATTTGTTGAAATCTTTAATCCGCCGTGCTCATATTCACAACGTTAACATAACATGTCAAGTTATTAATGTTGCAGTTTTACCCTGCCACAAAACTTTAGTTACAAGACTTAGGCGTAAACTTTTTTAGGAATTTTTAGTCCGACGTATTCATAAGGTTTCGATAACATGCCAAGGTTATCGTACTGCGTTTTGATTGAGGCACAAAAATTAATAAACAGGCCTTAAGCCTTTTTATCAGTTTTCAATCAACCGTGCTCATATACATAAAATTTTCAGAGAAAGTCAAGTTTACTGTGTTGCGCATTTACTCGAGTACAAAACTATAAACAGCCATTAACTTTCACCCGCTGAACTTGGTGATTCCTCAATTCATCCGTTAACAAGTCTTTTAAGTGATTGTATGCTATGGTCATATTGATAATGTTTGATGACAAGTCAGGTTAATGATGTTGTACTTATTAAAGACTTAAAAAGGTGTAGAGGCTAGTAATTATTATTTGAAGTCTAAGTAAAAGCTCATTTTTAACTTGACTCGTCATGAAATCCTTATGAATATGGCATTTATTTTATTTTGTACATTTTACAAAGCGTATGCATTTTTTTTTGGCATTTGTTTTATTTTGTGTTGTACTTGTTACATAGCGTTTCGCATTTTTGTAATGCTTGTGACTGGTGATTGCATTTTGAATTTTCATTTGTTTCACATTTTGGATTGCATTTTGAATTTTTATTTGTTTCACATTTTGGATTACTTTTTGACATTTTATGTTTTTGACATGCTATTTTGAAAATTTTGTCTTTTTTAATTTTGCGTTTTGTTTTACATTCTTGCATCTTCGGCGGAATTACATTCTTGAAAAATTCAAATACAAGTTAGTAAAAGGTATAATTCAATTAGTGAGAAATACCAGCACATTTTAGTAAAGGGTAGAATTATATGAAATTTCTCTTAAAATGTCCAGCATGTTAACATTGTCTCTGTGCACCAAAGAAGTTCGAATTCCTTTTTATCTTGCCAGCGTTTCTCTTCTGGGTGGATTTGTTGGAATCTGTGCTATCACTCTTTCGATTTTAGCCATAGTTGTTCTCTGCTCTTTCGCAATTTCACTGATTATTTCGTACAGTCACAGTTTTTTCTCTCCCAGAATTGTATTCCAGCGTCTGTCTAATCTTTCAAGTTCGTTTTGTGTTCTGGGAAAGCCAAATAAATTGTTCTCACTTACTGACCAAATTGCTGGCGAGAACAGCGGAGGGCTTCTGCTCGGATTTTTTCTTCTGCTTCCACGAAATTTTCCAAGAACATAATTTTCCTCAAACCACTGAACTACAGAATCTGCATATTCTAGTAAAATTGATTTCACTTCTTCAAAAGCAGCTGGAATTTCATCAGATGAAAAAAATGCGAGTGCTTGCAAATGTCTGACTTTGAGAGCAAACTCACTGTTTTCCCTATATTCCAAGGCTATGCCAGAGGATGGATATTCCTCAGGACATTTTTTTCCGAGATGAAACCAACAACATTTGTGTGTGCTGCTTCCAAATTCCTTTTTAGCAGCATTATAACGGTAGCTATTTCAAAATCTATTATTATGCGTATATTGTGGTGCAAGCTGAATATCATAGTCTGATGCATAGTTTTGTAAATCCTACAAAAATACTGTATAATAGTATTATATTCTTTATACTTGCTGGAAAGTAACCCATAAACTAGTGGGACAAGCCTGTGCATCTCTGGATTCGTTTCAACCATAGCATGAATGGAACATAATTGCCTAAAAAGGGTTGGACAAGTTTCAAATGTCCCATCCATAATCCAGAGGGGTGCTTCTTTAAGCTTTCGTAAATAATTCTCTGTTAAAAATAAAATAATTCTTTGATGTCCAAATGCGCTATCTCTGCCAAGAAATTTTGCACCATCTTCTCCTGTAAATTTATTGGGGCATCGATCCGTTCTGAAGTCGTAGGCTCCGCAGGCATGTCTTGGCATGTCTTCTCTTTTTTACAACTTGCCTTAGTGCATCCATATTAGGCATGTAAGCTTCATTTACTGTAGCCATTGACGTTGTCACGGTTTGAATAATTTGTGCAGGGGCTTCGTCCGTATTTCTCGCTCGTTCTTTTATTTGCGCTCTTGCAACAGCAACATCACTTTTCTCCGGTCTTGGAGCATGATTATGTGGTTTCTCATTGCGCATCCTGTGTTCATCTCCAATAAGAATAGTACTAGCAAAGCCAGTACAATTTCCATAATTTCTTTCAATACAGTGACAATACCGTAAATCACCTCGCACTCTGTTATGGCAAAATAAATACCCTTTCCATTTCAGCAAATCATTTTCTTTTTGTGAGTTAACTATTTATGTTGCATTCTTCATCTGCATAGTGCCTTCGGAAAACAATGCACTTTCTCTTTCCAAAATATTTAGAATGATATATTTCCACTATTATCACTTGACAACGCACAACAAAGGTTTCAACAAGCACGTTCTCTGTTCTCCAGTCAACTACGAACTAATGAGCAACCATTCAATAAAACATTCAGAATACAGACAATCACGTGAAGCTTGTTCCTCCAGTTAGGGTTTAAGCGAAGTTCAATATTTTCGTACCTGCGGTCACAAGAAGTGGTTAACTTTAAGGATCGGCATCTTATCTTTTGTTTTTCCAAAACGCAGAGGTACATGTATTTTACATCTGGGACGCTCCAGGCGGGGGATCAACAGATGCGAAGAACCCGGGAGCCAGGTTCCGGAGGCGGTAGCAGGCGCGGACTGGGCAGCTGTACTCTGGGCCGGTAGGCGTCATGCTAATTCTAAAAAATAAATTCAAATTTTTTGTGTTGCACCATGCGTATGAAAGAAAATTGTTATACTGAAAAGACAATTTCTTTACCCCGTAACATATTAAACGAAGCCTACGTCCCTACATGCCAAATGATCTGTAAGCCAAACACAGTTTTTCATGCAACACCTTCCCCGACTTTCTAAGTTCAGATCTGTCTCGTTCGACTTATTTCCTGTACCACCCCTCTCCTTCGCTAATTGCAGTTAATTGCCGTGAAATTGGTGTTTTACGTTGGGGTGTATTGCCGTCTGTCCTGAAGACTATAGTGAAAGCGACGAACCCCAGGGGAAAAGTATTCCATCAAAAGCAACAGAAATCCAATGCGAGAGCAAAACTTTGTTCGTTGGCATTACATCCAAGCAATTTAGGCGAAGTAGGAAGTGTGTTTTTCTACTACGACACCAGAAGATTGTCTCGAATGCTCAGGCAATTACGATACAGATGTGTCCTTAAGACTTCTCTTTCAAGACGTCCAAAGGCCGGCACTAGGGGATGGGGAGGGATACAGTGCGGATGCTCTTTTTTGTTGCAGTTAGAAATTCTTAAGCTCATTCTTCCTTAAAACTTTGCCTGGTTACCAGTAAGTACTGTCTCATGCCTCAACCATTGCACAGATTTGTTGTTTTTGTTTTCATTCTTTGAGTTAACAGCGGGAAAATATCTGAACTGCGTTGTTTCAGTTGGAAATGTTTTTTTTTACTTCAGCAACAGGGCTTCACATATAATTGCAAAATACTTCGATAGAATAAACATACCTTACATAAAGAGTTTGCATGAGAAAATAGATTAATAATAAGAAAATATTCTAAAACCAAAAAAAGAAATTGCGGAGCCGAAAAAGCTAGGTAGAGGAAACAAAAGGCTCTCAGAAAAAGTTCATATTTGAAGAAACCTGTAGTTGCTTAATGAGTAAGTGGTATAACTCAATGCAAAATCATGTGCTGTATTTCAAAAAAAAAATTATAAGCAAGTCGGCATCGTGACTGTCCACAGTTTCCCCTTTTCATCCTGTCGACATTACAATCACCACAGAAAAGAAAAGAACAAAAACATAACAAAAACACCCATAGTAACCACACAAAATGAAATGCCCAAAACATTAAAAAAACTGCAACCACACGAAACAAAATACCCAAAACATGGTAAGAAATTCTGTTGAAAGCACAATGAAGGTATGCGATAGGAGAAATATATGTTTTTAAAACTTAATACAAGTGTCAAAACTGAAATAAAAAGAAAGAAAAAAGAAATATTCCAAATTTCATTGTTACTTTAGATATTTTGACCTGTTGACATTTCGTAAATTGTACTTGCACTCGGTCAAAAAATATTACTTACAAGGACTCTTTAGTAACTTTTAATCGCTGTGGTCGTATTTATAAGGTTTGCATAACAAATCAAGTTAATAATGTTGCGCTTTCACTTAGGCACCAAATGCTAATTATTGGCCTCTAGGCCTAGGCCTTTTAAATAATTTTTGATAAGCGTAACACTCTTAAATTGATTTGTCATGCAAACCTCATATAATCATAGCATTATAAAAATTACTATAAATGCATATGCCTAGGTCTCGGGCGTATCGATTAATGCTTTGTGCTCGAGTAACATTTAAACAGAATTCATTTTATTTTCTATGAAAACTACATAAATATCAGCTCGGAGGACTGAAAACTATCAAAAATATCTAGGCCTAGGGTCTGCTTAATCGTTCCAACCTCAGAAAAGCGCATTCCTAAAATCTTGGACTTCTATGAAAACATTATGAAAATTAGCACGGCACACTGAAAATTGCTAAACAGGCCCAGTCCTAGGGCTTTCTAATTATTGTTTTGTACCTGACTAAAATTGTAACATTATCTTTAGTTCTTACTAGCAGGGGTAACCGGCATTTCCCAGGTAAATATTACTATTTCTAAAATCACCAAGTTCAGCGGGTGAAAGTAAATGAATGAAAAAGCTATTTCCGTAAATTTCCAGGAAACTTATTTTAAATCTTTTGATTTAGTTAATTTAATTATACGAAGCAAAAAAAGAATTTACATTATTTACATTACATTGTATTTCTGCCTGATAAGGCAACCGTTGGTGGTGAAAGCTAACGTTTATTAATTTGTGTTTTTAATACATCATGAACCGGATATTTTTTCACTTTATTGTTATCTACGGCCTCTAACCTAGACCGTAGGTGGGGTAATGGAGTGCTGTATTGGGATGCAGTTCTTAAGAGTAAAAATTGTAATTTTTACGAAACTTCACACCGGGCACCGACCCTTTCCGTCTGCGGTCTAAGTTACAATACAATGAGGTAGTGTACTAAATTTGGTCGTTCTAAATTCGAAACTGTAGGTTTTACAAAAATTGGCAGGGGGGGGCGGCTCTGAATTCCTAACTCCAACGATTTCCAAAAACCGCCTGCATTCTCAGTTAGAGTACCATGACATAGTATACCAAATTTGGTGGTTCTAAATTGAAAACTGTAGATTTTGCGAATTTTTATATGAGGGGGACCTTTCCCCCCCCGGGCTGCAACCCCTTCAAAAAATCGTCGAGCATCTAAGTTAGAGTACCATGCGATAGTATACCAGATTTGGTGGTTCTGAATTGAAAACTGTAGTTTTTAAGAAAATTTTGTATGTGGGGGCTCTGACCCCCGGGCCTTGATCCGTTCCAAAAACGGTCTACTGTCTAAGTTAGAGTACCATGAGATAGTATACCAAATTTGGTGGTTCTAAATTGAAAACTGTAGATTTTACAAAAAAAAATTATTCGGAGGAGGGTCTGACCCCCGGGCTCCAACCCCTTCCAAAAACCGTCTAGCGTCTAAGTTAGAATACCATGAGATAGTATACCAGATTAGGTGGTTCTGAATTGAAAACTGTAGTTTTTAAGTAAATTTTGTATGTGGGGGCTCTGACCCCCGGGCCTGGACCCGTTCCAAAAACGGTCTGCCGTCTAAGTTAGAGAACCATAAGATAGTATACCAAATTTGGTGGTTCTAAGATGAAAACTTTAGATTTTACGAATTTTTTTATGCAGGGGGGGGCCCTACCCCGCGGGCTTGAACCCCTTCCAAAAACCGTCTAGCGTCTAAGTTAGACTTTCATGATACCAAATTTGATGGTTCTGAAATGAAAACTAGATTTTACGAAAATTTTGTATGTAGGGTGGGGGGGCTCTGACTCCACGGGCCTTGACCCGTTCCAAAAACCGACAACCGTCTAAGTTAGAGTACTATGAGATAGGATACCTGATTTGGTGGTTCTGAATTGAAAACTGGGGGCTCTGACCAACCGGGCCCCTGACCCGTTCCAAAAACCGTCTACCGTCTAAGTTAGAGTACCATGAGATAATATACCAAATTTGGTAGTTCTAAATTGAAAACTATATTTTACGGCAATTCTGTAGGGGGGGGGCTCTAACCCCCCCCCCTCTCCAACCGCTTCCCAAAACCGTCTACAGTCTAAGTTAGAATACCACGAGATAGTATACCAGATTTGGTGGTTCTGAATTGAAAACTGTAGATTTCACGAAAATTTTGCATATGGGGGCTCTGACCAACCGGGCCCTGCCTCGTTCCAAAAACCGTTTACCGTCTAATATTTTTAGTGCCAAAGAAAACGTAATATTCCTATCCTGTCTGCGTGTCCAAACTTTATAAATTTGATCAGGGAGCAAGACGTTCGAAATCGTACGTTTTCCTGCATTCGTTTTGTATGTAACCAAAATCTGTAAACGCGACGAATTGACGTAGTCGACGAATTTGTCCGCGACGAATTGACGCATGCGACGAATTGACGCGCGACGAATTGTCGTAGTCGACGAATTGACGCGCGGCGAATTGACGCAGGCGACGAATTGACGTAGTCGACGAATTGACGCACGCGACGAATTGACGTGACACCGCGCTATAGAGGGGGGCCTACACGATATTAAGTAGAAATCTCTAATATTTTGTCTATTGAGTGTACTTTATTCACATTTAGGCGAACGTATCAAACGTCCGTTACACTACTAAAACAGGATATAACTGCGAAAGTCGATCTGCGCGTGCGCAAGCTAAAATGTGACCTCAAGATAGAACGAAAAGCTGAATCTAAAGGGGACTGGTAACTCTTTGTCTAATGTATCTACAGATTATACCCCATCGTATTATACATCATTATAAAGCTGACATCAAAAGCAGGTAACCCCCTTCTGGAGGGGTCGTGAGGAAGACAAATTTCAGTACGACGCACCGTTTTCATTGCATCAAAAAGACATTTTTGTAATCGCTTTTATCACATTTAGCATTAGGTTCTCGAAATTTGCTCAGATTGCAAAAATATATTTTTATGTTGGTGTACAGCGTGACGAAATAATGTTCAGCGAAGGTTTAGGGAAATATATTGTTGAGTAACAATGAAATTAATTATTGTTGCGTTACTTCATGGGACACCATTCAAACATCAGATTTCAACAATGATTTTGACTGCTTCCGTTACCCCTTTTCGTAGCATAGAATTTTTTTAAATGGGATTTACTTTACTGCTGTCGGGAAAGATGCATACTATCAAAAAGACAAAACAGACAAGAGACAGTGCTGAATAGAGAATACACTCCTTCGCAAAAAAAAAAAAAAACCCGAAGCATCCGAGAAAGTCGTTTCATCTTGATGAAACTTCGAATGCAAGTACCTCACGGCCGAATATGTAAATGATTAAAACGTATTACCCATTTTTTCTCGACACGCCGTGAATGCTGTACTGATTCTCAAATGGGTACTCATCCCTCAGATAGTACTGCCCGCTGCAGTCAAGCACAGTTACTGGCTCAGCTATCCATTTTCATGCACGACTTACGTCTACAGAGAAAGTTTAGGCCCAAACCACTTACACCTGAACAGCCTTTCGGGCAGGGCACGGAAGCGGAAGATCACGTCTAGCGACTTTGACAAAACAGTTTGTAAGTGAGAGAGAGCACACTATGTGGCGCCACCGTACAAGCCAATGGCACACATAGAAGGGTCAGAGAAAGAATGGAGAGGCTTAGGAATTGACACCTTTATATGTAACCGGTGGGGCAGGGGGGGGGTAAGTACCCAGGCGCCATCACTTAGCGTGCTCGTCCGATGAACGGCGAATATTCAGCGATTCGTAAGAAATGTCACCACTCAAGATCGAACCTGGGGTCCGTCCAACAGTAGTCACATTCGTTAACCACTAAACCATCCGCGGGTCGTAAGTGATTAAAAAATAATGACCAATGACTAAACAATGGCCCTCCACACCGCATGGAAAAGTAATGACCAATGACTAAATAATGGCCCTCCACACCGCATGGAAAAATAATGACCAATGACAAAATAATGACTCTCCACACCGCATGGAAAAATAATGACCAATGACAAAATAATGACTCTCCACACCGCATTAAAAAATAATGACCAATGGCTAAATAATGGCCCTCAACACCGCATGGAAAAATAATGATCAATGACAAAATAATGACTCTCTACACCGCATTAAAAATAATGACCAATGACTAAATAATGGCCCTTCATACTGCATGGAAACCGCACAACGAGGAGGGTATATCAAGAGCAAAACTTGCACGCAGGGACAATTGTAATAGCGGATTGCGTCTGCATTAACTTCCACGTAATGTGTGGATGTCTCGACGTCGGATTCGTGCACACTAGGAGCAGTTGAGCGAGTTTGAGAGAAAGCGTATTATTGGGCTGAGAGAGGACGTATAATTGGGCTGGAAGAGGATGTATAATTGGGCTGGAAGAGGACGTTTAATTGCGCTGGAAATTAGGCTGGTCAAGCAGCCTTACCGCCATGCATTTGGATCAGTGCAACGCAGCAATCGGACAATGTTGGCGCCCGTGCATCGTGGATGGCACAACCCAGCGGCACGCAAGCAGTGGACGGCCGAGGTCAACGACAGAACGCGAGGATGAAGCGCTCTTGACAGTCGCACGCACAAAACCGAATTCGTTGCTCTCACTAAACCATGCGCTGCCAAGTTCCGTCATCTACAGGTACGGAAGTGGCCATCCAAACCGTTGACAGACGACTTACGGCCCGGGGACTACATTCGGGGAGGCCACTCCGCCGCATACCACTGACCACCGAGCATCGCTGCGCCACCGGTTGTAGTGGTGTCGGGCCCGATCACCGTGGGAAGGTGTCTAGTGGTGTCGTGCGTGTTGTCTTCAGTGATGAGTCGCGGTTTGCACTTGGAGAAGATGACCAGCGCATACGTGTGTGGAGACGAACCGGGAGTGAATGTCACGGAAGCCATTTTCTACGATAGCCAGACATCGTTAGCGGTCCTTCTTACCACCTTCACGCCTCAACGGTACGTCGACGACATTCTACGAACTATTGTTTTGTCATTCCTGTATCAGTATCACCGAACAATTTTTCAACGGGATAATTCATGGACACACACGGCACGCCTCTGCTAGGACTGATTCCGTAATGTCGACACCCTTCCATGATCAGCCCGATCGCCCGATCTCTCACCGATCGAACATCTTTGGGACATGATTGAACGCCTCTTACGTCCATTCAGGAATGTCAGCGAACTGGCCCGCAATTTTGACACCATCTGGTATGCTATATCTCAGGACAGTATCCGTGAATCGTATGTGTCTATGCCACGCCGAGTAACCGCTTATATCCAAGCCATAGGAAGGGGCTAGAACGTGTTCCACTCGTGCAGCTGTTTTAGACAAATAAATGGACCAACTGCTCTGGAATCGCAACCATTTCCTTTCCTATACACACTGAAGAGCAATTGAGTTAGAGACAGCTGGCGTTATGCAAATGTGGCGCTGTGGGCGTCCCTGTAAACGGAAACGACATGACGCATGCAGCGATCCGACAATATAAGGAGTGATGCGACGGGAATCAGTAAGAATCGGACGCAGTATGGGTAAGACGAAGGATCTAAGCGCATTTGATCGTGGGCAAATTGTCGGGGCCCGACGAATGGGTCACTCCATCTCGGAAGTTGCGCAGGCACTGGGATTTTCACGAGCCACTGTGTCACGGATGCACCGTGAGTACATCGAATCCAGTAAAACCATCCCTGCAAGGGCCAACTGCCGTGGACAACAGCGTGTTGATGAGAGGGGTCATCGTCGGCTAGCTCGCATTGTAACAGCGGATAGACGGGTCACAGTGCAAGAAATCACTCGGCAATTTAACGCTGCTGCACAAAAACGTGTAAGCAGCCACACCATCCAGAACCATCTCCTCGCTATGGGGTACAGTAGCCATCGTCCCAAGAGGGTGCCTCCGCTGACCGCACAACACAGGGTGCAAAGATTAGCATGGGCGTGGGAACATCGCCACTGGACCCTAGACATGAGGGTAAATGTTGCCTGGACTGATTAGTCGAGATTCACATTGGTACATGCAAATGGCAGGATACGAGTTAGGTGCAAACCACGTGAAGTGATGGATCATTTTTGCCAGCAGGGTAATGTTCAAGCTGGTGGTGGTGGCATTCTCGTCTGGGGACTGTGTACGTGGACATAAATGGGACCCTGGTACGCGTGACATCGTCCCTCACAGGTCAACGTTACCGGGATATCATGGACGACCATTTGCTCCCATTTGTGCGCCTTCAACATCCCACTGGGGACCTCATCCTGCAACAAGACAATGCACCGTGCCATCGCTCCCGAATTGTATCCGAATGGTTGGATGAACACTCCACCGACGTGACCTCGCTTCCTTGGCCAGCGAGGTCACCTGACCTCAATCCCTTCTAGCACATCTGGGAAACCATCGAGAGAGATGTTCGAGGCTCTGACCCCTCTCCATAAAATCTCCGTGAACTGTGTGAGCTTGTTCAGGGGTCGTGGATCCGTATGGCTTCCCAACGCTTCCGGTGTCTTGTCGAGTTCATGCCGAGACGAATCGCCGCCGTCATCAAGGCGAAAGGTGGTGCTACACGTTACTAGAAAGGTATCTCTAATTCAATTGCTTTTCAGTGTATGCGTATTGAACAGACCAATTTTCATTTCGATTGCAGGATTCTTTCCGGCTGCTTCGTTTTTGTTTCTTGTTTTTTTTTCTTTTTTGGCAAGCGGTGTATTTGGTTAAACGTAAAAAATAATTTCTATCTCCCACAAAAGAAGATTTTTCAATTATCTTACTATTTTCCACCACACATTTGTGCGTGAACGAGAGTTTTGGGGGTTTTTTTTTTTTTAAACCAAAAGTACAGAAATAACCTCGGTGAGGAATCAGATTTAAGTTTGTGTTTGTTTGGTGTTGAACCAAATATTCCAAACCTTTGTTGAAATAAAAAGGCTTAAATCGAGATTAACTTTACATATGATTATTGAGTTTCTTAAAATGTCTCCTTTTTTTACGCTTTCCAACCGTAGGTTGAAGAAGCGTATGTGCTCCACCTTTGTTCGTCTGTCCGGACGATTACTCGCGTAAAAATGGTTGAATTTCCGTGAAATTTTAGTATGTGGTAGGGCACCACCTGAAGAAGCAAAGGACCGCCTGGGGACAAACCCTATTAAAAATGGGTAAAGTGGGGTCAAAGGTCAGGACATAGGAGCTGGATGCATTCCATTGCCCTTATGCGTCATAACTTGCGTAAATGTGGTTAGATTCATCACCCCTAATAGCTTAACAGGCCCGCGCACCGATTTGTGACGTCACTAGAGTAGTCCGTAGTCGCGGAGAGGAGCATTGCGGCGATGTGCGAACGAACGCGTCTTTACGTACACCAACTAACCAGGTCGTGCGTTCTTTTACAGTTTCACTGCATTTAAATAAGAACTTGTGTGTTAGTTTTTAAATAACTGCAGAGTTAGCAAGTTTGTTTAATAATCTTTTAAAATACAGAAGAAAAAGAAATTACAGCGTAAAATTTAGCGTAGCAATAATTTCGACTTGAAAGGGTAAGCAAGGCAGATTCGTCAACTTAATGAAAGCATCACTGTCATTTCACTGGAAGTGATAAACCATTGCTATAATCGAAATTATAAACTGTTGTCGTAGTTTCACTTGAAATTATAGTGTCTTTATAGTTAGCCGAACGATTCCTGTACTTGTGAACAAATCGTTCTTGTACTTGAAAGATTAGTTTGAATGTCCATTACGAAGTATCGCCGTCGTTTCAAAAGATGTCGATTGACTAATTTAAGGAATCAGATTTTTCATTCATTGCAAACTTATGACTATGAAAATTTTAGTAATGAAATAATTCCTTTAGTGAAAATGTATTTTATATGCAATCCGTGATCCCTAATATATAAAAAACGGTCAAGAAAAACTGAATTTTTTTCTGTGTTTTTTAATTATTACCAAAGGCTCAATAAAACACGTTTTAACATACATACAGTAAATTGCTGCTTGATCCACTGATTGCATCAAATAAATTAAGATTTCAAGAAAATTATGCAATTGCTACATTATTAAACGTACAATAATGATATAACAAGTTTTCCTAATTTTAGTACCATCTAGTTGCGTGTTTGGACAACTTCATTTTGATAAGCAAATATGAAGTTTATAATTTTTGTCTTCCTGAGCACTATTTCAAAAAAGTTACATTGTCAAAGTTCAACACATCTGTATTAAGTATATTAGTAGCATTAAGCAAAACTATTTGGATCCACAATATAAGTATTTCTTTTTATCTGGAAAAATACAAGTAACTTATTGGCAGAAATTTCCTGAAATTTGATTTTTAAGAAGTATTCAGAAAAACTGCCAATGTACAAATAATTATGGTTGTGTAGTTCTTTGTGTATCACAAACACAATTTGATTATGTGCCCGTTAGCTGTTCCTTGAAGAATTTCAAAGACACGTTTCTAAGAAAATCTGAAATGTGTTCCAATAATTTATTAAAGTATTTTTTCAGATAATTATTATATTTTTTGAGAACCTGACAAATGCACATGAAGTTATTGTACTGAATAAATCTGAGCGATTGTTTTGGTACTATAGGATGTATTTAAAAAGTTGTACATGTTTTATTATAAATTGACTAACTTGATGTGCCATTTTCTCAGAAATTATAAAAAGCAATGGTATAAAATTTTTCACACATGTTTTGTCATTACTAAAGCTACTGAAAAATATTGTTTTTCCTTTTTTTATGATTTTGGTTTCAAAATAAATTCTATGAAGAATTGAAAAAGTTTTTCCCCATACAAAAACTGACACCCACCCCCACGTTTGGAAGCACACTTTCCAGTAGTTATCGGATAATATGAGATATATTAGTCCCAGTTATTATTGCTGTAGCTTGTGAAGACACAGTGCAGGAAGTCTGGAAACAGATAAGTCAAGATAAATGAATAAAAGGTTGATCTCTCATTTTAAGCAAATGTTTTCAAAAAAAAAAAAAAAAAGCGAGTATATATTTCTACTTGTATTTTAAAAAGCTTGTTTGTTTAGAACATAGTTTTCACAATATGTGGATTCATGTCGATCCACGTACTTTTTTCTCTTAAAAATAACAATATCCAAGGCTTAAAAATACCATGCCCGAGATGCCCAGAGCAAGAGAGTCATCACATGTCGTGTTTCATGTCATTGTTAATTAATGGAAGTTGTATTATTGTTACGAAGTACCAAGGAAAGAGTAATATCACATCTTTAATTATGTTATGCTCTACGCCCAGAAATCGGAAACCTAGTTTTGCTTCAAATTTTGTTTATAATCAACAACAGTATGCATGCCTCTGATGTAAATGGCCTTTCATGTAAAGTGACAAAGGGAGAAAACTTTAAGAAAAGGAACATGGCAGAATCACTAAATTTCCGAAACATCAGTTTCATCTTCGTACCATTTCATACCAATTTTAGCATCAGCATCTCAAAAATGAATATACACACGTCTGTGCATTGAACATTTGTAATACAGACCCTTAAAATGGAAGTGCAAACATGTTAAAACAGTTCATATTTTTAACTTAAAAAAAATTAGGGTTCTGGTTTGTTATCTTAAAAGATAAATTTTCCTGCGCATCCAGCTTTTACTACCTGGGCAAGTAAATAATTTCTTGCCCAGGTAGTACTGATATATTTCACCTAATTTTTAAGAAATTGAATGGTTCTAATAAATTCCCATCCTACCACAGATAGAGCATACACACTGCTTACACGAGAGTTCTTCAATGTGTTGGTTTGTAGAAAAATGCTTCAAAGTCTTTAAACGGACATTTTAAAGGCAAACTTACTCCTGAACTATGTGTGAACTTCTGTTTTTGGGCATTCATATCTAATTTTTGCTGTCTATACTTGATTCAGTGTTTGTTTTCGTTTAGTAATAAATATTAAAAATGATAATTCAATGCAACTCTCCATGTCTGCAAACACAAAAGATGTATTTCACATGGCAACAAGGCCTTAGCATTTATATAAAGGACATAGGCATGTTAGATGTGTACATGACATACATATATTGCGTATAGGATATAGGTATTTTACAAGCACTTGTGCCCAGAAATAGGGACCCCAAAAAAGTTAATCTGGCGCTGCCTAAACACTTAAATAACTAAGTACGAATGTATCAACATATTACTCTTGGGATCAAAAACATGCAACCCTTATTATTCTGTGTCCATAATAAAGTTTAAAATCCCTTCCTAAATATACATATTTTACTTTGAACTTATTTGATACATTGGCAAAATATAACAACACAATTAATCTATTCTTTCCATTACAAGCATAAATTTCATTTTTCAAAAATCGTTTCAGTGCTTTGACTTCTCGCTGTGAGATGCATTAGATTATAAAATTAGCCAAATTTAAATTTTCTAGTTCAAAATTTTTATTTTACGAGTAGTTTAAAATAAGGTTAACAAAAGGTTTCCACTTACCTTAGAGTTCTTATTCACTTGAAAATTTTCACGCTTTATTGCTGTAATTCATTTTCTGAGAACCTCCCCATTAGTAAAGAATTTGAATACTTTTAATATTCCTCTATGAAAATAAATTTAGTTGACAATTTGACAACAACAACCACGCACATCGACAGTCACGCTTACACAGAGTGAGCAGCACATGCATGCTCGACCACCCACCACGGACATAAGCCTACTCTCCCCTACGTCACGCAGCTTCCGGTGTTCGGTGCGCGGGCCTGTTAAACTATTAGGAGGTGATGTTAGATTTCAATGAAAGTTTAATATGTGGTAGGGGATCACCTTAAGACAAACCCTATTGAGAATGGACAAAATGGGATCAAAGGTCAGAACATAGGAGCGGGATGCATTCCATTTCCCGTATGCATCATAACTTGCGTAAATATGGTTCGATTTCGATCAAACTTTAGTATGTCGTAGAGAACCACCTGGGGACGAACCATATTCAAAATGGGTGAAGTGGGGTCAAAGGTCAGGACATCGGAGCGGGATCCATTCCATCTCTCTTATGCGTAATAACTTGCGTAAAAATGCTTCGATTGAGACAAAACTTTATCATGTTGTTCCGGAAGTATACTTTACCGGTTCTGTTGAATATCATCGCAATAGGGTCAAAGGTCAGGTCATAGGAGCGAAATTATTCTACAGCCATTATCTTCCTAACTTGAGTAATGATTTCTGGTATGTTGGAAAGCGTATCATAATCAATGCACTGCATGATTTTACTAACTTGTTTTTTTTTACTTTCTGATTGAGTGTTGAACGACCACCGTGAGCAACTCAATGGGCTATAAGCAGTCGCCCGTCCCTAATTTAGGGCCACTGGTTCCAGGGAAGGGAGAGAGCCAGTGCGGTAAGACATACACAACATACATGCCTGACCGGGATTCGAACCCGGTCCCCATCTCGGACGAATGATCAGAAGCCATCGCTTAGACCACTGCGCCTCCGGGGCGGCTAAAAGGTCTTCATGTTATAATTTATATCTTTAAAATGTCATTTATATTGAATATAATACTTTCAACAAAATTTATGCAATAACGAAATTTCATGTGAAGTCATGCAGGTAAATAATTTTACCATTGACGTTTTATAATTTAATAATTAGATTCTAATTTTTTGATGTTCGATAATTATAGGTAGTTAAATTTTATGTCATAATTATAATTATACAACTTAAATTTAAATATTTTAGACCATATTACCATGTAGACTTGCAACACATTTTTTACGTTTTCCAACCGTAGGTTGAAGAAGCGTATATGCTCCAGCTTTTTCCGTCTGTCCGCACGATGACTCGCTTAAAAATTGTTCGATTTCGATGAAATTTTAGTATGTCGTAAAGGACCACCTGGGGACGAACCATATTGAAAATGGGTGAAATGGAGTCAAAGGTCAGGCCACAGGATCGGGATCCATTCCATTGCCCTTATGAGCTATAACTTATGAAAAAATGCTTTGATTGAGACAAAACGTTTCATGTTGTTCCTGAAGTATACTTTACCGGTTCTGTTGAATATCATCGAAATGGGGTCAAAGGTCGAGTCAGAGGAGCGAGATATATTCTACAGCCATTATCCTCATAACTTGAGTAATGATTTCTGGTATGTTGGAAAGCGTATCATAATCAATGCATTGCATGATTTTACTAACTTGTTTTGTTTGAAAAGGGTTCGAGGAATACAATACGCTGGAAACCGTTATATTATATCCAATTTTGATCACGGAATGAAATCAGGAAATCCTCTGCCTGACTTTTATATTTCGATGAACTTATCAGTAGCAGGAAGTGCAGCCATTGAAAAATAAAAGGCCGTTCCAGGTAAAACTTTTCTTTAAAAATGTTGAACCATACAAAAGCTACGTAAAACTTTGGGATTCATAGTTATTGATTTATAACATCTTAAATATAAAGTTTGGAAGAACCGTGTTATTTACATGTTCGTAAATTTGAGTGAAAAGGTCGAAAGAAGGAAAGAAGTCAAAAGCTCCGCCTTTATGACCTCGAAGTATATACCACATGAAGTGACATCATATCCTGAATATTCACTTCTGCGTGTGAGTAAGGGCCGGCGAGAAGTCACTATCCGTGACAAAATTTTCTCAAAATATCGAACTCCAGACTCTTGCAGGTTTATAAAGTATTGATGCCACGCTTACGTATGAGTTCGTCTTAGCTTCATGACATTCTCCTTCGTGAAAGTGTTTGTTTAAAAGTTCTCATCAGACAATATGTAATTTATTTTTTGAACTTATAAGATATACGTAGCGCGATCAAAACGTTCCGAGAATAGGTACGTAGTGCGCCAATAGATGGCAGCACGTGAATACCCGAGCCAAAAGAATATCTAACTGATAAGAAGGTAAGGCTCAGCGAGACGTAACTAGCGCCACTATATTATGCGGCAAAGAATTACTACACAGAAGCCAACATTACAGGCTGATGCCGCAGGATGCCGAGCAGACTGAGTTAGACTGAGCATGCGTGTTTGTGTTCAAAGAATATAAACGCTTGTTTGTGTTGGCGTTTTGTTCAAAGGTTTTGTTGTTCTCATCTAGATCTGCGTTTATATTACAGTCATGAAATACACCCACTCCATTCCGATGAATAAGAATTCATGGAATGGAGTGGATGAATAACAAGAACAAATTTGAAACCGTTTGAAACAAATATCCTGGAAAACCATTAAAACAACGTTTGCTGAAAAAAAAGCTATCGTTACGTTGAAAAAATTAATTTATCAATTATATGAAACTGACTTTTATGAAAAATACCTCGTAATATTGTAAAATGAAAGAGGGAAGCATTCGATTACACAATGCATACCAAACAGACAGCTTTAAGCATGCACTCAATCGTGGCGAGTTAGTCTGGTCGGTAGAGAGCTCAGCTATCACGCCAGCGGCCCAGGTTCGAACCTACTCAGATACGTACGGATGTTTTTCCGATCTGTTGAGAAAATTTCTCCAGCGCAGTGCGTTTAATTTACAAACTTCGGAAGGGTAGAAAAAAAATTGTAGCTTTGGGAAACTGCGGTTGTTTTTGCTTTTTTTTTTTTTTATTATTATGGCTGCTACTGGGAAACCAGCCTCAGCATTTTTGACATTTAAGGTATATTGTAAATATGAAATTCATGCCAAGCAACCTGGTATTACTACGGTGCTTAAAGTGAGAATAAAACTGCTAAAATTTCCTTAAAATAATATTAATTGCTAATGTATATATTTGTTTCACCAAAAGAAGGGACAGGAGGGATACTCAGAAAAGAACAAAAAAAAAAAAAAAAAAAATGCTTTAGTAGACCCAATGAGACCGAAGGAAACAGTCGCAGATCAAAGCTTAGCTTCCTTTCCGTGAAATAGGCTTCCCGTCCCGTGTCTCCTACGCTTTTTGCGCCTGAATGTTAACTTTCCCGCAGAGCATCTGCTGCCGCATTACATGGTGGCGCTGCTGTCGCCTGTTTTACATTATCTCTACGAGAGTTGAGCTTCTTCACGCGAAGCGTTTATATTCTTTGCCCGAGCATTGGTCGACGGCAGTCACCTTCATGAGTCATTGTGCCCAGTGGCGTCGTTCTGTGAACATCTGGAGCTGTGCTACATGATATTTGGTGACCACGTGCAGAACACAGCTACGATTTCGGTATGGACTGCAAACTAGAGCACCGAGAGAGCATCAATTTCTCCGTCAAACTTTGCAAATCGGGAAATGAGATACATGAAATGTTGCGGCAGGCTTATGGCAATGAAGTAATGAGTCGTGCGAGGTGTTTTGAGCGGCACTCCGCTTAAAGAGTGGCAGAACGGCACTGGTAGACGACGAGAGGTCCGGGCCACCATCCACGAGCAAAACCCCCGAAAATGTGGTCAAAATTAGGGAACTGGTGCAGCAGTATCGTCGGAGAACCACTCAAGACATTGCTACCATAGTCAATGTGGCATACGGAACAGTGCAAGCAATTCTGATGTCGGTTTTGAACATGCACCGCATTGCTGCAAAGTTTGTTCCAAAGATTCTGAACCCCGAACAGAAGGCGCTCCGTGTCGAACTCTGTCAAGGTCTTTGTCAGCAGGTGGTGAATGAACCAACGTTCCTATCGCGGGTAATCACTAGGGACCAGATTTGGGTCTACGGTTACGACCCGGAGATAAAGCAACAGTCGTCGCAGTGGAAGAGCCCGGCATCTCCACGACCGAAGAAGGCCCGACAGGTCCGGAGCGCAACCAAAAGTATGCTCATCGTGTTCTTCGACATTCGTGGGGTTGGGCACCGTGAATTCATCCCCCAGGGCCAGACGGTCACCGCTGTTTCTTACTGCGATGTTCTGCGGCGTCTTGGGGAGGACATTTGCCGCAAACGCCATGAAATGTGGCGCAGGGGCGATTTCCTGCTCCATCACGACAATGCAGCAGCTCACAAAGCGTTCTCAACACGCCAATTATGCAGCCGCAACAGCGTGACTACCCTTCGTCACCCGCCTTACTTGCCGGATTTGGCCCCCTGCGACTTCTTTCTGTTCCCGAAGATGAAGAGGAAGCCCAAGCGTCGCCGTTTTGAAACCGTGGAAGAGATCCAGGGTAAATCGCAGACAGTGCTTGACACGATTCGCGAACAGGACTTCCGGGGAGCTTTCCAATAGTGGCAAAAACGCTGGCAGCAGTGTATCGCTGCCCAAGGAGACTTCTTTGAGGAAGATCATAGCCACACTTAAGTAACGTAAGTACTTTGTTGTATATCGGCCTAGTCTCGGAACTTTTTGATCGGACCTCGCATATGGGAATGTCAGTAAAAGAAAGTTACAAGTTCCAAATTGTGTGAGAAAGTGGCAAACCATGATAAAATATCGAAACAAATCCCACTATTCAAACCTTCTCTGCGCTATTACGTTAAGTATTTTAACAAAAATCTTCTTCTCAAACTTCTCAAAAAAAAAAAAAAGAAATGTGGCTTTTGCATACAACAGTGATTTTTCTTTAAAAAAAGATCGGATGATTGCTTGTCCAATAGAGGATTTGGCGTCAAGCATTTCCAGATGCTTGACGTCAAATCTATAGATTTAATTGCTCAGGTAGATTTCTTTCCTTAAATATATTTAAAAGCTGTAAAAACGAGTATATTTTCATATTGTAAAAGCGCATAAGTATATAAAGTATGAAAATGTTGCAGACGTCATTGTTGAGCCGTTAATAACAATTTACAACTCTATACTTCATTCAGGAATTTTTTAAGATGCTTCAAAAGTAACCAAAATCACTTATAAATTCAAACATTTTTCAAAAAATGAAGCAAATAATTATCGTCCTATAGAAAATCTTTCAATTTTTTGCCAAGATCCTTGAAAAATTATTTTTTATACTCGACTAATTTCCTACCTTCAAAAGTATAAGATACTCAGTCAGTATCAATTTGGATTTTTAGCAGATAAATCTACAGAATTAGCATTGCTATACCTTCAAAATGCTATACAAAATAATTTTACTGAAAATATACAACAATTGTTTTATTTCTGGATTTATCAAAGGCATTTGATACTTTAAATCATGATATTCTTCTTTCTAAATTGCAAAATATAGGAATCAGGGGTAATACTTATTCACATTTCAAAAATTTCTGGACTAACAGACATCAATATACACAAATTCAGCATTATCACTTATCATTTCAAATTATGAGATCAGGAGTACCACAGGGCTCTGTCCTCGGCCCTTTATTGTTTAAAATGTACATTAATAATTTATTTCCGCTGCCAACTCATATGGATCTTTCTCTGTATGCTAAGGGTACAGCTGTTCTTTTAAAAGGGAAAAACTTAGGCGAAATACTAACGCAATGTAATAAACAGTTGCAAAGTACATCTGACTGGTTAAATTCGAATGAAGTAATAATCAATGTTAATAAAACTAAAACAGTGATTTTTTTCTAATACGTTATCTCCTTTAACACCAAATGCACAAATATACCTTAATAATAAAATTATTGATATAGTACCTTCATTCAACTACCTGGGAACTACACTATCTACCAACAAGTAATTGGACACCCCTGCAATCGACGATATCTGCGGTCCTGATACACGTCACGGCCGCCGCCGTTAAATATCGTGTGGGAAACAACAACGCAACCAGTCGCATGCAAGATGCCACGCAGTTCGGAGCTCTCTGATTTCGAGGAAGGTGTAATCGTCGGGTATCACAGAAATGGCCGATCCATACGTGACATATCCAGCGAGTAGAAGTACCCAAAATCGACAGTGGCCTACCTGATTGGCAAGTGGAAGATGACAGGTGACTGTCGGAATGTGCCCCGACCCGGCACACCCACAAAACTGGGAGTTAGAGACCGACGGGTGCTGGCCAGAGAAATTCGGAAGAACCGCACCAAATCGATGGGCCACATCCGCGAGGAGTTTCAACAGGCATGCGGAAGTGTTCTTTCGATGAATACCATCCGTAAGGAAGCCCATCTGCTCGGTTATCATGGACGTGCTGCCGCCCAAAAGCCTTTGATCACCAAGTCCAATAGCGCTGCTCGGCTAACATGGTGCAAAGAACGTCGACAGTGGACCGTTGAACAGTGGAAACAGGTTCTCTGGAGCGACGAATCAAGGTTCACCCTCTACCGTTCGGATGGCAGGGTCTGGGTTTGGCGTCTGCCTGGAGAACGCCTCCTGCCGGAATGTGTTGTGCCAACTGTGAAGTTCGGCGGCAGTGGAATTAGGCTATGGGGAGTATGGCACGGGACCCTTGGTCGCAAATCCTGGTACACTCAACGCCGAGACCTACTGCACCATTTTGGATGACCATGCACTTCCTACGTTGTGGCAGTTTCACGGGGTGGACCCATGTTACTTTCAGGATGACAATGCCACGTGTCATGTTGCGAGGTCCACCATGGCTTGGTATGATGACAATGGGATTAATCGAATGGACTGGTCTGCGCAGAGCCCGGACCTTAACCCTGTCGAGCACCTCTGGGAGGAGTTGGAGCGTCGACTTAAGGGGTGCCCCCACCGTCCGAAATCGGTGAAGGAACTGACCTGTCTTCTCCAAGCCGAGTGGAAGAAATTACCGCTAGCCGTTGTACAACGCCAGGTTCAGAGTATGCCCCGGAGGGTCGCAGCTGTAATCGCCGCTCTTGGAGACTCCACCAACTATTGAAGGTGAATAAACTTCGTTTTCCTTTGCTATCACAGGTGTCCAATTACTTGTTGGTAGATAGTGCAAAATAAATTTTGACATGAAATGAAATAAACATTGTAGGGGCGAAGAATTAATCGCTTGCATAAACTATGTAATGGAAGCTAATTTGCATAATTTATAGAGACTGAAATATTACGGAATTATGTGATGGACATTAAGTTATGGAATTTCATGAAAATGCAAATATTCCAGTCAAGCTCATGTATGTTTGAAGATCAC
Organism: Macrothele yani; assembly: GCA_039090855.1. NCBI lineage: Eukaryota > Metazoa > Arthropoda > Arachnida > Araneae > Macrothelidae > Macrothele > Macrothele yani. The sequence continues at coordinate 111,881,080 of CM077011.1, forward strand.
CTATGAGAAACTATTAACGATCGCCATTTTGGGCGAAGATACGCACGAAAACGATGTTGAAATAAAAAGACGCCAGACGTCTGAAGAATGCAGTATTTCGACGACATTCCAATGTATACAGTTCTTATTCCATGTATTCACATAAGCCACAGCTTTTGTTCCTAGCCGAGGCGATCTCAGGTTTGCAGGGGACGCAGGAAGCAGAAAAGGCTCAAGGACGCTTCGGGGTCACGCAAGAGAAGGTTAAAGGTCAGGTTAGATGTCGGAAGGCGCGCGACGGTGGTGAACGGCTATAGAGAGGGGTGAGAGAGCCATTTCTGAGTGCACTCCACACCAGGGAAGCACGTAACCACCGCAAAGGGGAAGGAATGCAGGAGCCAGAGGGGAGCGAGGAAGTTGTATCTTCGGAAATTTTACGTCGGAGAAGAAAGAATTGGTGTTGAGTGCTCGTAGGAGCAGGAAGTATTTTTGGAGGTATAGAGTCCGGGATATGGACTCGTTCAAGTCCACGTGTGCTGAGATGAGGCATTAAGCCTTTTCTTTTTCGTTGGGCAGAAGAGAAGAGCACGGCGTGTACGAAACGATATAGGACGGTAAGGGCTGTCGTTTACGAGTGAGCACCACGTGCGCGGAAAAGAAACATTAAGCCTTTCTTTTATTGTTAGGGAGAGAAATGAGTGCAACGTGTACGAAACGACACATTCCGTTGGAGGCTCTCGTTTACGTGATAGGATAAGCGTTTAGGGAACGAACTGAATTTTCTGAGTAAGGCTCTGAGACGAAAGACGAATTTTCGAAGTACTGAGTAGGTCGCAACTGAAGTAGCCCATGCTAGAGAACAATGGCGGCAGAACCCTAAGACAATAAAATTGTTAAGTTTAGCACTTGGGCTAATGAATATTTTATGCCTCAATGTTTGTCTACTATTCTACCCTCCCCTCTCTTGAATAGCAGATATATTTATAAAAAGATGTGAGAGAGAGAACGCCGGGCTATCATCCGCATTTGCTGATAAATAGTTTTATTTGTAAAAAGAACCTTATTTTATTTCGCATGCTGTGGGACAATCTTCTCAACACGTGGGAGCAAGGTTGGCATATGCTAATTAACGTACGAGCTCCATCCCTACAAACATATTGATTTTCTTTTAATTAAACTATCTAGAAATATTGGTTTAGTAAGTAATATCCTGACTGATCTAACAACTAAAACATTGATATCATTGTATTACACCCTATTTCAAACTCATATTAATTATTGCATACTATCATGGGTACAAACGACACAATACAATATTAATAAATTACAAATTCTACAAAATAAATTTATTAGACTAATTGATCTCAAATCACAACCTAATACTCGACCTTTAATAAATTTTAGAACGAAAGTATATCCTAATAAATATAATATACTTACTACTACTCAACTATACTATTTTAATCTTGGTAAAATTATGTTCAAACGAATTAAATATAATTTATATTCAGATCGCATATTTCTTAATACACATGCATATTCGTATGAAACAAGGAATAAACTACAATTACAACCTAGTTTTCCAAAAACGGAATCAATTAAACTTGCTTTAAATTCCAGAGGCCATCAATACTGGAATTCTTTACCTAGCAACCTGACTAACTTTAATTTATTTAGAAAAAAAATTCAAACTCTATCTACTTCAATAATTAAAAAAAAAAAAGGAAAAGATTGGCAAAACGTCTTCTGATTGTCTGACTTGATGTGTCTATCTGTTGTTTCATTTGTTTCTTTTATGGGGAGTATAGGGCTATGTCAGGCCATTTTGGCCTTTTCCCTGGTCCTCCCTGTTGTTACAGTCTATGTTCATCATTTATGAACTGTCAATTTTTTTTCCCATTCTATTTTTTTTCTAAGAGCATGTGACAACAAAATAAATAAATAAATAAAAATGAAAAAAATAAATGCATGCTATACTCATCTTGCAATGAAGAGCGTTCAAATAGGAAAGAGAAAAAAGAACAACAAAAGGAAAATAACCACTGCTGCGAAGCCCAAAAATCAGTAAGATAAAAGGTACCGTGAAGTTTTAAGTTTTTCATTGTGTTAAACAAATTCTCAAGCTTTTTCGGATTTCTTTCATTGTAAAGTGTTGATCGTATTGGTAAAAATCCATAATTATGGTTTGCAGTTGTAAAAGCAGTACACAGAACCGAAGGTAATTTCATTACAAAGCACGATAACTGTTGTTTCCATATGTATCAGTAAAATTGGAAATAGATGAAATTTCAATGATAAAATTTTAATAAAAATTATTTGGTGTACCGGCTGCGAGACACGAGAAGCAAGAGAAATTTTTTTCACATTGTGAAACAGAAATGATATTGAACGTACACGTGAAAATTGTTAAATCTAGATTATCGTATTGAAAGGAATCAGTTCACGCTTCTTCTAGAAGTTTTGCAAGATGGTTATTTCTGTCCTGAGTCACAGAAGCAAATCTATATATTAATTCTATAAGGTTTTTTACTGTGAGTATTGTTTTGAGAGAACGGCTGAACGTAAAGATATGGTTGAGGTATCAAAATAAAGGTCTTACCATGTAGATGTGCCAGTCGAAGAGAATACTGAGATTGGAGCAGCGGTTCGAGCTTGGCGGACAGCAAAGTTGCTATGTAAAGTCTATAAGAGAAGCGTGCGATTGACTCACGCGCTGTTCAAGGCGGCAGCATGGAGGGATTGAGATAGTACAAAGTCCAAAGCTTTCTCTTTTCTGAGCGAACCGTTGCACAAAGCAACGCTAGCAGGCATTCGTATCAAAGTTCTCATAAGAACAGCGAACACTCTCGAAGACCTGCTTGCGTTATGCCGTTGGAATATGTGATGTATGTATACAATTTAATATTCATTCGATCCAGTTTATTCTCTTAGGTAAGACGTTTCCCATTATGTAAAGATGTAAATAAACATTATGTTGACCATTGTTAGTGAAAATATTTATAATGTACATATTGAGTTGCACCATGTACACTGAAGAGCAATTGAATTAGATACAGCTGGCATTATGCAAATGTGGCGCTGTGGGCGGCCCTGTAAACGGAAACGACATGACGTATGCAGCGACCCGACAATATAAGGAGTGATACAACGGGAATCAGTAAGAGTCGGATGCACTATGGTTAAGACGTAGGATCTAAGCGCATTTTATCGTGTGCAAATTGTCGGAGCCCGACGAATGGGTCACTCCATCTCGGAAGTCGTGCAGGCACTGAGATTTTTACGAGCCACTGTGTCACGGGTGCACCGTGAGTACATCGAATCCGGTAAAACCATCCCTGCAAGGGCCAACTACAGTGGACAACATCGTGTGGATGAGCGGGATCATCATCGGCTAGCTCGCATTGTAACAGCGGATGGACGGGCCACAGTGCAAGAAATCACTCGGCAATTTAACGCTGGTGCACAAAACGTGTAAGCAGCCACACCATCCAGAACAATCTCTTTGCTATGGGGTACAGTAGCCATCGTCCCACGAGGGTACCGCTGCTGACCGCACATCACAGGGTGCAAAGATTAACATGGGCGCGGGAACATTGCCACTGGACCCTAGACATGTGGGAAAATGTTGCCTGTACTGATGAGTCGAGATTCACGTTGGTACATGCGGATGGCGGGATCCGCATGTACGGCGCAAACTACATGAATCGATGGATCCTTCTTGCCAGCAGCGTACTCTTCAAGCTTGTGTGGTTGGCATTCTCGTCTGGCGACTGTTTACGTGGACTGAAATGGGACCCCTGGTACGTGTGACATCGTCCCTCACAGGTAAACGTTAACGAGATATCCTGGACGACCATTTGCTCCCTTCACGTTTGTGCGTCTTCAACATCCCACTGGAACTTCATCCTGCAACAAGACAATGCACCGTGTCATCGCTACCGAATTGTATCCGAATGGTTGGAATAACACTCCACCGACGTGACCTCGCTTCCTTGGCCAGCTAGGTCACCTGACCTCAATCTCATCGAGCACATCTTAGATGCCATCGAAAGAGATGTTCGAGGCTCTGACCCCACTTCATCAAATCTTCGTGAACTGTGGGAGTTTGTTCAGGAGTCGTGGATCTGTATGGCTTCCCAACGCTTCCGGTGTCTTGTCGAGTCCATGCCGAGACGAATCGCCGCCGACATCAGGGCGAAAGGTGGTGCTACACGTTACTAGACAGGTATCTCTAATTCAATTGCTCTTCAGTGTGTATATTAATTCTATAAGGTTTCTTACTGTGAGACCTATTTGGAGAGAACGGCTGAACGTAAAAATATGGTCCAGGTATCAAAATAAAGGCGTTACCATGTAGATGTGCTAGTTGGAGAGAAAACTGAGGTTGGAGCAACAGGTCGGGCCTGGCGGGGCGGCAGAGTTCCAATGTAAAGTCTATGAGAGAAGCGTGCGGCCCTTATCTACATCAGGCGCTCAGTTCAGTGTCAGACATGGTGTATGCATGGTGTTCTATGATCAGTCCTAAAGTGAGTAAATACTTTATTGCATACTTACCCTTAACAGAATGTCTGTCCCTCAGAAAAAAAAGAAAGAAAACATAAGAGCCTTACTGGAAGACGTGAGCGATCAATGGGTCGCCACTATATGTCTCAGACAAGAGAGAATGAAGAATATTCGCAACGCGAATATCATTTCAACAACATTTACAAGCACAGTTGTGACTCAAGATGAGAGTGAAAGAGTGCGCTGTCCAGTTGAATTTTTGGACACGATCAACATCAGCGGACTTTCGGCTCACATTCTACGACTGAAAAAGAGTGCAGTCGTGATGCTCATCACGATCCTTGCAGCCCCGGAGGCGCAGTGGTCTGCTGCTTGAGAAGGTCGCATTTTTTGGCTCTTGGGTTAGCCCTAAAAGTGGCTTGTTTACTTCGTATTTTTGTGATTGTTTTTGCCTTTTGTTGAGTTGTATTTGCAGTTCTCAACAAGTGTGAGCCTGCGTGCCAAGTGTGCACAGTGCCCCCCCTTCTTTTTTAGTTATGTTTTGCAAGTTGCAACACACGAGTGACGAGGGTTTGTGGCCGGTTTGGCTACGACTTTTGCATTTATGAGTACTACGACTGTGACTGAGTCTTCATCTGCTGGCGTTTCGCCTTTGTCTATTTCACGTTCGGAGATTCATTTGCTGGTGTTTCATCGAAAAGTGACATGTCGTCGACTTCAACTGTGGCTTTGGACCCCAATGTGTTGGTGACTAAGCCGGGTGTACCTGGCACCTCACTGCCTGTGCCTCGTTCTTTTGTTGCTGCTACTGGTTCGGGTTCGACCCCTTCGAGTGCTGTGGGGACTTCTCGTCCCGAATTATAGCGTGTGGTTTCTTCTTTAAGGAGTACACTCCCAAATGACTGTCCTCAAGGTAAGGAACTTTCCACTGCTTTATTACTGAGTGTTTTTATCCCGGCTTTGAGTGACACTCCCTCCCCCAGTATTTGGCTGCTGTATCAGATGTTGTTCCAGGCACCTGTATTTTGTCAATTATACGCTTGGGGGGGGGGAGAGTGGTTGTCCACTTCACCCACCAACAAGCTGTGGATAAAATTCTTGCCTTCGGCATTGATATTGGCTCAATTCACCTTCATCTTGTTGCTGCTGCACAACGCCTAGTGACTGTCACCCTTTCTCCAGTGCCGACAGCTATTCCTGATTCGATTCTCATAGATGCCTTTAACACCATGGGCCGAGTGGTGGATACATGCGCCGAGTGGTGGGTACTACTCGGTATTGACGGCGCCGTCAATACCGAGTAATATTTCCAACACCCCAGGCGATTGCCAACCGGCCCGCCACTCTGGATTTGATTACCGAAGCAAGGACCTACATCTTCAACCGGCAAGCCAAGCTGGGGTCCAATGTTTTCATTGCAAGGGTGAGGGGCATCTTGCATCTGCTTGCCCCCATGCTTCACCTAGTGCCGGGCCAAATTTATCACCTGCTGTTTCTTCTGATGCTGTGGCAGTCGCCCCAGCGGTTACTACGCCTGCAGTTCCAGCTTCTACTCCCACCCTCCCCACTCAACCTGTTCTTTCTGGCTTTCCAGTGGTCGTCAATCTGAATCTTGCTTCTGTTCGTTGTCTGATGATATTCGTCAGTTTCCTCCATCGCCATCATCTGCGGGGTTTTCAGCTCCAAAACCAGAGACAAACAAGCGCCCAAGTTCTCCCAATGTTTCGATCCATCGAGCTCGTTCTTCAGTTCGTCTGCGCTCTAATAAAGCTGCTTCATCTGCTTCTGTCTCCCCTGGACCGCGTGATCCCACGCTTCAAGACACAACTTCTAACCGTTTTTCTGTTCTCTCTACTGATGACCTGATGGATGTAACTGTTCCAGCCACTAATGATTCCCTACTGGCGGATTCGGACGATGACTACCCCTCCCGTACCATGCAATATATTATGTCTCTGTTTGAAGATATTCATGTACCGTTGTCACCCCTTACATACACAGATTTGTTAGCTCTGGTTACCCGTCCCAGATGAGCTAAATTGATCACCTTGCCATGCATTAAAAGTAAACTGTCACATTTACCAGAGATGATATGCCAACTGACACAATTTTTCCATGAAATTATTATGAATGTTGCTTTGCCAGTCGGTAGTGAGCAGTGTTCACGCCGCATGGATTATTTGATTAACATTTTGAAGGCTGAGCTTGAAACCTCCCCGTGATGTCTTCAATAACAATCCTTAGTTTCAACTGCCGAGAGCTTGCGTCTTCAGCCGCGAATGCTTTGGTCTTCGAGGACGTTCGCTTCCTGTGTGCTAACATTCTCTTCCTCCAGTAGACCAACTGTTCCTTGGCGACCGGGTTTTACCGCTGGAGTTTCTGGCCCTATACATTTCACCATAATTACCGGTCCCATATCAGGTCCGGTACAGCTATTGCCTTTCATGTTGGTTTTCATGCTCAAATTTCTAATGTTGTTGAGTCACAGAGCTTGCTGGGTTCCTTTCAAAGTGTTGCCTTCAGTTATCTTTCCCACAGAATTCATCTTTTCAATCATGAAAGAAATACGGGATTACGCCATATAATACAAATTTTGAAGATGACAATCCGATTTTTGGTGTAAGTGTGACAAGGATAGTAAGTGTAGTGGTTAGCATACCTGGACGCTATCTGGGAGACGCGGATTCGAGTCCCGCTCCAGGAAGATGAACATTTTCAAGTTTTCGGATATTATCTGACTTACATCCTCGTCACATTTACGGATTGTCATCTTAAAAATTTGTGTCATCTTTTCAACCTTCATATTCTCCAATCCTCTGCTGATGCTGACGCCCTTCTCCAGCATCTTGTCTCCCTCCTTTTTCTGATTCCGCCATCTGATATTGTCCTTGTTGGGGGTGACTTCAGCTGACTTCTCCAGCCGGGCTTTGACCGTGATGGTTCCGCGGAGAGTCGCCTTGATCTTTCTTCTCAACTGATTTGCAATTTTGATCTTATTGACGCTTTTCGTTCTCTCCATCCCCAGTCCCGTGAATTTTCCTGGTTTCCCCCAGCCGCTCCCCCTTGTGTGGCGGTTAGACTCGATCGTTTTTATGTTTCTAGTTTCCTCCGCTCCTCCCTTGTTGAAGTCACGCATCACCTTTCTGTTTCATCTGACCCTCGTTCAGTTTTTTACGCTTTTTTTGCCTTCTTTCGCTGTCCCTCCCTCCCCGGTTTGATCCCTGGATGATTTTTGTCTTTCTGATATTGTTCTCGTAGCCGAAATCCATTCGATTATTTCTTCTTCGGTTAGCCAGCTTTCTTTTTCGGTCGACCCAGCAGCTCTGTGACTTTCCACTAAACTTTCCATTCTCTTGTTTGCTCGTCAGTTTTCATTCTAGTCTCGAACCCAACGTCTCTCAGATCTCGATTCTCTTCGCAGTAAATTACAGTTCCTCTCTCCTTCTGATCCTTCCAATGCCGTTCTTCATTCTCAACACCGCAGTACTCTTACCTCTTTCGCTTCTTCGGCCCTGATCCGATTAAAATTTTCTCAGTTGCACTTTCATGATGACCCATATCAGAACATACGCTATCTCGAGAATCACCGCGTTAAGGGTAACACCCTTAACGAGAATCACCGCGTTAAGGGTAACACCCTTTTTTCTTTCCTTGCCGGATGATTCCATAGTTACCGATCCGTATCGCATTTGTGATTTGACTTTCGAGCACTACACCGAACGTTTTCGCTCTCGGGTCATGCAGCCAGCGGTTAATTCCCACTTTTTGCTCAATCTTCCACAAGTTCCACCTTGCTTCCTCGATTCATTAGATTCTTCTGTTTCTCCATCTGAAGTTCGTACAGCTATTTCCAATCTGAACGATCGTTCTGCCCGTGGTGCAGACGGTCTTTCACTTTCTTTCTATAAAACCTTTCTTCCTGCTCTTCTCCCCCTTCTCATTACTTGCTTTACCTCCATCCTTTCTTCTTCTGCTATTCACCAGTAGTAGAAAATGCTATGTTTCAGACCCCTTCACTTAACATTGTGCTCCTCACGGCTGCTCCTCACGGGGGTCGCCACAGGAAGGGGAAGCACCTGACGGTTGCTCCTCACGAGAGTTCCCCTACCGGAAATGGCGGGAGATAAGAACGTTGACTCTTATCGTGCTGATTATAACTTAGGAAATATTTATTTATTTATTATAACTTAGGAATTATTTCCGTGCTTCTGATTTTTTTAACAAACTTAGGAAAGTTTTTCGTGCTTTGAGTTCTGATTTATTAGGATTTTTACATATTTTTTTAGAACTTGAGTGAGGTGTTAGGAAATTTTTTATAGGCGTTGCATTATTGCTCAAGTATTATTTATTGTTTAAAACAAATGTTTACTCCCTGTCCCTTACTCAAGAAAGATCATTACTAATCAAGTTCCTGTGTCCAATTTCTTATCTTTTCTCCCCGATTTGTTAGAGAAGGTTATCTGATTTCAGTACCTCAAGAAGTTGATAACACAACTTTTGGAAGGAAATGCTTTGTTTCGTAAACAAACAAACCCTTTCTCCAGAACAAAGTTCTCTGAACCGCTTAACAGGTAAGATGACTTGTTTTTCACCCCATTCGTTTGACAACAAGGGGATATTGAGATGTCATGTCCTTCAGAGTGGATGTGATAAACTATTCCACTGAACCCTAAATGCAGGGAGGAAGGGGTGAAGCTCCTCTCGAGTGAGCCTACCGGAAATGTCTTTTCTCTGGAGATAAGAACTTTGACAAATATTTTGGGAAATCTTTTCATGTTTTTAATTCTGATTTAATAACTTTTCGATTAAACAATTTAGGATTCTTTTTTTAAATTCGTAATTTGTTCGTGTATTATTTCTTGTCTTTATTTTATAAAACGTATATTTTTAGAACTTGTGTGAGGTGTTAAATGCTCTGATGTTCCCAGCGAGATTCGAACCAATAACCCTTCGTTTAGAAAGCTTGCATTCTTCCCACTAGACCACCCGACCATTGGAAAACGATACTTGAAAGAGGAAGAGGTTTTTTCACGGTGTTAAAAATGTTTTAGGGGATTTGGAATTTCTTTTAAAATGGTGTGTGAGGGAGAGTGGACGTTATTTGAGTTGTGATCGAGTTTGTGTGAACATGAGTTTTTCTGTTACGGTGGATCGTCTCTCGTTGAACTGTTGTAATGGAGGAAATGATGAAACAGACGTATCTATCAACTCAGAAAGTAGGAAGTTTTGGTGGTCTCGATGCTTTATACCGTGCTGTCAAAAAAGAAGGCGTCAAGAAAAAAGACGCCATGAAATGGTTGAAGGGGGAGAAAACGTACACCCTTCACAAACGAGCTTGTGAAAGACAGCAAAACGTTTGACATGATTGGAACCTTGCACTGTGATTTATTTTTTCAAAACAGACTGCTTCTCAATTTAGTGGACCATTTTTTCTACATTTTGATATTAGGTCTTTTAATACTTTTCTTGAACAGTGTTGAATAATACACAAAAGTTGGACCTATTGCTTAGATAGTGTCATGATGAAAACTGAGACTTATTTAATTTCACCGAGGTTGATATATTACTTGAATGTCTCCAGGCAGTATCTGGGAGCGTAATCTTAATTCTTCCTTGGTCTCAGGTTTTAGATCAATCAATAAATAGCTGTAAGGCGATTTTGTGGCATCCATATAAACTTCTTGAAAAAATTTAAGTTTGCTAGGGTACAATTGTCTCCCTAAATGAGAGATTTGATTCACATCTCTTCGTGTTTTAAACAGAAACAAGTAATGAGCATTCAAGGAAATTTCTCGCATTTCTTTGCCTTTATAAAAAATATTTTGAGTAATGAATATCACAGACACATTGAAATGATGACTCCCTCTGGTGAACAAGTGCGTTAATTTTTTATCGCTTCCGCATTCAGTCATGAGATCATCAATAACAAACAGCGTTCTTCCTTTCACATAGTCACGGAAATTGGAGGGGAGGCCTTCCACAAATGTCACGTTCTCTATTTCATCATACAATGTTTGGTGAACCCCGTAAAACCACACCACATGTTCGGGAGGGGGAGATATAACTTTCGCTTGATGCTGAAGTAAACGTTTTACAAACTGAGTCTTCCCACAGCCAGTAGGACCCGCTATCAGAGCAGTGAAAAGATGTTGTAGTCTGGGCACTTCCATGTTGTCAACTGAAGTCATTAAAAAAGATACAAAATAATTTAAAGACACATAAAATAGATTTCAATCGATTTTTACTTTAAATTCTAAATTTTGATACAATTCGAAATTTATTTCGAACGAAATGAAAGACACGCAGGTCGTTTGTTTCAGATTTCCATCGAAAATTTCTTACAATAGAGTACAAGCTTTTTCCACGACATCTAGAATAGAGGAAGAAAATACAAAACTGGCCACATACGGCTGTAAACGAACTTTGAAGAGGTACGTCATTAAATTTAACAGTATTAAACTTGGATACAAATCTGGCAATAGGTCCTTGAAAATATTCTGGAGAATGTCTGAAAGAATAAAAAAACTCCATTGTTTTTGGGTTTGTCATATACATAGCCAACCAGTGTTTTCCAGGATTTTCATACCGATCCGTATTCACAACAAGGCATGTTGGGAACTTGACAATTCTTTTGGGAAGTCTGTCACGAGCAAACACTCCTAGGAAGGGTCGTTTTGTTACGTGATCTTGCTTTAGGGACTTTGCAATTTGAACACTGTTCATTTCTTCAATTGGAGAAATCACAAAGAATGTTTGTGGACTTGGAAATTTCAATAATGTTCTGGAACTCTGCATAGATTAGCACAGAAATGGTTTTTGCTAAAGCTTTTCCAAATTTGATTTCAACTCTTAAATTTCCTTGTTGGATCAGGTTCATATGCCCTCCATCACACAGGTCGGGACTGAGATTGAATGCATAAAGAGTGTATCCCTTGGAAAATTCCTCTCGATCGATATATATTCCACAATCTTGACCCAGTTTCTCGGTTCCTTGAAATAAACTATGGAAAGAACGAATTGTGCTTCCCTTTTCGAAATTGGATTCTAGAGGTTTATGAGGTACTGGCTGTCCGTCAACGTACACGGCTATAAAGTTAACATCATAATGCTTAAATTCAAAGGGGTTGGATTTATATGTACCATTAAAAGCATCGTTATCGACACATCCAATAATCAGTCTTTTGGGCATTTGTCCTAGGAATACGTTGTCTTGCTCGAAGGACATACTTCCTTGAGAGACGGAATACACTTTGCATTATACACGATCAATAGGATACTTGGCGGGAGATTTTTCTAAAGCTTTTGCATGACCGATGGCAAATCCCGGGTTGACTTTCACTTTTCTCACAAAAATGGAGGCGTGTTCGATGAGAACTCTGTAATTGGGGGTCTCGGAGGATGAAACGAGGAAGAAATCAGGTTTACTTCGAACCAGTTTAATTTTCACATCCACTAAATTGAGAAGCAGTCTGTTTTGAAAAAATAAATCACAGTGCAATGTTCCAATCATGTCAAACGTTTTGCTGTCTTTCACAAGCTCGTAACGTTGATGTAATTCTTTGTTTGTTGCAGCATTCGTGGGATTAATTTCGTTCAGATGTCCGGCTGTATCCTTGTAAAACCCTTCACATGCTAAATAGGATTTCTTTGCATCTTCTCCATAATTTAATAGAGTTTCAATATATGCTCTGTGAGGATACGTGTTGCTCGAGGACGAAATCACTCTTTCGTTTAAACTAACATCAACTTGGGAAAACAGAGAATGAAGAAAACAGTTAATGGGCCCCACGGGCTCTTTGTCAGCTATGACAGAATTGTCAGCTTTCACAATTTTAATTTTCACGTAGAGTTGGCTGGAAGACAGATCCATGTATTCTTCTCCACTCCCAGAAATATTAAATTCCAGAGGTCCTGCATCTCGAATGTTGGCCAAGGGGTGGTATTCGATCCATTGTCCTTTTTCTATGCTCGTTTGGGTGGGTGGTAAAGCAAATAAATCAAGTTCCGACTTTAAACATACGGAAGAATGACTGTGAATCAGAGCCATGGTTTACGGATAAAAAATATCGTGCGCTGTCGTCTTGGTTTTCTTTGAACGAATGATGCGTTTCTTCGTATTTCTCTTCTTTTTAACGCTTCCTCCTAACATTTTCTTCACTTTATTAGCTGCTTTGTCAGTGAGAATTTGTCCTGTTTCTTTAGCTCGTTGTTTGGCTGCTGATTTTGCATCCTTTCCTTGCATTAAATCATTTACAAGGTCAACCCCTGTCCGCAAGACTTGTTTTCCAAGCGTTTTTGCACCTTGCTTGAATAATGGTACCGCCGCTCGAAATAATGAGCGAAAAAGTCCTCCAAGTCCATACCCTTTTTGAAGGGGTGCTCCTTGATAGTAGACTAAACCTTTTCCAGTTTGATTGATGTAATAATCCTCGAAGGATTTTGTACAACAGCGGTATGGTTCATACATGACTACAGAGCCTTGAGACGAAAATGAAGTCTCCCACGTTCAAATGGTACTAATTGTCCCGAGTGATTCCTTATAACGATTTCTACGGTTTGGAAATGTTTTCTTGCTAGAGGCAAATAATGAGGGCGGTCGTATAAGGCGCTCACCACATCTCCGTCTTCTCCGCTCACTTTAACGATGCGAAGGAGAGGAGCAACCATGTCTCCCACAGGCTGAGGATCCACAATATCGCTGTACACGTACAATAGGGAAAGCGATGTGTTCAGATCGGCTACGAATTTTCCATGAATTGTGACATCACTCCCTTCTGATGCTGAATACACTCCAGGTTGAAAACCTAGAATTTCAGCTATTCCAGGAAATAACTGCAGCTGAGAACCAAGAGTTAAAGCTGCTTTGACACGTCTCGTGGTTTTATTAAAAAACATCGTAATTTTTTTCGACCAATGTTGAGACATGGCTTTTACCACGTCTCCCACAGAATCATAATATCCAGCAGGGATTTTTGCTGCTTTCAGTTGACTTGGACCGAGACCGTAAGCAAAGGAATTTGAATTTACATTCACATTAAACCAGGAATGAGGGTAGATGAGTTCGACGAGTCCCACTTCCCAGTCACCATTGAGTTCGATCGGGGAAGGAAGGCGCGTGATGAAATGAGAAATTTTATTGTCTGAAAAGTAGAGGAGAGAGCTGTCGCTGGGTAACGTTAGATAGAAACTCATGTTGACGAATGATGTTTCATCTAAAGAAAGGTCGGTTTTATAGAGAAGTCAAGTCTTCCGCGGGGATCCAAGCATTAAATTTATCAAGATACCCTTTAAATTTAACAAAGTTTTCAATTTTTCCTTTTCTTTTACGTTTCTTTAGAACACGTTCCACAGGAAAGGCCTCGGACAGAGTAACGTTTTGAAGCTCTTCGGCGTAAAAGTTCCTTCCAACTCTTCATTCAATAAATCTTTAACTTTATAGACAGGAGGGGATCTGGGAACAAGACCGCTCACAACAAAGATTTCTTCCGTCCAATTTGATTCGTATCCTTTCTCAAATGTCAATTTCGCTTTACTAATCCTCACGTTATCTCCCACCTGAAATTTATAGGACTGTTTTTCCCTCTTGAGATCACCATACAGATTGAGAAACACTTGCTTTTCATTATCTTTGTTTACATCTACAGGTTTCATTTTTATACTTCGATGGGGAAAATGATTGTAACTATGAACTAAATCGTTGAGCACGTCTATGAATTTAAACGTATTTTGACTTGTAAAGTATCGCCACATGCGAGTTTTGAGCGTGCGATTGAATCTCTCTACAACACTTGCTTTCGTCTCGTTGTTCGTTGAAAAGAAATGTACACCGTGCTGTGTTAAAAACCTTTGAAACTCTTTGTTCTTAAATTCAGTTCCTTTGTCTGTTTGAAGTTTTACTGGTTTTCTATCTTGGAAAATCTGGGAAAATGCTTAAACGATATGGGACCCCGACTTTTGCTTTAAGGGAATCGCCCATGCATATTTGGAAAATATGTCAATGCATGTTAACAAGTAACGATATCCATCGTTATATTGACTCAAACTGGAGACATCAGCTACGTCTGCTTGAAACTGTTGTCCTATTTTATTCACCATCACTCTATTTCCCGGAAAATATCGTCTCACCGGCTTGTGAAGGGTGTACGTTTTCTCCCCCTTCAACCATTTCATGGCGTCTTTTTTCTTGACGCCTTCTTTTTTGACAGCACAGTATAAAGCATCGAGACCACCAAAACTTCCTACTTTCTGAGTTGATAGATACGTCTGTTTCATCATTTTCTCCATTACAACAGTTCAACGAGAGACGATCCACCGTAACAGAAAAACTCATGTTCACACAAACTCGATCACAACTCAAATAACGTCCACTCTCCCTCACACACCATTTTAAAAGAAATTCCAAATCCTCTAAAACATTTTTAACACCGTGAAAAAACCTCTTCCTCTTTCAAGTATCGTTTTCCAATGGTCGGGTGGTCTAGTGGGAAGAATGCAAGCTTTCTAAACGAAGGGTTATTGGTTCGAATCTCGCTGGGAACATCAGAGCATTTAACACCTCACACAAGTTCTAAAAATATACGTTTTATAAAATAAAGACAAGAAATAATACACGAACAAATTACGAATTTAAAAAAAGAATCCTAAATTGTTTAATCGAAAAGTTATTAAATCAGAATTAAAAACACGAAAAGATTTCCCAAAATATTTGTCAAAGTTCTTATCTCCAGAGAAAAGACATTTCCGGTAGGCTCACTCGAGAGGAGCTTCACCCCTCCCTCCCTGCATTTAGGGTTCAGTGGAATAGTTTATCACATCCACTCTGAAGGACATGACATCTCAATATCCCCTTGTTGTCAAACGAATGGGGTGAAAAACAAGTCATCTTACCTGTTAAGCGGTTCAGAGAACTTTGTTCTGGAGAAAGGGTTTGTTTGTTTACGAAACAAAGCATTTCCTTCCAAAAGTTGTGTTATCAACTTCTTGAGGTACTGAAATCAGATAACCTTCTCTAACAAATCGGGGAGAAAAGATAAGAAATTGGACACAGGAACTTGATTAGTAATGATCTTTCTTGAGTAAGGGACAGGGAGTAAACATTTGTTGTAAACAATAAATAATACTTGAGCAATAATGCAACGCCTATAAAAAATTTCCTAACACCTCACTCAAGTTCTAAAAAAATATATATAAATCCTAATAAATCAGAACTCAAAGCACGAAAAAATTTCCTAAGTTTGTTAAAAAAATCAGAAGCACGGAAATAATTCCTAAGTTATAATAAATAAATAAATATTTCCTAAGTTATAATCAGCACGATAAGAGTCAACGTTCTTATCTCCCGCCATTTCCGGTAGGGGAACTCTCGTAAGGAACAACCGTCAGGTGCTTCCCCCCTTCCTGTGGCGACCCCCGTGAGGAGCAGCCGTGAGGAGCACAATGTTAAGTGAAGGGGCCTGAAACATAGCATTTTCTACTACTTTCACCCTTCCGACTTTTCCTTTGCTCTTCTTCGCCTTATCACGAAATCTGGTAACCTTGCTTTCTTTTCTAACTGGCGCCTTATTTCCATTCTTAATACTGATTATAAGATCTTTGCTAAAATTCTTGCTCTCCGCCTTAATCCCGTTCTACAGTACATTATTCATTCTGACCAGACTTACACTATTCCTTCTCGTTCGATTGGTAATAACATTACTACCATCCGTAACATATACGCTCTTGCTTCTCGTCTTTCTGAACGTCATGCCATGTTTAACATTGATCAAAACAAGCCTTTCATTCGATTAACCACTCCTATCTTTTCTCTGTTCTTCGACATTTTGGCTTCTCTCTCCCCCCCCCCCCCGTTTCTGTCAAGCGCTTTTCAACCTTTATTCTAACTCTTCTTTCCGGATCCGAACCTCTGCCTTCATGACTGCTGTTATCCCCTTTGCGAACGGGTTCCGGCAGGGTTGCCCCCTGTCGGGTCAGCTGTTTGCCTTTGCTTTTGAACCTCTCTTGATATCAGTTCGTTCCCGGTTGCTTTCTACAATTCCTCGAGGCATTGCTTCCTCTCGCCACCATCGTATGGTGTTGTCTGTGTATGCGGATGATTTAACACTTTTTCTGCGTTCGGAGCGGGCGTTCGGTGTTGTTCTTTTTCTTTATTGATAGTATGCTGCCATTTCGGGCTCTGAACTGAACATATCCAAATCTGTTGGTTTATGGGCCGGCTCGTGGTTGGCTCGCGGGGACTGCCCTTGGGGTGCACGCTGGTCGAGCACGATCATCAAGCTTCTTGGGGTCCACATTGGCAGTCCTGTGGCTGTTGCAGCTGCCACTTGGGCACCATTAGTTCAAGCTCTGAATCATCGTCTAGCTCCCTTTCGACTTTTAAACCCTTTCTTTCATATTTTAGTCGAGCTCACCTAGTTTCTACTTTCCTTTTGCCAGTTCTTTCGCATTCTTGGATTGCTCATATTCCCCCTCCCATCTTTTTCCGTCATATTCAACGAACGTTTACAGATTTCATTTGGGACGTTATTCATTGGGTGCATCGTTCCACACTCGCCCTTCCTCTTTCCTACGGCGGTCTTTCTCGTCCTGACATTTCTCTCAAGTCTAACGCTTTTCGCCTTCAGCACTTTCTTCGCGGCTTTTTCCTTTCTCCAACTTCTTCTACCAATGTTGTTGATACTTTGCTCTTTCCTCGCAGCCCTTTCGTCACTCTTGCTACATCCGCATGGACCTCTTCCCCCTCATCCCTGTCCACTTTCCTGATATTTATCGTTCCGTTTTCTCCCTCTGGCTTTCCTTATGTCCTGTCCGCACTCCCCCCTCTCTTCGACTAACGATCTCCTTGCGGAACCTCTTTTCTTTTCTTTTGCTATCCGTTCTCCTACCTCCGAGTACCTGAACTTCTCCACCTGGTTTGCCAGTGGAGTGGTGTAGGTCTCTCAGCTGGTGGATTCTGCTCTCCGTTGGAAATCTTTTTCTCACATCACGCCTCTTCTTGCAGGTACGCCTCGCCATCGCGCACAACTTCGTTTTATCCATTCTTGTCTTCAACGTCTTTATCCTTCTCTTGTGACTTCTTCTGGCCTCATTTCTTCTTCGTCGCCGTCCCTCTGCCTTCCGTTTATTGTCTTCTTAACGACTCCCCTTTCTTTGTTCATCAGGTTTATGCTAAACTCCTTTACAATCATTTTTTGACTGTTTTTAAAGCTCCGCTCGCCATTCTTTCAGTTCCTTCTCATGAGGTATCCCACACCTGGTCGGATCTCCGTATCTCTTTGGTATCGCCAAAACCGAAGGATATCCATTGGCTTCATTTTCATCGCCGGCTTCTCACGCCCCGTACACTTCATCGTTTTCGCCATTTGTCCTCCAATCTTTGTTTTTTTTTTTTGTTCCACTCTCGGTGATGCCTCTCATGCATTTGATTCTTGTTTGGTTCTCTAACCCCTGTTCTCCCTCATGTTCTCTTTTCTTTGCAAGGTTTGTCCTCAGTCCCATTCAATGTTCCATTATTACTTCCTTCGTCGTCATCATCCTTCTGCTTCTTCTCATAATCCTGTCTGTGCGTTTTTAATTTTGCAAGCCAAATTGACAGTCTATCTGTTCTACCATTCCAGCATTAATCGGCCTTCGCTTTGGCGGTATCATTCGGCCAGAGTCTTTCTGTGTCGTCGTTATCGCTCCTCACTCAAATCTATCATCCAACTTGAGTACCAGATGGCACTGTCCCAGCGGGATGTTCCTGCCTTTTGTTTCAATCTGGTCCCCTCATTTGCCTTGGTTTTGTGTTTTGAACGGTGCAGTTGATCTACTTCCATAGTGTGTGTTTTCTTCTTTCCGATGGGGGTTTCTTTTTTTGTGTGTGTGATTTCTCTCTTTCAGTTGTCTCCCGTGAGGTCCGACATTGGGGCCTCTTTTTTATTTTCTATTGGTGTTCGGTTCTGTCTTTTCACTCTTTTTCCATATTGATTTTTTTCGTTGGTCTCTCTTGGCTTGTGTTTTTGTTAATTTCTTCTCTCCCGTGATCGTCTCTGCTCTTGTTGTTTTGTTCCTAGTTCTGAATGTCTAAATTCCTTGCACCCTTGTTATCACCGTTGTTTCTGGTTTTTTTATCCTCCAGTGGTTTTTGGTTGTTCTGCGTTCCCCGGTTTCATGCCCCTATTTTCTTCCAGTTTTTTCACTACACTCTTTTGTTGGCATTTTTCTCAGTTCTTATTGATCAGGTTTTTGTGTGCTCAATGTTATAGTGTTGGCTGGTGTACTTTCCCCCTTAGTGTTTCACGGCTCGAGTTGTTGGCTGCCATATTGTGAAATTACAGTGTGTTTTTCTTTAATTCTTGTTCTCCGATGTCCTTTGTATATTTATCTGAGTGGCATGGTTCTGTGTTCTTCTGCGTGTTTGTGTTTTTCTGTTGGTTACCGCAGTTGGCCAACGCGCCTTTTTTTTTTTTTTTTTTTTTTGGTGCTGTGTTTTTATTTCCCGTTTTCACAATGTTGTATGTCCCAGATTCCTCGTTTGGCGCCCGGTGCCATACAGTGCTGTTTCTTCGGTAGTGTGGTTGCCTTTTTTGTCGGTTCAGTAATTGACCGACCTTTTGTTTTTTAGTTTGGTGCCGTGTATTATTACTGATTTTTTTATTTTTTGTGCGCGTTTTGCTTTAGTCGTTAACAGATGTTAATCGACACATTTTTTACTATTTTGCTTCTGTTATCCTGTTTCATTGTGCTTTATTTATGCTTCCCGGTTCTCTGTAGCCTTGTTGCACCGGTTGTTTTAGGTTGGGGTTTTTTCCGCTTTTTGGACCATGAAAGCGGTAGAACTCCTGATGTCTTTCCCCAGTGTATTGTGTTTGTTTGTATTACCCTTTTTTTTTTCTTAGATTCAATTGCGCTGAGTTTGCTTGTTTTTGTTTCGTTTGCGTGGGGTTTTTTTCTTTCCCCTTGGTACTACCAGTAATTATGTTTGGCAGTTGAACTTATACACTGCCGGACAATTGCTAAGGACGGATGACAATAGCAACGATAGCAACCATAAAATGGAAGGCAGGAAAATGTGAAAATTAGCATACGTGCGGGATACAGTAAGACGTGTTGTGCGTATGCAGATTTTGGATTGCCAAACTTGTTCGTGACGTCATAGCGCTGATAAGAGATATAAAGGATTTGACGCGTATTGACCGTTGTTGTTCAAACGCAAAATTGAAAAAGAAAGAATCAATTGACGAACTTGCAATTTTCAGTATGTCTTCCCGACATCACCTAGATGATTTTACGCGTGGCCGTATTATTGGCAAGATTGAAGAAGGGCGAAAAATATCAGATGTTGCCAGGGAGTTCGACGTTAGCCACAGTGTTGTTTCAAGGCTTTGGAAATCATTTCAAACAAATGGAGAGTGTAGCAAACGTCACGGGGGAGGTAGTGTTCGCAGTACGACACCTGCAGAAGATCGGTACATAGTGCTATCAACAAAAAGACACCGGCGCAGCACAGCTAGTGAGGTAGCAAATCAGTTTATGACTGCTACTGGCAAGCGGATCTCCCGAAAAACTGTCGCCAGACTTTGCATGAAGGAGGACTATACGCCCGCCGTCCTGTTGTGCGCATCCCATTGTCCAGACGTCACCGTACCGTCCGTTTGCAATGGTGCCATCAACATCGCAATTGGACTGATAACGACTGGTCTGCTGTCCTCTTCTCAGATGAGAGTAGATACAGTCTATTGTCTGATTGTCGACGGCAACTGATCTGGCGTGAGAGTGGTGCTGCATATTGTCCAGCAAACATACAGGAAAGGGACCGATATCCGACATGTAATGTCATGGTATGGGCTGGCATCATGATCAATGGTCGTACGTCCCTCTATGTGCTTCCAACTGGGACTATGACTGGCCAATAATACATTAATGATGTTCTGCTACCTCATGTTCGCATGTTCCGTGGTGCTGTAGGTGATTGATTCATTTTCATGGACGACAACGCAACATGTCATCGAACAGTCGCTGTCCAGGAGTGTCTTGAGAGCGAGGATATTCAACGCCTCGCATGGTCAGCATGTTCTCCAGATCTGAATCCCATTGAAAATGTGTGGGATGCTTTGGGGAGGAGTCTTGCTGGTCGCCAATGCCCTCCAATAAACAAGAACACCCTCATCCGTGCACTGACAGAGGAATGGGATACATTACCCCAACAGTTGCTTGATAATGTTGTGCAAAGCATGACACGATGTGTGGAATCTTGCATCGCCCTCCATGGTGGCCATATCCCGTATTGACATCTTACGCCGGAACGCCTGCGGACGGTAATTGCATTTTTTTCACGTTTACGTATTCTGCACAAAATGACCTGTTTGTCCCATGAACACGTTCCAAAGCCTTCTGGATTTCAGAGCACAATAAATTGTCTTTCTTGTAATGTCCTGGCATTCTGACATTAATTTATTTCACTTGGCATCCAAGCACACTTACTTTTTTATGCGCTATATAGCCGTTTATGATCCGTCCTTAGCAGTTGTCCAGCAGTGTATTTAGTACTGCACTTTGTTGTTCTGCTTTCTGTGGTGGACTCCGCCAGTCGGATCCCCGTGCATTCCTCTTGGTGTTAATGATTTTGTGGGTTGGCTTCTGTTTTATTTTTACACTGGTGTGCAAAAATTAAGGACGAAGAGGAGAAATTAGCATAACAGCGGAACGAGCAGGCAGAACGGACCGAAAGACCACTCAGGAGATAGACTAGAGTCCGGTACGGTAGGGCATGCGCATATATGCAGCATAACGTGGGGGGGGGATTGTCGGAAGGGTATAAAGCACACGGGCGGTGTACGCTCAGCATTTCGGCGAAAGCTATTGCACGGTGTACATCGGTTTGAACGACGTCGAGTTGCTGCCACCGTGTGATATGGCCAACAGGCAATCCAGTAGACGACATCGGGATAACTTTACCCGAGGTCGCGTCATTGGGAAGTTGGAAGAAAGTCGAAGTGTGACTAGTGTGGCCGAGGAGTTCGGGATCACTCACAGTATCGTTTCACGAGCTTGGAGAGCATTTCAAACAATAGGAACAGCTGTCCGAGAGTTTAGCAGTGGTCGTACATGAGCAACCACGGCGGCGGACGACCGGTATATTGTCCTACAGGCGAGACGAGACAGACGGTAGATAGCAGGAGAAATCGAAAGGCACATGCAACAGACAACTGGACGTCCGTTATCGCGTTTTACCGTGGCCAGAAGGCTGCACAAAAATGGTCTATATGCACGACGACCAGTACGGTGTGTGCCATTAAAGCCTGCTCATCGGAGACGGCGGTTTCTGTGGTGCCGGGAACACAAGAACTGGACACATCAGCAATGGGGTCGAGTTCTCTTTACGGATGAGGGCCGATTTAGTCTGACGAGGGGTTCTGGACGTATACACATCTGGAGAGAGCAGGGAACACGCAACCACACCTCCAACATCATCGAAAGGGGCCTGTCTGGAGGTGGCGGAGTTCTCGTTTGGGGCGGTATCATGCTTGGTAGCCGTACTGACCTCCACATCTTCCAAGGAGGTTCAGTCACTGGTGTCCGCTATTGTACCGAGGCTCTCCTGCCTCACGTGCGTCTGTTTAGAGGTGCTGTGGGTCCTGAGTTCCTCTTCATGGACAACAACACTACACCTCATCGTATAGTGGCTGTCGCAGAGCTGATAGAGAGTGAAGATATTCAGCGCATGGATTGGCCCGCAAGGTCCCCGGACCTAAATTCAATCGAGCACGTGTGGGACCTTCTCGGGAGACACTCGCAGGACGTCACCAGCCGCCAGTAACGATTCCGCAGCTGCGATTGGCACTACAAGAGGAATGGGCCGCGATGCCTCAACACCTCCTTGACAACCTCGTCGTCAGCATGGACAGACATTATAAATCCTGCAACGCAGTCAGGGGTGATCATATCCCCTACTAAAGACTGGATTTTTCTTGGCAGCCGCCTGTCACATGGACGTTTCTGTCTTCTGTCCAGTTGTGCTCGAAGCTACCTTTTCAATAAAGTGCCTTTGTATACTTTGGGTTCCTTGTTTGAACGGTTTTGCACCCTTGTCCCATATTCTTACATCTTGCGGATCTTATGGTGTGATTTAAGTCGACGTGGAGCACTTCTGCGGAACGTTACATTCGAAAAACCGTCTCGTCCTTAAGTTTTGCACGCCAGTGTATTTCTTGCTTCGATAGATCTTCATGCCAGTGTTTGGGGGTTTTCTTGTGTACTGGGTGGGTTGCTTGGTGTATTATTTTTTATTCCTGTTTATGCTTGTGTTATTTCGTGTGTGTGATATACTGTGCATACATTTTAGGTTAAATTATTTTAGTTGGTTATTGGCGTTTGTCGATGCGTCTCTGTTGTGCTGTGTTTCGGTATTTTTCAATTATTGTGTATTTGGATCGGAATTTCGTGTTCCTGTGTTGTGTTATACTGGCTCGTTGCCGGTGCGGTTTTTGATTTTCTGTCGGCCTCAGCAGTGTGCTGACCACGGTTGTTTACTTTGTTCAGTATTTTTTTTTTTTTTGCTTCTGTGTTATTGCTTTTGATCCTCTTCTGCGCTAGTGCTGAATTGTGTTTTGTGCGTATGCCTTTCCTCGTGGTCAACCTGGTATAGCGGTAGGCAGCCTTACTCTCTTGGTGCGTTGTTCATGTTTTTGTGCCCTACCGTGACCGCTGCTTGCCTGCCTTCGTTGTGTGTGACCGCTGCTTGCCGGCCTTCGTTGTGTGTGACCGCTGCTTGCCGGCCTTCGTTGTGTGTGACCACTGCTTGCCGGCCTTCGTTGTGTGTGACCGCTGCTTACCGGCCTTCGCTGTTTGTGACCGCTGCTTGCCGGCCTTCGTTGTGTGTGACCGCTGCTTGCCGGCCTTCGTTGTTTGTGACCGCTGCTTACCGGCCTTCGTTGTGTGTGACCGCTGCTTGCCGGCCTTCGTTGTGTGTGACCGCTGCTTGCCGGCCTTCGTTGTGTGTGACCGCTGCTTGCCGACCTTCGTTGTGTGTGACCGCTGCTTGCCGGCCTTCGTTGTGTGTGACCGCTGCTTACCGGCCTTCGTTGTGTGTGACCGCTGCTTGCCGGCCTTCGTTGTGTGTGACCGCTGCTTACCGGCATTCGTTGTTTGTGACCGCTGCTTGCCGGCCTTCGTTGTGTGTGACCGCTGCTTGCCGGCCTTCGTTGTGTGTTACCGCTGCTTGCCGGCCTTCGTTGTGTGTGACCGCTGCTTGCCGACCTTCGTTGTGTGTGACCGCTGCTTGCCGACCTTCGTTGTGTGTGACCGCTGCTTGCCGGCCTTCGTTGTGTGTGACCGCTGCTTACCGGCCTTCGTTGTTTGTGACCGCTGCTTGCCGGCTTTCGTTGTGTGTGACCGCTGCTTGCCGGCCTTCGTTGTGTGTGACCGCTGCATGCCGGCCTTCGTTGTGTGTGACCGCTGCTTGCCGGCCTTCGTTGTGTGTGACCGCTGCTTGCCGACCTTCGTTGTGTGTGACCGCTGCTTGCCGGCCTTCGTTGTGTGTGACCGCTGCTTGCCGGCCTTCGTTGTGTGTGACCGCTGCTTGCCGGCCTTCGTTGTGTGTGACCGCTGCTTACCGGCCTTCGTTGTGTGTGACCGCTGCTTGACGGCTTTCGTTGTGTGTGACCGCTGCTTGCCGGCCTTCGTTGTGTGTGACCGCTGCATGCCGGCCTTCGTTGTGTGTGACCGCTGCTTGCCGGCCTTCGTTGTGTGTGACCGCTGCTTGCCGGCCTTCGTTGTGTGTGACCGCTGCTTGCCGGCCTTCGTTGTGTGTGACCGCTGCTTGCCGGCCTTCGTTGTGTGTGACCGCTGCTTGCCGGCCTTCGTTGTGTGTGACCGCTGCTGGCCGGCCTTCGTTGTGTGTGACCGCTGCTTGCCGGCCTTCGTTGTGTGTGACCGCTGCTTGCCGGCCTTCGTTGTGTGTGACCGCTGCTTGCCGGCCTTCGTTGTGTGTGACCGCTGCTTGCCGGCCTTCGTTGTGTGTGACCGCTGCTTGCCGGCCTTCGTTGTGTGTGACCGCTGCTTGCCGGCCTTCGTTGTGTGTGACCGCTGCTTGCCGGCCTTCGTTGTGTGTGACCGCTGCTTACCGGCCTTCGTTGTTTGTGACCGCTGTTTGCCGACCTTCGTTGTGTGTGACCGCTGCTTGCCGACCTTCGTTGTGTGTGACCGCTGCTTACCGGCCTTCGTTGTTTGTGACCGCTGCTTGCCGGCCTTCGTTGTGTGTGACCGCTGCTTGCCGGCCTTCGTTGTGTGTGACCGCTGCTTGCCGGCTTTCGTTGTGTGTGACCGCTGCTTACCGGCCTTCGTTGTTTGTGACCGCTGCTTGCCGGCCTTCGTTTTGTGTGACCGCTGCTTGCCGGCCTTCGTTGTGTGTGACCGCTGCTTGCCGGCCTTCGTTGTTTGGACCGCTGCTTGCCGGCCTTTGTTGTGTGTGACCGCTGCTTGCCGGCCTTCGTTGTGTGTGACCGCTGCTTGCCGACCTTCGTTGTGTGTGACCGCTGCTTGCCGGCCTTTGTTGTGTGTGACCGCTGCTTGCCGGCCTTCGTTGTGTGTGACCGCTGCTTGCCGGCCATCGTTGTGTGTGACCGCTGCTTGCCGGCCATCGTTGTGTGTGTGACCGCTGCTTACCGGCCTTCGTTGTTTGTGACCGCTGCTTGCCGGCCTTCGTTGTGTGTGACCGCTGCTTGCTGACCTTCGTTGTGTGTGACCGCTGCTTGCCGGCCTTCGTTGTGTGTGACCGCTGCTTGCCGGCCTTCGTTGTGTGTGACCGCTGCTTGCCGGCCTTCGTTGTGTGTGACCGCTGCTTGCCGGCTTTCGTTGTGTGTGACCGCTGCTTACCGGCCTTCGTTGTTTGTGACCGCTGCTTGCCGACCTTCGTTGTGTGTGACTGCTGCTTGCCGGCCTTCGTTGTGTGTGACCGCTGCTTACCGGCCTTCGCTGTTTGTGACCGCTGCTTGCCGGCCTTCGTTGTGTGTGACCGCTGCTTACCGGCCTTCGTTGTGTGTGACCGCTGCTTGCCGGCCTTCGTTGTGTGTGACCGCTGCTTGCCGGCCTTCGTTGTGTGTGACCGCTGCTTGTCGGCCTTCGTTGTGTGTGACCGCTGCTTACCGGCCTTCGCTGTTTGTGACCGCTGCTTGCCGACCTTCGTTGTGTGTGACCGCTGCTTGCCGACCTTCGTTGTGTGTGACTGCTGCTTGGCGGCCTTTGTTGTGTGTGACCCCTGCTTGCCGGCCTTCGTTGTGTGTGACCGCTGCTTGCCGACCTTCGTTGTGTGTGACTGCTGCTTGCCGGCCTTCGTTGTGTGTGACCGCTGCTTGCCGACCTTCGTTGTGTGTGACCGCTGCTTACCGGCCTTCGTTGTGTGTGACTGCTGCTTGGCGGCCTTCGTTGTGTGTGACCGCTGCTTGCCGGCCTTCGTTGTGTTTGACCGCTGCTTGCCGGCCTTCGTTGTGTGTGACCGCTGCTTGCCGGCCTTCGTTGTGTGTGACCGCTGCTTGCCGACCTTCGTTGTGTGTGACCGCTGCTTGTCGGCCTTCGTTGTGTGTGACCGCTGCTTGCCGATCTTCGTTGTGTGTGACCGCTGATTGCCGGCCTTCGTTGTGTGTGACCGCTGCTTACCGGCCTTCGTTGTTTGTGACCGCTGCTTGCCTTCCTTCGTTGTGTGTGACCGCTGCTTGCCGACCTTTGTTGTGTGTGACCGCTGCTTGCCGGCCTTCGTTGTGTGTGACCGCTGCTTGCCGGCCTTCGTTGTGTGTGACCGCTGCTTGCCGGCCTTCGTTGTGTGTGACCGCTGCTTGCCGGCCTTCGTTGTGTGTGACCGCTGCTTGCCGACCTTTGTTGTGTGTGACCGCTGCTTGCCGGCCTTCGTTTTGTGTGACCGCTGCTTGCCGGCCTTCGTTGTGTGTGACCGCTGCTTGCCGGCCTTCGTTGTGTGTGACCGCTGCTTGCCGACCTTCGTTGTGTGTGACCGCTGCTTACCGGCCTTCGTTGTTTGTGACCGCTGCTTGCCGGCCTTCGTTGTGTGTGACCGCTGCTTGCCGACCTTCGTTGTGTGTGACCGCTGCTTGCCGGCCTTCGTTGTGTGTGACCGCTGCTTACCGGCCTTCGTTGTTTGTGACCGCTGCTTGCCGGCCTTCGTTGTGTGTGACCGCTGCTTGCCGGCCTTCGTTGTGTGTGACCGCTGCTTGCCGACCTTCGTTGTGTGTGACTGCTGCTTGCCGGCCTTCGTTGTGTGTGACCCCTGCTTGCCGGCCTTCGTTGTGTGTGACCGCTGCTTGCCGGCCTTCGTTGTGTGTGACCGCTGCTTGCCGACCTTCGTTGTGTGTGACCGCTGTTTGCCTTGCCGGCCTTCGTTGTGTGTGACCGCTGCTTACCGGCCTTCGTTGTTTGTGACCGCTGCTTGCCGGCCTTCGTTGTGTGTGACCGCTGCTTGCCGGCCTTCGTTGTGTGTGACCGCTGCTTGCCGACCTTCGTTGTGTGTGACTGCTGCTTGCCGGCCTTCGTTGTGTGTGACCGCTGCTTGCCGGCCTTCGTTGTGTGTGACCGCTGCTTGCCGGCCTTCGTTGTGTGTGACCGCTGCTTGCCGGCCTTCCTTGTGTGTGACCGCTGCTTGCCGGCCTTCGTTGTGTGTGACCGCTACTTGCCGACCTTCGTTGTGTGTGACCGCTGCTTACCGGCCTTCGTTGTTTGTGACCGCTGCTTGCCGGCCTTCGTTGTGTGTGACCGCTGCTTGCCGGCCTTCGTTGTGTGTGACCGCTGCTTACCGGCCTTCGCTGTTTGTGACCGCTGCTTGCCGGCATTCGTTGTGTGTGACTGCTGCTTGCCGGCCTTCGTTGTGTGTGACCGCTGCTTGCCGGCCTTCGTTGTGTGTGACCGCTGCTTGCCGGCCTTCGTTGTGTGTGACCGCTGCTTGCCGACCTTCGTTGTGTGTGACCGCTGCTTACCGGCCTTCGTTGTTTGTGACCGCTGTTTGCCGGCCTTCGTTGTGTGTGACCGCTGCTTGCCGGCCTTCGTTGTGTTTGACCGCTGCTTGCCGGCCTTCGTTGTGTGTGACCGCTGCTTGCCGGCCTTCGTTGTGTGTGACCGCTGCTTGCCGACCTTCGTTGTGTGTGACCGCTGCTTGCCGGCCTTCGTTGTGTGTGACCGCTGCTTGCCGGCCTTCGTTGTGTGTGACCGCTGCTTGCCGGCCATCGTTGTGTGTGACCGCTGCTTGCCGGCATTCGTTGTGTGTGACAGCTGCTTGCCGGCCTTCGTTGTGTGTGACCGCTGCTTGCCGGCATTCGTTGTGTGTGACCGCTGCTTGCCGGCCTTCGTTGTGTGTGACCGCTGCTTGCCGACCTTCGTTGTGTGTGACTGCTGCTTGCCGGCCTTCGTTGTGTGTGACCCGCTGCTTGCCGGCCTTCGTTGTGTGTGACCGCTGCTTGCCGGCCTTCGTTGTGTGTGACCGCTGCTTGCCGGCCTTCGTTGTGTGTGACCGCTGCTTGCCGGCCTTCGTTGTGTGTGACCGCTGCTTGCCGGCCTTCGTTGTGTGTGACCGCTGCTTGCCGGCCTTCGTTGTGTGTGACCGCTGCTTGCCGGCCTTCGTTGTGTGTGACCGCTGCTTGCCGGCCTTCGTTGTGTGTGACCGCTGCTTGCCGGCCTTCGTTGTGTGTGACCGCTGCTTGCCGGCCTTCGTTGTGTGTGACCGCTGCTTGCCGGCCTTCGTTGTGTGTGACCGCTGCTTGCCGGCCTTCGTTGTGTGTGACCGCTGCTTGCCGGCCTTCGTTGTGTGTGACCGCTGCTTGCCGGCCTTCGTTGTGTGTGACCGCTGCTTGCCGGCCTTCGTTGTGTGTGACCGCTGCTTGCCGGCCTTCGTTGTGTGTGACCGCTGCTTGCCGGCCTTCGTTGTGTGTGACCGCTGCTTGCCGGCCTTCGTTGTGTGTGACCGCTGCTTGCCGGCCTTCGTTGTGTGTGACCGCTGCTTGCCGGCCTTCGTTGTGTGTGACCGCTGCTTGCCGGCCTTCGTTGTGTGTGACCGCTGCTTGCCGGCCTTCGTTGTGTGTGACCGCTGCTTGCCGGCCTTCGTTGTGTGTGACCGCTGCTTGCCGGCCTTCGTTGTGTGTGACCGCTGCTTGCCGGCCTTCGTTGTGTGTGACCGCTGCTTGCCGGCCTTCGTTGTGTGTGACCGCTGCTTGCCGGCCTTCGTTGTGTGTGACCGCTGCTTGCCGGCCTTCGTTGTGTGTGACCGCTGCTTGCCGGCCTTCGTTGTGTGTGACCGCTGCTTGCCGGCCTTCGTTGTGTGT
This sequence comes from Macrothele yani, assembly GCA_039090855.1. Lineage (NCBI taxonomy): Eukaryota > Metazoa > Arthropoda > Arachnida > Araneae > Macrothelidae > Macrothele > Macrothele yani. Next base: position 111,909,858 of record CM077011.1, read on the forward strand.
GACCGCTGCTTGCCGGCCTTCGTTGTGTGTGACCGCTGCTTGCCGGCCTTCGTTGTGTGTGACCGCTGCTTGCCGGCCTTCGTTGTGTGTGACCGCTGCTTGCCGGCCTTCGTTGTGTGTGACCGCTGCTTGCCGGCCTTCGTTGTGTGTGACCGCTGCTTGCCGGCCTTCGTTGTGTGTGACCGCTGCTTGCCGGCCTTCGTTGTGTGTGACCGCTGCTTGCCGGCCTTCGTTGTGTGTGACCGCTGCTTGCCGGCCTTCGTTGTGTGTGACCGCTGCTTGCCGGCCTTCGTTGTGTGTGACCGCTGCTTGCCGGCCTTCGTTGTGTGTGACCGCTGCTTGCCGGCCTTCGTTGTGTGTGACCGCTGCTTGCCGGCCTTCGTTGTGTGTGACCGCTGCTTGCCGGCCTTCGTTGTGTGTGACCGCTGCTTGCCGGCCTTCGTTGTGTGTGACCGCTGCTTGCCGGCCTTCGTTGTGTGTGACCGCTGCTTGCCGGCCTTCGTTGTGTGTGACCGCTGCTTGCCGGCCTTCGTTGTGTGTGACCGCTGCTTGCCGGCCTTCGTTGTGTGTGACCGCTGCTTGCCGGCCTTCGTTGTGTGTGACCGCTGCTTGCCGGCCTTCGTTGTGTGTGACCGCTGCTTGCCGGCCTTCGTTGTGTGTGACCGCTGCTTGCCGGCCTTCGTTGTGTGTGACCGCTGCTTGCCGGCCTTCGTTGTGTGTGACCGCTGCTTGCCGGCCTTCGTTGTGTGTGACCGCTGCTTGCCGGCCTTCGTTGTGTGTGACCGCTGCTTGCCGGCCTTCGTTGTGTGTGACCGCTGCTTGCCGGCCTTCGTTGTGTGTGACCGCTGCTTGCCGGCCTTCGTTGTGTGTGACCGCTGCTTGCCGGCCTTCGTTGTGTGTGACCGCTGCTTGCCGGCCTTCGTTGTGTGTGACCGCTGCTTGCCGGCCTTCGTTGTGTGTGACCGCTGCTTGCCGGCCTTCGTTGTGTGTGACCGCTGCTTGCCGGCCTTCGTTGTGTGTGACCGCTGCTTGCCGGCCTTCGTTGTGTGTGACCGCTGCTTGCCGGCCTTCGTTGTGTGTGACCGCTGCTTGCCGGCCTTCGTTGTGTGTGACCGCTGCTTGCCGGCCTTCGTTGTGTGTGACCGCTGCTTGCCGGCCTTCGTTGTGTGTGACCGCTGCTTGCCGGCCTTCGTTGTGTGTGACCGCTGCTTGCCGGCCTTCGTTGTGTGTGACCGCTGCTTGCCGGCCTTCGTTGTGTGTGACCGCTGCTTGCCGGCCTTCGTTGTGTGTGACCGCTGCTTGCCGGCCTTCGTTGTGTGTGACCGCTGCTTGCCGGCCTTCGTTGTGTGTGACCGCTGCTTGCCGGCCTTCGTTGTGTGTGACCGCTGCTTGCCGGCCTTCGTTGTGTGTGACCGCTGCTTGCCGGCCTTCGTTGTGTGTGACCGCTGCTTGCCGGCCTTCGTTGTGTGTGACCGCTGCTTGCCGGCCTTCGTTGTGTGTGACCGCTGCTTACCGGCCTTCGTTGTGTGTGACCGCTGCTTGCCGGCCTTCGTTGTGTGTGACCGCTGCTTGCCGGCCTTCGTTGTGTGTGACCGCTGCTTGCCGGCCTTCGTTGTGTGTGACCGCTGCTTGCCGGCCTTCGTTGTGTGTGACCGCTGCTTGCCGGCCTTCGTTGTGTGTGACCGCTGCTTGCCGGCCTTCGTTGTGTGTGACCGCTGCTTGCCGGCCTTCGTTGTGTGTGACCGCTGCTTGCCGGCCTTCGTTGTGTGTGACCGCTGCTTGCCGGCCTTCGTTGTGTGTGACCGCTGCTTGCCGGCCTTCGTTGTGTGTGACCGCTGCTTGCCGGCCTTCGTTGTGTGTGACCGCTGCTTGCCGGCCTTCGTTGTGTGTGACCGCTGCTTGCCGGCCTTCGTTGTGTGTGACCGCTGCTTGCCGGCCTTCGTTGTGTGTGACCGCTGCTTGCCGGCCTTCGTTGTGTGTGACCGCTGCTTGCCGGCCTTCGTTGTGTGTGACCGCTGCTTGCCGGCCTTCGTTGTGTGTGACCGCTGCTTGCCGGCCTTCGTTGTGTGTGACCGCTGCTTGCCGGCCTTCGTTGTGTGTGACCGCTGCTTGCCGGCCTTCGTTGTGTGTGACCGCTGCTTGCCGGCCTTCGTTGTGTGTGACCGCTGCTTGCCGGCCTTCGTTGTGTGTGACCGCTGCTTGCCGGCCTTCGTTGTGTGTGACCGCTGCTTGCCGGCCTTCGTTGTGTGTGACCGCTGCTTGCCGGCCTTCGTTGTGTGTGACCGCTGCTTGCCGGCCTTCGTTGTGTGTGACCGCTGCTTGCCGGCCTTCGTTGTGTGTGACCGCTGCTTGCCGGCCTTCGTTGTGTGTGACCGCTGCTTGCCGGCCTTCGTTGTGTGTGACCGCTGCTTGCCGGCCTTCGTTGTGTGTGACCGCTGCTTGCCGGCCTTCGTTGTGTGTGACCGCTGCTTGCCGGCCTTCGTTGTGTGTGACCGCTGCTTGCCGGCCTTCGTTGTGTGTGACCGCTGCTTGCCGGCCTTCGTTGTGTGTGACCGCTGCTTGCCGGCCTTCGTTGTGTGTGACCGCTGCTTGCCGGCCTTCGTTGTGTGTGACCGCTGCTTGCCGGCCTTCGTTGTGTGTGACCGCTGCTTGCCGGCCTTCGTTGTGTGTGACCGCTGCTTGCCGGCCTTCGTTGTGTGTGACCGCTGCTTGCCGGCCTTCGTTGTGTGTGACCGCTGCTTGCCGGCCTTCGTTGTGTGTGACCGCTGCTTGCCGGCCTTCGTTGTGTGTGACCGCTGCTTGCCGGCCTTCGTTGTGTGTGACCGCTGCTTGCCGGCCTTCGTTGTGTGTGACCGCTGCTTGCCGGCCTTCGTTGTGTGTGACCGCTGCTTGCCGGCCTTCGTTGTGTGTGACCGCTGCTTGCCGGCCTTCGTTGTGTGTGACCGCTGCTTGCCGGCCTTCGTTGTGTGTGACCGCTGCTTGCCGGCCTTCGTTGTGTGTGACCGCTGCTTGCCGGCCTTCGTTGTGTGTGACCGCTGCTTGCCGGCCTTCGTTGTGTGTGACCGCTGCTTGCCGGCCTTCGTTGTGTGTGACCGCTGCTTGCCGGCCTTCGTTGTGTGTGACCGCTGCTTGCCGGCCTTCGTTGTGTGTGACCGCTGCTTGCCGGCCTTCGTTGTGTGTGACCGCTGCTTGCCGGCCTTCGTTGTGTGTGACCGCTGCTTGCCGGCCTTCGTTGTGTGTGACCGCTGCTTGCCGGCCTTCGTTGTGTGTGACCGCTGCTTGCCGGCCTTCGTTGTGTGTGACCGCTGCTTGCCGGCCTTCGTTGTGTGTGACCGCTGCTTGCCGGCCTTCGTTGTGTGTGACCGCTGCTTGCCGGCCTTCGTTGTGTGTGACCGCTGCTTGCCGGCCTTCGTTGTGTGTGACCGCTGCTTGCCGGCCTTCGTTGTGTGTGACCGCTGCTTGCCGGCCTTCGTTGTGTGTGACCGCTGCTTGCCGGCCTTCGTTGTGTGTGACCGCTGCTTGCCGGCCTTCGTTGTGTGTGACCGCTGCTTGCCGGCCTTCGTTGTGTGTGACCGCTGCTTGCCGGCCTTCGTTGTGTGTGACCGCTGCTTGCCGGCCTTCGTTGTGTGTGACCGCTGCTTGCCGGCCTTCGTTGTGTGTGACCGCTGCTTGCCGGCCTTCGTTGTGTGTGACCGCTGCTTGCCGGCCTTCGTTGTGTGTGACCGCTGCTTGCCGGCCTTCGTTGTGTGTGACCGCTGCTTGCCGGCCTTCGTTGTGTGTGACCGCTGCTTGCCGGCCTTCGTTGTGTGTGACCGCTGCTTGCCGGCCTTCGTTGTGTGTGACCGCTGCTTGCCGGCCTTCGTTGTGTGTGACCGCTGCTTGCCGGCCTTCGTTGTGTGTGACCGCTGCTTGCCGGCCTTCGTTGTGTGTGACCGCTGCTTGCCGGCCTTCGTTGTGTGTGACCGCTGCTTGCCGGCCTTCGTTGTGTGTGACCGCTGCTTGCCGGCCTTCGTTGTGTGTGACCGCTGCTTGCCGGCCTTCGTTGTGTGTGACCGCTGCTTGCCGGCCTTCGTTGTGTGTGACCGCTGCTTGCCGGCCTTCGTTGTGTGTGACCGCTGCTTGCCGGCCTTCGTTGTGTGTGACCGCTGCTTGCCGGCCTTCGTTGTGTGTGACCGCTGCTTGCCGGCCTTCGTTGTGTGTGACCGCTGCTTGCCGGCCTTCGTTGTGTGTGACCGCTGCTTGCCGGCCTTCGTTGTGTGTGACCGCTGCTTGCCGACCTTCGTTGTGTGTGACCGCTGCTTGCCGGCCTTCGTTGTGTGTGACCGCTGCTTGCCGGCCTTCGTTGTGTGTGACCGCTGCTTGCCGGCCTTCGTTGTGTGTGACCGCTGCTTGCCGGCCTTCGTTGTGTGTGACCGCTGCTTGCCGACCTTCGTTGTGTGTGACCGCTGCTTGCCGGCCTTCGTTGTGTGTGACCGCTGCTTGCCGGCCTTCGTTGTGTGTGACCGCTGCTTGCCGGCCTTCGTTGTGTGTGACCGCTGCTTGCCGGCCTTCGTTGTGTGTGACCGCTGCTTGCCGGCCTTCGTTGTGTGTGACCGCTGCTTGCCGGCCTTCGTTGTGTGTGACCGCTGCTTGCCGGCCTTCGTTGTGTGTGACCGCTGCTTGCCGGCCTTCGTTGTGTGTGACCGCTGCTTGCCGGCCTTCGTTGTGTGTGACCGCTGCTTGCCGGCCTTCGTTGTGTGTGACCGCTGCTTGCCGGCCTTCGTTGTGTGTGACCGCTGCTTGCCGGCCTTCGTTGTGTGTGACCGCTGCTTGCCGGCCTTCGTTGTGTGTGACCGCTGCTTGCCGGCCTTCGTTGTGTGTGACCGCTGCTTGCCGGCCTTCGTTGTGTGTGACCGCTGCTTGCCGGCCTTCGTTGTGTGTGATCGCTGCTTGCCGGCCTTCGTTGTGTGTGACCATTGCTTGCCGGACTTCGTTGTGTGTGACCGCTGCTTGCCGGCCTTCGTTGTGTGTGACCGCTGCTTGCCGGCCTTCGTTGTGTGTGACCGCTGCTTGCCGACCTTCGTTGTGTGTGACCGCTGCTTACCGGCCTTCGTTGTTTGTGACCGCTGCTTGCCGGCCTTCGTTGTGTGTGACCGCTGCTTACCGGCCTTAGCTGTTTGTGACCGCTGCTTGCCGGCATTCGTTGTGTGTGACTGCTGCTTGCCGGCCTTCGTTGTGTGTTACCGCTGCTTGCCGGCCTTCGTTGTGTGTGACCGCTGCTTGCCGGCCTTCGTTGTGTGTGACCGCTGCTTGCCGACCTTCGTTGTGTGTGACCGCTGCTTACCGGCCTTCGTTGTTTGTGACCGCTGCTTGCCGGCCTTCGTTGTGTGTGACCGCTGCTTGCCGGCCTTCGTTGTGTGTGACCGCTGCTTGCCGGCCTTCGTTGTGTGTGACCGCTGCTTGCCGACCTTCGTTGTGTGTGACCGCTGCTTACCGGCCTTCGTTGTTTGTGACCGCTGCTTGCCGGCCTTCGTTGTGTGTGACCGCTGCTTGCCGGCCTTCGTTGTGTGTGACCGCTGCTTGCCGGCCTTCGTTGTGTGTGACCGCTGCTTGCCGACCTTCGTTGTGTGTGACCGCTGCTTGCCGGCCTTCGTTGTGTGTGATCGCTGCTTGCCGGCCTTCGTTGTGTGTGACCGCTGCTTGCCGGCCTTCGTTGTGTGTGACCGCTGCTTGCCGGCCTTCGTTGTGTGTGATCGCTGCTCGCCGGCCTTCGTTGTGTGTGACCGCTGCTTGCCATCCTTCGTTGTGTGTGACCGCTGCTTGCCGACCTTCGTTGTGTGTGACCGCTGCTTGCCGGCCTTCGTTGTGTGTGACCGCTGCTTGCCGACCTTCGTTGTGTGTGACCGCTGCTTGCCGGCCTTCGTTGTGTGTGACCGCTGCTTGCCGGCCTTCGTTGTGTGTGACCGCTGCTTGCCGGCCTTCGTTGTGTGTGACCGCTGCTTGCCGGCCTTCGTTGTGTGTGACCGCTGCTTGCCGGCCTTCGTTGTGTGTGACCGCTGCTTGCCGGCCTTCGTTGTGTGTGACCGCTGCTTGCCGGCCTTCGTTGTGTGTGACCGCTGCTTACCGGCCTTCGCTGTTTGTGACCGCTGCTTGCCGGCCTTCGTTGTGTGTGACCGCTGCTTGCCGGCCTTCGTTGTGTGTGACCGCTGCTTGCCGGCCATCGTTGTGTGTGACCGCTGCTTGCCGGCCTTCGTTGTGTGTGACCGCTGCTTGCCGACCTTCGTTGTGTGTGACCGCTGCTTGCCGGCCTTCGTTGTGTGTGACCGCTGCTTGCCGACCTTCGTTGTGTGTGACCGCTGCTTACCGGCCTTCGTTGTTTGTGACCGCTGCTTGCCGGCCTTCGTTGTGTGTGACCGCTGCTTGCCGGCCTTCGTTGTGTGTGACCGCTGCTTGCCGGCCTTCGTTGTGTGTGACCGCTGCTTGCCGACCTTCGTTGTGTGTGACCGCTGCTTGCCGGCCTTCGTTGTGTGTGACCGCTGCTTGCCGGCCTTCGTTGTGTGTGACCGCTGCTTGCCGGCCTTCGTTGTGTGTGACCGCTGCTTGCCGGCCTTCGTTGTGTGTGACCGCTGCTTGCCGGCCTTCGTTGTGTGTGACCGCTGCTTGCCGGCCTTCGTTGTGTGTGACCGCTGCTTGCCGGCCTTCGTTGTGTGTGACCGCTGCTTGCCGGCCTTCGTTGTGTGTGACCGCTGCTTGCCGGCCTTCGTTGTGTGTGACCGCTGCTTGCCGGCCTTCGTTGTGTGTGACCGCTGCTTGCCGGCCTTCGTTGTGTGTGACCGCTGCTTGCCGGCCTTCGTTGTGTGTGACCGCTGCTTGCCGGCCTTCGTTGTGTGTGACCGCTGCTTGCCGGCCTTCGTTGTGTGTGACCGCTGCTTGCCGGCCTTCGTTGTGTGTGACCGCTGCTTGCCGGCCTTCGTTGTGTGTGACCGCTGCTTGCCGGCCTTCGTTGTGTGTGACCGCTGCTTGCCGGCCTTCGTTGTGTGTGACCGCTGCTTACCGACCTTCGTTGTGTGTGACCGCTGCTTGCCGACCTTCGTTGTGTGTGACCGCTGCTTGCCGACCTTCCTTGTGTGTGACCGCTGCTTACCGGCCTTCGCTGTTTGTGACCGCTGCTTGCCGGCATTCGTTGTGTGTGACTGCTGCTTGCCGGCCTTCGTTGTGTGTGACCGCTGCTTACCGGCCTTCGTTGTGTGTGACCGCTGCTTGCCGGCCTTCGTTGTGTGTGACCGCTGCTTGCCGGCCTTCGTTGTGTGTGACCGCTGCTTGCCGACCTTCGTTGTGTGTGACCGCTGCTTACCGGCCTTCGCTGTTTGTGACCGCTGCTTGCCGGCATTCGTTGTGTGTGACTGCTGCTTGCCGGCCTTCGTTGTGTGTGACCGCTGCTTACCGGCCTTCGTTGTGTGTGACCGCTGCTTGCCGGCCTTCGTTGTGTGTGACCGCTGCTTGCCGGCCTTCGTTGTGTGTGACCGCTGCTTGTCGGCCTTCGTTGTGTGTGACCGCTGCTTACCGGCCTTCGCTGTTTGTGACCGCTGCTTGCCGACCTTCGTTGTGTGTGACCGCTGCTTGCCGACCTTCGTTGTGTGTGACCGCTGCTTGGCGGCCTTTGTTGTGTGTGACCGCTGCTTGCCGGCCTTCGTTGTGTGTGACCGCTGCTTGCCGGCCTTCGTTGTGTGTGACCGCTGCTTGCCGGCCTTCGTTGTGTGTGACCGCTGCTTGCCGACCTTCGTTGTGTGTGACCGCTGCTTACCGGCCTTCGTTGTGTGTGACTGCTGCTTGGCGGCCTTCGTTGTGTGTGACCGCTGCTTGCCGGCCTTCGTTGTGTGTTTGACCGCTGCTTGCCGGCCTTCGTTGTGTGTGACCGCTGCTTGCCGGCCTTCGTTGTGTGTGACCGCTGCTTGCCGACCTTCGTTGTGTGTGACCGCTGCTTGTCGGCCTTCGTTGTGTGTGACCGCTGCTTGCCGATCTTCGTTGTGTGTGACCGCTGATTGCCGGCCTTCGTTGTGTGTGACCGCTGCTTACCGGCCTTCGTTGTTTGTGACCGCTGCTTGCCTTCCTTCGTTGTGTGTGACCGCTGCTTGCCGACCTTCGTTGTGTGTGACCGCTGCTTGCCGGCCTTCGTTGTGTGTGACCGCTGCTTGCCGGCCTTCGTTGTGTGTGACCGCTGCTTGCCGGCCTTCGTTGTGTGTGACCGCTGCTTGCCGGCCTTCGTTGTGTGTGACCGCTGCTTGCCGGCCTTCGTTGTGTGTGACCGCTGCTTGCCGGCCTTCGTTGTGTGTGACCGCTGCTTGCCGGCCTTCGTTGTGTGTGACCGCTGCTTGCCGGCCTTCGTTGTGTGTGACCGCTGCTTGCCGGCCTTCGTTGTGTGTGACCGCTGCTTGCCGGCCTTCGTTGTGTGTGACCGCTGCTTGCCGGCCTTCGTTGTGTGTGACCGCTGCTTGCCGACCTTCGTTGTGTGTGACCGCTGCTTACCGGCCTTCGTTGTTTGTGACCGCTGCTTGCCGGCCTTCGTTGTGTGTGACCGCTGCTTGCCGGCCTTCGTTGTGTGTGACCGCTGCTTACCGGCCTTCGTTGTTTGTGACCGCTGCTTGCCGGCCTTCGTTGTGTGTGACCGCTGCTTGCCGGCCTTCGTTTTGTGTGACCGCTGCTTGCCGACCTTCGTTGTGTGTGACTGCTGCTTGCCGGCCTTCGTTGTGTGTGACCGCTGCTTGCCGGCCTTCGTTGTGTGTGACCGCTGCTTGCCGACCTTCGTTGTGTGTGACCGCTGCTTGCCGGCCTTCGTTGTGTGTGACCGCTGCTTACCGGCCTTCGTTGTTTGTGACCGCTGCTTGCCGGCCTTCGTTGTGTGTGACCGCTGCTTGCCGGCCTTCGTTGTGTGTGACCGCTGCTTGCCGACCTTCGTTGTGTGTGACTGCTGCTTGCCGGCCTTCGTTGTGTGTGACCGCTGCTTGCCGGCCTTCGTTGTGTGTGACCGCTGCTTGCCGGCCTTCGTTGTGTGTGACCGCTGCTTGCCGGCCTTCCTTGTGTGTGACCGCTGCTTACCGGCCTTCGCTGTTTGTGACCGCTGCTTGCCGGCATTCGTTGTGTGTGACTGCTGCTTGCCGGCCTTCGTTGTGTGTGACCGCTGCTTGCCGGCCTTCGTTGTGTGTGACCGCTGCTTGCCGGCCTTCGTTGTGTGTGACCGCTGCTTGCCGACCTTCGTTGTGTGTGACCGCTGCTTACCGGCCTTCGTTGTTTGTGACCGCTGCTTGCCGGCCTTCGTTGTGTGTGACCGCTGCTTGCCGGCCTTCGTTGTGTGTGACCGCTGCTTACCGGCCTTCGCTGTTTGTGACCGCTGCTTGCCGGCATTCGTTGTGTGTGACCGCTGCTTGCCGGCCTTCGTTGTGTGTGACCGCTGCTTGCCGGCCTTCGTTGTGTGTGACCGCTGCTTGCCGGCCTTCGTTGTGTGTGACCGCTGCTTGCCGACCTTCGTTGTGTGTGACCGCTGCTTACCGGCCTTCGTTGTTTGTGACCGCTGTTTGCCGGCCTTCGTTGTGTGTGACCGCTGCTTGCCGGCCTTCGTTGTGTGTGACCGCTGCTTGCCGGCCTTCGTTGTGTGTGACCGCTGCTTGCCGGCCTTCGTTGTGTGTGACCGCTGCTTGCCGACCTTCGTTGTGTGTGACCGCTGCTTGCCGGCCTTCGTTGTGTGTGACCGCTGCTTGCCGGCCTTCGTTGTGTGTGACCGCTGCTTGCCCGCCATCGTTGTGTGTGACCGCTGCTTGCCGGCATTCGTTGTGTGTGACAGCTGCTTGCCGGCCTTCGTTGTGTGTGACCGCTGCTTGCCGGCCTTCGTTGTGTGTGACCGCTGCTTGCCGGCCTTCGTTGTGTGTGACCGCTGCTTGCCGACCTTCGTTGTGTGTGACTGCTGCTTGCCGGCCTTCGTTGTGTGTGACCGCTGCTTGCCGACCTTCGTTGTGTGTGACCGCTGCTTACCGGCCTTCGTTGTGTGTGACTGCTGCTTGGCGGCCTTCGTTGTGTGTGACCGCTGCTTGCCGGCCTTCGTTGTGTGTGACCGCTGCTTGCCGGCCTTCGTTGTGTGTGACCGCTGCTTGCCGGCCTTCGTTGTGTGTGACCGCTGCTTGCCGACCTTCGTTGTGTGTGACCGCTGCTTGCCGGCCTTCGTTGTGTGTGACCGCTGCTTGCCGATCTTCGTTGTGTGTGACCGCTGATTGCCGGCCTTCGTTGTGTGTGACCGCTGCTTACCGGCCTTCGTTGTTTGTGACCGCTGCTTGCCGGCCTTCGTTGTGTGTGACCGCTGCTTGCCGACCTTTGTTGTGTGTGACCGCTGCTTGCCGGCCTTCGTTGTGTGTGACCGCTGCTTGCCGGCCTTCGTTGTGTGTGACCGCTGCTTGCCGGCCTTCGTTGTGTGTGACCGCTGCTTGCCGGCCTTCGTTGTGTGTGACCGCTGCTTGCCGACCTTTGTTGTGTGTGACCGCTGCTTGCCGGCCTTCGTTGTTTGTGACCGCTGCTTGCCGGCCTTCGTTGTGTGTGACCGCTGCTTGCCGGCCTTTGTTGTGTGTGACCGCTGCTTGCCGGCCTTCGTTGTGTGTGACCGCTGCTTGCCGGCCTTCGTTGTGTGTGACCGCTGCTTGCCGGCCTTCGTTGTGTGTGACCGCTGCTTGCCGGCCTTCGTTGTGTGTGACCGCTGCTTGCCGACCTTTGTTGTGTGTGACCGCTGCTTGCCGGCCTTCGTTTTGTGTGACCGCTGCTTGCCGGCCTTCGTTGTGTGTGACCGCTGCTTGCCGGCCATCGTTGTGTGTGACCGCTGCTTGCCGACCTTCGTTGTGTGTGACCGCTGCTAGCCGGCCTTCGTTGTGTGTGTGACCGCTGCTTGCCGGCCTTCGTTGTGTGTGTGACCGCTGCTTACCGACCTTCGTTGTGTGTGACCGCTGCTTGCCGACCTTCGTTGTGTGTGACCGCTGCTTGCCGACCTTCGTTGTGTGTGACCGCTGCTTGCCGGCCTTCGTTGTGTGTGACCGCTGCTTGCCGGCCTTCGTTGTGTGTGACCGCTGCTTGCCGGCTTTCGTTGTGTGTGACCGCTGCTTACCGGCCTTCGTTGTTTGTGACCGCTGCTTGCCGGCCTTCGTTTTGTGTGACCGCTGCTTGCCGGCCTTCGTTGTGTGTGACCGCTGCTTGCCGGCCTTCGTTGTTTGGACCGCTGCTTGCCGGCCTTTGTTGTGTGTGACCGCTGCTTGCCGGCCTTCGTTGTGTGTGACCGCTGCTTGCCGACCTTCGTTGTGTGTGACCGCTGCTTGCCGGCCTTTGTTGTGTGTGACCGCTGCTTGCCGGCCTTCGTTGTGTGTGACCGCTGCTTGCCGGCCATCGTTGTGTGTCACCGCTGCTTGCCGGCCATCGTTGTGTGTGTGACCGCTGCTTACCGGCCTTCGTTGTTTGTGACCGCTGCTTGCCGGCCTTCGTTGTGTGTGACCGCTGCTTGCCGGCCTTCGTTTTTTGTGACCGCTGCTTGTCGGCCTTCGTTGCGTGTGACCGCTGCTTACCGGCCTTCGCTGTTTGTGACCGCTGCTTGCCGACCTTCGTTGTGTGTGACCGCTGCTTGCCGACCTTCGTTGTGTGTGACTGCTGCTTGGCGGCCTTTGTTGTGTGTGACCGCTGCTTGCCGGCCTTCGTTGTGTGTGACCGCTGCTTGCCGACCTTCGTTGTGTGTGACCGCTGCTTGCCGGCCTTCGTTGTGTGTGACCGCTGCTTGCCGACCTTCGTTGTGTGTGACCGCTGCTTACCGGCCTTCGTTGTGTGTTACCGCTGCTTGGCGGCCTTCGTTGTGTGTGACCGCTGCTTGCCGGCCTTCGTTGTGTGTGACCGCTGCTTGCCGGCCTTCGTTGTGTGTGACCGCTGCTTGCCGGCCTTCGTTGTGTGTGACCGCTGCTTGCCGACCTTCGTTGTGTGTGACCGCTGCTTGCCGGCCTTCGTTGTGTGTGACCGCTGCTTGCCGGCCTTCGTTGTGTGTGACCGCTGCTTGCCGGCCTTCGTTGTGTGTGACCGCTGCTTACCGGCCTTCGTTGTTTGTGACCGCTGCTTGCCGACCTTCGTTGTGTGTGACCGCTGCTTGCCGGCCTTCGTTGTGTGTGACCGCTGCTTGCCGACCTTCGTTGTGTGTGACCGCTGCTTGCCGACCTTCGTTGTGTGTGACCGCTGCTTGCCGGCCTTCGTTGTGTGTGACCGCTGCTTGCCGACCTTCGTTGTGTGTGACCGCTGCTTGCCGGCCTTCGTTGTTTGTGACCGCTGCTTGCCGGCCTTCGTTGTGTGTGACCGCTGCTTGCCGACCTTCGTTGTGTGTGACCGCTGCTTGCCGGCCTTCGTTGTGTGTGACCGCTGCTTACCGGCCTTCGTTGTTTGTGACCGCTGCTTGCCGGCCTTCGTTGTGTGTGACCGCTGCTTGCCGGCCTTCGTTGTGTGTGACCGCTGCTTGCCGGCCTTCGTTGTGTGTGACCGCTGCTTGCCGGCCTTCGTTGTGTGTGACCGCTGCTTGCCGGCCTTCGTTGTGTGTGACCGCTGCTTGCCGGCCTTCGTTGTGTGTGACCGCTGCTTGCCGGCCTTCGTTGTGTGTGACCGCTGCTTGCCGGCCTTCGTTGTGTGTGACCGCTGCTTGCCGGCCTTCGTTGTGTGTGACCGCTGCTTGCCGGCCTTCGTTGTGTGTGACCGCTGCTTGCCGGCCTTCGTTGTGTGTGACCGCTGCTTGCCGGCCTTCGTTGTGTGTGACCGCTGCTTGCCGGCCTTCGTTGTGTGTGACCGCTGCTTGCCGACCTTCGTTTGCGTGTGACCGCTGCTTGCCGGCCTTCGTTGTGTGTGACCGCTGCTTGCCGGCCTTCGTTGTGTGTGACCGCTGCTTGCCGACCTTCGTTGTGTGTGACTCTGCTTGCTGCTATGCCGGCCTTCGTTGTGTGTGACCGCTGCTTGCCGGCCTTCGTTGTGTGTGACCGCTGCTTGCCGACCTTCGTTGTGTGTGACTGCTGCTTGCCGGCCTTCGTTGTGTGTGACCGCTGCTTGCCGACCTTCGTTGTGTGTGACCGCTGCTTGCCGGCCTTCGTTGTGTGACCGCTGCTTGCCGGCCTTCGTTGTGTGTGACCGCTGCTTGCCGGCCTTCGTTGTGTGTGACCGCTGCTTGCCGGCCTTCGTTGTGTGTGACCGCTGCTTGCCGGCCTTCGTTGTGTGTGACCGCTGCTTGCCGACCTTCGTTGTGTGTGACCGCTGCTTGTCGGCCTTCGTTGTGTGTGACCGCTGCTTGCCGATCTTCTGTGACCGCTGATTGCCGGCCTTCGTTGTGTGTGACCGCTGCTTGTGCTGTTTGTGACCGCTGCTTGCCTTCGTTGTGTGTGACCGCTGCTTGCCGACCTTCGTTGTGTGTGACCGCTGCTTGCCGGCCTTCGTTGTGTGTGACCGCTGCTTGCCGGCCTTCGTTGTGTGTGACCGCTGCTTGCCGGCCTTCGTTGTGTGTGACCGCTGCTTGCCGGCCTTCGTTGTGTGTGACCGCTGCTTGCCGGCCTTCGTTGTGTGTGACCGCTGCTTGCCGGCCTTCGTTGTGTGTGACCGCTGCTTGCCGGCCTTCGTTGTGTGTGACCGCTGCTTGCCGGCCTTCGTTGTGTGTGACCGCTGCTTGCCGGCCTTCGTTGTGTGTGACCGCTGCTTGCCGGCCTTCGTTGTGTGTGACCGCTGCTTGCCGGCCTTCGTTGTGTGTGACCGCTGCTTGCCGGCCTTCGTTGTGTGTGACCGCTGCTTGCCGGCCTTCGTTGTGTGTGACCGCTGCTTGCCGGCCTTCGTTGTGTGTGACCGCTGCTTGCCGGCCTTCGTTGTGTGTGACCGCTGCTTGCCGGCCTTCGTTGTGTGTGACCGCTGCTTGCCGGCCTTCGTTGTGTGTGACCGTTGCTTGCCGGCCTTCGTTGTGTGTGACCGCTGCTTGCCGGCCTTCGTTGTGTGTGTGACCGCTGCTTACCGACCTTCGTTGTGTGTGACCGCTGCTTGCCGACCTTCGTTGTGTGTGACCGCTGCTTGCCGACCTTCGTTGTGTGTGACCGCTGCTTGCCGGCCTTCGTTGTGTGTGACCGCTGCTTGCCGGCCTTCGTTGTGTGTGACCGCTGCTTGCCCGCCATCGTTGTGTGTGACCGCTGCTTGCCGGCATTCGTTGTGTGTGACCGCTGCTTGCCGGCCTTCGTTGTGTGTGACCGCTGCTTGCCGACCTTCGTTGTGTGTGACTGCTGCTTGCCGGCCTTCGTTGTGTGTGACCGCTGCTTGCCGACCTTCGTTGTGTGTGACCGCTGCTTACCGGCCTTCGTTGTGTGTGACTGCTGCTTGGCGGCCTTCGTTGTGTGTGACCGCTGCTTGCCGGCCTTCGTTGTGTTTGACCGCTGCTTGCCGGCCTTCGTTGTGTGTGACCGCTGCTTGCCGGCCTTCGTTGTGTGTGACCGCTGCTTGCCGACCTTCGTTGTGTGTGACCGCTGCTTGTCGGCCTTCGTTGTGTGTGACCGCTGCTTGCCGATCTTCGTTGTGTGTGACCGCTGATTGCCGGCCTTCGTTGTGTGTGACCGCTGCTTACCGGCCTTCGTTGTTTGTGACCGCTGCTTGCCTTCCTTCGTTGTGTGTGACCGCTGCTTGCCGACCTTTGTTGTGTGTGACCGCTGCTTGCCGGCCTTCGTTGTGTGTGACCGCTGCTTGCCGGCCTTCGTTGTGTGTGACCGCTGCTTGCCGGCCTTCGTTGTGTGTGACCGCTGCTTGCCGGCCTTCGTTGTGTGTGACCGCTGCTTGCCGACCTTTGTTGTGTGTGACCGCTGCTTGCCGGCCTTCGTTGTTTGTGACCGCTGCTTGCCTTCCTTCGTTGTGTGTGACCGCTGCTTGCCGACCTTTGTTGTGTGTGACCGCTGCTTGCCGGCCTTCGTTGTGTGTGACCGCTGCTTGCCGGCCTTCGTTGTGTGTGACCGCTGCTTGCCGGCCTTCGTTGTGTGTGACCGCTGCTTGCCGGCCTTCGTTGTGTGTGACCGCTGCTTGCCGACCTTTGTTGTGTGTGACCGCTGCTTGCCGGCCTTCGTTTTGTGTGACCGCTGCTTGCCGGCCTTCGTTGTGTGTGACCGCTGCTTGCCGGCCATCGTTGTGTGTGACCGCTGCTTGCCGACCTTCGTTGTGTGTGACCGCTGCTAGCCGGCCTTCGTTGTGTGTGTGACCGCTGCTTGCCGGCCTTCGTTGTGTGTGTGACCGCTGCTTACCGACCTTCGTTGTGTGTGACCGCTGCTTGCCGACCTTCGTTGTGTGTGACCGCTGCTTGCCGACCTTCGTTGTGTGTGACCGCTGCTTGCCGGCCTTCGTTGTGTGTGACCGCTGCTTGCCGGCCTTCGTTGTGTGTGACCGCTGCTTGCCGGCTTTCGTTGTGTGTGACCGCTGCTTACCGGCCTTCGTTGTTTGTGACCGCTGCTTGCCGGCCTTCGTTTTGTGTGACCGCTGCTTGCCGGCCTTCGTTGTGTGTGACCGCTGCTTGCCGGCCTTCGTTGTTTGGACCGCTGCTTGCCGGCCTTTGTTGTGTGTGACCGCTGCTTGCCGGCCTTCGTTGTGTGTGACCGCTGCTTGCCGACCTTCGTTGTGTGTGACCGCTGCTTGCCGGCCTTTGTTGTGTGTGACCGCTGCTTGCCGGCCTTCGTTGTGTGTGACCGCTGCTTGCCGGCCATCGTTGTGTGTCACCGCTGCTTGCCGGCCATCGTTGTGTGTGTGACCGCTGCTTACCGGCCTTCGTTGTTTGTGACCGCTGCTTGCCGGCCTTCGTTGTGTGTGACCGCTGCTTGCCGGCCTTCGTTTTTTGTGACCGCTGCTTGTCGGCCTTCGTTGCGTGTGACCGCTGCTTACCGGCCTTCGCTGTTTGTGACCGCTGCTTGCCGACCTTCGTTGTGTGTGACCGCTGCTTGCCGACCTTCGTTGTGTGTGACTGCTGCTTGGCGGCCTTTGTTGTGTGTGACCCCTGCTTGCCGGCCTTCGTTGTGTGTGACCGCTGCTTGCCGACCTTCGTTGTGTGTGACTGCTGCTTGCCGGCCTTCGTTGTGTGTGACCGCTGCTTGCCGACCTTCGTTGTGTGTGACCGCTGCTTACCGGCCTTCGTTGTGTGTGACTGCTGCTTGCCGGCCTTCGTTGTGTTTGACCGCTGCTTGCCGGCCTTCGTTGTGTGTGACCGCTGCTTGCCGGCCTTCGTTGTGTGTGACCGCTGCTTGCCGACCTTCGTTGTGTGTGACCGCTGCTTGTCGGCCTTCGTTGTGTGTGACCGCTGCTTGCCGATCTTCGTTGTGTGTGACCGCTGATTGCCGGCCTTCGTTGTGTGTGACCGCTGCTTACCGGCCTTCGTTGTTTGTGACCGCTGCTTGCCGACCTTCGTTGTGTGTGACTGCTGCTTGCCGGCCTTCGTTGTGTGTGACCGCTGCTTGCCGACCTTCGTTGTGTGTGACCGCTGCTTGCCGACCTTTGTTGTGTGTGACCGCTGCTTGCCGGCCTTCGTTGTGTGTGACCGCTGCTTGCCGACCTTCGTTGTGTGTGACCGCTGCTTACCGGCCTTCGTTGTTTGTGACCGCTGCTTGCCGGCCTTCGTTGTGTGTGACCGCTGCTTGCCGACCTTCGTTGTGTGTGACCGCTGCTTGCCGGCCTTCGTTGTGTGTGACCGCTGCTTACCGGCCTTCGTTGTTTGTGACCGCTGCTTGCCGGCCTTCGTTGTGTGTGACCGCTGCTTGCCGGCCTTCGTTGTGTGTGACCGCTGCTTGCCGGCCTTCGTTGTGTGTGACCGCTGCTTGCCGGCCTTCGTTGTGTGTGACCGCTGCTTGCCGGCCTTCGTTGTGTGTGACCGCTGCTTGCCGGCCTTCGTTGTGTGTGACCGCTGCTTGCCGGCCTTCGTTGTGTGTGACCGCTGCTTGCCGGCCTTCGTTGTGTGTGACCGCTGCTTGCCGGCCTTCGTTGTGTGTGACCGTTGCTTGCCGGCCTTCGTTGTGTGTGACCGCTGCTTGCCGGCCTTCGTTGTGTGTGTGACCGCTGCTTACCGACCTTCGTTGTGTGTGACCGCTGCTTGCCGACCTTCGTTGTGTGTGACCGCTGCTTGCCGACCTTCGTTGTGTGTGACCGCTGCTTGCCGGCCTTCGTTGTGTGTGACCGCTGCTTGCCGGCCTTCGTTGTGTGTGACCGCTGCTTGCCGGCTTTCGTTGTGTGTGACCGCTGCTTACCGGCCTTCGTTGTTTGTGACCGCTGCTTGCCGGCCTTCGTTTTGTGTGACCGCTGCTTGCCGGCCTTCGTTGTGTGTGACCGCTGCTTGCCGGCCTTCGTTGTTTGGACCGCTGCTTGCCGGCCTTTGTTGTGTGTGACCGCTGCTTGCCGGCCTTCGTTGTATGTGACCGCTGCTTGCCGACCTTCGTTGTGTGTGACCGCTGCTTGCCGGCCTTTGTTGTGTGTGACCGCTGCTTGCCGGCCTTCGTTGTGTGTGACCGCTGCTTGCCGGCCATCGTTGTGTGTGACCGCTGCTTGCCGGCCATCGTTGTGTGTGTGACCGCTGCTTACCGGCCTTCGTTGTTTGTGACCGCTGCTTGCCGGCCTTCGTTGTGTGTGACCGCTGCTTGCTGACCTTCGTTGTGTGTGACCGCTGCTTGCCGGCCTTCGTTGTGTGTGACCGCTGCTTGCCGGCCTTCGTTGTGTGTGACCGCTGCTTGCCGGCTTTCGTTGTGTGTGACCGCTGCTTACCGGCCTTCGTTGTTTGTGACCGCTGCTTGCCGACCTTCGTTGTGTGTGACTGCTGCTTGCCGGCCTTCGTTGTGTGTGACCGCTGCTTACCGGCCTTCGCTGTTTGTGACCGCTGCTTGCCGGCCTTCGTTGTGTGTGACCGCTGCTTGCCGGCCTTCGTTGTGTGTGACCGCTGCTTGCCGGCCTTCGTTGTGTGTGACCGCTGCTTGCCGGCCTTCGTTGTGTGTGACCGCTGCTTGTCGGCCTTCGTTGTGTGTGACCGCTGCTTACCGGCCTTCGCTGTTTGTGACCGCTGCTTGCCGACCTTCGTTGTGTGTGACCGCTGCTTGCCGACCTTCGTTGTGTGTGACTGCTGCTTGGCGGCCTTTGTTGTGTGTGACCCCTGCTTGCCGGCCTTCGTTGTGTGTGACCGCTGCTTGCCGACCTTCGTTGTGTGTGACTGCTGCTTGCCGGCCTTCGTTGTGTGTGACCGCTGCTTGCCGACCTTCGTTGTGTGTGACCGCTGCTTACCGGCCTTCGTTGTGTGTGACTGCTGCTTGGCGGCCTTCGTTGTGTGTGACCGCTGCTTGCCGGCCTTCGTTGTGTTTGACCGCTGCTTGCCGGCCTTCGTTGTGTGTGACCGCTGCTTGCCGACCTTCGTTGTGTGTGACCGCTGCTTGTCGGCCTTCGTTGTGTGTGACCGCTGCTTGCCGATCTTCGTTGTGTGTGACCGCTGATTGCCGGCCTTCGTTGTGTGTGACCGCTGCTTACCGGCCTTCGTTGTTTGTGACCGCTGCTTGCCTTCCTTCGTTGTGTGTGACCACTGCTTGCCGACCTTTGTTGTGTGTGACCGCTGCTTGCCGGCCTTCGTTGTGTGTGACCGCTGCTTGCCGGCCTTCGTTGTGTGTGACCGCTGCTTGCCGGCCTTCGTTGTGTGTGACCGCTGCTTGCCGGCCTTCGTTGTGTGTGACCGCTGCTTGCCGACCTTTGTTGTGTGTGACCGCTGCTTGCCGGCCTTCGTTTTGTGTGACCGCTGCTTGCCGGCCTTCGTTGTGTGTGACCGCTGCTTGCCGGCCATCGTTGTGTGTGACCGCTGCTTGCCGACCTTCGTTGTGTGTGACCGCTGCTAGCCGGCCTTCGTTGTGTGTGTGACCGCTGCTTGCCGGCCTTCGTTGTGTGTGTGACCGCTGCTTACCGACCTTCGTTGTGTGTGACCGCTGCTTGCCGACCTTCGTTGTGTGTGACCGCTGCTTGCCGACCTTCGTTGTGTGTGACCGCTGCTTGCCGGCCTTCGTTGTGTGTGACCGCTGCTTGCCGGCCTTCGTTGTGTGTGACCGCTGCTTGCCGGCTTTCGTTGTGTGTGACCGCTGCTTACCGGCCTTCGTTGTTTGTGACCGCTGCTTGCCGGCCTTCGTTTTGTGTGACCGCTGCTTGCCGGCCTTCGTTGTGTGTGACCGCTGCTTGCCGGCCTTCGTTGTTTGGACCGCTGCTTGCCGGCCTTTGTTGTGTGTGACCGCTGCTTGCCGGCCTTCGTTGTGTGTGATCGCTGCTTGCCGACCTTCGTTGTGTGTGACCGCTGCTTGCCGGCCTTTGTTGTGTGTGACCGCTGCTTGCCGGCCTTCGTTGTGTGTGACCGCTGCTTGCCGGCCATCGTTGTGTGTGACCGCTGCTTGCCGGCCATCGTTGTGTGTGTGACCGCTGCTTACCGGCCTTCGTTGTTTGTGACCGCTGCTTGCCGGCCTTCGTTGTGTGTGACCGCTGCTTGCTGACCTTCGTTGTGTGTGACCGCTGCTTGCCGGCCTTCGTTGTGTGTGACCGCTGCTTGCCGGCCTTCGTTGTGTGTGACCGCTGCTTGCCGGCCTTCGTTGTGTGTGACCGCTGCTTGTCGGCCTTCGTTGCGTGTGACCGCTGCTTACCGGCCTTCGCTGTTTGTGACCGCTGCTTGCCGACCTTCGTTGTGTGTGACCGCTGCTTGCCGACCTTCGTTGTGTGTGACTGCTGCTTGGCGGCCTTTGTTGTGTGTGACCCCTGCTTGCCGGCCTTCGTTGTGTGTGACCGCTGCTTGCCGACCTTCGTTGTGTGTGACTGCTGCTTGCCGGCCTTCGTTGTGTGTGACCGCTGCTTGCCGATCTTCGTTGTGTGTGACCGCTGCTTACCGGCCTTCGTTGTGTGTGACCGCTGCTTACCGGCCTTCGTTGTGTGTGACCGCTGCTTGCCGGCCTTCGTTGTGTGTGACCGCTGCTTGCCGGCCTTCGTTGTGTGTGACCGCTGCTTGCCGACCTTCGTTGTGTGTGACTGCTGCTTGCCGGCCTTCGTTGTGTGTGACCGCTGCTTGCCGGCCTTCGTTGTGTGTGACCGCTGCTTGCCGGCCTTCGTTGTGTGTGACCGCTGCTTGCCGGCCTTCCTTGTGTGTGACCGCTGCTTACCGGCCTTCGCTGTTTGTGACCGCTGCTTGCCGGCATTCGTTGTGTGTGACTGCTGCTTGCCGGCCTTCGTTGTGTGTGACCGCTGCTTGCCGGCCTTCCTTGTGTGTGACCGCTGCTTGCCGGCCTTCGTTGTGTGTGACCGCTGCTTGCCGACCTTCGTTGTGTGTGACCGCTGCTTACCGGCCTTCGTTGTTTGTGACCGCTGCTTGCCGGCCTTCGTTGTGTGTGACCGCTGCTTGCCGGCCTTCGTTGTGTGTGACCGCTGCTTACCGGCCTTCGCTGTTTGTGACCGCTGCTTGCCGGCATTCGTTGTGTGTGACTGCTGCTTGCCGGCCTTCGTTGTGTGTGACCGCTGCTTGCCGGCCTTCGTTGTGTGTGACCGCTGCTTGCCGGCCTTCGTTGTGTGTGACCGCTGCTTGCCGACCTTCGTTGTGTGTGACGGCTGCTTACCGGCCTTCGTTGTTTGTGACCGCTGTTTGCCGGCCTTCGTTGTGTGTGACCGCTGCTTGCCGGCCTTCGTTGTGTTTGACCGCTGCTTGCCGGCCTTCGTTGTGTGTGACCGCTGCTTGCCGGCCTTCGTTGTGTGTGACCGCTGCTTGCCGACCTTCGTTGTGTGTGACCGCTGCTTGCCGGCCTTCGTTGTGTGTGACCGCTGCTTGCCGGCCTTCGTTGTGTGTGACCGCTGCTTGCCGGCCATCGTTGTGTGTGACCGCTGCTTGCCGGCATTCGTTGTGTGTGACAGCTGCTTGCCGGCCTTCGTTGTGTGTGACCGCTGCTTGCCGGCCTTCGTTGTGTGTGACCGCTGCTTGCCGGCCTTCGTTGTGTGTGACCGCTGCTTGCCGACCTTCGTTGTGTGTGACCCCTGCTTGCCGGCCTTCGTTGTGTGTGACCCCTGCTTGCCGGCCTTCGTTGTGTGTGACCGCTGCTTGCCGGCCTTCGTTGTGTGTGACCGCTGCTTGCCGACCTTCGTTGTGTGTGACCGCTGCTTGCCGGCCTTCGTTGTGTGTGACCGCTGCTTACCGGCCTTCGTTGTTTGTGACCGCTGCTTGCCGGCCTTCGTTGTGTGTGACCGCTGCTTGCCGACCTTCGTTGTGTGTGACCGCTGCTTGCCGACCTTCGTTGTGTGTGACTGCTGCTTGCCGGCCTTCGTTGTGTGTGACCGCTGCTTGCCGGCCTTCGTTGTGTGTGACCGCTGCTTGCCGGCCTTCGTTGTGTGTGACCGCTGCTTGCCGGCCTTCCTTGTGTGTGACCGCTGCTTACCGGCCTTCGCTGTTTGTGACCGTTGCTTGCCGGCATTCGTTGTGTGTGACTGCTGCTTGCCGGCCTTCGTTGTGTGTGACCGCTGCTTGCCGGCCTTCGTTGTGTGTGACCGCTGCTTGCCGGCCTTCGTTGTGTGTGACCGCTGCTTGCCGGCCTTCGTTGTGTGTGACCGCTGCTTGCCGACCTTCGTTGTGTGTGACCGCTGCTTACCGGCCTTCGTTGTTTGTGACCGCTGCTTGCCGGCCTTCGTTGTGTGTGACCGCTGCTTGCCGGCCTTCGTTGTGTGTGACCGCTGCTTACCGGCCTTCGCTGTTTGTGACCGCTGCTTGCCGGCATTCGTTGTGTGTGACTGCTGCTTGCCGACCTTCGTTGTGTGTGACCGCTGCTTGCCGGCCTTCGTTGTGTGTGACCGCTGCTTGCCGGCCTTCGTTGTGTGTGACCGCTGCTTGCCGACCTTCGTTTTGTGTGACCGCTGCTTACCGGCCTTCGTTGTTTGTGACCGCTGCTTGCCGGCCTTCGTTGTGTGTGACCGCTGCTTGCCGGCCTTCGTTGTGTTTGACCGCTGCTTGCCGACCTTCGTTGTGTGTGACCGCTGCTTGCCGGCCTTCGTTGTGTGTGACCGCTGCTTGCCGGCCTTCGTTGTGTGTGACCGCTGCTTGCCGGCCATCGTTGTGTGTGACCGCTGCTTGCCGGCATTCGTTGTGTGTGACAGCTGCTTGCCGGCCTTCGTTGTGTGTGACCGCTGCTTGCCGGCCTTCGTTGTGTGTGACCGCTGCTTGCCGGCCTTCGTTGTGTGTGACCGCTGCTTGCCGGCCTTCGTTGTGTGTGACCGCTGCTTGCCGGCCTTCGTTGTGTGTGACCGCTGCTTGCCGGCCTTCGTTGTGTGTGACCGCTGCTTGCCGGCCTTCGTTGTGTGTGATCGCTGCTTGCCGGCCTTCGTTGTGTGTGACCGCTGCTTGCCGGCCTTCGTTGTGTGTGATCGCTGCTTGCCGGCCTTCGTTGTGTGTGACCCCTGCTTGCCGGACTTCGTTGTGTGTGACCGCTGCTTGCCGGCCTTCGTTGTGTGTGACCGCTGCTTGCCGGCCTTCGTTGTGTGTGACCGCTGCTTGCCGACCTTCGTTGTGTGTGACCGCTGCTTACCGGCCTTCGTTGTTTGTGACCGCTGCTTACCGGCCTTCGTTGTTTGTGACCGCTGCTTGCCGGCCTTCGTTGTGTGTGACCGCTGCTTCCCGGCCTTCGCTGTTTGTGACCGCTGCTTGCCGGCATTCGTTGTGTGTGACTGCTGCTTGCCGGCCTTCGTTGTGTGTTACCGCTGCTTGCCGGCCTTCGTTGTGTGTGACCGCTGCTTGCCGGCCTTCGTTGTGTGTGACCGCTGCTTGCCGGCCTTCGTTGTGTGTGACCGCTGCTTACCGGCCTTCGTTGTTTGTGACCGCTGCTTGCCGGCCTTCGTTGTGTGTGACCGCTGCTTGCCGGCCTTCGTTGTGTGTGACCGCTGCTTGCCGGCCTTCGTTGTTTGTGACCGCTGCTTGCCGGCCTTCGTTGTGTGTGACCGCTGCTTGCCGGCCTTCGTTGTGTGTGACCGCTGCTTGCCGGCCTTCGTTGTGTGTGACCGCTGCTTGCCGACCTTCGTTGTGTGTGACCGCTGCTTGCCGGCCTTCGTTGTGTGTGATCGCTGCTTGCCGGCCTTCGTTGTGTGTGACCGCTGCTTGCCGGCCTTCGTTGTGTGTGACCGCTGCTTGCCGGCCTTCGTTGTGTGTGATCGCTGCTCGCCGGCCTTCGTTGTGTGTGACCGCTGCTTGCCGGCCTTCGTTGTGTGTGACCGCTGCTTGCCGGCCTTCGTTGTGTGTGACCGCTGCTTGCCGGCCTTCGTTGTGTGGGATCGCTGCTTGCCGGCCTTCGTTGTGTGTGACCGCTGCTTGCCGGCCTTCGTTGTGTGTGACCGCTGCTTGCCGGCCTTCGTTGTGTGTGACCGCTGCTTGCCGGCCTTCGTTGTGTGTGACCGCTGCTTGCCCGCCTTCGTTGTGTGTGACCGCTGCTTGCCGGCCTTCGTTGTGTGTGACCGCTGCTTGCCGACCTTCGTTGTGTGTGACCGCTGCTTGCCGGCCTTCGTTGTGTGTGACCGCTGCTTGCCGGCCTTCGTTGTGTGTGACCGCTGCTTGCCGGCCTTCGTTGTGTGTGACCGCTGCTTGCCGGCCTTCGTTGTGTGTGACCGCTGCTTGCCGACCTTCGTTGTGTGTGACCGCTGCTTGCCGGCCTTCGTTGTGTGTGACCGCTGCTTGCCGGCCTTCGTTGTGTGTGACCGTTGCTTGCCGGCCATCGTTGTGTGTGACCGCTGCTTGCCGGCCTTCGTTGTGTGTGACCGCTGCTTGTCGGCCTTCATTGTGTGTGACCGCTGCTTGCCGGCCTTCGTTGTGTGTGACCGCTGCTTGCCGGCCTTCGTTGTGTGTGACCGCTGCTTGCCGGCCATCGTTGTGTGTGACCGCTGCTTGCGGGCCTTCGTTGTGTGTGACCGCTGCTTGCCGACCTTCGTTGTGTGTGATCGCTGCTTGCCGGCCTTCGTTGTGTGTGACCGCTGCTTGCCGGCCTTCGTTGTGTGTGACCGCTGCTTGCCGGCCTTCGTTGTGTGTGATCGCTGCTTGCCGGCCTTCGTTGTGTGTGACCGCTGCTTGCCGGCCTTCGTTGTGTGTGATCGCTGCTTGCCGGCCTTCGTTGTGTGTGACCGCTGCTTGCCGGCCTTCGTTGTGTGTGACTGCTGCTTGCCGGCCTTCGTTGTGTGTGACCGCTGCTTGCCGGCCTTCGTTGTGTGTGATCGCTGCTTGCCGGCCTTCGTTGTGTGTGACCGCTGCTTGCCGGTCTTCGTTGTGTGTGACCGCTGCTTGCCGGCCTTCGTTGTGTGTGACCGCTGCTTGCCGGCCATCGTTGTGTGTGATCGCTGATTGCCGGCCTTCGTTGTGTGTGACCGCTGCTTGCCGGCCTTCGTTGTGTGTGACCGCTGCTTGCCTGCCTTCGTTGTGTGTGACCGCTGCTTGCCGGCCTTCGTTGTGTGTGACCGCTGCTTGCCGGCCTTCGTTGTGTGTGACCGCTGCTTGCCGGCCTTCGTTGTGTGTGACCGCTGCTTGCCGGCCTTCGTTGTGTGTGACCGCTGCTTGCCGGCCTTCGTTGTGTGTGACCGCTGCTTGCCTGCCTTCGTTGTGTGTGACCGCTGCTTGCCGGCCTTCGTTGTGTGTGACCGCTGCTTGCCGGCCTTCGTTGTGTGTGACCGCTGCTTGCCGGCCTTCGTTGTGTGTGACCGCTGCTTGCCGGCCTTCGTTGTGTGTGACCGCTGCTTGCCGGCCTTCGTTGTGTGTGACCGCTGCTTGCCGGCCTTCGTTGTGTGTGACCGCTGCTTGCCGGCCTTCGTTGTGTGTGACCGCTGCTTGCCGGCCTTCGTTGTGTGTGACCGCTGCTTGCCGGCCTTCGTTGTGTGTGACCGCTGCTTGCCGGCCTTCGTTGTTTGTGCCGCGGTGATCAGAGCTTATATTTTTCTTCTTGTCGTTGAGATTCTAATGATACTACCATGGCTTATGCATTGTGTGATTTGAAGTGTGTGGTTGTATCTTTAATCGTTTATAATTGTGTATTTTTTTGCGCTTGTGTTGTACTGTGCCTGCGCCGTTTGTTGTTCTATTTTTTAGTCGGCTACAGTGGCCTAGTATCGCATGTTCTTCCGTGTCGTGTTTTTTTTTACATTTTTTGTATTTGCGATGTGTAGATTTATTTCTTGGTACTTTGCATATGTTCTTCTTCTTATTTTTGTTCTTTGTCTCACGTCGGTCGCAGGCGTTGGCCGACGCCTGCGACCGACGTGTTGGACGACGCACTTCTGGGGGTAAATATGGGGTAAACTGAAGGGCGTTCGACGACGCTCTTCAGTTTACCCTATAGAGTGGGTTTTTGCTTTTTATTGTTAAACGCTGATGTCTCGGCTATTTGGCATTGTGATTTTTTACAGTCGATTTTTGTGTGTGACTGTTCATGTGAGCTGTGCTTTGTTTTTGGATCGGTGAGCCAAAAGGCATGTTGTGATCCTTGTGAATGTTTTTGTATTGTTATATTTTAACGTTTAATAAAGATCTATTTGAAGGCAGTGGTCAAAGCGCTGGCTTATGATAATTCGTTCGTGAAGGGTCCGTGTTCGAATCCCGGTCAGACATGGATGTTGTGTTTATCTTACTGCACTGGTTCTCTCCCTTCCCTGGAACCAGTGACCCTAAATTAGGGATGGGCGACTGATTATAGCCCATTGAGTTGCTCACGGTGGTCGTTAAAACGTGAGTCAAAAAAAAAAAAAATCACGATCCTGGACTATTGCCTTAAATGAAGTGGTTGAATGAATTTGTCAATCAAATAAAGTTTACATTTGCTGTTTCATATGAGTTTATTCTTTTCAAAAAAAAAAAAAAAAAAAAAAAAAAACTAAGCGTCGATTCCGGCGGGTTTTGTCTATTCTACAGAATAAATCAGATTAACGTTTGATCTTAAACTTTTCGTGGCCGCCCAGGTGGCGCAGTGGTCTAAGCGCTGGCTCATTCGTCCCAGATGACAAATATATTAGGTTGTAATGCTGTCTAAAACACGATAAAACTTCATTAAAAACCACAACACTCTAGTTGTAAGATAAAGTGAAAGATTTACTGCTACTAAAACCAGTATGTTACAGGTAAAATGATAAAATTACACGAGGCGAGATCTTTCGGGTCACCCCTTGGTGCCCATTGTCAAGCCAACTGTGAATACATGTGGTGCGGCGACAACTTACATGCTTTATAATAGTCACGTGATGTCGCCATGGTAACAGTAATGTACATGTGAATAAACATAAATTTTAAGGTTAACATTAACATCATATTAACAATGGAGGTTCAAGTGAACGTAGGCTTCTGATCATTCGTCCGGAAGGGGTCCGGGTTCGAATCCCGGTGAGGCATGGATGTTGTGTTTGTCTTACGGCACTGGCTCTCTCCCTTCCCTGGAACCAGTGACCCTAAATTAGGGACGGGCGACTGCTTATAGCCCATTGAGTTGCTCACGGTGGTCGTTAAACCTCCAATCAAAAAAAAAAAAAAAAAAAAAGTGAACGTATAAGACGTTGCCAGGTTAAAGGGAGGTGAGTTCGGATTCGAATCCCTGGAGAGGAAAGGATGTTGTATTTGCCTAACGGTACTCTCTCCTTTCCTTGAAACCAGTGGCCCTAAATTAGGGACGGGTTATTGCTTATAAGTTTATAACCCATCGGGTTGCTTACGATGGTGGTTAAACCTCCCAATAAAACCTCACAGGCATCATGTCGCCTAGATATCCGAGCTGTATACAGCTCAGCCTGGAAAATTTTATTTTCCGTTTCCTGTGGGTAAGTCAAAATAAGGCTATTTTAATTTAAAGAGAATAAATATCAACAAAAATTGAGCTTGAAAATATTTTAACTAGACATTGTTGTTTCCATTACATACATTTAAAATCACAGTGTTACATTAACATTTAACATGTCGGCAAAAGACGCACGTCAGCTAAACGATTTTCGGCAGCACTTGAAAGCGTTCTTTAGATCATGAGTAGAAGCGTTCTTTAGATCATGAGCGGAAGCGTTCTTTAGATAATGAATGGAAGCGTGGCGAAAATGTTTCATGAGCAATTTGATGGCAGAAAGAAGCTAAGCTGGAAGATATAGAAATTGAGATAATGCACTCTTGTTCAGAAACTCAACATTCACTTCTAGGCACACAGTATCCGTCATCCCTTCTGACTTTTCCATAGGGACAGCCGCATCCAATGATGCATTGCATGGTGCACACTTCAGGTATAAAGGTACAGGTCTCCGGACAAGCACTTCCACAGGATAGAAACACTTCACCTTTCTCTATTTTACATGGCTCAGCTGTGAAAAGAGTTCTCAATTAGAAATATGTTTTATGCAGAAGGTCAGCAAATAGGTAGACACATGAAGAAACAAATTTCAACGTTTTTTTTTACAGAAGAAAAACGAAATTCCATATTTAAACACACAAAATCATATTTATTCGCTCCCATTATGCATTTGCCTTAATCTACAGTCCCTTTTTTACGCTTTCCAACCGTAGGTTGAAGAAGCGTATATCCTCCAGATTTGTCCGTCTGTCTCTCCGCACGATAACTCGCGTAAAAATGGTTCGATTTCAATGAAATTTTAGTATGTGGTAGGGGACAACCTGGGGATGAACCCTATTGAAAATGGGCGAAATAAAGTCAAAGGTCAGGACAAAGGAGCGGGATTAATTCCATCGCCCTTATGCGCCATAACTTACGCAAAAAGGCTTCGATTGCAACAAAACTTTATCATGTTATTCCGGGGGTAAACTGAGCCAATTCTGTTCAATATAATCGAAATGGGGTCAAAGATCAGGACACAGGAGCGAGATTTATCCCAGAGCCATTAACCTCACAACTTGACTAAAAATTATCCTGTTGCTATAAAACTTTAGTATGTTGTTCCGGAGGTGTAATGAACCAATTCGGTTTAATGTCATCGAAATGGGGTCAAAGGTCAGGACACAGGAGCGAGATTTATTCCACAGCCATTATTCTCATAACTTGAGTAATGATTTTTGGTATGCTGGAAAGCGTATCATAACACAGGCCAGCAAAACTTGAGTCATGAAAAAGTGTTTGCAATGTAATGACTGATTTTTATATTGTTTGGTGCGTTGATTTCAAATATGGCATCCATTTTTCTCAATCACGTAAGGTTTTTTTCACAAAATGTTCTTGAATATATGGGGAAGAAAGCCTATTTTACATATTCTGGCGAAAAGTAGTTGTTTTCAAAATATTTTTAAGTGTTTTATTTACAAATTTATTATTTATCAAACTATTGGAAATGATTTGCTAAATTATGTTAATTAGAGCAGTTACCATTGTTAATACATCCTGGTATTCGTAGGTCCTTATGCTGTTTTTTCCTTTCCCCCTGAAAGCTCCTTTTGGCACTTTGTCTCTTGTAGGCAGTATGCATGTCTTCTCTGTGCAGCATCCAACAGTAGTCCGCCATCATATTGACGTTCCACCTACCTTGGTATCTACGCTCCATTTCCTTGATATCTTGGTGAAATCTTTCTCCCTATTCTTCACTAACAGCTCCAAGATTTTCGGGAAAGTAGTCCAAATGCGATTTTAAAAATGCACTTTCGAACTCATCGAACAACCCAAGTCTTTGAATTTCGTTAACATGTTTTCCACGATACATTTAAAGTTGGGGTCCTTAAAGTTCCCGAGGAATTTTTTGACGACTTCCTTAAAAGCTCCCCAGGTCACTTTTTCACTCAAAACCATTTTACTTTCAAACACTTCATCTGTAAAAAGTTTCCGAATATCTGGACCTACGAAAGCACCTTCCTTTAGTTTTGATTCCGACAGTCCTGGAAACTTGTTGCCAAGGTATTTAAAGCACTCTCCTTCTTTCGATAGAGCCTTAACAAACTGTTTCATCAAGACAAGCTTGATGTGAAGTGGTGGCAAGAGGACTTTACTGGGATCAACCAAACTTTCCTTTACTACATTTTTGTTTCCAGGATTTAATGCTTTCCTATGCGGCCACTCTTCTTGATCCAGTGATTGCCCTTATCCCGACTGTCCCGTTCACACAAGAAGCAAGGGTACTTGGCGTATCCTGCTTGTTGTCCAAGAAGCATGGAAAGCACTTTTAGATCACCGCATATCGTCCATCCAATATCTTTATATTTCAATTTGGTGAGAATCAAGGTTAAATTCTCGTACCATTCTTTCAGGTACACAGAATGCCCTAATGGCACTGAAGCATACTTGCTGCCATTATGCAGAAGCACTGCTTTGAGGCTTCTTTTGACGAGTCAATAAAGAGCCTCCACTCATTCACGTCATACTGTATATTAAACATCTCCATCAATCCAGGGACATTGCTACAGTAAACCAAGCCACTATCTTGAGAAAAGTACGGAACGAAATCTATTTCTCTCTTTCTGAACCATGAGAAAGAGGTACCAGGAGCCAATAAATTCTTTTCCTTTAGCCTAGAGCCTAAGAGTCCTGCAGATTCTTTAGAAAGGCCCAAATCTCTGACTAAATCATTTAATTCCAGCTGGGAAAAAGGTTGGAGCTCGCTGCTATCTGAAACACCGTGAAAGTCCTCGTCATAAGCCTGACCTTCGTCTTCAGAGTCTTCAGGAATGTCTTTTAGTTTCTCAGTAGGTTTAGGTACAGGTATTTCTGAGCTATGAGGAACAGGGCGTATTACCGACGGGAGGTTTGGATAAAATATTTCTCTCTTATTAATTAAATTGTACCCCTGCACGTTACGTGAACAGAAGTAGCAGTCATCACCATGATTTTTAGGTTCCCTCCAGATCATAGGGATTCCAAAACGGAAAGACTTTTTCGTGCATTTCGACCACTTTCGCAATTCTTCTACACAAGGGTAACACACTTCATGTGGGGCCCATGACTTATTCTGATCACCAATTTTCACACCGAAATATGCGTAATATACTTTCTTCACAAAATCTGTTATATTTCTTTGATGTTTCTTCACAACAAATTCCCCACAAATATAACAAAAGGAATCAGGTGAATTAAGACAAGCCCTTGCTGCCATTTAGTACATTTTATAGGTTAAAACTTTAAATATGAAAACTATAAAAATGAGTGTACTCATCCGCCGCGGGAAAATTTTTTTAACCTTTACAGATATAACGCCTTGAGAAAAATTTCATTGCTCACCACATAACCGTTTCACTCAAAGATCAAAGTACAATTGAGCAGAGAGCTGCAAGCGTGGTATAGGGGAGAGGAACGAAAGAGAGTGAGTAATCAACTAACTCATTTCCGGTCACACTTGATGTTCCTGAAATTCTCCTCATGATAACGACTGGTGAATCATGGTGATTTTTAACGTAGGCTCTCGATCAATAAGAGCCATTTTGAAGTAAAATCTGTCCAAACAAAACTTTTTTTGGACATATTATTATTTGAAAATTGTTTGTTTTTTTTCGCACCGGAGACTGCCCTAAAAATCTCCAGTTTTCGCCAGTAATGACGATTTATGACACTAAATGCTCATCCCCTTCCTTAGTAGATTATAACACAATGGATTGGTGGCTACGAAAATCAAAATTTTCAATTTGTGAAAATATGGTACGTGATGGAATGTTTTGACTATTTTTCCTGAAATCAGCATCCAAAAATCTATCAGAATCAGCTATTGGTTTCTAAACACTTTTTTTGGTTGCAGGCCTGTGTTAGGTACGAAAAAGTATCGAGGATATCCTTTGGATAAGGATAGCCTCCCAACAAATTTCTCTGTCGGGAGGCTATCCTTATCCAAAGTGAAGTACGGTAATCGCAATTAAATCTGTGCTGAAGTAGTTTCCAGTGGTGTCAGATTGACGTGCTATTTTTGGTAATTATTTTGAAACTGCCTACTCAATGTTTTGTGTAAATGCAACCCATGGAAGGTCGGGGGTGCCCAGGATCGGCCTTCGTTGTGTTTCGAGATGGAAAATGCGAAAAATAACGCGGATTGTTTTTAGAGAGGCACCTTTACAATACGAATGAAAATATAAATTTTGCGGAGTTCTGTCTTCTTTAAAAAGAATCTGCTAAATATCGTAAAAGTGATGTTTATTAAAAGTGCGATATGTTCCTGAAATACTTGGATTGAGCTTTGGCTGTCACACAATTCTGAAATATTAGATACATATATGAAAAACTTATGTCATAAACATTACGACACCATTTTAATTTTTTGAAATCACTTTTGCATGGTTTGATGTTTTAAATCCTGAAGTTCAAGAAAAATTTCCTTAAGGATTGTTTTAAGAACTAAGAAAAAATATTTCTGAGAAAAATATTCAAAAAGTCTGATCATCGTATCTGGCAAAACATTTAATCACTCAGTACATTCATTTATTCAACATCAAGATCGATTGATTTATCGATGCGATGTATTAATCACATCGATAAATCAATGAACAAACTCCAGAAAAAAATGAATTTCTTTCTGGATTTTGTTCATTGAAAAAACTTTTAAATTCATTTCTTTCTAAAAAATCCAGAAAGAAATGAATTTAAAAGTTTTTTTAGAGCATTTTCAGGCAAATTTTCTGGATTTCAAAGTTATAACTTGCGCAGAATCTCATTCATCCTGCTGCTTTTTCCAATTGATGAAAGTAAAACTAGTTGCTCATTTTTGCTATTTTGATATTTTTGCTTCCTCCTTAAACGCATTAACGGAGTTGCAGTACGCGACTGACTTATTTGTTTCAAAACTCTCTGCGGACTCTGAAATAAAGTAACTATCATGTATTTACTGAAAACAAATGTATCATTTAGTTCTATTACGTTAGATTACGCATAATAAATCTCAGTGACTATGATATATCTTAAGAATATTGATAGGAAACGACGATTTTTATTTTTTCACAAAGTGGCATAAATGAGCTAAGAAACTGGCATAACAATAAGGCGATCTACATGTTTCTGCATAACTACAGTTATGTGCTTATCAAAAGAGGGTCTAACAATACTTTTACAGTCGTGGCCAAAAGTGCTGCACCAGTAGAGCGAAAGTCAATTTTTGATATTTGAAGTCAACTTATACAGCGTAACAGTAAAGTCAGGAATACAAATTATACATCATTTTAAAGGACATTTTATGATGATTCAAATATTTTTACAGAATGTTACTACCAGTAATAGAAGTGAAGTTACAAGCAAAAGTACAGCGACTAGTCATAAAAAGCAAAAAATAGTGGAATTTGTGAAATTAGTGTACAATGCGTTTAACGTAAAATTACTGTACAGTACATCATTGAAACCTGCAGGACCCTTGAAATAACTTACCAACAAGCAAACTACGCTTTAACATTTAATTGGATAACCACGGTTCCTTAGTAACAAAGTGCGCCTTCTTGGCATGGAGCAAATGAGCTTCTCTAGTTGTCCATTGATGATAATACGGTGCCATACGGCCCGTACAGACTCAATTAATGCTGTTTTAGATGTGGACCCTTGTTAACGGATCTTTTGTTTCAATCTCACCCACAGATACTCTATATGATTAAGATCCGGTGATTGTGCCGGCCACTAAAGTTTTTTTATAACCTTTCGATTAAACCACTCCTCAACCAACTTTGACCGATAACATGGCGCGTTATGGTCCTGAAAGATAAAACACCGCAAACTCATGTCTCTTGCAGATTGCAGCAGTTTGGACTCCAAAATATCCTCATATTTCGATCCATTCAATGTGTCATCAACAATGTGCTGACGGCCAACACCACTGGTAGAAATACAGGTCCATAACTTCACCGAATGTAGGGGCTTGATTGCTGGCTGGGTGCAGCATGCTTTATATCTTTCACCAGCCCGACACCGTACATAATTATTTCCGTTATTACCGGAATTAGTAACAATTGTTTCATCACTGAAAATAACATTTTCTCATTCATCAACAGTCCAATTCTTGTGCGCCTTGGCCCAAACAATTCTTTTGAGCCGTTGTTGCTCAATAAGGAAAGGTTTTCGTGCAGCTTTTCGTGCAGTCAGTCCATTTCCTTGTAGCCTACGACGATCTGTACGTGCATATGCAATAATGCCTACTTCATTCTCTCACGCATTTCTTAAATCAGTGGCTGTGTTAAATCTTGATTTTAAAGAACGACGAATCAACATGCGATCATTACGTTCAGTACGCAGCTTTGGTCGACCTGTTCTTTTTCTGTTTCCCACACATCCAGTTTCTGCAACTCTTTTAATGGTGCGCAAGACAGTGGAATGATCACAGCCACATTTAACAGCAATTTTGGCACCGCGTTATCACCAATGGACAACTAGAGAAGCTCATTAGTTCCATACCGAGAAGTTGCGTTTTATTACTAAAATACCATGGTTATCCAAGTAAATATTAAAGCGTATTCTGCTTGTTGGTAAGTTATTTCAAGTGTCCTGCAAGTTTCAATAATGTAGTGTACAGTAATTTTACGTTAAATGAATTGTACACTAATTTCACAAATTCCATCATTTTTACTTTTTATGACTATACGCTGTACTTTTGCTTGTAACTTCACTTCTATTACTCGTAATAACATTCTGTAAAATTATTTGAACTCAGCGTAAGATATCCTTTAAAATAATGTATAATATGTATTCTTGACTTTACCATTACGCTGTATAAGTTGACTTCAAATATCAAAAATTGACTTTCGGTCTACTGATGAAGGACCTTTGGCCACGATTGTAATTAGCGAAAAAGGCATTTTGAAAAAGGAAAAAACAGTAGCAATAGGCTAGTAGTGACGTAATTTAAATCAAGTGTGTTAATCATTCCTGTGTCTGAGAAGTTTCCAGATGTTCAAAATGTTTCCGGACAGATGATCAAAATGTTTTCTGTTCATAATCTGATTAAAACTGGAATTTAAACTTTCGCAGCGATTTCTGGTACAGTTTTACTTTCTCATTTGTTCGTTTATAGAATTAGCGTATACACTGAGGTGCCAAAAGTCATGGGATACGTACCTAATATCGTGTAGGGCCTCCTCTAGACCGGCGAAGGGCAGCAACTTGACGTGGCACTGATTACACAAGTAGTCGGAAGACTTCTGGAAAGATGTTGAGCTATGCCATCTGAACAGCCGCCCACAATTCTCTGGTCTTTGTAGGTACACAACCTTGGGTGCGAATGGACTTCTCCACCACATCCCACGAGTGCTCTATAGGGTTCATGTCGGGCGAACATGGTAGCCATACCATCCGTCGGAACTGTCCAGAATGCTCCTTGAATCAATTTTGGACAACTTGGGCCCGATGACATGGTGCATTGCCCTCATGGAAAATCCCATCGTTGTTGGGGTACATGAAATCCATGAAGTGCTGGAAATTGTCACCTAGCAAAGCAACAAAGCGATTGCCGGTTAATGACGTGTTTACGAGAACTAAACCGCGCCACTTAAAGACACCCCACACATATATGGAACCACCACCAGCTTGCACAGTGCTTTGTTGACAGCTTGGGTCCGTAGCCTCATGGGGTCTGCGCCACACCCGAACCCTACCATCAGCTCGTAACAACTGGTAGCGTGACTCATCGGACCACGCCACATGTTGCCAGTCTTCTAGGATCCAGTTACCGTGTTAATGAACCCAAGCGAGGCGCTGTTTCTGATGTCGTGGTGTTAACAAAAGCACTCTGGTGGGTCTTTTGTTCCACACCCCATGGACGCTAAATTACGCTACACTGACCTGATGGATATGTCTCTGGTACCTCCTGCACTAAATGTGGATGTTATTTGAGCCGGTGTCTTGTCTGTTAGCTTGGAGAATCCTGGTCATACGGTCATGCAGCACTCGTGGTCGGCCACCGCGCTGTCCACGGTGGGTGGTAGCGCCTATCCATGAGGTATTTTCGGTACACACGAGACACCGTGGATCAAGGAATGTTGAATATTCGCACAACTTCGGAAATTGAATGTTCCATCCGTCCAGCTTCCACTGCTCATTCAGACTCCGATAATTCTCGTCGGCTTGCCATAACCCTACTGGTAGTTGTTCAACCTGATTCACAAGAAAACACCTCGCAACCGATCAAAATCGTGGCGTGCGTCAAAGCTTTTATACGACGGCAGCGCCAGTTCAAAATTTGTATACGGCTATCCCATTACTTTTCGCACTGTGACGTATATTCTAAATTAACTTTCATTTTTAGTTGCTTTTCCAATGTAAATTTTGAGTTTGTTCTCCGTTATACTTCCCAACTTAACGTGACATCTTCTCTATCGCGAGAATATTGTTGGCAACACTTTGGAGGTCAGAGTGAACGTGACGCATGAATGTATGAGATAAGAACGATAGATAAAAGGACGAGATAGCAGTTGCTGTTGTGGATATGTGGTGGATTTGTGCTTGTAGACGTTCAATTATTAGATAATGTAATCTGATATCTGCTGTCTTAAAATTGTGGAGTGCTACTGAAATTCGTGCTGGGACCAATAAAAGAATTCCCGTAAGTTGACTTTTGTTTTATGATTCGTCTGGCCGTAATCATTCAATTAGGAACTATTGCATCGTATTCATATCTAATGATTTAGAAATAACGTAAGAACGACAAGATCTCTACATGAAAAGAAATTGCGTTATAGCACTTCGGTGTAATATGCTTCGCCAGTTTGGGTAACCTTGGTAAATTAAAATTTGCATTTCTTCCTCAAATGTTTCAGGGGATATCAGTTGCTCATATTCAAAAATGAAGACGCGGTTGGACGTACGTTTCAAGAAAAGAAAGTTGTTCCCATTCATGAAATACGGGATTACACCATATAATACAAATCCCGAGGATGACAATCCGTTTTTGGTGTAAATGTGACAAGGATGGTAAGTCAGATAACATCCGAAAATTTGAATTCATCGTCCTGGAGCGGAACTCGAATCCGCGTCTCCCAGATAGCGCCCGGGTATGCTAACCACTACACCACTCAGAACTACCTAGTCTCAATTTTCCGATTAATTTGAATGTAACCATCACAGGATTCGCTAGTCGAAGCAACCGGCATTCATGTTTAGCGAATCTGGAGATTAAGAATCTTATCCCGTGATTGCCCGGAGGAGCAGATAAATCATATAACCATCACGGGATAGGATTCTTAACCTCCAGGTTCGCTAAACATGAATGCCGGTTGCTTCGACTAGCGAATCCTGTGATAGTTATATTCAAATTATTCGGAAACTTGAGACTTGGTCGTTCTAGGTGGTGTAGTGGTTAGCATACCCGGGCGCTATCTGTGAGACCCGGGTTCGAGTCCGGCTCCAGGACGATTAAACTTTCAAGTTTTCGGATGTTATCTGACTTAACATCCTTGTAACATTTACACCAAAAATCGGATTGTCATCTTCGGAATTTGTTGTTCCCATTGTTGAAGATTTGCTAAGGGCTATTTGATCTTACTGCGGCTGAAGCCACGATTTCCAGCTACATTCAGGACGTTTATTATAGTACCAAATGTCCGAAGCAGGTAGGGGAAAGCCGTACAGCCAGTTTCATTGTATCTCTCATAGAGATAAAATTAACGTCACACTGCAATGTTCTTTTGTCGAGTAACATATACACTATCTACCAACAAGTAATTGGACACCTGTGATAGCAAAGGAAAACGAAGTTTATTCACCTTCAATAGTTGGTGGAGCCTCCACGAGCAGCCATTACCGCTGCGACCCTCCGGGGCATACTCTCAACCAGGCGTTGTACGACGGCTAGCGGTATTTTCTTCCACTCGGCTTGGAGAAGACAGATCAGTTCCTTCACCGATTTCGGACGGTGGGGTCACCCCTTAAGTCGACGCTGCAACTCGTCCCAGAGGTGCTCGATAGGGTTAAGGTCCGGGCTCTGCGCAGGCCAGTCCATTCGATTAACCCCATTGTCACCATACCAAACCATGGTGGACCTCGCAACATGACAGGTGGCATGTCATCCTGAAAGTAACATGGTTCCACCCCGTAAAACTGCCACAACGTAGGAAGCGCATGGTCATCCAAAATGGTGCAGTAGGTTTCGACGTTGAGTCTACCAAGAGTTCCGTGTCATACCAGGAGAAACACCCCCATAGCATGATTCCACCGCCGCCGAACTTCACAGTTGGCACAACACATTCCGGCAGGAGGCGTTCTCCAGGCAGACGCCGAACCCAGACCCTGCCATCCGAACGGTAGAGGGTGAACCTTGATTCGTCGCTCCCGAGAACCTGTTTCCACTGTTCAACGGTCCACTGTCGACGTTCTTTGCACCACGTTAGCCGAGCAGCGCTATTGGACTTGGTGATCAAAGGCTTCTGGGCGGCAGTACGTCCATGATAATGGAGCAGATGGGCTTCCTTACGGACGGTATTCATCGAAAGAACACTCCCGGATGCCTGTTGAAACTCCTCGCGGATGTGGCCCATCGATTTGGTGCGGTTCTTTCGAATTTCTCTGGACAGCACCCGTC
Source organism: Macrothele yani (assembly GCA_039090855.1). Lineage (NCBI taxonomy): Eukaryota > Metazoa > Arthropoda > Arachnida > Araneae > Macrothelidae > Macrothele > Macrothele yani. Next base: position 111,947,319 of record CM077011.1, read on the forward strand.
GGTATCTAACTCCCAGTTTTGTGGGTCTGCCGGGTCGGGGCACATTCCGACAGTCACCTCTCATCTTCCACTTGCCAATCACGTAGGTCACTGTCGATTTTGGGTACTTCAACACGCTGGATATGTCACGTATGGATAGGCCATTTCTGTGTTACCCGACGATTGCACCTTTCACGAAATCAGAGAGCTCCGAACTGCGTGGCATTTAGTATGCGACTGGTTGCGTTGTTGTTTCCCACACGATATTTAACGGCGGCGGCCGTGACGTGTATCAGGACCGCAGATATCGTCGATTGCAGGGGTGTCCAATTACTTGTTGGTAGATAGTGTATTTTTTTAAGCTTTCCAACAGTAGGTAAAGAAGCATACATGCACATATATGCTCCAGCTTTGTCCGCCTGTCCGCACGATAACTCGCATAAAAATGGTTCGATTTCGATGAAATTTTAGTATGTGGAAGGGGACCACTTAGGACGAACACTGTTGAAAATGGGCGAAATGATGTCAAAGGTCAGGACATAAGAGCGAGATTTATTCTACAGCCATTATCCTCATAACTTGAGTAATGATTTCAATACATCCCCCATCTGTTTTTCGAAAGACAGATGGATGTGCAATAATTTATGGTTTGTCCCGGGCTCAGAAATGCCTAGTTTCGCCTTTGCCAGTAATATAAAGTCTTGCTGTCAAAGAAACTGTAAGCACTACCTAGTGTTCCTGTAATACGAGTTCATTTTCATATAATACGAATATGTATTCTAAATCTCAAAACATTTTTCTTTGCAGATCTGTCCATTTCTTTTTGAATGGGGGTTTAACGACCACCTTGACCAACTCAATGGGCTATAAACAGTCGCCCGTCCCTAATTTGGGGCCACTGTTTTCAGGGAAGGGAGAAAGCCAGGGCCGTAAGACAAACACAACATACATTCCTCACTGGGATTCGAACCCGGATCGTTCTCCGACGCTAGCGCTTAGACCACTGCCTCGTAGTTCTGGCCATTCTTCCAACAGTAAAAAAAATAAATTTAAAACCAATTAATATTTTAATATTAAAAAAAGCCATTTAGTTCACAATTATTTTCTTTTTCCGTGTAAGCCAAGCTTCTTCGGGACAAATGACACGTAAACCTTCAATCGCATGTGACATCATCAACGGCGTTTACGGCGACGGGTTTTCGTTAGGTGCTTCCACGCGCTTGTTAGAAATGGTGTGGATGCCATGTCGTTAACAAGTTGTAAATAATTTTGATATAACTATATGGATAGCTTTCAAAATATCAAGTCTTGTGATTGAATCTGGTCTGTCGATTAGTTTCTCTTCTCCAAAAGAAATCTATGGTAATTCTAACAGTGTTTTGTCATCGATGGCTTCTTTTGGTTACAGTTCCGAATGTAGGTCTTGTGCTCTTTTTTTAGCACGTCTTTTGTAAAAAAACATCGTGCTTATGTTACCGGTTTGTCCGTCTGTCCGTCTGTACCTACGATATCTCTGCAACTATTAGTCCGATATAAAAAATTGTTTTTTCATCGGGAAGCTTGAAATATGCGAATGATGATTCTTTATTTCGTTTTTTACGATCAACAATTTCGCCGCTAAGGGGCGTAAATGCAGGTAATGTCGAATTCAAAAATACGTTTTATTCCACATGTTTGCTTCTAAACATCCGATTGAAAAAATTCTTTTATCTTTCGATTCCATTTCTGTCGAAGAGTATTTTAGCTATAATTACTTTTTCAAATTACGCATAGATTTTCCGCTAGGGGGCGTAAAAGTAAATTACATTTTCCCCGATAACCCTTCTTCTAAAACTCCGATTTGAAAATTTTTTTCTTTAGCTGATAAACCTCCTGATGGAAAATCTTTTGCATGTAATTTCAAATTTTTGGTAAAGAATACTTTCGTTACCAGAGGGCGTAAGCGTTAATTCTTGCTTCTGATGTATTTGCCATAAAATCTGAGCTTCTAAAATATCCATTGAAAAAATTATTTCGTGGACCGATGCCGCTTACATCGATAACCATTTTCGGAATATTTTCTTCTTAAAATATCCCACAGTTTCTTTGCCAGGGGGCGTAGACGTATATCTTATTTTTGTCAAGATCTCTACTTCTAGGAGTCCGATTTGAAAAATTCCTTCTTTGTTGGATAGCATTTCCATTGTGACATGTTTTTCATATAATTTCAAAATTTTCAATTAATTCATAGACTTTACCGCTAGGGGGCGTAAAGGTAAATTGCTTTCCCCCTATATCTCTGCTTCTAAATCTCCGATTTGAAAAATTCTTTCTGCACCCGTTACAGCTCCTGATGAGAAATCCTTTGCACATAATTTCTGAATTTTGTAAAAAACGGTTTGGCCACCATATGGCGTAAGTCTTAATTTCCGTTTCTGATGTATTTGCAGCAAAATATGAGCTTCTAAAATCTCGATTGAAAAAAAAGTGGTTTGTTGACCTACACTACTCATGTCGACAAACCTTTTAGGAACATTTTCTTCTTAAAATAATGCATGGTTTCTACGCCAGGGGTTGTAGATGTATATCTTATTTTTGTCAATATCTCTACTTCTAGGAGTCCGATTTGAAAAATTCCTTCTTTGTTGGATAGTGTTTTCGATACGAAATGTTTTTCCTATCTATAAATTCAAAATTTTCAAGTATTTCATAGACTTTCCGCTAGGAGCACAAAGGTAAATTGCGTTTTCTGCGTTTTTTTCTGCTTCTAAAACTCCGATTTGAAAAATTCTTCCTATATCGCATACAACACCTGATGGAAAATATTTTTCACATAATTTCTAATGTTTGGTAAAGAATGGTTTCTCCTGTGGGGGCATAAGTGTTCATTTCGCTTCTGATATATTTGTAGCAAAATCTGGGCTCCTGAAAACTCGACTAATTTTTTTTTCTTGGACCGATAGTCCTCATATGGAAAAACATTTTGAGGATACTTTCTTCCTAAAATAATGCATGGTTTTCCCACCAGGGGACGTAAAGTCACATCTTATTTTTGTCAATATCTCTGTTTCTAAGAGTTCGGTTTGAAAAATTCTTCTATGTTGGAGAGCGTTTCCGGTGTGAAATGTTTCTCATATAAATTCATGTCTTTCTTAACGCACAAGTCTGCAACCAGATGGCGTAAGCTCACGATTCCGTTTACAGCAATATATGAGGGATTAAAAAGCCGATTGAAAAACTTCTTTCTTCCGGCAGACACTATTGTTTTCCATACCAGTACCATTGACTTTGAATAGCTTTGATAAATTTAATTTGCGTCAGAACGGATTCAAAAGACGTGCTTATTACACCCGAAAATTCGGTGTAATCTTTCTTTTTTTTTTTTTTTTGATTTTGGAGATTTAATGACCACCGTGAGCAACTTAATGGGCTATAAGCAGTCGCCCGTCCCTAATTTAGGGCCACTGGTTCCAGGGAAGGGTGGGAGCCAGCGTCCTTAGACAACACAACATCCATGCCTCACCGGGATTCGAATCCGGGACCATCTTGGACGAATGATCAGAAGCCGACGCTTAGTCCACTGCTCCATTTTTTCACCTATACTTTAATGACTATTCATATGTAGGCCTAGTTTATAGAATAAAATCTTGTTCTACACAACCTTGATTTAGAAGCATGAACATAACAAGTCTATAGTTTCCATGCAATCACAAACTGATCCAAAAATGCTCCTCCTCCCGTCCCTGTTTGAAATGAAAATCTTTGTCACTTTGTCCAGGTCAACAGGATCGAGTACGTTCTGGTGGACATAGCACAACGCTACGTGGTTAAGCCGTATTAATGTATTTAGTTCAGTAATGAAAACGTCTCAAGGTTTTAATTGATTTGAAAAAAATATTCGCAATGTTTTAATTGATTTGTAAAAAATTTTCTCAATGTTTTAATTGATTTGTAAGTTTTTCCCACGTCAGTTTAGCCTGTCTCTCGGTTCCCCATTAGGCAAAATATTGGGGGACGCGTCCCCGAATCCCCATAGGCCGTGACGCCTGTGGGTGATTCATTCGGGGCTGAATACATATTATGTGGAATATATGAGATCGGGAATATACTATGAGCGTGAAACTCGAACGGAGCGGTTCTTTATTCGCTGATGATGCAGTTGACATGCCTTACCTTTGAACAAAATGTCTCCCCGGCAGCAAGGTGCCGCCGCACCGATGCGCCATCTGTCTAGTAGAGGTGGGGGTAATAGCGTGTATCCGCAAACAGTTTAAACGAGGATGGTTTACTGACGAAGCATGGTTCTATTTATCCGGCTATGTAAACTCGCAAAATACACGGGTGTGAGCCAGTGATCCTCCCCACGCCATCCATGAAGAGCTATTGCATCCAGTGAAAATCGGTGTTTGGTGTGCGGTGTCCCTATCCTTTTTAAAGACACGGTGAATACCGACCGATACTTGGAAATCTATGAGTTTGTGAACCAGCTGGGTAATCAGGAACTTTCAAATGGTTACTTTCAACAGGACGGTGCAATGTGCCTCACCTCCAATAACAGCATGGCAGAAATTTGCAGCTTTTTCCAGAACAAGTTTTTTTCCGCCTAGGTCTCTCGACCTGACACCCCCAGATTTCTTTCTCTGGGGACTTTTAAAAAGCAAGGTTTATACCAAGAAGCCAAGGTCAATTGAGGAACTGAAAGACAACATCACACGTGAAATTGCTGCTACTGACGTCGCTACGCTTCATCGCACATTCGTCAATATGGAGCGTCGGGTGAATATGTGCCTGGACGCTGGCGGTGGGCACTTCCAGCATCTTCTATGAGATATTCCTTTTTGTCATGGATCAAGGTATGTTTGACATTAATTTAATTCAAATGTGCCTTTGCAATCGTGAATTAATTAAAAAAATAAGTGTTCAGTTCCGAGTGAATCACCTTGTATTATAATCATTACAATGCTTGTAGTCTAAAATTGGCACAATTAGTGTTTGTTAATTCGATTAGCATCATTGCCTGAAGTATCTTTAATTTTATTCAAGGAAAAAGAAAAAGATCAACGAAATTCAAAAGTAAGGATTCTTTGAACAAAAAAACATAAGGCAACGAACCAGTTATTCGTGTTGTTTACACAAATACGTTTGCTGTCTTTAAAGTTCTCGGCCCAACCATGAAGTAATAGTCGTAAGTTGATGACTTTTTTAATGAAATAATACAAATTTGTGCATCCCTACAGACCAGTTTTCAACTTCATAGTTATGTTCATTTTTTTGTGCAGTTCCTAGAGATAACTAGATTAACCAAGGAAAGAAAAATGTAGAAGAGCTCAGAACTGTGATAAAGTATTTGCATAAAAAAAGTTATAGATGAAGGACATTCATGACGAAATGGTGGATACGCTAGAGGAGGATACCAGGCTGTGATTGGTTTAGAAAATCAATCACTGCTTGATTGGGTAAATATTAAACTTTGGACATCTCATAAGACTCATAGAGACCCTAGTCATTAAGAAATTAAAGTATAAATGCTGCAACACTGATTCGCCACTGGAACTGCCTCATGCATGGCGGCATTGGATTGAATATGAAAACAATCGATTTCAAAAAACCAGGAAACACAGGTTCAAAGGTCGTGAACTCAAGGTTGCGAAGGGCGGTCAGGAAGAACATAATACCACAGATGCCGCCTCGAACGGGTTGCGCAGTGACGTTCAATTACCCATTATCTGCGACAATGAAGGTTGAAGGCGGTACGACACATAACTGTATCTCAGTCATTTGAAGATCGTCAACGAGGACTTGGTGCCTGCGTACACTTATATGAATCCACTGAAGAAAGCAAAAGTCTTGTCGAAACATGTTTGGATGTGTGTTGCGGTGAAGAAAATAAGTTTAGTCCTTTTTTATCGTTTTATTCCTTTGGGTTTTTAACTTTCATGTTTTAATTGACATTTTCATCGAACATTCTTTCATGGTTGATGAATTTTAACTTGGATCATTATTTTACTCAATTCGTGGGTCTCCTGTTTCATTTTGCAAGCACTGAGCCAGGGGCGGATTGGCCCGCCGGGACGCCGGGACATTTCTCGGTGGACCCCTTCCGTATATTTTGTCTCTTTCTTTCTTTCTTTCTTTCTTAAAAATGTTTTCAGTTCAGTTGTTTTCAATGCACAACTGAACCACAACACTTTTTTATAAACGAAATACACATAATGTAATTACAACAAGCGGGGGAAGCGCTTCTTGTGATAACTGACAAATGCTGCACATGAAGGCATTTCGGAGATATCATTTCAACATAAAGTTGCAAAATGGTTTGTTTACGTTATTAGGTAAGGTGTCTTCACAATACATAACCGCAGCATAAAAGCCCGTTCTGTAATTGAAACACATACTAACATATGATCACTAAAGGAAGAATCGGTTCGCCACGATATTTACAAATCTTTAAATTTCTAACTGTGATTGTCCACAATAGAAAACTTACAAAAATTGCAGTACACATATTATAGAAAATTTTACAGTGTAAAAGTTCTGTATTTTTTTTCATTCATTTAAATTTAAAAATTATGTCTTATGCGAAAGGATTCTTGGTACAACTCCAACATAATTTTGGTAGTAGCAGTTCTCTCTTTCTCTCTGAAATATATTTGCTGGAATTTCAGCCCACTTCGTTGAAAATTTAAGAACTGCAAGCTCAAAGGTACGAAAATCAAGATAATTTTACGATCTGTCAAACATGAAAAGGCTATATAAGCAGTTTAAAAAAATTTAAATGTTCTTACTTCAACGTTCTTAAGAGAAATTTTTAAACAAATATAAATATTGAGTGTGTCAAAAATTAGAAGCTTCTCCAGCGCAATTACATACATGACTAACTAACTGGTGATTTAAACCTGTTTATTCGCTTTTTCCACGTCGGTTAAGTGAGTTTGCCATAATATTTTTATAACTTGAAATTTGTAACTGTGACTGTCCACAACAGAAAAATTGCCGTACAATTTTTCTGCAGTAAAATCTTGGCATGGACCGTTGAAAATTTTTTCTGCAACACTCACTTCAATTTAAGAATGACAGGTGCACTTTTTACCCCCCCCAGTACTATGCTTGCCACTATTTACAGAGCAACTGCACTTTTTATTGTGTTGCTTAAATAAAAAAAGGTGATTTTTAGTTGTGATACAATAGTACCGCAGAACTACAACTGGACGGGCCCATTTGCAAAACTTTTCCTGGGCCCTTTTTCGACCTCCAATCCACCCCTGCACTGAACTACTATGGCGAAGGACCTAACTGCTTCAATCTACGCATACATGTACAAAAATATACGTGACGAACGGTATTGTTACTGCTTTTAATAGTAGTTATGTTTCAATGTCAATGGCCACATATTTTCCACCATACGCTATATCGCATTTAGGACTAGATGGAGGATACCTTTTCATACAGTACTGTATAGAAGCGCGAACACGAAATCAAGCGTGGGGGAGGGAATGTGGAGGTTTTACAGATCAGTGGGACATTGCGCATGTCAAAAACAACAGTTGGTCGTATTCTGACAGATCATCTGGCACTTACTAAGGTTGCTGCACATAGCGTCCCAACTCCTGTCACCTGAGAAAAATCTAATCAGACATTGGTGCAGCGGATGGTTTAGTGGTCAGCGATTTTACCTACTCATGGAAAGGTCCTTGGTTCCATCCAAGGTAGATTAAAAACATTCGACCCACTAAATATCCGCCGTGCGTCGGATGGGCATTTTAAGCCGTCGGACCCCATGTATTGGGCCTCCGGTTAAAAATAAGAGCGTCTTTTCCTTTCCCCATTCTTTCCTCTGTCCCCTACTATTACTGTGTTTGCCGTCTTGTGACGTCAGTCTCTCCTGCAACACACAATAGTGGATATTTCTACTAATTTCTCTCTGTCTACCAACGTTCCTATTGTGAGCCCCTAGATCCCACCTATTGTCTACCTGTTTCTCTACCCGGCTTAAAAGCCTGTTTCAGGAGTAGCTGGTAGAACCTAAACCACCTGTGTGGGTGTGAACCCTACAAGCTGATGATTGAGTCAGGGCTGGTTGTGATCCCGGTGGGGATTTGTAGCCAGAGTCTCGTCCCGCCCCCTGAACGGGTTGATCCATTAAATGAAGGGAAATGAGCAGACGGAACACGCGACGTGAAAATGTTACGCTGTTTGAAGCCGATTTAGAATAATATTTGCAACCATAGGCGCCGACTTCGTGGGTTCGAGACACGTTTTGAACCCCCTTGTGGGTTCCTCGAACCCCTAATATTTTTGCGCGTATTTCGTGGGGAAAATACACGTACGCATATATGCATAAATTTTGTTTTTCGTTATCAATTCTTCAAGTTTTTATTATTCATTCCCCGTTTACTATATATAGAAAGTGTGTATAGAAATTTATCCCTCAGACTGTTTATTGTGTCTCAAAAAAAAAGAATTAGTGTTTGTTTGTGCTCATCAAATTTGACGCCACAGACAATACCACAAGGACCGTTGTTTAAGAGCATTTACAACTGCCTCCTTTATAAAAGAAAATTCTTCGGTTTGTCTGGGTTCCCACAAAATACAAAAGTCTAGCTCTACATTCGGAGACGAGAACCTATTCGAGGTTATAGTGATAAAGCGGAAATATGTTGTACAGTCAGTTGACCCAACCTATCTTTGGACAGTCAGGGACCAAGAAGTTAGAAGAGAGAGGAGATGGCATCAGCATCCACCGGTGAAGCCAATTCTGATCATCTGGTTTCTTGCGCCCTCTAGGTAGGGAGGGTTCAGTGATGTGACGTCATTTACTGAAGACCTGTACTAAAGCACAGGTTGATATCGGCCGTCTCTTACTCTCTGCAGCACTCCCTGAAGGTCAACAAGGCTCCCACAGCTTTAGCAAGGCCATAATGGGTAAATACAATCACGGCCTTACTAAAGCTGTGGGTGCCTTGTTGACCTATGCACTTACGCAATATGCAATATGCACTTCCGCTCGACGAAGCACAATTTTGTTTAATTTTTTTAGAAAATACTTCTCTAACTTTTTGCAAATTTTTAGTTATGTGCATGTATCTTTCGGTCTCATTTTTTCCTAACTGTACATGCTGCACAAGTGCCTTTAAAACCTCTTCAAAGCCAACGATTTCTCCATAGTATAAATACAGAAGCAGCCCAAGTTGGGCATACTGGGCATAGCTGATACGAAGTGGAGTGCACGGAAAACGCAGGCGCGTGATGACATGTCCTCTCTCTTCTAACCTCCAACTTCAGCTCAGAAATCATTCGAAGAAAAAAATTGTTGGCATTTTTAAAATTGGTCAAAAAAAAAAACCTTAAAATAAATTTTACATGTTTTTGTTACTTTTATTAGACAATTAAGTTAGAAATTCACACAGTATCTGTGCATTATATATAATGATGTCGCGCCTACAAAAGTTAAATAAATGAAATAAATAATTATCTAGAGAAAAAAAATCTGTAATTAACTATAGTTTGCTTCAGTTTAGCATTTCAGGCGTCTTATTGTGCCAGATAATCTGACTGAATGAAATTTAAATTAGACTTAAATACTTTGAAAAATGCATGGGTAATTCGATTAAAATTTTCCGGAACCCCCAATAATTTTTTATGTCGGCGCCTATGTTTGCAACGATTGATGAAAAATGGACACACCTCTACATTCCAGAGTCAAGACAAAGGAAGTATGGTGAAAAAAAAAAAAAAGTGTAATCTGTCCCTTCTGCTGGAAAGGTAATGGCAATAGTTTTCTGGGACACGGGAGAAATGGTGATGGTGTATGGCCAAACCATCACCAAAGTATACTAGGATAAACGCCGAGGAAAGTGAACCGAAGGGGTGTTGTTTCATCAGTATAGCTCTTCAAGCCACAAATAAATTATTGCCATAGTTGTCATCCATGAATGTAGGGTTTGAAATGTTACGAGACCTTCCGTATTCAGCTCGCCTTTCCTCCTTGGACTACCATCTGTTCCCGAAAAGGATCTGTCTGGTGTGCATTTTGGGACGGACAAAGACGTTATTGATGCTGTGTAAGCCTGTTTTGACAGCATTGACAAATCATTTTATTCGGAAGGCATAAGTGCCTTGGAGAACCGCTGGAAAAATTGTATGCGCCTTGAAGGGAACTATGTGAAAAAAACCTACCGTATTTTTTCACGGTCTGGCCGAAAACTTTTGAGACATTCATCGAATACTGCAATACAATCTCAGGGCGACCATTCCATATGTTAACAAAAAGATACGCGGAAGACCTGTGTGAAAGCCGACTCTCATATATTTTAATAAATTGCTTTGGGAGTTTTCTTTCGCATCGAATAAGATCATTTAATTACCTTTCTGCTTTCCAAAAAAAAAAAAAAAAAAAAAAAAAAAAAAAAAGCTGCTTAAAGGGAGGTCTAATTTTGTTTCAAAGAATTGGGCCGTGGACGGCCTAGTGGTCAACCTTCATGCTGCCATCGATCCCACTCGAACCACTAAATATCCGCTGTGCGTTGGATGGACACGTTAACCCGTCAGACCCTAGGTACTGAACCTCCCGGTTATAAATATGGGCGTCTTCCTCCCTCTTTCTACTTCGCTTTTGTGTGACTCTCCTGCCGGGCACTCTAGCCCAAATCTCCTACCCTCTTGCTTCTAAGGGTTGTTTAATACCTGGGGTCAGACACTCCCTTCTTAAAATACTCTATATGAATCTCTAATCTCTGTTTCAGAAAATGTTCGTGGGCAATAGCATTTTGGCCGCCCCGGTGGCGCAGTGGTCTAAGCGATGGCTTCTGATCATCGTACGAAAGGGGTCTAGGGTTCGAATCCCGGTGAGGCGTGGCTCTTGTTTTTTGTCTTACGGCGCCGGCTCTCTCCCTTCCCTGGAGCCAATGGCCCTAAATGGTCGTTAGACCTCCAATCAAAAAAAAAAAAAAAAAAAAAAAAAGAGAAAAAAAAAAAGCATTTTGTCACCTCTGTCAAACATTTAAACGCTATCTCAAATAATAATTCCATCTATGCATGCGCATTCATTTTTGGAGAATATAACATATAACCTTCTGCCGGTCCTGGAATCCGAACCCAAGTCTTCCTACTCTAGAGTGGCTGCTCTCCCAAGTGAACTACGCTAGGAGGCTTATCGCTGCTTCATTGTCGATTTGACTCATACATCACTTCTGTAGTACTTCATGTCACATAGTACGTTACATAGAGAAGGGGGGGGGGGATTCACGGTTCTCACATGAAAACTTTAGACAATGGTGCGACACGGGTCCTTAATTTATGGTGGTTGGCTACAAGTTAAGGACGGAATCAGCACGGTAGGATAAAAGCGCCATCTGAAGTTTGAACCCAGTCGCAGCTTGTACGATTAGCCAGAAGACCGCACCTCAGGATGATACCTTTGCGTGAAAAATTATAAGAAGGGCAATTATCTGCAAAAAAAGAAAGAAAGAAGTGCCATTTTATGAGACAATTCTGAGATAGCTAAATATTGGATATAGGTTTTATAACGAAGTAAATTTCTCCGTCATTTTTGGTCTACGCCGGGATTCGAACCCGAGGCCGCTTATTCCGGAATAAGTCACTCTACCAATTGAGCTACGCGGACGTTTTATTCTGATTCCTATCTGCCTTTATGTCGTGTGCGTCCTTCGGGCAGGTACGTCACATCTCCTGGTACGTTACAGTTTGAAAGGAAAACAATGTTCGATGACGGGGTACCCGAAGTAGAAGCTCTGGCCACGGCGCACGTTGGCCACTGAAATTGTTCAGCACACCGGCATGACATAAGCAGGTAGGTGGTTTAAGTCAATGGCAGTTAGCCGTCAGAAGGCGAAGAGGGAAAGCGCCAGCCAACATGGAAGTACACTGAAGTGCCAGAAAAACTGGTACGGACGAGCTTATGCAAAATGCATACCAACGTCACCTATGCGCGTACTCGGTTGCGTCCGCCAGTGCTCATATAAAACGATAGACATCCTTGCCAGCTGTCAGAGCTGTTTTCGGCATGAGAATGACAAGTAATAACGATTTAAGCGATTTTCAACGCGGTTTTCATAGTTGGCGCTCGTGAGATGGGCCATAGTATTTCGGAGGTAGAAATGAAGTTCGGATTTTAACGGACGACTATTGCAAGGGTGTACCGTGGCTACAAACATTCCGGCAAAACCTCCAACCTACGATACCAGTGTGGCCGTAAAAATACATTGGGTGAACGTGACCATCGTCGGCTGTCAAGAATCGTTTCACGCGATAAGCGTGCAACACTCTCGCAGATATCATCGGAATTCATTGCTGGAGCCTCAACAAGCATCAGCGTCCGGACTGTGCTACGTACCCTGCACGATATGGGCTTTGGGAGCCAACGCCAAGCCCAACTCGAGTCCCCTTGATAGGTGCACGACACAGAGCTATGTGCCTTGCTTGGGCACGGCAACACCGCCACTGGACACTTGATGACTGGAAACAAGTAGCCTGGTCTGACGAGTCGCGTTTCCAACTGTATCGGGCAGATGGAAGGATTCGGGTGTGGCGCAAACCCCATGAAGCCATGGATCCCGCCTGTCAACAGGGAACTGTACCGGCTGGTGGTGGTGGTGTGTGTGTGTGTGTGTGGGGGGGGGGGGGGATCCGTAATGGTATGGGGTGTGTTTAGCTGGACTTCACTGGGACCCCTGTTACGACTGCAAACGTCTGTGACCGGCCAACGCTATGCGCGCATCCTTTCTGATGAGGTACACCCGTTCATGTTCTGCATTTATGCTGATGGGTTTGGCCTGTTCCAAAAGACAATGCTCCTCCACACAAGTGTCGGGACGTCACATTATGGTTAGAGGAGCATTCATCTGAGTTTGAGGTGTCGCTATTCCCACCCCAGTCCCCAGATCTGAACGTGATAGAACACATTTGGGATGCCATGTAGCGCGCTATCGAATACAGGAATCCGAGACCTCAGAATACACCCGAAATGTGGAACGCTCTGCAGGAAATGTGGTGTGCATTGCCTACAGCATATTTCCAGAAGCTACTGGAGTCCATGCCCCGTCGCATTTATGGAAGATGTGGCCCTTGTCTACAGTGACACTTCAGTGTAGACAAGGACCACATCCTCCATTGCATGCTGCATGAGTTTTATCGTTGTAGAACCCCCGCAATTGCAGTAAGGAACATTACCAGTGTGTACTACAATGCCCAACCACATCGTCAGTGCTGTTGTTGGTTCGAACGGTTTCGAGAGGAAAATATAGACCTATCAGACCGTCCCAAAGCCGGAAGACCCGCAACAATGGATATCGACATGCTTAAGATCTTAGTGGAGACCGACCTACATGTGACCATGCGGGAATCGGCCCAACAGATGGGGAATACTCACACAGGCATTATCACGCACCAGCATCAACGTGGGAAGGTACACAAGAGGTGATTTTTGGTGTCCCATCAACTTAAAATTGAGCAGAAAGCAAATCGCATGAGTGCATGCGTTTCCCTGCTTGCACGTGACCAAGTTAAACCGTTCTTGGACCGCATTGTGACAGGTGACGAGAAATGGGTCCTTCATGACAATGCCAGCGCTCGAGAACAGTGGTTGGACCCGAAGCAGAAGCCCATGCCGACCCCCAAAGTCGGCTTACACTCACGTAGGGTCCTGCTGTTTGTTTGGTGGGATGTGCGGGGTGTCGTGTTTTTGAGCTACTGTCGGACAACAGCACTATCACCGCCAATGTGTACTGCCGTCAGCTCGACGATATGCACGCATCAGTGACGTCTGAGCGTCCTCCTACAGAAGGATGGAGCAACACCTCACACTGCACGGGTGACCTGTCACAAGATGAGGCGCCTGGGCTGGGGAGCTGCTGACGCACCCAGCCTATTCCCCGGACATTGCCCCCAAGCGACTCTCAAATTTGCGGTCGTTGCAGCATTTCCTGGACGGACAACGGTTTGCCAAGCTGGACGATGTCGAATGCGCTCTTAACTAATTTCTTTGTGTCCAAGCCACCGCAATTCTACAGGGACTGTTTCCAACAGCTGCCCAGGCGATGGGAGCAGGTCGTGCAAGCGATGGCGACTACATTTTTTACTGGTTTGTACTTACATGTACGGTAATTAGCACTCTTCTGTTGCCTTGCGTTTGCAGACATTACTTTCTTTCCAACCTCATGTTGCCATTTCTCGTTGTAGTGCACTTCTTGTGGTTGCTTTCAGCAAATTTTGATTTAAAATTAAGTATTTATGAGGGGTTTTTTTGTGTCGAGATTATACTATAAGTACATTATTATCTGCTGCGTTTTATTATATTCGAAAGATCACGAAAAATTTTCTGATAAACGAAAATATATATATAAAAAAAAAAAAAAAACGGCGTAAAACTTACGTGCGAACGGTGTCCTTGCTTCACTGACAGCAATTACGAAAATTGCAAGAAAAATGATAGCTCCGGTCTTCATCGCGAAGATATAAAGTAACTTTTAACCGCTTCGAAATATGCTGAACGGTAATATGCTACCAGGTAGCAGATATCGTTTTATATATTCCGGAAGAAACTGTTCTCCGAAATGGAAAACAAGGAAGTGAAAAATAACGTCGAGCAATGTTAAGAAGAATTAACAATCCTGGGAATTCCTTTCGCAGAACAGGGCACTTGGTCTCAGGTATCATATTAGCACGTCACGAATTGTGTGGTCATCCGGCGCAATATGTCGCGTTGAACTGTGCAACGCGATAAATTTGTTTCATTCTCTACAAAGCTATACATTTCTACCTGCTTCGTCAATCGCTGCTGCTATTCCAGTTTCAAAACCGGTGATACAAGTTCTGTCTGCGGCATTAACAGGATTTATTTTTAATTCGTGAGCATTCTCGCATTTCCACGAAGATGCATTTTGCAACGAAAACTTGCGCTTTGAAATCGAAGTTTGGCAAGAACAGATACGAGCAGAACGAAATAAAAAAAAATGCAAGAAAATGTTGATCCCAGCAAAATGATTGAAATATCAGTGAACATAAGACGACTAAGATTTTTCTACATGTGCTAATGGTAGGAAAAACAAATACAGTCGTACGAGGATAAATGATGAAGATTTGTTTTAATTTAAATCGTTAAAAAATTATAAAAACTAACTGAGGCTTATTGTTCCAGACAAAATGGATGTTTTTAAAGAGTTCTTTTAACAGTAGAGAATGGTCGAAGTTTCATAAAAATATTAGGAACCTCAATTTCCCTTAAATTTTGTTTTAGAAATACAAATTTTCCTCGTGCCTGAAGCATTACAAATCATGCAAAATTTTCTCTCAGTCCAATCCTAAAGTGGCTTTAAATAGAACAAAAACTTCAGAAGGTATAGAGACAGAGCATTGTTTGATATATCGTTTCAGAAAATAAAATTGCCCGAATGTTTTGCGTCATGAATTTTAAAATATATCGTTTTCGGTGATTTATTTCGGAGTGACTGAGATTAATTTTGGAGTGACTGAGACTAATTTTGGAGTGATTGAGATTAATTTCAGAGTGACTCAGATTAATGTCGGAGTGATACTGAGATTAATTTCTGAGTGACTGTTATTTTAGACTTCCGACATTTTGTTAAAATTTTGGAATTTATAAATCAAAATAAGGTTGATTGCAGAGCCAAAAGTGTAATACAATATTAGGATTGCTTCTGTTTTTATTATTATAAAAATTATGGTATTTATTTAATTTGGGAATACATAAATTTTTATATAGAATGCATTTCTTTTCGAGTGTAAAAAATTAAGATGAGAACAGAACAGCTTTGAATGATTTTACAATAACCTAAGTCCCTTTTTAAACACAAATCCTGAAAGAATTTATTCGCACCATTTTGTTTTTTACGATTTGTAAAACTGTAAGAAATAAAAAGTTAATTTCTACCAGTCATTGCCCTTCAAGAGCGTTTTAGAAGAGCGTGAGCAGACAGGAGTATTTCGTTTCAACCGTCCTCATGTTTGTCATCGCAATCAAACACGTAGAAGAGAAAAAAAAAGGTTATAAACAACAACAAAAAACCCCGCGTCATTTGTGTATTAGTAGTAGCATTGCCTTTTCGTACTTCAGCCAGTAGTGAGAAGAAATGTTTGCTAACGTCATTTGTACATAGTAGCATTTCTTAGATTTCATGCGAATACTTAAGAGTGGTTTCCCGCGTTGTTTTTGTTTTTATCTTTGGGAAGCATGTACGTTTGCGGACAGGTTTTCTCAAGGATGAAGCATCCGCAACAGAAATCCGTTTAAACGAAAACCACCTAATTAAATCAATTTGGAACGTTCAATAGCACATTTTACAAACTATTACACTCTAGTTAAGAATACATAATATTAAGTTGTTAACTGCTTTGTTAAATAAGAGAGGATTTCAATTTCTTAAAGACTCCAAGGTACTCGTTATCTTATGGCAATGAAACGGCATAGTTATCCGTCACCAATATAACAATTTCTTCGTAAAGCTAGAAAGTTGCGTCGTCTCGGAACGGGAATCGAACCCGTATCTTTTCATTACTTCTGGGACATGGTTGGTTGTTAGCCTTCGATCGGAGGCTACCAGTGCTGATATGTCTGTTCAGCAATGGTAGTCCTGACAGGCACTACCAGTGCTGAACCGTTCTAAACATTATGCAGCCGGAACCGGGCTCGGGCTGCATAATGTTTAGAGCGGTTCGGGCACGGGAGGGCTCGGCTGTGAGGGAGAGAAAATTTTCTTTTCTTTTGAAATGCGATTTCGAATGATTTAGCATATTTTTAGCACGTCTTTTGTTAATAAAGATCGTGCTTCTGTTATCGGTTTGTCCGTCCGTCTGTACACACGGTATCTCTGCAACTATTAGTCCGATTTGAAAAATTCTTTTTGCATTCGGAAGCTTGAAATATGGGAATGATGATCCTTCATTTCCTTTTTTTTTTTTTACGATGTACAATTTTGCCGCTAGAGGCCGTAAATGCAGATGATGCCGAATTCAAAATTACGTTTTAATCCACATATTTGCTCCTAAACATCCGATTGAAAAAATTCTTTTATCTTTCGATTCCATTTATGTCGAAGAGTGTTTTAGATATAGTTTCCTTTTCAAATTATGCATAGATTTCCCGCTAGGGGGCGTAAAAAAATTACATTTTTCCCGATAACTCTTCTCCGAAAACTCCGATTTGAATTTTTATTTTTCCAGCGGATGCATCTCCTCATGGAAAATCTTTTGCATATAATTTCGAATTTCTGGTAAAGAATACTTTGGCCACCAGGGGGCGTAAGTGTTAATTTTTGCTTCTGACGTATTTGCCATAAAATCTGAGCTTCTAAAATATCGAAAATTCTTTCGTGGACTGATGCCACTCACATCGATAAAGCTTTTCGGAATATTTTCTTCCTGAAATATCCCACATTCTCTCCGCCAGGGGTCGTAGATGTATATGTTATTTTTGTCAATATCTCTACTTCTAGGAGTCCGATTTGAAAAATTCCTTCTTTGTTGGATAGGGTTTTCCGTGTGACATGTTTTTCATATAATTTCAAAATTTTCAAGTAATTCATAGACTTTCCGCTAGGGGGCGTAAAGGTAAATTGCGTTTCTATCTGCTTCTAAATCTCCGATTTGAGAAATTCTTTCGGCACCGGATACAACTCCTGATGGGAAATCGTTTGCACATAATTTCCAATTTTTGTAAAAAAAAAAAAAAAATAGTTTCGCCACCAGGGGACGTAAGTTCTTGTGTGTGTGTGTGAGAGAGAGAGAGAGAGTGAGTGAAAGACAGAGATAGAGAAAGATGCATTCATACGTACTAATTTTGCACGTGAAAATACATAGCGTCATTTACACAACCTTAATTTCCTCTTCTGATGTATTTGCAGCAAAATAGGAGCTTCTAAATTCTCGATTGAAAAAAACGTCGTTTGTAGACTGATACTACTCGTGTCGAGAAACCTTTTAGAAACATTTTTTTCTTAAAATAGTGCATGGTTTCTGCGCCAGGGGCGTAGACGTATATCTTATTTTTGTCAATATCTCGATGTCTAGGAGTCCGATTTAAAAAAATCCTTCTTTGTTGGATAGTGTTTCTAGTGTGACATGTTTTTCCGATAAATTCAAAATTTTCAAGTAATTCATAGACTTTCCGCTAGGGTCGTAAAGGTAAATTGCGTTTCCCACTATTTCTCTGCTTCTAAGCCTCCGACTTGAAAAATTCTTTCTTCACTAGATACAGCTCTTGATGGGAAATCGTTTGCACATAATTTCTAATTTTTGTAAAATTAGAAATTATGATTTCTAATTTTTTGTAAAAAATGGTATGGTGGCGTAAGTCTTAATTTCCGCTTCTGATGTATTTGCAGCAAAATATAAGCTTCTAAAATCTCGATTGAAAAAAAAAGTCTTTTGATGACCTATGCTACTCATGTCGACAAACCTTTTAGGAACACTTTCTTCTAGAAATAATGCATGGTTTCTACGCCAGGGGGCGTAGATGTATACCTTATTTTTGCAAAATCTCTACTTCTAAAAGTCCAATTTGAAAAATTCCTTCGTTGTTGGATAGTGTTTCCTATGCGAAATGTTTTTCTTATAAATTCAAAATTTTCACGTAAATCATTTAAGACTTTCCGCTAGGGTGCATAAAGGTAAATTGCGTTTTCTGCTCCTAAAACTCCGATTTGAAAAATTCTTCCTGTATCGCATACAAGACCTGATGGAAAATATTTTTCACATAATTTCTAATGTTTTGTAAAGAATGGTTTGGCCACCAGGGGTCATAAGTGTTAATTTCTGCTTCTGATGTATTTGTAGGAAAATCTGGGCTCCTGAAAACTCGACTAAATTTTTTTTTCTTGGACCGATACCGCTCATATGGATAAACCTTTTACGAATACTTTCTTCCTAAAATAATGCATGGTTTTCCCACCAGGGGACGTAAGGTCACATCTTATTTTTGTCGATAACTCTGTTTCTAAGTGTTCGTAAGCTCAAGATTCCGTTTACACCAATATCTGAGGGATTAAAGACCCGACTGAAAAACTTCTTTCTTCCGTCAGATACTATTGTTTTCCATACCGGTTCCATTGCCTTTGAATAGCTTTGATAAATTTAATTTGCGTCAGAACGGATTCAAAAGACGTGCTCATTACACCCGAAAATTCGGCGTCATCTTTCTTGGTACCTTTTATAGTTAGTAAAGAGAATTCTTCGGCTACTGGTTCTGGGCGAATATTCGGAAGAGCTATTTATTCTGGGTTAGGATAGCAAATGTCATAGGACGCGCATTGATGGATTTCCGTGTCGTAAGAAAAGCTTCTTCAATAATTATAGACACTAGATAGCACTCCTTCAAAATTTTGTCCTATGCCTCCACGCGGCAGCTCCTTGCTAATTCTATTAAGCAATGTGCGCAGATTGCAGAGCCGCCTGATCTTTCTAGTCACCAGAGATGTTCGTCGCCTCCTTTTGACTTTGACTGGTGCCGGATTCCTGGTCCAATTCTGTTGGGTTTCTGGCCATGTTGGGATTCGGGGTCACGAGCTGGAGGATGCCTCTGCCAGGTTCGTCGCGTCGCCTCCATGGCGATTACTCGATTGCCGCTGTTTTGTAGAGATTTTCGTCCTGGCATCCGTGCATTCATCATGGCTGAGTGGCAGTCCCTCTCGTCTCAACAGGGAAGAGGCAGAGACAGAGGGAGAGAGAGAAGGACAAAGAGGGATAGAGAGAAGAAGACAGGGAGGGAGGGAGGGAGAGAGGGAGGGAGAGAGGGAGAGAGAATGGGGAGAGGGAAGGAGACAGAGAGAGAGTGACGAATGACAGAGAGAGACGGAGGGAGAGAGAGAAGGATAGAGAGGGATAGAAAAGGGGGAGAGAAAAGAAGACAGGGAGAGAGAGAGGGGAGAGATTGGGGAGAGGGAAGGAGACCGAGAGAGGGACTTATGACAGAGCGAGACGGAGGGAGAGAGAGAAGGATAGAGAAGGATAGAGAGGGGGAGAGAGAAGAATACAGCGAGGGAGGGAGGGAGAATGGGGAGAGGAAATGAGACAAAGGGAGAGTGACGAATGAATGAGACAGACGGAGGGAGAGAGAGAAGGATAGAGAGGGGTAGAAAGGCAGAGAGAAAAGAAGACAGGGAGGGAGGGAGGGATAATGTGGAGAGGGAAGGAGACAGAAGGAGAGTGACGAATGACAGAGACAGACGGAGGGAGAGAGAGAGAAGGATAGAGAGGGATAGAGAGAGGGGAAAGAGAAGAAGACATCGAGGGAGGGAGTGAGGGAGAGGGAATCGGGAGAGGGGAGGAGACAGAGGGAGAGTGATGAATGACAGTAAGAGACGGAGGAAGAGAGACAGAGAGAAGTAGTGATGTTGACAACGAGAAAAGATTCACCAGTAGCAGCCCGAACGATTGCACAAATCATTTTATTTTGTGATGCGTAGTAAGGGTCGTGCGGAATACCAATATTTTATTGCCACAAATGCTCCAAAACGCCTCGTTAATTATTTTTGTCAGTAATATTTCAATGGCGCGACTTTGATCATGATTTCTTGTCCGCAGACCCCACCAATTTCATCTTCACCCACTAAACTTAATAACGTAATGTGTTTCTTTTTTTGTTTGCTCTTATTATTATGAGACCTGTGTTTCTAAAGAGCACAATAACGGGAAGAAATGGAAATAAATATTTTAATAAAACGAAGCATAAACGCATGCCATGAAGTTTGTTCGTTCGTTCTGTGCTGTTGATAAAATGTGTACGTTTGATCTATTTGTGGTAACGTCATTCAATATTTCGCTGTAAAATAGCATCATTTTTGTCTTAAAGACTTCTTTTTTATAAGATAGAAAAGAATTGGTCATGTTTTACAGAGACATGTAGATACATTTAAATATGAACAGAAATTGAAAGGCAAATGCGATCTTCCTTCATGCGAGACTAAGTTTCTAGACTAAAAGATAAAAAAGAGGCGAGAAGGTTCCGAATAAAAAACAAATCAGCGTTTCATTCGTTTCGAAGCTGAGCTTTTTCTTCTGAATTGTTTGAAATCGTGGAAAGTAGCTCCTGAAATTCCTTGAAGGTGCTTTCCGCTGTAATATTAAATCTTACACAGCTGTCTGATAGAACCGGAAGGAGAGTTCCGTTTGCATATGTCTCAGCTTCGATGGCGGGCACATTTCCGGGATGAAACAACATTCCTGATAAGAACTAACTCACTAGCATTTCCCTTTCTTGTATGAGTGTATAACATGTTTTGCTGAAATATATTCGGAAAAATACAAGGAACAAAAATATTTCAGTTGTGATACGCGTAAACACAGTATGCAAATCAAATGATCTTGTTTGAAAACCACGAAATCAAATCTACCACATTTGTGGAAGCATTTTCGGTTTTTTATTTGGGGGATTGCTATTTCAAAATTGAACATTCTTTTCTTCTACGCCAAACAGGGAAGAAAGGTGCTTCCCTGAACAAAAGTGAATAAATATATGAGAATGTATGCAAATGATTCAGGTATTTGCAACTGAAATAAATGGGGTTGGCGTTATTATTATTCAGCGCATTTTAGCAATGATTGGTAAAACGTATTATTCCCATTCTTAAATTTCACTATTATTGCGTAGCTGACTGCTGATTGGTCACTTACGTAACGGTAGACACTCAACATTACTTTTCTTACTGGCATTTCGTTTTCGAGCCCATGGGGCAGAATAAAGTTAAACGTTCGACTTCCGTGAGAGTAACAGTAGTGGAGAATGGAATATACTGCGCAAAACGCATTTTGGTGCCTTAAAAGCTAGACCTATTCTTCGATATAACAATAAAGTCATATCATTGTGACCACCAGATAATATCCAGAGTAGCCGCCGTGTGCAGCGCGGACAGCAGCTAGACGGGCTGGGAGTGACTCAATAAGGTGCTGGAAGGTGTTCACAAGTATGTGGACCCATGCTGACTGCAGTGCATCTGACAGCTTCTGGAGGGAGCGTAGTGGGGAATCCATAGAACGAACAACACGATCGATGTGGTCCCACAGATGCTTAATTGGGTTCAAGTCTGGGGAATTAGGAGGCCAGGGAAGTATTTTGAAGTCTTCATCGTGCTCTTCTAACTACTCTCGGACATTTCTAGCTGTGTGATATGTCGAATTGTCGTGCTGGAAAATACCATCCGCCCCAGGGAAGACACTCAGGGTGTACGTGGTCTGCAAGGATGGTTTCGTAACGAATTCGGTCCATAGATGAGTGAACCCAGAAAATGCCACGAAAACATTCCCCAGACCATAACTCTGCCCCCACCAGATTGTGTTCTTCCAACAATGGTTGAAGAGTGTTTGTTCTCCGATGTTTCTCGCCTTATACGCCAACGTCCATCCGTTTGATGAAGCAGAAAACGTGACTCATCGGAGAAGGCAATCCCTTTGCCAATCAGCGGAGGTCCAATTCCGATACTGCCGTGCAAATGTAAACCTTTTCTGCCGATGCACCTCCGTTTGCATAGGTACATTGACCATCCGTCCGCATCGAAGCCTCATACGCAGCAGGGTTCGCTGAACTGTCGTTTTAGACACACTTCCGGTAGCCCCCTGGTTCATTCGGCCAGTGAGTTGCTCCACTGTATCGTGTCAATCAGCCCTCACGCACCTTCGAAGACGACGTTCACCTCTCACATCAATGGCACGTGGTGCTCAGCAGTTTCCACGTCGCTTATTCGCAATGGTGCCATTTCTCCAATCACGATACACTTTATCCACAGCAGCACGCGAACAGTTCACAAACAGCGCTGTCTCAGAAGTACTGTTACACTTGGCCCGAAAGCCGATAATCATCCCTTTTTGCAAATCTGATAAATCGCTCCTTTTATCCATGACACCAACGAGTGATATGCTTTCAGAATGCCTACAGCACACCTTATATGCCCTCCAAGCCAGCTCACGAAACGCGCCTTTTCTTATTGGCTACGCGCTGTTGACGTCAAAAGTAGGAGGTGGTCACAATAATGTGACTCGACTGTGTATACGGGGCGCTGATTCCAAAAATGGCATCGGTTTTGCCCTATCAGCTGTAGTGTCGGAGATACGGCATAGTCGCCTTATATGCTGATTCAACCGGTCTTCCGATGAAATTCGGGATCCTTAATCGCCCAATCTGCTATGTTCAGGGCCGGTTGAGCCACTAGGCGAACTAGGCGGATGCCTAGAGCGCCAAAATTTTAGGGGACGCCACTTTTTAGAGTTAATTAAATAAAATGAGTCAATAAATGAGAAAAAAAATAAAAATAAAAACAAAGGCAACTTTATTTTCTGTTGGCCTTTCACCATTCTATATAATTTGCAAATTCTTATATTCCTTGAATAAGTGAGAAACTGAGACCTACACTTATAGACTGGGTAAGTCAGCGTGCTGTAAAGAGGAAGCAGATGCGAAAGCGCACCTCTGTCGCAAAAACTGCCTTAAACCAAGTCCGTCCCTACGCAGCCGCCAAGTCAGGCGACACTTGAGGACAGCAATGGATTCTGTAGTATCCGGATTTTAATGGAAATGTCAAGACCACTTCTTCTGCCACAATGTAAATAAAAATTAAATTAAAAGAAAAAAAAAGGAAGCCTGGGGAATGGGTATAGTAGTATGGCCTCTCTTACTCTTACCCCTGTTATCTAGTCTGAGTGCAACGGTTACTATTCTTTAGGCAAGCCGCTCCTGTGGCAGAGTGTTCGAAGAGCTGGCTTCTGACCATTCTTCCGAGATGTGTCCGGGTTTGAATTCCGATGAGTCATGGATGTTGTGTTTGCCTTACGGCACTAGCTCTCCCTTCCCTGGAAATAGTGGCCCTAAATTAGGGACGGACAAGTGCTTAAAGCTCATGGTATTGCTCACGGTGGTCGTTAAACCCACAACAAAAGAAAACTTTACGCGTTGAGCATTGGTACTATAAGAACAGCAACTGTTACACTCAGACTATTCTTACAGTACCAATGCTATAAACAAACCCATAACAACAAAAAACTTTAGGCGTTGAGCACTGGTACTATAAGAATAGCAACTGTTACACTCAGACTATGTTTTAATGATAACAGGGGTAAGAGTAAGAGAGGCCATACTACTGTACTCATTCCCCTGGCATTCTTTTTTACGCTTTCCAACCGTAGGTTGAAGAAGCGTATATGCTCCAGCTTTGTTCGTCCGCCTGTCGGCACGATAACTCGCGTAAAAATGGTTCGATTTCGATGAAATTTTAGCATATTGTAGGGCACCACCTGGGGATGAACCCTATTGAAAATGGGTGAAGTAGGGTCAAAGGTCGCGGCATAGGAGCGGGATTCATTCCATTGCTCTTATGCGTCATAACTTACGTAAATATGGTTCGATGTCGATGAAATTTTATCATATTGTAGAAGACCACCTGGCGACAAACCCTATTGAAAATGAGCGAAATGGGGTCAAAGGTCAGAACATAGGAGCGGAATCACTTCCATCGCCATTATACGTCATAACTTCGTAAACATTCTTCGATTTGGATGAAATGTTACTATGTTGTAGGGGCCTGCCTGGGGACGAATCCTATTGAAAATGGGTGAAATGGGGTCAAAGGTTAAAACACAGGAGCGGAATCTATTCCATAGCCCTTATGCATCATAACTTACGTAAAAATGCTTCCATTGCGACAAAACTTTATCATGCTATTTCGGAGGTACACTGAACTGGTTCTGTTAAGTATAATCGAAATGGGATCAAAGGTCAGGGCACAGGACCGAGATTTATTCCACAGCCATTATCCTCATAACTTAATTTCTGGTATGTTGGAAAGCGTATTATAATCAATGCATTGCATGATTTTACTAACTTGTTTATTTCTATTTTTTTTTACCAGGGGATCCGGGAAAGTACCTTGTTGGATTATCTACGTTATTGATCGAACAAGAAATTGCCCGTGACATAGATTTGAAGACACTCTGATAATTTTGCGAAAAATAAGGAACTCAAATAGAAATTTTAATTTACTTTTAATTTAATTTTTATTTACATTGGACCAGTAAGTAAATGAATGTAGTTTCCATTAGTTTTCTTCTATTTACTATAATTTTGCATCTTGAAATAATTATTGAATAAATGCAAAATGTTTAGTCTCACAAATGATAACATAAATTTTGGGGGCGCAAAAGTTATGGCCCCCCTAGGGCGTCAAGCACTCTAGCACTGGCCCTGGCTATATTTGATAATATTCTGACAAATATTGATGCTATTAATATAACAAATTATGAAAACAACCACATGTTGCTAAATCAGTATATTTCAACCCTTCGCTCAGAAATGGGTTGAAATAAACATATTACTAAATCAGTTTGATAGACCTTTTTTCCTCAGAAGACCCCTGACATCATTGCAGAACACTAGTGTCCTTAGAGAAGTGCAACAAATCCTTTTCTCTGGTACGATAAAACGTGATGTTGATTCCAGAATGAAGTAAATTCTTTTCATTGAACCTGGAGGCCAGCAATTCGGAAGACTCATTTGAGAGGTTCAGATCCCTGATGAGGTCACTCAGCTCATGTTGGTTAAAACGTTGAGCACTTGATGAAGTTCCTACAAAATCACTGTAACTTTTTTTTTTTTTTTTTTTGATTGGAGGTTTAACGACCGCCGTGAGCAACTCAATGGGCTATAAGCAGTCGCCCGTCCCTAATTTAGGGTCACTGGTTCCAGGGAAGGGAGAGAGCCAGTGCCGTAAGACAAACACAACATCCATGCCTGACCGGGATTCGAACCCGGACCCCTTACGGACGAATGATCAGAGGCCAACGCCTTAGACCACTGCGCCACCGGGGCGGCCACTGTAACTTTCTACACTTCTGTTATCTTGTATGTCACAAGACATGTGTGATTCATCATCATCTGGGAACTCTGGTAGTTGACTGAAAGATGGAACGGGTATCGCATTTGAGTGCGAATGCTGAATCTAGGCCAGGATATGTCCACTAGCTTCGAATAATTCGATTAATGATTATTCGATTATTTCGATAAATGATTATTCAAGTATTTCGATTAGGGATTATTCGATTATTTCGATTAATGATTATTCGATTATTTCGATTAATGATTATTCGATTATTTCCATTAATGATTATTCGATTATTTCGATTAATGATTATTCGATTATTTCGATTATTTCGCTTAAAGTTGCTAAGACAAAAATAAAAGTCATCATGGTTTATTGGCTCCCTCCAAACCATTGGTACTCCAAATTTCCGGCAACTCTTCTTTCCATTTGCTAATTGCTGCAAATGCTCCGTACAAGTTTTGCATACGATACATGGAACCCACAATTTATCTTGGTCTCCAAGCTAGACCTCAAAATAACCAAGCCTCTTCACAAACTCAGAAATAAGTTTCTTACTTTCTTTTAGGGTGTAATCGCCACAAATGCAGTAAAAGACATCTGGATGATTCAAGCAGTTTCTTCGTGAGGAAGCCATGGAGTCTGCTCAATCTGCAAACATAAATAGATCCCATTACATTCTCTAGTTGTATAGATGTTCACAAACTCGTAATTTGACTAACAAACACTGGTTTTACAATCTCTCATACAGCAGAATATTACATTCATACTTGGCGAGCTTTGCTTCACGGTATCGTCGCTAAAGTTGGCACACCTACACACGCCAGGGAATCACAATATTCCTTTATCGCAATGAACAATCATTAATTCAAGGTATACACTTTATTATACACTGGCGGAAAGTGAAAAAAGAACACCAAGAAGGAGACGTCTGATACCAACGAAATTTATACAGCATAATAACGGAATACAGAGGATAACGTGATCAAAACCTTATGACAAAATACAGCTGTATTTGCTGGTAAACTGAAAAATAACATTTCCATGTAACATGGTTAGTACGAGGTTGAACCGCCATGAACTGCGTCACAGTGTGCAATTCTGGCATGGAGTCTGTCGTACAGATGTTGGATGTAAGTTTCGGGTATTGAGTTCCAAGCATCCTCAACGTGGACGCGTAAATCGGGGATGGTCGTGGAGACCGGATAAGTCGTTTTCCCATAAAAATCCCACACGTGCTCAATGGGGGACAAATCCGGTGAACGTGCAGGCCATGGAAGTTATCTCACACCCTGAAGTGCATGTTGCGTTGCACGTGCCGTGTGTGGGCATGCGTTGTCTTGCTGGAAAACACCACGATGGACCGACCTTACAAATGGCACAACAACGGGCTGAATGATGTTGTTGATGTATAAGGTGATGTTTAACGTACTCGGTACAAACACTAGTTGCGTACGGGAGTGATAGCTGATCGCTCCCCACACTAGTAGATCAGGTGTTGGCCCTGTGTTCTTTGGCGGATGCAAGAAGGGAAGAGACGCTCCCCTGTGCGACTGCGAACACGCATACGGCCATCGGAGGCTCCCAAGCAGAATCTGCTTTCATCGCTGAACACGACAGATCGCTATTGCGTTCTCTAGTGCAGACGTTGGCGACACCACTGCAGCCGTTCCTGACGCTGGGCTGGAGTCAGAGGTACACATGCCAGAGGCACACGTGCACGTAGTCTTGCATCCAGTAGACGGTTGCGTATTGTTCGCACAGTCACCTCAGGTGCAACGGCATCTCGGATTTGCGTTGCAGTGGATGTTCTGCTTGACAACGCAGCTCTTCTTATGCGTCGATCTGTCCGCTCCTCAGTCCGTCTGTTACTCCCGGTTCCACGTCTTCTCGTGTGGGAATGTTCCTCGGACCATCTACGCCACCATCGTACCACCACCAATACTTCCCGTCCAATTCGCTCCGCAATACAACGATACGACCACACGGCCTCGCGGAGTCCGACTAGACGACCTCGCTCAAAGTCCTATAACTGCTGAAATCGTACACGTCTTCCATGTCCATGCATTGCAGCTTCTTCAGGGTCTTCGCACGTGTCCGTACGCCGACGACTGATTACATTCACTTAGCCATACTCCTTAAATACCGCCGACGATAATTTGCATATTATGCCGTGCTGTGGCGTAAGCGCTTATCGGTTGGTCCCGAAATTAACATAACACCTACGTAAACTCGACCCCATTAACATATGTAAATTTCATGATCGTCCGCCAATTCCTTCTTGGTGTTCTTTTTTCACTTTCCGGCAGTGTATTTCTGCACATCAGGATCTATGTATCTCCTAAACTAGAGCTGGTACGGCAAAACCAAGGCCGTTTTTGGCCACCAAAGGCCATCGCCTAAATATACACAATAATACAGGGTGTCCATAAAGTCTTTCCTACATTACAAAAATTAATATGAAAAATGTATAACTGGTACAAGAAAGAGATTGCACGACAATGATGGTGCACAAGTAAAGTTTTTTACCAGTGTCAGTACACCTGCATACGGGGGCCATTTGTGGCCCGGAGGACATCTAAGTGATTATCGATTTCACGCCATGTTTTGTTAAACATCTCAGCAGAGACAGAAACAATGACGTCCGTTATTCTGCTCTTCAACGTCTCGACATTCGGAACACTGCTACAGTAAACTTGGTCTTTCTCATAACCACACAGGAAAAAGTTTGGAGTGGTCATGTCAGGCGATTGAGATGGCCATGTCATGGGACCGTCGCAGCCAATTTATCTGTCAGGAAATGTGGCATTCAGGAACTCACGAACCCGAGCAATGTGGTGGGGCACCGTTTTGTTGGAAAATAACCGTCACTTTCGGGCTAGCCCTCTGTTGTTCGATGACATAATGGGAATTTTCTGATCACCAGATTCGCATATTGTGTCTGTTTACTGTACCATAGACGTGAAATGTGGTTTCATCTGAGAAGCAGACACGGTGCAGATAGTCACTATCATGAGCTATGCGCTGCAACATCGTCGCAGATGCAGCACGGCGAGGCCTATCATTCGGCTGAAGAACTTGAACAATCTGTACCTTATAAGTTTACAGATGAAGACGTTTCTGTAAAATTTTATGAACCCTGGTTCGAGCCGATGGAGGAATCCCAGTTTCCAAGTGAAGCACGACGATGGATTTCCTGGGGCTTCCCAGAAATGTCACTTGAACAGCTGCATCTGCCTCTTGTGTAACCGGTGGTCGCCCGCTCTGGGGAGATCGCCAACACTTCCCATCCCTTTAAACTTTCCATACCAAGTTTTATGTTTTGTTGGTCCTAGTGATCGTCTGTACTCTTTTCTGAAGTGACGCTGGACAGTAACCGCCGATTTGGTCTCGTGGAACCACAGCACGCACGCCGCTTTTTCTTGCATGGAAGCCATTATTGATGAAATGCTCCTCTTACTTAGCAGTAGAGCTCACCTAAAGAACATAAAAGAACTTTATGAGTGCAGCTATATTACAGTATGTTGCCAACCAATTTATTTTAACTTACATAGATTTTTTTATACTAATATTTGTAATATGGGAAAGACTTCATGGGCGTATGTCTAACTCCCACAGCACCAGAATTTTTTTTTCTCGTTGGGCTGTGGTATCATTCACAGCTAGTTTTGGCAAACTGTCCAAAAGAGCGCAAACACTTTTGGGCAGTTGCAATACAAACCTCCAAAACGATATAATATCGATAATATCATAATAACGATGAATGATTTGCTCATGGCAAATGATTCGTGCCAACCACTCAAATGAATGACATTCACGTATCATTCCCATTCTTCAATCGACATTATTTCGTGACTGCTGATTGCTCACTCATATAAAGGTTGACTCTCAACATTACTTTTTTTATTGGGATTTCGTTTTCGAGCCGATGGAGCAGGCTAAAGTTTCACATGCTATCGCTTCAGTGAGAGCTGCAGTAATGGTGAATTGAATATCATTCACAGCTCCTTTTGGCAAACTGCCAAAAAGAGCGCCAGCTCTTCCCCATTCACGATGATTAATTTGCTCGTGGCGAACTATTGGGGAACACAATACAAATGAATGGCACTCAACAGTGGCGTAACAACCACCCCCGCAACCCCCGCTGCTGCGGAGGGGGTAACAAAGGGGCATACTGCAGCTGCCAGTTACACTTATGAAAAAATCCGAACACGCACAAAAACCAACAAACAAATAATAAATTAACGCAAAGATTAATGTTTTCCTTGAAGATGTACAGTGTTTAGTTTTGCCTAAATAAATGTCAAGTTTCACATATAAAACACTGGATGTCCTACAGAATGAAGCTATTTAGCCCTTTAGTTGAAACACGATCGCTCTGCAATGGGATATAAATATTACGATCGTTCTCCAATCGTTATCTCTCTGTTTGCGCTGCTGAGATAAAGTGCGAAGCCACATGGGGATTTCCCGTGGAGGATGTGGGAAAACAGTCACCTAGGATTGCGTACACGACAAGCGCCAACATTTATTCACAGTAGCCTCAGACTACAATGTATAAGAGGGTGATTTCTTCAAGTGATTTATTTTATTTTTGGACAAAAAAGTAAACGTTGCTATTGCTTTTAGTTCTTCCTTACAGTAATCATGTCTATCTCATTCACTGTATGGAAACTCTAATATACAAGGGAACGACATCCATTTGCAAAATACCACAAAAGCGTCCAGGTGGTGCACAGTATCGACGAAAGGGAAAAGAAGGAGAAAACGCGAAGAAACTTCCAAAATTAGACCATTTCTTTTTGCCGCAGAGTCAATTTATCTCAGGTGTCGTTTCTGATGAAGAGAATGCTGAGTTTTTTAGCACGTCAACTGTTCAAAGTTTAGAAACAGACATTTTTAAAAAACCAAGCACTTCAGAAACAAGTGAAAGTAAAATGAATGATTATGAAGTCTTATAGTTTTATTAACCTTAACTACTGAAATATATTTTGCCGAATTCGTTTCTTGCGATAAAATCTATATTCATGAATAATTAATACAGACTTTTAACGTGGACCAGGAATATCAAACAAAGATCTTCGCTCTTTCCACGTTTACAAGTGAGTCCCGGAAAAATTCTCATTGGCCGCCACCGGGAGTCGAACTCAGGGTCTTCCAGTTACGCGCCGAATATGCTTCCGCTACACCACAGCGGCCTCGAATTCCTCCAGACTCACACACGCTAATTGCCAAGCCAAGTTGGCAGGTTGCTTCTTGGAGCCCCGCACAATGCTGGGGATTCACCAAAGATGGTAAGCAGCAACTGAAGAAATAATTAGAAGGCGAATGAACAATTAATACAGACATTTAACGTGGACCATTGTGCGGGGCTCCAAGAAGCAACCTACCAAATTGGCTTGGCAGTTAGCGTGTGTGAGTCTGGAGGAATTCGAGGCTGCTGTGGTGTAGCGGAAGCATATCCGGCGCGTAACAGGAAGACCCTGGGTTCGACTCCCGGTGGCGGCCAACGAGAATTTTTCCGGGACTCACTTATAAACGTGGAAAGAGCGAAGATCTTTGTTTGATGTTCCTGGTCCACGTTAAATGGCTGTATTAATTATTCATTCGCCTTTTAATTATTTCTTCAGTTGCTGCTTACCATCTTTGGTGAATCCCCAGCATTGTGCGGGGCTCAAAGAAGCAACCTGCCAAATTGGCTTGGCAGTTAGTGTGTGTGAGTCTGGAGGAATTCGAGGCCGCTGTGGTGTAGCGGAAGCATATCCGGCGCGTAACTGGAAGACCCTGAGTTCGACTCCCGGTGGCGGCCAACGAGAATTTTTCCGTGACTCACTTGTAAACGTGGAAAGAGCGAAGATCTTTGTTTGATGTTCCTGGTCCACGTTAAATGTCTGTATTAATTATTCATTCGCCTTCTAATTATTTCTTCAGTTGCTGCTTACCATCTTTGGTGAATCCCCAGCATTGTGCGGGGCTCAAAGAAGCAACCTGCCAAATTGGCTTGGCAGTTAGTGTGTGTGAGTCTGGAGGAATTCGAGGCCGCTGTGGTGTAGCGGAAGCATATCCGGCGCGTAACTGGAAGACCCTGAGTTCGACTCCCGGTGGCGGCCAACGAGAATTTTTCCGTGACTCACTTGTAAACGTGGAAAGAGCGAAGATCTTTGTTTGATGTTCCT
Organism: Macrothele yani; assembly: GCA_039090855.1. Lineage (NCBI taxonomy): Eukaryota > Metazoa > Arthropoda > Arachnida > Araneae > Macrothelidae > Macrothele > Macrothele yani. Next base: position 111,979,285 of record CM077011.1, read on the forward strand.
GGTCCACGTTAAATGTCTGTATTAATTATTCATTCGCCTTCTAATTATTTCTTCAGTTGCTGCTTACCATCTTTGGTGAATCCCCAGCATTGTGCGGGGCTCAAAGAAGCAATCTGCCAAATTGGCTTGGCAGTTAGCGTGTGTGAGTCTGGAGGAATTCGAGGCCGCTGTGGTGTGGCGGAAGCATATCCGGCGCGTAACCTGAAGACCCTGGATTCGACTCCCGGTGGCGGCCAATGAGAATTTTGCCGTGACTCACTTATAAACGTGGAAAGAGCAAAGGTCTTTGCTTGATGTATATTCATGTATAAGCATAGGTCCGTGCTCCGTTTTAATCCTGATTGGCAGATTGATAATAACCTTGCATTATGTACTTTTATTCCAAAAATTACTTAAAAAGTTAAAAAACTACAGCGCTCGAGGTACACGTCGTTACTTTTCCAGACACTCTCCCATACTTCCTGACACACCCCAACATCAACCCACACCCCACACACACCACGAAAAATACATCCTCCATCGTATCCTAAATCCTGGGAAAATTACTGTGGTCTGCTGAAGTAAATCTTGCGCGGGGGGGGGGGGGGGGTACCCCCGTGGAAGTTACGCCACTAGCATTCAAGTATCATTCCCATTTTTAAGTGTCACCATCATTTCGTAGCTGACTGTCGATTGCTCAATCACATAACGGATGACACTTATTAATTCTTGACATTGCCTCTTTTAATGGAAATTCATTTCCGAACTCATGGGGACAGAATAAAGTTAAATGCTCTGCGACTTCAGTGTGCGGATTGATTAACCATTCAGAACGGCGAGAGTGAATTATTCATCATTTACGGAGTAGAGTCATTCATTGCAATGGTCTATCACTGTTCTGAAATCCGTAACTTTCCAAAAGTACTGCGCTTACCAGTTACTTAAAATGAAGTAACTAGGATACATGTTACAAAGCAAAAAAACCTCCAAATTTACGGTGCCATAGGAATGAATGAATGGCAAGGCCACTGCTGAGGCACTGAGATAAGAGAAAAATTTGGTGATGTCGTGCGGTGGAAAACTGCACGAGGTCGAGCTAATAAAAGTTGACAAATCTTCACACCAATGATAACGTTTTGATGTTTTTAAGATGTTTTTGACTCGTGTGTTGAAATACTATAAAATGCATACAAAACATTTATATTATCACCCAAGATCTCACAAATCGATATGGGAAGGAAGGCAATAAATGCAACCTACGACTTGTTTTATTGAGGGAAAGATCATTCTCACCGTATTATTTCCCCCACATTGACTTCGTCCTCGGTTTACTTCGTCCATCCTTCAGCTCTTCCACATTCATTTTCCTGTTCAAAAAGGCTTTTCCATAACAGTGTAGTGATTTTAAATTTCATTTAAAGTAAAACGAGAAATTCATTTTGAAGCGCTAATTGACGCCTTTGTGTGATAGGAGATTAATCATTAAAATTCAAGATAAAATTTTAGTCTTGCACAGCAATTCATTCTCGAATTTATCTCAACAAGTTAGTAAAATCATGCAATGCATTGATTATGATACGCTTTCCAACATACCAGAAATCATTACTCAAGTTAGGAGGATAATGGCTGTGGAATAAATCTCGCTCTTGTGCCCTCACCTTTGATTCCATTTTCATGATATTAAACAGAACCGGTTCACTATACCTCCGGAACAACATACTAAAGTTTTGTAACAATAGAGGCATTTTTAGTCAAGTTACGAGGATAATGGCTGTGGAATAAATCTCACTCCTGTGTCCTGACCTTTAACCACATTTCAATGATATTAAACAGAATTGGTTCAGTATACCTGTAACGTACCAGGAGATGTGACGTACCTGCCAGAAGGACGCACACGACATAAAGGCAGATAGGAATCAGAATAAAATGTCTGCGTAGCTCAGTTGGTAGAGCGACTTGTTCCGGAATAAGCGGCCTCGGGTTCGAATCCCGGCGTAGACCACAAATGACGGAGAAATTTACTTCGTTATATACCTTCGGAACAACATACTAAAGTTTTGTTGCAATAGAAGCATTTTGAGTCAAGTTAGGAGGATAATGGCTGTAAAATAAATCTCGCTCCTGTGCCCTCACCTTTGATCCCATTTTCATGATATTAAACACAACCGGTTCAGTATACCTCCGGAACAACATACTAAAGTTTTGTAATAACAGAAGCATTTTTAGTCAAGTTACGAGGATAATGGCTGTGGAATAAATCTCGCTCCTGTATTCTGACCTTTAACCCCATTTCGACGATATTAAACAGAACTGGTTCAGTATATCTCCGGGACAACATACTAAAGGCTTGTCGCAATCGAAGCATTTTTACCTAAGTGATGACGCATAAGGGCAATGAAATGGATCCCGCTCCTATGCCCTGGCCTTTGACCCAATTTCGTCCATTTTCAATAGATTTTGTCCCCAGGTGGTCCCCTATCACATACTAAAATTTCATCGAAATCGAACCATTTTTACGCGAGTTGTCGTGCGGGCAGGCAGACAAGCAGACGGACAAAGCTGGAGAGCATACGCTTCTTCAACCTACGGTTGGGAAGCGTAAAAAAGGAAGAAGTCACTGTATCCCATATTTGTTTTTTTTTTTTTTAATTTTTCGTGCCCAGTTGGTCAGAATGTTTCCCACAGGCAAAGGTGCTCAGTTGGGCGAAATAATTCTCTGCGGTGCTCAAGCATATTTATAAGTCACGGTGGACAGATGGATGGAGATATATTTCGGCGCAAAGAAAATTAAATAGAAAAAATGATTGACAATGTGGTTGAAAAACAATTGATTTAAAACCGACCTTTTTTGTGTTGTAGGTAGGAGTTTTTATAGAACACACGGGCAGAGGGTGAGACAGACAATTCGCAGAGAAGAAAATTAAGTAAATGGACAACAGCCTGATGTAGACTATGCATGAAGGAAATTTGGTTTAAATTCAGACGTTCTATGTCGCACCACCGACAATTTATTTCAGAATCGGACCTTTAGCTCTTTTATTCCATTCTAGTAGTTTAAATTCCGTCCATTCTGAAGACGAACTGAATGTGGACTAACTGAACAGAAGACAAAGGGTTATATTGGGAGTGTGCGTAAGTTCTACCCGTTTTTGTAGGCTATAGAGAAAGGAGGAAAACACAACAAATAACGTACCTAGGATTTCACATAATTGCTATCATTCTGTATCACCTCTTGCCATCTGTCTATGAGTAGGTGAATCCCACGCCGGAAAAACTCCTGTGTTTTAGAGTCAAAAAAGTCATGTAAAGTCGTTTTGACATCGTCTACATCATCGAAGGTTTAGAGAGCGAAGGCGTTCTGTAACGATCGAAAAAGGTGGTAGTCCGTAAGTGCCAGGTCAGAAGAATACGCCGGATAAGGTAACACTTCCCAACTAAAGTTCAGTAATTTTTCCCGAGTGATTAAAGCAGCATGAGGTCTGGCGTTATCATGATGAAGGGACGCCTTTACGATTGACGAGTGCTAGCCGCTTCGATGTCAGTTGTTCTAGCAATCTGTCCAACTGTTGGCAGTAGAGGTCAGCATTTATCGTTCGGCTAAGTGCCAACACCTCCCAGTGGATTATTCCCTGGACATCCCAATAAAACTCTCAACAAAACCTATTTGGGATGCAGTCCTCCTTTTGAGGTCGATTGAGCAGTCTACGCACCTTGGCACGTCGATGCTTTACATTACGGTACAGTACCCATTTCTCATCACCTGTTACAATTCGCCCTCCCAAAACGGCACATTTCTGTGACGAGAAAGCAAAGAAACACAGGTACGGATTCTCTCCTCTCGTTGCATTGCTGAAAGCTGCGTGAAACCCAGTAATCGAACTTGGTGATGATCCCAAGCGCATGCATGCGTCTTTCGACTATTGCTCTGTGTACCGACAACATTTCCACTAATTCCTAAACGGTTGGATGTGGGACATTTGTTATGGCTTGGTCCACATCCTCGTCAGAAACCACGGATGGACGTCCAGGACGTGGTTGATCTTTACAGCTTCTATCTCCGTCCGAGAATTTCCGAAACCAACAGCGACATGTACTATCATCAACTGCATCCTCCCCATACACTTGACAGATGTTGTGGCAAGCCGCGGCTGCAGTACTGCCTTTATCGAACTCGTACAGTAAACAATGTACTTATCTCATGCCATGTCACACCGTCCGTGATTTCTGTTACGAATGACTTACTCAGACAAACCTAGTGCCTTCTATATGATTTACAGCTCCACGCTTTATTGGCCGAACATTCGGTATAGCAGCGTCATCTGTGACGTAACTTCTCCAATCGCAATTTTCATCTATTACAAAAACGGGTAGAACTTTTGCACACACCTAATAGCACCGTTTTATTGACTTCCTGGTTGTTGAATTTCAGTTCACTTGTAACCACAATTACTCTTAGAAAACTACATAGATATTCGTTCTGATCACAATATCGCTCTTTTAGTTAAGACTATTGCAGTGTATAGATAAGGAATGAATTGACTACCTGAACGTCATTAACATCATTACTAAAGAACCCAATCATTAACATCATTACTAAAGAACCCAATCATCAACATCATTACTAAAGAACCCGATCATTAATAAAGAACACATCATTATTGAAAAACACATCACTAACATCATGATTGTGACGAATTGTTCCGCATTAATGACTTCTTCGTCTGGCCATGAGGCCATTTAATCACAACTCTTCTTAGAAAACTCCATAGACATTCGTTCGCATCACAATATCACTCTCTGTAGCTGTGTATAGATCGTACAGATATCGTGCATCAAAAAAACAATCAGGAAATCTTCCTATCATCAATCGACACACACACACACACACATATTTATTCTTGACGTGTCTTTGATTTACTCTTGACTCACTGTCAGCTGTTGCCAAAAAGCAAGGAAATTCGGGGAAGTGACATAACGTTCAGGAGGTAAATCTCTCAGAGAAATTACAGAATTTACATAAGAAAAGAGACTCAAGGAGGAAGGTTAAATTAGAGATATACATAGGTCTGTGTACTTATATAGTACTGGTACAGAAGGTCGTTCAGGACCTTTGGAAACCATTTTCAAGCGATTGACGAAGTCATAAAACACTTTTTCCACTACCTGTTTGATCTGATTACTCTTTATTGTCACCGATGATGTGGTGTATTGTCACCGATGATGTGGTAGAGCGGTAGGGGCTACCTCTGTACCACAAAATTTCCGCAGGAGAGGCTGTTTTGAAGTGTAGTGGGAGTTGATATTTCCCACTCGCTTTGCGACGTACTACAGAGGTGACGGACATGTCAAAACGGCAAGTAGCAGTGGCCAGAGCTTGTCGGTTTAACTTAATTCGGAAAGCATTCAGTTCCGGAGCAGAGGGATGTGTGTTCGAGTTCGCCACCAGCAAATTTGTGTTTTCACAGCTTTCCAAAGACGTATGTTGTCGTCGCCCCAGACGAACACGTTTTATTAATCCCAAAGGCAGAGAAGTCCATTGGAGAGACGTCAGGAGATTTGACAAGGATTTTACTGCTTGGCATTTCCTGAATCCTTGTCGTTTTGGGCCATCTAGCTTAAGACATTTTTGGTTGATTTCGATATGTAGATTCACGCTTTATCTTAGTGTAGTTTTGTCACCATCATACAGCACAGGCACTTCCTGCTCTTGAATTGGCGTCAGAATCTCTGTCTGATAATATGCTGAGGTAGATTTCGCATATTTAGCCACCCGATGAATCAATCAGCAACTTGCCCGTAAACAGGAATTTAGAGACAATCCTAAAGCCTTGCTGAAAAGTTTCACTAAATTCTACATACCTTTACGGAAACGCATTGGCACCGTCCTGCCAACAGTAAATTGCTCGGGGTTTGTTCCAGTCTGATAAGGCAAAAGCAGACTTTGTACAAAGTGAGCACATACCTCCACGGTAAATTGCTCGGAGTATGTTCCAGTCTGATAAGGCAAAAGCAGACTTTGTACAAAGTGAGCACATACCTCCACGGTAAATTGCTCGGGGTTTGTTACAGTCTGATAAGGTAAAAGAAGGCTTTGTCAAAAGTGAACCCGTACGACCACAGAAAATTGCTTGGGGATTGTTCCAGTCTGATAAGGTAAAGGTAGATTTTGTACAAAGTGAGCACATACTTCCACGGCAAATAGCTCGGGGTTTGTTTCAGTTTGATAAGGTAAAAGCAGAGATTGTCCAAAGTGAACACATACCCCCACGGTAAATTGCTCGGGTTTGTTAGAGTCTGATAAGGTAAAAGTAGACTTTGTACAAAGTGAACACATACTTCACGGTAAATTGCTTGGGGTTTGTTGCAGTCTGATAAGGTAAAAAGTAGACTTTGTTTAAGGTGAAGACATACTTCCACCTTTTTCTTACCAGATGTCTTTGCCGCCCCGGTGGCGCAGTGGTCTAAGCGATGGCCTGTGATCATTCGTCCGTATGGGTGAGTGTTCGAATCCCGGTGAGGCATGGCTGCTGTGTTTGTTTTACCGCACTGGCTCTTTCCCTTCCCTGGAACCAGTGACCCTAAATTAGGGACGGGCGACTGCTTATAGCCGATTGAGTTGCTCACGGTGGTCATTAAACCTCCAATAAAAAAAAAGATGTCTCTCATAGAGCTCTTTGTAGGCGGTCCTTTTGTCCAAAATGTTCCTTGGGAGAAGCTTGTGTGATCGGCACGTGTGACCGTTCTGTAGCTTTAAATGTCGGTAATTTACAGTGTTAACGGTTCTTACGAACATTCCCGTCTTCACAGTAGTGGCACATCTTGTCGAGGGATTTTGTCCCAACATCAAAGTGTTTACTTTCCGGATGACAGCCCCAGAACTGCACTGGTGTGCAAAAATTAAGAACGAACAGGAGAAATTAGCATAACAGCGAAACGAGCAGGCAGAACGGACCGAAATACCACTCAGGAGATAGACAAGGGTCCGGTACGGTAGGGCATGCGCATATATGCAGCATGACTTGGGGGGGTCGGAAGGGTATAAAGAACACGGGCGGTGTACGCTCAGCAATTCGGTGAAAGCTATTACACGGTGTACATCGGTTTGAACAACGTCGAGTTGCTGCCACCATGTGATATAGCCAACAGGCAATCCAGTAGACGACATCTGGATGACTTTACCCGAGGTCGCGTCATTGGGAAGTTGGAAGAAGGTCGAAGTGTGACTAGTGTGGCCGAGGAGTTCGGGATCGCTCACAGCATCGTTTCACGAGCTTGGAGAGCATTTCAAACGACAGGAACAGCTGTCCGAGAGTTTAGCAGTGGTCGTCCACGAGCAACCACGGCGGCGGACGACCGGCATATTGTCCTACAGGCGAGAAGAGACAGACGGCAGACAGCAGGAGAAATCACAGGGCACATGCAACAGACAATTGGACGTCCGTTATTGCGTTTTACCTTGTCCAGGAGGCTGCACAAAGTTGGTCTATTTGCACGACGACTAGTACGGTGTGTGCCATTAACGCCTGCTCATCGGAGACGGCGGTTTCTGTGGTGCCGGGAACACAAGAACTGGGCACATCATCAATGGGGTCGAGTTATCTTTACGGATGAGAGCCGATTTAGTCTGACGAGCGATTCTGGACGTATACACATCTGGAGAGAGCAGGGAACACGCAATCACACCTCCAACATCATCGAAAAAGACCGGTTTGGAGGTGGCGGAGTTTTTGTTTGGGGCGGTATCATGCTTGGTAGCCGTACTGACTTCCACATCTTCCAAGGAGGTTCAGTCACTGACGTCCGCTATTGTACCGAGGTTCTCCTGCCTGACGTGCGTCTGTTTAGTGTTTAGAGGTGCTGTGGGTCCTGAGTTCCTCTTCATGGACAACAACGCTACAATTCATCGCACAGTGGCTGTCGCAGAGCTGTTGGAGAGTGAAGATATTCAACGCATGTAATAGCCCACAAGGTCCCCGGACCTTAATCCAATCGAACACGTGTAGGACTTTCTCGAGAGTCTCTTGGCAGCACGTCACCAGCCGTCAGCAACGATTCCGCAGCTGCGATTGACGCTACAAGAGGAATGGGCCGCGATGCCTTAAACGCTTCTAGACAACCTCGTCCTCAGCATGGATAGACGTTGTAAATCCTTCAACGCAGTCAGGGTTGATCATATCCCCTACTAAAGACTGGATTTTTCTTGTCAGCCGCCTGTCACATTTAGGTTTCTCTCTTCTGTCCACTTGTTCTCGAAGCTACCTTTTCAATAAAGTGCCTTTGTATCCTTTGGATTCCTTGTTTGAACGGTTTTGCTCACTTGTCGTATATTTTTACATCTTGGGGATCTTATGGTATAATTTGAGTCGATGTGGAGCACTTCTGCACGACGTTACATTCGAAAAACCGTCTCGTGCTTAATTTTTGCACGCCAGTGTACTTATGCCGGGTTGTGGGTCTAGCAGCTTTGTACCAACAGAGAAGTTCCCGCTGCTCGAAATTCCTTTGCTATGTACTGTAATTCAGTACGTATGCTTTTTTCTTCGAAACGTTCAATCTATGTGTTTTGCGTGCTTTTATTATTTTCGAATAACTATAGTTCGTGTCAATAAGGTCTTCGATGTACTAAAGTCGGGAATTATTGGAGAGATCGTCGATTCAACCAGCAGGTTGTAAGGTTTACACCCACTGAGAAGGTTTAGGCTCGACTAACTATGCCTGTAGCAAGCTTTTGAACCGAGTACAGAAGCTGAAGGACATCAGGTGTAGCCTACAGCCTCACGATAGGAGAGCGGGAAGACAAAGAGAAGTCAGTAGATGTAGCCACTAGTGTGCATCTGACGTCACACTGCATCAAAGTACACACTTGTAGTAGAGGAAGCAGAAAGCGGTGGAGGAGAAATAGGCGCCCTTATTTTTAAAACGGCGGGGAGGCATTACCCGGGATCCGACGGCTTAAACGTGCCCATCCGACACATGGCGGATATTTAGTGGTTCGGAAGTTTCTAACCTACTTGGAATCTTACCGAGATTCTTTCCATAGTGGGCACAAATGCTGCTCACTAGGTTATCGGTGGTCCCTTGGAGGAGTCAGACTGCAGTATAATGTTTTACGGCAGAAACACTTAAGAGTGACTTTAACGAGAGTGCGAGCCGTTGAATTGTATGATGGTCACGGCCCACTCGCTCATCCAATAGAACCTGAACGAATTGATCCTCGTCTCAGGACAGAGCAAGGACGTTAGAGTAGCATAGACTGGCAAACTTAACGCTGGCGGTTTTGAAACGACGGGAATCAGATGAACATGCAGTGCCATCTTTGAATGCGGGGAGTTTTGCGATGAATAATGTACTGCAGAAATTATGCAAAAAAAATGTTCGAGTACGAACCGGTTCGAAAAATTCTCATATTGGAGAAAAAAATAGAACAAAGACAGAAAACAATAAAATACAAAGCCATATACACAGAAATGAAATAAAAGACATAAATCTACTAATAAATAATCTACCATTTTGCCTAGAAAATAATTACCTCAAACACAAAAATCTTAAGCATTTAGAACCCAAATGCCAACGAGCGAGCACGTTAATACACTAGTTACTCCCAACAATGGTGGTTTTCAGTGTATGCCTGAAGTAGCGTGCTGTTTGCCAATCTACCACAAATAATATAATTTGCTTTGTCCGAACGTTTGAACGTTCGTTCCACTTTTGTGGCGCAATGGAAAGAGTCATAACCATAGAAAAAACAACCGGGAAAGAACCATTATTGATGTCACGCTTAGCTTATCGTGTTTTCTTGCAGGTGTTCAGTGAATGGAAACTGCTTTCCGGCTTAAATTATGAGACGTCATCCCTTTAGAAGCAACTGAGAAAGAAATATTTGTGACGTCCCGCTTAGCGCTTCGTGCAGGTGTTACGTGAATTCAAACTGCAAATTATGTCAGCGTGTGACGTAACAACTGCATGACGTAGTACTTTCTTTTTTGTTGTAACGTTCGTTGTTTCAATGTTCATCAATTATTCTACGTACCTTATTCCCGTCCCCCCCCATCCCGTTATTATTGACTGGCTTTCACCTAATTCTTTTCTAATGTCTTTGGGACAGACAAACAGCACAAATTACAGAGACTGCTGTGTCATAACAAAACACAAACCAAATTTCAACAGTTATCCTGATGAATTGATAACGAGGAACAGTACACCAATTGTGTAAAAAATAGTAGCAATCCCATTTATATACTATACTAGTGATCCGATTTATTGGTGTAGGAATGTATACATAAGCGTTTCCAAGCTTTCGCACATCAACCAGATGACCTTTTTAAGGAAGTTACACAAAAACTGCCAGTTAACTTCCTTGAAAAAGCCATCTGGTTGATGTGCGAAAGCTTGGAAACGCTTATGTACAGGGGCTGTCCAAAGTAATGGAAACACCTCGCTGAAAACAGTGACATTGGTATGTGCTGCTTTTTGAGTAAAACGAACATGTAGCTACGTTTTGGGTTTTTTTTTTTTTTTTTGTATAAAGTGTTGCTTATAGTCTTAAGGGTCTGCGTGATTGCATTGTAAATCGGTGTTTTGCATAATTTTGTTCCAGGTGAAGGCACAATCGGAGTTCCAAAGAGGGCAGATTGTAGGACCCCGTCTGGTTGGTGCGTCGGTAACCACAGTGGTACAGGTATTGGGGGTATCGAGAGGTACCGTGTCGAAGGTCATGACGGCATACAATGTTCACGGCACAACATCAACTGTGAGACACAACTATGGAAGGAAAACCAAACTCACTGCGAGAGACAGAAGGCAATTAAAATGGATTGTAACCGCAAGCAGAAAGACCACGGCGACGAAAGTGACTGCTGAGCTTAATGCACATCTTTCAAACCCAGTGTCGACCTATACCGTGCGAAATGAATTGCATAAGCACAATATTTACGGCAGAGCTGCGATTGCAAAACCCCCTGGTGTCACAGGTGAATATGAAACGTAGACTACAGTGGTGCCAAGAACATAAAACGTGTGTGACGTACCTGCCAGCAGGACGCACACGACATAAAGGCAGATAGGAATCAGAATAAAACATCCGCGTAGCTCAATTGGTAGAGTGACTTATTCCGGAATGAGGGGATCCGGGTTCGAATCCTGGCGTGGACAGAAATGACGGAGAAATTTACTTCGTTATAATGGCGCCCGAACAATCCGGATGACCCGACCGTTCAAAATCTCGCATTGGTGTGATGTTCTTTCCACACCGCAAGATAGGAAAAATCAGAGAATCCCATCTCCAGCGCTTCGAAAAATAAATGTGTGTGACGTTGCATTCCGCACACCAGATTGACTGGGAGTTCTCAAGTGCACGTTCTACAGTGGATGGCGGCCTGCAACGATTCATGGTCACGGCTGACCCGTGGGCCATGCCCCCGGCCCTCTTTCGGGGGGGAGATGTGACGTACCTGTCAGCAGGACGCACACGACATAAAGCCAGATAGTAGTCAGAACAAACGTTCGCGTAGCTCAATTGGTAGAGTGACTTATTCCGGAATGAGGGGATCCGGGTTCGAATCCTGGCGTGGACAGAAATGACGGAGAAATTTACTTCGTTATACGTGGACTGCGGATCAATGGAAACATGTATTGCTTTCCAATGAATCATGTTTCTCGCTATTCTCCACCACAGGATTGGTTTACGTGTGGATAACCCCCGCAGAAGCCTACAACCCAGACTGTCTCCTTCCTGCAGTGAAGCATGGGGGCGGTTCCATAATGGTTTGTGCCATGATTTCGTGGTTTGCAGAAAGTTTCATTATCACCTTACACTAACGGATCACTAGCGGCGACTATGTCACTCTTTTGGCCGACCATGTGCATTCAATGGCGCAGACATTGTTTCCGTCAGGGGATTGCACCTTCCAAGATGATAATGCCCCGATTCACAGAAATCGAAATGTTCAATCATGGTTTGAGGAAGATGATGATGAAGTTGCACACCTTCCTTGGTCTCCACAATCACCTGATTTAAACATCATTGAGCCCCTGTGGTCTGTGTTGGAAAACAGAGTGCGATCTCGTTATCCTCCTCCGGCGTCTCTCAAGAAATTTGAGCAGTTTCTGCAGGAAGAATGGTACAACATACCACTTATTACCATCTAGGACTTGTATGCGTCCATTCCAAGGAGGATTCAAGCAGTTTTAAAAGCCAAGGGTGCTCCCACATCATATTAGGTGCATAATACCTATTGTTTCAAGGTGTTTCCATTATTTTGGACAACCCCAGTATATATTCCTACACCAATAAATCGGATCACTAGTATAGTTTTAATATTTATCCTGATGAAGCTGGCTATTGCTCAACAAAACTAAAGCAGACGATAAATTTACTTCATTGTCCCTAAAAATATTTGATGTTCATACTCGCATGACTAAGACTTATTCCACTTTAAACGATTGTATTCCCTTGAGAAAAAGTTTTTAATACATGATACGCGTTGATGTTGTTTCTTTCGTGATTTAACGATTACCAAAATAAACTTGTAGTGCTCTAAGCAATCGAGCATCCCTAAATTAGGGCCATTGATTCCAGGGAGTGGACAGGGCCAACACCGTAACACAAGCTGATTTTCGACTGCTTAGAGCACTGCAAGTTTGCTCCATTGGAAACTCGAACGCGAGCCCATCTCTGAAGAATGGTCAAAAACAAGCGCCTTAGTCCACACAAGCACTGGGGTGGCGTGGTTGTATTTTTATCACGTTGCGCTCTGCATTACGTGTGAAAATACAAATTTTGTCCGTGACAGGAATCGAAGCAGCGCCCTCTCACTCCGGAGTAAGTTGCTCTCCCTACTAAGCTACACGGACGGAATGTGCCTCTGCAGATTTGTCGTCTTGACACGTGATTCACCTCTGTCAGTACGTCACATCATCTCCCTCTTTTTTTTTTGAAGCGAAGTAAGAATTTTCCGTTAATTCCAGACGATGTGTGGAACAAACATCACACATTTCTCGAAGAACCCAACGGCCAGTAGATCCATTTTCACGTTCGGGCACCTATGTGAAAACACGAATTTGTCAGTGATGGAAGTCGCGCCCCCTCAATCCAGAGTAAGTTGCTCTCCCAACTAAGCTACACGGACGGAATGTACCTCTGCAGATTTGTCGTCTTGATTCACCTCTGTAATACGTCACACACGTTAAACTGATTGCATGTGTTTCGTAAAACATCGCGTACAGACTTTCCCAAGACGTCTGAAATTGAATAACTTTATGAGACCCTTAAGCATACGGAAAATCCCTTCAAAATGCTTGCAAACATTAAGATTTTGAAAATAAAGCATGCAATTGTGTTTTACTGCCGGACGGGGAAAATTTTGCAGAGGAATAAAGGTAAAAGAACAATAGCAAAACCAGAATACCATAAAACGCAAAGTATGCGGAAACTTCCTGAAGTGCAGAGTTAGGATGAAAATTGATATCTGCAAACATTACTGACGCTGACAAGGTAAGAAATGGAAGATTTTCTTCGAACGTTCGAATAATGCTCGTGGAATTTCGGTCGGTCGTAACTTATTTTTACTGCGGGAATAAAATTCCCAGAAGACAGCTCTTTTTTGCACGCAGTTTCCTGAAAACACGTTCCTGAGTTTTTTTCTCCTGTTTCACACTTTTTCATTGCCGATTTTGGTTCTCTCATGGCGTTCTTTATGCAAAATCAAACATACACATATTGCTCACTGAATCTGAACAATCGTTTTTGGAAAAAAGAATGGTGATTCACCTTCCTAAACTGTAAACACGGAGAAAGTGTGACGTCTTTCCTGATTTTCTGGTGGTTAGTTCTGTTTAGGTTCTTCCCAAACAGGAGAAGCAAATATAAATCAATTTTAAAGGAATAAATGCTTAATGTAAAGAAAGAGTTTAACAAAAATTTAAATATTACCTGTTTAAATTAGTTTTAAGTCGCATAATAAAAGTACACAGAAATTTTTTTTTCTAGAATTCTGGGACGGTTATCATAAGTTTCTGGGTCCGCCGACAACCCGTGCTTGATGTAGCTTGCTGAAGAAGGAGGAACTGTGATTAATTCCAGACGATGTGTTGAAGAAACATAACACATTTTTGAAGCAATGAGCAAGGAATTCTCATTACTTCCAGACGATGTGTGGAAGAAGCAGTGGAGTGCATTATTTCCAGAAGATGTATGCACATTTTTGAAGCAACGAAGAATCAATTCTCATTAATTCCAGACAATGTATGAAAGGAATATCTTACATTTTTCGAAGAACCCAAATGCCAGTAGATCAATTTCCACATTCGGGCGTCAATGTGAAAACATAAATTTGCCTGTGGCGTCGCGAATCAGCATTCTTCTACTCCGGAACAGAATGTTTTCCCAAATTAAGCTACACTGACGGAATTTACCGCTGCAACTTTTCCGTCTTGACACGTGCTTCACCTCCGTAGTACGTCACGCATATTATAAGTTCTGTCATCTATTCCTTAAAAATTCGCTTTCCCATGACCCAGGGTATGATGGGGAAGGGCTAGTTCTCCTGACACGAACATCATGCCACTTAGTAAAAGCTATACTGACTCAAAGAACTTTCTCCTTTCTTTAGTATCGACACCATTGTTATAGACCTTCAGAAGGTAATCAGTCGGAAAGCATTAGTTTCAATCATTCCCCTAAATGACCACTTTGAATAACGAAGTTAAGAGGAGGAATAACGCTTTCTGATGCGCATATTCACTCGTTCCAGTCACTTTCTGACCACTTCTTAGACAGCGAATATATTCGTTCGGGCTGATATAATTGATTTTGCTAATCCCGAGTTAATTCGTTCCAGACGGTTAAAGGCTTAAAAAACTAAGCTTTTTCACCTCACATTTTGTAAATTTTCAAAGCTTGACTGCCGATCAAAATGAAAGACTTTAGAACTGAAAATGATACACATGACCATTTATAAATTTTTAAAATTCGACCAGCTTTATTTCCTCGTATGTAATATACGGGCTATACACTATATTGACAAAAGTCACCAAACACCTGAAAGAGAAACACAGCATAGGATTTATTGACATACATTAGTACGGTGTCGGTCCACCTTTGGCCTTAAGGCATGCGCTGACCCTTCGAGACATGCTTTCGACAAGGTTTTGGAACATAGCGATACGTATGCGCTTCCATTCAGTACATAATGCTGCCGCTAACTGTTGCTTAGTAGTAGGCCTTGGTTCCAAACTTCTTATGCGGGGCTCTAATTGATCACATAGGTGCTTTATGGGATTAAGATCAGGGCTCTGTGCTGGCCAGTCCCCACACGATAGGGAATTATCGTCAAACCACGCCGTAACAGTCCTTGCTTTATGGCTCGGTGCATCATCCTACTGGCAACAACAAGGCTCAGTTCCATAGTATTGTCACAAAGTTGGTAGGGCATAATTGTCCAGAACATCGAGGTAGACGTGCTGGTTAACAGGTTTGTCCACGATAACCAATGGGCCGGGACCATACCACCAAAATACCCCCCCCCACGAGTACACTGCCCGCTCCAAACTTGACCATAAGAACAGTACACTGTGGTAAATAGCGTGCCGCCGGCTGCCGCCATACCCACACATGGTCATCAGACTGATGGATCGTGTATCTGGATTCATCAGTCCATAGGACCCATTTCCATTGACCTACGGTCCACGATAAAGGTTCTTTACACTATGCAAAACGATGAGTAGCATTCCGAGTGGAGATGAAAGGCTATGAGCTGCCTCACGACCACGGTAACCCATGGAATGAAGTTCTCTGCGAATATTACTTGTACATACCGAGGTTCCAGCATTTTTACTCACCTGTACACTGAGGTCTTGTGCAGTACTCCGTCGATTAGGTGTAACCGACCCTCCTGAGGCTTCGATGTCCTCTATCACTGATTTTCTTTCGTCTGATGTTACGTTTTGCTGCTTCAGGCACGCCATGTGTTTTCCACTTATTCAGTGCGTCCAAAACTGTTGACTTGTTTTTTTTTAAACGCCTCTCGGTTTTTCTTATGGACAACAAACTAATATAACACCCAACAACCTTTCCTTCCTCAGAGTCAGTTCTCTCCCGCCGCGACATTTTCACTCATCCTAACAGTACGATATGATCGCGGTCAGGTGCAGGCTTGTTTTTATACCGTTTGAAGCTGTACCGCGCATCTTAACAACGCAGGGGATCCGTTCGTTTGCTTTCGGAGGGGTGTCCGGTTACTTTTTTTAATATAGTGTATGTCGAAATATACATAAACACCTTTGTAACGTATATTCTAACTTAACTTTTCTTTCTAACTACTGTCTCTATGTAAATTTGAGTTCATTCTCCTTTAGCGTTTTTCAAACTTGATGTTATATTTTCTCTCTCGCAAGAGTATGTTAGGCAACACCTTGAGTTCGGAACATATGACGTGCTTATATGTCCGATGAGAACTGGAAAATATGCTCTTGTTATAACTGGTTGAGCAGCAGCAAAGAGATGGAGATGGTGGTGTTATAATGCTATAATCGTGGAAGCGGCGATGTTTAATGGGAGTTCTAACTATTTGAAGGCTGGGGGTGTTTTTCCTTAACCGAGTGATGGTGTTTTTCTTTACCAAGTGCTGGCGTTTTTCTTTACCAAGTGCTGGTATTTTTCTTTAACCAAGTGTTCTGATTAATAACTCACATTAGTTGGATTAAGTGAATGCTATTGAAAAGTGAGTTGTAGTTGTGCCTTGTTGAAGCTAGTTCCAAAACAGTTTTGGCTGAATAAAGACTAACCGTAAGTAACCTTTTTTGAAGTTCTTGGATGACTCCTGCTTCACTGTAGCTGAAGTATTTAATAACTGATTTAGTAGTTCAGTCAGCGATATATATACGAACATTACATCTTATACTATCGCTAAGCCATCATTGATGATTTTTTATGCTTTTCAACCGTAGGTTGAAGAAGCGTATATGCTCCAGCTTTTTCCGTCTTTCCGCACGATAACTCTCGTAAAAATGGTTCGATTTCGATGAAATTTTAGTATGTGGTAGGGGACCACTGGGGAAGAACCCTATTGAAAATGGACAAGGGGATCCGTTCATTTGCTTTCGGAGGGGTGTCCATAGGAGCGGGATCCATTCCATTGCCCTTATGCGTCACAACTTTCGCAAAAATGCTTCGATTGCGACAGCACTTTAGTATGTTACTCCGTAGGTATACTGAACTGGTTCTGTTGAATATCATCGAAATGGTGTGAAAGGTCAAGACACAGGAGCCAGATTTATCATACAGCCATTATCCTCATAACTTGAGTAATGATTTTTGGTATGTTGGAAAGCATATCATAATCAACGCATTACATAATTGCACTAACTTGTTGCATAAAAGAACAGCTTGACTAGAACCAAAGTTTGAATCTACATTCGAAAGCTGTTGTGCATCCTGATGTTTGAATTTACATACGCGCAAGCAATATTGCGTGGATGCAGTTCAAATTTTGCTCAGTGTTCTGTTTTGAATAATTGACGTTTTTTGCACCTCTGTATGTTACATAACGATCAAGGGTTATCGACATTTCCTTTATTCAGTCCCATACTGCAAGCAAGATTAATTGTTACATAACTTCTGAACATCTGCCGGTGAGGGAAGTTTTGCACGAAGACTAGTGATAACTTTAAGATCGTAAGACTTCGCTTGAAATGACTTTCACATTGTAGATAAATTACAGAATTCGGTAATAAGCGATAGTTATCTAAGAAAATAGAAAAACAAATGTATAACTGAAAGTGTTTGGACAACTTGCGGAGGCGTTCAGGGAGTCCCTTATACTTGAGACAGATGGTAAATTTCTCATACGTTTTGCATCTGTGGAGCAAGTGTACAGAATTGTCCTGCTGGAATACTTGAGTTCTTGGTAGCAGGCGAATAGTCTTGCGCTTTCCTCTCTTCTGTTTTTCTTTGGAGGGGGGGGGGTTAATACAACGATATACTCAGTTCTGCATAGTTGCGGTAAATACAAAGATATACTCAGTTCTGCATAGTTTTTTAAACTAAAAGTTCATGCTGTTGTTATCCCAGTCAGAAAAATTCAGGTACGCACCAAAATAATGGCGAAGTGGTCAGAGGCATGGGCCTCCATTTGTCCTTAGAAGCTTGCTTAAGGGGGGATTCTCATTTTTTGTGTGAAAAAAATCGATTTTTTTTTTACGTTACTTTATTATTTCAGGTCTCAAGAATATGTGTACCAAATTTTAAGTCGAAGTTCGCAAAATTGGTCAAGTTATAATCTATTATTGTCCAGTGGGGCCACAGAGTCGGTGCAACTGGCGCAAAGTCGAAGCTGAGAAAACTCTGGACGAATTCAATGACGAACCGCCACTTCATGAAGATGTAGAAAATGCTATAAAGCGGACATTTAACGTGGACCAGGAACATCAAACAAAGATCTTCGCTCTTTCCACGTTTATAAGTGAGTCACGGAAAAATTCTCATTGGCCGCCACCGGGAGTCGAACCCAGGGTCTTCCAGTTACGTGGTGTAGCGTAAGCATATCCGGCGCGTAACTGGAAGACCCTGGGTTCGACTCCCGGTGGCGGCCAATGCGAATTTTTCCGTGACTCACTTATAAACGCGGAAAGAGCGAAGATCTTTGTTTGATGCTATAAAGCCGATTTACAACGATTTGTCATCAAGAGAGTTGCTAGAAAGGTGTTTGGGTGGTGACAACGAAAGTTTCAATTCTTCTGTTTGGCGGTTCGCGCTCAAACATCTTCACTGTGGCTCAAAAACTATCGAAATGGCAGCTTATGTAGCTGCAGGCATTTTTAATGAAGATTTTTCTGTCGTCCTGAAAATGATGACTACGATAGGAATCGTTCGTTATTGGTGAGCAAACGAAGATATTTGCTAATGCGCGGGACCAACAGCATCTGAAGAGATCGTCGAGACGCAGCCTCAAGCTACAAAAGAGGCTCGTACAAGCCGTAGAAGCGAGAAAATGTCTCTAAACGAGTTCTACGAAGCAGAGGAAGGAACTATGTATGGCCCTGGTATAGCAGATTAACAGAAAAATACTGTGAGTGCTCGATATGTCACCGTAAACTGTACTTGAAACGCGTTTTTCTCGAAACAGCTTTTTCGCGAATGGTTGGCAAGATATTTCAAAAACTATTGGACCGATCGACTTCAAATGTAAAACTGCATGTTCAACAAACATCCTTTTATCGTTTGACGAACCAGAAATGCGATATGTTATGTATAGTTTTTAATAGCAAAAAACATTGTCAGTTTTTGAGCTAAATTGATAATTTGAGTTTGACAAGTCACCATTTCCTCAAATATATATATATATATATATATATATTTCCTGGTTCATCAAACGACAACTCCTTGTGTAGAGAGTAAAACGCTGTTCAATGTTTTTGTTTCAGATCACCTGGAGTGGAGAAATCATGACAACCAGCGACCGTGGATCTTCGTGCAGTGTCATGATCAAGGGGGATTTGCGGGCGTGAATCTTCATGAAACTTATTAAAAATTGTTTTGTAGAAACCTGAAACGATAACAAATAGATGTACCTACTATGGAATCAATTGATTGCATAGTTTCGTCAATAAATACTCCAAAAGAAGCGGTAATTGTATCATAAAAAATGAGAATCCCCCTTAAAAGTGTGAAAGTCAGTAGAATAAAATATTCGTGTAAACTAGTTATCCAAATAGAAACAGATGTCACCTTCAAAGATCGACACCACGCTCACTATTGATAAAACAACACATGAGATTAAAAAGGCATTTACTAAAAAGATAAAAGTAAGATCTTTCGGTATCGCTTTGAGACTATCATCAGACAGATTTACAGAAGATGTTTGCTCTTAAATATCTCAGTGCGGAGACATCGGTGACGGTTAATTGATTAACAAGTCCTTGCTGGAAGCGCTCTCGTCAAAATAAGGAACGAAGTATTGTTGACGTAATACATACTTAAGCGGATGGTTGAATGACATTTCCCCCTTATCCCTTCGTTTTTTACGCTTTCCAAATATAGCTTGAAGAAGCGTATCTGCTCCAGCTTTGTCCGTCCGTCTGTCTGTCGGCACGATAACTCACGTAAAAATGGTTCGATTTCGATGAAATTTTAGTATGTGGTAGGGGACCCCTTGGGGACGAAGCCTATTGAAAATGGGACAAATGGGGTTAAAGGTCACAACATAGGAGCGCGATCCATTGCATTGCCCTTATGCCTCATAACTTGCGTAAATATCGTTCGATTTCAAAGAAATTGTAGTATGTGGTAGGGGACCGCCTGGGGATGAACCCTATTGAAAATGGGTGAAAGGGGGTCAAAGGTCAGGACATAGGAGCGGGATGCATTCCATTGCCCTTATGCGTCATAACGTGCGTAAAAATGGTTCGATTTCGATAAAATTTTAGTATGCAGTAGGGGACCACCTGGAGAGGAACCCTATTGAAAATGGGACAAATGGGGTCAAACGTCAGGACATAGGATCGGGATCCATTCCATCGCCTTTATCCCTCATAATTAAGATGGACGTCAAGTAATTTTGCTTCCTATATTTCCAATGGAAAAACTTTTTCACACATTTCCTTCAGAATTAATGTGTTCTCAAGGATGGAAATTTGAACACCGATTAAAATAACTTCATATTATAACTTGGAATACTTAACATTTTCTAAAACATAACCATAATTATATTAAAAAACAATAACGTTTTCTTTGGTGGTGTTGAAACCAGAAAAAAGATGGCGCGACCTGTACTTTGATGACGTCAGTAGACAAATAAATGTTGGATTGCATAAATATGGTTATGTTTTAGAAAATATAAAGTATTCCAAGTTATAAAATGAAGCTATTTAAATCGATGTTCAAATTTTTCATCCTTGGGAACGCATTAATTGTGAAGAAAATGGGTGCAGAAGTTTTTCGATTGGAAGTATAGGAAGCAAACTTACTTGACGTCCACCTTAAAGGAGCAATTCTTGTATGTATGAAAATTTTCTTTTTGAAAACGGCTCTAATGATTTTGATGAAAGTCGTTAGCCTACCGTTTTCTGGTACTAGAAATCGATTTAGCTTGATCTCGACTTTAGGAGAATTCGTTTAGTGGTTTAAATAACCACCCCGAATTATAACGTTTTTAGTGTCATGGCGTCGTTTCATTAATGTTACCAATGCTTAGAAATCTTATGACATCACAATCTCGCGTTTGAGAATGTTGGCGCGCGGTCACGCCATCTGTCTCATTACGTCACGCGTTGTGTGTGGATCCTATTAAAGTTTGATGACGTCACACTTGCGGCGAGCAATGGTCGCGATTCCCATCTGCCTCATTACGTCACGCGTTGTGTGCGTATGCCCGTCCGCATGATAACTCGCGTAAAAATTGTTCGATTTCGATGAAAATTTAGTATGTGGTCGGGGACCACCTGGGAAGGAACCCTATTGAAAGCGAACGAAATGGGGTCAAAGGTCAGGACATAGGAGCGGGATCTATTCCACCGCTCTTGTGGGTCATAACTAACGTAAAAAAGGTTCGATTTCGATGAAATTTTAGTATGTGGAAGGGAACCAACTGGGGACAAACCCTATTGAAAATGGGAGAAATGGGGTCAAAGGTCAGGACATAGGAGAGGAATCACCTCCACCACCATTATACGTCATAACTTACGTAAAAATGCATCGATTTGGATGAAATGTTAGTATGTTGTAGGGGCTTGCCTGGGGACAAATCCTGTTGAAAATGGGAGAAATGGGGGCAAAGGTTAGGACACAAGAGCGGGATCTATTCCATTGCCCCTATGCATCATATCTTACGAAAAAATGCTTCATTGCGACAAAACTTTTTCATGTTATTTCGGAGGTACACTGAACTGGTTCTGTTGAATATCATCGAAGTGGGATCAAAGGTCAGGCCACAGGAGCGAGATTTATTCCACAGCCATTATCCTCATAACTTGAGAAATGATTTCTGGTATGTTGGAAAGCGTATTATAATCATTGCATTGCATGATTTTACTAGCCGCCCTGGTGGCGCAGTGGTCTAAGCGATGGCCTCTGATCATTCCTCCGAAAGGGGTCCGGGCTCGAATCCCGGTCAGGCATGGATGTTGTGTTTGTCTTACGGCACTGGCTCTCTCCCTTCCCTGGAACCAGTGACTCTAAATTAGGGACGGGCGACTGCTTATACCACCCATTGAGTTGCTCACGGTGGTCGTTAAACCTCCAATCTAAAAAAAAAAATGATTTTACTAACTCGTTTAGCACGTCTTTTGTAAAAAAAGATCGTGCTTATGTTATCGGTTTGTCCGTCCGTCTGTACCCACGATATCTCTGCAACCATTAGCCCGATTTGAAAAATTCTTTTTGCATTGGGAAGCTTGAAATATGCAAATAATGATCCTTCATTTCGTTTTTTTTTTTTTACGATGTGTAATTTCACCGCTGGAGGGCGTAAATGCAGATGATGTCGAATTCAAAAAAAATGCGTTTTATTCCACATATTTGCTTCTAAACATCCGATTGAAAAAATCCTTTTATCTTTCGACTCCATTTATGTCGAAGAGTATTTTAGATATAGTTACTTTTTCAAATTACGCATAGATTTTGCGCCAGGGGGCATAAAAGTAAATAACATTTTTCCCGATAACTCTCTTTCTAAAACTCCGATTTGAAAAAAAAAATCTTCAGCGGATACACCTCCTGATATTAAATTTTTTGCATATAATTTCAAACTTTTGGTAAAGAATACTTTGGCCACCAGGGAGCGTAAGTGTTAATTTTTGCTTCTGATGTATTTGCCAAAATATTTGAGCTTGTAAAATATTGATTGAAAAAATTCTTTCGTGGACTGATGCTACTCACATCAATAAACCTTTTCGGAACATTTTCTTCTTAAAATATTCCACAGTTTCTCCAGCAGGGGGCGTACATGTATATTTTATTTTTGTCAATGTCTCTACTTCTAGAAGTCAGATTTGAAAAATTCCTTCTTTGTTGGATAGTGTTTTCAGTATGACATGTTTTTCATATAATTTCAAAATTTTCAAGTAATTCATAGACTTTCCGCTACGGGGCGGCGTAAAGGTAAAATTGCTTTCCCTTTATATCTCTTCTTCTAAATCTCCGATTTGAAAAATTCTTTCTTCACCGGATACAGCTCCTGATGGGAAATCCTTTGCACACAATTCCTAATTTTTGTAAAGAATGGTTTGGCCACCAGGCGGCGTGAGTCTTAATTTCCGCTTATGATGTATTTGCAGCCAAATATGAGCTTCGAAAATCTCGATTGCAAAAAAAGTCCTTTGTTGATCGATAATACTCATGCCGACAAACCATTCAGGTACATTTTCTTCTTGAAATAATTCATGGTTTCTACGCCAGGGGCCGTAGATGTATATCTTATTTTTGTCAATATCTCTACTTCTAGGAGTCCGATTTGAAAAATTCCTTCTTTGTTGGATAGTGTTTTCGATGAGAAATGTTTTCCTATAAATTCAAAATTTTCATGTAAATCATAGACTTTCCGCAAGGGAGCGCAAATGTAAATTGCGTTTTCTGGGTTATTTCTATTCCTAAAACTCCGATTTGAAAAATTCTTACTGCATCGCATAGACGACCTCATGGAAAATATTTTTCACATAATTTCTAATGTTTGGTAAAGAATGGTTTGGCCACCAGGGAGCATAAGTGTGAATTTCTGCTTCTGATGTATTTGTAGCAAAATCTGGGCTACTGAAAACTCGACAAAAAATTTTTTTCTTGGGCCGATACCGCTTATTTGGATAAAACTTTTGAGAATACTTTCTTCCTAAAATAATGTATAGTTTTCCCACCAGGGGAAGTGCAGCCACATCTTATTTTTGTCGATATCTATGTTTCCAAGAGTCCGATTTGAAAAAATCTTTCTGTGTTGGAGAGCGTTTCCAGTGCGAAATGTTTTTCATATACATTCATGTTTTTCTTAACGCACAAGTCTGCAACCAGAGGGCGTAAGCTCACGATTCCGTTTACAGCAATATCTGAACGATTAAAAACTCGATTGAAAAACTTCTTTCTTCCCTAAAATACTATTGTTTTCCATACCGATTTCATCAACTTTGAATAGCTTGATAAATTTAATTTGCGTCAGAACGGGTTCAAAAGACGTGCTTATTACACCCGAAAATTCGGTGTCATCTTTCTTGTTGAATAATGTTATCCAGGCCGGCGAAATTTCACAAGGCAGATGAACGTTACAACACTGCAGTTCTTTGTCCAAAACACACTGCTGGCCACCCAAAATGCAACACCAAGAAGGACACGAGATAGCAAAGCCAGATTTACTGGACACATAACAACAGATACAAAGATGAAACGATTGAGCTTACAGGCCCGTGCGACTTGCGGAACTCGCAGACATCAATAGTTCGTGTGGCCCCCATGGCTGGCAATAACGGCCGCTACACGCCGCGGCATCGAACGAAAGAGGATTTGTATGTGAGCTTGGGGTATGTCGGTCCAGGCTGCTTCCACATGTTGCCACAATTCATCATGCGTAACCGCGGGTGGTGCTTGCCGGGCCACTCGGTTTCCGATCAGTGACCAGACGTGTTCGATGTGCGACATATCGGGAGAACAGGAGGGCCACGGCAGCAATGACACCTGGTGGGCCGTGAAGAATTGTTGCACGATGCGTGCCACGTGCGGGCGCGCTTTGTCCTCTTGAAACGTGGCCGCTGGCAGGTCCTGCAGGTAAGGGAGGACTAAAGGCTCCAAGACGTCGGAGATGTAGCTGTGGCTGTTGAGTGTACCGGCGATGCGTACCAGAGGGGTGCGGGTGTCATATCCAATTGCGCCCTAAACCATAACGCAAGGCGACGGACCGGTATCGCGATGCATAATGCAGGCGTCATACAGTCTCTCGCCGTGGTGTCGCCACACGCGGATCAGACCATCGTGGTGTTGCAGGCAGAAGCGGGATTTGTCGGAGAAGACAATGTCGTGCCATTTCGTAGTCCAAGTGCGGTGTTCAACGGCCCACTGCCGCCGCACTCGCCGGTGGTGTAACGTCAAAGGTAATCGGAGCAATGGGCGCCGTGCGACAATTCCCCGCTCTTGCAGACGACGTCGGACGGTACTTGCTGCACAGATTGTTGCGCAACACACCCTAATTCCTGCGCTAACGTTCGTGATGTGGCTGTGCTAGCCGTCAATGCCCGTCGCACAACATGCCGGTCCTCTCGTTCTGTGGTGTGTAGCGACTGCGGCAATCGCTCACGTCAGTCCGTCCGTCCGTCCGTCCCTCCTGCACACATCGAATCCATACTCGCCTCACTGTGGCTGGATGTTGTCCCACACGGGCGCCGATGTCTTAGTACGTTAAACCGCTGTCGCGATAAGCCACTATTCGTCCTCTGCAGAACTCCGAAACGTGCTGAAATGACTGCCGTATTCTGCGACGAGGCTTCAGGAAGAAACTTCCCACGCACAGGTCCGTCAGCACAACACACATCCACTACTTACAGCCCGCCTTCTGTGCACCCTTCTTATAGTGCTTCTCGGTGGCGTGCCGGGCGCACATGATTTGCATATGCCCTGCAATGTTAATCGTTTGCATGTCCTCTCGCGGGCGACGCAAGCTGCGAATTTTAGGCCAATCGGATGCTTCCTTCTTGGTGCTGCATTTTGGGTGGCCAGCAGTGTGCATAAGCTTTCGGTAAAAAGCGGGGAAGCCAAATTTGTAAGAGTCACAATAATTTTAGATTCTTTCCACGTCGGAAAATGCGTACCACTATGAGTGGTACGAGCTAACGATGCAGTGAGAGCATCCATTTTCTATTGTAGACGTGTTTCTTCAAACGGATTTTTAAGCACGTCTTTGTAGACCCAATGTATGACGTGGGTGGATCGTTATCGTCCAGGGAGTTAATAGGTATCACATAAACTCCGTACTTGTCCTCCCACTGAATAGGATCTCGATCTTTCTTTATTGTTGATAAAATATTTGTTGTTCTGATGCCAAAGTCTATATTAAATTACTTCCAATGATTCTTTAAGACCATGGTCACTGAGGGATGATAGTCCATAGATCCCACAAACCGCATGCCAAGCTGTTCCGGTCGATGCGTTGTGGGATCAGCTAGTCTAGTCCAATCTAAGATTTGGTTCGTAAGGTATTTCGGGTATCCGTGTGATAGGGCATGCTCTTGAATTTTCTGGATGTCTGCCCTACGAAAGTGTAAATTAGAGGAATGAGTGAACGCCCTCTTTAAAAGAAATCTAAGACCTGCCATTTTATAAGATAGTGGATGGGCTGATTGAAACGGAATTAGGGTAGAGTTGGTGGTTGGTTTCCTACAAACAGAAAATTTTAAAGAAAACGAAATAGGGTCCTTAACCAACAGAAAGTCAAGAAACGGTAAGGAATTATTAACCTCTAATTCCAAGGTAAAGTTAATGGAGACAGAATTTTGTGACAGAAAATCGACAAATTTATAAAGCTCATCAACAGGATGGGGCCAAAATATCAGCACGTCATCTACAAAGTGAAACAAAATGAGCTGGGGAAGAAAATATTGTCACAGTTCATGAAATATACATCGGTAAGGAATTGTTAACCTCTCTAATTCCAAGGTAAAGTTAAAGGAAACAAAATTTTGTGACAGCAAATCGACAGATTTATATAAACTTCATCAATAGGGTGGGGCCAAAATATTACTACGTCATCTACAAAGTCAAACAAAATGAGCCGAGGAAGAAAATATTGTCACAGTTCATGAAAAATAAAAAAATTATATTTTTTTCTAGAGTTATTAGCTCTCAGAAATTTATAGAGTTAGTTTATAAATTTTAAGGAAATAAAAGTGATAGTTATCCTAAAATTACATAACTTCATTTTACTCTCCTCTCACACTCCAACAAAAGTTATCCAAAATTAAAAATTGATATGACTGCATTTAATTATTGTTACTAGCATTTGTTTCTGGACATGGCGTAGAATTTCATTGCTGTAGTATACATTAAGATATTGTAATTTGGAAGAGTTCAGTTTTAGAAATTTTTTAACAAAGGCTAAGAAACATTTCTATGGAAATCAGCTTGAATAATTAATGGAATCCAAATGCGTACAATACTCGCGTGTAATTGATTACGATTTTAAGTAATAATGATTTAGTTCTGTCACAAGTAGGAAAAATAACATAGGAGGAATAAAGGCCTCGTAAAACAAATCCATAAGTCGTACGTACAATACGACCATAAAACAAATCCATAAGTCGTACGCTGTTTGAAAATACACAGTGTGGCAAAGAATTTTAAGACTGGGTCTGTAAAATGAAATAGAAACAAGAAATTATAATTTGTTTTGGTTTGTTATTCAAAATAAGTCCCTCCGGCTTCAATACACTTGTTACAGCGATTTAATAATGATTCGAATGCCTGTTCCAGTTCACTTTGCGGAATTGCCTCCAAAGCACGCGTTGGAGCTGTTTGTATGGTCGAAATACCATCAAAATAGCACCCTTTTAACGTCATTTTAAGTTTTGGGAATAAAGAAAAGTCGCAGGGTGCTAAATCAAGCGAATACGGTGGATGATTAAACACACAGACGTTATTTTCCGCGAAAAATCTACGAACAAGAAGTGAGGTGTGACTGGGTGCATTATCGTGCAACAAACACCAACTGTTTCCCTCCCGATATTCTGGACGAATGCGACGAATTGTGCCCATCAAACGCCTCAAAACATTTAAATAAAACTCACCAGTAATTGTTTGTCCACTTGGAACAAATTCTTTGTGGATAAATACTCTTACTGTCGAAGAATGTAACGAGCATTGTTTTGATTTTCGATGGAACTTTTCTTGTTTTTTTGGCTGGTGGTGAGTTTTTTGACTTCCATTCCGCACTTTGTCGCTTTGTTTTAGGATCATATTGAAAACACCATGTTTCATCACCTGTAACAATCGATTTTAAGAAGTTTGGATCATTTTCAGCGGCTAAAATGTAGTCTCTGCGATGTGCACTTCTCCTTGATTTTTGTTCATTGCTTAACGTGTGTGGAACAAATTTAGCACAGACTCTTGTTTTGCCCAAATCTTCATGCAGGATGGTTCGAATCGTTGCTTTGTTGATGTTTAAAGACTCTTCCATCATTCTTAGTGACGCACATCGATTGTTTGCCACGAAATCACTCACATTTTCAATAATCTCAGGTGTCCTAGATGAACTTGGTCTTCCGGTATGCTTATCATCTTCTAGCGTATCTCTTCCGTCCAAAAAACGTTTGTGCCACAGGAAAATATTTGATCTACTTAAGCAAAACTCACCGTAAACTTGTTTCATCATTTGGTGCGTTTCCGAGGCACTTTTACCAAGTTTTGCGTTAAATTTAATAACAGCCCTTTGTTCCATCTTAATAATTCAACATGAAAAAAATTTTACTTTTCTATTGATCGACAGTTTCGCTTGAGTTACTTTAACAACTGCGCAGTACTTTTGGCAGAAAGCAAGCAGATGGTCACGGTTTATAACGCATTCGCGATTACACTGGTGGCGCCACCGTAGGCTGAAATCTAGCGCAAGTCTTAAAAATTATTTGACGCACTGTGTATTGTGCAAGTCAATGCCATCTTTGATGATGACAGCAACGAATGCCCCTCGCTACATAACAATGTAAGAAAAAAGATGCTCCAACACGTGTAATAAATTTTCCAGGATTTGGAATGTCGTGACCTGTTTTACCTAGGAGAAATAAAATTCTCAGAAGCCAAATCCATTCGAAGCGATTTCTGGGAATGACGTTTCAGTACTTCCCCAACGCCGATTTTGACCCCCCCCGAGTGTTGCTTCTTTGTACAAAACGAATTAACATTTTGTTTATTGAAGACTGACTGTCGTTTCTGGCATACAGAAGCTGCGAAGCTTGACAATGAAAACACACATACGACATAAATCCAATATCGCGGGAGAAAAGTCCACCCACAATAAAAACGCGTTCACATCTAAGTCATTTTATTTATTTCTTCTTTACATTTCAGAGTTTTATCAGCCGAGAAATACAAAATTCTGTAAAATGCATTAACGTTTCACGTTATAGAAATCTAAAACTTGTCGTGAAACTGATTATCATTGAAAAAACAAATAAAAACAAAGGTGGCAGAGGCCTTTGCTTTGCTTCTGTAATGCGATTATGTTGGTATCGTGATGAACTTAACGATAAGAGAAACAGCAGTGTATGAAAATAGCGTACTTTTCGTCTTATAAATCCATATGGAGTATAAGTTGAACGAGTTAAATTTTTTCAATTCCCTTATCTTCATTCATAGATAAGTCGATAAGTAAAAGACGAGGTTAGAACGAATGCAGTCAGTGTTCCGCGAATTTGTAACTATTTTTTTTATGTTTTAGTAAATGTAAAAAGGAAGAAAAAAATGAGATAACCAGCATTTTTCTTTTCGGCAAAAAGTTGAATTTTGTAAGCTTATTTTTTTTTTTCACGAACTGTATATACACAGTCGTATCAGAATAACATGACCGCCTACTTAATAATGGGAATAACCACCCTTGTCCCGGATGACAGCTAATAGACGGCGTGGCATGGACGCAATGACGCCCTGGAAGGTTGTCCGATGCACACGTGCCCATTCGGACTACAGAGGAGCACGGAAGTCCCGGAGATGACGTAGTTGTGGGTCGGCACGTCGAACCTGTTGACCCAAATAGTCCCACAAGTGCTGTATGGGATTGAGGTCGGGCGATTTCGCCGGCGATGGGAGAACGAAGACATCGCTGTCGTGTTCTGGAACCAATCGCGCTCTCTAGCACAGCGCATTGTGCTGTTGGTAAACACCATCACCACCAGGTTAAATGTCCAACACAAAGGGTTGCATGTGGTCGGCGAAAATGGACAGATAGCCATTATAGTTCAAAGACACATCCAGTGGTACCAGTGATCCCAGGCCATACCAGGAAAACATCCCCCAGACATGTGCACTGCCACCGCCGGCCTGTACTTGACCGACAAGCTTGTCCGGGTATTAGTTCCCGTGTGTCTGACGCTGTATCCTCCAACGCCCGTCACTTCTGTGGAGTTTAGAAACCACGATTTGTCGGAGAAGGCAGCCTTTTCCCACTCTTCCACTGTCCAATGACGGTACTCTCATTCGAACAGCAGACGTCGTTTCCGATGGACCTGGGTTAACATGGACGAAGCGTCGACTCCTCAGACCCATGCGTAGCAGAGTTCGCTCTACTTTGATCGAGGGCACGTACCTGAGTGCCCTAGCATTCATTTGCGTGATCAATTGCTGCACTGTTGCACGTCGATTACCCCTTTAGCAGTCGACGAAGGTGACGTTCTCCTCTGGGGTCGATGGCCTTTGGGGCTCCACAGTTATGACGTCGTAAGGTACTCGGTGTGCCAGCGGTCCACTCTTTGTACACCCTTACTGCAGCACCTCGCGAACAGCCCACGAAATCTGTTGTTTCTGAGATGCTTCCATCTTTGGCGCGGTAGCCGATGATCATTCCTTTTTGAACGTCCGTCAAATCACTTCCTCTGCACATTGTGCTCACGTGACGCACTATGGCTCATCTGTCCTGGCCGGCCGCTTATATCTCCGTGTGGTCGAATTTGTCACGTGCACTCTTGACGCCACTGGGCGACTACACCGTGATTTCTGGGGAGGTCATATTATTCTGATGCAATATCTCTGAAATCGGATAAAAACGAAAAAAAAAGTACCCTAGCAGTATCCTACATCCCGTCTGGCACTGTCAAACTACCAAATTACGGGGAGGGTCAGATAGTTGAAGTAGTGTGTCAACCACAATTTGATATATCAAAAACTTTGCAATACGTTTTATTGTCTGAAAAACAAAAAGTTACTTTCATCGAGGTTGTCCCTTCGACGGAGCTAAGTACCCCCTCCCCCAATTTCTCTGACTGAAATTTAGCAAAATGCTCTACCGAAAGTTACCCAATATACACTCACGGACAATGAAATTTGCGCACGAAAAAGGAACCATCGGATTGGACTGAAATTTTATGGACGTAGTGATGCAGATGAATGATACACAAGATGGCAAAAACAGAGCTGCAGGACAGTTACAGAGGGATCTGCGGCACGCAGTCCGGTCATCTTCAATAGCGCGTCGCATCGCCACGTGCGGGAATACATGCTGCAACACGGTCCGCAATGGAGGCAAACAGACGTCTGATGTTGTCCTGTGGCAGACCGGCCCACATGTGTTGCGGATAGTGCGGCACTTCAGAAGTGGGCGTTTCAACTGGTCCCACATATGCTTGATAGGGGATTTGTCCGGGGAGCGGGCAGGCCATGGAAGTGTCTGGACATGTGGGCCGGTCTGCCACAGGACAACATCAGACGTCTGTTTGCCTCCATTGCAGACCGTGTTGCAGCATGTATGCGGGCGGGCATTATCCTGCTGGTATAGTGCACCTGGAATCCTTGCCAGGAATGGGGGCAAATGGAGCCATAGGATCTCATCCACATAGCACTGGCCCGTCAATGATCCACGTACCTCTACTAGAGCTGATCGGCTATCGTAGGCTATGGCTCCCCAGACCATAATGCCTGAAATGGGGGAGGTATGGCGCTCGATCGTGAGGTTGGGATTGTGCCGTTGACAGGGGAACCTCCACACCCGGACACGATGATCATCTGTCCCCAAAACGAAGCGGCACTCATTGCTAAACATCACATGTTGCCAGTCCGCGGTGCGACGTGCCTGCCCAGCAGGACGCACACGACATAAAGGCAGATAGCAGCGATAACGAACGTCGGCGTAGCTCAATTATTAGAGCGACTTATTCCGGAATGAGGGGACCCGGGTTCGAGCTCCGGCGCGGACAAAAAGGACGGAGAAATTTACTTCGTTATAATGGCTCCCGAACTTTCCGGATGACCCGGCCGTTCAAAATCTCGCAATGTGTGATGTTCTTTCAACACCGCGAGAGAGTAAAAAAAGAGAATCCCTTCTCCAGCGCTTCAAAAAATAAATGTGTGTGACATTGCATTCCACACACCAGATCGTTTGGGAGTTCTTTGGTGCACGTTTTTCAGTGGATGGCTGCCTACGACGATTCATGGTCACGGCTGACCCGTGTGACACGCCCCCGGCCCTCTTTGGGGGAGGAGGGAGATGTGACGTACCTGCCCGCAGGACGCACACGACATAAAGGCAGATAGCAGTCAGAACGAACGTCCGCGTAGCTCAATTGGTAGAGCGACTTATTCCGGAATGAGGGGACCCGGGTTCGAGCCCCGGCGTGGACAAAAATGACGGAGAAGTTTACTTCGTTATAGTGGCGTTTCACGTCGCTCTGGTCTGGCACCACTGCACACTGAGCCGGCGATGTTCCGGTGTTAATGGCAGCATACGTAAGGGGCATAGGGATTGCAGATTCGCCTCCGCGAGGCGTCGGAAAGAAATGGTTCGTGGGCACACAGGAGCCGCTACATCTGACTGTATAGTGGACCGAGTCCCTGTGAGATTCGTTCGTTCCTGGCGCACGATCCGTCGTTCAACTCTACCGGTGGTCCTCCTGGTCCGTCCGGAGCCGCTCCGCCGTATGGCAGTGCCGTCATGTATCCACCGTTCCCAACACAGTCGGACGGTATGGTCAGAACAATCCACGTGGCGGGCTATACAGAGCGCCGACCATCCTGCGATTTTCAGTCCTATGAACAGGACTGTCTCAAAGTCCGTAAGTTGCGTAAATCGACGTCTCTGGCATCTAACTGGCAGTTCTTGTCACTCTGTTCTCTTGCCTGGGTCGGCCGGTGCTTTTCACTTTCATGGAGCATCTACCACACGCCGGTTTATAAGGCTGCCGGTTCGTGCTTGCAGCGCCACCACAGGGTGTGCGGTCTTGCGCACTCGCACCAAACGTGGATCATTTGCATACCAGCACGCACTCTAGGTATTTGCAAAGTTTTATGGTTTTAGCATGTTTTCTTCTAGGTGCGCAAATTTCATTGTCCGGAAGTGTACCTACATAAAAATCATCGGCTAGTATTTACCGTCTTCGTAGAGTCTGGAGAGCGACAGCTGTAAGTTCCAGCTATTAGCCGAAATATAATTAACCGTAACAAAATTTTCGTCGAACGAAATAAGACGACCGAAATACAAATACCTTTTTTTTTTTTTTTTCGCCGTTAGCCAATTTTAAGTGTGTAATTTTTAAATTATTGTACAAGACAAGCAATTCAGTTTTTTTACGTTTTCCAACCGTACGTTGAAAAAGTTAGAAAAATCATGCAATGCATTGATTCTGATACACTTTCCAACATAGCAGAAATCATTACTCAAGTTATTACTCACTGTAATGAAGATAATGGCTGCGGAATAAATTTTGCTCCTGTGCCCTGAGCTTTGACCCCATTTCGATGATATTAAGCAGAATAGATTTAGTATACCTCCGAAACAACATACTAAAGTTTTGTCGCAATAGAAGTATTTTTAGGGAAATTATGAGGACAATGGCTGTGGAATAAATCTCACTCCTGTAACCTGACCCTTGACCCCATTTCGATGATATTAAACAGAAGTGGTTCAGTACATCTCCGGAATAACATAAAGTGTTTTCGCAACCTAAGCATTTTTACATAAGTTATGACGCATATGGGCGATGGAATGGATCCCACTCCTATGCCCTGACTTTTGACCCCATTTCGCCCATTTTCAATAGATTTCGTCCCGAGGTTGTCCCCTACCACATACTAAAATTTCATCGAAATGGACCATTTTTACGCGAGTTATCGTGCGGAAGGGCGGACAGACAGACAGACGGACAAAGCTGGAACCTACGGTTCGAAAGCGTAAAAAGCGTATATGCTCTAGCTTTTTCAGGTTGTCCATCCGTTTGTCTGTCCGTCTGCACAATAAGTCGCGTAAATATCGTACAATTTCGACGAAATTTTAGTCTGTTGTGTGGAACAACCTGGGCACAAACGCTACTGAAAAATGGTCGAAATAGGGTCGAAGGTCAGGTCACAGGTGAGGGACTTATTCCCCGATCTTCTGCGTGATTGCTTGTGGGAAAATGCATCGATTGGGTCCAAAGTTTGGTATAGCTGTTCCGAACTAATATTGAGGGGCAACGATTGAATAAATAAATTTAAGAAAATCTGATTCAGTTAGGCAAAAATTAGGCTGGCATTGCCAGCCGTTGGAAAAAAGTGGACTAGTGGCGCCAGGCCTCAGTTGCACCCCTAAGTCGGAGAATCGAAGGTACAAAGATGATAAAATCAAAATAAGGTCATAAAAGTGTGTCAAATCAGAGTGTTGCTTGCAGCGTGAGTTATCGATCGTTCGCTGCATTTTCTCACTGTCAGATTGAAATTAGAAACAAAAGGAGTTTTTAATTTCAGTCGGAAACATGAAACAAATTAAGATAAGCGTAATAATTGGAAGCAATAGTTGATTTTAATTCAGTTGAGCTATGCAGTTGAGAGAGCGAAAAAAGGAAATTACTTCGCTAGCCGCTGGTCATTACTGTTCTTAAAACCCAAATACCGTCGACTGTCGACACGATTTTCAGCAGCCAATCAGCTGCGTCGCAACGACGTGTTTCAGAAGTTTAATCATCGCGAAGTAAACGAAATGCACCCATTGTAGTTCTGGCGGCTTTGCAAAACCAGAAGTGAATGCCACCCACGGGAGCCTTGGAGAAGCCGTGAGGGGGATGCTATTAAAATAGGATAGCAGCCACTGCAAATCGATCCCGCCAATTTTAAGTAGAACCCTGTACAACGTAAATGTATGTTACAACAGCTTTCAAACAAGTTATTTGTGACTGAATATTACATGACTTACATGATTTCAAAATAAACAGAATATACTGCGTTTCCGGTGCTCGGATCTCAACCGAATTTAAGGCACAATATATATACATATATCATCATCATCATCATTGTCAACCATTATCAATCCACTGCTGGACGAAGGTCTCCCCAAGTTTCCTCCACAACGGTCTGTCTTGTGCCAGTCTCCTCCATGTCACCCCTGCATACTTTCGAATTTCATCCACCCATCTCCCATGTGGTCTTCTTCTGGGTCTTTTCCTGTCCCTTGGAATCCAATCTATAATTTCGGCTGTCCATCGATGATCTGTCCTTCTGGCAGTATGTCCAGCCCATTGCCATTTCAGGGATTTAACTCTGATCATGATGTCTTCCACTCTTGTCATTTTTCGGATCCACGAGTTCCTCTTCTTATCTCTCCTGGTTACACCAAGCATGCACCTCTCCATGCTACTTTGAGTTGTCTGCAGCCTTTGTATGTCTCTTTTAGTTAAGGTCCACGTCTCTGCACCATACGTAAGTACTGGAAGGATGCATTGATCAAACACTTTTCTTTTAAGACATAATGGCATATTGCTCTTGAAAATTATGCTGTTTCTTCCAAAAGCTCTCCAGGCAAGTTTTGTACGCCGATTAATTTCTTAATCAATGTGACCCTCACTTGATATCTGTTGTCCAAGATAAACGTATGTGTCTGTTATCTCCAGCTTTTCTCCATCAATCGATAAATCTTCATTTCTTGTAAAAGCATTGAACATCACTTTTGTCTTCTGAAAGTTCATTTTTAATCCCACTTCTTTACTCTTGTCAGCAAGTTCCTGGATCATACTCTGCAGCTCTGATGGGGTAGTTGCAAAAATGACTACGTCATCAGCAAAACGAAGGTGGGTTAGATAATCTCCATTAATCTTTATCCCCGTGTTTTCCCAGCTCAGCGACTGAAAAACACCCTCCAATGTGGCATTAAAGAGCTTCGGAGATATGGTGTCACCTTGTCTCACTCCCTTTCCAATTTTTACGTGTGTTGTATTTTCAAACAGCCTAATCTTTGCACTTGCATTTTCATAGATGTTATTAATAATATTAATGTATGCATCTTCAATACCGCAGGTTTTCAGAGCCATTGTAACTGCTGATGGTTTCACCGAATCAAAGGTTTTTTCATAATCGATAAAAGCCATGCACAATGGAAGTTCATATTCCCTCGCTCTTTCAATTAGTTCTCTCAGCACGTGGATATGATCTATTGTGCTGTAGCCACTCCTGAATCCAGCTTGTTCTCTCGGTTGAGCCATGTCCAGTGTTACCTTCAAGCGGTGTGAAAGAACTTTAGTGAAGATTTTATAAACCACTGATAGGAGGCTGATAGGTCTGTAGTTTCCGAGATCCTCAATGTCACCTTTCTTATGTAGCAGGATCATTGTAGCGGTGTTCCAATCCTCAGGAATCTTTCCTTCATTAAGGCATCGAGTGAAAATTTGGGCGAGTACTGTTTCGATTTCTCCACTTGCTTCTTGTATGATGTCTACAGTAATTCCATCTTCTCCTGGAGCTTTTCCTCGCTTCATGTTCTTGATTGCATGTGCAACTTCTGCTGGAAGGACTGGAGGAACTCTGGTACTGGTATCTTTCATGATGTCTGGAGTGCATATATCATCCCTTTCATATAATTTGGAGTAGAAATCTTTCACTCTTGTCAAAATTTCGCCTCTATTTCTTGTTACAGAACCATCTTCTTTTCTCAGTGCCATAATCTGTTTTCTTCCCTTACTGAGATGTCCCTTTGCTATCTTTAGGCTTTGGTTGTTTTCAATTGCTTTCCTCACTAGTTCACAGTTGAATTTCCTTACGTCTTCAGTGATACTTTTTCTTACTGTCTTGCATAGCTCTATATATTCCACTTTGGAAGTCACATCTTCTTTATTTGTCCTCATCTCTCTTCTTTTTGCATCAACATTTTGGTTTTTCCTGATAATTTGTTCACATGCAACTTGTTCTTAGACCCAGCTAATTTTGCTGCTGTTTCCATAAGAGCTTTGGTTATTTTTCTGTTAACTTCAGAGATGTCCACTTCTTCCGATGTTAGGCCTTCTAAAGCAGAGAACCTGTTCTTCAGTTCTAACTTGAAGGTTAGAACTGAAGAACAGGTTCTCTGCTTTAGAAGGCCTAACATCGGAAGAAGTGGACATCTCTGAATATATATATATATATATATATATATACAGGGTGCATAGGAAAGTCCCTTTAGCCTGCATGGAATAACTTGCGAACGGAGAGAGGTACAGTTATGGAAGTGAGATAACGGTATAGTAAAGCAACTACTCCCGATCGAATGCAACCAATAGCAGCGCCCCTAGTGGCGAAATACGGAAGTTAGCTATTGCAAATGGTAAACGAAAAGAGATTGAGCAAAATTTCTAATTACAAAGTTGTAGAGCATCAATTAATTAGTAAAAACCGACATTTGTTTTACACGGATAAGATCAATTGTCGCCTGAATACCCTACAATGTCCGAAATCGATGCGCGATGATTCGAATCTGCATATTCCCATTTCGCAAATGTAACCGTATGCAAATGCAGATTGTGACGTTGTACCGTACCTACGATATGAAAGCCAGTAGCAGGATGTACCCTGATCAGAAGTTTAGGTCTACGTACGAAGTGTGAGAATGGCGAGCTTGGATTTCTGGGGTTACGTAAAAAATCAGGTGTATGCAACAGCGCCTACAAGTCTGCTGGATCTGCGTCGTCGTGTTACAGATGCTTGCAATAGTGTGACATGCTGAGGAATGTGCATGCAGAGTTACTTTCACGAATACAAATGTGTATCGTGGGCAAGGGCGAACTCTTCGAACATACTCGATATTAACCTTTTTATCACTGCGCGCCAGTTTGCCTTTTTTGTTTTTGTTTTGTCTGACGTCATCAAACTGTATTAACATAAGTACGCATTTCTGCAATAAGTCGTGTGTGTATTTGCTCATATCTATGTCTGTTCCCTTCAAACGTTCACACAAAAGGTCGCGCATCGATTTCGAGCATTTTAGGGTATTCAGGCGACAATTTATCCTATCCGTGTGAAAAAAAATGTTGTTTTGTACTAATTAATTGATGCTCTACAACTTTGTATTTGGAAATTTTGCTCTATCTCTTTTCGTTTTTGATTTGCAGTGCGTAACTTCCCCATTTCGCCAGTAGGTGTGCTGCTATTGGTTGCATTCGATCGGGCGTAGTCGCTGTACTATACCGTTATCTCACTTGCATAACTGTACCTCTCTCCGTTCGCAAGTTATTCCAGGCTAAAGGGAATTTCCTATGCACTCTGTATATGCAGTCACCCCCCCCTAACGACGTGGCTCGGCGCAATTTCCTGTTGGTAGACACCATCATTACCAGGGTAAACGTCCGACATTGAGGGATGCATGTGCACAGCGATGATAGACAGGTAGCCATTGACGCTCAGGGACACATCAAGTGGTATCAGCGGTCCCAGGCAATACAGGAAAACATCCCCCAGACATGTACACTGCTACCGCCGGCCTATAATTGACCGACAAGCGTGTCCGTGCATTGATTCTCAGGTGCCTGACGACGTATCCACCACCATCCGTCACTTCCGTAGAGTGAAAATCTCGATTTGTCGGAGAAGGAAACCTTTTCCCACTCTTCCACTGTCCAGTGATGGTACTCCCATACAGACTGCAGGCGTCGTTGCCGATGGACCTAGGTTAACATGGGCTCCTTGACGCAGTGTCTACTACGGGGATCCATGCATAACAGGGTTCACTCTACGTTTATCGGAGACACGCATCTGTGTGTTTCCCAGCGTTCATTTGCGTGGTCAATTGCTGCACTTTTGCGCGTGGATTACCCTTTACAAGTCAACGGAGGTGACGTTTTCCTCTGGGGTCCATGAGCTTTGAAGCTCCATAGTTACGACGTCGGGAGGCATTCGGTGTACCAGCGGTCCTTTCTTGCTACACCCTTACTACAGCACCTCGCGAACATCCCACGAAGTCTGCTGTTTCTGAGATGCTCCCATCTTTGGCGCGGTATCCGATGATCATTCTTTTTTGCACCACCGTCAAATCACTACCTTTGCCCATTGCGCTCACGTTTCGCACTGTGGCTCATCTGTCTTGGCCGGCCGCTTATATCTCCGCGTGGTCGACCTTGTCACGCGCACTCTGCGACGAGCCTCGGCGAGTACACTCTGATTTCGGCGCTGGTCATATTATTTTGACTCGACTGTGTATATACCAAGACTCGTACTTAGATGCATATTAATGAAGCTTCAAAATAACCATGGTTTTAAATTTTGATTTTTATGAAATAAGAGTTATTACGATTTTCGTATTTTTGGATACATTATGTTTTCTTACCTTTACGGAGATACATTTTTATGTCTTGATTAGAACATCTGGACTTGAAACGCTACATTCATCCCCACTCTTTATTCGCCATTACACGTTGCGGCACTTATATGTATTTACTTTGCGCCACTGTGACGTACCTGCCAGCAGGACGCACACGACATAAAGGCAGATAGGAATCAGAATAATCGTCTGCGTAGCTCAGTTGGTAGAGCGACTTGTTCCGGAATAAGCGGCCTCGGGTTCGAATCCCGGCGTAGATCAAAAATGACGGAGAAATTTACTTCGTTATATTGGCGCCCGAACTATCCCGATGACCCGGCCGTTCAAAATCTCGCATTGGTGTGATGTTATTTCCACACCGCGAGACAGGAAAAATCAGAGAATTCCTTCTCCAGCGCTTCGAAAAATAAAAAAATGTGTGATGTTGCATTCCACACAGCAGATTGACTGGGAGTTCTCAAGTGCACGTTCTACAGTGGATGGCTGCCTGCAACGATTCATGGTCACGGCTGACCCGTGGGCCATGCCCCCGGCCCTCTTTCGGGGGGGAGATGTGACGTACCTGCCAGCAGGACGCACACGACATAAAGGCAGATAGGAATCAGAATAATCGTCTGCGTAGCTCAGTTGGTAGAGCGACTTGTTCCGGAATAAGCGGCCTCGGGTTCGAATCCCGGCATAGACCAAAAAAGACGGAGAAATTTACTTCGTTATACCACTGCTAACGCAAATTAAAACAATTCATTCGGTCATAGAAGTTGGCTGTTCGCATGAAAAATATTGCTTCAGTTAAACAGAGAAGAATGTAACTGAAAGAAAATATTTGATTCTGTAAAGTGTTCGTGTAAATCATTTGCTTGCATTTCTCACAGTTTACGTACCAAAAGACAAACCGATAGATGGCATGTTGAAAATTTCGGGAAAATGAATTTCTTCCTTATAGTACGTTAAAGATCTTTAGGCCTACGATATTTAGGAAACGAATGGAAAGGTGAAAACAGCTATTCACGTGTTCATTGTTCTATCTCGCATTTTGATCCAGATAAATTATTACATCATTTGTGAGCGTCGCCGGGCGAGGGAGTGTTCTCAGTAACGTCTCAGATAAACGTAATATCATTTTGAAATACTAATCGGCTATAAGTTCAACGTGTAGATCACTTACAACGCTTATCTGAGTAAACCGAAAAAATAAGCCGTGCTTAAGCAACTTACGCTGGAATTACAGCAAGCCGGTGCACTTGAAGATGAACACCTGGAAAATTTCCCATACATTTCCCACCTGTTGGGAGAAGTAAAAATGAAAATCACCCAACGTGGATATTTCACATTGTTTGTCGTTGACCAGCAACATTTTCTCCCTCGCAATGAAGACCTTCGCTTTTGTTTTGGCAGTCGCCATGGCACTCGCTTTCTGCGAAGCTGGTAAGTACAGTGATATATTCTTACATTCTTTCTTCAGACTGAGTTACGACACTAAAGTTAAAACTGTTGTTATCACAGCTCTACCTGCACGGTAAATTGGCAGAACTTATTACTATAGCTATGCAAAGTTAGCAGAAAGAACATCTACGTTTTTCTAAAATCAGGTTAGGCGTTAAAGTTCGTTTTTTTCTCAACTTTATGTCTCTTGCTGCACAATGGCAGCTTTTTTCCACTAGGTAGCTAGCTTCTTGAGGCAGCTAGATAATTTTTTTGTATTATGGTCCTTGTGTTAGTTGCATTAAATATTGATCATTCGGAGAGAACTGGGAAAAATAAATTCTGCTTTCAGTAATATCCGTCTTTGTGAGACAATGTATTTTCAGGGTCAGCAAAAATCGCCCTGAATGTTGCGTTAGATGAAAACATCTCTGCTGCAGTTCTTCGTCTGGAGAAGTTCTTAATTGTGGAATTTCTCCATCGAACTCTGTAATCTCACCCCCTCCCCCGGTGGCGCAGTGGTCTCGGCGATGGCTTCTATCAGTCGTCCGAAAGGAGTCCGGGTTCGAGTCCCGGTGAGGCATGGATGTTGTGTTTGTTTTAAGTACTGGTTCTCTCCCTTCCCTGGAACCAGTGAACCTAAATTAAGGACTGGCGACTGCTTATAGTCCATTGAGTTGCTCACGGTAGTCGTCAAACCTACAAAAAAAAAAAAACATATCTCACCTATAACGAAGTGAATTTCTCCGTCATTTTTTTATCCGCGACGGGATTCGAACCCGAGGCCGCTTATTCCGGAACAAGTTGCTCTACCAATTAAGCTACGCGGACATTTTATTCTGATTCCTATCTGCCTTTATGTCGTGTGCGTCCTTCTGGCAGGTACGTCACATCTCCTGGTACGTTACATCATCTCCCCCTTATTTTTTTTTTTTTTCTTTCGAAGTGCTGCTCTTATTTTTCCTATCTCGCGGTGTGGAAATAACAACACACCATTGCGAGATTGTGAACGGTCGGGTCATCCGGATAGTTCGGGCGCCATTATAACGAAGTGAATTTCTCCGTCATTTTTTTATCCGCGACGGGATTCGAACCCGAGGCCGCTTATTCCGGAACAAGTTGCTCTACCAATTAAGCTACGCGGACATTTTATTCTGATTCCTATCTGCCTTTATGTCGTGTGCGTCCTTCTGGCAGGTACGTCACATCTCCTGGTACGTTACACACCTTCAAACATCTCCAGTAATCAGTCTGGCTCTTTTCTTTCGTATATCGTGTTCTCAGGAGAGATTTTCTCCTTGCATCTACTATGATTTCTTAAACACATACTTCGATCATCGCTGCTGTTAAACATTCTAACCAATTAAAATGTTTTCAGTTCCTTATTTTTGCGTAGTATGAAACAGATTAGCGGTGGACGCGACATAATTAAGTGGCGGATTTCAATTCGCAATAACTCCGGGGTTATTGGGGGCGTGGCAACGCGCTAGCATCGTTTGATAGCGCATAGATGGCATTTAATGACATAAGTGGTGGGGCCGCCGGATCAATGGCAGTTCGTGATAGCGCGCCGAAGTGAATGGTCATTTTTGTGCTCTGTACCGCTAGTATACTTTTGTTTTCGTTTTCAATACTTCTGAAATAAAGGTGATTTAAAATTGAATTTGGTATGTAATTAATGTTGACATAGTAAACTAGTCGTGTGAATTGAAAAAAAAAATACAATTCCGAATGTTAATAATAAGAGTAGATGGTAATGTAACTGTGTGTTTTATTACTATTGCTCTGCTTAAATACTTTTAAATGATCCTGCCAAATCCGGTGATCTTGCACGTCACTTTGATGTTCCATTTACCATAGAGGTGGATAGTAACTACCAAAGCTACAATTTTAACCAGATTTTTTTTTTTTTTTTTTACGGATTTGTAGAATTAGCGGGGGAAAAAACATCAAACTCCTGCGAAAATTCGAAGTTCAGCTCAGAAAGGAGCTGCGAAAACTGAAAAGACTAAGGTGAAAATCCTCGAAACACGTGGCGTCAGTAAATAAATAAATACATCGCTCTTTCCACGTTCCAGAAACACGTAGCAACCGAAAAAATTGTTTTCAGCCGCCGCCGTGGAATCGAACCACGGCGGCGGTTCTGACATCATAAATCCGTAAGATGGGCTCAGCTACTGAGACGTCTCCATCTGATGGGCATTAACGGCACTGGCTATATATATTATAGCAGTTATTTCAAAATATACTTTATTGGCAAAAACATAGGGAATACAGGCGTAACACATATGGCAAAATAAACAACAAAACAACGAGCGATACTGATGAAATAATACAGGTGAATGTGATACGGCAGTCAACTAAGGATGACAAAATGTTAAAATCGATAATAAGGAACAGTATATGCTTGAGGAAGATGATGCACAAGCAAAAGTAATGATTAATTAATAAAGCATGTGATGACGTGCAGAGTGAAAGCAGAGCACAAAACAACAGGTAAATATATTTACAAGAACATGGCTGTACAACGCAGTGCACAAAAAGAAGGGAACA
Source organism: Macrothele yani (assembly GCA_039090855.1). NCBI lineage: Eukaryota > Metazoa > Arthropoda > Arachnida > Araneae > Macrothelidae > Macrothele > Macrothele yani. Next base: position 112,022,430 of record CM077011.1, read on the forward strand.
TGTAAAACACAACAAAAGCATATACTGCGATGAAGGTACAGAAGTTCCCACAATCGAGGAAACCACACGATATGTGACAAAAACATGATAAGTATTACAGAACATAGTGGAAACTTGGGCAAACTCCCCAAGTGAAACACAAAGATACACAAAATACAAACAGCAAGCCGTGCAGTATTGCATCGGTCCAAAACAAACAATGACATGGGACGAGCAAGAAATACATGACGTCAAAGAATGTGAAAATGCAAGACAGAAATAAGGTATAAATTAAAAGATACAACACAATGCAGCAAGAAAAAACAGAAAGAACAAAGTCTCGCAGGGCAATCAATACCTCTCGTATTGCTCCTAGAGAACAAATACACGGTGCGCAACTCAATGAAGGTACAGGCAGCAAAAGCAGACACACGAGTGAAGAACAAGTATTAAGGACAGGTGCAACGAAGAAACAAATACAGCACGGTACATGCACACGAATTACACAAAAATTGCAGAAAACCCCTACAATACAAATCATAAGCAGTTACATAACAAACACTTAGTAGACGCTGTGACGAAGCACCAGGAAGAGAGAACACAAAATCTCGACTGATGCATTCAGATCTTCGAAGCTGGAAAAAAAAACAAAAATCAGAAAGAAAGATGAATGGAAGATCCAGAGATTTCGAACGAACTAGTCCTCTGCGTCCAGGTAGACCGGAAAGAGGCTTGAGATTGAGGGGTGGAAGCAGCAAAGTTCTCCAGGCGTAGTCGAGACACGATGCGATTCCTAAAAATCGACCGTAAGGCCGCGCCAGCAGAGAGAATACTAGGTGTGGTAGCAGGAGAACGGAGATATTGATGATAAAGAAAAACGACATGTTTGACAAGTACAAAGAGATAAGCACAGGCATCCAGCAAAACAGCCGGGGAATGTTTGGTAAGCAATAGCCACTCTTACGCTTGAAAAGGGATGTCTCTGGAGCAAATGGTGCCTACAAGACGAAAGGCAGTATTGAGAAGTGACAGTAGACATGAGGAACATCACCTTCAACACCACAAAAGCAGCAGAGAGAAGTAGAAGAAATAGACATGTAAAAGAGAGAAGAGGAACAGGAAGGCGGCGGTGAAGAAACCGCAAGTGGATGTTTCGCTCTAACGGGGTAGAAAGGGGAGAAAAAAGGCAGACCAGATAGGCAGCAGAAGAAAAGGAGAAGCATCAGGAAGACCATGCGGAGAAGTGAAGGGCGCACGGAAAAGCGCATAGATAGAGGCAGTGGAAAAAGAAGAAATGGGAGCAACAGAGTCCCGAAAGGGAAGGAAGAAAGGAAGAGAGAGTGTCTCGGTCCAGAGACAGAAACAAGGCCAGTGTCAGAAACCAGAAGTGGGAAGAGGGTACGGAAAGCGGAGCGAAGAAGGTCATACTCCTCTTCCAAGGTGGAAGAAGGGTCAGGGAAAAGAGAAGAGAGGGGTTTCCAGGACAAATCGGAAGTTAATAAAGCTTCGACAGTGAGAATTCCTGAGCGGAACCAAGGGGGGAAAAGAAAGTATGGTTGATCGGGTGGATGAATCTGAGTGGAAAAGAAAAGAGGTTCTGCAAGCAGGTCCAGGGTGGTAGAGGGAGGAGCGCGGAGTAGCGGGAGAGAATGAAATACCGTTAGAGCGTCGATAAGAAGTGGTGGGAGTCGTTTAGAAGTAGAAGGAAATGAATCCATCCGAAGAAAAAGGAGGAAAGTGAAGGATGGATCATGAAGAGAAATAAGAGTATTCAGGGTAGAAGAAAGTGCAGGGGAGGGCGAAAGGAGAAGACGAATGAAGAAGACGATTCGGTGAGCTCGATAATATGTTCTGATATCCGGGAAATGAAGACCACCAAATGATGTTGGCAAAGAAAGCGTGGCAGCAGAAATCCAATGTCTAGATGACCATATCACTGAAGTGAAAATACTATTGATGGCAGAGAAATGATGCGATTTAAACACACAGGAATCCCAGGGATAGAAGCATTGTGAGAGAAGACATCGATGAAAAATTTGAGCACGTTGAAAGTAAGAGGAAAAGGAAAACGTAAATCGCCAAAAACCAGCCGTGCGATGAAGTCGTGGGCGGAGAGCTTGCCAAGTGACGTTGCTTGCGGTAAAGGAGTTTCCAAAATGAGCTCCAAGAAATTTTTGGGTCGAGGAGGACCACACTGCTCCCCACGGTAAGTCAGTGCGGCCTCTCCAAGAACCACACCACAGGCCAGCACTTTTCTGAAAATTCAGGTTAGCACCAGAGAGAGCAGCATACTGTTCATAAGTGGCAAGAAGAGTACCAAATTGGTCATCGCGGCGAAGACAAAAGGTAACATCATCTGCGTAAGCAGAGACAAAAAAACGGTGGTGCAGAGTACTAGAGACAATCGGTCCTACCGCAGGTAAGAGAGACGCTCGACTTGCAATCAAAAAGAGCTCAAAGGCGAGAGCAAAGGGTTGACCTGATAATGGACAACCTTGTCTGATGCCAGATCGAAAAGGAATCGGGGCCGTCAAAATTGTGGCCGTCCCAACGTACAAATGGGCGCCCCGGTAGAGGCTAAGGATGAGAGAAACAAAAGCGGGAGGAAAACCAAAGTGAGTTAATATGGCAGAAAGATAAGTGTAGGAGACGTTATCAAAAGCGGATTTCTGGTCAAGATTAAACAAAGAATATTTTAGTGCAAGAAAGGAAAGGTTATGAAGAAAGGAGATATTGTTAGAAATAGAACGACCAGGCACGGTATATGTCTGGTCGGGGGATATGAGGAACGGAAGAACAGAATTTAGGCTGCGAGAAAGGAGTTTAGAGAAGAATTTGCAATCCAGGTTGAGAATGGAGATGGGGCGCTAATTCGACAAGTCCAGAAGGTCACCCTTCTTCGGCAGGAGGATGACATGTGCAACTGTAAATTCCGGCGGAAACGCAGGAGAAGAAAGAGCACACGAAAAAGCGGCAGAGAGAAAAGGCAGGAGTGACGGAAGAAAGGCCCGATAGAACGAGAGCGGGAGGCCATCAAGTCCCGGGGAAGAGTGAAGACTGAGGGTGGCAAAAGCCTCTCTCAATTCAGGCAAAGAAAAATCAGCAATGAGAGGGGCGCAGAGAGAATACGGGACCTGAGGGAGAGAAGAAAGAAAAGAGGAGGAAGAAAAAGAAGAACCCTGCGCAACCGCTCGGAACTTCTCCTGAAAGAAGTGACGGACATGAGAGCAGATGAGAGTTGTATTGCCAGTAACAGTGTCATCAGGCAATCGGAGATATCTGATGGAACATGACGTGCGTCGCATGGATTCCATCTTCGAAAGGACTTCGAAAGAATGCGTCGATGGTGAAATACGTAGGAGCCGAAGACGACGGACTGCTTGCTGAGCAAACGGTTCGAGGCAGGCATGAAGTTCACCACGGACGGAGGCATAGTGCGGGTCAGACATTGGCGTCACGGGGAGGAGTCCTCGTAGGTTACTCACCTCCATCAAGCGAGTGGTGGAAATAGTAAAGGAGAGTTGACGAACGAGCAAGAGAAGATCCCGTCTGACATCAAGCCACAAACGCCAGGCGCTTGGGGTCGTTGTGAGCAGCAGCTTTCGATCAGAAAGAAACTTCTCAACTTCCTCACAAAAGGAACGGTCTTGCAAGAGAGTGTCATCAAACGTCCAATGACGACGCGTAGATGAAGGTGCAGGAGCGACGCAAATTGATAGTAAAACGGCAGAATGGTCGGAAGAAACAGTAGGTGAATGTCGAGCAGCAGTGATAGCAGGGAGTAAGGAAGCAAACATATATTCGGTCCAACCGCGCAGCAGTAGAACCGAACGTCGGCGGATTACACCACGTAAAGGAAATGAATCAGGATTTAGCCGTCTGAAGGAATCGACAAGATGAAAATCATCAAGGAGCTGAGTCAGCTGTGAAACTAAATTCATGCGGTATTCGCCAAAAGACGAATTTCTGTCAAGAGAAGGCTGCAGCGTGCAGTTAAAATCCCCCCCAAGAACGAAATAATCCCCGGGAGGAATCGCTTCACGAATATTACTGAAAAGATGAGCAACATATATTTCATCAGTGGGAATATATACATTAAAGATATGAAAAGTAACATTATGCACATAAAAGGTAAAACACTGAAGAAAATCAAGGTGTAAATTTGTCACAGAAATAGAAGTCAGCTGAGTCAAAAACCGCTGGCGCACACCTACAGCTATACCACCATACCGCGAGAGGCGATACGAGTGGTAAAAGGCATACGGCCAGCGTCTCCATAGGTGAGTGGGGGTGTCAGCAGAGCAGTGAGTTTCCTGGAGAAGGAGAACATCTCCACCGGCGGCAGAAATGTCCTCATAAACGAGGAGTTCAACACTGGTGTCGCGAACACGCGACAATTAAAGGAAGTCACAGTGAAAGTGTCATGTCTCTAGTGGCAGTGACAATCTTTTCCAAATGGGAACGGAAGTTTTTGTATCGCCGTTGGATGCACTTCTGATTGGCAGCATCCTCGGCAGATGGACTCTTGATAGTATTGTAAAGAGTTAACAGTTGTGCCAGTTGATTCTCAACTGCTGGGTAGCGACCTTCAAATCGGTTGACATAGGTGGGTAAATTAGGAAGAAGAGTCTTTGCACAAGCAAAGTCGTGCAATTCGTTATAAGGGAGAGGAGTGTCCGGAAACACATTCATGTGTAGGCGTGCAGAAAATTCCTCAAGAGGCAGGAGGTAGTTAACTGGCTTGGAAGACTTGACAGGGCGACCCGAAGCATGTGATCCAGCAGCCTTAGTCGGAGAGGTTTGAGTAGAGTGTCCAGATTGTCGCCGTCGTTTCGTAGAGCCGCGAGGAGGTTTGGCATCCCTTTTGTCAGGACGGGTCCAGAGATAGGACTCCGTCCCATCACTCATCGCTTGGTCGCTGACGTTTTGATAGGCTGTGTCATCAGCGGTCGAGGTCTCGGTATCAGACTGGTCAGTCGCAACGGACTCAGCAACTGCTGTAGGGTCCGCAGGAACACGAAAAGATGTTGAAGATTGTAAAACTGGGTAGTGTTCCTCGGAGAGAGAAGGTGGGACAACAATTGGCGTAGAGGTTGCCACCGAAGGTAGGTTGTTCGCAGGAACCACCGTCGGTAACGGAGCGCTACTAGGATCTTGATGAGAAGGCGTCGGATCTTGATAGACGGGCGAAACAGACTTTGGTGGAGAAACTGGACACTGTTTATAGTAGTGACCAACCTGGTGACATTGACTACAATGGAATTCCGTCAGGAAGTTTATTTGCCTGATCTGATCCTCGCACCGAACAGTGAAGTGTGTTGGAAGCCGTTCGATTGCTTCTTGTAATGGAAATATGACCCTCGCAACACGGCGAGCAGCTTGGATCGACGCATGTCGTGGATCACGTAATGGGTCGTTTCGGGCAGCAAGATGCGTTTGTATGCCTCCAATACCCAACCAACCGAAGATAAGACAGCATACAGCATGAGATCTGTCACTTCCAATGGGACCGGGTAGAAAGAATCGTTAATGGGTCTTTGGCCCACCGGTTCTGCAGAAAGATGTCTATCACCAATGGTGAGGCCAGATGTCAGGAGAGATTTCGCCATTTCAGCCGTGGCCAGATAAACAACCACAAGTCGTCCTCTACGATACATTTGCGGAATAGATTCAGATGGGGACCGCTCTGCAATGGCATCTGCATATACTCGCAAAGGAGTGTCCGGAAGGGCTTCGAAATGGACGCCTTTTGCAAGATTCTCAGTAAAAGCTGTGCCAGCTGGAGAGCTGGCTGGGATATTAAGCACGATATTATTGCCAGCTTGGGAAATGAAAGATTTTAGCTTTTCAGCGCCAACATAATTATTCTTGGATGCTGGACGAGAGACTTTGGAGGCTGCAACAGAAGAAAACGAAGGTAATGACACGTTGGGCTCGGCAGTGCTAGAAGAGGCTGCAACAGAAGAAAACGAAGGTAATGACACGTTGGGCTCGGCAGTGCTAGAAGAGGCTGCATTTTCAGTGATGTCCATTGCGTCCTCATCGATAGCGGAAGCCGGGAAATGTGACTTAGCTGGAGAAGGCAAATTGGCAACGCCACGAGCGGACGCTTTCGTGGCAACACCACCATCTGGGGCATCAGAAAAGGAAGAGAGATTAGGGCCATCACTATCCCTACCAGAAGTCGCCATCTTTAATGGCGGAGCCCAGTAGCGAGCTTGGCCAGCTCGGCCAAACGTAAATAAGATGAAATACAACAAAATAGGCACTCACCGCGCTCGAAACGAAGCAAAATGAAAGTCGATACCTTTATACTTAAAGTGAACGTGAAATTAAGGAGCGAAGAGTCCAATAACACACCCAAATCACAAGAAAATCGCGGAGCAACAACACGCTGCTCAGTTAAATCCAAAGGGCGAGATCCAAGGTGAAAATCCTCGAAATACGTGGCGTTAGTAAATAAATAAATACATAGCTCTAGTAATAGTCATGTATTATCATGTACATTGGTAACTGTTTTCAAAATAATGAACAGTGTCGAGCAGGGCCACGCCAAGCCTTTTAAGTTCAGCACACACCACCCTGAGTGGAACTTGTTTGGGCTTACTACCTTACGGTTTGCTAGGTTTTCAGCTTTCACGTTATCGTTCTCCAATTCCAAATTTCTAATAAAATTGGGATATTAAATTAAACGCCCGAAACTCCATTTTTCCTTGTGGTCCAGTTCGGTGAGTGTAAAAAAAAGTAATAAATAAAATAAAATAAAATAAAATAAAATAAAGTAAAGGGAAAAATAATTCTACAGGAGGGTCAAGTGACCCTTGTGACCCCCCTGTAGGCGCCCATGTCCCTGATGCTGTTTATATGCACCACTGCTTACCAAACTTTTGAGTTGCACTCGCTTTCTGCGAAGCAACTAAAACCACACCTGCGACCACGTAATGGATCTTTAAGCATAAAGAACAAGTTAAAATCAATTGCTGTGAATTTCAGGGTATACGTTGAATGTAGAACAACTTAAAAACTGTGGCTTTGTATTGTCGCCATGGTTGCTGCCGCTATAAGCAGGGCCCGATTTAGGTCAGAGGAGGCCCTGTGCACATCCTATGCCCCTGGGCCCCCTCGATTAAAATTTTCAGCCAACAGTTGAAAAGAATATTTGCTGGTAATTTTTTTTTGCAAGCAATTTTTCTAGTAATAAAACATTAAAATGCATCCCACATGCTAGTCAACTTTATAGCCAATGTGGCTCGTAATGGACGAATATTCACAACACTTCTCACAAAACTAATATTAAATAAAACTAGTTTTAGTGAATTATACATGTTTTGCTGAAATGCTTTTCATGTATAATATATCGTATTGCTCCGAATATAAGCTTAACCCATGATATGAGATCTCAAGGAAAAACAAACCATACCTAAATGTGTGATAATAAGTCGCACCCAATTTTTTAACAAACCATTAAAAATGTATGAATAAACATACTTAAAAAATACTTGATAATTTTTAACTGTTGAATTGGCAGCAGGACATTAAAAATTGGCTTTTTTCTACCTATTGTGGCTGCCAAATCAAGAATTATATCGTCAAAACTTAAATCTGCTGTTACATACATCACTTTTAATGGACTGTATATGAAAAGCACCTATTGACTCTTTTAAACTTTAATGCTTTGTTTTTTTTCAGAACCTCAAATGAGCGTTCGTTTGAACAGTTGGAAATTGGCATTGGTAAGAAATTCCTTAGGCATGTGTCAACAATGGGAAAAATATGAACTTTAATTCAAGTCTCTTAATTTTCCAAGCCAAGTAAGGGTATCTGTGCTCTCACGGAATGAATTGTTTTGTCAGGATTCAAAACTGGAGGAACTCTTCGGCAAAGTCTTCTTCAAGTTCATTTGAATACTGCTTTTGCAACAATTCAGCTGCTTCCATCATATCACTTAGAATCATTCTTGTAGACAAATTCAAATTCCAAATCTAGAGTACTATTCCTCATATGACTTCTTTCTGGTTTGCAACTGTGAAACAAGATTGTCACATATTACCTAAAAAGTTTGAGTGATGAAGGAATCTCGATTATTAAAAAAAAAATCTGGAGTTGATGAATCATCTAGAAGTCGGTTCTTGGGTATTTTCTACTTTCTTGAGGATTCATAATCCATTTCTCTCCCTAACCACTGGTTGGATTCTTTTTCGAACAGTTCGAAATTTTCTCTTACGAAATTCAAGATGAAGTCAATAAATGACTCATATAATGGAAAAACTAACGACAAATTGCCCAGATAACGGAAGTGCTCACTTTGCTGATTCGTTGCAAAATTGTACCAGATAATCGTTAACTAAGCAGTCTCTTTTTTCATTAATTTGGCATGAAGAGACTTAAAAATATATTTGGGTTTTGGAGGTAGTTTGGAGGCCCCCAAATTCTGAGGCCCTGTGCATGTGCACCGCGTGCACGTGCAGAAATCAGGCCCTGGATGTAAAGGAGCGAGTCTTGTAGAAGCTCAGAAGAACAATTTTTGACAATCCTCTTCTTCTGTTACGAAGTGCAGGTTTCAGCTTGCCTTCAAGTAATACTTAACATGATGCATTGTTAACAGCTTGTCTGTGTTATTCATAATGCCCCAAACAAGCCCATGCTTATCAAAAAAAAAAAAAAAAAAAAAAAAAAGGTGTTCAAGTCTTATTTGACACATGCAAAGTGCTACGTAACATGACGAGCTACTAAGGCAGAGGTTCTTAATCTATGGGTCACCGGTGCTTCCGAGATGGGTCGCTGTAGCTTCTCAGAAAAAAAACCCTAAAGTATTATTTTTTTTCTTAAATTTTAAACCTTCTTCGTGTTAAATCACGTGACCACCACGGTGGTGCAATGGTCTAAGCGATGACTTCTGATCATTCGTCCGAAAGGGGTCCAAGTTAGAATCCCGGTGAGTCATGGATGTTGTGTTTATCTTACGGCACTGGCTCTCTCCCTTCTCTGGTACCAGTGGCCCTAAATTAGGGACGGGCGATTGCTTATAGCCCATTGAGTTGTTCACAGTGGTCGTTAAACCTCCAATTAATCAAAAAAAAAAAATATCACGTGTAAACGCCCAGGAATTTCGGGAGATTACATTACCGGGACCACCAGAGTTGCTCCTTTCGGTCATTCGGATCGTGGAAATTCCTAGGAAGTCACAACATTGCAAAATTTCCACCCTAAATTTAGCAGGAAAACCCCCAACTTGGGATCACTGGCCTTCTCCCCAGAATCCTATGGCAAACGATCAACAAATGCGACACGGATAGCACTGAACTATTGTGAATAATTACTTTTGAAATCTGTTTTATAAAAGGTTTTAATTTCCAATTATTCATATTATTTGTCTCACAATAAGTTATTGTTCATACCGCCCCACTATATAAATAACCCTAAACTCCCCCTATTCACTTGGTTTCACCACTGTATAAATAACCCTAACCTCCTCCCTCCACCACTGGAGGTGCCGCTGGTTGGTTTGACTGTAATTTCAAAAACCAAAAATGTTGTTGCACTCTGTGTAATAATGAATAATTATGACACTTATTTATATTATTACATCAGCATTTTTAATCTCAAAATAGACCCATGGGTCGTGAAGTTGATCGTCTTGTTGATATTGGGTCATGGTCAAAAAAAAAAAAAATGGGTAAGGACCCCTGTACAAAGGTGATGCATGAGTTAAATCGACAATGAAAGCAGCGATAATCCTGTCGGCAAAGTTCACTTGGGAGAACAGCCGCTCCGGAGTTGGGAGATGTGGGTCCGAATCTTACCATGGGCAAAACAAGGGCACACTGCGCCCGAACGTGGGGAAAGGATAAGGTTAGCATGGGCACTTGGGGCGGCTTGCGGCTACGCTGCTGAATTTTCAGCAGGGTTCCATATATTGTGTGTTTAGACACATTACTCCCATCACCAGATTTCAAATTACCGACGAGTTGCGCCACAGTATCCCTTCTGCTGACTCGTACCATACGGTACAGCCTTCGCTCACCTCTAGCATCATGACCCGTGGTCGGCCTACACCTTGTGACGGTTCGTGAGTTTTACCTCCTCGGATAACTTTTTTTATTGGAGGTTTAACGACCACCGTGAGCAACTCCATGGGCTAAAAGCAGTCACCCGTCCTTAATTTAGGGTCACTGGTTCCAGGGAAGGGAGAGAGAAAGCCAGTGCCGTAAGACAAACACAACATCCATGCCCTGCCCCAGATTCGAACCCGGACCGATCACGGAGGACCACTTTTGGAAGGTGCTAACAACGGCTGACATGTGCACTCCACAAGCTTTGCGGTCTCGTAAGTGCTCTGGCCCAATCGTCTGGCCATTGCAATTGGGACTTTGTCAGAAACTCTTTGAAATCAGCTGCCTTTCCCATCTGGAGAAGAAGAATAACATTAATTAACAGCTTTCAATATCAGGTGCTATTCATGACGTTCACAGGCCTCATCGTTAACCTGCAGCTGTTTCGATTAGCATGAAATGCGCTGGTAACAATATTTCGGCCCTTCGGTGTATGTTTTTCTCATTTATATGTAAAATGTCGCTGATTCGAAAATTCGGAATTGCCCTTGATGTTAAATGTTCCCCGTTTCGTTTATATCTTTTTTCAGTTATACGCTAATTTTACTTGTCCCTTGAAAAACGCAAACGAGGTTCCACTGTAAAATAATAATTAGCTTTTTGAATTTGAAAAATTGCCTCTTTTACTTTCCAAAAATAGACAATACAATATTTGTTTTTGCTTTAAATGAAATGGAAGATTGCAAACTTTACAAAAATCCTTCAATATATATTAAGGAAATTCAACGTTTGTCACAAATATTTTATTTTTCTAGCCGACCGAGGTTTCGCTGGACTCTGGCCAGGCTTCTTCAGCACGTAAATATTCAAATTGTACATAACATCATAAATGGTGTTTACAGTCAGGGATTTGGGTTAGTTGCTTTCACGTACTTGATAGAAAGGGCGTGGATGCCATGTCATTAAAAAGTTGCGAAGAATTCTGATATACCATACACTTCTGTTATAAGAAACTCAGATATAAGAAATTTACGGTTATAAGAAAGAAATTTATAACTTTGGTTAGCCCAATGTTAAAGAATAGGAACGTTTCATGTTTATAAAAAAGCAAAAAAAAGTCAAGTTTCGGTTATAAGAAAGTTCAAAAAATTTATTTCCAAAATATAATTTTTCCCACCTGTATTTGCAATGTTTCTTCTCTTTATCTCCCATGGAATTTCAAGGCCAATTTTGGAGCGACTCCCACCAGATAATGCACGTCGTTGTTTTTGCCTTTCGCCTCTCACTACAATGCATGATAAACGTTTTCTTGGAAGGGGTAAATCCCCTTCTGACTTACTTCTTCCAAGAATTCTATAGGTCATCACCTGCGCGTTCATATAGATGAAGATCGATACATTGCTACATACAGTATGTACGTATTCTCTGTTCTCATCTTTTCATTTTGCACTGTTTTTGAGTTCAATTTCTCCGTGTTCGCATTAGCGAGCGAACTAGCGATCTGACTGCTTGATATAAAAAGACGCGCCTAAAATTGCGCGCCAAAAATTGCGTGCCAAAAATTGGAACGACCGAAAATTGATGTGAAAACTGCCAATGGTTTTGTACACCGCGCTTGGAATTCAGTGGACTCTACAGTGATTAAGAACTGCTTTCAGAAAGCTGGATTTTATAATGAAGAACATTCTGAACTCGAACAAGTCTTTGAGGATGAAGTTCCTCTTGATGAGTGGGCTTAATTGGATGTGGAAGGTGTTTCTTTTGAGGATTTTGTCACCGCACATAACGGTGTTCAGACATCGCTTGAGCTAGCAGACACCAAAATTTTGGCCCAAGTGAATAATGTTCAGGAAACTGGAAGCAGCAGTGAAGAAGATGATAACAACTTTTCTGAGTAGCAGCTACCGACGCGTGTGGAAGTCATGGATATAATTCAGAAGGTGAAGGACTTTGTAGGTAGGATTCCAAGAGCTCAAGAAGCAGAGAAAGAGCAATGTTTGATTGGACTCCAATAATGTAAGACGATTGTATGGTAAATGCGAAAAGGAGAACAACTTTTTTAAATAAGAGGTATGTATTGATATACACTTGTTTATTCATAAAATACATGTATTATACGTTATGTATCTGCTTTAATTTCGAAATTTTAACCATTTTAATCCAAATTCGGTTATTAGAAATTTCGGTTATATAAGAAACTGATTTTCAATTCCCTTTAACTTTCTTATAACGAGAGTTCACGGTATGTGGAAAGCTTCCAAAATATCAAGTTTGGTGGTTGAATCTGGCTTGTCAGTTAGTTTTGCTTCTTCAAAGAGAAATCTATGGTCCTTTTCGTAACAGAGTTTAGCCATCGATGACTTATTTAGGACACAGTTCCGAATATAGGTCTTGTGCTCCTTCAATCGAAAACGCCGTGCTCTACAGGTCTGTCCCATATAAGAAGCACCACATTCACATGAAATTTGAAAAATTCCCCAAGAGTTTTTATCTTCAACATAGCCCTTTGATTCTAAAAAGTTCATTTTGTTTATGAGTTTAAGAATCACTTTAAAATTAAAGGTTTTAAGAATTTTTGAAATTTTGAAGGCAACGTCACGGGAAAATGGAATAATGGCGAAATTCTCTCGTAATGGGCGCACCACAGGAGTTAATGTAGATATAGGCTCCGTGGAGATTAAGTCATCACCCTTGGTAAGAGAAACTCAACGCCTTTTACAGTTGCGAATATCGCACGATACATATACACTATATTGACAAAAGTAACCGGATACCCCTTCAAAAGCAAATGAACGAATCCGCTGCGTTGTTAAGATGCGCAGTACAGCTGCAAACGGTATAAAACAAGCCTGCAGCTGACAGCGATCGATCATGCCGCACTGTGAGGTTGAGTGAAAATGTCGCGACGCGAGAGAACTGACTTTGAGAAAGGAAAGATTGTTGGGTGTTATATTAGTGGGTTTCCCATAAGAGAAACCGAGAGGCGTTTAAAAATACCTAAGTCTACTATTTTGGATGTACTGAATAAGTGGAAGACACATGGCGTACCTGAAGCAGCAAAACGTACCCGCAGACCAAAGAAAATCAGTGATACAGGACGTCGAAGCCTCAGGAGAGTCGTTACAGCTAATCGACCGAGCACTGCACAAGACCTCAGTGTACAGGTGAGTAGAAATGCTGGAACCTCGGTATGTACACGTTACATTCGCAGAGAACTTCATTCTATGGATTACCGTGGTCGTGCAGCTGCTCATAAGCCTTTCATCTCCACTTGGAATGCTACTCGTCCTTTAGCATGGTGTAAAGAACATTTATCGTGGACAGTAAATCAATGGAAACGGGTCCTATTTACTGATGAATTCAGATACACGATCCGTCAGTCTAATGGCCGTGTGTGGGTATGGCAGTAGCCGGGGTAACGCTATGTACCACAGTGTACTGTTCCTACGGTCAAGTTTGGAGCTTGCAGTGTACTCCTGTGATGGTGTCATTAGTGGTATGGTCCCGGCAAATTGGTTAGACAAACCGGTTAACCAACACATGTACCTCGATATTCTGGACAATTATGGCCTACCAACTCTATGGCAATATTATGGAACCGAGCCTTGTAGGTTCCAGCAGGATAATGCAACGAGCCACAAAGCAAGGACTGTTACGGCGTGGTTTAACGATATAATTCCGTATCGTGTGTGGACTGGGCCGCAAAGAGCCCGTTCTTAATCCCATAGAGCACCTATGGGATTAATTGGAGCGCCGCATAAGAAGTTCGAAACCAAGGCCTACTACTGAGCAACAGTTAGTGGCAGCATTATGTACTGAATGGATGCGCATACCTATCGCGGTGTTCCAAAACATTATCGAAAGCATGTCTCGAAAGGTCAGTGCATGCATTAGGGCGAAAGGTGCACGCATTAGGGCGAAAATTTTAAAGTGATTCTTAAACACATAAACAAAATGAACTTTTTAGGATCAAAGGACTATGTTGAACATAAAAACTCGTGAAGAATTTTTCAAATTCCATGTGAATGTGTCACTTCGTATATAGGACAGACCCGTAGGGCCTAGTGTTTTTGATTGAAGGAGCATAAGACCTACATTCGGAACTGTGGCCCTAAAGAAGTCATCGATGGCTGAACACTGTTACGAGAAGGATCATAAATTTCTCTTTGAAGAAGCAAAACTAACCGACATGCCAGATTCAACTAACAAACTTGATATTTGGAATCTTTCCATTTATAACATAATTCTTCGCATCTTGTTAATGACATAGCATCCACACCATTTCTATTAAGCGCGTGGAAGCAACTAACCAAAACCCATGATTATAAACACCGTTTATAATGTCATGTACAATTTGAATATTTACGTGTCAGTCGTCCTGATGAAGCTCGACCAGAGCACAGACATACCTTGGTCGACTTGAAAAAATAAAATATTTGTGGCAAACGTTGTATTTTCTTAATATACGTATATAATCATCACAAGACTGCATGTAGTCTCTGATTTAAAGAACCTTTCAATATATGTTTGTAAAAGGCAAATTCAGTTTTTATTGGATTTTTAATGGAAAAATAATCGTAAAAGAGTATTAGAGATATAAGATGAGACGCGTATTACACTTTTTAGCACGTCTTTTGTAAAAAAAGATCGTTCTTATGTTATCGGTTTGTCCGTCCGTCCGCCTGTAGACAAAATATCTCTGCAACCAAATAGTCCGATTTGAAAAATTCTTTTTGCATTAGGAAGCTTGAAATGTGCAAATGATGATCCTTTATTTCGTTTTTTTTTCGATGCAAAATTTCGCCGCTAGAGGGCGTAAATGCAGATGATATCGAATTCAAAACACATTCTAATCCATATATTTGCTTCTAAACATCCAATTCAAAAAAGTCTTACTTTTCGATTCCATTCAAGTCGAAGATTATTTTAGGCATAGTCACTTTTCCAAGTTACGCAAATATTCTCCGCCAGGGGGCGTAAAAGTAAATTGCTTTTCCCCGGATATCTCTGATTCTAAAACTCCGATTTGAAAAATGTTTAATTCAGCGGATACAGCTCGTGATGGGAAATATTTTTGATATATATAATTTCTAATTTTTGGTATAAAATGGTTTGGCTACCAGGGGGCGTAAGTGCTGATTTCTGCTTCTAATGTATTTGCAAAAAAATCTGAGCTTCTAAAATCTCGATTGAAAAAAGTATTTCGTAGACCTATACTACTCACGTAGACAAACCTTTCTGGAATAATTTCTTCTTAAAATAATATATGGTTTCTCCGCCAGGGGGCGTAGATGTATATCTTGTTTTTGTCAATATCTCTGCTTCTAATGTTCTAATGATCTGATTCAAAAATATTCTTCTTTGTTAAGCAGAGTTTCCGGTGCGACATGTTTCTAATATAATTTCAAAATTTTCAAATAATTCATTGGCTTTCCACTAGGAGGTGTACAGGTAAATTGCGCTTTCCCCGATATCTCTGCTTCTAAAACTCCAATTTGAAAAATTCTTCCAGCCCCGGATACAGCTCCTGGTGGAAATTTGTTTTATTGTAATTTCTATTTTTTTTTTTATAAAATATGATTTGGCCGCCAGGAGCGTAAGATTTAAATTTCTGCTTAGTACGTATTTGCTGCAAAATCTTTGCTTCTAAAAGCCCGATTGAAAAAATTCTTTCGTGACCGATACCGCACCTGTCGATAAGCATTTGATAATATTTTCATCTTAAAATAATGCATGATTTCTCCACCATAGATGTCTATCTTATTTCTGTCAATATCTCTGTCTCTAAAAGTCAAATTTGAAAAATTCCTTCCTTGTTAAATAGCGTATTCGGTCTAAAATGTTTCTCATATAAGTTCAAAATTTTCAAGTAATGCATAGATTTTCCGCTAGGGGCGTAAATGCAAATCGCGTTTTCTTCAGTATCTCTGCTTCTGAAACTGCGATTTGAAAAATTCTTTCTGCGCCGGATACAGCTCCTGATAAGAAATTCTCAGCATATAATTTCTAATATTTGATAAAGAATGGTTTGGCCACCAGGGGGCGTAAGTGTTAATTTCAGCGTCTGATGTATTTGTAGTAAAATCTGAGCTCCTGAAAACTCGATTAAAAAGAATCTTTTATAAACTGATACCGCTCACATAGAAAAACCTTTTGAAAATGCTTTCTTTTTAAAATAATGCATATTTTTCCGCGTGGAGAGGGGGGGCGTAGATGCATATCGTATATTTGTCTATATCTCAGCTTCTAAGAGCCCAATTTGAAAAATTCTTTCTTTGTATGGAGAGCGTTTCCGCTGCGAAATGTTTCTCACGTAAATTCAAAATTTTTTAACGCACAAGTCTGCCACCAGAGGGCGTAAGCTGACGTTTCCGTTTACAGCAATATCTGCAGGATTAAAAATCGCGATTGAAATTTTTTTCCCTTTCGTCAGATACTACTGTTTTCCATACCGGTTGCATTGTTTTTGAATAGGATTGGTAAATTTAAATCGCATCAGAACGGATTTAAAAGGCGTGCTCATTACACCCGAAAATTCGGTGTCATGTTTCTTGTTAAAATGAATTGTCAGATTTGAGAAGAGAAAATAAATGTAAAAAAGAAGTCTTACTTTCCTAGAGGACGTAAGTGAGTACGTAGTTAAAGACGTCGTAATGACCTTTGATATAGCATTTATCTGATAATCTTTGTTGATCATTTTTCTCAAATTCATGTTGTGTGTAAAGTTCAATGGCGGCGGCTGTAGAGTTTAGTTACTGACGCTGAAGTACACTACTGTTTGTGAAAATTGCAGCACCAAGAAAGAATCGCGCTATTCCAATGAAATTTATATAACAGATTCCTCGTGTTACAGGAGATGACTGATTACATTTGTAGAACTATAGAAAATTTCTTTACATCAAAATTCAGTATCTTGTGAAGCCACCTGGAGAAACAAGAACGGCCTCTACACGGCGCGGCATTGAATGGAAAAGGTTTTCGATATCACCCTGGAGAATAGCCTGCCATCCTGCTTCTATGTGAGACCAGATTCATTTGTGCTGACTGGTGGAGGCGCTTTACTGGCCAGTCGCTTTGTTGCCATGTCTCAGACATGTTCAATCGGGAGCATAACCGGTGAATGCTCTAGCCAGGGAAGAAGCGGTGTCTGCCGTGCATGGAAGAGGTCTTGGACATTACGGTCCACATGTGCTCGATCATTGTCCTGCTGGAATATAGCATAGGGACAACACTGAAGGGAGGGTATCACCTCTGCCTCTAAAACATCCCTAATATACCGCTGGCTGTTGTGGGTTCCCTAATTTCGTATCAGCCAAGTTCGCAAATTGAGCCAATGGAGCCCAAACCCATGACGCTTAACTTTGCCCCGGTATAACGCTGCAAAATACACACTGCAAGGTGCCGTTCATTACAATGTCTTCAAACACGTATGCGACCATCATGGTGCATCAATTTGAATCGTGACTCGTCAAAAAATGCCACCTGTTGCCAGTCAGCTTGGTAATATCTGTGTACAAGACCCCATAGCAGCCTGAGGCACCTGTGGTTGAGGGTCAAAGGAATGCACAGCAATAGGCTGCTAGTGACCAGTTCTCTGTTAAGCAGACGGCGTCAAACTGTACTGGAGGACAAAGCGTGACCTGCGACAGCGCTCCATATCGCTGTGAGATAGGTCACTGCCATGTGGTAGAGGTGTCTGCCGTTCCGTTCAGTCGTGCGATTTTGCGGTCTATTTCCCAGATTCCTGTGCGTCCGAGCCTCATTTGCCCTCTGAAGCCACTTTCGGATCACTATACTAGCGTTTCTTCCCGAACGACTGACAATTTCGCGGTAGGAAAATCCATCTTCTCTCATCTCAACAATCCTTCCTCGCTCAAATTCCATCAGGTGTTTATTATGCGACCTTCCACGGCAAGGGGTATAGTGTAACGCAAGAAACACCCTTTCGACTCAATGTCGGCTCCTCACTAACTCAACATCTCGTTTGAACCGGCTATTGTACCGGAGAGCTCAGAGGCAGCTGCTCCGAAACTCTATACGCATTTTACTTACACTTTAATCATTTGCATGTCCTAACCTGTTGTACATATCCGGTAAGTTTCAAGCTAATACAAGCAATGTTTTATGTTGTTACAATTTTTACAAACATGTATCGGAGTGTGGCTTGGTGTGATCGTGAGTGGCGCGAGTAAATGCAATCTTTTGTACGTAAATAAATGTGCATTCTCGAATCTCTCGTTTTATTTCACACCCACAAAGATCTTGGCATGAGAATTATGCATCGCATAAATTATCTACAAACAGCACCAGGTAATCTTTCGACTTGTTTTGAGAAAAGATTGATTTAATGGATCGATTTTCAAAGTTAAGTGTACTGTTCTCTTAAATGCAATGATTTATATCAAAATCTTTCGTTTCTTTAACAGCCCGTAGTGGATGCAACAGTGAAAAGGGCGAAGTGTACATGCAATGTGGAACGGCCTGCCCGGACACTTGCGACAACTACCAGGAAATCCGTGCATGCACCCGCCAGTGTGTCCCCGGATGCTTCTGCCCGAGAGGAACAGTGAGGAGGGAGTCTGACGAATACTGTGTCGACCCAGAAGATTGTTAATCAGCTTCTGTGTAATTTCTAAGGCAATGATGTTTCTTGTCAGATAATAAACTATTTGAAGAAATCTGTTGTGATTTTATTTGCACGTTTCTTCTTTTGGAGCTACCGGTAGGAAATTGTAGTGCCTTTAGATGCTTCAGCTGCAGTTTAAGTTTCATGTTTCAAGGCATTTCATATTCATCATCAACAAACTATTTCCATCCCAATGCTGGATTAAGGGTTCTCCAAGTCTTCTACGCGGGCTCTTTGCCCTGAGCCACTCTCCTCCATGTCACTCCAACATGCTTTCGAATCCTATCTCACACGTAGTTTTCTTTGGGGTCTTTTCCTGTCCAGTGGTATCCAGTCAAGGATCTCAGTATCTCAGTTGTCTAAAGGTACGTGGTCATACCTTCTATCTCTTTACCCTGAGCAACTCTCTTCCATGTTGCTCCAGCATACTTTTGAATCCTATCTCACTCGTAGTCTTCTTTGTGGTCTTTTCCTGTCCCGTGGTATCCAGTCAAGTATCTCAGTTGTGTAACGGTGCGTGGTTATATCTTCTAGCAATATGTCCAGCCCATTTGCCCCTTCAGGATTTTTACTTTGATCATGCTGTCATTCACTTTTCTCATTTTATTGTTATATTAGCTCCTTGCATTCTCAGGGCGTAGTACGAGAAAGCAAGGAGCTAATGTAACAATATCAAAATCAATGAGAAAGGATTAGTTTCAATCAAACCCCCTAAATGACTGCACTATATTGATAAAAGTCACCAGATGCATAGAAGAGAAACATAACATAGCATTTATTGACATACATTAGTACGGTGTCGGTCCACCTTTGGCCTTAAGGCATGCACTGTCCCTTCGAGACATGCTTTCGACAAGGTTTCTGAACACAGCGGTAGGTATGCGCTTCCATTCAGTACATAATGCTGCCGCTAACTGTTGCTTAGTAGTAGGCCTTGGTTCCAAACTTCTTATGCGGCGCTCTAATTCATCCCATAGGTGTTCTATGGGATTACGATCAGGAGCTCTGTGCTGGCCAGTCCACACACGATACGGACGGAATTATCGTCAAACCACGCCATAACAGTCCTTGCTTTATGGCTCGGTGCATTATGGTACCAACAAGGCTCGGTTCCATAGTGTTGCCACAAAGTTGGTAGAGCATAATTATCCAGAATATCGAGGTAGACGTGCTGGTTAACAGGTTTGTCCACGATAACCAATGGGCCGGGACCATACCACGAAAAACACACCCACACGAGTACACTGTCAGCTCCAAACTTGACCGTAGGAACAGTACACTGTGGTAAACAGCGTTCTCCCGGCTGCCGCCACACTGTCATCGGACTGGTCGATTATGTATCTGGATTCATCAGTCCATAGGACCCGTTTCCATTGATTTACGATACGCGATAAATGTTCTTTACATTATGTTAAATGACGAGTTGCATTCCGAGTGGAGATAAAAGGCTTATGAGCAGCCGCACGACCACGGTGACCCATGGAATGAAGTTCTCTGCAAATGGAACGTGTACATACCGAGGTTCCAGCATTTTTACTCACCTGTACACTGAGGTTTTGTGCAGTACTCCGTCGATTAGCTATAACGACTATCCTGAGGCTTCGACGTCCTCTATCACTGTTTTTCTTTGCTCTGCCAGTACAGTTTTCTTCTTCAAGCACGCCATGTGTCTTTCATTTATTCAGTACATCCAAAACAGTTGACTTGGGTATGTTTCAACGCCTCTCGGTTTCTCTTATGGACAACCCGCTAATATAACATCCAACAATATTTCCTTTCTCAAAGTCAGTTCTCTTCCTCCGTGACATTTTCACTCAAGCTCACAGTGCGATATGATCGCGGTCAGCTGTAGGCTTGTTTTTATACCGTTTGAAGCTGTACCGCACATCTTAACAACGCAGCGAATCTGTTCATTTGCTTTTGAAATTGGTGTCCGCTGACATTTACCAATATAATGTACTTTGAATAACAAAGCAACGGAAGAACAACGTTTTCTGATGCGCAGATTCACTCGTTCAAGCCGCGGTTGTTTCACTTCTTAGATACTGAATATACACTCGTGTTGATAAAAAATAGAACCCTTAAAAGGAATTCAGCTACGACTTTAATTTTTGCAGAGTATGTTCATTACACAATTTAGAACGAACGGTTTGCATCTCGGTGTTACACGTACCAGATACGTCGATCTAGCTAACAAACCGTGTTGCCACCTGTGGCTAGCATAACCTGCTCAATGTTGCCATTTTACTGATTTATCAGTAGGTAGCAATACTACTTTAACTCTGACTCCTGTCTACTGATAGATTTTCGTGTACTGATTTTTCTCTGTTTTAAGGACCACCCACACATTCAGGGACAGGCTGCCTAAGAATGTCTGCATTCTTCCCGTAGTCATCATCTACTGATCCAAGATTACCAAGATTACCATAGAATTGGTCTGAAGAGAAAAAACTGACCACGACTAAAGTTATTCAACACTTGCTACCTATTATTTTTTAAATTCATACTTGCTGTCGTGAATTATTTTTTTTCCAGATAAGTAATTAGTCTGTTATACAAAGATTTTTCCTAGTTTTGTTAAAACGCAGAATTTCAGGAAAACATCTGTAGTACGATATCTGTATTAATGATAATTTGTTGAATATAGCCCTTATTTCATGTACTTTGGGAACATCTGGGTATCGATGAGTAAGAAGTGTAAGTATATAACTCTTTTTTTTAGAAAGACAAGTGGGACAGATCCAGCTTTGTCTACATTAAAAGGCAAAGGCCATGACTATTTACACCGATATTAGTTTTAATGACTAGCATTATTTTATGAAGCTGGTTATCGATAATGTCTTTTTAAAAACAGACCAAGGATTGCATTGGTTTGAATCTTTATTCCGCTGTTTAATAGTAGTTTGTGGAGTACTAGTAATATGTGACATGTCAGTGTTTCTTCATATTGAGATTACATCCAATATTACATTTGTGAGGTGGTGCATATTTCAAACAAAAGACGTGATCTACTGATTTCTACTGATTTTTCGAGCTCTGGTTTACTGATTTCAGGTAAAAGTCTCTGGAAACACTGAACCTGCTGTATGCGATGAGGCATCGAATTAAATAATGTGTGAATGGTGTTCTGTGGAATAGCCATCAAGGCTGTATTGACCAGCGTCCAAGTTCATCAAGCGTAGCTGGCGGAGTGTCGTACCGCTGCATACCCAGGATTGTATTGGTTTGAATTTTTATTCCGCTGTTTAACGGTAGTTTGTGGAGTACTAGTAATATTTGACATATCAGTGTTCCTTCATATTGAGATCACATGCAATAATACATTATATTTGGGAGGCGGCGCATATTTCAACCAAAAGATCTGATCTACTGATTTCGACTGATTTTTGAGCTCTGGTCTACTGATTTCAGGTAAAAGTCTCTGGAAACACTGAACCTGCTGCATGCGTTAAGGAATCGAATTAAATGGTGTTATGTGAAATATGCATCCAGGCTGTATTGACCAGCGTCCAAGCTGGCGGAGTGTCGTACCGCTGCATCTGTCGTTTGAGCATGTCCCAGAGATTTTCTATAGATGGTAAATCTGGCGATTTAGACAGCCATGGCAGAAGTGGGACGTTGTTATCCTTGAAGAAGGCCCGTGTATTCGGTGCAACATGCGGTGTGGCATTGTCCTTCTGAAATATGGCCCGGTGATGTCTTACAGGTACAGAAAAGGCGACCGGCCGTAAAATGTCATTGACGTAAGAGTAATAGGCACTCGGTGGTACAGACGCTCGCGAGATAGGATTTGCTTTCGTACCTTATAGCACACAAGGCCATAAGACTTAGTATTGGTGTGGTATGCCTGGAGCGAATACACTCTTCCCGACACCTCTCCACCTGTGGTCAACGGATACAGATGCGGACATCATTTCTCCTAAACAGAAGCGCGTTAAGTCCGAGAACACGATATTGTGCCGTTCGTCATGTCCCTCCCTTCTTTCGATGCACCATTTCAAACTGGCAGTCGGTTCCTGCGGTATCAGAAGTAGCCTGAGGAGAGGCCGACAAGCCTGCAGTCCGAGCTGTAATAACCGGGGAAGGGGGGCGTACTGTTTCAGCTGACATGGGAGAATGCGCCACAGTTCGTCACTGCTGCATTAATGTTGTTGATCATACAGAACGGACCCTCAAAGACATCCTCATGAGACAACGGTTGTTCCTTGGCGTTGTCTTTGTACGACTTCCAGAACTTTCTTTTCGTGTCCTACGCTCTTCTTCGTACCATTCCTTGCACACTGTTGCGATGACGGGCACTCTGAGCTCCACACAACCGGCAATTTCTCGGGTGGAAGCATTGCAGTCTCTCACGCCAATAATGCGACCTCTATCGAACTCGTTGATGTAACTGTACGACTGCCTTATACGACAATGAGACTGTACGACTGACTTATACGACGATGCGACTGTACGACTACCTTATACGACGATGAGACTGTACGACTGCCTTAAACGACAATGAGACTGTACGACTGCCTTATACGACGATGAGACTGTACGACTGCCTTTTACGACGATGAGACTGTACGACTGCCTTATACGACGATGAGACTGTACGACAGTACTACATGACGATGAGGCAACATCACCCACTGTTGACCAAGCACTGTCATGCCTACCAAGCCACGCGGCGTTTATGACAGAAAAACGGCCGGTTTCCGGTCTGCAACGTTGCGCGATCTGATGTGCCCTGACGTCATACGTATGCGCCTATGACGTCGAAATGCTAATTCTTTCTGCGCTACTGCATGATGATTAGCATATCCCGTAAAAATCAAAGTTGTAGCTCGACTCCTTTCAGGTGTTCCAATTTTGATGAACATGAGTGCATTTGTTTGAGATGATTTCAGCTCATTTTACTAACCCCGAGTTAATTCATTCCATCCGGTTCAAGGGTTAACCATTTTACTAACCTCGAGTTAATTCATTCCATCCGGTTCAAGGGTTAACCATTTTACTAACTTCGAGTTAATTCATTCCATCCGGTTCAAGGATTAACTATTTTACTAACCTCGAGTTAATTAATTTCATCCGGTTCAAGGGTTAACCATTTTACTAACATCGAGTTAATTCATCCCATCCGGTTCAAGGGTTAACCATTTCACTAACCTCGATTTAATTCATTCCATCCGGTTCAAGGATTAACCATTTTACCAACCTCGAGTTAATTTATTCCCTCCGGTTCAAGGATTAACTATTTTACTAACCTCGAGTTAATTTATTCCCTACGGTTCAAGGATTAACTATTTTACCAACCTCGAGTTAATTAATTCCATCCAGTTCAAGGGTTAACCATTTTACTAACCTTAATTCATTCCATCCAGTTCAAGGGGTTAACCATTTTACTAACCTCGAGTTAATTCATTCCATCCGGTTCAAGGATTAACTATTTTACTAACCTCGAATAAATTCATTCCATCCGGTTCAAACGTTAATCATTTTACTAACCTCAAGTTAATTAATCCCATCCGGTTCAGGGTTTAACCATTTTACTAACCTCGAGTTAATTCATTCCATCCGGTTCAAAGGATTAACCATTTTACCAACCTCGAGTTAATTAATTAAATCTGGTTCAAGGGCTAACCATTTTACTAACCTTAATTCATTCCATCCAGTTCAAGGGGTAGCCATTTTACTAACCTCGAGTTAATTCATTCCATCCGGTTCAAGGATTAACTATTTTACTAACCTCTGGCTAATTCATTCCATCCGGTTCAAACGTTAATCATTTTACTAACCTCAAGTTAATTAATCCCATCCGGTTCAGGGTTTAACCATTTTACTAACCTCGAGTTAATTCATCTCATCCGGTTCAAGGGTTAACCGTTTTACTGACATCGAGTTAATTCATTAAATCAGGTTCAAGGGTTAACCATTTTACTAACCTCGAGTTAATTCATTCCATCCGGTTCAAGGGTTAACCATTTCACTAACCTCGAGTTAATTCATTCCCTCTGGTTCAAGGGTTAACTATTTTACTAACCTCGAGTTAATTTATTCCCTCCGGTACAAGGATTAACTATTTTACTAACCTCGAGTTAATTCATTCCATCCGGTTAAAGGGTTAACCATTTTACTAACCTCGAGTTAATTCATCTCATCCGGTTCAAGGGTTAACCGTTTTACTAACCTCGAGTTAATTCATTAAATCCGGTTCAAGGGTTAACCATTTTACTAACCTCGAGTTAATTCGTTCCAACCGGTTCAAGGTTTAAAGGGACTCGGTACCCTTCCTTTTGTAAAAATTGACAGAAATATCGATTTTCAGATTTTTACCGTAAAATATACTTTGGGACCTCTAGTATATTGTGACAAAATTTTGAGTTGATCGGAGCACATAACAAAAGTGAAAATATTTTTACTACTGAGTTATCCCTGGAAATGCCAAGCTCCCTTTAATGTTTACGTTTTTTTTTTTTTTTTTGACGCACAACATGCCTCACTTGTTTTGCGAAGAAGAAAGATTTTCCACACGTTTGCGTGAGTCAAAATGCGTGGTATTATGCATTCAATTTATCAATCTAAAAAACCATAATAAGGTTGGTCATTTTTAAAAAAATATGTGATTTGTGCATTATATAAAAAAATCAGTTGTTGAAATGACACAGGCAAACTTCAGGGATGGTGTTTGCCATTGAATCTCACAGAATGAATAAGACATTTCAAAAGAAATATGCACCACTACTATATTTACTTTTTCTTCCTGCTCGCAAGCCCTTGACTTTGCTCGTACATGAACCTTCAGTTTTGCATAACACAATTTCAGGTTTTTGTGTTGTTGTTTTTTTCTCTTACCTAAATACCTGAAAATCTCTACAACGCTTCCTCATTAATAAATTTAAATGTAGCTGTTTATTTCCCCCACCATTCCTAGTTCTGTGGTTTAGGTGACAACTGGTTTTGGATAAACAGGCAAAAATCGTGAAATAGGCAAATCTATATGCATACATTATAATTATTTTATGCATTAGTGTGCTCCTTCAGAATGTTTTTATGATGCAAAAAAAGCATGAGCAAAATATTTCTGATAACACTTTTTTCACAATTATTTTAGACATTATTTTCAATTCTTCAGATTTTGTTCGTCACTGCAAGCTGATGTGATGCTGTAATTAGTAGACTAAAAACTGAGATTGAGGTGGGTAATGTGATCAAGACTCACTGTAGTAGCTGTACAATTGTAGTTATGCTTGTTATGAATGCACGAAAAAAAAAACTTCATAAAGGAAACTGATTGTGGTTATACAATATTTTTGCAAGAATGAAATCTTTAAATTCATTTATCTCTGTTCGCATTTTCCCGACAACTCCATTAAAATTACTAAAACTTGGACATAGATTTATCAAACCGCTTGAAACTTTTTTGGCAGTTTCTCTAGTACCCTATTAATAAATTTACGGATGTAATTTGCAATAAAATGAAAACAATTTTTTTTAAATTAAAATGTAAAATATGCTTATGCTTTTTCTGATTTTGTACATATATATGTGGTTTTTATTTTATTTTTTCAGCTAAACTATGTTGCTCATTTAAAATTAAATCCCTAAATTTATAGAATATGAACTCGTAAAATATCTAAAAAATCATTGCAAAAAGATTAAAAATAAAGAAGTAAAAAAGTTTATTAAAGAACTTCAATTTTTTTTATTTTAAATTTCAAAAATTGTAAACACAACATGCTATGTTTTTTGTCATCATCAGTCCATAGTATCGCCCTACTTATGAAAATGTATGAAAAACGGAAGTTAACTTCTTAAACAAAGAAAAAGTTTTAAGGGTACCGAGTCCCCTTAACCATTTTTCTTTCGGTTGGATGTTTTAACGACCACCGTGAGCAACTCAATGGGCTGTAAGCAGTCGCCCGTCCCTAATTTAGGGCAACTGGTTCCAGAGAAGGAGAGAGCCAGTGCCGTAAGACAAACACAACATCCATGCCTCACCGGGATTCGAACCCGGACCCGTTCCAGACAAAAGGTCATAAGCCATCGCTTAGACCACTGCGCCACCGGGACGGCAACCATTTTACAGACCTCCAGTTAATTCGTTTCATATCGTTAAATGGTTAAACCAAGGCCGTCTAGAAAGTACAAGGCATTTATATTAGAGAGATCAGTTCCCTCCGCTTGTGACGTCATTCTCATATTACATCGCCTGATTCGATGGTGTCGTGTGTGACGTCGTACACGACAGCGCTGGAAACGAACTGGGACCTATGGTTTCTGAATGACGTCACTAAAAGAGGGAATTCGCCTCTCTGATGTCATGGCCTTGTATTTTCCAGACAGCCTTCGCTAAACTCATAACATTCTTTCTGAAAGTGGAAATTCATGACTGCAACTGATGGTATGGAAACGGAAAGACCGAAATGAAAGAAAAATTAAACATTTTACTCCTAATAGAAAGACAATTGCCGTAGTTCAGTTGCAGCTGAATTTGTTAACGCATACATGCATTCCAAAAATATTGCTGAAAAGATTTGTACACAAAAATGCATAAAAATACAAAAAACAAATCGTTTTCTTTGTTAAGGGTGTGACGTACTACAGATGCCACGCACATGTGAAGACAGCACGTAGCAGTGATAAGGCAAGCCGGCGTAGATTACATGGAAAAGCATTTTGATGTGAGTTCGAGTCCCGTCACCGGCAAATTTCGGTTTTCACATTGGAGACCGTACGTAAAAATTGATCTATTGGCAGTTGGGAAATGTGTGATGTTCCTTTCCATACATCGTCTGGAATTAATGAGATTCAAAAATGTGTGTGCCGCCCCGGTGGCGCAGTGGTCTAAGGCGTTGGCCTCTGATCATTTGTCCGAAAGGGGTCCGGGTTCGAATCCCAGTGAGGCATGGATGTTGTGTTTGTCTTACGGCACTGGCTCTCTCCCTTCCCTGGAACCAGTGACCCTAAATTAGGGACGGGCGACTGCTTATAGCCCATTGAGTTGCTCACGGTGGTCGTTAAACCTCGAATCAAAAAAAAAAAAAAAATGTGTGATGCTTCTTCCACACATCGTCTGGAAATAATGAGAATTCCTTCTTCGCTTCAAAAATGTGTGATTCTTCTTTCGCACATCGTCTAGAATTAATGAAACTTCCTTCTTCAACGCCTTGAAGAATGTATGATGCTTCTTCCACACATCGTCTGGAATTAATGGAACTTCCTTCTCCAACGCCTTGAAGAATGTGTGATGCTTCTTCCACACATTGTCTGGAATTAATGAAACTTCCTTCTTCAACGCCTTGAAGAATGTGTGATGCTTCTTCCACACATCGTCTGGAATTAACGAAAATTCCTTCTTCGCTTCGAAAGTGTGTGATGCTTCTTCCACACATCGTCTGGAAATAATGAGAATTCCTTCTTCGCTTCAAAAATGTGTGATTCTTCTTTCGCACATCGTCTAGAACTAATGAAACTTCCTTCTTCAACGCCTTGAAGAATGTATGATGCTTCTTCCACACATCGTCTGGAATTAATGAAACTTCCTTCTCCAATGCTTTGAAGAATGTTTGATGCTTCTTCCACACATCGTCTGGAATTAATGAAACTTCCTTCTCCAACGCTTTGAAGAATGTGTGATTCTTCTTTCGCACATCGTCTAGAATTAATGAAACTTCCTTCTTCAACGCCTTGAAGAATGTATGATGCTTCTTCCACACATCGTCTGGAATTAATGGAACTTCCTTCTCCAACGCCTTGAAGAATGTGTGATGCTTCTTCCACACATCGTCTGGAATTAACGAAAATTCCTTCTTTGCTTCGAAAGTGTGTGATGCTTCTTCCACTCATCGCACAGAATTTATGAGAATTCCTTCAACTGCAAAGAGTTATTTCAAGCATGGCTTGCAGTGGTACCCAAACCTTCGATTTCGCGCCCCCATATTTTTCAAGGGAAAGGGAAGGGTTATATACGTATATGTGATGCACTATAGAGGTGACGAACATGTTACGACGGCAAGTAGCAGTGGTAAACCCTTGTCGGTGTGACTTAACTGAGGAAGCATTCGGCTCCGGAACAGAATGATGAAGATTCGTGTGTCGCCACCAGCAAATTTGGGTTTCACTAGGGGTGAAAGTAAGTGGTATTATGCTCACAGCACAGCCCTTCACTCCGAAAACAAAAAGAATACGCAAATTTTATCTTATCTATTATACCCAGGCAGCACAGAATACCGTTCAGCTACTTTTCTATAAATAAATTATACGGTAGCTTTTAACGCATTGTTGAAGTTCGAAAGTTCGGAAAATAAGTAGGGTCCGTGGCTAACTACTTTTCCACTTAAAAGTGAAGTTTATTGAGTGTTTTACGACAAAATACGGAAAATAGCCTTAATAATAAATTGTAAAATACGTTAATTTCATATCATTTCCTTCCCTGCGATTCTTTTACTATGATCTTTCCCGTTCATCGCAAAGTTGTTCACATGCTCCTTGGAATTTACTCCTTGCTAGTGAGATAATTAATTTTAATTCAAAATCACGCGTGTTTTCAAACGAATGCTTGTACACTTTCATACGAGTTTTGATTCATTCCCAAATAAAAAAAAATATCCTTCACTTTAACATCAATATTTCGTTATAAAATACTGAAATTTCCCTCCTTCGTTTACTAAAAACCCAAAAAATGAAACACGTTAATTTTTTGCTAACTCACGAAGTAGAAGTATCTTTCAATTTGCGGAAAATAAATACCGACGATACAAAAATAAAAAAAAAAGTTTTGTAAACTTAAAAAAAGGGAAAAAAACGTATATATCAGGAATATAGTGCGAAGACACGATGGTGAAATTGGATAATAGGAGCACGATTTTTGAAATGCTATCATGTTCTGAAATGAAAGAGCATTTCTCTTCAAGGGTACGATTGTTTCTCGGACTTTGTGACGTACTACTGAGGTGGCTTATGAGTCAAAACGGCAAATTACGACGATAAGCCTTGCAAGCCTAGTTCATTCGGGAGAAAATCCCACTCCGCAGTACACCTTCCCTCGTTCCACACATCGTCTGGAAATTTTCATTGATTCCCGACGATGTGACCGTGTTACACATCGGCTGGAATTAATGAAAAATTCCTTCTTTGCTTAAAAAAAAAAAAAAAAAAAAAAAAAGAGGGAGATGATGCAACGCATTACAGAGGTGAAGTACGTGTCAAGACGACAAATCCGCAGCGATATATTCCACCAGGGTAGTTTAGGCGTTTGGAACAACTGGCTCCGGAGCGAAGAAGCGCGAATTCGACCCCAGTCACCGAAAAATTTGTTTCCGCAGCCTTACCGGCGTAGTTCAGTTGGGAGAACATCCGACACTTCGGAGAAGGAAGACGTGGCTTCGAATGGTACCACCGGCGAAAAACGCTGGTTCGTTAGAACTTATACAGTTAATATTTTGTATTTCGTTAATTTATCGAAAATCGAATACTGAACTTATTTGTAAAAAACATGAAATGCTGCGTTAACTGTCTGAAGCGGTAATTAATGTTCAAAGTAGAGATCTCTGAGAAATGCTGGTGTGTTCGACATAATTCATGTTCTTACAGGCGCGTTGAAAGGAACAGCGTATAATGCCTTGAAAACGAGCCATTACTAAGTAACTGAAATGGATTTCGAAGCGCTTTATTCCACCAAGCAATAAAATTATGGTTATAAGCTGATACCCAAATAGCACACACAACCTTGGAATTTAATGCAGGCCTAACACTGAGCCACTGTCTTTTATTCCTAACAGACGGTGGCTAAGTGTTGGGCCTACGTTAAATTGCAAGTCTATGCTACCTGTGATAGTTTTGGATAGGTAACATTAAGCGATAGAAACAAAGCATGGCAACTTGGAGCAGGTCACTAAAAAGGCCACTTGTTTTGCACAATATTGAAGAATGAATTGCGATATTTCGTTTTTTAGCGCGTCTTTTGTAACAAAAAGTATGTGCTTATGCGTATAATATCACTTTGCCCGTCCGTCCGTTTGTGGACGCCGTATCACTGTAGCTATTAGTCCAATTAGAAAAAATTCGGTTTGCAATGGGAAGTTTAAAAACTGAGAATGTTGATCCTTGCATTTCGGTTTTCTTCGATGCAAAATTTCGAGGGCGTAAATGCAGATGCTGCCGAATTCGAAATACATTTTGTTCCATATGTTTGCTTCTTCTAGAAGTGGGATTAAAAATGAACTTTCAGAAGAAAAAAAGTGATGTTCAATGCTTTTACAAGAAATGAAGATTTATCGATTGATGGAGAAAAGCTGGAGATAACAGGCACGTACGTTTATCTTGGACAGCAGATATCAAGTGAGGGTCACATTGATGAAGAAATTAATCGGCGTACAAAACTTGCTTGGAGAGCTTTTGGAAGAAACAGCATAATTTTCAAGAGCAATATGCCATTATGTCTTAAAAGAAAAGTGTTTGATCAATGCATCCATCCAGTGCTTACGTATGGTGCAGAGACGTGGTCCTTAACTAAAAGATACATACAAAGGCTGCAGACAACTCAAAGCAGCATGGAGAGGTGCATGCTTGGTGTAACCAGGAGAGATGAGAAGAAGAACTTGTGGATCCGAAAAATGACAAGAGTGGAGGACATCATGATCAGAGTTAAATCCTTGAAATGGCAATGGGCTGGACATACTGCCAGAAGGACAGATCATCGATGGACTGCCGAAATTTTAGATTGCATTCCAAGGGACAGGAAAAGACCCAGAAAAAGACCACATGGAAGATGGGTGGATGAAATTCGAAAGTATGCAGGATTGACATGGAGGAGACTGGCACAAGACAGACCGTTGTGGAGGAAACTTGGGGAGACCTTCGTCCAGAAGTGTATTGATAATGGTTGACAATGATGATGATGATGATGATTTGCTTCTAAATGCCCGGTTTAGAAGCAAATATAAGGAACAAAATGTATTTCGAATGCCATTATATATAACATTATGTCATTAAAAGGATGAAAAATTCTTTCATCCTTTTAATGACATTTATCACGAAAAATTTAAGTACAATTTGTTTTACAAGTAATTTATAGATTTTTCACTAGGGGCCGTAAAGGTAAATTACGATTTCCCCGATATCTGTGCTTCTAAAAGCCCTATTTTAAAATTTCTTTACAGAAGCTCCTGATGTCTCATCATTCTACATGCAATTTCTAATTTTTGGTTGAAAACAATTTGGCCACCACAGGCGTAAGCTTTTATTTCTGTTTCTGAAATATTTGGAGTAAAATCTGGGCTTCTGAAACCTCCATTGAAAATATTATTTCGTGGATTAATTCCGCTTACTTCGGAAAACCTTTTGAGAATACCTTCTGACTAAAGTAGTGCATGGTATTTTCCTGCAGGGGCCGCAGATATATATCTTATTTTTGTTGACATCTCTCCTTCTAAGAATCTGATTTGAAAAATTATTCCTTAATCAAAGAGCGTTTTCGGTGCAAAATGTTTTTCATACGATTTCAAATTTTTCTTAACACCCACATGTGCTACTGCAGGACGTAAGGTCACGGTGCCATTTACAGCAATATCTGTGGGACGAAAAACCGGACTGAAAAAATTCTTTTTCTGTCAGATACTGCTAACCGTAAAAATATTTTGTGTGCATTTTCTCCCCAATACAATGCACAATTTCGTGGCTAGAGGGCACAACTTTTTTATGTTTTTCTTGATATTAATGCTTCTGAAACTGTCCGATTAAAAAAAAACCTCTTTCAACACCGGATACCATTTACTTTGTGAAACACTTTAGATTTGTATTTGAGGGGGTCTTTTTTTTTTTTTTTTGTAGTTCACAGTTCTGTCGCTAGGTGATGTTTGTGCACTTCTGTTTGCAGCTGTATCTCCGCTTCTAAAATCCCATTAGGAAATTTATGTTTATACTGTATGACATTCGCTGTAATAAAGATGAGAAGCACTATCCTCTTTAAATAATGCACAGCTTTCCCGGTAAGGCGAGTAAAGGTTAAAATCATTTTTTTTTCTCTGCTTCCGGGAAACGCATTTGAAAAGCTCTTTTTCTCTTAGCATAGCTTTTGCCCACGAAGAATACTTTTCTCCTATTTCCAACTTTTTCATTACACAAAATTCTTCCGTTAGGAGGCGTGGATTTATATCATATTTCCTCCTGTATTTCTTTTAACTGTTCGATTTGAAAACCTCTTTGTCTCTGATTCTCCGTTCTGCTATGAGAATGCTTTTGCGCACGATTTGTTAATTTGCCTTTCAGCCGCTGGTGGAAGTAAGTAGCTGTTTCTATTTCGGGATGTTTTATCGACTGTGGAAATACGGTTTTCGTTTTTATTTCTAACCGGTTCCTTTGACTACGAATAACCTTGATAAATTTTATTTGCGTCGGAAAGGATTCAAAGCCCCGGTGGCGCAGTGGTCTAAGGGTTGGCTTATGACCATTCGGCCGAGAAAGGTCCGGGTTCGAATCACGGTGAGTCATGGATGTTGTGTTTGTCTTACGTCACCAGCTGTCTCATTTCTCTGCAACCAGTGACCCTGAATTAGAGACGGGCGACTGCTTATAGCCCATTTGGCAACCTAAATGAACTATAGGGGCGCTACGTACACGTAAACAAACTTCTTTTAGTACGGATAACATCGCACGTATTTCACGTCACATATCCTACGTCGCACGTGGGAGATGTGACGTGTCTACCACAGGACGCACATAAGATAAAAGCAGATAGCAGTGAGAGCACATGCCAATGTAGTATATTGGATAGCACTCGGTGCTCCGGAGCCGAAGGAAGATGTGACGTGCCTGCTCCGCAGGATGCACATGAGATAAAGGCAGAAGCAGTGAGAGCACCTGTCAGTGTAGTATAGTAGATAGCAGTCGAAGCTCCGGAGCCGAGGGGAGATGTGACATGCCTGCCCTGCAAGACGCACATGAGATAAAGGCAGATAGCAGTGAGAGCACATGCCAGTGTAGTATATTGGATAGCACTCGGTGCTCCGGAGCCGAAGTGAAGATGTGACGTGCCTGCCCCACAGGATGCTCATGAGATAAAGGCAGATAGCAGTGAGAGCACCTGTCAGTGTAGTATAGTAGATAGCAGTCGAAGCTCCGGAGCCGAGGGGAGATGTGACATGCCTGCCCTGCAAGACGCACATGAGATACAGGCAGATAGCAGTGAGAGCACATGCCAGTGTAGTATAGTGGATAGCACTCGGAGCTCTGGAGCCGAGGGGACATGTGGCGTGCCTGCCCCACAGGACGCACATAAGATAAAGACAGATAGCAGTGAGAGCACATGCCAGTTCAATATAGTGGATAGCACTCGGAGCTTCGGAGCCGAGGGGAGATGTGACGTGCCTGCCCCGCAGGACGCACATGAGATAAAGGCCGATAGCAGTGAGAGTACATGCCAGTGTAGTATAGTGGATAGCACTGGGAGCTCCGGAGCTGAGGGCAGATGTGACGTGCCCTCGCCACAGGACACACATAAGATAAAGGAAGATAGCAGTGAGAGCACATGCCAGTGTAGTACAGTGGATAGCACTCGGTGCTCCGGTGCCGAGGGGAGATGTGACGTGCATTCCCCGCAGGACGCACGTGAGATAAAGGAAGATAGCAGTGAGAGCACATGCCGGTGTAGTATAGTGGATAGCACTCGGAGCTCCGGAAGCGAGGGAGATGTGACGGGCCCTCGCCGCAGGACGCACATTAGATAAAGGCAGATAGCAGTGAGAGCACATGCCAGTGTAGTATAGTGAATACCAATCGGCGTTCCGCAGCAGAGATTCGGGGGTTCGAACCCCGCACTTGGCATAAAAAATACTGAGAAATTTTCTTCGTCATAAGCTCGGTATGGGCATGACCCTAATGTAACTTTTCTCATGTAGCAACTACTTATTTTTTAATGTTTCATGTACTTCTGTTAGATGTCTCGGGCACGCGTTTAAACTTCATCTGGCATCCTTTCACCTACTTATTTGTCGCACTTTTCGAGTTCCCCTACTGTGCTTTGCAAGATGTACCTTTATATTTTGGTATATTTGATTATGAGTTTTCACTTTTTGGCATATTTTTTTATTGCACACATTCAGCCCTTCAGAACCAAATCTTTTTTTGGCTTGCTTTGCCTCTTTGAATTTTACTGTTGATTTCTTTCTTTCATTGCTCCATTTGCTCTTTTTTATGCACGTTGTGTCCGCAATCAAATTATAATCGTTCATCACATTTCCCCCTAAAGTTTAATTTCCTCTCCTTTGTGTATAATACTGGTTTGCGAATTTTAAGTTGCTGTTCGGTAAGTAGACCAAATGATGTTTTTATTATTAACATTGCTGTGTTGAATTTGGAAAGAGACATAGAACTTCTAAATTAGCTGTGGATGTCAAGGCAATTTTTTCAGTATACTGTATATATATATATATATATATATATATATATATATATATATATATATACAGTATACTACGAGGTAGGACCAAAAAGTAACGCACAGCAATTTTTTCTCCTTGCAGGTTGCAGTTTAACAGACAACGCATTTGAATATCACGCTGCAGGCCGGTTTGGCTGGATCAGGTGTCGCCGTGGTGGAAGACAGTGTGGGCGATGGCACAAAGATGTCGCGTTTGTTAGCGTCGTCTACGAATGAAGAGCAACGTGATGTAGTCCGATTTTTGTGGGCTAACGGGAAAACCCCGCCGGAAATTCACGAAGAAATGGTCGAAGTGTATGTTGGTGATTGCCTGGACTTCAGCAACATCTCCAGATGGTGCAGTTTCTTTGCAGAGGGCCGTGGCAACCTTACCGATTTGCCACGTTCTGGTCGACCTGTTTGCATTGAACAGACAATTCTGAGTGACCGGTGAATCCATCTGCGTACGTTGGTACAGAAGTTAAACATTTCGCACGGTATAGCGTACGATACTGTGCATGCCAAATCGCAATTTCACAAAGTTAGTGCGCAATGACTAACTTTGTGAAATTGCTTCACAGGCGACCAAAAACTTCACAGGCGACCAAAAGAGACCGAGAATGATGCCATCCTTGGGACCACTTGATGCGTTACGCAGAAGGACATGAATTTCTGGCAGGTGTAGTGACGGGACATGGATTTCTGGCAGGTGTAGTGACGGGACATGAATTTCTGGCAGGTGTAGTGACGGGACATGAATTTCTGGCAGGTGTAGTGACGGGACATGGATTTCTGGCAGGTGTAGTGACGGGACATGAATTTCTGGCAGGTGTAGTGACGGGATATGAATTTCTGGAAGGTGTAGTGACTGGACATGAATTTCTGGAAGGTGTAGTGACGGGACATGAATTTCTGGAAGGTGTAGTGACGGGACATGAATTTCTGGCAGGTGTAGTGACGGGACATGAATTTCTGGCAGGTGTAGTGACGGGACATGAATTTCTGGCAGGTGTAGTGACGGGACATGAATTTCTGGAAGGTGTAGTGACGAGACATGAATTTCTGGCAGGTGTAGTGACGGGACATGAATTTCTGGCAGGTGTAGTGACGGGACATGAATTTCTGGCAGGTGTAGTGACGGGACATGAATTTCTGGCAGGTGTAGTGACGGGACATGAATCATGGGCGTATCACTACACTCACGAAACAAAGAAGGTCAGTATGGTGTGAAAACATTCCGATTCCCCGCAACCAAAAAATTCAGAGTAATCCAATCTGCGCAAAAAATCCTCATGACGTTGTTCAGGGACATGAATGGCGTTCCCTGGTGGAGTTTTATCCAACGTAGACCACTATAAATGCCAAAACCTACGGCTAACAAAAATAGTGTATAAAAAAAATAGGGTCCGTTATTTTTCGATCCACCCTCTTATATGCTAATGCCTTGAGGATGAAAGGTACAATATTGTCCATGGAAGGAAATACTGAAGTTATTGTTACAAACGTAACGCAAAATATTGCTACTGAAACACGTCATGAGAAGAATAAGGAATATAACGGTAATTTTGCAAAGAGACATATCTGTACATTGATTTTTTTCTGTGACACGCAGAGCCCGACTTAAGACTAGTGGAGCGCTCATCACAAACAACTTGGGGGGCCCCATCCCCGGGCATGAATCGCACTCTTAATAAATTAACAATGGTACTTGCGTGTTAAGGCAAGTACCATTGTTAATTTTAGATGTAGTCAGATCATTTCCGTGGTGCTTCGCGCAATCATTGTATAATTGCGCGTATAATTGTATAAAGCACAAAAAGTGCTGCCTTAATACACAAGTACTATCTATTTTAATAAATGCAAGAAACAATAAATGTTCAAAAATTGTAAATTAAAAGTAAACATTTCATCTCCAGTCGCTGACACAAAAGTACATGAACTCACTTTGTATTCATCGCAGTAGGCGTTTCCTTGCCTTTTTTAAGGCAAAATCGGTAATCTGTTTATCATAACTTAAAGATGTAGTGAGGTCATTTTCAAAAGATAGAAGTGCCAAAGATGTTAATTGTGATTGTCCCAATGCTGATCTTAATGAAGATTTCAGTCTCTTTAATAATGAGAATGAACGTTTAGATGACTCACGTTTCTGCCCACGATATGGCAAAAATATCAAACATGGATTAGCAAAAATATTTCTTTAAATATTCATGTTAATTTTTAAAATAAAACTGATTTAAACAAGTGTAGCCCGCTGAATTGCCATCTTTCAAATGGATATTAATAATCGATTTTTTGAAGCAACATATCGATGCATATTTGCGCTCGGTGAAAATTAACTGGTGCACGCCGCCATCGCCGTTTTTGCTGCCCATAATAATAAAAATTAAATGTTAGTGCTTAAATTGGGGGCCCTGGGCAAGGGCCCCGTGTGCCCTTGAGTAAATCAGGCTCTGGTGACCCGACACATTCTTGATTTGCTTTTATATGAATGTTCTGATGTTTCCTTATGCAACGAACCAACAGTAATCAGTAAGGTCTAAGCGCTGGCTCATGATCATTCGTCCGAGAAGGGTCTGGGTTCGAATCCCGTGAGGCATGAATGTTGTGTTTGTCTTACGGCACTGGCTCTCTCGCTTCCCTGGAACCAGTGACCCTAAATTAGGGACGGGTGACTGCTTATAACCCATTGAGTTGCTCCGTGTGATCGTTAAACCCCCAATAAAAAAATAAAAAAACAGCTCAAAAGTTATCTTCATCCCCACATTTATTTTATGCTTTTTTATACACATTTGCGTTGATGCATTGCTGATTAAAATCAAAACTATCCATCTGGCTTTCTTTTTTGTTTCGTTTCAGGGTCAAACGACCACGGGGAACAACTCTAAGGGCTATTACCAGACGTCCGGCTGTAATATGCTCTAGTAAAGGAGCAGAGCCAGCGCTATCGGACAATTATATGCCTCGGCTGGGGCTAGGGCCCATCTAGGAAGAATGGCCAGAAAGCTGCGCCTCAGACTACTAGGTCATGGGAGTAAAAATTCGTCTGATCAAAGAGATTTAAAAAAATGGTATCTCGCATAACAAGTACTGTATGACTTAAACTGAGAAAGACAGAAATCCTGTATGAGATATTATTGTCACTTGTGCTTATTTTTCATTATAAATTAATAACAAAATTTGAACTGGAAGCATGTATTTTTATCTGGAAAGATTTCAGCGCAAATCCTTTGCCTGCATATCTGACAGTTTACGTACCAACAGACAAACTGGCAGATGGCATATTGAAAATTTCAGTAGATGGGAAAATAAATTTCTCCCTTACTATATTTTAAATATTTTTAGATTTGCTACCATTAAGCTTAAAACAGTTATTCACGTTCTCAGTATTCAACGAGGTATTTTGATCGAGATAAATATTTACATCATTTTTGAGCATCTGCGGGCGAGAGAGTATTTTCAGGAAAGCTTCGGATAAACATAATATCCCTTTAGGGCGCTTTATCGGAAATAGGTTCCACGTGTAGATTACTTATTTACGCTTATCTGACTCAACAGAAAAATGAGTATAGTCTTAAGTCAACTTACGCTGGCATTACCGGAAGCCGGTGCACTTGAAGATGAACACCTGGAAAATTTCCCATACACTTGCCATCTGTCGGGACAAGTATAAATGAAAATCGCTCATCGCAGATACTTCACATTGTTTGTCATTGACCAACAACGCTCTCTCTCTCTCACAATGAAGACTTTCGCTTTTGTTTTGGCAGTCACCATGGCACTCGCTTTCTGCGAAGCTGGTAAGTACAGTGATATGTTCTCACGTCCTTTCTTTTGGTTGTACACACACAAATTAAATGCTACTACTTTTTTTTTTTTTTTTTTTTTCAATTTTCTGTATATTACTGCACACTGTCAATCTTTTTTAATTGGGCAACTACCTCTCTTCCGCGGGGGAAGAAGGCACAGTTGCTCTCGCAAATGAGTACATTTGCGTGCAGGGGGCGAAACATCAAATGACCCCCTTATTTTTCTTCTTCTTCTTCTTTTTTTTTTTTTTTTTTGTTATGTCCGTAATCGAAAATTGGATAAATATTTGGAATTTTTCTTCCGCTGGGAAAGAGGGACCAGTTCCATTTATTTGCCCCCAGTTGCCCTCGTACTAATTTGCGTGGAGGGTCAAAACATCCTATCCCCCTAATTTTTCTTCGTTTTTTTATGTCCGTAATCGGAAATTGAATAAATGTTTTTAATTTTCTTCCCTTGCAGGAAGAGGGTAAAGATGAGCTCGGGCCCGGGCTCGTCTACGGAAACCGGCCTCGGGCGGGCTCAGGATTAATTGAGAGCCGAAAAACCCGGGCCCATGTTTGGCATTACACATGTTGAATTTCATTACTGAATTCTTTAAAAATATCCAGTTTCATTTATATATATTAAGATAATACAACGTCGTTTGTCACAATTATTTACTTTTTCAAGCCGACCATGGTTTCGCTGGGTATTGACCTAGCTTCATCAGGACGAATGGCATGTAAATATTCAAATTGTATATGACATCATAAATGATGTTTTACAGTCACGCGTTTTGGTTAGATGCTTCCACGCGCTTGATAGAAATGGGGTGGCTGCCATGTTATTGACAAGTTGTGAAGACTTCTGATATATATGGAAAGCTTCCAAAACATCAAGTTTGGTGGTTGAATCTGGCTTGTCAATTCGTCTTGCTTCTTCAAAGAGAAATTTGTGGTATTTTTCGTAACAGTGTTTAGCCATTGATGACTTCTTTAGGTCACAATTCCGAAAGTAGGTTTTTTGCGCCTTCAATCGAAAACGCAAGGCTCTCCGGGTCTGTCCTGTACACGAAGCGCCACATTCACATGGAATTTGATAAATTCCCCGCAAGTTTTTGCCTTTAACATAGTCCTTGGATCTCAAAAATCTCATTTTGTTTATGTGTTTAAAAATCACCTTAAAATTAAAGGTTTTGAGAATTTTTGAAATTTTGAAGGCAATGTCACGGGAAAGTGGAATAATGGCAAAATTTTCTCGCAATGGGCGCATCACAGGAGTTAATGTAGAGATAGGCTTCGGTTTACGGAATTTTGTTCGAGCCTTGTCTATAATGGAAGGGTTGTATCCTCGCTGTACTGCAACACGTTTAAGGAAATAAAGTTATTTTTCCAAACTGTCTTTATCTGAACATATATGTATCGCACGATAGACACAACTGTAAAAGGCGCTGAGTTTTTGTTGATAAGGGTGATTGGACTTGGTATGTGGAGGTGAAAAAATAGCAAATGGCTTCCGATAAATTGTGGTTGCGAGAGATCCATTTAAGCGAGTTACCAGGACTTCAAGGAATGGTAGGCATCCGTTATTTTCAGTTTCATAGCTGAATTGAATGTGAGGATCAATGGAATTTATAAGATTTTTTCACCTCCATATGCCAAGTCCAATCACCCTTATCAATAAAAACTCAGCGCCTTTTACAGTTGTGTATATCGCGCGATACATATATATTCAGATAAAGGCAGTTTGGGAAAATAACTTTATTTCCTTAAACGTGTTGCAGTACAGCAAGGATACAACCCTTCCATTATAGATAAAGCTCTAACAAAATTCCGAAAACCGAAGCCTATCCCCACATTAATTCCGGTGATGCGCCAATTGCGAGAGAATTTTGCCATTATTCCATTTCCCCGTGACATTGCCTTTAATTTTAAGGTGATTTTTAAAGCCATAAACAAAATGAGATTTTTAGGATCAAAGGACTATGTTGAAGACAAAAACTCGTGGGGAATTTATCAAATTCCATGTGAATGTGGCGCTTCGTATATAGGACAAACCCGTAGAGCCTTGCGTTTTCGATTGAAGGAGCACAAGACCTACATTCGTAACTGTGACCTAAAGAAGTCATCGATGGCTAAACACTGTTACGAAAAATACCATAAATTTCTCTTTGAGGAAGCAAGACGAATTGACAAGCCAGATTCAACCACCAAGCTTAATATTTTGGATGCTTTCCATATATATCAGAAGTTTTCACCACTTGTCAATGACATGGCATCCACCCCATTTCTATCAAGCGCGTGGAAGCATCTGACCAAAACACGTGACTGTAAAACATCATTTATGATGTCATATACAATTTGGATATTTACGTGCCATTCGTCCTGATTAAGCTAGGTCAATATCCAGCGAAACCATGGTCGGCTTGAAAAAATAAATAATTGTGACAAACGACGTTGTATTATCTTAATATATATATAAGTGTCACAAGACTGTAATCTTCGAGATTTTTTTTTTTAATTGGAGGTTTAACGACCACCGTGAGCAACTCAATGGGCTATAAGCAGTCGCCCGTCCCTAATTTAGGGTCACTGGTTCCAGTGAAGGGAGAGAACCAGTGCCGTAAGACAAACACAACATCCATGCCTTACCGGGATTCGAACCCGGGCCCCTTTTGGACGAATGATCAGAGGCCATCGCTTAGACCACTGCGCCCCCGGAGCGGCAGTCTTTGGGATCAAGAATCCAGTTTCATCGTTCATAAGTTACCTTAACGTAAAACTGTAATTAAGAAATAATTTCCTGGATGTTATTGTTATAACTGGTTACCAAAAATTAAAGAATTTCTAGTGTTAAATACACGGGTGGTGCCACTTCTTGATCAGCAGCTTGATTTCTTCAGCAATGATTTTTTTTCATTTTTCAGATTTTTTTTCGGAAAAAAATCAGCAGGTTTGTTTAAAAGATGAGTTTGAAATTCATAATCGTGATCCAGATGAAATTCGTAAGTATGTGGAATTACGCATGGGAGAAGCACACTTTGAAGCTGTGGATTTGCTAACGTGGTGGAAGAATTCTCAATTTCCTAAGCAAGCTGTCATTGCGAGACGTGTACTTTATATACCAGCCAGTAGGTCTGCAAGC
This sequence comes from Macrothele yani, assembly GCA_039090855.1. NCBI lineage: Eukaryota > Metazoa > Arthropoda > Arachnida > Araneae > Macrothelidae > Macrothele > Macrothele yani. Next base: position 112,064,419 of record CM077011.1, read on the forward strand.
GAGAGAGTGTGTAGTGCAGTAGGTCAAGTTTTAGAATAAAGAAGATCAAGGTTAAGCACTGAAGCATTAGATGCGATTCTTCTTTGAGGAGTTTCGAGAGGCTTAACGGTAAGCAATTTTCATGATGAATTTGCTGGAAACAGCACACACATAGAATAATATCGTGGTCATTACACTATTAAGTGCAAAGCTTTGTTAATGTTTCAAAATTCAGAATAATCTGGCCTGGAATGCTGATGTTTTTTTTTTTTTTTTTTTTTTCTTTTGGAAATTTTCTGACATGCTTTTTTGTACTCTACTACATCACTGTAAACTATCTTTACCAGTTAGAATAAATGTAAATTATATTGCAAAGTTTAGCATTCTAGAGTCAAAATTTAAAACACGTGCGACTGTATGTAAAGAGTTGTATGTTTTGTAATGCAATTTATTTAAAATAAAAGTAAATTTAGAAATCCAAAAGAAATAACGAATGGAATATTTTGCGTTTCTAAAAGATTTTCTTATATTCAGCTTTTGGCAAAATCACTGATTCCCCTGGCATAGTTGAACGGCATATGCATCGATTATTTATTTATTTTCTAGTCCACATTTTTGAATATTTGCTTTTATGCAAGAGTGTTTCGAAGAACATATTAATATTATAAAGTGGATTAACTGAAGTAAACTTTTTAAACTAATGATTTTTAAACTAATCCTTGATTGGGTCATATAGCTTTGGCTTGTGCATAATGCAAGCCCTGCTAAGAATTTTTCTGAGAACCCGGGCTTAGCAAACACATGTAATCAAAGAAAGCGGGCTGGGCCCAGGCTGCAGGCCTTTGGACCTGGGCGGGCCCGGGCTCCTAAAATTGAGCCCGAACTCACCTCTTGAAGAGGACCCAGCCGTCCTCGTACTCATTTACGTGCAGGGGGTAAAACATCATACTTGCCCCCTCCCCTCCTCACTTTTCTTCTTTGTTTCTTATGTCCGTAATCTGAAATTAGATAAATATTTGGAATTTTCGTTTTTATTTTTTCTATTTGAAATTCCTTTTGATGAAACTGTATATTATTTTCTATTTTAATTATTAACCCTTTAGAACAATGAATTTTTAATGACTTTCCTGAGAAGCAAGTTAAACTATCTTCGCTGTGTCCAGTACGATAAAAAAAATTAGCAAGTAATTACAAAATACTTATCCTGAAATACCTGAAAGTATTGCGTTTTTATAAGAAGGACAGAAACGGTTTCTATTTTGTCTAAATATAATAAAATAAGTTTCCTTTAAAAAGGAAAAACGATAGAATATTGAAAGAGGGAGGGGGTGGGGGTGGAGAAAGGAAGTTTGCGTTGTTTCCTGTATAACGTCAAGGCTTCAGTTCATGCGGAGTTCATACTAATGAGGAGGCATCCAAATCAACATCTTTATGAGTAAAATGTTTATATCGGCCCAGAATACAGGTTTAAATTCCCTGATATTTTTTAGATATAACCGTTTCATCCGTAGCATTTTCGAATGACGGCACTACGTCTTATTTTACAACAGTACAATAAGTTTTATGTTCTGACCAAAAAATACAAATCAAATCCGAGTTTCAGAAGAATAGATATCGAAGAAAACGCAATTTAATTTTGCGTCACCTAGCGGAAAATCTATACTTAACTTGAAAAAGTAACTATGTCTAAAATACTTTTCAACATAAATGAAATCGAAAGATAAAAGAATTTTTAATCGAATGTTTGCAAGCAAATATATGGAATAAAATGCATTTTGAATTCGACATCAACCGAATTTACACCTTCCAGCAGCGAAATTGTACATCGTAAAAAGAAACGAAATAAAGTACAATCATTCGCATATTTCAAGCTTCCCAATGCAAAAAGAATTTTTCAAATTGGACTAATAGTTGTAGAGATATGGTGTCTATAGACGGACGGACGGATAAATCAATAACATAAGCACGATTTTTTTACAAAAGACGTGCTAAAAAGAGCACGCTATCATTCCAGTTTTCTCCTGACGCACAACTTCTACTCTAGAGGATGCAAATGCAGATGATATCAAATTCCAATAACATTTTATTCCATATATTTGCTTCTAAATATCCCATGAAAATATTTTTTATTTTTCAATGACATTTATATCGAAGACTGTTTTGAGTACAATCTCTTTTTCAAGTAATGCAGAGACTTTCCGCTAGGAAGCATAAAGGTTAATTTCATCCCCCCCCGATATTTATGCTTCTAAAAGCTCTTTTCGAAAAATTCATTCTGCGTCGGGGACAGAGCTCTTTGTGCGAAGTGTTTTTGCATATATTTTCTAATTTTTTGAAAAAAAAATGGTTTGGGTACTAGAAAGCGTAAGTGTTTATTTCTGCTTCTGATGTATTTGCAGCAAAATCTGTGCTTCTGAAAACCTCGATTGAAAAAAAATTATTTCGTGGACCTCTACCGCTAACATCGGAAAACCTTTTGAGAATACCTCCGCTTAAAATATGGCATAGTTTTTCTGCCAGGGGGTGTACATGTGCATCTTATTCTTGCTGATATCTCTTCTTGTAAGAGTCTATTTGAAAAATTCTTTCCTCGTTTTTCATGTATAATTTCAAATTTTTCTTAACGCACAAGTATGCCAACAAGAAAGCATAAGTTCACGTTTCCGTTTACAGCAATATCTGCGGCACTAAAAGCCCATTTGAAAAAATTATTTTTTTTTCAGATACTACTAACTATGAAAACACTTTGTGTATATTTTCTTCCCGAAATAGTGCACAATTTCGTCGCTAGGGGCGCAAATGTTTAATCTGGTTTTCTCAGTATCTCTGTTTCTAAATGTGCGATATAAAATATTCTTTTAATACCGAATATCATTTACCTTCTGAAACACTTTATGTTTGCATTTGAGGCGTTTTTAGTTCACAGTTCTGTTGCTAGGAAAAGTTTTTTGTACTTCTATTTGCAGCTGTATCTCAGCTTCTAAAAAACCCAACGGGGTTTGTTTTTTTCACTGAATTCCATTCGCTACGATGAAGATGGGGAGCATTATCCTCTTTAAATAATGCACAGAATTCCCGCTAGGGGCCGTAACGGTCAAAACTTTTTTGTCGCTATCTCTTCTTCCGGGAGATGGGTTTGAAGAGTACATTTTCCTTAGCCATGAAGAATACTTTTCGCCTATTTTAAAATTTTCGATTATGCAACATTCTTCCTCTAGAAGGCGTAGAGTTATATCAGATTTCCTTTCATATTTCTTTTTTTAACTGTTCGATTTGAAAATCACTTTGCCTTTGATACCTTCTTTGTGCTATGGGAAACTTTTAGTGCGCTATCTGTTAATTTTCATAACATACATTTTAGCCGCTGGTTGAAGTAAGTAGCTGTTTCTATTTCTGGACGTTTTAGCGATTGCGGAAATCCGTTGATTTTCTTTCTAACTGGTTTAATTGACTTTGAATAACTCTGAAAAAATATTTCGCGCTGGAAAGGATTAGAAAAAAGTGGTCATTACAAGTGAAAATTCGGTGTCATCTTTCTTGTTATTATTTTTAATAAGCATTCTGCTTTACTTAACAAGCGGCTTGTATATTAATTGTATTTAAATTTGTTTAACATAACCGAACTATCCAAATTAATTGGTTTCAATTAGAAATGTTTTTAAAGAATAAATTCCGAAAACAACAGGAATTTTAAATACATCTGTTTAGTTTAGAAATGTGTTGTTGTTAGTATGATCTAAACAAAGCTTTCAGCTTATGATATCAAGCATTTATGTTTGCTTTTATTTGCTAAGGCTCCGATAGGATTAGGGTGCCCCCCCCAAAAAAAAAACACACACACACACACACACATTCCTTTTGCAGTCCATGGGTTCGTTCATGGGAAATACAATTAAACAGGTGTTGTTTTATGGTTTTTTAAAAGTAATCACCAGGAGAAAGAAAAGCAAAATTCTTCTGCACAGAAGATTGGGCCGAATTTTCAAATATCTAGATTTTTTTTTCTACCATCTAGCAATGGGGAAAAATTCTCCTATTTGTGTTATTTGCAAAAGTTATTTTAAATTCATGGGGAAGTTAAGTGCAAGAGTTAAGTGCAGTTATTTTAAATTCATGGGGAAGTTAAATTCATGGGGAAGTTAAGTACAGGGTAAACAATTTATTTTTAGCGATATGAGCAGAAGCCTCCGCCGAGGTTGCGGACCGGTTCTTCGGCTGCAAAAGCTACCTCCTTTAATCTGGCCCTGCCGCAGACGTACGAATGCGATGTACTTTTCCAAAGAAAAACAAAAACTGAGTTTTTTATCAAAATGCTTAAATTAGCTGTTCCGGTAAGGAATTTATTTCCGAATAAATCACTCGTTTTATGTACGTTTATCCATCCTGCTTAGCCTTATTCTGGGTAAATTTTTCCGTGCAAGCAAAAATTAAATTGCATAAGGAGCAGTGGCGTATTCAGAAATTTCTTAAGCGGGAGGGGTGGTTTCCATGGGTTTGGTTCATTGGTGAAAGCCTGGTATATACATATATATCGCTTTAAATTCGTGCTGAATCTCCTCCTCAAGGAGGGGAGGGGGGGGGGATCAAACCCCGAACCCCTCCTTGGCTACGCCACTGCTAAGGAGTATACATTCGCAAAGCGGTTCAAAAACAAACAAACCTGCAACACTTAATAAAGCACTGTAAACTAAGTGTTACAACATAACAAATGAACACGTACAGCGCAGTTTCAAAGTTTTGGCAACAAATTGAAAATTTTTTAATACCGCATACATATCAGCTACCGTCATTAATCCAGCATGAATTTATGTATTTTTTGCCCGTCTTTTGTAAAAAAAGATCGTGCTTCTGTTATCGGTTTGTCCGTCCGTCTGTACCCACGATATCTCTGCAACTATTTGTCCGATTTGAAAAATTCATTTTGCATTGGGAAGCTTGAAATATGTAAATGATGATCCTTTATTTTATTTTTTTACGATGTACAATTTCGCCGGTAGAGGGCGTAAATGCAGATGATGTCGAATTCAAAAATACGTTTTATTCCACATATTTGCTTCCAAACATCCGATTGAAATAAAAAAATTATCATTCGATTCCATTTATGTCGAAAAGTATTTTAGATATAGTTACTTTTTCAAATTATGTATAGATTTTCCGCTAGGGGGCGTAAAAGTACATTACATTTTCCCCGATAACTCTTCTTCTAAAACTCCGATTTTAAAATTTTTTTCTTCAGCGTATACATCTCTTGAAGGAAAATCTTTTGCATATAATTTCAAATTTTTGGTAAAGAATACTTTGGCCACCAGGGGGCGTAAGTGTTAATTTTTGCTTCTGATGTATTTGCCATAAAATCGGAGCTTCTAAAATATCGATTGAAAAAATTCTTTCGTGGGCTGATGCCACTCACATCGATAAACCTTTTCGGAATATTTTCTTCTTAAAATAGTCCACAGTTTCTCCGCCAGGGGGCGTAGATGTATATCTTTTTTTTTTTTTGACAATATCTCTACTTCTAGGAAAAATTCCTTCTTTGTTGGATATTGTTGGATTGTGCTTTCCGTGTGACGTGTTTTTGATATAATTTCAAAATTTTCAAGTAGTTCATAGACTTTCCGCTAGGGGGCGTAGCGGTAAATGGCGTTTCCCTCTATATCTCTGCTTCTAAATCTCCGATTTGAAAAATTCTTTCTGCACCGGATACAGTTCCTGATGGGAAATCGTTTGCACGTAATTTCTAATTTTTGTAAAAAAATAGTTTGGCCACCTGGGGGCGTAAATCTTAATTTCCGCTTCTGTTGTATTTGCAGCAAAATATGAGCTTCTAAAATCTCGATTGAAAAAAAAGTCGTTTGCTGACCGATACTACTCATGTCGACAAACATTTTAGGAAAATTTTCTTCTTGAAAAAATGCATGGTTTCTACGCCAGGGGGCGTAGATGCATATCTTATTTTTGTCAATATATCTACTTCTAAGAATATGATTTGAAAAATTAATTCTTTGTTGGATAGTGTTTCCGATGCGAAATGTTTTTCCTATAAATTCAAAAATTTCAAGCAAATCACAGACTTTCCGCTAGGGGTCCAAAGGTAAATTCCGTTTCCTGCGTTATTTCTGCTCCTAAAGCTTTGATTTGAAATATTCTTCTTGTATCGCATACAAGACCTGATGGAAAATATTTTTCACATAATTTCTAATGTTTGGTAAAGAATGGTTTAGCCACCAGGGGTCATAAGTGTTAATTTCTGCTTCTGAAGTATTTGTTGCAAAATCTGGGCTCCTGAAACCTCGACTAATATTTTTTTTTCTTCGATCGATACCGCTCATATGGAAAAACCTTTTGCGAATAATTTCTTCCTAAAATAATGCATGGTTTTCCCACCAGGGGACGTAAAGTCACATCTTATTTTTGTCAATATCTCTATTTCTAAGAGTTCGTAAGCTCACGATTCCGTTTACAGCAATATCTGAGGGATTAAAAACCCAATTGAAAATCTTCTTTCTTTCGTCAGATCTATTGTTTTCCATACCGGTTCCATTGACTTTGAATAGCTTTGATAAATTTAATTTGCGTCTGAACGGATTCAAAAGTCGAGCTTATTACACCCGAAAATTCGATGTCATCTTTCTTGTTTATTTATGTATTTATTACTTATGTATGTACTTTCTCATGAGTTCATAGGTGTGATAATTAACACAGCAATCAGACATATTTTGAGAAAAATGTTTCTTCCACTCTGTATTTTAAGAAGAATATTTCGTATTTTGAGAAGAATATTTCTTCCATTCGGTATAGTTCATATGTGTGGCTGTTTTGTTCTTCGGCCTCGAGGTGTCAGCACATTAGTCGAGCAAGCAAAATGTCAGAATTTAGAGGGGCGGGGAAAGCACAGGACGTTTTGTGGTTTAGCGAAAAAAGTTCGGTGATTGAAATTCAGCTCAGATTTCGTACGAAGTCATCCACAAGGAAAACCTGTGCTAAAAATAATCTGTCAAAGAATATTGTTTGTGTTCACTGCAAAAAAAGTTGCATGAATTCACGGAAAATTCCTGAAAATAGTACGAAGAAAAGTTGCGGGTTGGCCTCCGACTTTTACCAATATTTCCGTTTTGAAAAGTTCTGTTTCCAACATCAGTGTTTTTCACAGATTTTTCCGTTGCCATTAATACCGTTTTTATTTGAGAAAAGTCAGTTTCGAGACTTTTTACGTTTTTAACGCAAAATTTATGCATGCAAAACTGTCCACCATAACCCAGGCCGGCAGAGTAATTTGCGGGGCCCAGTGCAACACGAAAATGCGGGGCCTTTTTGTCAGCGAGTTCTACATCTACTAAATGGACTTGGATTTGGAACGTTTTTGAAAGAAAGGCGGGGTCAGGTAGAGAAAGCACATTCTTTCATTTTCTCATGAAGCTTAATAAAGCATGTTGGTACTAAGAAATATTATTATTTATTCATGAGTTATATAATAAGCTGTTATTATTACTCATTAAAAAATAAAAAGAGGCATTTTAAATTACGCTATATTAATTTACATTGTCAGATTAAATTGAAGTTGATTGAATTGAAACGACAAAATTAATTCCTGGACCTCGTCGAAATGCGTGCTGATGGCAAAAATTAATGTAATTTATCCAAAATTAAAAAAAAAAAAATAGCTATGGTTTAAACAAATAAGATACGATCATAAGAAATGTCATTTTCAATGATTCATGGTTGAAATATTGAGGCCGCCCATGTGGCGCATTGGTCTAAGCGATGGCCTCTGATCATTCGTCCGAAAGGGGTCCGGGTTCGAATCCCGGCGAGGCATGGATGTTGTTTTTGTCTAACGAAACTGGCTCTCTCCCTTCTCTGGAACCAGTGACTCTAAATTAGGGACGGGCGACTGCTTATAGCCCATTGAGTTGCTCATGGTGGTCGTTAAACCTCCAATCAAAGAAAAAAATATATTGAGATTCTAAAGACCGTCCGTACAATACTAAATGAGTAATGCAAATTTCAGAAAACTCTTACCTTATCACTCTTATCACTGAGCTTTCAGCATTGTAGCTCGAATGAGGTAAGTGCGGTAGCAGTCTAGTGAAGTGTTTCCCAAACACCACCGGTCCGTCACGAGGTCTCTGCCGGTCCGCGGAAACGAAGGAAAACTTGAGAAATGGTAGAGATTTCCGAATTTGACCAGTAAAAGCAGGTCTGCACAAACATCCTTGTACATAAGTGCTGGTTCATGCCGGTTGGTCCGCGTAGCAATTTGTGAAATTTTACTGGTCCGAGGCTTGCTTCTAAGAGTCTCTGGGAACCAGTGGCAGTGGTCTAGTGTCCTGATAATCCCGAAGCGGCGTTTTGTTGCAATTTATCGATTCGCTGTCACTCGTCATCGTCAGGTGCAATCGATATGTCAGTTATAGTGATATAATTAAAATTTCAGCCAGTTTCATAAAAAAATTCCCAAAGATACGTTTTCAATTTTATTATTGATAAAGATTCGCCTCCCACGCACGCGAAAAACTAAACTGAGCGCGTGCGATTGCGGCAGAATGCAGACGTAGTTGTAACGTTGCTGTGACGTTGGCGTTCCAGAGAGATCTGGGTGATTATATATCATCATCATCAACCATTATCAATCCACTGCTGGATGAATGTCTCCACAAATTTCTTCCACAATTGTCTGTCTTGGGCCTGTCTCCTCTATGTCACTCCAGCATACTTTCGAATTTCATCCATCCATCTCCCATGGGGTCTTCTTCTGGATCTTTTCCTGTCCCTCGGAATCCAGTCTAAAATTTCGGTTGTCCATCGGGGGTCCGTTCTTTTGGCAACATGTCCAGCCGATTGCCATTTCAGTGATTTCACTCTGATCATGATGTCGTCCACTCCTGTCATTTCCCTTATATACAAGTTCCTCTTCTTATCTTTCCTGGTTACAACAAGCATGCATCTCTCCATGCTGCTTTCAGTTGGCTGCAGTCTTTGTATGTCTTTTTTATTTAAGGTCCATGTCTCTGCTCCATACGTAAGCATTGGCAGGATGCATTGATTAAACACTTTTCTTTTGAGACATAATAGCACACTGCTCTTAAAAATTGTACTGTTTCTTCCAAAAGCTCTCCATGCAAGTTTTATACGCCGATTAATTTCTTCATCAATGTGACCCTCACTTGATATCCACTGCCCAAGATAAAAGTAGGTATCAGTTGCTTCAAGCTTTTCTCCATCAATTAATAACTTGCTTTCTTGCAAAAGCATTATACATCACTTTTGTCTTCTGAAAGTTAATTTTTAATCCCACTTCTTTACTCTTGTCAGCAAATTTCTGGATCATACTCTGCATCTCTGAAGGGGTAGTTGCAAAGATGACTCCGTTATCAGCAAAACGAAGGTGGGTTAAGTAATATCCATTAATCTTTATCCCTTTATTTTCCCAGTTCAATGTTAAAGAGCTGGGCCGATATGGTGTCAATGATTGATCACTCCCTTTCCCGTTTTTCCAGTTTTTATTTGTGCTGTATCCTCAAATATCCGAACCTTTGCATTTGCATTTTCAGAGATGTTATTAATAATGCTAATGTATGCATCTTTAATACCGCAGGATTTCAAAGCCATTGTTACTGCTGATGGTTTCACCGAATCGAAGGCCTTTTCATAGTCAAGAAAAGCCATGCATAATGGGAGTTCATATTATCTTGTTCTTTCAATTAGTTGTCTCAGTACATGGATATGATATATAGTGCTGTAGCCCCTCCTGAATCCAGCTTGTTCTCTTGGTTGGGCCATGTCTAGTGTTACCTTCAAGCGAGGTGAAAGAACCTTAGTGAAGATTTTATAAACCACTGATATGAGGCTGATGGGCCTGTGGTTCCGGAGATACTCAGCGTCACCTTTTCCTATGGAGCATTGTTCCAATCCTCAGGAATCTTCCCTTCATTAAGACATCTGGTGAAAACTTGGGCGAGTGTAGTTTCAATTTCTCCACTTGCTTCTTGTATAATGTCCACGGTAACTCCATCTTTTCCTGGAGCTCTTCCCTGTTATAATGAATTAGCTTTGTTTATCTCTTTCCGCTAAGCTAATTCATATGAATGAATAATGCTCTACCTACCAGCTAGCTAATGATATACTTATTCTAAGCTTCAAAACAGTGAACTCAAAATAGTTGTTGTTAGTTAATTAGGAACGTAAACAAAGTCTTAACGTTGGTTATTTATGATAAGAAACTAATTTTAAACCTAACAGCCAGACAGAGGTCTGACAAAAACTATGAATTGAGAAAAACTAACTTACACAAACTTCTTTATTATAAGACTCTTGGTCATCTAAGGCACACACACAACTTGTTTTACACTAATGAAGAATCTCTCCTCATAACAACACAATCTCTCCTCGTATTATAAACGCTCTCCGTAAACAACAACGCTCTCTCATAACAACAACAAAAGCTCTCCCTAAGTCTCGATGAACGCGCCTATATACTAGCTACCACCACGTCATGACTTACACTCATTGCCAGATCTCATTCATCGGGTGAAATAATATTTCGTTCAGTAAGAAGATAATTTACATAGTAAAATAAAATAACCAGAGATAGTAAAATCAAAAGGAAAGTGAATATAGAGTATACGTTACATCATCTCCCCCTTAATTTTTCTTTTTTTTTTTTCTTTTTTTTTGTTTCCGAAAAACCTATCAATTTTGGAGTGGAAGTCTTACATTTCGTTGAATGACGTTTCCCGACCTCTTTTTTGTTTTGTGGTTTGGTGGTAGCCGTATTTACATTCTCAAACTTGGCATGACAAATTGAAATCTGTATTCGTTTGTGTATTGGTGAACAAAACAAACCTGCATCGGCATACCTTCCTTTTATTCTGCCTAGCAGGAATCACTTTTTTAATTTCAAATGACGTTCTCATTATTCGGTGAATACATACCAACTGTATCAGCAGCGAAGATTGCCTGGAGCTGCCTAACAGTAACAATTTTATTATTTTAATTTCAAATTACGTTCGCATTATTCGTTGAATACATACCAACTGTATCAGCAGCGAAATTTACCTGGAGCTGCCTAACAGTAACAATTTTAGTATTTTACCCCTAAGCACATAGATATATAAAAAAAGTGGATTAGTAGATGGACATAGAAGAAATATAAAAAAAAAAACACATATATACACAAAAAAAGAATGCATAGGCCCACACGAAAAAAAGAAATTCTGACACGCCAACTGGTCGTGCAGGAAAAACAACAAACAGAGAAAAGAACCTGTCCACGAGAACTTACTTATCTCGAGGACGCATAAAAAACTCTAGTGCGATAACATTTTCCAGGCCTAATCGGACTGGTACAATCAGGTGGCTTGGATCTCTTCAGGGACTTTAATGGATCTGGAACATCGGTCTGCTGGCGGTCAGGAAATCCCGGCGGCTGACGGGAACGGTCAGGAATGGCGGAAATCCTTCGGTCCGAAACGGCTGAAGTCTGTGGGTCCAGAAATCCCTGCGGCTGAGAAGAACGGTCAAGAACGGCTGAAGTCCGGCGGTCCGGAAATCCTTGCGGCTGATAGGAACGGTCAGGAACGTCAGAAGTCCGGCGGTCCGGAAATCCTTGCGGCTGATAGGAACGGTCAGGAACGTCAGAAGTCCGGCGGTCCGGAAATCCTTGCGGCTGATAGGAACGGTCAGGAACGTCAGAAGTCCGGCGGTCCGGAAATCCTTGCGGCTGATAGGAACGGGCTCCCCCAGGCTTTTGATATGAAGTCCCTTTGTGCTGGGGCCCGTTGTGTCCTTCCAGTATTCTCTTGGACGGACGTGGCTCCGGCCACATCGTTTGCTTTCTCTTACGCCCACGTGGCATGAGAGTAGCAGCAGGCATCGGCCCTGTTTGCCCTGAACGTAGGTTCCAGGGGAGAAACCCGGGCGGATGCAAAGATTTCTGCCGTCGTCGCTGTTGCGGCGAAGCAGATTGGGGAGACAAGTCACGTTTGCGCCCAGCCTTTGGTGGTTCTGGACGGTTTGTAACATGAAATTTAGTGTTCATAACTGATAAGTCGGAAATGTCCGAAGCCTCTGAGTCGCTGCTGTAATTCAGTGGTCGTGCAGGGCGATGTTTAGATTTGCCTATAGGAATACTTTCTGACGAGGTATTCAAAGAAGAAGTAGCCCGCTTTGGTGCAGAGTGATCCGGAAACGGCGCAGCAATAGTCTTGGCAAATGGTTGGAGGGAAAGGAACGGTACTAGTATTCAAAGAACTCGATTCGAGCCTTGGTCTCATGGGAGAATCAGGTTGCGTGTTTGGAAACCCGTTTTGAGGAGGGGAGGGTGAAGGAAAAATCACTGGAGATTCTTCAAAAATGTTTGTTGGTTCGTCCAAGATTTCTGGCGGTTGATCGTGAGATAGAGACTCTTGAGTCTGTGGAACAGAAGGTTGAGTAGGGTTGATTATGAAATCGATATTCCGTTCATGATACTTGCGACACTGATCAACGTGTACGTATTGAAATTGGTTGTGAGGTTTTTCCAGAACAATATTATTTTCAAAGATATTTGCCACCCGATATGGACCTTCGTAGCTGGGTGCAAATTTCTTCACTAAAGTATGCGAAACAGAAGACTGGAAGTGCGTTTCCACGAGAGTGAGATCTCCAACGACAAGATCTGGTTCCCTACGCCTAGAATTATAATATCTTGCTTGAGCCGCTTGTGCTCCTAGCATTGCAAGACGAGCTTTTTCTGCCATGATGCGTACTGATTGCGGAGTTGGTCGCTGGTTTAGTTCGTCGATAATCCCCGTTAAATTTTCAAAAGGGGTTTTAATTTTGCGACCCAGAAAAAGTTCTGCAGGAGTAATTTTAGTAGACTCGTGGACAGACGAGCGGAGGGCGAACGCAAAAAGCTCCAAATGGTCATCCCATCTTTCATGATGATCCATTACAAAAGTCGCAATCATTTTCACTAGCGTGCGGTTAACGCGTTCCGCAGGATTACTCTGGGGATGATATGGGGAAATGAATTTATGTCTAATGTGTAGTCTCGCACACATTCTTTCAAAAATGTCAGAAATAAATTGAGGACCATTATCCGAAACTACTTTATTAGGTGCACCATATCTAGGGAATACTTCATTAACTAAGACATTACAAATAACTTCTGCCGTAGCGGCTTTAATGGGAAAAACTTCAACCCATTTAGAAAAATTATCAGTTAGTACTAAAACGTAACGAGCTTTATTTTTAACAGATAATGGATAAGGTCCCAATAAATCTATTGAAATAATATCAAATACATGAGAACTTGAACTAGATTTCAAGTGACCGGCCGGTCTTACATTACGGTAATTATTAATCTGACACAAGTGACATGATTGAACGTATGCGAGCACACTTTGGTACATGCCAGGCCAATAGGCAACATCCCGCAATTTACAACGGGTCTTGCGAATACCTAAATGGCCTGCAATAGGTTTGTCATGAAATTCATTTAAAAGAGCCATTCTAAGGGTTCGCGGAATACATGGGCGAAACTCTGCCCTAGTAGTCCGAGACTTTGTATAATAAAGAAGACCCTCTATTACTTCAAAATGCTGTGACCTGCCAGCCAGAGAAGGATCACTTTGTAGGGGCGAACCCGCGAGCAAAAAATTATAGATATCCCCAAAATCTGGATCATTTATTAATTCTGCCATTATCTGCTCTCTGGATGTTATATCAGCTATTAGAAGTAAAGGCTGACATCCAGGAGTAGTGTCTGTGGGGACCCCACTAATCGGAACGCGAGACAATGCGTCCGGTAATTGATTCTTATGACCTGGCTGATACGAAATTTTGATATTGCTCTCTTGTAACTTCAGAGCCCACTTCAAAAGTCTTTGAGATAGGCGCTTAGCAGAATTCAAATACTGAAGGGCAGAATGATCCGTAATTATGTTAACCGTCAATTCGTTAAGATAACATTGAAATTTATTCAGCGCATACACAACAGCAAGACATTCACGTTCCGTAGCTGAATAATTGCGTTCAGCTTTGGCTAAAGTACGAGACGCAAAAGCTATTGGATGCCCAGCTTGTGACAAAACGCAACCAAGACCAACTCCGGATGCATCAGTATAAATATCAAATTCCTTAGTATGATCCGGGAAAGCCAACACCGGAGGCTGAGTCAATGCAGACTTCAGTGTTTCGAATGCAGCGTTAGCCTCAGGTGTCCAAATAAACTTCTTGTATTTACGTTTTAAAGCATACAATGGCTCACAGATTGCAGCATAAGCGGGGACGAACTGCTGATACCATCCGGTCATTCCCAGAAAGCGGGATAGTTCTTTTGCTGTTTTAGGCCGAGGAAAGTCAACAATAGGCCTAATTTTTTCATTATCAGTAAATAAGCCGTGGGGAGTGATTTTCAACCCCAGATATACAATCTCGTCCCTCGCTATCTGGCATTTACTAGGTTTTAACGTCAAGCCAGCATTGTATATGAGTTGGAACACCTGTTTGAGCAGAGAAAGGTGCTCGTCAAAAGTCTCTGATGTGATAATAATATCATCTAAATAGACATGCACATGGGGACCCAGGACAGGTCTGAGAACCGTATCCATAAGCTTTTGGAAAGTAGCAGGTGCAGAAGCTAGTCCAAAAGGCATACGTAAATATTCATAGGCCCCAAAAGGAGTCACAAAGCCTGTTTTATCGACAGAGTCCGGATGTACTGCTACCTGCCAATATCCACTCGCCAAATCCAAGGTTGACATCCATTTGGTTGACGACAGGTCATTTAAAATATGTGACATGACAGGTAGTGGATAATTGATCGTTTTTGTGACTTGGTTGAGCTTGCGGAAATCTGTCACGAAACGAAATTCATCGGATTGTTTCTTTGGAACCAAAAAGGCAGGAGCAGCCCAGGCGCTTGTGGATTCCCTGATTATGCCCTGCTTAATCATTTCAGAAATTTGACGTTGCATTTCCTGTTTCTTATGTGGAGAACAAGGGTAAGGTTTCGTCGCAATTGGTTTCGAACCATCAGTGTCAATGATATGATAAACCACCTGTGTGAAACCAGGTTGATCCGAAAATAAACCAGGGCTTTCCTGTAAAAGGAGAGAAAGCTGGTCTCGTTGCCTCTCATTCAACTGGTTACTCAATAACAAGCTCGTTATATCTACAGGAACCGTAGGAATCATTTCGACAGGTTCCGGAAAGGAAATCACATGTTGTACAAAATTCAAAGTTATTTGAAACTTATGTATAAAGTCCATTCCCATTAGACATTTCACAGGTAGTTCGTCTATAAGCAGGAAAGAATGCGTAAAACGAGCTTTTCCCAGCCCTAAAGATAATGTGACAGTTCCTGCGATACTGAAGATTTCATTATTTGCACCTCGCAAATACTGCGTTGCAGGCTGAACGTGTATTGCAGGAAAAGTGTCAGTGCAAAACTTTGTATTTAGGGCTGATATTTCAGAACCAGTGTCGAACTTTGTCTCGACAATAATATCTTCAATTGTTAAGAATACATCAGGCAACTGAGGAGTTTGAACAGTCACTAATACTGTTTTAGGGTCAGAATGCTTGGTATCAGGAAGCAGGACAGACCCTTGGTCTACTTCCTTTGGAAGTTTAAAGGAATCCTGGTTGGGTTATCATGTGGTCTGAAACCTCGACCCTGCCGGGTATCGGGAAAATTTTCACGATGAGGAAAACTGTGTGAAACCTGCGTCGGGAACTCCGCGTGTCTGTTGACATTGTCATATCCTGTACGTCTGCCCTCAGCACGGGCAGAAAAATTATCATTGCCCTGAGCATGATAACGTTCGGAATGCTGCTGAGTGAAACGGGGTCGAGCATACTGTGCAGGTGTACGATATCCCGAAGCTTGTTCAGAAACTCGCTGTTGGTTTGCCACTCTTCTGTGTGGTGGAACGTATGAAGCTTGGGTGTGCACTTGTGTATGCTCGCGCTGAAAGTTATGTCTATTATGCCGCTGAGGGTTTTCGTAATAAGCCTCGCTGGGTGCCCGAGCATGGTGAGTTGAACCATGTTTGCCATGTCGCTCTTCATACGTTCGTATGAGGCGAAGGCATTCATGAATTGTGGCAGGGTGCCGAACCTCAAGGAAATCTTGCAAGAATGGGTCGAGCTGCTGCACGAGGGTATCCAACATGTCAACATGACTGGCATGTGGATCCCATAGGTTATATAAGCGTGTAGTTTCCAACGCAAATGCAGCAGGGCTATCATTGGGACCTTGCTGACGCGAAAAAAGCTGTTGAGCAAGGCTAGCGCGACTGAGGCCGAAAGGAAAGACCTCCAAAAATTCTGCACGGAAATTCTCATAATGAGAATCCGGGTTCGACACTCTCCACTGCCGATACCAGGTCTTAGCGGTATCCCTCAAGCAAGTGCCGGCGATTTGGACCTTGCAGTCTTCAGGAATATTATATAGATCAAAATGATCTTCCAGATCTTCGAGGAACTTTAAGGACCCCTCCAAACCATTGAAATGAATTGTTCCTGCATGCGGCACGAAATGGGCAAGCATTCTGCTTCGCTGAGAGGATTGAACTCCCTCAGGAACGACCTGCGACTCAGAGTAATAGGAAGCTGGTATATTACGAAATGGTGAAAAATGCCGGGGTGCGTGTAGATCATTCATATCAAAGTTAGAGATACAGGCTTCTTGCAAATTTTCATAAAAAACACCATTACCCTCGGAACTTGCCTTGGGGTAGAAAATTGAAGTTGTCTCAGGTAAGGAAGACATGGATAATAAACGTCAAGATCTCGTGTTCGAGAAAAGTTCGGGCGCCAATTATAATGAATTAGCTTTGTTTATCTCTTTCCGCTAAGCTAATTCATATGAATGAATAATGCTCTACCTACCAGCTAGCTAATGATATACTTATTCTAAGCTTCAAAACAGTGCACTTAAAATACACTGCCGGACAATTGCTAAGGACGGATGACAATAGTAACGATAGCAACCATAAAATGGAAGGCAGGAAAATGTGGAAATTAGCATAAGTGCGGGATACAGTTAGACGTGTTGTGCATATGCAAATTTTGGATTGCCGAACTTGTTCGTGACGTCATAGCGCTGATAAGAGATATAAAGGATTTGACGCGTATTGACCGTTGTTGTTCAAACGCAAAGTTGAAAGGAAAAGAATCAATTGACGAACTTGCAATTTTCAGTATGTCCTCCCGACACCATCTAGATGATTTTACACGTGGCCGTATTATTGGCAAGATTGAAGAAGGGCGAAAAATAACAGATGTTGCCAGGGAGTTTGACGTCAGCCACAGTGTTGTTTCAAGGCTTTGGAAATCATTTCAAACAAATGGAGAGTGTAGCAAACGTCACGGGGGAGGTCGTGTTCGCAGTACGACACCTGCAGAAGATCGGTACATAGTGCTATCAACAAAAAGACACCCGCGCAGCACAGCTAGTGAGGTAGCAAATCAGTTTATGGCTGCTACTGGCAAGCGGATCTCCCGAAAAACCGTCGCCAGACGTTTGCATGAAGGAGGACTATACGCCCCCCGTCCTGTTGTGTGCATCCCATTGTGCAGACGTCACCGTACCGCCCGTTTGCAATGGTGCCATCAACATCGCAATTGGACTGATAACGACTGGTTTGCTGTCCTCTTCTTAGATGAGAGTAGATACAGTCTATCGTCTGATTGTGGACGACAACTGATCTGGCGTGATAGTGGTACTGCATATTGTCCAGCAAACATACAGGAAAGGGACCGATATCCGACATGTAGTGTCATGGTATGGCTGGCCTTATGATCAATGGCCGTACGTCCCTCTATGTGCTTCCAGCTGGGACTATGACTGGCCAACGATACATTAATGATGTTCTGCTACCTCATGTTCGCATGTTCCGTGGTGCTGTCGGTGATATATTCATTTTCATGGACGACAACGCAACATGTCATCGAACAGTCGCTGCACAAGAGTGTCTTGAGAGCGAGGATATTCAACGCCTCGTATGGCCAGCACGTTCTCCAGATCTGAATCCCATTGAAAATGTGTGGGATGCTTTGGGGTGGAGTCTTGGAGGTCGCTAATGCCATCCAGTAAACAAAGACACCCTCATCCGTGCACTGACAGAGGAATGGGATAAATTACCCCAACAGCTGCTTGATAATGTTGTGCAAAGCATGACACGACGTGTGGAATCTTGCATCGCCCTCCATGGTGGCCATATCCCGTATTGACATCTTACGCCGGAACGCCTGCGGACGGTAACTGCATTTTTTTCACGTTTACGTATTCTGCACAAAATGGCCTGTTTTTCCCTTGAACACGTTCCAAAGCCTTCTGAATTTCAGAGCACAATAAACTGTCTTTCTTGTAATGTCCTGGCATTCTGACATTACTTTATTTCACTTGGCATCCAACCACACTTACTTTTTTATGCGCTATATAGCTGTTTATGATCCGTCCTTAACAATTGTCCAGCAGTGTAGTTGTTGTTAGTTAATTAGGAACGTAAACAAAGTCTTAACGCTGGTTATTTATGATAAGAAACTAATTGTAAACCTAACAGCCAGACAGAGGTCTGACAAAAACTATGAATTGAGAAAAACTAACTTACACAAACTTCTTTATTATAAGACTCTTGGTCATCTAAGGCACACACACAACTTGTTTTACACTAATGAAGAATCTCTCCTCATAACAACACAATCTCTCCTCGTATTATAAATGCTCTCCGTAAACAACAACGCTCTCTCATATCAACAACAAAAGCTCTCCCTATGTCTCGATGAACGCGCCTGTATACTAGCTACCACCACGTCATGACTTACACTCATTGCCAGATCTCATTCATCGGGTAAAATAATATTTCGTTCAGTAAGAAGATAATTTACATAGTAAAATAAAATAACCAGAGATAGTAAAATCAAAAGGAAAGTGAATATAGAGTATACGTTACACTGTTTCATGTTCTTAATTGCACATGTAATTTCTGCAAGGATGATTGGAGGGAATTTGGCACTGGTACCTGTCGTAATGTCTGGAATAGATATATCATCCCTTTCATATAGCTTTGAATAGAAATCTTTCACCCTTGTCAAAATTTCGCCTTTATTTCTTGTTACAATACCATCTTATCTTCTCAGAGCCTTAATCTGTTTTCTTCCCTTACTGAGATGTCCTTTTGCTTTCTTCAGGCTCTGGTTATTTTTAATTGCTTTCCTCACTAGTTCACAATTGAATTTTCTTATGCCTTAAGTGATACCTTTTTGCACTGTCTTGGATAGCTCTATGTATTCCACGTTCGAAGTTACGTTTTTATTTGTCCTCATCTCCCTTCTCTTTTGCATCAACATTTTCGTTTTTCCTGAAATTTTCTACATATGTAACTTGTTTTTAATACTACCTATTTTGCTGCTGTTTCCATAAGAGCCTTGGTGAGTTCTCTGTTAACTTCAGAAATACCCCCTTCTTCTGATGTTAGGCCTTCTAAAGCAGAGAATCTGTTCCTCAGTTCCAACTTGAAGGTATTATGGTGTTTTTTAAGGTTGGTTTGTCAATACATTTTGTTTGTCTTATGAGCTTGCCACGTTCGAGTTTAGTGTTGAGTAGCATCTTACATCTCACCAATCATATAAATATGTCATTAATACAAATTCTTTCTCGGTGAAACGGTGAGTCATCCCAATGGACCCAAGATATTTGAATTCTGTTCACCAAGGCAATAAAGTGTAATGACATAAAAATTTAAGAAATGCCATTTTTACATCGTTAAGTGCCATTTATTTTTAATAAAGAAAACAAACATACGAAAAATTCAAAAACATCATACAAAGGGCCCCGCGCCTAGAGCGGACGCGGGGCCTTGTGCGACTGCACAGGTTGCGCACCCATGAAGCCGGCCCTGATCATAACATATCTCATTCATTTTGATTTTGCTAGGTTAAAAATGAATAAAGTATTTTTACTCTCCCCCTGAATTAAAGCGATCTGCAAATTGTTCAAAGCTTCACACGAACTTGGTTTGGACAACCGCTTGGCCGCTCCTGTGGCGCAGTGGTCTACGCGGTAGCCTCTGATCATTCGTCCGAAAGGGGTTCGAATCCCGACGAGGCATTAATGTTGTGTTTTAGTGTTTATCTTACGGCACTGGCTCTCTCCCTTTCCTGGACACGGGCGTCTGCTTATAGCCCATAAGTTGCTCACGGTGGTCGTTAAACCTCCAATCAAAAAAAAAAAAAAAAAAAAAAAAAAAAACGCTTGAGGTGACTATATACGCTATGCCATTAAATTGAGGAAACAAAAACTTATTCACGGTAGTACGCAAGAGTAGGGGATCGGGGATTATCTAAACTTTTTTTAATGCATTTGAAATAGTTCAACTGAAGACTGATGTCGTAACTTACATTTACAGCACAGTAACGGAAAAATTGAATAACAAAAAGTGCAATATGGAATTCCGCGACAAATAACGATCATGTCGATTGAACATTAGAACTACGGCGTAATGGCTTTTTTCGCAGATGAGTCGCGTTTAACTCAGTAACAGCAGAAGTACAATACAATTACAATACAATTATTTATTGCACACATTTAAAACTTACAGTTATATGAAAATGCAATACACAACAGAACACATTGGTTGTGAGGCGATTCCCCCTATCAGATGTAAGAAAAAGAATAAAACATATGGCATATATGAAAGCAAGTAAGATGGTTATAACAGAAGCACCACTGTTAGCAGCATGCCTGGAACTACAATTTAATGATAGGGTTGAGATTCGTTATGGAGATCAGGGTGATTTACAATGTAATTTCGCAGAGTCAAGGAAAAGTTTTTGATATTTTCCAGGGATCTGATGCTCTCTGGGAGATTATTCCATAGAATAATGGCTTTATACAGTATGCTATTTAAACCATAATTAAATCTAACACACGGCTGACATAATTTGTTGTTAGCAACATATCTGGTGAAGATAGAATAATCCGGATATTTGATGTCAGATTGAAAAATAGGCAGTTTAAGATGCATTATTTTAAAAAACATGATACCTAGTTTCAAGGTAAAAATTTCATGAATTTTTAGAATATTTGTGGTTTTGAATAAGACATGTAATCTGTGTTCAGCATATAGCGAACAGATTTCTTCTGTATTTTGAGCAAGCATAACTTATTGTTTGCACTTATATTTGAATACCAAGATTCCAGACAATAGGAGAGATGGGTACAAATAAAAGCATAGTAAAATGTTTTTAGGACATTGATAGGGAAGAGATGTTTAATTTTACCAAGCAGGCCAACCTGTAAGGAAACGTTTTTTAAAACAAACTGAACATGCGTATTCCAGTTAAAGAATTCATCAAACCAAACACCAAGATACTGAACTTTGTCCACAATTTTAAGGGGGAGATCATTAATGCTGACTGGAAATTTATTTATGTCCTCTCTTTTATGAACGTTTCGGAAATATACGGCGTTGGTTTTTAGAATATTAAGTGATAATTTGTTAGAGCATAACCAATGAGATAAATTTGATAGATCATTATTAATCATTATCTGTAACTTATGCAAATCATGACATATTTGAAAAATGACAGTGTCATCAGTGTATAGCAAAGCATGAGTTGATTGCAGGCACAGAGGAAGGTCATTAATATATAACATGAACAGTAACGGTCCCAATACCGAACCTTGAGGCACTCCACATGAAATGTTAAGTAGATCGGAGTTTATTTTATTTGCAGTGACATACTGTTTGCGATGAGAGAGGTAGCTCATTAAAAGGGAAAGAATTTTGCAGTGCATTCGTTATCAGCGTATCTCCCAACATCACCGAACGAAGTACTTTTTTTACTGATATTACGACTGTGTAGGTTGATATTTCATCGGATGGACTGCGGACCTCAATGCTTACTTTTGCTAAACATCATACGAATGTCGCAAATATCAGCAAAGGGATTCCCCGATGCCAGAGCCGTACCCAGGGAGGGGGTTTGGGGGTTTAAACCCTCCTCAAAATGCCGTACTTAAATAAAGAGAGGGCAGATAGATCTATATACATGTGTAAGTAGTATAGTATGTAAATCAGTATTTGAAAAATGAGGAGTATTAAATAAAAGAGTTTCATGTGTAAGTAAAATGTGATAGAGAAAAAAATTAACATATGTCATGACGTACAGTGAAAATAATTTTTCAAATTCAGAAGCCCTCCCCGAAAATTCTTTCTGATTCCGGCCCTTCCCGATTCTGGTGAGAGGCTGTTCATCGGTGCAATTTCCTCAGATTTCATCCTGTAACAGGATGGAAGGCCAACGACGCGTATCTTTAAGAACAGGATATGTAATGAATGGAGTAGCTTACATTTTTCCTGGTCTCAACCCCATAGAACACCTGTGGAATTGTGACGTACTACAAAGGTGAGTCACATGTTAAGATGAAAAAGCTGCACGGTACATTCCGTCCCCGTGTAGCTTTGTTGGAAGAGCAACGTACTACGGAGTGAGAGGACGCGGACAAACTTGTGTTTTCACATTACCGCCCGAGCGTGAAAATGAATCTACTGGCCTTTGGGTTCTTCGAAAAATGTGCAGTGTTTGTTCCAAAGATCGTCTGGAATTAATGAAAAATTACTACTTCACTTCAAAAAAAAAAAAAAAAAAAAAAAAAAAAAAGTTGTGAGAGAGATTCTGTGACGTACTGCAGAGGTGAATCACGTGTCAAGATGACAAATCTGAAGCGGTACATTCCGTCCGTCTAGCTTAGTTGGGAGAGCAACTAACTCTAGAGTGAGGGGGGCGCGGACAACTTGTGTTTTCCCAGAATGCACTTTGGAAAAGAGGGTATTTCTGCCTTTCGAGCTCTATCCACGAACAGTTTGAGCTTTCACGACGTCTCCCATTCGTCACTGACAATTATTATCTTCCCAATCTCTGAATTATTTCATGAAGCGGTACACATTAACTCGCCCTTTTAATCATGAATTAGCCTGTATGCATAGTAGTTTTGATAATTAAATATCGTTGAACGAAATATTTCCAGTATAGGTGATCGCAACGAAATGCGATTAGACATTGTTTTTACGGGCACCTGTACTGTGATTAACACAGTCACTGTATTTATACGGATATTTCCCTGAAGTGGTAAAATGAATTTCATCCGTAATAATACACGAGAAACAGGACTTATTTCAATTAAATCCCATAGATGCCAAGACTGCTTTAATGCTTGCATAACCGCCGACTTCTGAAAATTTTGAGGGTGCTGAATTTCAAAAGGCAGGTACCGTTTCCAGTGTTGACATTTTAGATTTTTAAATGGACCTTGTTTTCAGTGTAAATGCAAACAAACCGATACATGATTTCATGATAAAGATATAAAAATGTTTTATAGCAACCAAATTCTTGAACCCCGTTTTAATTCTTCCGGTTTAATTTTCTGTAATGTGCGCACAAGAGCTCCTATGATTTTTATTTTTTAATTTTTGGACAAAATTTGTGCATTTTGTTGGGGACTACTACCAGAAAACCAAACCTCTTGAAAAAGGCTGAAATTGGCAGTATGTATCATTAGTCAAAACAGATAGTATGCTAATAGCGATACCTTTGAGGAGCTCGTTCTAGCAGTAGCAAACAAACTAACGTTTTCAATGTTGGAATGGAACGCGCTTCATAATCATTGCAATGTATTATATCCCTTACTTGTTATTGTTAGCATTTAGCGTATAACGCAGCATATATCACAATGAAATTTTTGATTTGATCAACAAGGATAACTTGGATATCTGCACCCCCCCCCATCACTCATCTTGCAGTCCATGTGAACTAGTTGTTATCGATTTGGTATATCACCCCTGCGTGGATTGATCGGTGCTACTATTGGTGACTACTTATATATTTTATAAAGGTAAGGAAAATACAGGCCCCAACAGAATTATGTCAAACAAACAATAACTGCAACATCAACAGCAAAAAAACAAAAACAAACTTCAAAATTGTCCTTCCAGTAAGAAAAGTTTTTTCGCAGTCTCGCTGTGTGTCTTCTGCTCTCCGACGGTCATTCATTACTCCCGCTCTGACATTTATGGCTTTATGACCCTACCTAAGCTCACTGAGTGCATGGTGAGTTGCTAACAACTTACTGATGTGCAAGGAACGTGATTGCGAAAAAAAAAATCGGTAGCTTTAAACAATTAGGAAGGCAGGGTACAAACCATATCCCGCGCCCCCAATTTCTCGCTTGCTGGACTGTCTTATTTCTTAAGTGTTTATTCGGTATCAGTAGTTAAAACACGATTTTTTGAAGATATTGTTTTTTTTTTTTTTTATAGAAACCAAATATTTGCGCTATATTCCGTTTATCGTGTTTAATTTTATGTAAAGTGGAACAAAATATTTAAATATGAATTCGGTACATATAACAAAAATTCGGAGGGGTACTCAAGCCCCTGAGCACCCTGTAGTTGGCGCCAGTGAATGCATGCAGAGGGATGTCATTTTTCATTGACTGTACTTTCTCTATACTAAACCTCCAACTCATTTTGGGGTTGTATCTTTGAGGCTTGTGTTTATCGGTTCATATGTGTCGGTATTATCTCATGCTTGTAGGGCATGCATACTATTCATCATTGTACCACGAGATTTTACCTGCTACTAACATTTTCTTGTTTCGGGCCAAATTTTTGAGAGGCAGTGAGTGCATTTTAAAAACACAGATCCTAAAAGAGCCTGTGACCGTAAAGAAAGCATACCCAAGGCTCTGCTTTTTTTTTTTTTTTTTGTAAAGTTTTAAAATAGGAGAAGAGAGACGCGTAACTTCGTGTATGCACTTTGAGGACTGAAACCTGAGACTTTGCAGTAAATGTCGGGATTTTGATGCTGTTCCGAGCGATTCGTTTACGAACTTTTTTACCAATTTTAAATTATAAAGAGCATATGTATAAATTGTACATTTTCGCCTTTTTTTAGAAAGTACAGTAGAACCCGCTTATAATGAGAAGCTCAGGACCGACTGAAGTCGTCTTTAAATCCGAGCAGATATCCTGTGCCTCACTAAATATAGAATTTCATTAAATTTTATTACTTTGCTTGTTACTCATGGTAGCTGTTCTCCCTACAGTAGCGGCTTTTCAGTTGAAGTAGGCGAAGTGTCTTTTCAAATATTTCACTTAAAATAAAGTTATAGTCAATATTTATGTTTAGTATTCTTTTTAGCATTTTAATTCTAAAATACTCAAATATTTGAATAAATATCGATTCGCATTTAGCGCGCTCAATATTGAACAAGTTAGTAAAATCATGCAATGCATTGATTATGATACGCTTTCCAACATACCAGAAATTATTACTCAAGTTATGAGGATAATGGCTGTGGAATAAATCTCGCTCCTGTGTCCTGACCTTTGACCCCATTTCGATGATATTCAACAGAACCGGTTCAGTATACCTCAAGAATAACATACTAAAGCTTTGTCGCAATAGAAGCAGTTTTACGCAAGTTATGAGAATAATGGCTGTGGAATAAATCTTTGCTTTTGTGCAATGACCTTTGACCCCATTTCGTTGATATTCAACAGAACCGGTTCACTATACCTCAGGAACAACATGATAACGTTTTGTCGCAATCGAAACATTTTTAGGTAAGTTATGATGCACAAGGGCAATGAAATGGTTCCCACTCCAGTGTCCTGACCTTTAACCCCATTTCGCCCATTTTCAACGGGGTTCGTCCCCAGGTGGTTCTTTACCAAATACTAAAATTTCATCGAAATCGAACCATTTTTACTCAAGTTATGACGCATAAGGGCACCGGAACAAATCCCGCCTGACCTTTGACCCAATTTCGCCCATTTTCAATAGGGTTTGTGCCCAGGTGGTTCCCTACCACATACTAAAATTTCATCGAAATCGAACCATATTTGCGCATGATATGACGCATAAAGGCAATGAAATGGATCCCGATTTCATGTCCTGACCTTTGACCCCATTCCGCCCATTTTCAATAGGTTTCGTTCCCAGGTGGTTTCTTACCACATACCAAAATTTCATCGAAATCGAACCATTTTTACGCAAGTTATGACACATAAGGGCAATGGAATAAATCCCGCTCTTATGCCCTGCCTGACCTTTGACCCCATTTCGCCAATTTTCAATACGGTTCGTGCCCAGGTGGTTCTCTACCACATACTAAAATTTCATCGAAATCGAACCATATTTACGCATGTTATGACGCATAAAGGAAATGAAATGGATCCCGTTTCTATGTCCTGACTTTTGACCCCATTCCGCCCATTTTCAACAGGGTTCGTTCCCAAGTGGTTCCTTACCACATACTAAAATTCCATCGAAATCGAACCATTTTTACGTAAGTTATGACGCATAAGAGCAATGGAATGGATCCCGCTCCTATGTCCTGACCTTTGACCCTGTTTCGCCCATTTTCAATAGGGTTCGTCCCCAGGTGGTCCCTTAGCACATACTAAAATTTCGTCGAAATCGAACCTTTTTCACGTGAGTTATCGTGCGGACGGACGGACGGACAAAGCTGGAGCATTTACGCTTCTTCAACTCAACCTACGGTTGGAAAGCGTAAAAAACAGTCCTTGCACGCAAAATGGCGTATGTGAAAAGCCCAGTTGAAAATACGAGTATTTAGAAATTTGCACTTTTCCGGCAAGTTGCCATGGTAACAGTGACGTCACCCGCCCAGTCTACTTGCTTAAAGTGAAGTGATTTCGCTTTGGACGCTGTGCTTACCTCGCTTCCGTGTCACTTTCCTATCGGGCACTCTAGCCCAAATCTCCTAGCTTTCTATTTCTAAAGGTTGTTTAAGACCTGGGGTCAGACATTTCCTTCCTAAAATCCTCTACTAAGGATCTGATCTGGACGCTGCTCTCTGCATCTCGGTGTTTGAGGGCAGAGTGGAGCAGATTACTCAGAATACCTTGCGATTCAACAGGTTTTTGTCTTGTATTGTGTGGTTATATTTGGTTTACCCATGCGGACTTTGAACGTGATTTGTTTTTTCGTGCTTTGTGATTATTTGTTGAAAACTTTAGCTGTTAGTTGAGTTTTGCGTACAGTGTTGTAATTTTTTTGGCAATAATTTAATGAAAGTTTTGGTTTCACTGATCTATTACTAGAAATTCTGCAGAAGAAATCTGTAGACATAAACTACTGCTACTGTGTAAATCAAATTAACGCCCCCCCCCCCCCCAAAAAAAAACTAGTAAAATTTTGAGCCATAAAAGGAACGATGAGGATTTTAAAACACTGAAAATGTTAACAAAATCACAGAAATAAGCGACGTAAACGGGAATATGCTACTCTTACACAAGAAACAATTTTTCAAAATTATAAACAATTGTATGTTTAAATTTTGTATTCCTATGGAAATGCACGCATATTATTTCAAGACTATGAACTTCAATTTGTCTGTTTTGCTGATACAACCACGCTCTTGAAACTCTACAACAATTTTGCGCACCATATTTACTAAACATCCACGCCATAAAAACGAGCTGAATCTTGTGTATGCCGATTAAAAATGAAGGAATATATCGACTCCGGAACTTCTTGGAGTGCTTCATGGTGGTAAAGGCATTTTTACAGAAGTTAATAAATTGATTTCCCTCATTTTAACAGTTCTATGCACAAGTGTGCCAGTGGAAAAAAGTTTTTCATGCCTTAAGGTGGACCTCAAGTAATTTTGCTTCCTGTACTTCCAACGGGAAAACTTCTGTACACATTTTCTTCACAACTAATGCGTTCCCAAGGATGAAAATTTGAACATCGATTATAATAGCTTCATTTTTTAACTTGGAATACTTAATATTTTCTAAAACATAACCATAACTATGCAATCCAACATTTGTTTGTCTACTGACGTCATCAAAGTACAGGTCGCGCCGTCTTTTTTCTGGTTTCAACAGCACCAAAGGAAAAGTTATTGATTTTTAATATAATTATGGTTATGTTTTTGAAAATATTAAGTATTCCAAGTTATAATATGAAGTTATTTTAATCGACGTTCAAATTTTTATCCTTGGGAACGCATTAATTGTGAAGAAAATGTGTACAAAAATTTTTCCATTGGAAGTATAGGAAGTAAAATTACTTGACGTCCACGTTAAACGAATACAAACTTACTCCAGAGATTCTATTTCTCAAGGTAGGCTTGCTTCTTTGGCAAATATTTCTATTCAGAAACACACTTTATTGATGCTCATGAAGAAACAACCATTTTATGTCAACATAATCGGCGAATTCGCAGCTTTTTTCTTAAAAGGAAGAATAATTGATTTAATATACAAAAAATAAGCAAGTCCTCATTAAGTGATTTTCATTGTAGAAGGTAGATATTATTTTCGTGTTGCGCTTGTAGCACTTCTTCACCTATTTTTCCAAAAACAATACGCCACTGTCTCGCTCTCGTTAAATCCGGGAATTTCATAAATTAAATTTGTTGTTTGGTTAAAAGCGATAAAATTAGTTTTGCTCGTTAAATCCGAGATATCGCTAAATACGGGCTTGTTACAAAAGGGTTCTGCTACATATTCTACACTGACAGTTTGTAACGAACCTGTGTTCTTGGATTTGTTTACCAATCTCCAAAATAACTTGACGCAAAATTTTTATTCGAAAATTGCTGGTCTTGCTGTATACATGTCAACAGTTGTAAGTTACTCTGTCACAAAATAACACTATGGTAGGTGTGGCAACTTTTTCGCAAAACTGCACTCTAGCACTATATATCTATAAAAAAAAAAAAAAACCTTGCTTGCGTGAATAATCCCAAAACTTCGATTGCACAGGGTTATTAGTATATGCTGTTGTTTCGGGATTTTACGACCACTATAAGCAGCAATTCTTTAGGCTTTTAGCTGGACCGTCCCTAATTTAGTGACAATGGTTCCAAGAGAGCGAGAAATACAGAAACGCAGAATAAACACGCAACCCATGCCTCACCAGGGACTCTAAAGCCACTCACAAATCGGATGTTTAGCTAGAAACTAGCGTGGCGGACGACTCCTGCACCGGTGTAGCTAACCGGGGTACATATTATTTTATTTTCGGATGATTTGGTACCTTCAAAGCATTTTTTTTTCTTTTACAGAAATTGCAACACATCGAATGATACATTCACAGACTGACAATAGAGCAAGGAGTTATAAGAAAGAATGTTTAATTACTCGTATGATAGTGTTTGATTACACGGGTGATCCAAAAGTCATTGCCGTTTTGAAGAGTCGCCTGTGTCAGGAAATCACTCAGTGCGCATGCGTTATTCAGAGAAACACCGCATGACCGGAAAACCGGTATCGTCTAGTTGGTATAAATAGCACCCGTTGCCCTGATTTATTAGAAAAGTGGCCGCGAGTGACCTAGTGGTCAATGTTTGTGACAGCCACGGAGAAGACCTCGGGTTCGATCCCAGGCAGGTACGAACGCTCGAACCACTAAATACCCGCCGTGCGTCGGATGGGCACGTTACGCCGTCGGGCCCCGGGTACTGGCCCCCCTTGTAAAAAACAAGGGCGTCTTTCTCCACCTTTCTACCTCGCTTCCGTGTCACTTTCCTGTCGGGCACTCTAGCCCAAATCTCCTAGCTTCCTATTTTTAAGGGTTGTTTAAGACCTGGGGTCAGACACTCCCTTCCTAAAATCCTCTACATATGATTTGATCTGATTTATTGGAAAGCCACTGAGAAACCTCAGGTTCGATCCCAGGTAGGTACGAACGCTCGAACTACTAAATATCCGCCGTGCGTCGGATGGGCACGTTAAGCCGTCGGACCACGGGTACTAGTCTCTCGGTAATAAATAAGGGCGAGTTCCTCACCCTTTCTACCTCGCTTCCGTGTCACTTTTCCATCGGGCACTCTAGCGCAAATCTCCTAACTTCCTATTTCGAAGGGTTGTTTAAGACCTGGGATCAGGCACTCCATTCTTAAAATGGCCGCCCCGGTGGCGCAGTGGTCTAAGCGATGGCCTCTGATCATTCGTCCGAACTGGGTCCGGGTTCGAATCCCGGTGAGGCATGGATGTTGTGTTTGTCTTACGGCACTGGTTCTCTCCCTTCCCTGGAACCAGTGACCCTAAATTAGGGACGGGCGACTGCTTATAGCCCATTGAGTTGCTCACGGTGGTCGTTAAACCTCCAATCAAAAAAAAAAAAAAAAAAAAATTCTTAAAATCCTCTACATCTGATCTGATTTACTGGACAATTTTCTGCTGTCCAAAGCTATGTACGAGAAATACACGATTCGAGTGCTGTTACTGTTTTTCTTTAAAAAAAAAAAAAGCTGACCGCTTTAGCTGCAGCGAGGCAAACTTGTTCTGTGGTATAGGTGAAGGAGCAGTGTCTGAAAGAACGGCAAGATTTTGATTTTAGCGATTTAATATGGGAACTGCAGCCATGAAGACCAAGCACGTGCTGGAAGACCCTCGACAGTGAATTCTGAAACTGCACGCTAAGTCTTAGAGTCCAATCCGTGCACACGTACTAGACAACTGGGCTGGGAATACTTTAGCCCACAATTGTTCGCGAAGTGCACAAGCTCGGCCAGACGCATAGTAGCTGTCGATAAGAACCCCATGAACAGACTGCTGCTGAAACTCAGCGGTGTGTGCATATGTGTCGCCAATCGCTGGAAAATCCCCAGGACGACCGTTTCTTTAGGCAGACTGTGACAGGTGAGGACAAGAAGATGTTTTTCTGAAATCTTGACACGAGAAAACAGTTGTCAGATCCCACGAACCACTAGAACCAGTGCAAAAAAGAGGACGATTTGAGCACAAAATTATGCTATGCGTATCGTAGAATTTTGAGGGACCCCATTTATTAGGAATTGGTTCCAGATTGCCGAGGCATTGATGCGCAGCTGTGCTGTGGACAGTTGGAGCGATGTATGCCGGTTTAAGCCGAAAGTTGTCTTTTTTTTTTTGTTGAAGGTTTAATGACCACCGTGAGCAAAACAATGGGCTATAAGCAGTCGCCCGTCCCTAATTTAGGGCCACTGGTTCCAGGGAAGCGAGAGAGCCAGTGCTGTAAGACAAACACAACATCCATGCCTCACCGGGATTCGAACCCAGACCCCTTCACGGACGAATGATCATAAGCCAGTGCTTAGACCACTGCGCCACCGAGGCGGCCAAGCCTAAAGTACCCTGCTCTGGTGAATCGTAAGCGAGTTTTTCTCCAACAGGATAATGCTCCTACTCATCCACATCAACTAAGGAAAACATACAGGAACTAGACGGTTTTTAGCTAATGCTCCACCCTGCTTGTAGTCCGGAACTTGTGTCTTTGGGATACCACTTATTCCTGCCCATATGGCACATTTTCTACTTGGGAAACACTTCTAAAACATCCATAATGTGAAAATCCTCCAAATACGTGGCGTCAGTGAATAAACAAAGACATCGCTCTTTCCACGTTTTAGCAACACATAGCAACCGTGGTGTAAGGCTAACACGCTCGGCTAAATATCGAGAGATCTGGGATTCGGTTCCCCAGCGGCGACCGAATAACAATTTTTCGGTTGCTATGTGTTGCTAAAACGTGGAAAGAGCAATGTATTTGTTTATTCATTATTATGTCGAACTGTGGGGCCAAAGATCTATAATGTTGAACTGTGGAGTCTAAGACCTATAATGTTGAACTGAGGAGTCCAAGATTTTTTCGCCTTGAAACCAAAGAATTTTTTCGCAGGGGGAGGGGATTCAAGACATGGCATCATGATGGTGAAAGACAATTGAGCACGATAGACTCTATTTCTAAAATTATACTTTTACTTTTATGCATTTATACACGTTTTTATCACATTTCAGAAAACGGCAATGGCTTTTAAACCATCTTAGTACTTCCACTCCTAACGTTTTGAGAAGATGCAGAGTTAATGAAATGCTTTTTAATGTTAAATGTGCTGATTTCTTAAATGCAATTCTTTTATCTTATGTTAGCAGTATTTTCTTAAATGCAATTCTTTTATCTTATGTTAGCAGTATTTTCTTAAATGCAATTCTTTTATCTTAGTACTATTTTCTTAAATGCAATTCTTTTATTTTAATATTAGTTTCTTAAATGCAATTCTTTTATTTTAATATTAGTTTCTTAAATGCAATTATTTTTATCTTAGCACTAATTTCTTAAATACAATTTTCTATCTTACAACTATTTTCTTAAATGCAGTTCTTTTATCTTAGTACTTTTATCAATTCTTTTATCACTTCTTAAATGCAATTCTTTTATCTTAGTACTATTTTCTTAAATGCGATTATTTTATCTTAGTACTATTTTCTTAAATACAATTGTTTATCTTACTACTATTTTCTTAAATGCAATTCTTTTATCTTAGTACTAATTTCTTAAATGCGATTCTTTTATCTTAGTACTACTTTCTTAAATGCAATTCCTTTATCTTAGTACTGCCTTCTTAAAAGCAATTCTTTTATTTTAGTACTGCCTTCTTAAATGCAAGTCTTTTATCTTAGTACTGTTTTTTTTAAATGTACTCTTTTATCTTAGTACTGATGTCAGAATTTTTCACTTCTTTAACAGCCCGTAGTGGATGCAACAGTGAGAAGGGCGAAGTGTACATGCAGTGCGGAACGGCCTGCCCGGACACTTGCGACAACTACCAGGAAATCCGTGTATGCACCCTACAGTGCGTCTCCGGCTGCTTCTGCCCGAGAGGAACAGTGAGGAGGGAATCTGACGGATACTGTGTCAACCCAGAAGATTGTTAATCAGCTTCTGTGTAATTTCTAAGGCAATGATTTTTCTTGTCAGATAATAAACTATTTGAAGAAATCTGTTTGAATTTTGCTTTCTGGCTACTCCTTTTAAAATTACCGATATAACAATGTAATGCGTTTAGATCAATTCAGCTGCAGTTACACTCTGTTTTTCAAAGGATATCGTCATCCATGATTGTCAACCATTCTCAATACACAAGCCGTCCATGTGGTGCAGTGGCCTAAGCTCTGACTACTGACCATTTGTCCTAGATGGGTCTGAGTTCAAATCCGTGTGTTTAGATCAATTCTTACGGCACTGGCTCTCTTGGTAAGAAGTCTCCCGCCTCTAATTTAGAGTCAGTAAATGTCTTTCAATCACTGAACTGGGAAAACAAAGGGATAAAGATTAATGGAGATTATCTAACTCACCTTCGTTTTGCTGATGACATAGTCATTTTTACAACTACCTCATCAGAGCTGCAGAGTATGATCCAAGAACTTGCTGACAAGAGTAAAGAAGTGGGATTGAAAATGAACTTTCAGAAGACAAAAGTGATGTTCAATGCTTTTACAAGAAATGAAGATTTATCGATTGATGGAGAAAAGCTGCAGATAGCAGACACGTACGTTTATCTTGGACATCAGATATCAAGTGAGGGTGACATTGATGAAGAAATTAATCGGCGTACAAAACTTGCCTGGAGAGCCTTTGGAAGAAACAGCATAATTTTCAAGAGCAGTATGCCATTATGTCTTAAAAAAAGTGTTTGATCAATGCATCCTTCCAGTACTTACGTATGGTGCAGAGACGTGGGCCTTAACTAAAAGAGACATTCAAAGGCTGCAGACAACTCAAAGAAGCATGAAGAGGTGCATGCGTGGTGTAACCAGGAGAGATAAGAAGAGGAACTCGTGGATCTGAAAAAGGACTAGAGTGGAAGACATCATAATCAGCCCTGAAATGGCAATGGGCTGGACATACTGCCAGAAAGACAGACCCATGATGGACAGCCAAAATTTTAGATTGGATTCCAAGGAACAGGAAAAGACCCAGAAGAACACCGCATGGAAGATGGGTGGATGAAATTCGATAGTATGCTGGAGTAACATGAAGAAGACGGGCATAAAACACACCGTTGTGGAAGAGGATAGGAGATACCTTCGTCCAGCAGTGGATTGATAACGGCTGACAATGATTACGATGATGATATCTAAATTAGAGAAGGGTGACTTCTTACAGCCCATTGAGTTGCTCATGGTGGTCGTCAACCTCCCCTTCAAAAATCCACTGCTAGATGAAGGTCTCCCCAAGTCCCCCAGCACAACTCTCTACCTTGAGTCACTCTCTTCCATGTCAAAGCAGCAGGCTTTCGAATTACACCCGCTAGATGTCCTCACAGTCAACTACTAGTAAAAAAACAGAGACGTTGTAAACGACGCACGAATTCTTTAAGAAATTTAATCTTTCAACATGTGAAGGACGTGTATTTATTTCTCTAGTACAGCGCCAATATTATAGACTGGTGCTTTCATAGTTGAAATTAGCACAAGAAGATCACTCAAACTGAGCTATTGTCAAGCGAAAATGACACTGATTAAGAAATATATTTACAAAAGAGATTATAATTTTCATATTTTATGAGAAATTTCTCAGGTTCTATCGGTCATGAAACTATACGTCTCCCGTTCAAAACACTGCGCACACATAAATACGCACACATTTTAAAGAGAATGTGTATGTTCAATAGAAGCAGTCGCGTTTTTTTTGTTTTGTTTTTTACCTTACAAATATGTTTCCAGTAAAAAAAAATGAAGCATACAATACAATGCCCATTACACGACATAAATATGTTCTTTGCGGAAAAAGATGTGGCCAAGTAAATTGCGGCAAGCATGACTTCCAAGAAGATTTCATAGTTGTAAAAAACAACTACAAATAAAATTATTCCAAAATTCCAAGTAAACGGGAATACCATCACCGCAGACTGACGATGTCACTTGCTTTCTTCCATTATACCGTAAGATTCTCCACTTCAACAGAAAAATTATTTACTAAATGAAGTTTTTGTTACCCAGACTGGTATCTGAAAGAGACACAAGTTTTCCAATTGGTAAATCTAAATATCTTGCAGGGGAAGGAGGGAGGAGCAGCTGTGCAATACTTCGCAAAAATTCTAGTGCTGCAGCAAAGAAAAAAAAAATTCTTAGATTTAGTTCTTCCTCATACAAATTGTTTTTTCATAATGTCTATGAGAAGCAGACATGCCATTATAAATTCAAGAATGCGTTTACCCCATACAGGCAAGACCAAGGCACTGGGCCTCTAGTATAACATACAATCATCGTCAAAAAAAATAGTTGCACTCAGAAGGACGTATCGGATTGCAATGCTATTCGGGAGGAAGGTAAAGCTTACCAGGATCAATAAATGATTAAACAATGAGACTGATATGGGCAATATTTACTGAACTACACCCCAAAAAGTAGTGTCTCTCAGTATGGCATCGGGCCGCCATGTTTTCTTACATGCAGACGTCTCGGCATGGAGTTGTACAGGCTCATAATGGTTTCCTACGATAAGCCATCTCATGCAGCTTGAAACTTCTCACGCAGTTCCTACAGATTGTGCGGTAGGGGTGGAGTGTAGATAGCGCGTCCAATAGTATCCCACACACTTCCAATCGGCGATTTATCTGGCAATGCGGCTGGTCAAGGCAGAGTGTCAGTGCCTTGAAGGCATGCTCTGGAGACAGCAGCAGTATGCGAACGAGCGTTGTCCTGTCGGTAAATCCCACCGGAGTGAGCATTCAGAAAAAGCAGAGCCACTGGTTGCAGTACTTCATTAACGTAACGTTTTGCTGTCAAAGTGCCTGCAATGAACACCAAAGGTGATCTGGCATCGTAGGCTATTGCACCCCACACCATGACTCCAGGTCTTTTGGACGTGTGACGCTTGACAACAATCCATTCATCTTCGAGCTGACCACGGTACCACCACACACCGATTCCTTGGTCGTCTCCTCCAAGAAAAAAGCGGGAGTCGTCACTGAAGATTACCCGATGTCATTCTGAGTGGATCCATGACAGTCTGGCACGACACCATTGCAGTCTTTGGCGACGATGCGATGGTGTTAAGTGCAGTCGTCGTAACGGTCTACGTGCGTGTAGTCCTACGTCGTGCAGCCGTCTGCCAATGGTGTTGGCACTAATCGGACAATGCATGGAAGGCACCACTGCTCGTTGAATATCCACAATCGTGGCTGTTGGGTTATTCCGCGCATGTCGGACAACCCGTCGGTCCTCTCTCTCTCTCTCCGTGGTTTGCCTAGGTCTCTCAGACCCTTCCTGTCACTGCTACGTGCCTTGTTCTATCCACTGCCGCCAAAAGAGGGCTATGGTGATATCCGCACGACCGGTATGGCACGCAATACGGAGATTAGACCATCCCGCTTCCCGGAGCCCAACGACGCGGCCCCTCTCGAACTCCTACAACTGCTCGATTTGTTTCCAAACTTTTCTTCGAGACATACTTCACTTGCAAAGAATACAGCCAATGCAACAACACGAGTCAGAATGGCAAGCGCGCGCAACGGGACGAATTTATATAGCCGGTCAGAATAAGCCTTCGACACCTCCTTGCTTGCGTCACATGCGCGGCCGAGCGTGGTACTTGAATCATTTGCATGTCTAGCGATGTCAAACCTACCCTCCAAGTTTCATTCCTGTCGGTTACTTCCTTCTGGGTGCAACAATTTGTTTGAAGATGAGTGTATGACTATTTTTAAAATTGTTTCTAGAAATGACCTAACGATTGCTAAGCCTCTTATTATTATTATTGTTATTATTATTTTTATCGTCGACTTCCTCGGCGAGAGCCGTTGAGCAAAAGGGCGGAGATATTCACCTCAAAGCTGGAAATTCAGGAATTTTCTAGTGGTATGGTAGGCCTGTAGAATGACTGTCTTTAGGATTCGGTAAAGCAGTCTCTGTGGTAATCCTAATTCCTGGGGACTTTTCAGAAAGTTATTTGGTACCACTGCGGTTGCCGAAATGACAACTGGTACCATTTGGCTTATGCTTTGTTCCCGTATCCTATGGATTTCCATTCGCAGGTTGTCATAAATCGAGATTTTCTCAGATACTGTTCTTTGAATTTTTTCTGTAAGTGGAACCTCTACGTCTATCACTTGCGTCTTCTTCAGTTTTAGGTTTACAATTACAATGTCAGGTCGATGGTGGTCAATGGTCTTATCTGTGATGATACGTCTGCCTTAATACATGATGCAATTCTGATTTTCGAGAATTATTATTATTATTGTGAAAGTAATGTCGAGTTTTCTTGCACCCTTTTTTTAGTCAATTTCCAAAGCTTTCTTCAAAGGAGCAGTTTAAATGTCCAGAAAACCCTTTTTTAAACTTTCTCTGAAACTGCTGCCTCATTTAAAAATTACATTTTACGTTTGAATTTATTACAAATTTTTAAGTTACTAATCAAATTCTAGTATCAACTATCACATAATCAAATTTGCCTTATAGGATGAGAGGATGAAACACGACATAGCTGTCTCATTTGGTAAAATTTATTGTGAATTTAAAGTGAGGCAGCAGTTTCAGAGAAAATATACGTGAGCAAGTGTATACGTATATATTTTTATTTCTCTCGAGTGTATCACGTGACACCTCCAACTGTATACACTGGTAAAAGATTTTGGCGTGATGGGGACCTTGCCATTTTTCTTGGCACTGGATTTTCGGGTGTCTCAGTCAGGTTCTCTATGTGGGTACATAATTTTGTCCTAGAAAAGTAGGGAGCGTATGTGGGAATTGTTAGCCGTCTCCTGCGATCCAAAGAAAAGTTTTCTGTTTCTTCTCCTAGGGACAGATTTCTTGACAAATTAAGCAATGGTGTAAAGTCATGCTCATCAAGAAAACAAGAAAACTGCGCTCATGTTCACATACATTAGATGTAAGTAGCAAAGCCTTCTCTGCCTCCATAACTTCAAGACACGGATATTTTGATTACACAAACGGGCAGTAAAAGCAGAGGCAACATAGGATTGCCAGCTTTTAAGATACATCACTAACAATGTAAGTCTTACAATGAGCTAAAGAGAGACAAAACCATTTGAAATGTTCATTGAAGCCAATGAGTTAAGCCTAAAGGCTCGTCGGACACGCCGAAAAACTTTAGAGGTGCCACTTTCACAGACAAATTAACCTAAACTCCTAAATCAAA
The DNA here is from genome assembly GCA_039090855.1 of Macrothele yani. Taxonomy (NCBI): domain Eukaryota; kingdom Metazoa; phylum Arthropoda; class Arachnida; order Araneae; family Macrothelidae; genus Macrothele; species Macrothele yani. Next base: position 112,102,351 of record CM077011.1, read on the forward strand.
AAAAAAAAAAATTTCCAACAATTAAATTTTAAAAGAATTGTTATGTGAACATACACCGATGACCCATTACATTATGACCACCTACCTAATAAACTGCAGGACCCCCTCTAACCCGCAAAGCTGCGGCCACTCGGCGATGCATCGATTCGATGAGGAAGCGATAGGTATCCTGGGGTATGTGGTACCATAATGTCAACAGCAGGTCCTCCAGTTCCCATACATTTCTGGGGGGGGGGGGGTTGATTTAGCGCGAACACTACTTTCCCAAATCGAACCACAAATGTTCGATTGGGTTCATGCCAGGTGAATTTGTAAGGCCAGGGAGTTAACAGAAATGCACCAGCATGTTCCTCGAACCACTCTTTGAATTCTGGCAGTGTGGCATGGCGTATTATCCTGCTGGTAATGGCCATCACGCCGCACTGGTGGCGCAGTGATCTAAGCGGTGACTTACGATCATTCTTCCGTGAAGGGTCCGGGTTCAAATACCGGTGAGGCATGGATGTTGTGTTTGTCTTACGGGATTGGCTCTTTCCCTTCCCTTGAGCCGGTGACCCTAAATTAGGGATAAGCGACTGCTTATAGCCCATTGAGTTACTCACGGAGGTCGTTAAACCTCCAATAAAAAAAAAAAAAGAAAAAAGAAAAAAGATGGCCATCACCAGCAGGGGATGCAGTTGCCATGGATGGATGAACTTGGTCCGCAACGATGTTCAGATACGTGACAGCTGTCAGGGATTGTGCTGTTGGGATAATGGGGCCTAAAGTGTCCTAAGAAAACATCATGCACAGTTGGGCGGAAACAAGCCGGCGGCGGCTTGTTTCCGCCCAACAGTGCATTCAAGTGCCATAGCTTCCGTTGGTAATCGGCGTATCCGCGCTAGGCCGTCTACGTGATGAACCAGGAATCTTGATTCGTCGGACCAGGCCACTTTATTCTCATCAACCACGGTCCAATCTCAATTATCTTCGGCCCATTTCACGCGTTGTTGGCGATAACGTGCAGTGAGCATGGGGACCCTGCTGGGTGTTCGGCTACGCAGGCCCATGCGCAGAAGGCTGCGATGAACTGTTTTCTGTGAAACATTGCCCTGATGACCACTGTTGCATAGCTTCGGGTGATTTGTCGCAATGTGGCCCTGCGATCGCTGTGAACAATGCGCGACAGTCTCCGCCCCCCCCTCTGACATCAATGAGCTGCGGACGACGGTTCGCCGTTTGGCCATCTGTGCACCACTTTTGATACGTACCAGCGGCACGTGAACAACCCACTAGCCGCGCCGTTTCCAAGATCGTAGTTCCGAGACGTCGTGTCATCACAATTTGTCCTTTATCAAACTCCGATAAATCGGCAGCTTTTCCCATTCTGATTCTGAACACTCTACTAACCGAAAGCCGGTCCTCTGGTTTTATATATACCGCTTTGTAAACTTCACCTGCACGATCGTTCCGTCTCCAGGAGCGCTCATTACCCTAGGCTGGTGGTGATATAATGCAATGACTTATTGGCGCATCGGTGTACCACAGGGTGGTCGTAGTTATTATGATCCTGCAAGGCAAAGAACGGAACCACTATCTGTAAACAAAAATGAAAACATAGAAACCTGTAGCAAATATAAATAATGATATTGGTTAATGCAGCACACATAAAAGTTGGAAAGGGAGTGAGACAAAGTGACACCATATCTCCAAAGCTCTTTAATGCCACATTGGAAAGGTGACATAGAGGATCTCGGGAACTACACACCTATCAGCCTCCTATCAGTGGTTTATAAAATCTTCACTAAAGTTCTTTCACACCGGTTGAAGGTAACACTGGACATTGCTCAACCGAGAGAACAAGCTGGATTCAGGAGTGGCTACAGCACAATAGATCATATCCACGTACTGAGAGAACTAATTGAAAGAGCGAGGGAATATGAACTTCCATTGTGCATGGCTTTTATCGATTATGAAAAAGCCTTTGATTCGGTGAAACCATCAGCAGTTGCAATGGCTCTGAAATCCTGCGGTATTGAAGATGCATACATTAATATTATTAATAACATCTATGAAAATACAAGTGCAAAGATTCGGCTGTTTGAAAATACAACACACATAAAAATTGGAAATGGAGTGAGACAAGGTGACACCATATCTCCGAAGCTCTTTAATGCCACATTGGAAAATGTCCTTCAATCACTGAACTGGGAAAACAAAGGGATAAAGATTAATGGAGATTATCTAACCCACCTTTGTTTTGTTGATGACGTAGTCATTTTCGCAACTGCCCTATCAGAGCTGCAGAGTACGATCCAGGTACTTGCTGACAAGAGCAAAGTAGTGGGATTAAAAATGAACTTTCAGAAGACAAAAGTGATGTTCAATGCTTTTACAAGAAATGAAGATTTACCGATTGATGGAGAAAAGCTGGAGATAACAGACACGTACGTTTATCTTGGACAGCAGATATCAAGTGAGGGTCACATTGATGAAGAAATTAATCGGCGTATAAAACTTGCCTGGAGAGCTTTTGGAAGAAACAGCATAATTTTCAAGAGCAATATGCCATTATGTCTTAAAAGAAAAGTGTTTGATCAACGCATCCTTTTAGTGCCCACGTATGGTGCAGAGACGTGGTCCTTAACTAAAAGAGACATACGAAGGCTGCACAAAACTAAAAGAAGCATGGAGAGGTTCATGCTTGGTGTAACGAGGAGAGATAAGAACAGGAACTCTTGGATCTGAAAAATGACAAGAATGGAAGACATGATGATCAGAGTAAAATCCCTGAAATGGCAATTGGTTGAACATACTGCCAGAAGAACAGACCATCGATGAACAGTCGAAATTTAGATTGGATTCCAAGGGACAGGAGAAGACCCAAAAGAAGACCACATCGGAGATGGGTGGATGAAATTCGAAAGTATGCAGGTCACATGGAGGAGATTGGCACAAGACAGACCGTTGTGGAAGAGGCTTGGGGAGACCTTCGTCCAGCAGTTGTTTGATAGTGGTTGACAATGATGATGATGATGAGCCAGAAATTTGTACCTGACATCGTCATTTTTCGTTAGAGTTCACGCTAAATTGTGGGATAATATTTCTGACTAGCCTCTGCGATGACTTCCCAATTATTGCAGACTTAAACAGCAGAAGTGATAGTTTTACGTGAAGACTCGAAAAATAAAGAAGCAACAGAAAATCTCAATGGCGAAAAACGTTGCAGAAAGTAAAAGGTTTTTCCCGAAGCTCGGGAAAAAAGGACGGAGAGCTAAGAGGGGACAAGTCTACTGGAGCCATTCCTAGAAATACAAAAGCTCTTCTACTTTCACGTTGTCACGGACCAGTTTTGGTGCAATATAGCTTTAACTATTTTTTCTACAACCCAAGTCTTGTTTTCTGTACGTCTTCGCAGAGAGAATTACGCAAATTCAAAAATTAAATCATCAAGAAAGAACGGAAATTCCTTTATAATCAGTTCACCATTACATTTACAGAACCTGTTATTTAGATTGTTTTGTAACGAATATAAATATTTCTAAGAAATTCACTTGCGTAAATCAAGAGAATCAAGGGAGTTTGTTAAAGAGAGAGAGAGAGAGAGAGAGAGAGAGAGAGAGTGAGAGAGAGAAAGAACTGCTATTTCAGAGTAGGTATTAGGAGAATTCAAATTCGTGCAGAAATAGTCAAAAGTAATAGAAATAGTTGCCTTCAATGCACGATCTTGATAAGTAGAGTCGCTCATAATACAAATTTAAATTCGTTGGCTGAATTTAAAAATGTTATTGTATATACAAGTATTAGAACTTTCAGGTTTCCGTAGAACGCATCATCAGATACAAAAGAAGGAATATGTTTAAATAGAGTTTTACATGACATGATATAAACATCAGATATTAATATGACATAATGTCACGTGGCACCAAATTGTCAAACAACGTGGTATGTATCATGAAATAAAGAAAATGGAATGCAGGTATACGTACAATACTGCATTGTAAAAATAAAGGAAAGTTAGTAGGTAACTAAATTAATTGTGTTGTTCTCGTCTGGAGATACAACAAGAAAGATGACACCGAATTATCAGGTGTAATGAGCACGTCTTTTGAATCCGTTCTGATGCAAATTAAATTTATCAACGCTATTCAAAGTCAATGGAACCGGTATGGAAAACAATAGTATCTGACGGAAGAAAGAAGTTTTTCAATCGGGTTTTTAATACCTCAGATATTGCTGTAAACGGAATCGTGAGCTTACGTCGTCTGATTGCAGACTTGTGCGTTAAGAAAACCATGAATTTATATGAGAAACATTTCGCACCGGAAACGCTCTCCAAGACCGAAATAATTTTTCAAATCGGACTCTTAGAAACAGACATATTGACAAAAATAAGTGTGACTTTACGTCCCGTGGTGGGAAAACCATGCATTATTTTAGGAACAAAAGTATTCTCAAAAGGTTTTCCCATATGAGCACTATCTGTCCAAGAAAAAAAAATTAGTCGAGTTTTCAGGAGCCCAGATTTTGCTACAAATACATCAGAAGCAGAAATTAAAACTTATACCCCCTGGTGGCCAAACCATTCTTTACCAAACATTAGAAATTATGTGAAAAATAATTTCGATACAGGAAGAATTTTTCAAATCGGAGTTTTAGAAGCAGAAATAACGCAGAAAACGCAATTTACCTTTTTGTCCTCCAGCGAAAAGTCAATGATTTACTTGAAAATTTTGAATTTATAAGGAAAACATTTCGAGCCGGAAACACTATCCAACAAAGCAGGAATTTTTCAAATCGGTCTCCTAGAAGTAGAGATATTGACAAAAATCAGATATACATCTACGCCCCTAGCGTAAAAACGATGCATTATTTCAAGAAGAAAATGTTCCTAAAAGGTTTGTCGATATGAATACTATCGGTCAACAAAAGACTTTTTTTGCAATCGAGATTTTAGAAGCTCATATTTTGCTGCAAATACATCAGAAGCGGAAATTAAGACTTACGCTACCTGGTAGCCAAACTATCTTATCAAAAAATTAGAAATTACGTGCAAAGGATTTCCCATCAGGAGCTGTATCCGGTGCAGAAAGCATTTTTCAAATCGGAGATTTAGGAGCAGAGATATAGGGAAAAAGCAAATTACCATTACACCCCCTAGCGGAAAGTTTATGAATTATTTGAAAATTTTGAAATTATATGAAAAACATGTCACACTGTAAACACTATCCAACAAAGGAATTTTTTAAATCGGACTCCTAGAAGTAGAGATATTGACAAAAGTAAGATATGCCTATACGCCCCCTGGCAGAGAAACTGCGAAATAATTTAAAAAGAAGATATTCCAAAAAAGTTTATCGATGTGAGTGGCATTAGTCCACGGAAGAATTTTTTCAATCGATATCTTAAAAGCTCAGATTTTATGGCAAATACACTGGTGTGCAAAAATTAAGGACGAAGAGGAGAAATTAGCATAACAGCGGAACGAGCAGACAGAACGGACCGAAGCCCATTCAGGAGTTAGACTAGGGTCCGGTACGGTAGGGCAAGCGCATATATGCAGCATGACGTTGGGGGGGGGGGGGGTATAAAGCACACGGGTGGTGTTCGCGCAGCAATTCGGTGAAAGCTATTGCACGGTGTACATCGGTTTGAACGACGTCGAGTTGCTGCCACCGTGTGATATGGCCAACAGGCAATCCAGTAGACGACATCTGGATGACTTTACCCGAGGTCGCGTCATTGGGAAGTTGGAAGAAAGTTGAAGTGTGACTAGTGTGGCCGAGGAGTTCGGGATCACTCACAGCATCGTTTCACCAGCTTGGAGAGCATGTCAAACTACAGGAACAGCTGTCCGAGAGTTTACCAGTGGTCGACCAAGAACAACCACGGCGGCGGACGACCGGTATATTGTCCTACAGACGAGAAGAGACAGACGGCAGACAGCGAGAGAAATTGCAAGGTACATGCTACAGACAACTGGACGTCCGTTATCGCGTTTTACCGCGGCCAGGAGGCTGCAAAATGGTGGTCTATTTGCGCGACGACCAGTAGGGTGTGTGTCATTAACGCCTGCTCATCGGAGACGGCGGTTTCTGTGGTGCCAGGAACACAAGAACTGGACACATCAGCAATGGGGTCGAGTTCTCTTTACGGATGAGAGGCGATTTAGTCTGAAGAGCGATTCTGGATTATATACATCTGGAGAGAGCAGGGAACACGCAATCACACCTCCAACATCATCGAAAGGGACCGGTTTGTAGGTGGCGGAGTTATCGTTTGGGGCGGTATCATGCTTTGTAGCCGTACTGACCTCCATATCTTCCAAGGAGGTTCAGTCACTGGTGTCCGCTATTGTACCGAGGTTCTCCTGCCTCACGTGCGTCTGTTTAGAGGTGCTGGGGTCCTGAGTTCCTCTTCATGGACGACAACGCTACATCTCATCGTACAGTGGCTATCGCAGAGCTGTTGGAGAGTGAAGATATTTAACGCATGGATTGATTCGCAAGGTCCCCGGACCTACATCCAATCGAACACGTGTGGGACCTTCTCGGGAAATGCTTGACAGCACGTCACCAGCCGCCAGCAGCGATTATGCAGCTGCGATTGGCGCTGCAAGAGGAATGGGCCGCGATGCCTCAACAGCTCCTTGACAACCGCGTCCTCAGCATGGACAGACGTTGTAAATCCTGCAACGCAGTCAGGGATGATCAAATCCTCTGCTAAAGACCTGTCATATGGTCACATGGTCGTTTCTGTCTTCTGTCCAGTTGTGCTCGAAGCTGCCTTTTTTGCCGCCCGGTGGCGCAGTGGTGTAAGCGATGGCTTCTGATCATTCGTCCGAACGGGGTCCGGGTTCGAATCCCGTTCAGGCATGGATGTTGTGTTTGTCTTACGGCAGTGGTTCTCTCCCTTCCCTGGAACCAGTGACCCTAAATTAGGGACGGGCGACTGCTTATAGCCCATTGAGTTGCTCAGAGTGGCCGTTAAATCTCCAATCAAAAAAAAAAAAAAAAAAAAAGAAACTACCTTTTCAATAAAGTGCCTTTGTATCCTTCGGATTCCTTGTTTGGACGGTTTTGCTCACTTGTCCCATATTCTTACATCTTGGGGATCTTATGGTATGATTTGAGTCGATGTGGAGCACTTCTGCACGACGTTACATTGGAAAAACCGTCTCGTCCTTAATTTTTGCACGCCAGTGTACATCAGGAGCAAAAATTATTATTTACGCCCCCTGGTGGCCAAAGTATTCTTTACCAAAAATTTGAAGTTATATGCAAAAGTTTTTCCTTCAGGACCTGTATGCTCTGAAGAAAAAAGAAATTCAAATCGGAGTTTTAGAAGAAAAGTTATCGGGAAAAATGTAATTAACTTTTACGCCCCCTAGCGGAAAATCTATACGTAATTTGAAAAAGTAACTACATCTTGTACATCGTAAAAAAAAACGAAATGAAGGATCAGAATTCGCATATTTCAAGCTTCCCAATTCAAAAAGTATTTTTAAAATCGGACTAATAGTTGTAGAAATATCGTGGGTAAAAACGGACGGACGGCCGGACAAACCGGTAACACAAGCACGATCTTTTTTTGCAAAAGACGTGCTAACAAGGAGCACTAAGCAGAAATCGAGTTTAAGTAATTTTGTCCTCAGTTAGCCTCTTATTGGACCTGTAAATAGTTTCCAGATTGTCGGTATAGATACATTGTCGTTACAGCATAAATGTCTCTGAGTTGCAATTACAAGGCTCTCAGTGAGCAGCAAGGAAGAGACAGCACTAGGTGTTACGATGAGGGAAGCATCATTCCAAAGTGGATAGTGCAGGCCATCGCACACGAGTCGAGACAATGCAGAATTTTTAAGTCGATTCTTTACGGCGTATTTATGTTCATTTAGTCTTGTTGCTAGTGTACGTTTTGTGGATCCTTTATATTTACTATCGGGAGTGTCATCATCAATACTTTTTAAGGGGATGCTGTAAACACCAAATTTGTTTAGCTTTGTTACCTGGTCTTGATCTTTTTAATTCACTGGAAAATGTTTGTAGTACGCATTCCAAAACCCAGGTGAAATTTTCTGCAAATGGCTTTGAGAACAGTTGTTATGGTTGAATAATAATCTATGGTACCGGCATATCTACGAAGTTGTTGGTCCCTCTGGCGAGTAGTTGAGTTTTCTTGGTGGAGCCTCTTTAGAGCTTTTTAGCACGTCTTTTGTAAAAAAAGATGGTGCTTATGTTACCGGTTTGTCCGTCCGTCCGTACCCACGATATATCTGCAACTATTAGTCCGATTTGAAAAATTCTTTTTGCATTGGAAAGCTTGAAATACGCGAATGATGATCCTTTATTTCGTTTTTTTTATTACTATGTACAGTTTCGCCGCTAGATGGCGTAAATCCAGATGATGTCGAATTCAAAAACACCTTTATTTCCACATATTTGCTTCTAAACATTCGATTGGAAAAATTCTGTTATCTTTCGATTCCGTTTATGTCGAAGAGTATTTCAGATATAGTTACTTTTTCGAATTACGCATAGATTTTTCGCTAGGGGGCGTAAAAGTTAATTACATTTTCCCCGATAACTCTTCTTCTAAAACTCCGATTTGAAAAATTCTTTCTTCAACGGATACACCTCCTGATGGAAAATCTTTTGCATATAATTAAAAAAATTTGGTAAAAAATACTTTAGCCACCAGGGGGCAAAAGCGTTAATTTTTACATCTGACGTATTTGCCATAAAATCTGAGCTTCTAAGATATCGATTGAAAAAATTCTTTCGCACACTGATGCCCCTCACATCGATAAACATTTTCGGAATATTTTCTTCTTAAAATATTCCACAGTTTATCCGCCAGGGGGCGTAGACGTATATATTATTTTTGTCAATATCTCTACTTCTCGGAGTCCGATTTGAAAATTTTTTTCGTTGTTTGTTTTATATAATTTCAAAATTTTCAAGTAATTCATAAACTTTTCGCTAGAGGGCGTAGAGGTAAATTACGTTTCTTCCTATATCTCTGCTTCTAAATCTCCGATTTGAAAAATTATTTCTGCACCGGATGCAGCTCCTGATGGGAAATCGTTTGCTCATAATTTCTAGTTTTTGTAAAAAAATTGTTTGGCCACCAGGGGGTGTAAATCTTAATTTCCGCTTCTGATGTATTTGCAGCAAAACATGAGCTTCGAAATTCCCGATTGAAAAAAACGTCGTTTGTAGACCGATACTATTCATGTCGACAAACCTTTTAGAAGCATTTTCTTCTTAAAATAATGCTTGGTTTCTACGCCAGGGGGCGTAGATATATATCTTATTTTGGTCAATATCTCTACTTCTAGGAGTACGATTTGAAAAATTCCTTCATTGTTGGATACTGTTTCCAGTGTGACATGTTTTTCATATAATTTCAAAATTTTCAAGTAAATCATAGACTTTCCGCTAGGGGGCACAAAGGTAAATTGCGTTTTCTGCGTTATTTTTGCTTCTAAAACTCCGATGAAAAATTCTCCCTGTATCGCATACAAGACCTGATGGAAAATATTTTTCACATAATTCCTGATGTTTGGTAAAGAATGGTTTCGCCACCAGGGGCATAAGTGTTAATTTCTGCTTCTGATGTATTTGTAGCAAAATCTGGGGGTGGCGCAGTGGTCTAAGTGATGGCTTCTGATCATTTGTCAGAACGGGGTCCGGGTTCGAATCCCGGTGATTCATGGATGTTGTGTTTGTCTTACGGTACTGGCTCGGGAACCAGTGACCCTAAATTAGGGACGGGCGACTGCTTATAGCCCATTGAGTTGCTCACGGTGGTCGTTAAACCTCCAATCAAAAAAAAAAAAAAAAAAAAAAATCTGGGCTCCTGAAAACTCGACTAAATGTTTTTTTCTTGGACCGATACCGCTCATATGAAGAAACCTTTTGAGAATACTTTCTTTTTAAAAGAAAGCATGGTTTTCCCACCAGGGGACGTAAAGTCACATCTTATTTTTGTCGATATCTCTGTTCCTAAGAGTCCGATTTGAAAAATTATTTCTGTGTTGGAGAGCGTTTCCGGTGCGAAATGTGTCTCATATAAATTCATGTTTTTCTTAGCTCACAAGTCTGCAACCAGAGGGCGTAAGCTCACGATTCCGTTTACAGCAATGTCTGAGGGATTAAATACCTGATTGAAAAACTTCTTTCTTCCGTCAGATACTATTGTTTTCCATACCGGTTTCATTGACTTTGAATAGCTTTGATAAATTTAATTCGCGTCGGAACGGATTCAAAAGACGTGCTTATTACACTTGAAAATTGGGTGTCATCTTCCTTGTTTTATGATAAAGTTGGGAAAGCCATAATTGAGGGTGATGTTAAATATTTTGTTAATTTCTCACTTACGTCTGCTGAAACTAGATGAATGCGTGATGGCTCTGTGTAGAAGTAAATTGATTGAGAAGAGTTTCTTGCTTTTTGGATGTACTGTAGAAGCCGGGATCAATGTAGGTATAGAAGTGGGTTGCCTATATACAGATTGTTGCAAGGTGCAAGTGACAGCATCTCGTTCAAGCATAAAATCCAGGAATGGCAATTTACCTTCACTTTCCAGTTCAATGGAGGATTCTATGGTCGGGATTTGGGATGATAAGTGTTCAGCAAAAGTTCGTGGGTCAGCTGCTTCGTGATCCCAGAAGAGAAGTACGTCATCTACACATCTTATGTAAAAGCACGGAAGTTGTTGATATTCTTGTAGAACTTTATTTTCTATGTGTTGTAGTAGAATTTCTGCTAGAGTTGGAGATAGTGGTGATTGTACTGGGGCGCCCTCAGTTTGGCGATAAATTATGTTGTCGAATTGAAAATATGATCTGTTCTGTACTAGTTTTAAGGTTGTAATGATGGATTTGTTCGTTTCTGGTTCGTATTTAAGTACAAGTAGTTTTGTCTGAATGATGCCATCTACAGTTTTGATCGGAACATTAGGGAACAAAGAAATGGCATCGAGAGAAGCCATAATAAAGGATGAGTTATTTGCATTAAAGGGTTTTATCTTGTTAATAGTTTCTACTGTGCCTTTAACAGAGTAGAGTGAATTATTAACTAGTGGTTGAAGGAAATTAACAAGTGCCTTCACTATAGGTCTGGTAGGTGCTGCAAATCCAGATACTAGCGGGCATAATGGGTGTCCGGGTTAATGAGTCTTTAGTTTACCAAAAAGTTCAGGAACTCGTGCTCCTGGAGGGCAGTTCAAGCATTGTGAAATGGCCGTTGGGAGGTTTGAGATGTTCTTCAATTTATATATGGCCGGTATGGTAGCATTAATGTGGTTCGATCTAAGAGTAACGTGCGGGACAGTATCAATTGCCTTTAGGATTTTCTTCCGATAGTCTATTTTGTTCAGAATAATAATTTGCGAGGTTTTATCAGCAGATATGATCGATATATTGGGGTCGTTGTGTAGTTGTAACAGTTGCTTTTTTCTTCAATAAAAAGAGTCAAATCCGTGTTGTGTCTTTGAACATGAAATTTCTTAATCGAATTGATTAATCGATGTCGTTCATGATGAAAACTAAAGACTCATAAACCCGGATACCCATTACGCCTGCTAGTATCTGGATTTGCAGCTCCTACCAGGCCTATAGAGAAGGCATTTACTAATTTCCTTCAACCACTAGTTAATAATTCACTCTACTCTGTTAAAGGCACAGCACAAGATATTAACAAGATAAATTCCTTTAATGCAAATAATTCAACCTTTATTATGGCTTCTCTCGATGTCATTTCTTTGTTCCATAATGTTCCGATCAAAACTGTGCATGACATCATTCAGACAAAACTACTTGAACTTAAATACGAACCAGAAACGATCCAATCCAACATTACAGCCTTAAAACTAGTACAGAATATATCATATTTTCAGTTCGACAACATAATTTATCGCCAAACTGAGGGCACCCCAATGGTTTCCCCACTATCTCTGATTCTAGCAGAAATTCTACTACAACACATAGAAAATAAAGTTCTACAAGAATATCAACAACTTCCGTGCTTTTACATAATATATGTAGATGACGTACTTCTCTTCTGGCATCACGGACCAGCTGACCTACGAACTTTTGCTGAACACTTCTCATCCCAAATCCCGACCATAAAATTCTCCATTGAACTGGAAAGTGAAGGTAAATTGCCATTCCTGGATTTTACGCTTGAACGAGATGCTGTCACTTGCACCTTGCAGCACTCTGTATATAGGAAACCCACTTCCATACCTACATTGATCCCGGCTCCTTCAGCACATCCCAAAAGCTACAAACTCTCCTCAATCAATTTTCTTTAACGCAGAGCCATCACGCATTCATCTACTTTCAGCAGACGTACATGTGAAATTAACAAAATGTTCAACATCCCCCTCAACCATGGCTTTCCCAACTTTATCATAAAAAACGCTCTTAAGACGCTCCACCAAGAAAATTCAACTACTCGCCAGAGGGACCAACAACTTCGTAGATATGTCGATGCCATACATTATTATTCAACCATAACACCTATTCTCAAAGCTATTTGCAGAAAATTTCACCTGAATTTCGAAATGCATACTACAAACATTTTTCAGTTAATTAAAAAAGATCGAGACCAGGTAACAAAGCTGAACAAATTTGGTGTTTACAGCATCCACTTAAAAAGTATTGATGATGACACTCCCGATAGTAAATATATAGGATCCACAAAACGTACACTAGCAACAAGACTAAATGAACATAAATACGCCGTAAAGAATCGACTTAAAAATTCTGCATTGTCTCGACTCGTGTGCGATGGCCTGCACTATCCAATTTGGAATAATGCTTCCATCATCGTAACACCTAGTGCTGTCTCTTCATTTCTGTTCACTGAGAGCCTTGTAATTGCAACTCAGAGACATTTATGCTGTAATGACAATGCTCCAGTATCTATACCGACAATCTGGAAACTATTTACAGGTCCAAATACGAGGCAAATTGATAGCAAAATCACTTAATCTCGATTTCTGCTATAGCGCTCCTTGTTGTATCGCCAGACGAGAACAACACAATTAATTCAGTTACCTACTAACTTCCCTTTATTTTTACAATGCAGTATTGAATGCATACCTGCATTCCATTTTCTTTATTTCATGATACATACCACGTTGTTTGACAATTTGATGCCACGTGACATTATGTCATATTAATATCTGATGTCTATATCATGTCACGTAACACTCTATTTAAACTTATTCCTTCTTCTGTATCTGATGATGGATTCTAGGGAAACCTGAAAGTTCTAATACTTCTTTATACAATAAAAATTTTAAATTCAGCCAACGAATTTAAATTTGTATTATGAGTGACTCTACTTATCAAGATCGTGCATTGAAGGCAACTACTTCTATTACTTCAGAGTAGGTGTTAAACATTTTTCCTGCCCAAGGTTTTCTTTACACGTAGTTCGTCATAGCATTGAGTCCTGCAAACCGTTAAACAATGAAAGCCGGCGCTTTTACTTTCAAGTTTTCCTTATCGAGAGAACATCTGTTGCAGAGGAACAGCATGTGGCTTTCATCATAAGTTTTGTACCAGATGTCATTTACAACTGTTTTGATAAAATGGGAAATATAAATTTTTCCGCAACTCCTAAGTGAAGAAACAGTGGCGACTACTCTCTCAAAATGAAGGCTTTTATTCTAGTATTAGCGGTAGCTTTGTTGCTCTCTATATACGAAGCCCAGGAGCAACGTAAGTACATTTTTAAACTCCATTTCCACTTAGAGTTAAAAGAGGATTTACATTCTTTACATCATATAGGATTAAATCGGATATTTGAGCAATTTTTTTTCAGAAGAAATAAACTAATCTGTTGCGTCTCGATATATAATTTAAAGGCGTTTTTTACTTACCGGTTAACGGTTTGAAGGAATCGATTCGCGGTTACCAAAATGGGTAAAATAAACTGGACGAATATATTTGCTGTCTAAGAAATGGGCCGAATGAGACTGAAAAGAATACATTCAGAGTACTGTATATTTAGTGGTCACAACGCTGCTTGAAAGAGTTAACTCGAGGTTACCAAAATGAGCTGAAATCAACTCGAGGAATAACATTAATGTCTATAGGTGGGGCGATAGCGACTGAAACGAATACATTATGACTACGTCTTGTGGAAACAACGCCGCTTGAACGAATTAACCCGTGTTACCAAAATGAGCTGAAATCATCTCGATGAATATATTTATTGTCTAAGAGGTTGACCGACAGCGACTGCAACGAATAGATGCAGAGTATGTTTTCCGGTCACAACGTTGCTTGAAAGAGTTAACTGGAGGTTACCAAAATGAGCGGAAATCAACTCGATGAATATATTTTCTGTCTAAGAGGTGGACCGACAGTGACTGAAACGAATACATGCAGAGTCTGTTTTGCGGTCATAATAATGCTTGAGCGAATTAACTCGGATTTAAAAAATGAGTTGAAATCAATTCGATGAATATATTTACTGTCTGAGAGGTGGACCCACAGTGACTGAAACGAATACATGCAGAGTATGTTTTGCGGTCACAACGCTGCTTGAACGAATTAACTCGGGGTTACCAAAATGAGATGAAATCAACTCGATGAATATATTTACTGTCTAAGAGGTGGGCCCATGGGGACCTAAAGGAAGACATGCAGAGTATGTTTAGTGGTAACAACGCTGCTTGAACGAATTAACTCGCGGTTGCCAAAATGAGCTGAAATCAACTCCACGATATGACGTAGAAGTCTTTTCGTACTTCTATGTTATTTTAAGAAAACATAACCATAAGATGAAACAGTTCCTAAATTAAACCTTAACGGCCAGATGAAACATGTAAACAACAGAAGTCAAACTTACGGAAAAGATGCTTTATTCAAGGATGTAGCCAACACATCGTAACATAGCATAGCATATTGCATTAAACGCTCCACACACCACACAGCTCCTAACACAACGCTCTTTTCACAACGCTTTCTAGCAACGCCCTTTAGCAACAGTTTACTCGTAGTTTATATCTCTCGTTCTTATCAAACCAGGCATACGTCACGTTCATTCAACCTCAATTATGTTGCCAACAGTATTCGTTTGAGAGAAAAGATATTACGTTAAGAGTGAAGTATAACTGAGAATAAACTCAAGATTTACATAGGGAAAGAAACTGAATAGGAAAGTTAATTTAGAATATAAGTCACAATGAATATATTTACTGTCTAAGAAGTGGACCGACAGCGACTGCAACAAATAGATGTAGAGTATGTTTTCCAGTCACAACGCTGCTTGAAAGAGTTAAGTGGAGGCTACCAAAATGAGTTGAAATCAACTCGATGAATATATTTACTGTCTAAGAGGTGGGCCGATAGCGACTGAAACGAATACATGCAGAGTATGTTTTGCGGTAACAACTCTGCTTGAACGAATTAACTCGCGGATACCAAAATGAGTTGAAATAAACTCGATGAATATATTTACTGTCTAAGAGGTGGACCGATAGCGACTGCAAAGAATACATGCAGAGTATGCTTTGCGGTCGCAACGCTGCTTGAAAGAATTAACTCGGGGTTACCAAAATGAGCTGAAATCAACGCGATGAATTTTTTACTGTCTAGGAGGTGGACCGACAGCGACTGCAACGAATACATGCAGAGTATGTTTAGTGGTAACAACGCCGCTTGAACGAATTAGTTCGGGGTTACCAAAATGATCTGAAATCAACTCGATGAATATATTTACTGTCTAAGTGGTGGGTCGAAAGCTACTGCAACGAATACATGAACAGACGGAAGGTACAGTCATGGGTAACGTTTTATTAACAGACGGATAGACCATCCGTGTGTTCATAAAACGTTTTATGAACTGGTGGAAGGTCTAGCCATGGGCAGCCCACTGTCCTATATATTATGTGAAATCCACATGCGTCGATTTGAAGAAAAACTTTTCAAACTCGTGAAATTTGATTTATGGATTTGATATGTAGACGATACTTTCATTCTATGGAAAGGAAACAATTTTGAAATTCCAGAATTAGTCGAACTTATAAAATCCATTGATCCTCACATTCAGTTCAGCTACGAAACTGAAAATAACGGATGCCTACCATTCCTTGATGTCCTGGTTACTCACTCAAACGGATTTCTCGAAACTGCAATTTATCGGAAGCCTTTCGCTGTTTTCTCACCTGCACATACCAAGTCCTATCATCCTTGGCAACAAAAACTCAGCGCCTTTTACAGTTGCGTATATCGCGCGTACATATATGTTCGGATAAAGGCAGCTTGGGAAAAGAACTTGATTTCCTTAAACGCGTTGCAGGACAGCAAGGATACAACCCTTTGATATATATTAACCATTTCTATCGCCCTTTGAATTTATCAGCTGCAATTAAATAGCTGTTACGTTAAATGCCACCAGATGACGACATCTTAGTTGCTGAGACCATCAATACGTATTCGTGTAGTCAGATGCTGACTGATAAACCACGCATGGCGCTAAGAATTGTTGGCGCCGTAGCGTAAATTCGAACGCACTCGACTAGTTATCGAGAGTTCTGGGGTTCGATCCCAGCGGTGCCGGACTACAATTTTTCAGTCGCTATGCGTTGTTTGAAAAATAACGTGGAAAGAGGATGACATCGTCCATTTACATTATCTCCACGTATTTTATATATATTAACTACAACCCTTCGATTATAGACAATGAGCCGAAGCCTATCTCCACGTTAACTCCTGCGATACGCCCATTACGAGATAATTTTGCCATTATTCTATTTTCCCGTGACATTGCCTTCAAAATTTCAAAAATTCTCAAAACCTTTAATTTTAGATTGATTCTTAAACCCATATAGAGAATGAAATTTTTAAGGATCAAAGGACTACGTTGAATATAAAAAGTCGTAAGGAATTTATCAAATTTCATGTGAATGTGCTGCTTCGTATATAGGACAGACCCGGAGAGCCTTGCGTTTTGGATTGAAGCAGCACAAGACTTATACATTCGGAATTGTGACATAAAGAAGTCATCGGTGGCTAAACATTGTTACGAAAAGGAATATAAATTTCTTATTGAAGAAGCAAAACTGATTGAGAAGCCAAATTCAACCACCAAACTTGATATTTTGGAAGCTTTCCATATATATCAGAATTATTTGCAACTTGTTAATCACATGGCATCCACACCATTTCTATCAAGCGCGTGGAAGCAACTAACTTAAACCTGTGACTGTAAACACCATTTATGACATCATGTACAAGTTGAATATCTACGTGCCATTTGTCATGATGAAGCTAGGTCAACACCCAGCCCAGGGAAACCTTAGTCGACTTGAAAAAATAAATTATTTGTGACAAACGTTGTATTATCTTACTACACTGCTGGACAATTGCTAAGGACGGATCATAAACGGGGCTATATAGCGCATAAAAAAGTAACTGTGGTTGGATGCCAAGTGAAATAAAATAATGTCAGAATGCTAGGACATTACAAGAAAATTTATTGTGCTCTGAAATCCAGAAGGCTTTGGAACGTGTTCAAGGGACAAACAGGCCATTTTGTGCAGAATGCGTAAACGCGAAAAATGCAATTACCGTCTGCAGGCGTTCCGGCGTAAGATGTCAATACGGGATATGGCCACCATGGAGGGCGATGCAAGATTCCACACGTCGTGTCATGCTTTGCACAACATTATCAAGCAGCTGTTGGGATAATTTATCCCATTCCTCTGTCAGTGCACGGATTAGGGTGTCCTTGTTTATTGGAGAGCATTGTCGACCAGCAAGACTCCTCCCCAAAGCATCCCACACATTTTCAATGGGATTCAGATGTGGAGAACGTGCTGGCCATACGAGGCGTTGAATATCCTCGCTCTCAAGACACTCCTGGACAGCGACTGTTCGATGACATGTTGCGTTGTCGTCCATGAAAATGAATCAATCACCGACAGCACCACGGAACATGCGAACATGAGGTAGCAGAACATCATTAATGTATCGTTGGCCAGTCATAGTCCCAGTTGGAAGCACATAGAGGGACGTACGGCCATTGATCATGATGCCAGCCCATTCCATGACACTACATGTCGGATATCGGTCCCTTTGCTGTATGTATGCTGGACAATATGCAATAGCACTATCACGCCAGATCAGTTGTCGTCGACAATCAGACGATAGACTGTATCTACTCTCATCTGAGAAGAGGAAAGCAGATCAGTCGTTATCAGTCCAATTGCGATGTTGATGGCACCATTGCAAACGGGCGGTACGGTGACGTCTGGACAATGGGATGCACACAACAGGACGGCGGGCGTATAGTCCTCCTTCATGCAAACGTCTGGCGACAGTTTTTCGGGAGATCCGCTTGCCAGTAGCAGCCGTAAACTGATTTGCTACTTCACTAGCTGTGCTGCGCCGGTGTCCTTTTGTTGATAGCACTATGTACCGATCTTCTGCAGGTGTCGTACTGCGAACACGACCTCCCCCGTGACGTTTGCTACACTCTCCGTTTGTTTGAAATGATTTCCAAAGCCTTGAAACAACACTGTGGCTGACGTCGAACTCAATGGCAACATCTGTTATTTTTCGCCCTTCTTCAATCTTGCCAATAACACGGCCACGCGTAAAATCATCTAGGTGATGTCGGGAAGACATACTGAAAATTGCAAGTTCATCAATTGATTCTTTTCCTTTCAACTTTGCGTTTGAACAACAACGGTCAATACGCGTCAAATCCTTTATCTCTCTTATCACCGCTATGACGTCACGAACAACAACGGTCAATACGCGTCAAATTCTTTATCTCTCTTATCACCGCTATGACGTCACGAACAAGTTCGGCAATCCAAAATTAGCATACGCACAACATGTCTTACTGTATCCCGCACTTATGCTAATTTCCACATTTTCCTTCCTTCCATTTTATGGTTGCTATCGTTGCTATTGTCATCCGTCCTTAGCAATTGTCCGGCAGTGTATATATAAATATTTATGCGAAAAAATGTTATTTAACGATATCATGGACACAACAAAAGACGCTAGAGGAGAAAACTACGATTAGGGAGAGTGGCGCACAGGAAAAACTTGCACCCCCCCCCCCGTATAAAATATTTTCGAGACCCTTTTCCGAAAATCTATTAGCTTTCTATTATTAAAAATGTTAACTTCTATGTTTTTAACTAGATTTTACGAGCGTTTTAATAAAGTAAGTTCTTTGGAACCTATGAGTATTTTTCGTAAAATCAAAATTATTACACTTCATTGCGTGAAACACAAATGTGCACATTGTAATTAAAATGATTGCCCTATTTTTATACCGATACAAAGTACAACTAAACACCTACGCCAAAGTTAATCGTATCATTGAAAAGTTATTCTTTTAAGGAAGTTATTCTTTTAAGGGCAGTCTCTTTGAAATGCCTCACGATCACACACACATAAAACACGCAACTGCCGTGTGTCAGTATATTTTCTGATTTATACGAAATGTCAGAACATAAGTAAGCAAATAACTAAGTAACAATTAAGTATTGTAGCACAAAAAAATTAAAACTACTTAAATTATTTACTCCTGAGTATAGAAAACACGCTTAAGATAATGCCGCAATCTTTTGTACGTAGTAAAAATTTTTTCTCTTAACTCTGCTATAAAAAAAAAGATGATACAGCTCTCTGTTTCTTCGTTCTCGCGAAGAACACCTTTTAGTTTATTATATCCTCAATGTTGCGTATTTATGTGCAAATAATTGTAATATATAATACCTTAACCTCATTTGTATAAAAACTTACTCATTGAACTGACATTTCTTTCACATTCTCTTGTTAGCATAAATGCATACAAACTATTATTATGGCTGTGAAAAAGAGCCTCGTCCTCTGGAATAAATTATCTCGTCATCCAGTTTTTATCGACTAAAGCAAAGTAAATGTTTTTTAAAGATTTTACTTATTTACTGAAAAAAAAAGAAGCAAAAATTGCTTTTCATTTTAATGCATCATTCAAAAATACCGTAATTCCTGGCTATTTTTTAACCAGTTTCATATGAAGTTTCCTCAAAAAAAGTTATAAAGTCTTTTTGGTGAGGCTAGAGGCCCTTTTATTCGTGACCCCCCCCCACCCCTGCACGCAATGCGGGGATTGCGGGGGCTATCCTGATTATGGGAGAAATCTTCACTTCGTCTACCTTCCGTTTTCGGAAAGTTTTGGGAAACGGAATTCCGTCCCCAGATGGAAAATTTGCGCACATGATCGGGAGTCTGCAGAAGAGGATTAAAGAGGTTTCTTGGAGCGACGTGTTTCTTTTTTTTTTTTTTTTTTTTTTGTGCAGGACCGAAATGAAATACAGCCCTGGTGGTGCAGTGGTCTAAGAGATGGCGTCTGATCATTCGTCCGAAATGGTACGGATTCGAATCCCAGTGAGACATGGATCATGGATGTGTTTGTCTTACAGCACTGGCTCTCCCCTTCCCTGGAACCTGTGGCCGTAAATTGGAGATGAGCGACTGCTTATGGCGCATTGAGTTGCTCTCGGTGGTCGTTAAACCTCCATGAACAAAAATGAAATCTGCAATGTTCGTCGCCGCGATTCTGCTACGTAGCGTGGTGGTAGTGCTATTTTTATGTTAGCGACCGCTTTTCCACTTCTGAAACTCCGGTAGTAAGAAATTATTTTTGTATTTTGTGGCATTCTCTACAGTGACAACTGGAACTAATTGTCACTTCAGCCTTAGAAAACGAACCGTATGTTCTGTGTTCCCGTTATTTTTAGCATCCTATTGAAATTTGCACTTCATTTGTTTTCTCCCTGTGTTTATGTTTTGAAGCTATTTCACGGTATCTTATATCAACTAACTCTGATATATGTTCGTTTTAGGACAAATCTGCGGTCCTTACCAGTATTACAATCAATGCGGAACCAGTTGTCCACCAACCTGCGATAATCCTAACCCGGGACCATGTGTTCTTATTTGCCGGCAAGGATGCTTCTGTATACAGGGCAGGATTAGGAGAACGTCAGACAATGCTTGCGTTCTACCACAGCTCTGCAATACATGACCACGTTGTCCTTGTGGATGAAATCATATTCAAAAATTATTTCCAAGTATCTTCACACACATATTATTAATTTCAATTGTGGTAATAGGTGGCAATAAATATATATATATATAATGTGAAATGTGATTGCTTATGTTTATATTTTGCGTAATCTTTTGATTTTTAAACAAGTTGTCTAATTACCACATTAATTCATGATCAATGCGTTCATTACGTATGAAAAGGATTTTTTAACTGCCAAAATCGGCTTTTAAACTGCAGAATACCTTGTACTTGCGATTTATAATCTTATGAGTAGACATTGTTCTCTTCAGTGTTGTTCCGTAAGACACGAGGATTTCCATTTAAAATGTATTACTCTCAAATACTTGTGCTGCTTTAGTACAGAGGTCTTCAAACGTCTCTGAATCACGGGTCACATGACAAAATTTAATAGGACTGGCCGGCCACATGGAAAAATGGAATATAAATGACAGTGGTATGACAAAACAGAATAGGACTAGCAAGCCACTTAACAAATTACATTTTCCATGCGGCCAGCCAGTCAAAACGGTTAGGAGTGACCGGTCACATGAAAAACTGAAATTCAAACGACAGTCCGGTGACAAAATTTAATAGGACCAGCGGGCCACTTAACATATCGTATTTTCCATTGGTCAACCAATCAAAATAGTTAGGACTGGTCGGTCAGATGAAAAAATGGAATATGACTAGCGGGCCACTTAACAAATTATATTTTCCATGTGACCAGCCAATTAAAATGGTTACGATTGGCTGACCACTAGGAATATGTAAGAGGACTTACTGGCCACACAACAAAGTGGAATACAAATGAGAGGCATATGCCAAAATGCAATAGGACTGGCGGGCCAAATGAAAAAAACAAAAACAGAAATGCAAGTTTTTACGATGAATATCGGTTATTTCAGATGGGGTTTGCATTCTAAAACTTTCGGAGAAAGAAGCAAAGTAGTTAACATGACTTGCATGTCACAAAGAAGTTCAAAGTAGTTAACCAATGCGCTCACGTTTTTTATCACTCTTTAAAACTTTAAAACACATAATTTATTCCAACATATCTCATTGCAGATTTGGAAATTAGAAATCCATGGACCCAAGGTACCTACTAAAATAATCGTTTTTAAAACACTGAAACGATGAAAGTTTTCGGTCTTTAGCACGATTTAATGATAAAAGATGAATAATATATACAATTTAAATCATAAGCACTTTCGAAGCAGCGGCTACCTCATTCTCAGATGCAATAAATAAAGACACATTAATCTATATATAATATAGATCATTGCATTGTGGGAAGCATGGTAAGTTATTAGCCAATAGTAATCTACATGCGCCAAAATGTTGCGTATACTGTTGGCCCAATGGTGTGTGAGGAAATCATGGAAATATATTATAGAAATAAGATGTGGTGTAGGTTGGGTAAACATTCAATTTTAAGCTTAAATTTCAATATATAATTTACTGCTTTAATAGGTGACTTCCAAACGTTATGTAACTCATAGGGGGCATGCTCATAACAACATTGCACTCCGGAAGCCTCTATATATACACTTTCTGCAATTAAAAGGTCACCAAGTTTACTAGGAGTGTTAATTATTCTTGCATTACTCCAGTCGGGATTAAGATCATCTTGGATAACAGATTTGGCAATGGATGTACAATACATACCTGTTTTAATATTGTA
Source organism: Macrothele yani (assembly GCA_039090855.1). NCBI lineage: Eukaryota > Metazoa > Arthropoda > Arachnida > Araneae > Macrothelidae > Macrothele > Macrothele yani. The sequence continues at coordinate 112,125,088 of CM077011.1, forward strand.
TTCATGTTCTTTTATTCGTAATCCTAGAGTACGTTTTGTAGAACCCACATAATTAGAGGTTGTTTGTCCTGTAATTGCCTTAACAAGCGGGATATTGTAAACACCCCACTGTCCCATTTTGCTGTTCTGTTCACGATCCTTACGAACCACAGAAAATAAGTTTCGTGTTCGTGAACCAAGTTTCAAGCCATATGGTTTACATAGTTGCGTTAAGGTTCTCGTTAAAGGTGGATTATATTGCATAGAGCCAACATATATGAAATTGCAGTTGGAGTTTCTTACAAGGGTAGTATGTAGGGCGTTTTTGACCTTGCCAAACACTTGCCTAATCAGATATTTTGGAAACTCATATTGCTGAGCTAAACCAAAAATGTAGTTTACTTCTTGCTCAAATGATTCAGTAGTTGATGAATGTGAGTGAGCTGTTCTAAACAAATAGAATAATGTTGAAAACTTATGTTGTTTAGGGTGTGATGAATGAAAAGGTATTATAACAGGTGTATGACAAGGTTTTCTATATACACAAGTGGTAATGCAATTAAGATTATAGTCCTTGCGAATAAGAATATCCAAGTACGGTAAACAATCATCAACTTCAAATTCTATAGTGAGCCTGATAGTTGGGAACAAGGATGATAGTTCGTCGGCGAATGAGTATAAATCATCCCGGTTGTGAGGCCATGCAACCAGGATGTCGTCAACGTACCTTAAATAAAGCAACGGACGGTGAGGGAAAGAACTAATGACCTGATTTTCGATGTGCTGTAACAAAATTTCAGCTAGAACAGCAGACTGGGGAGAACCCATTGGCGAGCCCTTCAACTGTTGGTAAATGCTGTCTTGAAATTTGAAATATGAACGTTTCTTAACAAGCCGAAGTGCGTTCATAATAGCATTAATTTCTGAACTTGGGATATGGGAATCAGCAAGTTTTGCCTCAATAATCTGATGTGTGGCCTCAACGAGAACCTTATCACAACTATGTAAACCATATGGCTTGAAATTTGGTTCACGAACACGAAACTTATTTTCTGTGGTTCGTAAGGATCGTGAACAGAACATCAAAATGGGACAGTAGGGTATTTACAACATCCCGCTGGTTAAGGCAACTACAAGACAAACAACCTCTAAGTATTTGGGTTCTACAAAACGTAATCTAGGATTGCGAATTAAAGAACATAAATGTAATATTGAAACAGGCATGTATTGTACATCCCTTGCCAAATCTGTTATCCAAGATGATCTTAATCCCGACTGGAGTAATGCAAGAATAATTAACACTCCTAGTAAACTTGGTGACCTTTTAATTGCAGAAAGTGTATATATAGAGACTTCCGGAGTGCAGTGCTGTAACGAACATGTCCCATATGAGTTGCATAACGTTTGGAAGACACTTATTAAAGCAGTAAATTATAAATTGTAATTTAAACTTAAAATTGAATGTTTACCCAACCTACACCATATCTTATTTCTATAATATATTAGCATGATTTCCTCACAGACCATTGGGCCAACAGTATACGCAACAGTTTGGAGCAAGTATATTACTATTGGCTATTAACTTACCATGCTTCCCACAATGCAATGATCTATATTATATATATTTTAATGTGTCTTTATTTATTACATCTGGGGATGAGGCAGCCGCTGCCTCGAAGTGCTCATGGTTTTAATTGTATATGTTATCGTTAAAGTATGAAATCCGTTATTTCATAGAATACCTAGTTATTTCATGAAATAACTCATCAAGTCAGTTAAAGCGTAGAACTCACTTGTATTCTATGGTTTAACTAGTTATTTCATAGAATAACTATCTACACCCCGTTAAATTATATAAAATAACCGAGTAAATAAGTTCCAAATTCAAAAGGCTGTAAAGTGAGAACCACTGGTCAGAAGTAGTACACCATTTTCAACCCACAATAAAGTGTTATATAATAATAATGATATTAACTTTTATGTTTCGTTTAAGGATATGGAAAATACTACTTTCATTTACAAGCAATATTTCAGTAATTAATGATAGTTTGCTGAACTTAATATATAGAGATTACTGTAGCCGAATATTTTTTTGCGCCAGATTCTCAGAACATCAACGAGAAACACATTTACCTTCCACCCCTACTGAATTTATGAACTCTTCCAGACCGTAGGGGGTGGACTTGTTTGGTAGACCGTCTAGTGCGTTGTGCAACTATTGGCGCCAGTTCATTCAAGTAAGTTGATTGCTTCCATGTGCCGGCTGCAGCGCGTCTAACGCTGCTTCGATGTGAGGCGCATTTCACCAGTCCCCCCCCCCACCACGGAATTTTTTAATTTTTCAGACACCATTCGTTTGTACCATGTATGAACCTGAATGAACTCAATTTTTTTCGTTTGAACCGCACTAGTTTTTGAGTTATTTAAAAAAAAAAGGGGGTGGGGTGAATTGGTACCCCAAAAAGTGGAAATTTCAAATTTCAGAAAAGCCATTCGTTAATGAATCGTATGAACCGGAATGAACTTCATTTTCATCGTTTGAACCGCAATAGTTTTTGAGATATTTAACAAATAATATTGAGAATTTACATATAAATATAGGAGGAAAACCATTTCACCAGCCCCCCCACCATGGAAATTCAAAATTTCAAAATAGCCATTCGTTAACAAATCGTATGAACCGAAAAGAACTGGATTTTCATCGTGTGAACCGCAATAGTTTTTGAGGTATTTAAAAAAGAATGTTACAGGCTTACCATTTCACCCCCACCCCCACCCCATTATCGAAATTCAAAATTTCGAAATAGCCATCCGTTAGTAAATCGTATGAAAAGGAATGAACTTCATTTTTATCGTTTGAACCGCAATAGTTTTTGAGATATTTAATAAATAATAGAATTTACATATACGCACAACAGAGGCCGACCATATCACCAGCCCCCCCCCCCCCCACGCCCCACCATGGAACTTCAGAATTTCAAAGTAGCCATTCATTAGTAAATTGTATGAACTCAAAATACCTCCATTTTCATCGTTTGAACCGAAACAGCTTTTGAGATTTAAAAAAAGAATGTTACAGGCCTTCCATTTCACCCCCCCTCATCATGGAAATTCAAAATTCCGAAATAGCCATTCGTTATTAAATCGTATGAACCAGAATGAAATCGATTTTTATCGTTTGAACCGCAATAGTTTTTGAGATATTTAAAAAATAATATTGAGAATTTGCATATATACAGCGAGACCGACAATTTCACCAGCCCCCCCCCCATCATGAAAATTTAAAATTTAAAAATAACCATTCGTTAGCATGTCGTATGAACCGAAAAGAACTCCATTTTCATCGTTTTAACCGCAACAGTTTTTGAGGTATTTAAAAAAGAATGCTACAGGCCTACCATCTCACCCCCCTCATCATGGAAATTCAAAATTCCGAAATAACCATTCGTTAGTAAATCGTATGAACAGGAATGTAGTCCATTTTTATCGTTTGAACCGCAATAGTTTTTGTGATATTTAAAAAATAATATTGAGAATTTACATATACACACGGCGACCGACCATTTCACCAGCCCCCCCCCCCCCACCATGGAAATTCAAAATTTCAAAATCGCCATTCGTTAGTAAATCGTATGAGCAGGAATGAACTCCATTTTTATCGTTTGAACCGCAATAGTTTTTGAGATATTTAAAAAATAATATTGGGAATTTACATATACACACAGGGACCGACCATTTCACCAGCCCCCCTCCACCATGGAAATTCAAAATTTCAAAATAGCCTTTCGTTAGTAAATCGTATGAAGCGGAATGAAATCCATTTTCATCTGTTGAACCGCAATACGTTTTGAGATATTTAAATAATAATATTGAGAATTTGCATATGTAAGAGAGACCGACCACTTACCCCCCCCCCAAAAAAAGAAATTCAAAATTTCAAAATAGCCATTCGTTTGCAAATCGTATGAACTGAAAAGAACTCCATTTTCACCGTTTGAACCGTAATAGTTTTTGAGATATTTAAAAAATAATGTCAATAGGCCTACCATCCCCCCCCCCTTACCATGAAATTTCAAAATTCTAAAATAGCCATTCGTTAGTAAATCGTATAAACAGGAATGAAATCCTTCTTTATCATTTGAACCGCAACAGTTTTTGAAATATTTAATAAATAATAGAATTTACATATACGCACAGAGGCCGACCATATCACCAGCCCCCCCACCCCCCACCATGGCACTTCAAAATTTCAAAATAACCATTCGTTAGTAAATTGTATGAACTCAAAATACCTCCATTTTCATCGTTTGAACCGAAATAGCTTTTGAGATTTTTAAAAAACAATGTTACAGGCCTACCATTTCACCCTACCCCCCACCCCCATCATGGAAATTCAAAATTCCGAAACAGCCATTCGTTAGTAAATCGTATGAACCAGAATGAAATCGATTTTTATCGTTTGAACCGCAATAGTTTTTGAGATATTTAAAAAATAATATTGAGAATTTGCATATATACAGAGAGACCGACAATTTCACCAGCCCCCCCCGTCATGGAAATTAAAAATTTAAAATAGCCATTCGTTAGCAAGTCGTATGAACCGAAAAGAACTGGATTTTCATCGTTTGAACCGCAATAGTTTTTCAGGTATTTAAAAAAGAATGTTACAGGCTTACCACCCCCCCGATTATGGAAATTCAAAATTCCGAAATAGCCATTCGTTAGTAAATCGTATGAAAAGGAATGAACTTCATTTTTATCGTTTGAACCGCAATAGTTTTTGAAATATTTAATAAATAATAGGATTTACATATACGCACAGAGGCCGACCATATCATCAGCCCACCCCCACCATGGAACTTCAAAATTTCAAAGCAGCCATTCGTTAGTAAATTGTATGAACTCAAAATACCTCCATTTTCATCGTTTGAACCGAAATAGCTTTTGAGATTTTTAAAAAAGAATGTTACAGGCCTACCATTTCACCCCCCCATCATGGAATTTCAAAATTCCGAAATAGCCATTGGTTAGTAAATCGTATGAACCAGAATGAACTCCATTTTTATTGTTTGAACCGCAATAGTTTTTGAGATATTTAAAAAAATATATTGAGAATTTGCATATATACAGCGAGACCGACAATTTCACCAGCCCCCCCCCCATCATGAAAATTAAAAATTTAAAAATAGCCATTCGTTAGCAAGTCGTATGAACCGAAAAGAACTCCATTTTCATCGTTTTAACCGCAACAGTTTTTGAGGTATTTAAAAAAGAATGTTACAGGCCTACCATTTCATCCCCCCCTCATCATGGAAATTCAAAATTCCGAAATAACCATTCATTAGTAAATCGTATGAACAGGAATGAACTCCATTTTTATCGTTTGAACCGCAATAGTTTTTGAGATATTTAAAAAAATAATATTGAGAATTTACATATACACACAGAGACCGACCATTTCACCAGCACCCCACCTTGGAAATTCAAAATTTCAAAATAGCCATTCGTTAGTAAATCGTATGAACCGGAATGAACTCTATTTTCATCGATTGAACAGCAATACGTTTTGAGATATTTAAAAAATAATATTGAGAATTTGCATACATACAGAGAGGCCGACCATTTCAACAGCCCCCCCCCACGGAAATTCAAAATTTCAAAATAGCCATTTGTTAGTAAATCATATGAACTGAAAAGAACTCCATTGTCATCGTTTGAACCTCAATAGTTTTTGAGATATTTTAAAAAGAATGTTACAGGCCTACCATTTCAGCCCCCCCCCCCCTCATCATGGAAATTCAAAATTCCGAAATAGCCATTCGTTAGTAAGTCGTAATAACAGGAATGAACTCTATTTTTATTGATTGAACCGCAATGGTTTTTGAGATATTTAAAAAAGAATGTTCAAGGCATACCATTTCACCCCCTCATCATGGAAATTCAAAATTCCGAAATAGCCATTCGTTAGTAAATCGTATTAACAGGAATGAACTCTATTTTTATTGATTGAACCGCAATGATTTTTGAGATATTTAAAAAATAATATTGAGAATTTGCATCTATATAGAGAGACCGGCCATCCCCCCCCCCCACCACCACCATGGAAATTCAAAATTTCAAAATAGCCATTCGTTAGCAAATCGTATGAACCGAAAAGAACTCCATTTTCATTGTTTGAACCGCAATAGTTTTTGAGAAAAAAAATGACAATATTGAGAACTTATGTGTATATATATTCGAGACCGACCCCCCCTTCTCACCATGTAAATTCAAAATTTCAAGATAGTCATTCGTTAGTAAATGGTGTGAACCGTAACAAACGCCATTTTCATAGTTTGAATGGCAATAGTTTTGGAGATGTTTAAAAAAGAATGTTTGTAGCCCACGATTTCACGTGCCCCCCCCCCCAACCTGGACATTTCCTATTTCAGGATAGCTATTCGTTAGCATGGTGTAAACCGGAAAGACCTCCTTCTTCATTGTTCGAATCTCGATAGTTTTTGAGATATTTGTAACAAGGATAATGGAGGATAATGAAGAAGTAATTTGTTTTGCACAAAGTCTTTCATTCGTTCCTGTCATTAACTGAAAGAACTCCCCGTTTCTAGCTTTGAACCGCAGCAGTTGAAAAGACATTCCAAAAACAACGTGACGTTGCTTTATTAGGTATCGAGGATTAGTACACAGGAAAACGGAAAATACATGGCATGATAAAACAATTAAGAATAACGGTACTGGATGAGAAGCACAAAGCACTCTGTAAAAGTCAATCAGGACATGCAAAGATCAACGAAGCTGAACGAGCAGCACAAGGCAATCTATGATAGGCGAAGCACACTGGAACAGTCACTGAGCAGAAGGAACGACGGACATGGAGATGGAGAATACATCGAACTGGAGGCTGCTTTTCATGCTCCGGGGCGCAGCATGAAAAGCAGAAAACGAGGTGCAACAGATAACACTTGCAAAGATAGCATGGTGTAGCTAACAGCACGGTGCAATCAATTAGCATGAGGCAAAGCAATAACGGTAAGTATCTGACGAGATGAGTCACACTGGATGATCAAGTAACGTAGCACAACAGTAGAAGGTATGCTGAGGCACATGACATGACATGACATAAGACAAATACTCGACGAGACAGGAAAAACAAACCCACGGAGCACATGAAAAAACTAACTGGGTGCGAACAGCAACATAGGGATTTTCTTTTTTGTCGTGAAAAAATAACGTGGCAATCCAGGACAGTGACGAAAGGTATAAGAAGAGAATCGCGCATAACAATGCACACAGGAAGAAGCTGTGAACAAAACGATGTGACGGGTTCACGGAAGTAGGCACCGGGCGGATGTTTGAAAGAACCGAGATGAGGAGAAAACATGGCGGTACATAGGATACAACGGAAAGAAAAAGGTTGGGTACAACGCATAACAGAAACATGCAAAGGAGTAAGACGGAACAGCAGCAAGGCAAAGACGGCAGGAAGCGAAACATCATGCAAGTGCAGACAGAAGCTAATCGGTCAGAACCAGATCAATGAGGCGATTTTGAGCATCACCAAGGTAGCAATTAAGAAAACTGTAATACCGGTATATCTCAGGGGTAAGATCTCGTGAGGTCAACGAAAACTTGGAGGAAGCAGCGAATATCCTCGATCATATTCGAGTAATCAGCTGGATCATGTGAGTCAAGAAGGTGATCCAAAGCAGCGCTCACAAGAAGAGGCAAAGAACAAGGGTTGGCAGCATCTGGGAAGAGAATCTTCGAATACCCAGGGACAGCTTGGGGCGAGCGACAATTGCAGTGGAAACGGAGGGAGTACCAATAAGGTCGGCGAAAGAAGCAACAGTAGAATCAGGAGCGGGACCTGAAGAACGACGAAGAGAAGGCTGAGCGACCGCGGTTCGCTTAGTACTAGTCTTTCAATTAGAGCGACGACGGCGCTTCTTATTAGAAGCAGTACCAACAGGGACGTGGTGATGAGGCAGAGCAGACGATGAAGAAGGAGTAACCGATAGCGAGTGAGAAGTCTGAGAAGAAAGATCTGGATCATGTGCGGATAACGCAAGCAAAGAGACAACTGATGGGGCAACAGGAGCTGGTGAAGGTGAGGCTCCACACAAATCCAGAAGAGTAACTGTGCTGGAAAGCGGGGACCGATCACGGGACCAGAAATCGAAAGGAAGGCAACAACACTAGAGGCATCAGAAGAGCTCGGAGAACGTGAAACGGGCGGAGATCACACCGGAGTACTGGAACGGCTGAAGAAAAGATGAGCGTCTGAGGGTGGCGAAGCTGATGTACACAGCGGAGATGATGGAGCAGAAAATCCCGGGGTTGGGATTGACGAGGTGACGTGCGAAAACAAAGAAGGCAGCACCTGAACAGGCGGAGAAAGGTCGGCAACGGGATGTGACTAAGCACAGACAACAGACGACGAAGAAGAAAGCAAGACAGACGAAGGCACCGAAGCAGGAGCAGTAGATCCAGATGTATCCGCAGCAGGCGACGCTAGTGGAGAAGGAAAAAGACCTACAGAGGAAGGCACCGACAATCGAGATGGAGACTAAGAAGGTGGAAGCGAAACAAGCGCAGGCGTGGTGACCGGAAGTAAAGAAGGGGTTCTGTGATTGGCATTTGAGCAGCCGTTGAGGAAGAACAAGAAGAGGTGAGCGGACACTGCAAGCGATGAAGACCAGGCGTTGTACATGAGAAGCAATGATACGCAGTGAACACGTTTATAACGACGTTGTGATGAACACAAAGCACCTGGAAAGCAGTGGGGCAGGAAGTAATGAAGTACATATCAGGGAAGAGAACTAAGGCTTGGCGTCGGAAGCCTAAATAAGGACGATCACCTTGATCTGCGGGGAGCGTGCGAATAACACCAACAATGCGCCCACACCGAGAAAGAAATGCATGTAAAACCGTCGTCTGGGCTTACGTTTGCAAACGGAGGACTTTGCTATGACATTTGGTACAGTTCAAACTGTGGTTACGAAGACGCTGCAATATCGGAAAGTGTGTTTACAATTAATCCCGAGGATGCTGACTGACCACCATAAGGAAGAATGTATGGGTTGGAGTTTGAATCACTTGCTGCGTTACAAAGCAGAGGGTGACGCATTTATATCGCGCACAGTGGCAGGTTACGAATCGCGGTGCCACCACTTTGAGCCATCCAGCAAACCAGCGAGCATACAATGGAAACATTCCGGATCACCAAAACACATAAAATTCAAGTCAGAGGACTCCGCCGGTGAGGTTATGCTGACCGCATTTTTTGACCATGAAGGGCCTTAGTTGGTAGACTTGAAAGAGCCTCGCGTGAACAGCAATGCCAACCACTACATCGACACAGTGGACAAGCTGCATAAAGCCATCAAGAATGGGTGACCTGGCATGCTTTCTCGTGGTGTGATTCTGTTGCACACATTATGCAGAATGCGTTAGCACGGAAAGGGTGAGAGGTTCTGCACCACCCAGCCTATAGCCCGGATCTGCCGACATGTGACTTTCATGTTCACAGATCCAAATGGTTCAAGGAGAAACTAAAGTTCTTCTTCGCAGACGGTATGCGTCGTCTTTCCAAGCAATGGGACGCATGTTAATTCTGCCACACCTGCGGATGTAACTCTTCGTTCGTTTATATATATATATATGTATCATCATCATTGTCAACTGTTATGAATCCACTACTGGATGAAGGTCTCCCCAAGTTTCTTCCATAATTGTCTGTCTTGAGCGTGTCTCCTCGATGACACACCGGCATGCTTTCGAATTTCATCCATCAATCTCCCATAGGGTCTTCTTCTGGGTCTTTTCCTGTCCCTCGAAATCCGTTCTAAAATTTCGGTTTTCTGTTGGTGGTCCGTTCTTCTAGCAACATGTCATGCCCTTACCATTTCAGTGATTTCATTGTTTTCATGATGTCGTCAACTCCAGTCGTTTTCCTTATCCATGAGTTCCTTTGCTTATCTTTCTTGGTTACACCAAGCATGATTCTCTCCAGGTTTTTTTGCGTTGTCTGCAATCTTTGTTTGTCTTTTTTACGCTTTCCAACCGTAGGTTGAAGAAGCGTATATGCTTCAGCTTTTTCCGTCCGTCCGCCCGCCTATCGGCACGATAACTCACATAGAAATGGTTCGATTTCGATGAAATTTTAGTATGTGGTAGGGGACCACCTTGGGACAAACCCTATGGAAAATGGACAAAATGTGGTCAAAGGTTAAGACACAGGAGCGGGATCTATTCCATAGCCCTTATGCATCATAACTTACGTAAAAATGCTTCGATTGCGACAAAACTTTATCATGTTATTTCGGAGGTATACCAAACCGGTTCTGTTGAACATCATCAAAATGGGATCAAAGGTCAGGGCACAGGACCGAGATTTATTCCACAGCCATTATTCTCATAACTTGAGTAATTATTTCTGGTATGTTGGAAAGCGCATCATATTCAATGCATTGCATGATTTCACTAACTTGTTTAGTTAAGGTCCATGCCTCTTCTCCATACGTAAGCACTGGCAGGAATAAACCCTTATCTTTTAAGACATAATGGCATACCTTTCGTAAAAATTGTACTGTTTCTTCCAAAAGCTATCCATCCAAGTTTTACATGCCGATTAATTTCTTCATCAATGTGACCCTTACTTCATATCTGCTGCCCAAGATAAATGTAGGTATCGGTTGTCTCAAGCTTTTCACCGTCAATAAATAAATCTTCGTTTCTTGTAAAAGCAATATACGTCACTTTTGCCTTCTGAAAGTTCATTTTTAATTCCACTTCTTTACTCTTGTCAGCAAGTTCTTGGATCGTATTCTGCGGTTCAGAAGTCGTAGTTGCAAAAATGAACGTGATTTGAATTCTCTGCATAAATCTTTTTCTCTTTGTCCCAATTCAGTGATTAAAAAATATTTTGCAATGTGGGATTAAAGAGTTTGGGAGATATGATTTCACCTTGTCACTTTTTATTAGTGCTGCATCCTCAAAATCCAAACTTTTGCAGTTGCATTTTCATAGATACTATTAATAATGCTAATGTATGCATCTGCAATACCGCAGGATTTCAAAGCAGTTGTAACTGCTGATGGTTTTACGGAATCGAAGGCCTTTTCGTAATGAATAAAAGCCTTGCATAATGGGAGTTCATATTCTCTTGTTCTTTCAGTTAGTTCTCTAAGTACATGGACATGATCTTCAGTGCTGTAGCCACTCCTGAATTCAGCTTCTCTTGCTTGAGCCATGTCCAATTTTAACTTCATGCGATGTGAAAGAACCAAAGTGAAAATTTTATAAACAACTGATAGGAGGCTGATGAGCCTGTAGGTCCTGAGATCCTCAACGTCACCTTTTTATGTACAAGGATTATTGTAGCATTATCCCAATGCTCGGGAATCTTACCTTCGTTGAGACAGCTGGTGAAAACTTGGGCGAGTGAAGTTTCAATTTTTCCACTTGCTTCTTGTACTCTCGTGGACAAGAAATTTGCACACCTAGAAGAAAACAAACTACAACCGCGAAACTTTGCAAATAGCTAGGGTGCGTTTGGTGCGAGTCCGCATAACCGCACACCTTGTGGCGGCGCTGCTAGCACGAACCGGCAGCCTTATAAACCGGCGTGTAGTCGATGCCCCATGAAAGAGAAAAGCACCGGCCGGCGCAAGCAAGAGTATATAGAGTGACAAGAATGCCTAATAGACACCAGAGACGTCGATGTACGCAACTTACGGGCTTTGAGAGAGGCTTGTTCATCGGGCTGGAAACAGCAGGTTGTTCGGCGCACCGTATAACCCACCACGTGGATCGTTCTGACCATACCGTCCGACTGTGTTGGGAGCAGTGGACACGTGACGGCACTGCCACACGGCGGGTGTCTCCGAACGAACCAGGAGGACCACCCGTAGAGAGGACCGACAGATCGTGCGGCAGGCACGAATGGATCCCACGGGAACCCTGTCCACTCTACAGGTAAATGTAGCGGCTCTTGTGTGCCAACGAGCCATTTCCTGAAGCCCCGCGGAAGCGAATCTGCGATCCCAGCGCCTCTTACGTGTTCTGCCATTAACACCGGAACATCGCCGGCTCCATTTGCAATGGTGCCAGGCGAGAGCGACGTGGAATGCCACAGACTGGCGACGTGTGGTGTTCAGTGACTAGTGTCGGTTCGTTTAGGGGACAGTTGATCATCGTGTCCGGGTGTGGAGGTCCCGGGGTCAACGGCACAATCCCAACCTTGCTATCGAGCGTCCCACCTACCCCACTGCAGGCATTATGGTCTGGGGAGCCTTTATGGTCTATTGCTTACGATAGCCGATCAGCTCTAGTAGTGGTACGTAGATCATTGTCGGGCTAGCGGTATGTGGATGAGATCATACGGCCCCATGTGCTCCCACTCCTGGGCTGAATTCCAGGTGCGCTATACCAGCAGGATAATCCCATCCCACACACGGCTCGGGTTTTCCAGGACTGCCTACGTCGTGTTCATACAGTTCCATGGCCTGCCCGCTCCCCGAACATGTCCCCTATCGAGCATATGTGGGACCAGTTGAAACGCCGGTTGACTCTGTGCCGCACTATCCGGGATTTGGAGCACACCGTCCAACAAGTGAGGGCACTCTTCAGCAGGACATCAGGCGCCTGTTCGCCTCTATGCTGGACCATATTGCAACATGTATCACCGCACGAAGCGGTGCGACGCGCTATTGAAAATAACCGGACTGCGTGCCACAGATGCCTCTGTTATTGTCCTGCATTAATACATACAATTGACGTGGATTAGGAACATCAAACAGAAGTCATTTCTCTTTCCACGTTTTTAAGTGAGTCACGGAAAAATTATCATCGGCCGCCACCGGGAATTGAACCCAGGTCTTCCAGTTACGCGCTGGACATGCTACCACTGCACCACAGCGGCCTCGAATTCTCCAGACTCACATGGGATTAATTGCCAAACCACATGGCTGGTTGCTTCTTGGAGACCCGCACATTGGTGGGGATTCCCCAAAGATGGTAAGAAGCAACTGGTGCAGTGGTAGCATGTCCGGCGAGTAACTGGAATACACTGGGTTCGATTTCCGTTGGCGGCCGATGATAATTTTTCCGTGACTCACTTAAAACCGTGGAAAGAGCTATGCCTTCTGTTTGATGTCCCTAATCTACGTCAATTGTGTGTATTAATTATTCATTCGCATACTAGTTATATGTTCAGTTGCTGCCTACCATCTTTGGTAGGCAGCAACTGAACAAATAGTACTGAGATTTGAATGGACAAAATCTTCTATAGATCTAAAAATAAAATCAGTTATCTCCTGCAACATGAGGAATCTGTGATATAAATTTCTTTTGAATAGTGCGATTCTTTTTTGGCGTTGCAATTTTCACAAACAGTAATGTACGTATTTGCTCGTCGTAACAGAATAATTCGGTAATATTAAGATACAATAAGCTGTACGTAAAAATGGTACATTCAATAGGCGTCGAAAGTGTTTCAATCTGATTTTTGAGCACCGATATAAAGCAAAATATATTTTGAAATCGGTGGAATTTGCATTTCGCTCTTGGCGGAGAAATTATGGATCAGATAAAGATTAAAATGCTAGGATCATCGTTCTCACTGTTCTAGCTTCCCAAAGCAAAAAGAGGCTGATATTAAATCAGACTAAAAGGTACACATATAAACGTACACAGACAGATACATGTATATAGTGAAGGTATAAGTACATCCTTTAGTTTTCAAAGAACGTGCAGGAAACTTTTCCACTTTAACACACTTCGGTCGAAAGGAAGTGCAAAGCAGAAGCACCCTTAAATTTAAAACAAACATTCTTGAAATGGTCCCATCCAAACAATTGTCTTTGTACGATATTTGACTCACACAGCATCCCGTCACGTTGCTCTGCTGGCCAGGCCCTTTCGAGCTCTGCATTTTGTGCTCTGCCTGTATCTAGTGCCCACTGCCCATTTAATTTGTGTTTCTCTCGTGCATGAATGTCTGCGCTCTCTTCCTAGTCATTCTTTCGAGTTGGTACGTGCATATTTTGCCGATATTCCTTTATAATTCATCTCGTTGGGCCTGTTTACAATCTGGCGCAGTGGTCTAAGCGATGGCCTCTGATCATTCGTCCGAACGGGATCCGGGTTCGAATCCCGATGAGGCATGGATGTTGCGTTTGTCTTACGGCACTGACTCTCTCCCTTCCCTGGAACCAGTGACCCTAAATTAGGGACGGGCGACTGCTTATAGCCCGTTGAGTTGCTCACGGTGGTCGCTAAACCTAAAAAAAAAAAAAACAATCTGCCCATCGTGGCTCGCCTTGACTTTTTGCTCTAAAACTGCCTGCTGCATGTAGTAGCCTTCCTGCTGCTGTGTTTACGTTTGACTTCCGTGTTTGCGCTCCAATCATCGTTCATGGTTCTCTGAGCTGCCTTCACCGGTGTGTCGATTACCTTCCTGGCGCTCCACCCATTAACAGTGGTTCTCTGCGCTGCCTTCTTCGGTATGCTGATCGCCTTCCTGGTGCTCAACCTTGTTATAGTGGATCTGTGTGCTCTTCGTCGTGCATTTCTACACATTGTCCATGGCCTGTGCTTCTGCTTCTAAATTCTATTTCCCTCTCACGTCACTACGTGCTGCTTCGATGACTTGTCCTCCAAGTGTGTTGGATGTGTCCTAGGACTGCTCTCCTCCTCATCCTGCTACTGATCCGTGTTCAACGTCTCCCACTTTCCTCGCGACAGCCTTGGACTCCTATATTTCAGGTTAAGGTACCACGCTTACTGCACACGTACAATGCTTTCAACTCTTAGTTTAAGTGTCAATTTCGACGCCTTACCCAATGTCAAGTTGCACGTCAATACAGTGTATGTCTGCATTGTCGTTTCTCCCCTCCGGTGCAATTACACATTTCGCCAGCAAGCCTAAGTCCGTTCTTGTATATTTTTTTTCACCTGAGTTTGTTTCTCAAGTCCTATCGACAAGCCTTTCCGTTGGAGATCATAGCTTGGTCCCTATCCCCCTTGCACATTCTCCCGTTCTTCTTATTTTGTAACCTGTATCTCCGGACGTTTCCCATGAGTTTTTACAGGCTTTTCCTTCTCGGGGTGGCCGCGTTATTAGTGATATCCGCAAGATGCCAGCCGCCCATGTTGATCAAGGTGATCGTCCTTATTTTGGCTTCCGCCGCCAAGACTTAGTTTTTTTCCCTGACACAGACTCTGTTTCTTACTGCCCCACTACTTTTCTGGTGATTTGTTGTCATCACAATGTCGCAATCAACGTATTCACTGCCTATCATTGCATCTCATGTAAACAGCCTTGTCACCATCTCTCGCAATGCCCCTCATTTCTTCCTAGTCTTCCTCAACGGCTGCTCAAGTTCCCGTCACAAAACCTCTTTCTTCGCTTCCAGTCACCACGCCTTCGCCTGATCCGTTCACACCTTCTTAGTCTCCATCTCCATCTTCGTTATCTGCCTCCGTTGATCTTTTTCCTTCCTCGCCAGCATCGTCTGTTGTGGGTACATCTGGATCTACTGCTCCTGTTTCGGTGCCTTCGTCTGTATTTCTTTCTTTTTCATCGTCTGATGTTTGCGCTTTGTCACAACCTGTTGCCGCACCTTCTCCGCCTGTTCAGGTGCTGCCTTCTTTGTTTTCGCAAGTCACCTCGTCTATCCCGATCCCGGGATTTTCAGCTCCACCATCGCCGCTGCGTACGTCGGCTTCGCCACTCTCAGACGCTCATCTTTCCTCCACCGGTTCCAGTACTCCGGTGTGCTCTCCGCCCTTTTCACCTTCTCGGGGCTCTTCTGATGCCTCTAGTGCCGTTGCCTTTGTTTCACCTTCTGGTCGCCATGATCGGTCCCCGCTTTTTCGCACAGCTCCTCTTCTATATTCGTTTGAAACCCCACCCTCCCCGGCTTCTGTTGTTCCTGCAGTTACCTCCTTACATATGTCATCCGACTTTGCACCCTATTGACCTCGCCAGATTCCCGAGACGCCGAGTGTTGTTCCTTCTACGTCGTCTCGTTCTCTTCGTCAACATTTTCCTACTGGTATTGCTCCTAATAAGAAGCGTCGTCATCGGTCTAATCGCAAGACTCGCGCTAAATGTGCCACTAAGGTTATGTCTCCTCCTCATCGTTCTTCGCCAGGCTCCGCTCCTGATCCTGCTGCCGTCACTTTTGTTCGCCTTCTTGACAGTTCCTCTGTTGTGCCTGATCTTGTTGCTCGCCTTCAAGTTTTTTCTTTTTTCTTATTGGAGGTTTAACGACCACCGTGAGCAACTCAATGGGCTATAAGCAGTCGCCCGTCCCTAATTTAGGGTCACTGGTTCCAGGGAAGGGAGAGAGCCAGTGCCGTAAGACAAACACAACATCCATGCCTGACCGGGATTCGAACCCAGCCCCCTTACGGACGAATGATCAGAGGCCAGCGCCTTAGTCCACTGCGCCACCGGGGAGGCTCAAGTTGTTCCCGAGTTTACGCAGACTCTCTCTAGATGCCGCTTTCCCATTGTTCTTTGACTCTTCTCACGATGCTTCACTTGATCACTTCATTGCTTCCAACGATCCGGCAGTTTACTCATCTATGGTTGACAATCTCAACGCTTTTTACTTTGCATTTTTTCACCTTTCGGGCTCTTATCCGGAAGTTGAACGTTACTATGGTTGTCTTGATGACTACATTTGTCATGCTCAACATCGTCTCCTTCGGTGTCCACCTGATTAGCTCCTGTGTGGTTTTGTTTGATGATTGATTTCTGTTGTGTTTTCTTAGCTATGTTTCTCCCTGTCTCTTTGAGCCCTTGTTGTTTCGTTCTCCTCTTTGTGAAGTGTTTTCCCTCGTGCCTCGTTTTTTTTTTTTTTTTTTTTCTCATCATTCTGCTTTGTGACCTTTTTCTGTGTGTTTTGTCTTACGATGTCATGCCTGCATCAGCTTTACATGACCATCACCAACTGCCTCGCACCGTTCGTTCTGCTTCTGTTTTTCTGTGGTTCAACCATGCCCCCCTCTGCTCGATTTTTCCGGAGTGCCATGTGTTGCTTCCTACCCTGCTATGTTTTGTACAGTATGTCAAACTGCTATGCCACTGTTAGACAAAAATTCCAATTTTAAAGAAAGTAATAGTTTTTCTTTAATGTCGTGTTTCTTTTCAAAGTGGCATTAGTACCATTATTTCTCTTTTTGTCGGAGGATGGCGCCCAATAACCACAGATGGACAGCAATAATTTCGCACCAATAATTTCGATTTTTCCTTAAAAGGAAGAATTAATAGTTCCTCGGTTTTCTACTCATCTTGCTGCTCCCTGGTTCCAGGTATGGTTCTTTCTCTATTTGCTGGCTCAACCGTTCCTCAGCTCAGTGACTGTTCCCAGTGTGCTTCGCCTCGTGTTGTATCTGCCACCGACTACCTCGCATGTTTGTAACAGACTGCTTTGTGCCTCTGCCATGCTCCGTTTCTTTCTGTGATGCCTTGTATGTTTACTACAGACTGCCTTGCGTCGTTTGTTTCCGCTCCGAGATTTTGGCTGTTTTACTATGCCATGCATTTTCCTGTTCTCTTGTGTTCTGGTCCTTGAGACACATTGAAGAGATGTTGAAACCGTCACGCTGTTTTTGGAATGTCTTTTCAACTGCTGCGGTTCAAAGCTAGAAACGGAGAGATCTTTAAGATAATGACAGGAACGAATGCAAGACTTTTTGAAAATAAATTACTTCTTCATTATCCTCCATTACCCTTTATACAAATATCTCAAAAACTATCCAGACTCGAACGATAAAGATGTAGCTCTTTCCGGTTCACACGATGCTAACAAATAGCTATTCTGAAACAGGAAATGTCCGGGGCAGCTGAAATCGTGGGACATTTTTAAACATCTCAAAAACTATTGGGGTTCAAAAGATAAAAATGGAGTTCTTCTCGGTTCATACGATTTACTAACGAATGGCTATTTTGAAATTTTGAATTTCCATGGGGGGGGGGGCTGGTGAAATGGTGGGTCTCTCTGTATATATGCAAATTCTCAATATTATTTTTTAAATATCTCAAAAACTATTGCGGTTCAAACGATAAAAATGGAGTTCATTCTGGTTCATACGATTTACTAATGAATGGCTATTTTGGAATTTGCATGATGAAGAGGGGGCGGGGTGAAATGGTAGGCCTGTAACATTCTTTTTTAAAAATCTCAAAAGCTATTTCGGTTCAAACGATGAAAATGGAGGTACTTTGAGTTCATACAATTTACTACCGAATGGCTATTTTGAAATTTTGAAGTTCCATGGTGGGGGGTGGGGGGCTGGTGATATGGTCGGCCTCTGTGCGTGTACGTAAATTCTATTATTTATTAAATATTTCAAAAACTATGGCTGTTCAAGCGATAAAAATGAAGTTCATTCCTTTTCATACGATTTACTAACGAATGGCTATTTCGGAATTTTGAATTTTCATGATGGGGGGGGGATGAAATGGTAAGTCTGTAACACTCTTTTTTAAATACCTCAAAAACTATTGCAGTTCAAACGATGAAAATCCAGTTCTTTTCGGTTCATACGATTTGCTAACGAATGGCTATTTTGAAATTTTGAATTTCCATGGGGGGGGGTGAAATTGTGGGTCTCTCTGTATATATGCAAATTCTCAATATTATTTTCTAAATATCTCAAAAACTATTGCGGTTCAAACGATAAAAATGGAGTTCATTCTGGTTCATACGATTTACTAATGAATGGCTATTTTGGAATTTGGAATTTCCATGATGAAGAGGGGGGTGTGAAATGGTACGCCTGTAACATTCCTTTTTAAAAATCTCAAAAACTATTGCGGTTCAAACGATGAAAATAGAGTTATTTTCATTTCATACAGTTTAGTAACGAATGGCTATTTTGAAATTTTGAAGTTCCATGGCCGGGGGGGGGCGGTGAAATGATCGGTCTCTGTGCGTATATGTAAATTCTATTACTTATTAAATATTTCAAAAACTATTGCGGTTCAAACGATAAAAATGGAGTTCATTCCTGTTCATACGATTTACTACCGAATGGCTATTTCGGAATTTCGAATTTCCATGATGAGGGGGGTGGGGTGAAATGGTAGGCCTAAAACATTCTTTTTTAAATACCTCAAAAGCTATTGCGGTTCAAACGAGAAAAATTGAGTTATTTTCGGTTCATAGGATTTGCTAACGAATGGCTATTTTGAAATTTTGAATTTCCATGGGGGGAGGGGGGCTGGTGAAATGGTCGGTCTCTCTGTGTATATGTAAATTCTCAATTTTTTTTTTTATATCTCCAAAACTATTGTTGTTCAAACGATAAAAATGGAGTTCATTCCGGTTCATACGATTTACTAACGAATGGCTATTTCGGAATTTTGAATTTCCATGAGGGGGGTGGTGGGATGGTAGGCCTGTAACATTCTTTTTTAAATATCTCAAAAGCTATTGTGGTTCAAACAATAAAAATGGAGTTCATTCCGGTTCATACGATTTACTAATAATGAATGGCTGTTTTGGAATTTGGAATTTCCATGATGGGGGGTGGGGGATGGTAGGCCTGTAACATTCTTTTTTAAATATCTCAAAAACTATTGCCGTTCAAACGATGAAAATGGAGTTCTTTTCGGTTCACACGATTTGCTAACGAATGGCTATTTTGAAATTTTGAACTTCCATGGCGGGGGGGGCTGGTGAAATGGTGGGTTTCTCTGTATATATGCAAAATCTCAATATTATTTTTTAAATATCTCAAAAACTATTGCGGTTCAAACGATGAAAATGGAGTTCTTTTCGGTTCACACGATTTGCTAACGAATGGCTATTTTGAAATTTTGAACTTCCATGGTGGGGGGGGGGGGGGGCTGGTGAAATGGTGGGTTTCTCTGTATATATGCAAAATCTCAATATTATTTTTTAAATATCACAAAAACTATTGCGGTTCAAACGATGAAAATGGAGTTCATTCCGGTTCATACGATTTACTAATAATGAATGGCTGTTTTGGAATTTGGAATTTCCATGGTGAAGGGGGGTGAAATGGTAGGCCTGTAACATTCTTTGTTAAGTATCTCAAAAACTATTGCGGTTCAAACGATGAAAATGGAGTTCATTCCGGTTCATACGATTTATTAACGAATGGCTATGCTGAAATTTGAAATTTCTATTTTTGGGGGTACCATTTCACCAGCCCCCCCCCACTTTGTTTTTTAAATAACTCAAAAACTATTGCGGTTCAAACGAAAAAATTGAGTTCATTCCGGTTCATACGTATTACAAACGAATGGTGCAAAAGAAAAAAAAATCCGTGGGGGGGCTATCGTTTCACCAGCCCCCCTACTTTTTTTTTTAAATAACTCAAAAACTATTGCGGTTCAAACGAAAAAAATTGAGTTCATTCCGGTTCATACGTGGTACAAACGAATGCCGTCTGAAAAATTAAAAAAGTCCGTGGTGGGGGGCTGGTGAAATGCACCTGACATTGAGGATCTCAGGAACTATAGACCTATCAGCCTCCTATCAGTGATTTATAAAACCTTCACTAAAGTTCTTTCACACCGCTTGAGGATGGCATTTATCGATTGACGGAGATCATATCCACGTACTGAGAGAACTAATTGAAAGAGCGAGAGAATATGAACTTCCAGTGTGCATGGCTTTTATCGATTGAAAAGGCCTTTGTTTCAGTGAAACCCTCAGCAGTTACATTGGCTTTGAAATCCTGCGGTATTGAAGATGTATACATTAATATTAATAATAACATCTATGAAAATGGAAGTGCAAAGATTCGGCTGTTTGACAATACAGCGCTCATAAAAATTGGAAAGGGAGTGAGACAAGGTGACACCATATCTCCCAAGCTCTTTAATGCCACATTGGAAAATGTCTTTCAATCATTGAACTGGGAAAACAAATAGATAAAGATTAATGTTGATTATCTAAGACACCTTCGTTTTGCTGATGACGTCGTCATTTTTGCAACTTCCCCATCAGAGCTGTAGAGTATGATCCAGGAACTTGCTGACAAGAGTAAAGAAGTGGGATTAAAAATGAACTTTCAGAAGACAAAAGTGATGTACAATGCTTTTACAAGAAATGAAGATTTATCGATTGACGGAGAAAAGCTGGAGATAACCGACGTGTACATTTATCTTGGACAGCAGATATCAAGTGAGGGTCACATTAATGAAGAAATTAATCGGCGTATAAAACTTGCCTGGAGAGCTTTTGGAAGAAACGGCGTAATTTTCAAGAGCAATATGCAATTATGTCTTAAAAGAAAAGTGTTTGATCAATGCATCCTTCCAGTGCTTACATGGTGCAGAGACGTGGACCTTAACTAAAAGACACATACAAAGACTGCAGAAAACTCAAAGAAGCATGAAGAGGTGCATGCTTGGTGTAACCACGAGAGATAAAAAGAGGAACTCGTGGATCAGAAAAATGACAAGAGTGGAAGACATCATGATCAGAGTAAAATCCCTGAAATAGCAATGGACTGGGCATGTTGCCAGAAGGACAGACCATCGATGGACAGTCGAAATTTTAGATTGGATTCCAAGGGACAGGAAAATACACAGAAGAATAACACATGGAAGATGGGTGGATGAAATTCGAAAGTATGCGGGAGTAACATGCAGGAGACTGGCACAAGACAGACCGTTGTGGAAGAGGCTTCGAGGGACCTTCGTCCAGCAATAGATTGATAATGGTTGACAATGATGATGATGATATATATATATATCATCATCATCATTGTCAACCATTATCAATCCACTGCTGGACGAAAGTCTCCCCAAGTTTCCTCCACAACGGTCTGTCTTGTGCCAGTCTCCTCCATGTCACTCCCGCATATTTACGAATTTCATCCACCCATCTCCCATGTGGTCTTTTCTGGGTCTTTTCCTGTCCCTTGGAATCCAATCTAAAATTTCGGCTGTCCATCTATGGTCTGTCCTTCTGGCAGTATGTCCAGCCCATTGCCATTTCAGGGATTTAACTCTGATCATGATGTCTTCCACTCTCGTCATTTTTCGGATCCACGAGTTCCTCTTCTTATCTCTCCTGGTTATACCAAGCATGCACCTCTCCATGCTACTTTGAGTTGTCTGCAGCTTTTGTATGTCTCTTTTAGTTAAGGTCCACGTCTCTGCACCATACGTAAGCACTGGAAGGATGCATTGATCAAACACTTTTCTTTTAAGACATAATGGCATATTGCTCTTGAAAATTATGCTGTTTCTTCCAAAAGCTCTCCAGGCAAGTTTTGTACGCCGATTAATTTCTTCATCAATGTGACCCTCACTTGATATCTGCTGTCCAAGATAAACATACGTATCTGTTATCTCCAGTTTTTCTCCATCAATCGATAAATCTTCATTTCTTGTAAAAGCATTGAACATCACTTTTGTCTTCTGAAAGTTCATTTTTAATCCCACTTCTTTACTCTTGTCAGCAAGTTCCTGGATCATACTCTGCAGCTCTGATGGGGAAGTTGCAAAAATGACGACGTCATCAGCAAAACGAAGGTGTCTTAGATAATCAACATTAATCTTTATCTATTTGTTTTCCCAGTTCAGTGATTGAAAGACATTTTCCAATGTGGCATTAAAGAGCTTCGGAGATATGGTGTCACCTTGTCTCACTCCTTTTCCAATTTTTATGTGTGTTGTATTTTCAAACAGCCGAATCTTTGCACTTGCATTTTCATAGATGTTATTAATAATATTAATGTATGCATCTTCAATACCGCAGGATTTCAGAGCCGTGGTAACTGCTGATGGTTTCACCGAATCAAAGGCTTTTTCATAATCGATAAAAGCCATGCACAATGGAAGTTCATATTCCCTCGCTCTTTCAATCAGTTCTCTCAGTACGTGGATATGATCTATTGTGCTGTAGCCACTCCTGAATCCAGCTTGTTCTCTCGGTTGAGCCATGTCCAGTGTTACCTTCAAGCGGTGTGAAAGAACTTTAGTGAAGATTTTATAAACCACTGATAGGAGGCTGATAGGTCTGTAGTTCCTGAGATCCTCAATGTCACCTTTTTTGTGTAGCAGGATCATTGTAGCATTGTTCCAATCCTCAGGAATCTTCCCTTCATTAAGGCATCGAGTGAAAATTTGGGCGAGTACTGTTTCAATTTCTCCACTTGCTTCTTGTATGATGTCTATAGTAATTCCATCTTCTCCTGGAGCTTTCCCTCGCTTCATGTTCTTGATTGCATGAGCAACTTCTGCTGGGAGGACTGGAAGAACTCTGGTACCTTTCATGATGTCTGGAGTACATGTATTATCCCTTTCATATAATTTGGAGTAGAAATCTTTCACTCTTGTCAAAATTTCGCCTCTATTTCTTGTTATAGAACCATCTTCTTTTCTCAGAGCCATAATCTGTTTTCTTCCCTTACTGAGATGTCCCTTTGCTATCTTTAGGCTTTGGTTGTTTTCAATTGCTTTCCTCACTAGCTCACAGTTGAATTTCCTTACGTCTTCAGTGATACTTTTCCGTGTTGTCTTGCATAGCTCTATATATTCCACTTTGGAAGTCACATCTTTAGTTGTCCTCATCTCTCTTCTTTTTTGCATCAACATTTTGGTTTTTCCTGATAATTTGTTTACATGCAACTTGTTCATAGACCCAGCTAATTTTGTTGCTGTTTCCATAAGAGCTTTGGTTACTTTTCTGTTAACTTCCGAAATATCCACTTCTTCCGATGTTAGGCCTTCTAAAGCAGAGAATCTCTTCTTCAGTTCCAACTTGAAAGTATTATGGTGTTTTTTAAGGTTGGTTATGTCAATACATTTTGTTTGTCTTATGAGCTTGCCACGTTCCAGTTTAGTGTTGAGGTGCATCTTACATCTCACCAATCTATGGTCACTACCTGTGTTGAACTTGTTTAGCACACTGCAGTCTTCGATGACGAATTTTTTGTTACACATAATAAAATCAATTTCACTTGTCGTCCCAATTGGATGTGTCCATGTCCATTTCCTGTGTGGCTTTTTCTTGAAAAAGGAATTCAAGATGAAAAATCCTTCTGCCTCTGCAAACTCAACGAGAGTATTTCCACGCTGGTTTCTGTTGCCGTGACCGAATTTACCTACTGAAGTTTCATTCTGTTGCCGGTGCCCTATTTTTGCATTGAAATCTCCCATAATTATCTTCAAGTGCTGCTTACCTTTATTATTTAGATGACGAATTTCCTCATAAAATTCTTCAATTTCTTCTTCAGGATGACTTGTGGTGGGTGCATAAGTTTGAATAATCTGAGCCTGGTATCTTCTCGATAGTTGGATAACGAGTCGTGCAGCTCTGTCAGAGGAACTTTCAACTTCTACCACTTTATCCTTCAGTTTCTTGTTTATTATAAATCCAACACCACTAGTTCTGCCAGTATCTGTCCCACGATAATAGAAGAGATGTCCACTTTTCAGTTCAATGAGATCTTCTCCTTTTCTCCTTACCTCACTCAGCCCGACGATGTCCCACTTGATCCTTTGTAGTTCCTCTTCCAATTCAAGAAGCCTTGAATCAGAAGATAGGGAGCGTCCGTTGTAGGTAGCCAAGGTCAGCATCAAATGGCAGCCTAGTCCGGTCCTCCGGGGATTCTTAGCACCCTCTGCCTTCATGTCGCACTGGCCGCTGCCTTGGCCAGGTACATTCCAGCTGCCGGAGACTGAGGGCCAAGATTTAAGTTGTAGAGTCATTTTGGAGGTGTTTGGCCATAACTCACCACGCTGGCCAAGCGGGTTGGTGAGTGTGGGATAGCATTTCCTCTGATCCCGATGGTATAGTTATACCGCTATTTGCGGTCGTCAGAGCCCCTTTAGTGGGAACAGGATGCACCACGAGAAGGCGGGGTTGACATTTGTCAAGGAGAGGCTGTGATGTTACGCATCACCTGACCTTACATCCCATATATATATATATCAATATATATATATATATATCATCTTCAATCCTGCGGTATTGAAGATGCATACATTAGTATTATTAATAACATCTATGAAAATGCAAGTGCAAAGATTCGGCTGTTTGAAAATACAACACACATAAAAATTGGAAAGGGAATGAGACAAGGTGACACCATATCTCCGAAGCTCTTTAATGCCACATTGGAAAATGTCTTTCAATCACTGAACTGGGAAAACAAAGGGATAAAGATTAATGGAGATTATCTAACCCACCTTCGTTTTGCTGATGACGTAGTCATTTTTGCAACTACCCCATCAGAGCTGCAGAGTATGATCCAGGAACTTGCTGACAAGAGTAAAGAAGTGGGATTAAAAATGAACTTTCAGAAGACAAAAGTGATGTTCAATGCTTTTACAAGAAATGAAGATTTATCGATTGATGGAGAAAAACTGGAGATAACAGATACGTATGTTTATCTTGGACAGCAGATATCAAGTGAGGGTCACATTGATGAAGAAATTAATCGGCGTACAAAACTTGCCTGGAGAGCTTTTGGAAGAAACAGCATAATTTTCAAGAGCAATATGCCGTTATGTCTTAAAAGAAAAGTGTTTGATCAATGCATCCTTCCAGTGCTTACGTATGGTGCTGAGACGTGGACCTTAACTAAAAGAGACATACAAAGGCTGCAGACAACTCAAAGTAGCATGGAGAGGTGCATGCTTGGTATAACCAGGAGAGATAAGAAGAGGAACTCGTGGATCCGAAAAATGACGAGAGTGGAAGACATCATGATCAGAGTTAAATCCCTGAAATGGCAATGGGCTGGACATACTGCCAGAAGGACAGACCATAGATGGACAGCCGAAATTTTAGATTGGATTCCAAGGGACAGGAAAAGACCCAGAAAAAGACCACATGGGAGATGGGTGGATGAAATTCGTAAATATGCGGGAGTGACATGGAGGAGACTGGCACAAGACAGACCGTTGTGGAGGAAACTTGGGGAGACCTTCGTCCAGCAGTGGATTGATAGTGGTTGACAATGATGATGATGATGATGATATATATATATATACTGAAGAGCAAAGCCGAAAACAAAAGAAGAACTTTGAATTTAAAATGTAAGTTGCAAAATAACCTGAAGATCAAAACGCGCAACGCAGCAGTTATGAAAATTCAGAATTCACATTCTATTAAGAAGAGACCGCAGCAAAAAAAAATTTTTTTGACTCATACCAAGTACAATATAGAAAAAGTTATGTATTTACCGGTGTGAGTAAAAAGAGAAAAAATAAAACTACTGAATGTAGAAAGTGTCGAGAATACTGAGCCTTGGCTTCATCAAGGACCAGCAAAAACTCTGCATTTTCTCACTTCCACAAAGACCTAGTTGGAAATGGGTTTCTGCAAAGTCATAGATGCAAGTAATAAGCCCACCAAAAATTTAAAAAATATATATATATATGTCATGATCTCCGCAGAGTTGTATGACTTAGCTTTAGTTGACAATTTAGCTTGCAAAGTCTCCCCAAGTTTCTTCCACGAAGGTCTGTCTTGTGTGTCATCATCATCATTGTCAACCATTATCAATCCACTGCTGGACGAAGGTCTCAACAAGTTTCCTCTACAACGGTCTGTCTTGTGTCAGTCTCCTCCATGTCACTCCCGCATACTTTCGAATTTCATCCACGCATCTCCCATGTGGTCTTCTTCTGGGTCTTTTCCTGTCCCTTGGAATCCAATCTAAAATTTCGGCTGTCCATCGATGGTCTGTTCTTCTGGCAGTATGTCCAGCCCATTGCCATTTCAGGGATTTAACTCTGATCATGATGTCTTCCACTCTTGTCATTTTTCGAATCCACGAGTTCCTCTTCTTATCTCTCCTGGTTACACCAAGCATGCACCTCTCCATGCTACTTTGAGTTGTCTGCAGCCTTTGTATGTCTCTTTTAGCTAAGGTCCACGTCTCTGCACCATACGTAAGCACTGGAAGGATGCATTGATCAAACACTTTTCTTTTAAGACATAATGGCATATTGCTCTTGAAAATTATGCTGTTTCTTCCAAAAGCTCTCCAGGCAAGTTTTGTACGCCGATTAATTTCTTCATCAATGTGAGATTCACTTGATATCTGCTGTCCAAGATAAACGTACGTGTCTGTTATCTCCAGCTTTCTCCATCAATCGATAAATCTTTATTTCTTGTAGAAGCATTGAACATCACTTTCGTCTTCTGAAAGTTCATTTTTAATCCCACTTCTTTCCTCTTGTCAGCAAGTTCCTGGATCATACTCTGCAGCTCTGATGGGGTAATTGCAAAAATGACTACGTCATCAGAAAAACGAAGGTGGGTTAGATAATCTCCATTAATCTTTATCCCTTTGTTTTCCCAGTTCAGTGATTGAAAGACATTTTCCGATGTGGCGTTAAAGAGCTTCGGAGATATGGTGTCACCTTGTCTCACTCTCTTTCCAATTTTTACGTGTGTTGTATTTTCAAACAGCCGAATCTTTGCACTTGCATTTTCATAGATGTTATTAATAATATTAATGTATGCCTCTTCAATACCTCACGATTTCATGTATATATATATGTATGGTTGACATCATCATCATTGACAACCATTATCAATTCACTGTTGGATGAAGGTCTCCCCAATTTTCTTCCGCAAAGGTCTGTCTTGTCGCAGTCTCCTCCATGTTACGCCTGCATGCCATCGATGGTCTGTCCTTCTGGCAATATGTTCAGCCCATTGCCATTTAAGGGATTTTACCCTGACTATGATGCTTTCCACTCTTGTAATTTTTCTGATGCACAAGTTCCTCTTTTTTATGTATCATCCATCTGATTTCCTGGTACATGTTTCAGTGGTTGATTTTTGATGCAAGGTGGAATAACTGGCAAATTAGTGACCTTTTTTTACCTTTCGTACGCTACGCGCTCATGTATAAAAACAGCTTTTTTCTTCATTTCCAGTTCTGCCTTTAAATACACTGAACAACTGGAAAAAATGGGAAGTCTTTGAAATCAACCATCTGGAACAAAATCAAAGTTAATGAAAAATTGAAAAAAAATTAAGGCATTTTTTTAATGTAAATCGATACATTTTTATGAAATTAAGGCATTGTTTTCTAATGTAAGCCACATTTTAACCAAAAAACAAAAAAATTACACATTTTCCTGGCGGGGGGCCCTCTCTAAATGCGCCCCTGTGCTAGATATATAGTAATTACATATATACATATAATATAGTAGTTAAAATTATATAATTATATATAGCAAATGGAAAACTTGCCCCCTCTAGGGTTCCATTTGCCCCTCCGGTCAAAAAGTCTTGAAAGAAACACTGACTACATGTAAATTCAACTTTCCTTCGTTCGCGCGCCATGAGCAAACGAGCTGAAGACTGCCACTTAGGAAGACTTCCAGAATCCAGATACATATCTGTAGTTCACTAGAAGATAATCTAGAATTATCTTCCTAACCATGAAAAGTTAGGTTTTTTTCGTTCGTTCATACGTTTCCCGGTTTGTGAGTAATTGAGATGAATACTCAAGAATAGTAATGTTGCGCCATCTATTATCAACGTTATGTTTTAAACCTAATATTCGCCTGGGTCAACAAATAAAATGCTCTTTTAATGTTAATATTACTAAGCATTTAATTTATTAACCATATTGAAAATATTTCTTGGGTGGAAAAGATTTTTAAAAAATTGCACCTGACCATGAAAGAAATAAAAAATTCTTTCAAAATAGGAGTTCTTTCCTTCGCTTTACTTTTCCAAATTTTTTTACGATCTCGAACTCCAATTTTTCGATTTCTGTCGGATCGTTGCTTGTACCTTTAAATTTCCTCATTCTTGTAATTCGATAAAGAGATTTGCCACCATGGTTGCGCAGTGGGCCAAGCATTGGGCTTCTGACCATTCTTCCAAGGTAAGACCGAGTTGGAATCCTGTAGAGGTATGGATGTCTTGTTTGTCTTACGGCACTGGCTTATGCCTTTCCCGTAAACAGTGGCCCTAAATTAGGGACGGGTGACTGCTTATGGCACATCGAATTGCTGACGGTGGTAACTCAACCTTCACATACCAAAAACTAAATGATTTTTCTTTTTCAAATTCTCTTCCTTCAGATGCACATCTTGAACATTTCTAAGGGAGAACATTTCATGAAATCACCATACGGAAATTTTCTATCTTTAATCTTCCGATTCCGGTAGATTTTGTGAATAACTAAACTTTTCCTTTCAAGCGCATTTTTTTAAAACAATTTCCGTTTCAAGATCAATTTTGTTTTTACCTAGTTCTAATTTTTGAGTGTCTTTTTTTTTTTTGTAATAACATTTCACTTCGTACAATACTCGCCGAATTATACACAAATCTAATTTTAAAAATGCGATTTGTGTAGTCTTATTTTTACTGCAGTACAAATGATTATGTCCCTAGATTACACTTTAATTGAATGTATTTAAATGGTATTTGTATTATACCTGTAAAGCCAAAGAGAAAATTAATTGGCAAACACAACCTGTGTAATCTATTATGGACTGCAGTTAAAAGAAACCCACCATACGTAAGGTGTTCAAACATTACTTTATTTAAAAACAAACAAACACATATGCACAAATTACAAAAAGAACATAACACAAAACCAACCATATAGAAATAACTATAGGCAAGTTTGTCAACCAACAATGC
Organism: Macrothele yani; assembly: GCA_039090855.1. Classification (NCBI taxonomy): domain Eukaryota; kingdom Metazoa; phylum Arthropoda; class Arachnida; order Araneae; family Macrothelidae; genus Macrothele; species Macrothele yani. The sequence continues at coordinate 112,154,688 of CM077011.1, forward strand.
TGACAACCAACACCTATTACGTGCAGAGAAACCTGAAAAGTGTTTCGAAGACGACGTTATAAAAACAACAGTTCAAACATTTTTTATCAAAAATGTGAGTTCTTGAAAGTCTCAAATATGTTATTGAGTTCAGCGAATTAGTAATACAGGGTGATTCATAAAGAAGTATACAGTTTCCAGATGCTGTAAAACAGTAACACTTGTAGACATGGACCACAATTGCAAACCGTTAGGCAGATGTACTCATAAAGTTTGTGTCCCGCTTCTGAGGGAAGTGACGTAGCGATAGCGCGCGTGTCACGTGACTAGTCAGTAAAAATGGCAGCGTCTGCAGTGGAGAAGGCGTTTTGTGTTCTTGAATTGAGCAAAACGAAATCTATAACTGCTGTGCAATGGCATTTTCGATCACGATTCAGAAAATAACCTCTAACAAGAAAATCTATCTATGATTGGCATAAAAAATTTGAAACTACGTGCTGTTTGTGTAAACTTAAAAGTCCTGGACGACCGCGTGTATCGGAAGAAGTCGTCGATAGTGTTTGCACCGCCATTCAACGAAGCTCGGGAAAATCAACGTGAGTCGTGAAGTGCAGATTTCACAGCCCACTGTCTGGAGAATTTTGAGAAAGAAGCTGAAAATGATTCCATACATTTTCAGCTTCTTTCTCAAAATTCAGATATCTTACATAGCGTTTGGGCGGAAATGGATTACCGGATCGATGTGTGTCGTGTGACTAAAAGTGCACACATAGAACATCTGTGACTATCTCTAAAAAACTTGAAGCATTGACCTACAATTCTGTTACAAATAACAAAAAATATATTTCATTGTTCTTGTTTTACAGTGCGTTGAAACTGTATACTTCTTCATGAATCACCCGGTATAACAACAGTAAACCAATAGTAGTTGTGTACATGACATATACTAGAAGGATGTGCAGATGAATATATTAAATTAAAATCCTGTTTAGAATGACGTGAAACAATTGTTTATTGGGTGTCAATTTGCTTTAAAATCAGGAATTTTGCTAATAGTAAAAGCTCCGACTGTATTTGGTTTGAAGAAATGAACAAATATTTAGTTTTAACATCTTGCAGAGTTTACGTCTAGCATTATTGTAGGTTGCAAGGGAGTGAGTTAACAGTAAAAATTCTATAAGATGGAAAAATAGTTCAAATATTTTTCTTGAATAAAGAAAAAAAAAGCACAAATCTTATTGTGGCTGGCTGTAATTGGACAAAAAGAAACAGTCGCACATGAGAGAGAAGAGAGGCTGTAATATCAGTCATGTTGAGTAGACTACCGGGCACAGATTTGATCCTGCACTGTAAAAAATTGACTGTGGATTTTACGGTTTTAAACCGTTTTCCAAGGTGCCAACACAAAACCGGAAAATTTACAGTTTTATGCAGTGTTGGATCAACACCGCATTTAATAAAGAAAACAGCACAGAATTTGCCTGGAGCGAGTCACAGTCGAAATAATCACGAAAACACAAAAATTTGGCCGGAACGAATGTGTCGATTGTGTTGGAGCAAAGCTATAGCTTTGCTCCAACACTGCATAAAACTGTAGATTTTACGATTTTGTGTTGGCACCCTGGAAAACGGTTTAAAACCGTAAAATCTACAGTGAATTTTTTACACTGTGGGTGGTGAAGAATGTTAAACTTCACTGGGCTTAGTAGGCGCTTAAAAAAGGGAAAAAGTAGAAGAGATGATAAAGCATTATTTGGTTCACGGGGAAAATATGGGTGGTGTCCTACGCACGTGCGTTTTAGGCAATTTCGTTAATTCGTTTCGGTCATAAAGAGGAGGAAATCCCCATGGGAGACTAAATACTGTATCTTTATGGGGCTTCTAAGCGACCATGGCAGACGCTGACTACCGCTATATCGAATTGGGTGACAAAGGTGAATGCATTGGGGGCCGCGGGTGGCCTAGTGGTCAGCGTTCGTGACTGCCATGGATATACCCTCAGGTTCGATCCTGGGCAGGTACGAACGTTCGAACCACTAAATACCCGCCGTGCGTCGGATGGGCACGTTAAGCCGTCGTACGCCGGGTACTGCCCCCCCCCCTTTCTACTTCGCTTCCGTGTGCCACTTTCCTATCGAGCATTCTAGCCCAAATATCCAAATATCCTAGCTTCTTATTTCTAAGGATTGTTTAATACCTGGGGTCAGGCACTCCCTTCCTAAAATCCTCTACATCTGATCTGATTTGCTTCCTGGCCTAGTGGTGAACTTTCGTGCTACGGAGGTCTTAGGTTTGATCGCAAGCAGGTACGAACGCTCAAGCCACTAAATATGCACCGTGCGTCGGATGGGCACGTTAAGCGGTCGGAACCTGGGTACTCCCCCCGTTTATAAATAAGGGCGTTTTCCTCCCCCTTTCTGCCTCGTTTCCGTGTGACTTTCCTGTAGGGCACCCTAGCCCAAATCTCCCGGCTTCCTACTTCCGAGGGTTGTTTAAGACCTGTGGGTCAGACACTCTCTTTCTAAAATCCTCCACATATGATCTGATCTGATCTCCCTCGCTTACGTGGGACACTCCTATCTGGCACTCAAGTCCAAATCTTATAGAATTCTACTTCAAAGGGCACCACCGATGGAAAAACAATATTACCAAATAAGGGAAGTTGCTCTGCTGCCTCTGGTAAACGTGAAGTCTTCAATGTCACAAATTTTCAGCTGTTCATTCGTCACTTCTTGGTTAACATAAAAATGGCAAATGTTAAAAATGTTTGCTTCTAGCAAGACCTCTTTTTAGCACGTCTTTTGCAAAAAAATATCGCGCTTATGTTATCGGTTTGTCCGTCCGTATCCGCCTGTAGACGCCATATCTCTGCAACTATTAGTCCAATTTGGAAAATTATTTTTGCATTGGGAAGCTTGAAATATGCGAATGATGATTCTTCATTTTGTTTTTGTTTTTTTACGATGCACAAATTCTCCCCCAGAGGGCGTAGATGCAGATGATTTCGAATTTAAAATACATTTTATTCCATATATTTGCTTCTAAACATCCGATTAGAAAAATTCTTTTACCTTTAGATTCCATTTATGTCGAAGCGTATTTAAGTATAGCCACTTTTTCAAGTTATGTACAGATTTTTTGCTAGGGGGCGTAAAAGTAAATTCCGTTTCCCCCTATATCTCTACTTCAAAACCTCCGATTTGGAAAATTCTTTCTTCAGTGGATACAGCTCCTGACGGGAAATCTTTTGCATACAATTTCTAATTTTTGGTAAAGAATAATTTGGTAACTCTTAATTTCTGTTCCTAATGTATTTGCCACAAAATCTGAGCTTCTAAAATCTCGATTAAAAGACTTTCTTCGTGGACCGATGCCAATCTCGTTGATAAACCTTTTTGGAATATTTTCTTCTTAAAATAAAGCCTGGTTTCTCCGCTAGGTGGCTTAGACGTATATCTTATTTTTGTCAATATCTCCGGTTTGAAAAAATTCTTCATTGTTGGACAGCGTTTCCGGTTTGAAATGTTTTTCATATAATTTCGGAATTTGAAGCAACTCATAGATTTTACGCTAGGAGGCGTTAAAATAAAATGTGATTTCCCCGGGTTTTTTTTTTTTTTTTTGCTTCTAAAACTCCGATTTGAAAAATTCTTCCTGTATGGCATACAGATTCTGAAGGGAAATGTTTTTCATATAATTTCTAATATTTGGTAAACAGTGGTTTGGCCACCAGAGGGCAGTAAACGCTGATTTTTGCTTCTGATGTATTTGCAGCAAAACCTGAGCTCCTGTAAACTCGACCGGAAAAATTCTGTCCTGGACCGATACCACTCACATCGAAAAACCTTTTGAGAATACTTTCTTCTTAAAAGAATGAATGTTTTTCCCGCCAGTGGGCGTAGATGCATATCTTATATTTGTCGATATCTATGCTTCTAAGAGTCCGAATTGAAAAATCATTTCTTTGAAATTATATGAGGAACATTTCCGCTGCGAAATGTTCCTCATATAATTTAAAAATTATCTTAATGCACAAGTCTGCAACCGGAGGGCGCAAGTTCACCATCCCGTTTAGAACAATATCTGAGAGATTAAAAACGCGGTGGAAAAACTTGTTTCTTCCGTCAGATACTACTGTTTTCCATACCGGTTTTATTGACTTTGAATAGCTTTGAGAAATTTAATTTGCGTCAGAACGGATTCAAAAGACTTGAATCCGTTCTGAAGCATTACACCCGAAAATCCAGTATCATATTTCTTATTGAATTTTGATTTGAAATCTGACACCGCAATTCTTACAATAATGAAAAATAAGGAAGATGTCATTGAATTTTCGGGTGTACTGAATATTACTGCTGAGTCTTTTCCTACATGGAAAAAAATTTAAAGCACCGTTTTAAAATATCTAAAAATTGAGCAAAAAAAGGATTAAAAAAATAAAAAAATAGACCAAATACACTTACGGGCAAAGGGCAAAGTTAGCATAGTTTAAAAATCCCAAAGTGAGTGAGGTTATTCACAGTAACTGAAAACGGTTACAACCTCCTCCCCCTCTGGATTTATGCAATCGATAAAACATCTAGAAATAGAAATTGCCACATACTCCCTGAAAAGTGCGTTACGAAAGTTAACAAGCTGGTCACAAAAGTTTCTCATAGCGTAAAATGTCAGAGGCAAAAGAGATTTTCAACGCGAAGTTCGAAGACATACAGAGTAAAACGTGATATAACTTTACGCCCCCTGGGAGAAAAGCTGTGCAAAATATTCTTCACAATCAAATATATTCCACCAAAAAGGATTTTTGAAAGGATTTTTAGAATCGAAAGAATTCTTTCAAATTGAAATATACGCTGAAATAGCGAAATAATTTTGAATAACGAAAAAGCACAGAATATGCGAAAAATATTCTTTGCAGCAAAAGCTATGCTAAGAAAGAAAAGAAATTTTCGAATTCGTCTTCTGAAAGCAGAAATACAGAACAAAAGTTTTGAATTTTACGCCCTCCAGCGGGAAAACTCTGCATTATTTAAAGAGGATAATACCATAATAAAGAAAAAATGTCAATGGGAATTGTCTGTAGCGGTGATACATTTGCAAACAGAAATACACACTAACATGATGTAGAGCCAGAACTGTGAATTAAAAAAATCTTGCTTGAGTACATGCAGAATGTTCCACAAGGCGATTAGTATCGAATGTTAGAATTTTTTAAATCGGATTTTTAAAAGAAGAGTCATCGAGTAAAACCAATTAAATATTTGCTACCTCTAGCGAGAAAACTCAGCATTATTTTCTACAGGAAATGCGAATGAAATATTTTTGAAGTTAGTAGTGTCTGATCCGAAAACGATTTTTTCAAACGGGTTTTTAGACACGCAGCTATTGCTACAAATATTCTGTAAACAGAACCGCGAATTTATGCCATCAGGGAAAAAATTTGGGAGTCAAGAAAATTTGAAATTATACATTCAAGTGCCAGAAAAACTGGTACACCAGTCTGATACTTGGTAGGTCCCCCACGGGAGCGCAGGACTGTAGAAATACGACGGGCTTGAACTCCACTAGCTTCTGGAAATATGCTGTACGCATTGCACACCATATTTCCTGCAGAGCGTTCCACAATTCGGTTGTATTCCGAGGTCTTGGTGTTCGATAGCGCGTTGTATGACATCCCAAATGTTTTCTATCACGTTCAGATCTGAGGACTTGGGTGGGAATGGCAACACCCCAAACTGAAATGAATGCTCCTCTAACCATAATGTGGCGTCCTGACACTTGTGTGGAGGTGCATTTTCCTGTTGGAACAGGCCCAAACCATCAGCATGAATGCAGGGCATGAACGGGTGTACCTCGTCAGAAAGGATGCGCACATAGCGTCGGCCGGTCACAGACGTTTGTAGACGTACCATGGGTCCCAGTGAAGTCCAGCTAAACACACCCCATACCATTACGTACCCCCCCCCCCCCACCATCCGGTACAGTTCCCTGTTGACAGGCGAGGTCCATGGCTTCATGGGGTTTGCGCCACACACGAATCCTTCCATCTGCCCGATACAGTTGGAAACGAGACTCGTCATACCAGGCTACTTGTTTCAAGTCATCAGGTGTCCAGTGGCGGTGTGGCCGTGCAGAAGCGAGGAGCATATCTCTGTGTCGTGCACCCATCAAGGGGACTCGAATTGTTCCTTGGCTCCCAAAGCCCATATCGTGAAAGGGTACGTTACAGAGTCCGGACGCTGATGTTTGTTGAGGCTCCAGCATTGAATTCCGATGATACCTGCGAGAGTGTTGCAGGCCTATCGCGTGAAATGATTCTTGACAGCCGACGATAGTCACGTTCACCCAATGTCTTTTTACGGCCACACTGGTATCATAGGTTGGAGGCTTTGCCGGAACTCTTGAAGTCACGGTACACCCTTGCAATGGTCGCCCGTGAAAATCCGAACTTCGTTTCTACCTCCAAGATAGTATGGCCCATCTCAAGAGCGCCAACTATGACACCGCGTTGAAAATCGCTTAAATCGTTACTTGTCATTCTCATGCCGAAAACAGTTCTGACAGCTGACAAGGATGTCTATCGCTTTATATCCGCACTGGCGGACGCAACCGAGTACGCGCATAGGTGACTTTGCTATGTATTTCGCATAAGCTCGTCTGTACTAGTTTTTCTGGCACTTCAGTGTATACAGAACACGTCGCATCAGAAGCGCTTTCCGAAAAAAGAAGGATTTTTTTTTTCAAATCTGACTGCTGAAAGTAGAGATATCGGAAAATATAAGCCTCCTGGTGGAAACACTGGGCATTATTTTAAACAGAAAGTATTCGCAGAAAAGCGTTCCGTGGCGAACGGTGTCTTGCCGCAAAGGAATTTTTTCAATCTACTTATAGTTTACAAATGTTCAGGTATATCTACAAACATATAGTTTTCTTATGTGTTTTCTTGTGTGTTTTCATAGTTTTCCTATGTGTTAAGAAATATACAGTTTTGCCTCGTAGTGGTAAAATAGTTGCTTACCAAAAATTAAAAAATACATGCAAAATATTTCACACCAGAAACTCAACAGGCGCAAAAAAAATGTTTTTTCAAATCAGACATTACTCAGATGTGCAACTTAATTCTCGGCCACAAGCACGACACGTTGACAGCAAATTATAGCAAATCGAATACGTACCTAATCAGGGAAATAATCCCCTCGTGTTGGATACATTTGAGACATCGGTCAGGGAGCTGCCGAATGCCACTGCGGAAAAAATAAGGCTATTTCGAATTGATAAAGCCATCAATACTTGTCTTGACCTCCTCGACGGAAGTGAAGTGCGTATCACTCAAGTGATGTTGCAGGGAGCGAAAGAGGTGAAAATCCGAAGGGGGGAGGGGGATTCTGAAGAATAAACCAGGTGGGACAAAATCTTCACATCCCATGTCGGTGATCGTGTTTAAAGTCGTTTTTGCGGTATGAGGACGCGCGTTATCTGGAAGCAACGGGACCGACCTTCTGCCCTTGCCGGTGTATGGCCTTTTCACCTCCAGTGCGTCACTCACACGAATGAGTTGCTGATAATAACATTCAGCATTGACCGTTTCACCAGGTTTGAGCAACTCATAGTGTACGACACCGTGCTGATCCCATCATATGCACAGCAACAACTTCCTGGCATGGATATTTGGTTTGACGGTACTGGTGGTAGGCTGCCCCTTAATAAACCCACGATTTGCATCGCTTAGGATTATCGTAGAAGATCCACTTCTCCTCACAGGGTAAAATCTTGTGGAGGAAATCCTTCTTCTTGTATCTGGAGAGCAAGGACACAGCAACATCGTAGCGCCTAGACTTGTTCGCAGCTGTGAGTTGGTGGGACACCCAACGGCCCTCCTTGTGAATCCGTCCAAACGTGTGCAGGCGCTTTGCAATGGCTTGCCGTGTTACTCCGAGTTCCCGGGCGAGCTCTGACTGTGTGCGACAGGGATCCGCGTCCAACAGTTGTTCCAGTTTCTCATCGTCAACTTTCTGTGGCTGTCCCAGACGTTCTGCATCACGGAGGTAGACGTTTCCTTGCTTAAACCGCTGGAACCATTTCTTACACGTACTGTAGGACACAGCAGCCTCACCTAAAGCAGCACAGATAATTTGCTGGGCTTCCACTGCATTTTTTTCTGCTGAACAATTTAGCTTTACGCCCTCTATCGGAAAAACTTCATTCGTTGAAAAAGAAACTCTGCCAAAATAGTTTTCGTTACATATTTTATTGAATGGAGATGGAAAAATCAGTTAGGTATTTTGAAGCAATGATGTGAAACAAAATGCCTTTTTAATTCTATAGCATCTTCATTTACGCCCAATAGCGGCGAAATTATGCGTCATAAAAGGGCAAAACCCAAAGATCACAGTTCACGCCACTTGGGCTTCCCAACCCCAGAAAGAATTTTTCAAATCGGACTAACAGCTCCAGTGTTATGGTTTCCCCAGACGACGGGCGGGCTGACAAAGTCATGCTATAAGCACACACATTATTTATAAAAGTCAATCTGAGAAATTTGGAAGTACCTGCCTGGTTTTTTCTGTGAGTAACGGCGCAGGCGCGCGCGCGCACACACACACACACACACACACATTCTCTTTTATTAATGTGCAGGAGTTGGACAGAATAATGTGAATACCTAGGAAAAGACAGTTATACCTACCTAATAGGGTGTCCGACCGCCTTTGGCATTCAAAACCCCTGAATCCTCCTTGGAATGGATGCATACAAATCCTGGATGGTGGTTAGTGGGATGTTACACCGTTCTCCATGAAGAAACTACTCTAGGTGCTTGAGAGATGCAGGAGGAGGATAACGGGATTTTACTCGATTTTCGAACACAGAATACATGGACTCGACGTTTTTTTGAGTCTGGTGATTGGGGAGGCAAAGGAAGGTGTAAACGTTCGTCCTCATGTTTCTTGAACTACACTGGTGTGCAAAAATTAAGGACGAATAGGAAAAATTAGCATAGGAGCGGAACGAGCAGGCAGAACGGACCGAAAGGCCAGTCAGGAGATAGACTAGGGTTCGGTACGGTAGGGAATGCGCATATATGCAGCATGACGTAGGAGGTGGGGTGTCGGAAGGGTATAAAGCACATGGGCGGCGTACGCTCAGCAATTCGGTGAAAGCTATTGCACGGTGTACATCGGTTTTAACGACGTCGAATTGCTGCCACCGTGTGATATGGCCAACAGGCAATCCAGTAGACGACATCTGCATGACTTTACCCGAGGTCCCGTTATTGGGAAGTTGGAAGAAAGTCGAAGTGTGACTAGTGCGGCCGAGGAGTTCGGGATCGCTCACAGCATCGTTTCACGATCTTGGAGTGCATTTCAAACGCCAGGAACAGCTGTCCGAGAGTTTAGCAGTGGTCGTCCACGAGCAACCACGGCGGCGGACGACCGGTATATTGTCCTACAGGCAAAAAGAGACAGACGGCAGACTGCAGGAGAAATCGCAAGGCACATGCAACAGACAACTGACGTCTGTTATCGCGTTTTACCGGGGCCAAGAGGCTGCACAAAGGTGGTCTATTTGCACGACGACCAGTACGGTGTATGCCATTAACGCCTACTCATCGGAGACGGCGGTTTCTGTGATGCCAGGAACACAAGAACTGGACACATCAGCAATGGGGTCGAGTTCTCTTTACGGATGAGAGCCGATTTAGTCTGATGAGCGATTCTAGACGTATACACATCTGGAGAGAGCAGGGAACACGCAATCTCACCTCCAACATCATCGAAAGGGACAGGTTTGTAGGTGGCGGAGTTCTCATTTGTGGAGGTATCATGCTTGGTAGCCGTACTGATATCTACATTTTCCAAGGAAGTTCAGTCACTGGTGTCCGCTATTGTACCGAGGTTCTCCTGCCTCACGTGCGTCTGTTTAGAAGTGTCGTGGGTCCTGAGTTCCTCTTCATCGATGACAACGCTACACCTCATCGTACAGTGGTTGTCGCAGAGCTGTTGGAGAGTGAAGATATTCAACGCATGGATTGGCCCGCTAGGTCCGCGGACCTAAATCCAACCGAACACGTGTGGGACCTTCTCGGGAGACGCTTGGCAGCACGTCACCAGCCGTCAGCAACGATTCCGCAGCTGCGATTGGCGCTACAAGAGGAATGGGCCGCGATGCCTCAATAGCTCCTTGACAACCTCGTCCTCAGCATGGACAGACGTTGTATATCCTGCAACGCAGTCAGGGGTGATCATATCACCTACTAAAGACTGGATTTTTCTTGGCAGCCGCCTGTCACGTGGACGTTTCTGTCTTCTGTCTAGTTGTGCTTGAAGCTACCTTTTCAATAAAGTGCCTTTGTATCCTTTGGATTCCTTGTTTGGACGGTTTTGCTCACTTGTCCCATATTCTTAGATCTTGGGAATGTTACGGTATGATTTGAGTCGATGTGGAGCAATTCTGCACTACGTTACATTCGAAAAACCGTCTTGTCCTTAATTTTTGCACGCTAGTGTATGATTGGACATTCCGAGCTCTGTGAATCGGGGCGTTATCATCCTGATAGATGGCATCCTCTGCAGGAAAATATGCCTGAATCATTGGATGGACTCGGTCTGCCAAAATGATTTCATACTCCCTGCCAGTCATCCGTCATTTCAAGGTGATCAGGGGACCACGATATGACCTCCCAGAGCATGACAGAACCACCACCATGCTGCACTGTTGGGAGCAGACAGTCTGGGTTGTACGCTTCTGACGGTGTTCTCCACATGTAAACACGTTCTGAAGTGCGGAATAGTGTGAATGTGGATTAATTCGACCACATTACACGCTTCCATGCATCAGTAGTCCACGTTGTATGCACCTGGCACCACTGCAGTTGCAGTTGTGCATTCACCCGGGTCACCAGAGGTTTTGCAATAGCAGCTATGCCATGAATATCTTACCTATGCAGTTCCCTGCGCAATGTTTTCGTTGTTGCTGGGGTTTGGAGATGGAGATTGATTACCGCACAAATTTTCGGCGTCGTGGTCTTCTTATTATGGGTAACAATCCTCTTTAATGCTCTACTGTCTCTCGTTTTCCGGCCGCTCTTGTGTTTCGCAGACGAAGGTTTGCCACGAACACGTATGCTGTCATGACGGTAGTCACAGTAGCTCTCGATACCCCTACTATCCTGGCGATTGTGGTCAAGAAGGCACCGACTAGCCGATCACCAACAATTAGCCCTCTTTTGAAATCCGTTAGGTCGCTCATTTCGTCGTCCCCCTGAAAGAATTTTAGCAACAAAATACTCTAAATGCACTTAAACATGATCTTGAAGTTCTAAACAAAGCTATTGCAATCACAAAGTGGTAGATACCTTTGCGCATTGTGACGTACGCAGGTGCATTAAAAGTCATGTCTCTGAGCGTGGTGTTCATATTATTCTGTCCAACCTCTGTGGTTGTCTTTCCATTTAAGAAGTGTTTATCCTTTCCAAAAATACAAAATGCTACGTGTCTTTATAGTTGTACTTTCTTTTATAGTACATTATAAATGAATTTGTATTTTTATGCATTTTATTAAATTTCACTTTGTCATTTCTTATTAAATTGGGTCTCTGTTGGAAAAAAAAGTGCAATCTGAAGCAGGATTTTTTCCCCCATATTCAGCAAGAAGGAAATGTGTTTCCAGGAAGGGAGAAGTGTATACGTATTGCGGGGATTGCGGTACAGCATGCCCTGACAAGTGTGACAACTATCAAGATCCCTCTCCCTGTTTAGAACTGTGCGTCGAAGGATGTTTCTGCATAAAGGGAAGAGTCAGGAGGAAGTCAGATGGTTACTGTGTGAGCCCAAGTGATTGCTGGGTACAATACTTCAAGATCAGAGCTGAACACCATGTACGGCATTCTCAAACTAAAAGAAACAAAAATTATTGTAATGGAACTGAAATTTTTGCATGGAATTAAAAATTGTCGTTCTGAATGCATGAATGCATCAAATGCCCTCTTTCTATCAATAGATCTAAAGTTAAACTTTGCTGTAACATCTTCTGAACGGAAGCAGTTTATTTTCTTACATTTGCTTTTTCTTCGCATTTCAGTAAATAAGAATTTTGATCTCCATAAGGGGCTGGTTTCTTAATAGAAAGACTGCAGTATGAACTACAATTTCTTAAAACTACCTGTAAAATTTCTTAAAACTACTCTTGTAAACTTTCCTTTCTACTGCTAAACTTTGAAGGTTTATGATGTGTACTCTAATTTAATTTTCACTTTTAGTTGCCTTTTGCTATGTGCATTTTGAGTTTGTCTTTCTTTTAGTTTTGCAACCTTAACGTTATATTTTCTCACTCGCTGAACGTTATGTTGACAGCAGTCTTGAGGACAGTGTGAGTGACGTGTTTATGATGATTGATAAGAACGAGCTAAATAATGTTCAAGCAAGCAACAAAAAGTGTGGTGTTGTGGCGTGCTATTGATAAATTACTCTAGCAAGTTGTTGTAATTGGTAGATCAGGTGTGAACTTGTTAAACTTAAGTTGATAGATGTTCAGTATTCTGTATAGTACTGATGACATTGTTTTGTTGAAGTTGTGTTTCGGAAGTACTGTGAAATTACTACAATAAAGACTGTTTTCCCAGACTTTTCTTCTTTTTTTCTGGCCGTTAGTTCGCCTAATTTGGTTCAGTGTGCAATTAAGATTTGTATATGTAGTACCTGTCCGAAGATTTACACTACGAAGTTCCAGATACACAACAGTTGTTACGAAGGGAATGTTTAAGGAGTGGCATATCAAACTAAAAACATTATAGGTTGTTAATACACACAATTGACGTGGATTAGGAACATCAAGCAGAAGTCATCGCTCTTTCCACGTTTATAAGTGAGTCACGAAAAAATTCTCATCTGCCGCCACCGAGAATAGAACCCGGGATTTCCAATTACGCGCCGGACATGCTACCACTGCACCACAGCGGCCTCGAATTCCCCAGATCCTCACATACGACTAACTGCCAAGCCACTTGGCAGGTTGCTTCTTGGAGCCCCGCACAATGGTGGGCATTCATCAAAGATGGTAAGCAGCATTTGAACAAATAACCAGGAGGCAATCGAATAATTAATATACACAATTGACGTGGATAAGGAACATCAAACAGATGTTTAAACAGACCTCTGTTTGATGTTCCATTGTAGGTTGTACAAGGAACATGAATAAACTGACACGTTTCACAGAATAATTAATAGATTTTATAATATTGGTATTCGAAATTGAAACATTTGCATTGAAATACTGTTCAAAATATACACGGTCGGATCAGAATAATATGACCACCTGCCTAATAATGGGAATCACCACCCCTGGCATAGATGACAGCGGCGATACGGCGTGGCATGGACGCAATGAGACCCTGGAAAATTGTCCAAATAGGCACACGTGCCTATTCGGACTGCAGCATAGCACGGAGGTCTCGGAGATGACGTGGCTGTGGATCGGCACATCTACCCTGTCGATCCAAATAATCCCACAAGTGATCTATGCGATTGAGGTGGGGAGACTTCACTGGCCAGAGAGAGCAAAGACATCGCAGTCGTGTTCCTGCAACCAGCCACGCATCTTCTTAGCGACGTGGCAGGGCGTATGTCCTGTTGGTAGACACAATCACCACCAGGGTAAACGCCCAGCATGAAGGGATGCATGTGATTAGCGAGGATGGACAGGTAGCCATTGGTTTACAGACACCCATCCAGTGGCACCAGCGGTCCCAGTTGTACCAGGAAAACAACCACCCCAGAAATGCGCACTGTCACCGTCGGCCTGTACCTGACCGACAAGCGTATCCGGGTGTTGGTTCTCATGTGTCTGACGCCATATATACGTCACTTTTGTGGAGTAAAAACCTCGATTCGTCGGAGAAGGTAACCATTTTCTACTCTTCACTGTGCAATATGCGTTAACTTGGGTCCGGAGAGCCATGCGTAAAAGGGTTTGCTCTAATGTTATCGGAGACACCTAACTGGGTGCCTTAGCGTTCATTTGCATGGTCAAGTACTACACTAATGCGCGTCGATTGCCCTTTACCAGTCGACGGAGGCGATGTTCTCTTGTCGGGTTGATGGCCTTTGGGGCTTCACCTTTATGACGCCGGGAGGTATTTGGTGTACCAGCGGTCCATTTTTTGTATATCCTTACTACAGCACCTCGCAAACAGCCCACGAAGTCTGTTGTTTCAGAGATGATTCCACCCTTGGCGCGGTAGCCGATGATCATTCCTTTTTGAAAGTCCGTCAAATCACTATCTCTGCCCATTGGGCTTACGTAACGCACTAAGGCTCATCTGTCCTGGCCGGCCGCTTGTATCCCGTGTGGTTGACCTTGTCACGTGCACTTTGGGATGCGCCTGGGCTGGTACACTATGATTCCGAGGGTAGACATATTATTCCGATACGATGTAAACGGCTTAACGAAAACGTTTCACGTTTGTTAGTCCATTTACCAGTTCCTTTTAATTTAGAGCTCATTGTCTTCGTTTTTGTTAAATGTGGGTAAGTGGCCCGAAAAGATATCGTTTCTAGACAACTATACAATAGTGTTAAAAATGTGTTTTATTTTGCCAGTTTGGTTTTAACATTTTTTTTTTTTGGTATCAATATATAATCTATACTAATATACAAAAAGAGAAACTTTGTTTGTGTGTTTTAGGTGATCTCGAAAGCTACCGAACCATTTGGATAATTCTTTTCCCGTTCGGAATCGTCTTTCTTTCCAGTGGAAATAGGCTATTTAGTTTATTATTTTATTATTTTTTATTATTTTCGGCTGTACTACCGAATCAGATCGCTTTCAAGTAGTTCCCGATTTCCCGTGTATCGTTCCGCTTTGTTTACGTACAACCTGATCCCACTCAACGTGAAAGAAAGTAGTTCACGATAATATACGGAATTTTTTTACTCATTTCGAAAACTGCTGAACCGATTTGGATAATTCTTTCATCGTTGGGACGCTTACTTCTTTTCGGTGGACATAGGCTATTTCGTTTATCATTTTGTACTTTTTTTTTTTGGCTGTTCTAATGAATCAGAACGCTTTCAAGTAGTTCCCGATTTCCCGTGTATCGTTCTGCTTACGGCGGATTGTACCACAGATATCGTACAAGGGACTAGATTGGATGTCTGCTCTGTTGAGCATGGGCTAGCGCTGTGAGAAGCATGGAGCCACATTGAGCGGGTCAAGATGGCGGCGGAGCATGGCACGTTACGCAGGATAGTTTGGACTTGGTTATTGTATAAATCATGGTGAAAGCTTCCTCAGATAAAAATCTTACGCAGAGAGACAAAAATATAATTGCTGTTACTTATTTGCCTCTTGCCCAATGCTGAAAACAATATATATATTAAAATTTAAAGCTGGTATTGTATGCAAGTGTAGAAAATTATTGGAAAATATTTTTAAGAAGGTAATGCGGCAACGATTTAAAATAATGGAAACGCAAATAATTTATGTAAAATCAATAAGTAGCTATTAAATCCAGCAAACTACTGATTTGAACCCGAAAAAAAAAAAAAAGGCTTCCACATGCTTTACATAGAAAAGCTGAAATAATGAGAATCTTTTTCCTTGTTGCTATTACCTCTGTCATTCTGATTTATTTATTATGTTTGCTCAAAAAGGTTTGAATTTCACCCAACATTTTGATATTTCGTCTTGTTATGCACTAAGGAAATTTCAGCTTTTAACATTTCATATTAGTTATTTGGGCAATATAGCAACGAAATGGCGTATTAAATGGAAGCATTCATTAACAAGAAACGTCAAAATCATATCTCTCAGCAAATTAAAACCAGCGTGATATTTTTTTATATCGCAGATACCGGAATGTCTTCTCTGGAATTTAAGACCTGGCGGAATCTGAAATAATTCAATATTTTGCAAGACCCTTGGCATTCTAGTTAGCACTAAGGAATATTACTGTTTTTTACTTAAATTTTATAACTTCCGCCGCTAAATGGGTACTGAATGCTTTGAATCTCAATATAAATAGAAAATCACAGTACCAAACTCGTATTTCTTTGACTTAATGCAAAGTAGCCTTGCTTAAATGGATCGTGATGACGCGCTGAAAATGGCGCCTACCTTTTCACGCCTCATGGGCTGGGTGTCCAATCTAGCTTCTTGTATATCATATCTGTGGATTGTACAAAGAAAATGCCATGGTAACATAAAAAAAATACTTATGACAATAAAAATTAGAGATGACAAATCTGTGGATCAGAAGCTTTTATTTAAAAAAAATCATGAAAATCGCTCCAGTGTGTGGCGTTGGTGGATTGTAGAAAGAAACGGTCTTGTGTTTTAAATATATAGATTAAGATAATACAATGTTTGTCACAAATATTTTATTTTTCGATCGAGGTTTAGCTGGGTTCTATCTTAGCTTCATCGGGACGAATGGCACGTAAATATTCTATTTTCCAAAACGTACACAGGCAACAAGAATAAATGAACATAAATACGCCGTAAAGAATGGACTTACAAATTCTGCACTGTCTCGACTAGTGAGTGATGGCCTGCACTACCGAATTTGGAATGATGCTTACAATATCGTAACACGTAGTAATGTCTCTTCATTGCTGTTTAATGAGAGCCTTGTAATTGCTTCTCAAAGACATTTATGATTTGATGACAATACTCCAATATTTATACCGACAGTCTGGAAACTCTTTACTGTTCCGAATACGCGGCAGACTGAGGACGAAGTCACTTAGTGTGAAACGATTTATGCTGTTTATTCACTACAATGGAGTTTCTAACTGCTTCCTACAGGGAACGGATAACAAGTTGATATGAGGACGCCAACCCTTATTGTAACACCAAGCAAATTGAAGGATGCTTGAAATCTCAATTACTGCTATGACACTCTTTGTTGTATCTCCAAATTAAAACAGCACAAATTAATTTAGTTACAAATTAATTTGTATATTATTTATTACGAAGCAGTATTGCATGTATTCCTGCATTATATTTTCTTTATTTCACGATACTTACCCCGTTGTTTAGATAATGCGAAACCACGTGACATAGTATCATATATACCTTGTGTCTATATTATGTCACGTAACATATTCTATTTAAACGTATTCCCTTTCTTCTTGTTTTTATGTATCTGACAATGGGTTCTAGGGAAACCTGAAAGTTCTTATACCTCAAACTATATACAATAACATCTTTAAATTCAGCCGATGAATTTGAATTTGTATTGCGTGTGATTATTCTTATCGAGATCGTGCATTGAAGGCAGCTACCTCGATTACTTTTGACTATTTCTGCACGAATTTGAATCTCCTAATATTCTATTTTCCATTCTCTCCCATAATAATACAGAATATTTTAATTTTTTAAGGAAAAGTTTAGTCGATCAATGAATGAAAGCGAGAAATTTAAAAATTCATTGAGTATACCCCTTTAATTCAATAATTGAATATTTACGTGCCGTTCGTTCTGATGAAGCTAAGTCAGAACATAGCTAAACCTTGGTCGACTTGAAAAAATAATATATTTGTGACAAACGTTGTATTATCTTAATACATAGCTTTGAGTTGTTTGGTTGTCATTAATTCCCCAAAAAACTAAAAAAAAAACAACTAAAAAAGAAACAATCAATTTTTCTTCAGCTTAGTGATTTTTGATAAGCACTGCTTACTGAACCCATTCAATATCAAAGTAATTCGAAGAATTACATGATGTCGCAAAAAATGATAAAATCAAGGCGAGAAATTCCACATGTCACAGTTAAGAGATTTTATTTATGAGATAGGGATCTGGTTCTTCAGTGCAGGTATTGAATGTTTTTCCTGTAACTGATATACAGTTTGCAATTGCATTGAGAAATATCGTGGATTCTGATGAGCAGTGGAGATAGGAACTTTCGATTTATGTTTGCTTTATCTTAAAAACAACTGTTGTTATGGTCGTAACATATGTCCCTCTTCACATGATTTGTACCGGATGCCATCCAGAGCTGTTTCTGATAAAGCAGAACTATAAATTTTGCCAAAACGTATACATGAGCAGACAGTGACGATTGCACTTTCAAAATGAAGGCTTTTATTGTCTTGTTAACGGTAGCTTTGCTGTTGGCCGTATGCGAATCTCGGGAACGGCGTAAGTCAATTTCTAATTTTCCTTAAGTGTGGTGTTTGTATCTCGGAATAAATTTCGTTCCAACATACGATCATCCGAAATTATTTATCATAGCAAACAAAATATGTATTTAGCAGTGCTCAGTGCCTAGAAGTTAAAAAAAATACGTAAAGCAATGATTAGTAGTAAAGCAGGGGAAAATTGGGTAGGTATACACCAGTAAATACTAACAAAACGTTGAAATCCGTTTTTATTGGTGTAGTATTACAAAAACTAGAACAAAACACTGGCTTTTGCTCCCACGGGTGGCTTCTTCAGGAAGAAGAAGTATTCAAAAGCAAAAACAAAGAGTTTCAGTTTGGTATTCAAAAACGGACGTTTGCTATGGATGTTAGAGAACGTGCGCGTCATTTCAAGATGTGTGATTAAGGACGCGCGTATTCAGGAGAGTGCGCCATACATGTGGGAGGTCCATTGATGTTTCCTCGTTGCATATCTCGTGGCCTAATAGGATTTCTATAGTCTCTGTTGTGAGGAGGGTGGATCTGGCGGTCGTGCATCGTACGATTTTTTTTATATGTACCCACAAAGATGTTGCAGAGTTGTTGGCTACTTCACGCGCTAGTGCCATAGTGAGAAGTCCTTTTTTGACATCGCTCTGGTGCTTCTGGAGTCTTAGTCTTAAGGACATCTTGGTCATGTCCACGTAGTTTTTGGTCGTTCCGTCTGGGTACAAAAAGGGTATAGTGTATACTCCCGCATCTTCCAGGTCCACGGCGGCGTTTTTTTTTTTTTGTTGTTGATGCGAGACAGGACGCGATTGTTATAGGTGCCTATTCCTATACCGAAACCAAGTTTTTTTAGGGAATTTTTCAAGAAATACGTGAAGCCTGGTACGTACTGGCATGAGCCGATGCATTGTAGTTTTGGGCAGGGACATCCGGTGTACGGGATGCGAGATTAGACCCCGTCTGGTGGGTGATCTGATCGACCATCCTGGGTGGGCATACTGCACTGCAGTTTTTGATTTTTGCTTTTGAACAACACTTCTTCCTGAAGAAGCTACCCGTGGTGGCGAAAGCGTTTTGTTCTAATTTTTGTAATACACCAACAAGAACGGATTTCAGCGTTTTGTTAGTAGTAAAGCGCTTTATCACCTTTCTCTTATCCAAGCTCCTTACACGCCTTGAAAATAAAATTTTTTCAGAGATTTTATGATTATCTAAATTTCAATTCCTGATCTTTTCCGTATTTTTTTTTTATTTTTAGGGGGGGGCTTTTTCCTTGTACCGAATCAGTTTTACTGAAATTAATTTCGAAATATTTAGACAAGCACAATGGTGGGCAAATTCTATTATACTAGAACGGAAATTGTTCAGATACAAATATTCTTAGCGCACTTTATGCTAATATTACATCTGTTCGTTCTTTTTTAGGAACTCCAACAATACCAGCACGGAAACTTTAATAGGTACGAATACCAAAGTATTAGGCTTAACTCTTTTCTATTCTTTCCCGTAATAATACTGAATATTCTTATTCTTTCAAGGGAAAGTTCGGTCGATCGATGAATGAAAACGAGAATTTTAAAAATTCATTGAGTATATCCCTTTAACTCAATAATTGAATCCCCCTCTCCCCTTTCGGTCATTCATTCACTAAAAATACATTGTGTTTCTCCCTTCTTTTCTTTCATTCATTCATATAGGGGTAAACAAATTTTTTTGCCGTTTCATTCATTGACTTTTTTTCGTTCATTTATTTGTTTGTTCATTCCATTTCAGCATATTAATTAACATGAGTATTTATTTCAAGTAGAGACAAACTTGTACTGCTGTTTTATCTGTCAGTTTGTAGTCTGGATATCTGGGGGCGTAATATTCATGCTACCGAAATTCGAGCTCAAAAATATTTTTTTGTGTCGAGTAAAGTTGTACAAGAACTAATAATGTTTATAATGTTTTACGGTTGTTTGTTTCGAAATCAATTATTAACCAAATGTGTAAAGCGATAATACATAGACGACCACTAACGGTCTCAAATACGATATAGCAAGGACTGAACTTGCACCGACTTCTATATTTCGTTCATGGTCGTTAACTTACAAGTCGTAATCACACTTTCTCTTAGAGAAATCTTTCTACTTCTCTCTCTCTCTGTTTTTCCTTTTGAAATTATAACGAAGTAAATTTCTCCGTCATTTTTGGTCTACGCCGGGATTCGAACCCGAGGCCGCTTATTCCGGAACAAGTCGCTCTACCAACTGAGCTACGCAGACGTTTATTCTGATTGCTATGTGCCTTTATGTCGTGTGCGTCCTGCTCGCAGGTACGTCACATCTCCCCCCCCGAAAGAGGGCCGGGGGCATGGCCCACGGGTCAGCCGTGACCATGAATCGTTGCAGGCAGCCATCCACTGTAGAACGTGCACTTGAGAACTCCCAGTCAATCTAGTGTGTGGAATGCAACGTCACACACATTTATTTTTCGAAGCGCTGGAGAAGGGATTCTCTGATTTTTCCTATCTCGCGGTGTGGAAAGAACATCACACCATTGCGAGATTTTGAACGGTCGGGTCATCCGGATAGTTCGGGCGCCATTATAACGAAGTAAATTTCTCCGTCATTTTTGGTCTACGCCGGGATTCGAACCCGAGGCCGCTTATTCCGGAACAAGTCGCTCTACCAACTGAGCTACGCAGACGTTTATTCTGATTGCTATGTGATGTTATGTCGTGTGCGTCCTGCTCGCAGGTACGTCACAAAATGAAACTCAGCTCTGGATTCTTTCCATCTGTTGTACGCTCTTTAAGCGGCTGACGTACTTGAACCAAATGATGTCCAAAGTTTTCTGCCTTTCTGAAACAAAAATGTTCATACAGCTGCCGGATTTTAAGAAATCTACGAAAAATAACTTGTTTTCCTTTCTCATCTCAGCTCTACAGACCACAAACCTGTAATTTGTGACAAATGCTCTCTTCTAATCCTTTGTTCTCATCTGTGTGAACCCAGACATATTGGGGAAGTGCTATTCCCTCTGACATTGACATCATGACACTGGGTAGAAGCATCACTTCTAGTCCTTTATTCTCTGCCCTGTGAACCAAGACATAATGGGGAAAAGCTATTCCCTTTGACACCGACATCATGACACTGGGTGGAAGCGCCTCTTCTAGTCCGTTATTCTCTGCCCTGTGTACCCAGACATAATGGGGAACCGGTATTCTCTCTGACACTGGCATCATAACACTGGTTAGGAGCATCTCTTCTAGTCCATTATTCTCTGCCCTGTGAATTAAAACATAATAGGAAAGTGCTATTTCCTTTGACACCAACATCATGACACTGGTGGAAGCATCTCTTCTAGTCCATTATTCTCTGCCCTCTGAACCAAGACATAACGGGGAAGAGCTATTCTCTCTGACACTAACATCATGATACAGGGTTGAAACATCTCTTCTAGTCCTTTATTCTCTGCCCTGTGAACCAAAACATAATAGAGGAGAGCTATTCCCTCTGACACTGACATCATGACACTGGGTAGAAGCATCTCTTTTAGTCCATTATTCTCTGCCCTTTGAACCAAGATATAATGGGGAACAGCTATTTCCTCTGATACTGACATCATGACATTGGGTTGAAGCATCTCTTCTAGTCCTTTATT
This sequence comes from Macrothele yani, assembly GCA_039090855.1. Classification (NCBI taxonomy): domain Eukaryota; kingdom Metazoa; phylum Arthropoda; class Arachnida; order Araneae; family Macrothelidae; genus Macrothele; species Macrothele yani. The sequence continues at coordinate 112,176,443 of CM077011.1, forward strand.
CTCTTCCCTATGAAGCAAGACATAATGGAGAATAGCTATTCCCTCTGACACCGACATCATCACACTGGGTAGAAGCATGCCTTCTAATCTTTTATTCTCTGCCCTGTGAACCAAGACATAATGGGGAAGAGCTATTCTTTCTGACACCGACATCATGACACTGGGTAGAAGCATCTCTTCTAGTCCATTATTCTCTGTCCTGTAAACCAGAACATAATGGGGAAGAGTATCCCATGTGGCACAGCCTTGCAATTTAACGTAGGCCCAACACTGAGCCACTGTATTTTAGGAAGAGGAGACGGTGGCTCAGTGTTAGGCTCACGTTAAATTGTAAGGATGTGTTACCTGATGTGCTACTATTTCTACCCAGTGGTATGATGTCGGTGTCGAGGGAGTAACGTTACTCCCTCTGGCACCGACATCATACAACTGGGTAGAAACAAGTGACTTAAGTGTCTTACATCGACTTCCTAACTCAACGAATGGTTTATATTGTAATACGACTGTAATATGTGACTTAATCCTGGTACCTACAGGCTTATGGTGAGATTGTCAGGGAATTCAAATGTCTCCTAATGACCAAATTTCGTAGTTGGTACCCGCTAATTCCTTCCTCTTTTTTTAATACTGTATGAGTCTTTCGTAATTCATTAGTGTTGTATTAGGAGGCGCACACATACAATTGTATATATCGCATTTTTTTTCATATTTCTTCTTCTAACAGTTTGATTTGAAAATTTCACTTTGCCTGGGATTTCTTCGAGTATGTGGAACAATTTCCGTAGAATTTTTAATTTTTTGTAATATTTTTGCCGCTAGTAGGTATTCTTTTCGTTTGTGCATGTTTTACTGATTGAAGAAAACGGTTGATTTTCTTAATGGTTATATTCACTTTGAAGAACACTGCTATTATAAATAATGCATATTTTAAATAATGATGTTTTTCTCAGTATCGAGTGTAACTGCATTCCCTTTTTTGCTTATTTTTTCCAGAGTCGGATATAAAGTCCTCTAGTTTCTTATTGTAGTCCGCTGCGTCTTTAATCGCTATCTGGCCTGATTTGTACATTAGCGTCAACATTAGGGAGCGGCCATCTCTCAGGTTCGAAATCGTCCTTGGAATTTTGAAATTATTAAGCGATTGTTTTCAATTATACCACGATTTTAAATTAAAGGAACACAGTTGGCGTAGTTCGTGTTCATTATCTTCTGGAACCCGCGATATCATGCTTTGAAACTCCGAAAAAACGCTTCTAGGTTTCGGTTTCGAATGGAAGCAGAACTTTGGTCCAAGTTCCAAAACTTTAGTTTCTTCTCGGGAGAGCTTCCAGTTAGAAATATTGACGAAGGGAACGGTGAAATCTTTAGGTTTAAATCTTCAGAGAAATATTGACAAGCCTTCACTTCCCAACACGGCAGGTGTTTATGCCATCTCACTACAATATCCGGACGGCTCCAAGAGTTACTACATCGGAATGACCAAGCGTTCGTTTAAAATTAGACTCAACGGACATAAAAGAGACACAAGAGACGGAAAAGTAGCAACTGCTCTGTCCAAAGAAGTCAAGTTTAAATCCGCTGATCCTATGTGGGAAGATATCAAGAAATTAGCTTCCTACTCCACGCCTAAATCGACTGCCATTAGCGAAACGTTAGAGATCATAACCAACAGTGAGGCTGCAATGACAGCGTCTCTTTAGAATTGCCACGAGTTTAGAAGCAGTTCGTCAAATAATGTTGCGTTTTCTCCCGCGATACCGCGTGTCAACTGACGTGACGGCTCGTTTCTGCGAATGAATAATTACATTAGTATTTATTCATTTATTGTCTAATCAAGTCACCACGTTCAAATTGTTGAAGAGTTCTATTATCCATTTTGCAGTTTATTGCCTACCTTTCTTGAAAAGGCCATCTGGTTGATGTGCGAAAGCTTGAAAACTTTGATTTTTTATTGCACGCCAAGAAATTCGGATCACTAGTATAGTTATACTATTTTGAGTATAGTTGGTGCACAGTGCCTATTTCTTAATTGATATCATCCCACCGAGTTAACTCATTCCAGCTAGTAAAGTGGTTACAGAACTAAGTGAGAAAGAATACCTTTTTCTTCTGAAAAAGTTTGAAAACCTTTAGGCCGTTACAGTGTTCTTACGGTGTTGAGGAACAAGAATTTTAATTGCAGAGAAACTAAAAACCTTTTAAGAATCTTAAGACTATTATTAGTGTTTGCATCTCATTCAACTATAGCTCCAGGCAAGAAAATGTTATGGATGAAACGGTAAGATTCGCGTTCAAAAGTAAACAAAAATATCTATATATAGGATAATTTATAGGTGTTTACCTGAAGTTGAAATCATTCGCAGGTAAGAGATAAGGTTTATCTTCGCCAACACCAAAGATGAAAAATAAAGCATATTAAACAAAGAAAATCTCGAGAAATATTTGCTTTGGGCCGCGAGTTGGACGTATTCATTTTATAGCAAATCTCCCGTAATTTCAAGAAGCAAACCTTTGTCTTGTTTTTCCATCAGATTTTTATGAGCTTGAGAAATCATTGCTTATTACACGGGACTGTTCTTCGTGATTAGTTTAAACGTTAGGGTAATGATCTTGGGTGTTTAACAGATCCTCTTTTTTTCTTAACATGTTTCTAACACAAAATTTATGTTTTCAGACAACGAATTTCTCAATTTTATTTGAGATAGTATTAACTGATATGTGCCTCACATGATCATTTAAAATGTTATTTTAACAACTTGTTCCCAGTTGTAAAAATAACATTTCAGAAAATTACATTATGCTTTTCTGGCATCTGCTTCATTGGAGATACTATGTTCTGCACCTTCATCATTAAGAAAACCGTTTTTCCCATCCACATAATGCGGTATAGCACGGCCAGTAACCGGAACAGCTAGAATGTTGGGAAACAATGCATTCTATTCACCTTAGAAAGAGTTAGCATCGGAGAAAAAAATCACTCCAGGTTATATAGATTACATTGGTAAACGCAGGTTTTGTCCCACGGAACATTAAGTGCGTTTCTAGCGTAACTCTTTACGCTGAATTCAAAAATGTAATAAGAATTTTTGTGTGACAACGGTTTTTGAAGTATTGGTTATTGAATTCTTAGGTATTACATCAACAGAAATAATGTACATAAAACGTGATTTTAAATTATTTTGGTTGTATTTTATTTAGAACTTGTGCGAAAAAAAAAAAAAGCCTATCATTACAAAGGCACTAGAATACATGCTTAGCCATAATCAAGAAAGTTTCATACACAGAAACTTCGTGACAACATCTGAGCAGCATTGCTCTGGCAGGGGAGAGCTGGCCTTCACGGTGTAAGCATTGCGAGTGTTGTGTTATATTTTCGAACTGAAGAGGATCTTGTGCAATAGTGCTGTGTTTCAAATCTTGTCATTATTTGTTTAAATCATCGTGATACTTTATGTAACATGAGCGGTGAAGTAACCTAAAAACTCAGTGGTGATATAATAATCCATATAAAACCCATTATAATAGTATAAAACATTATAATAGTAAAAAGATAAATCATAATAAAACCATATAAAACCCATTATAGTAGTAATTAAAATAAATACCATAGAAAACCATTACAATAGTAATAAAACCATTATATAGTAAAAACAAATTATAATAGCAATATAATAAACCATTATATAGTTATTATAATAGTTTTTATGGTTTATATTAATGGTGTTTTTATGGTTTTTACATGTAAAAGAACCGTAAAAAACAATATGGTTACTATGTGTTTTTTATGGTTTTTATGATTTATTTTAATTCAAACCATAAAAAAGCTACGACTGAAGTTGTGGTGTTAAAATTGAAGTACAATTAAGAAACTACAATTGAAGTTGGGTATTTTGGTTATTATGCTTTTTTTATGGTTTTTATGGTTTATATTAATTTTATGGTTTATATTATGGTTTATTTTAAGGTTGTTATGATTTATATTAACGTTTTTTTTATGTTTTAATGTTTTTTCTTATGGTTTCTATATATGCATAATCGTTTTCGGTGGTTTATGTAATACACCATTACAATAGTAATATTTCTATTATAATGGTTTATATGTAATAAATCATTATAATAGTAATTATAATAGTAAACCATATAAAATCCATTTTAATAGTATATATAAAACCCATTTTACACCGTTAATTAAAAAGTGTTATGAGCTTTATTTTGGTAGTAAAATAAGTGACCAAGAAAACAATTGGGCCCCCTCATATCTGTTGTGTAATATATACTTCAAATATCGGTGGAGATTTGAAAGCCATTGCTATTTTGCTTGATTTGTTGCTTGGATATAAAAATTTTCGTTGTTTACTATGTGAGTGGAATACTGGAGACAGAAGAAATAATTATTCGAAAAGGACTGGCCGTAACGGGAGTCATTAACTATAAAGAAGGAAAATGCCATAAATCTTCCCCTGGTCAACCTTTTCAGGGCCAGATTAAGGCCTTAGTGGGCCTCTAAGTTAAGATATCAGAGTGGGCTACCAAGGTTACGACATCGGAGTAAGCCCCAAAAGAAATTATGACGGAGAACCATTATGAAGTCTGTTAAAACAGGAAACTGTAGCAATATGATTGTGGTAATTAATACGTAGTGCATTCTTCAAACTATATTCGGGGCAAAGCTAACCTGATTTCACTGTTAACGCTGTGAAACCGATCCACCGACAAGTCCGTATCTCTTGTTTATCTGTATTTCTCCACGCACTAATGAGGTGCCAAGTGTCGTTGACCCTTCCCCCTAAGATCCTAAGGGGATGGGAGGAAAGACAAACCGAATCTTCCCGTTCATGCTTCCATCACGATGTCCCCTCAACTGCCAGACAAACGATTTCTTTCTTTTCAAAAACGCATCTGAGTGTGGATAAAATAAACACCTTGTTAAACATATCCCTTACTATTCCATTTCATCAGTTATAGATAAACTGTCGGTGTTCCTAAAGTGTTCCAAAGATATTTTTAGTGACATATTAAACGTGTATGCAGTACGCGTTTTTTTTATTAGAAATACATTGGACTGCGCTGTTTCCAGATGCACTGATAAACACCAAGTCCAAGACAGAACGAATATTTTGAGACAGCAACCAGGAAGAAATGCGTAAGCTTAGTGACCGCCGTCACCCATTATCTCCCCTTTTACCCTCCGACTGAATTCTTACTTCCTGCGCGCTCAGTAAATATCATCAGTGTATACGCAAGACAGAAGTGATAACGACGTCGCGAAAATACGAATATTTGTATTTTTTAGAAACACAACCGAAACTGGGATCTTAATTTTTTTAAATGTATGTACGTACAACATTTACAACATCGAAATATCCATCTGCTTTTTAGGTCTCCGTTCAAGTTCGAACACGAACTTTTCAACTAGAACTATATTATGTAGTGGAAGTACACACTCCGCAACTTTAACTCCATAGTCAGGTTAGCTTTGCCTCGATTAGAGTAATAAATGACCTGCAACGTTTTAATAAAAGGTCATTACTGTTTCTACTGTTCTCACAAGAACATGAGTTAAAGCTGAAGATTGTTAGATTTCGTCTTGAAAATTTTGAATAATTTAGCCTAGTATACTTTTCTTGGCATATATTTTTTGTTATACAATGAGAAGTCACAGTGGATTTGGCCCATTGACGGTTCCAAGGGCAAGCAGGGAGGTCTGGGCGAACGATAATAAAAAAAGTTGAAACTGTCTGTCGATCGTACTGTAACTAGCGATATGAAACAATGAGTCACTGCCTTAAAAATCTATTCGCCTTCTAGCCTCTCTTTGTGATGTAGTAGAAATTATAAGAGACAAAACTTAAACTAATTAACTTCTCTTTGTATAAATAAGCTTTGTATTATTTGCAGTGTAGGGGCAGGCCTCTTCGGCCCTTGGTAATGATGGACCCCTAGATTATAACCCAGGTAGACACTCCCACCCCCTTAATCCGGCCCTGTTCAAAGCAATTGACCAATTGTGCTGAATTCACATATTTAAAAGAAAAACTCCCCAGAATTAGTGACGCCAAAATTAAGGAAGACATTTTTTTAGGCACTAATAAACCAACTGATACAGGATAAAAAATTTGAGAAATTGAACAAAGCTGTAAAAGTAGTTTACAAATCTTTCAAAAGTGTTACTACAACGTTATGAGATATATAGACATTTGCAAAAGTTTAAGACCACCTGTCAATTTATTGAAAATTAAAATTTTCAAAGAAACAACTAATTACTAGTCAGAAATATTAGAAAAAAATGACATCACAGATGAATACTTACATTCTTTATAACACAAAAAGACCGAAATCAGTACTTTGTGTGGCCACCTTTGTTTTTTATAACGGACAGAATACAATGTGGCATACTCTCAATGAGGGATTTGTCACTTGAAATGTCTTTGCACCACACGTACTTTATCGCGTTAATCAAAGCTTGGGAATTTGATGGCTGTTTTTCTGCTACCTTGTCATTTAAAATTGTCGACAAATTTTCGATGGGGTTAAGGTCGGGACTATCATTACCAGGCCAGTCAAGCACACTTATGTTTTTCCACTGCAGGTAGTCTTCTACTGTGTTTGATCTGTGGCATGGAACACTATCATGCATAAAGATTGTGCATCTGTGGACTTGCATATCAGTGAACAGCTTTTCACGTAACATTTCCACATGAAAAGGACCAGTCATGGCAGTGCTTGTCGGGAAAAAGAAAAATGAAGCAGTTCCGGATGCTGACATAGCACCCCATATCATCTGATTAGGCGGATGTCTCACGGTACTAACGGTGCATATTTCATCAAACCTTTTGCTTTTTGGTCGTCGAACATGTGCTTCACGTGATTCAAATTGACACACAGTTGATTCATCGGAAAAAAGAACTTGGCTCCAATTTTCAGCGGTTCACGATTGATGACGCTTAGGAAACAGGAATCCCTTCTTTTTGTTCATGTGAAGGTTTATAAAACTTTAATCCAAAATCTTTGCTAAGACGTGGGGAAACAGTGCTGATACTAATATCAGTCCCTTTCGAATGTAGAAAGGCTTGGATTTTCGTGCACGAACTGCTCAAAGAACGTATAACTATTCGCCTCGTCGCGTGGGGTTGTTTTCCTTGGACGTCCACTTCTCTTTCGGTGGCTAAATTCACCTGTATCTCCCTATTTCATGATCGCATTATGAATAGCAGTCTTGCTCACATTCACCCTTCCGCTTATGTCACGTTCGTAGTATCCTTCATGATATAAAGTGACCATTTGTGGACTCTGAGTAACACTTAATGACACTTTTTTGCCCATTTTTCGCTACACTGAAAATATATAGGAAAAAATAAGCATGAAACCCAAAAGCAAAAACTGAAGCTCGTACGCTTCCTCCAACTCTACCAACAGCTGCCGCTGTAGGATGATGCAATACCGACAGGAAGTTGAGTAATACAGACAGTAGCTGACGCAGTCGGCAGAAACTCCTTATAACAACAGGCGGTCTTAAACTTTTGCAAATGACTGTATTAAGGCAGAGAACTATCGTGACTTAGTGTGTGAGCTCTTGGATTCATACTAAGCTATTTAGTGTAATAAATCCCTGAAAATCCACTTCCTTGATTCCAACTTGGATTTATTTTCTGAGAAACTAGGCGATGTCGGTGACTAACATGGCGAGCTATTTTATCAAGGTATTTCGAGCATGGAAAAGAGGTACCGGGGCAAATGGAGTCTCAGTATGCTGGCTGACTGTTGCTAGATACTCAAGAGAAACGTTCAAAAAGCGAAATCAATCATTATTACTTTTTAGGTTATTATTACTTTTATGTATAGGTGTAAGTAAATTACCATTTATTCAAACTTAAACCATGAGTCACTAAAAAAGTCTTGCATGATAGATAAGAACTAATAACTTATTTGAGTTCAGCATAAAACATACTATTAAATCACATATTTCTTGTGGGACAAAAAAAGAAATGTACAAGTTACAAAAAACACACAAACAGTATACAATTTATTTAGGTGAGGTAATAGGAAGCTGGGACACCTTAAGGTGCATACCGTATGTGGGAAAAAGTCTCCAGACATCCCCTTCCGAAACAAAACTGGAATATTCCAAAAAAACCCGTGTGCCAAATTTCCTTTAAAACTACAGGTGAGCTCCTTAGACGTCGTACACCCTCGAACCATTACATGATGACCACCTCCAACCTAGAAAAATGAGCGCGTCTGGAGACCAAACTGTGGCGCAGATGAAGTTCACAGAGCAGTATAAAACCCGAGGACCGGCATTCAGTTAGTAGAGTGTACGCAGTCAGAATGGGAAAAGAAAAGTTGCCGATTTCTCAGAGTTAAAAGGATAAATTGTGTAGGCACGGCGCCTCGGAACTACGATGTCGGAAACGTCGCGGCTTGTGGGTTGTTCAAGTGCCGCTGTAGTGAGTACGTATCAAAGGTGGTGCACAGATGGCCAAACAACGTAACATCGTCCAGCCGTGTGTCTTCCGCAGCTCACTGATGCCAGAGGGCTGCTGAAACTGCGCATTGTTCCCAACGACCACAGAGCCACAGTGCGACAAATCACCCGCAGCTACAACATTGGTGATCAGGACAATGTGTCACAGCACACAGTTCATCGCAGCCTTCTGCGCATGGGCCTGCGTAGCCGAACACCCAGCCGGGTCCCCATGCTCACTGCGCGTAATCGCCAACAACGCATGAAATGGGCCCAAGATCATCGAGATTGAGCAGTGGATGATTGGAAGAAAATGGCCTGGTCTGATGAATCAAGATTCCTGGTCCATCATGCAGACGGACGAGCGCGGATACGCCAATTACCAACAGAGGCTATGGCACCTGTATGCACTGTAGGGCGGAAACAGGCCGGCGACGGTGGTGTTTTGCTGTGGGCGATGATTTGTTGGGACACTTTAGGTCCCATTATTTCCATAGCACAACCCCTGACAGTTCTCAGGTATCTGAACATCGTTGCGGAGTAAGTTCACCCATTCATGGCAACTGTGTTTCCTGCTGGTGATGGCCATTACCAACAGCATAATGCGCCATGCCACACTGACAGAATCGTCAAAAAGTGGTTGGAGGAACATGCTGGTGACTTTTTTTTAATGCCCTGGCCTCCAAATTCACCTGACATGAACCCAATCGAACATTTGTGTTCCGACTTGGAAAAGCGGGTTCGCGCTAAATCACCACCACACCAAAATGTACGGGAACGTGAGGATCAGCTGTTGACATTATGTTACGAGATACTCCAGGATACCTATCGCCACATCATCGAATCGATGCCTCGCCGAGTGACCGCGGTTTTGTGGGCTAGAAAGGGTCCTGCAGCTTATTAGGTAAGTGGCCATAATATACTGGCTCATCAGTGTATATGGTCTACCCGTGAGGCGTCTCCACGCTTGTTTAGCTTACTGACTTCCAACAAGGTGTCATTGTACGATTCCATATCCACAACTTATCAGTGAGTCCGATTGCAGTACAATAGCAACACTCACATTCAACTGTTTCAGACGTCATTAGAAAATGGAAACGTGAGGGACTTACGACTGCCAAAAAACTTTCAGGAAGGGCCAGTAAATTAACGGAAAGGGACAAGAGAACTCTGAAGCATGTTATCCGCTGGTACCGGCATTCCTCTGCACAAATCAGCACCAAACATTTTCCGGATTCAACCGGGATTAGTTTGTGCACTAAAACAGTTGGTAAGGAACTGCACGAGTTAAATTTCCATTGCTAAGCTGCTGCATACAAACCGTTTATAACTCGTAAGAATGCGAAGAAGCGACTTGCTTGGTGCAAAGCACATCGTCCATGGACCAGTGGAAACGAGTGTTATAGAGTGACCAATCAGGCTACACAGTTTTCAAATCCGATGATAGTTGCTGGGTGTGGTATCTGCCACAATGTGTCATTCCAACTGTTTGATTTGGTGGTGACAGTGTCATCATCTAAGAATATTTCTTGCCTTAGGGATTCGGACCGTTGGTGCTTGTGGATGGAAACATGAACGCCCTGAAGTACCAGGACATTCTAGACAACGCAGCACTGCCTACGCTTTAACGGTTTTACGGAGATGGGCCATTCTTGTTTCAGCAAGACAACGCGCCATGCTATGAAACACGCTCCATTTCGACATGGTTTGAGGATATGGGTGCACAGAATTTGGAGTTGCCAGCCCAAACTCCAAATTCAATCCTACAGAGGTACTTTGGGATGAACTTGAACGTTGGATTCGGGCTCGAACGACATGTCCCACGTCTGTGCCTGAACTGACCACTGCTTTGTGGGAGGAATAGAACAATATGCCTGCAACTACTTACAGAATCTCATTGAAACTGTGCCGCAAAGAGTCCACAATGTAATTGTAACCAAATGTGGGCCAGCTCTTCACTGATTTTGACATAAATGCAGTATTGTATAAAAAGCACTGTTGCCCAGAGACTTTTTCACATAGTGAATTTGTGAGCACGGCCTCCAGTTTCTGCTAAAATGATACAGTGATTAGAAATTAATGACATAGAACGTGTTAGGCTATTAGATATCATAACTGAGGAACACAGCATAATCCTAATTTCTGAAGCGCATAACTTCTTCGAGAAACCCCACTATTACCAGGTAGGAGTATGAAACTGTAGAGAACGTTGCTTAGGAAATCTTCAGTTAAAAAGTTCTGCAAGCGTGCTACTCCTCTCAAGAAAACCCGCACGGGGATAACTGGTTTTCCAGTTATTTGGGGAGCGGCGCCCCCACGGCCCGAGCTGACCTTGTGACTGGTCAACATCTGATGTCATGCCACCGCTTGTTTTTTGTTTCGGTGCTGTTGGTGTTTGCAGGGACGGCTGTTCATCCAGCTGTTGGGGAGTCGCGTCCCCACGTTCCCGAGCTGGTCTTGTGTCTCGCTTTTTCGTTTTATTTATTTTCTCCACTGGCTAGTTGCCTGTGTTGTATTCTCTACCTAATCGCTACCACGTTATGTACTAACACCCCGGTCTTGTGGTTTTGTTACCCTCCACCACTAACTGATTTATATTAACCGCTCAGTTCGTAGGTTGCTGAGATTCCGTTTAGGTTCCCTTCCAGGATTTGTCTTCTTTGGATTTCTTTTTTTCCTTTTAGCTGGTTTGGGTACTAGACCTACCTGCATGTTTGCCGCGTGCGGAGACCCGTGAGGCGGAAATGGGATGTCTGGCGGCTGAGGTCGCAGGAGACCGGATAAGTGCCTCCTGTGTACCAACACTCCTCTTCGACCCCGGCTTCGCTGTAAACGGGAGGCTAGAGACTAACCCACCTCTAGTCAGAAGTCATGTACCAAGTTGTGTACAGGGCTTTAGCGGCTTTTTTGTCGTATGGCACGGCAGGGTGAGCCCGGGGGCTGTGGGATCATGCCAAAGGCGTTGGCATGACGGTACCAGGAGGCCGAAGTGTCCGCCGAGTGCGTGTGATCACAGCCAACGGACTATATCTGCAACGTATAAGCTCCAGAACTGTGTCCAGCGTCATTTTCTCGGCTTGCGGACCTCCAGTTCTCCCTTGTAGGGCTCGGTGGTGGGTGGAGTAGTTTGCAGACGAATCTTCCTCCTTTTTTCCATGGGTAGAAACAAGAAACAAAACTCCAAATTTAGGACACCTGTGAATATGATAGTTGACAACGACTCTCCTTCGTCTTCTCAACCTACCAAGTCTCATACCCTTAAACGATCTTTAGACCATGACCTGGACCAAGAATGTGGAACCTCTTCTTCGGCAGCTGTACCAGTCGCTCCGAAGCGTCGTCTTCCCTCGATTGCTGTGAATACGTATGCTACGCACTTAGTTGTCGAATCCGTCGATCCGAATGAGAGACTGTCCACCAGATCTCCATTTTTCATTTCTAAAGCTTTGGACGCTGCAGTTGGCCCCTTGCAGTCTGTGAGGAAGCTTCGCTCTGGGGACCTGCTTGTCCAAACTTGCAGTGTTTCTCAGAGTAACACTCTTATGCACCTCACTAGTCTTCAAGGCATTCCTGTCAAAGTGGCACCTCACCCATTTCTTAACACCTCTCGGGGTGTTATTTCTGAGTTTGATCTGCTGCCATGCAGTGAAGAAGAATTGGTGACTGAACTTGCAGATCAAGGTGTTATTGCTGCACGTCGTATGATGTTCCGGCGTGATGGCTCTTTGATTAAATCTAAAAATGTAATCTTGACTTTTAACTCCCCGAAAGTTCCGACCGAAATCAAGGCTGGCTACTTGGTCTGTGGAGTTCGCCCGTACATTCCCAGTCCTCTGCGCTGTTTCCGGTGCCAGAGGTACGGGCATTCACAACGATTCTGTAAGAGTTCCGCTCGTTGCGCTAATTGTGGCTCCGGTGAACATGACGGGGAAGGTTGCACTTCTGCGGCCTGCTGTGTTAACTGTGGTGAGGCCCATGCTGCTTACTCCCGCAACTGTATGAAATGGAAGGACGAGATGGCGATCCAGCGCCTTAAGACCCTGGAAGGCCTCTCGTACCCTGCTGCCAAGGCCAAGTTGGGTATACCCACCACCCGACAGCGTACTTTTGCCGCAGTAGTTCAGTCTCTGCCACAACCCGTACAGCCCTTTGTTCCGCGCCCTGTAGCTCTCGCCGCCCTTGCCAAGCGATCTACAGCTGACCAATCGACACAGGTGTTTTTCCCCGAGCTCCAGATTTTTCGAATACCTGATTCTGGGCCTTCTCTTTTGCAGCCGACCGTCTCTTCCAGTTTCCAGCCGAAAGTCTGCACGTGCGGCAGACCCGGCCCTCAATCCGCAAAGGTGTGCAGTGTCCATCCCACTGTCGCGGTCCGCCTGACCAACATTGAAACTGTCTCGGCCTCAGCGAGGTCCCCACCCTCAACCAACATTATAGAGGAACTTGGGGGGAGGAGAGTGACAGTTCGTCCCCAGCCTCAACCAACATTGCAGAGGAACATGGGGGGAGGAGAGTGACAGTTCGTCCGCGCCCTCTGCCAGCATTGCAGAGGAGTGTGGGGGGAGGAGAGTGACGATTCGTCCCCTCCTGGTGACTCATCCTTTGAGTAGTTGTGTTAAAAAATGATACTTATAATAGTAAATTACTATATTTTTATATGAACCCAATTAACTAACTTGTCTTCACAGCTTTCATTATCCTCTTTTCCAACTTTTACCAAGCCTGTCTGCTCTTAATCATTTTCCCCGCTTTTAAACATCTGTAGCTGATAGTTCTTTGTCTGGCGCTCTTTGGCCAAACCTGGCCCTTGCGCGACTAAAATCAACCAAGCAACCCGCCGGTTTTGCGATTTATGCTCCGTTTTTTAATTTTGTCTGTTTGTCTTGTGTCTGGCGCTCTTTGGCCAACCATGGCCCTTGCGCCAATAAAATCTAATAACCAACCAACCAACCAACCTCTCAAGAAAAGTTGCAGAAAAAATAAACTATAAGTTCCACGTGCTTGTTATATGTCACAGCTGTAGCGAATTCATGTACTTTAATTTAACCTTCCTTTTGAGTTCCTGTATTCTTATGTAAATTTGGGCTTTCATTGTCAGTTTCTAAACTTCATGCCACAAAGTTTCTAATGTCGAGCAGATAATGGTTGGCAATCTGACAGGGAACAAAAGGCAATCCAAGTACATAAAGAGTTCTCATACTCGGTGAGCAATGTCAGCTCAGTGATTCATGTATATGAAATCGGCAGAGAGTGATTAACTTGCATACAAAGTTAGTTGAGAGATTCTTGTGTGAGCGTTTTGTATTTGACGAACAGATGAGCCGATTCTATTGAGTAAGCAGTTCATGTTCAACGAATGATAAGTACCACGTGTATTGTATAACATTTTTGATTGAATTCGATTCAGTGTTCGGTTCAGTTACGAAAGAAGTGATTTACATTAAGCTACCTAACGAATAAGGCGTTGGTCCAACTTTCGGCGCAATCACGGCTCGCAGACGCCTAGGAACAGATTCTACAAGGCAGCGTTCGAATTACCCAGTGGTCCGCTGGCCACTGGCCAGTAAAACTTCTGTCGGATCACTGTTTTGTTGATTTTACTGGCCCAGATGGCTAGTAAGTTTTTTATAAGTTGTCACAAGTTAAAAAATATTTTTTTTTACCTCGTTGTACGGTTTTCTTTTCAGGCTGAAAACTAGTAACAGTGTCATGAAATGCTGTTGGACAACAGCAATTTTTTTTATTCTCATGATTTGTAACGGGTAAAAGAAACAGCTAATACAGAAAGACAGTTGCCCAGTCTTTGTCTTGTAATGGCTACAGCCGTTTTTTATTACCTTTGCCTTATTTAGTAAATGCAGCAAATACTGACACGATACACAAGCCAGCTTTTGTTACTGGCTCAAGAAGACACACTAGCACAGAAGGTCAATTGGATGCGTGAAGGTAATTCTTGTAAAAGAGCAATTCACATTAAAGTTTAAAATGGGGGACTAAAACTAACTTCATGGGAAAGTAGCAGGAATGAGCAACAGGACTAAAAATAAGGAAACGAAGCTATGTCGAAATAGGTCACCGGCTGTGTAACCCCAGGAGAAGCAAGGTACGGCGCACGGTGCATGTGGAAATACGTCTCCGGCTTTGGAACCGCAGGCGAAGCAAGGTACGGCGCATGGTGCATGAAGAAATAGGTCGAACTGCACCGTTGTGGTACAAGTGAGTGAGCTCAGTGACTGTTGCACGTCTTTGCTGATATACCAGTCGTAACACCCGACGCTCACCTCTAGGTACAACCGCGCGTGCTTTACCAATGTGAGCACTTATGCTGGATTTCTGTACTGGTTAATCCAGCACTAGCACACCCATGATACAGTAGCACGGGGCAGCCACCAAGTGCCGCTGTTTCCGAAATACTGGCATCTGCCGTCCGGTCCCCAACTATTTGTCCTCGGTAAAATTGATTTACGTCACCACGTTTTCCCATTATTGGCAAACGTTCACTGACTACGTACAGAGTAGGTGTCCACAATTTATAGTAGCCGCACGTGACGTTGATATCATGTGGTAATTCGTTATCATTCCGAATATGTAAAACGGGGGAGTTCCTAATGCGAAGTTAACTTAGCGTATAACATCAAGGGACGTGTCTGGGTCCTAATAAAGAGGAAGTGGATTTCAGTAAGTTGAATTCTGTAATCACTGAAATCTGGTCATATATATTCTCCGTTTTTTTTTCTGAGGCCAATTCTTCCGTCAAAGGAAGAGAGACAGGGCCATAAAACAAACAGGGTGCGCGTTTTCTCATCCGGGACTAAAACTAAGACCAACTCGGAGGAACACTCAGAAACCAGCGCTTAGACCATCAAAGGAAGACAGACAGAGCCATAAAACAAATAGAGTGCACGTTTCCTCATCCGGGACTGAAACTAAGACCAACTCGGAGGAACACTCGGAAACCAGCGCTTAGACCATCAAAAGAAGAGAGACAGAGCCACAAAACAAACAGAGTTCACGTTTCCTCATCCGGGACTGAAACTAAGACCAACTCGGAGGAACACTCGGAAACCAGCGCTTAGACCATCAAAGGAAGAGAGACAGAGCCATAAAACAAATAGAGTGCACGTTTCTTCATCCGGGACTGAAACTAAGACCAACTCGGAGGAACACTCGGAAACCAGCGCTTAGACCATCAAAGGAAGAGAGACAGAGCCATAAAACAGAGTGCACGTTTCCTCATCCGGTACTGAAACTAAGACCAACTCGGAGGAACATTCAGAAACCAGCGCTTAGACCATCAAAGGAAGAGAGACAGAGCCATAAAACAAATAGACTGCCCGTTTCCTCATCCGGGACGGAAACTAAGACCAACTCGGAGGAACACTCGGAAACCAGCGCTTAGACCATCAAAGGAAGAGAGACAGAGCCATAAAACAAATAGACTGCCCGTTTCCTCATCCGGGACGGAAACTAAGACCAACTCGGAGGAACACTCAGAAACCAGCGCTTAGACCATCAAAGGAAGAGAGACAGAGCCATAAAACAAATAGACTGCCCGTTTCCTCATCCGGGACGGAAACTAAGACCAACTCGGAGGAACACTCAGAAACCAGCGCTTAGACCATCAAAGGAAGAGAGACAGAGCCATAAAACAAATAGACTGCCCGTTTCCTCATCCGGGACGGAAACTAAGACCAACTCGGAGGAACACTCGGAAACCAGCGCTTAGACCATCAAAGGAAGACAGACAGACCCATAAAGCAAGTAGAGTACACGTTTCCCCGTCCGGGACTGAAACTAAGACCAACTCGGAGGAACACTCAGAAACAAGCGCTTAGACCATCAAAGGAAGAGAGACAGCCATAAAACAGAGTGCACGCTTCCTCATCCGGTACTGAAGCTAAGACCAACTCGGAGGAGCATTCAGAAACCAGCGCTTAGACCATCAAAGGAAGAGAGACAGAGCCGTAAAACAAATAGAGTGCACGTTTCCCCATCCGGGACTGAAACTAAGACCAACTCGGAGGAACACTCGGAAACCAACGCTTAGACCATCAAAAGAAGAGAGGCAGAGCCACAAAACAAATAGAGTTCACGTTTCCTCATCCGGGACTGAAACTAAGACCAACTCGGAGGAACACTCGGAAACCAGCGCTTAGACCATCAAAGGAAGAGAGACAGAGCCATAAAACAAATAGAGTGCACGTTTCCTCATCCGGGACTGAAACTAAGACCAACTCGGAGGAACATTCCGAAACCAGCGCTTCGACCATCAAAGGAAGAGAGACAGAGCCATAAAACAAATAGAGTGCACGTTTCCTCATCCGGGACTGAAACTAAGACCAACTCGGAGGAACACTCAGAAACCAGCGCTTAGATCATCAAAGGAAGAGAGACAGAGCCGTAAAACAGAGTGCACGTTTCCTCATCCGGTACTGAAACTAAGACCAACTCTGAGTAAGACTCAGAAACCAGCGCTTAGACCATCAAAGGAAGAGAGACAGAGCCATAAAACAAATAGAGTGCACGTTTCTTCATCCGGGACCGAAACTAAGACCAACTCGGAGGAACACTCAGAAACCAGCGCTTAGACCACTGCGCTACCTGGTCGGCTATCACAGGGTTGTCCACAGTTTCAAGCAGAGTTATGTCTATACAGGGTAATTCGTAAGTATTTTCTAGACATTTAACAGCACATGAAAGTAACCATGTGCAATATACATTGCACCAAGTATTGCACCTTTGACACCTGTTACCCCCACCCATCCGCCATCTTGGATTCAACATAAGTTTTGCAAATGGTAATAACGTCATGTGACCTCTCAAATTTGTGTGAATGTTTTTCAGAAAAAAACAGTGTTGCCATTATTTCTTACATTTTTTTTTTAGTTTTCAAGTTATTGTATGTTTTTAAACGATATTTGGTGTTTTTCTTGCATGTTACGCATGAATGCTTCTACTTTATTTTGCAGTTAATTGTGATGGAATTGACCAAAGAGGAACGTATTGACATAACCCTCCATTACGGTGCACGGACTTCAATGGAGTTGGGAGCAGACTTTAACCGCAGACACCCAGAAAGACGGGTGTCTGCATGTCTGTCAATCACCCTGTGTATAATATATGGGCTTATTATTTTGATGGTGCAGTTGTCCAATTAAAGCAACATGCTTTTTTTTTCAAGACTGATACTTTACTAATCACTGCAACTATGAATTTCCACATATACTCCCTTATTGCGCACGTCAGATCGACGTTGAGAAACAATTAAATAAACATAATCAAGAGGCTGCTTTCTGTGTTTTTTTAATGAATCACATACGAAACATCGGTTAAATGGTTCTGGGAATTCGAATACGGGATGGATATTGTACATATTACAAGTTAAATGTGAAAGGAGAAAACAAATAAGTTTCTCTTTAGTTTAGCACAAGTGCATGTCTTTATGGTCACCAGATTCAAAAATGCTATTTTTAAAAACATAGTCATTTTTTCTACAATGACACTAGAGGTCTGCAAAATTATTGCTATTATTTTGCTTTATACACGGAGAGCATATTTTTGAAAGGGGGGTAGGGATTTACAAACAGAATTGAAATAGCACAATTCGCCAAACCAACCTAAAGCTTAGTGGTTTAGAATTAATTGCATACAAAAATGTAGGGTAATGGGAGCTTTAGCCCATGAGTTTACTTTCAAGAAAAATAATTTTTCAGTTCTGAATATAAACACCTATAACTAAAACAAAATGTAATGCTCACACATAAACACACACACGCGCGCGTTTTTATTTCGAAAAAAATATTTCATGATGTAAGTCCATCGCTTCTGTCCGGCTATTTCTAAGTTAATATACACGATATTACGTAACTCTTGTTCGTGTGCGAGATTGGTGTTACGCTATGTTTAAAACCATGACTAAGGAAATGTTAAACTAAATGAGAATACGATGCAATAGTTCCTAATTAAGGTCAAACCTACGATAACCTTTTATTGGTCCAGCACGAATCATGACATCCACAATATAGCACAGCTATTTTTACAATTTACGTATCTCTTAACAGCGATCGAACACCTTCACGCACACACACACACATACACATACACTAAGCAACTGCTGTATCGTCCTTTTTATTTATCGTTCTTATCACATTCATACGTCACTCTCACTGACCTCAAAAGTGTTGCCAACCTCATTCACGTGAGAGAGAAGATATAACGTTGAGTTTGGAAAGTGCAAAAGAGAACTAACTCAAATTTACATAGGAAAAGGAACTAAAAATGAATGCTAAATTAGAATATACGTCACAACGATTTATACATAAAGAACTGGTGTGTTTAGGTTTCTTCATTCTCATGACGCTAAACTTTTTTCTTAATTCAGATTACTTTTATTTCAGATTTTCAGAAAAGTCAGAAGCCAGCTCTTCGGGCTACTTAGTCGGCCCCTTTTCGTTCGATGATCACTACATTATTGAACTTACGATATCACAATTTTTCACGAGATTAGCATATTAAATGCTATGCCATTTAGGTTTTGTGTTCATATAATTTTATGAACAGTTTTATTTTAGAAATATTTTTTTCTTTGAAATTGTATTTCAAGATTTTCCAATTTCCCCTTTCAGTATTTTTGTAAGTTTAAAAGTAAATGCTGATAAATATTAACAATCTAGTTAAATTTCATAAAGTGTGAAATTTTAGAGCAGTTTTTGCTACAAAAGTTTACTTCAGAAATAATAGTTTCTGATGCGAGAAATATCCGCTCCTTTTCAAGAAGAAAATTTTGTATGTAGTAGTAGTTTCACAATTTTTTTGCGATAAGTTATATATGTATTTCCATCCTTTTCTTTTACAATTTTGACTTTTGCTCATGAAAACAGTGTAATTTGAGGTACGATTGTTTCCCTCATACGCAGCAAGCAAGAAGTGTGACTCCAACAAGGGAGAAGTGTACATGTCTTGCGGTTCAGCATGCCCTGACACATGTGATAATTACCAAGAAATCCGCGTCTGCCCGGACATTTGCGTCCAAGGATGTTTCTGCAAAAAGGGAAGAGTAAGAAGAGAGTCTGACGGGTACTGCGTGAAGCCGACGGACTGCTAAATGTAACCGTTAATACTCTATGTATAATGAAACAACAGAGATGACTTTCAGGATTAAAAAAATTAACTGCAGTGGACTTGATTTTTTTCACTCAAATAAATGCAATTACTTTCCTTAATTGAGAGTCACTCGAAGTTTTTTTTTCAAATCGGGAAGTTACCTTTTGCATAAAAGATACCGATTAGAAATGCTTTATTGTTTCACAAATACTTTTTCATATTCAGTAAATAAATATTTACCATTACCAAAAGAATTGATTTCTTAAACTACTGGATGAACTGGGAACTACAACTGTCGCCTCAAATAGATGTTTCTAAGCAACGATTAAAAAAATATTGTACTATCGTTTTGTTGTTCGTCAATTTCTTTCTGATTTTTTTTTGTGTGTAGAAGGATAACACTTGCCACAATTACAGCTCTCAGACCGTTTGATTTATTGATTTATTTATTGCTTCGGGATTTAACGACCACCATGAGCAAAGCTGATAAATAAAAGCAATCCGCCGTCCCTAATTTCGGCGCTAATTGAAAGAAGACTGCAGGGCGAGCACAGTTAAGAAGACGTGCAACCCACACCTCATACACGATTCGAGACCCCCCTCTAAGAGCCTTCTCAGGCCTCTTTTTACTGGCATTCTCAGACCCCCTTTCTAAGAGCCTTCGCAGACACTTTCTAAGAACATTCTGAGATACCTTCCTCTAAGAGTATTCTGAGACCCTTTTCTAAGACCCTTATGGGATACGTTTCTCTAAGGGCATTCTCAGACCCCTTTCTAAGAGCCTCATCAGACCACTTTCTAAGAGCCTTCTCGGTAACGGTTCTCTAAGGGCATTCTCCGACCCCTTTCTAAGAGCCTCATCAGTAACTTTCTAAGAGCCTTATCAGTAACTTTCTAAGAGCCTCATCAGAGCACTTTCTAAGAGCCTTCTCAGGTACATTTCTCTAAGAGCATACTCAGACCCCTTTCTAAAAGCATTCCCAGACCCCTTTGTAAGAACCTTCTCATCCCCTTTCTAAAAGCATTCCCAGACCCCTTTCTAAGAACCTTCTCATCCCCTTTCTAAAAGCATTCCCAGACCCCTTTCTAAGAACCTTCTCATCCCCTTTCTAAAAGCATTCCCAGACCCCTTTCTAAGAACCTTCTCAGACACCCTTCTAAGAACATTATGAGATACATTTGTCTAAGGGTATTCTCAGACTCCATTCTGAGAGCCTTTTCAGACCATTTTCTAAGAGCCTCATCAGACCATTTTCTAAGAGCCTTCTCAGGTACCTTTCTAAGAACATTTCCAGATACCTTCCTCTGAGACCATCTTCAGATCCCTTTCTAAGAGCCTTCTCAGACCACGTTCTGAAAGCCTTTTCAGATACCCTTCTCTAAGCGCATTTTCGGACCCCTTTCTAAGAGCCTTCTCAGACCACCTTCTAAGAGCCTTCTCAGACCACCTTCTAAGAGCCTTTTCAGATACTTTTCTCTAAGAGAATTCTCAGGCTCCTTTCTAAGAACATATGAGGTTCATCTTGAAATCTAAGCTTGTCAAAATACTCCTCGTAATCTGAGGGTAAGATTTCAACCTCGTCAAAAGTATGCGCACAGCACTGCTGTTTAACTTGTCCACGTTCAATGTCCTTTAAATTATGCCATCCTAAATTAGAGAGAGCGTCGATCTTACTGACGTCACTCTTGTTTTTCTTTACTTTCTAGAACATCCCTAATTTAGAGATACTAGTTTCAGAAAAGGGACTAGATAAATTCCATCAGGCAAACGCCCACCCGGTCTTTCCAAGATTCAGCTTCCTGCCTATCTCAAACGAATGATCAAAAGCTAGTGCCTCAATCCACTCAGCAACCGTGTCGGTCATACATATTGTTCACATATTGGCTTATTCTATTGATTGTGCAGTTGTCCAATTAAAGCAACATGTTCTTATTCAAGACTGGTACGTCACTAATCAAAACAACTTGGAACTTCACACACTTTCTGTTATTCCATTCGACAGATAGACGCTGAGCAACAATTAAATGACTGCTTTGTGTGCTTTTTGAATGGATCACATGCGAAAAATCAGTAAAATGATTCTGGACATTTGAATATGAAATGGATATTGTACATATTTCAGGTAAATATGTAAAACGAGGAAAAATTAGTTTATCTTTCGTTTAATACAAGGACATGTCTTTGTGATCACCAGGTTCAAAAATGCTATTTTTAAAAACGTAATAATTTTTTTTACAGTGACACCGATGGCATGTAAAATTATTATTATTTTGCTTTATACACTGATAATCTACATTTTTTGGCAAGGGGGGGGGGGGGGGTGATTACAAATATACTGGGATAGCACAATTTGCCGAGACAACCTAAAGCCTATAGGTTTAGAAAGAATTTATTGCATATGAAAATGTAGGGTTAATGTGTGTCTTAGAACAGAAGATTACTTCGAAGAAAATAATCTTTAAGTTATGAATGTACGGAGTCCTATCTAAAAAAATGCAATGCTCATACACACACATAAACAGACACACGCGTTTTAATTTCGAACAAATGAATTCATGGCATAAGCCCATCGCTTCTTTCCAGCTATTTCTAAATTAATAACCACGGTTTATAGATAAAGGACCGGTATGTTTAAGTTTCTTCATTCTTATAATGTGAAACTTTTTTTTATTAATTCAGATTATCTTTGTTTTGTTTTGTTTTGGGGGTTTAATGACAACCGTGAACAACTTTGAGGGTTCTAAGCAATCACCCGAATCAAAATTTAGGGGCACTAGCTGCAAGTAAGGGACAGAACCATATCCATTGAACAAGCTTGCGAACCGTGTGTCATCCCGGCTGGAGACCAAGCACATATGAGAGATGCCAGCGGCTGAGATCCCTCAAGCCACCTGGTCAGCTCCTATTCTTTCCATTAGCATTATTCTATTGAACTTACCATGTGAGCACTTTTCACGATATTGGCATATAAATGTTACGCCGTTTAGATTTTGTGTTCATATCATTTTACGACCAAAAGAAGTATTATTTAAAAAAAAAATTTCCCTGAAATTGTATTTCCAAGATTTTCCAATTTTCGGCGGTTTCAATATTTTTATGAGTAAATGCGGTTAAATATCAATGATATATTTAAATTATAGGAAGTTTGAATTTTTAGAGCAGTTTTGGCAATAAATATTTCACTTAAGAAATAATAATGCCTGATGTGAGAAATATACGTTCCCTTTCCAAAAAGGAAATATTGTATGTATTAGTAGTTTCTTTTTTTTTTTTTTTGCAATACGTTATTTAATAATGGTTAATTACATTCATTTCGATCTGTATTTCCATCTTTTTTTTTATGTTGTTTTGACTTTTGTTTTTGAAGACAGTGTAATTTTAGGTATGATTTTCTCTCTCATATGCAGCAAGCAAGAAATGTGAATCCAGCAAGGGAGAAGTATACATGTCTTGCGGTTCAGCATGTCCTGACACATGTGATAATTATCAAGAAATCCGTGCCTGTCCTGCAGTGTGCGTCGAAGGATGCTTCTGCAAAAAGGGAAGAGTAAGGAGAGAGTCCGACGGGAACTGCGTGAAGACGAGAGACTGCTGATTATAACTGTTAATGCTTTATGCATAACGAAAGAAGCGAGATGACTTCCGAGATTGAAAAAAATTCATTGTAGTGGACTTGATCGTTTTTTAACTCAAATAAGCTTGCAATTGTGTCCATTAATTTACCATCGCATGATTTACAACAAATAATTTTTCATATTCAGTAAATAAATATTTACCATTACCAAAAGGAATTGATTTCTTAGACAAATGAGCGAACTGTGAACTACAACTGTCTCCTTAAATAGATGCTTCTTGGCAACGATTAAAAAGTTATTGCACCCTCGTTTTTCAGTTCCTTATTTTCTTTATGATTTCTTTCAGTGTTTAAGCACAAGGATAACACTTCCCGCAATTGCAGGTCTTAGACTGTTTCTCCTTTTTGCTTTTACTTATTTATTTATTTATTTTTTACTTCGGGGTTTAACGACAACCATGAGAAATCTGAGAAATAAAAGCAGTCTCCCGTTCCTAATTTTGAGTACTAGTTTAAAGAAAGGGACAGAAGCGAACGCCATCAAGAGAACGCATAATTTATACCTCATCCAAGATTCGAGACCCCTTTGTAGTAGTCTTCTCAGACCCATTTCTAGCAGCCTTCTCAGCCTCCTTTCTAACATCCTTCTCAGGCCCTTTCCAATAACCTTCTCAAATCCCTTTCGAACAGCCTTCTCAGTCCCTTTCTATGAGCCTTCTCAGACCTCTTTCTGGCAGGCTTCTCAGACCTGTTCCTAATTGTCTTCTCGGACTCCTTTCTAAGAGTATCCTGAGACCCTCTTTCTAAGAGCATACGAGGTTCCTCTTGAAAGTTGAGCTCGTCAAGATGCTCGTCGTAATCCAAGGGTGAGATTTCAAACTCATCAAAATTTCCGCACATTGCTACTATTTAACTTGTCCATTCTCAATGTCCTTTAAGTTATGCCATTTGTAACGTACTACAGAGGTGAAAACATGTGTCAAGGCGACAAGTCTGCAGCGAGACATTCTGTCCGCGTAGCTCAGTTGGGAGATCGACATACTTCGGAGTGAGGGGACACGGTTTCGATGCCCGTCTCGGACAAAAATGTATTTTTACATTGGTACCCGATTGTGAAAAATGGATCCACTGCCCGTTGGGTTCTTCGAAAAATGTGTGATGTTTGTTCAACACATTGTTTGGAATTAATGAAAAATACCTACTTTGCTTCAAAGACCGAAAATAATAAAAAAAAAGAAATGAAGAGGGAGATGATGCGACGTACTACAGAGGTAAAGACATGTGTCAAGACGACAAATCTTCAGCGAGACATTCTGTCCGCGCAACTCAGTTGGGGAGCGACTTACTCCGTAGTGAGGGGACACGGATTCAATGCTCGTTGAGGACAAACTCTAGTGTTTTCACGCATTTTAGATTAGAAAGCGTCGTTATTACTGACGTCTCTCTTGCATTCTTTGCTTTCTAGTACATCGTTAATTTAGAGATAGTTGTTTCAGAAAAGAGACAAGACAAAACCTACCAGACGAGCACACTACCTACGCCTCATCCGTAACTCGGTCTCCGGTCGATCTCAAACGAATGGTCATATGCATTTGGGTTAATCAACCACCGGGAAGATCTTACAGAATGTACGTGAACTTGACACCTGAAATTTCGGCTCAAACGACAATTCATATCGATTCCGTAGATATTCGTTTATGCTGTTTTGTGCCGTTTAATTTGACGTTTGTGCTTGCATATTTGTTTTCCTAGAGCAGCTCAAATAATCGGGGGCCAGGTTCACGCTAGTACCCGAATTGTTCTAGATAAGCTCCAAAACTTGCACAATGAATTAATTTCGTTTGTGCTTCTGTTTGGTATCAAAAATTTTGTTTGTGCTATTTTCCACTCCCACGAAATAAATTTTTATTACCGGGTTCACGCCAGCTCCCGAAGTTTGTCGGATTTCGGCCAAAACGTGTATGAGGTACCTCTGTCGTTTATGCTGTAAAGTGCCACTAAGAAACGTCGGTGCTCTACTCGCTTATGAGAAATTTTAAATTTGAGTACGAAATTTGACAGTGATCTCGAACGCTAAATATGCACAATTTCACCGAATATCTCCCGAAACTTGTGCACAGCGTGTCCGTCGTTTGTGCTCCAAAGTTACACCACACTTGACGTTTGTGCTTCACGTAATCACCAGAAATTTTAAATTTCAAATTGGAATATTGCTAGTGAACCTTCCCTCCGATTACGGAATTTTTTATTCGATTTTCGCAAAATTTCTCACAAAGTGCACTCATCATTTGTGCGCTGAAGTACAGTTAAAAGTAGCATTTGTGCTGCACGCGTTTCAGAGAAATTTTAAATTTTAGGACGGAATTTGACCGTGAAACCCGATTATGTAATCATTTGTCCGATTTCTCCCAAAACTTGTAGAAACTATATCTGACGTTTGTGCTCTAAATATCCGTAAATATAGTCGTTTGTGTCTCAGGTGTTTGTGAGAATTATAAAATTTAAAGATGCAAATTTACCGTGAAACTTGCCCCCGATCAAAAAAAAAAAAAAAAAAAAAAAAAATCTTATCCGATTTCTCCCAAAGCTTCTGAAAGTTCCCCTGCCGTTTGTGCTTGCTATATGCGTTAACACAGGCGTTAGAGATACACACGTTTGCAAGAAATTTAAAATTTAAAAATGCAGATTTGGCGTGAACCTGGTCCCCGATTAGAATTTTTTTTTTACCAGATTTCTTCCGAAACTGGTCGAAATTGTCTGAGGTGCTTCAAATATCCGTTAACACGTGTGGCGTACTACAGAGGTGAAAACAGGTGTCCAGACGACAAATCTGCAGCGCGATATTCTGTCTGCGTAGCTCAGTTGGGAGAACGACTTACGCCGGAGTGAGAAGACACGGAGAAACTTGTGTTTTCATACTGGCGCCGGAACTTTACGGATGACCTGACTGATCGGTTTCTCGCAATGGTGTGATGTTCTTTGCGCACCGCGAGATAGGAAAAATGAGAATGCCTTCTTTAGCGCTTCGCAAAATTAAATATGTGTGACGTTACGTTTCACACACCAAATTATCTGGGATTTCTCCAATGCACGTTCTTCATTGGATGATTGCCTACAGCGACACGTGGTCCCGGCTGACCCGTAGCCATGCCCCAGTTCTGGGGGAGATGTGACGTACCTGTCCACAGTGCGCACATGAGATAAAGACAGATAGCAGTCAGAGCACATGCCAGTGTAGTATAGTGAATAGCACTCGGAGCAGAGTTATGAGTTCGAATCCCGCCCTTGGCATAAAAATGATGGAGATATTTTCTTCGCATTGGCGCACGATTTTGGAAAATGGATCCACTGACCGTTGGGTTCTTCGAAAAATGTGTGATGTTTGTTCCACACATTGTTTGGCGTTAATGAAAAATGTCTACCACGCTTCAAAGTAAAAAAGATTAAGAAGGAGATGATGTGACGTGCTACAGCGGTGAGAGCATGTGTCAAGACGACAAATCTGCAGCGAGACATTCTGTCCGCGTAGCTCAGTTGGGAGAACGACTTACTCCGGAGTGAGGGGACACGGATTCGATGTCCGTCGCGGAGAAACTTGTGTTTTCACACACGGACATTTGCGTACCACGCGTTTGAGAGAAATTTAAAATTTAAAGATGCAAATTTGCCGTGAATCTGCCCACCGATCTGACAGTTTTTTATCCGATTTTTCCCAAAACTTCTGGAGAGTAACAATGCCGTTTGGAAAAAATGCCAGCGTAAAAAAGGCCCTCAGAAATAATGCCCACTTTTCGAAAATAGGAAAAAATTCCCACTTCAAAAATAACTCAAATAAGATAGGAAAAAATTCCAACTTCAAAGATAACGGCAAAAATATTCCATCTATTGACTGATTTGTTCTTATGTCTGTTATTCATAGAAACATGATATCTTTTTAAATTCACGAAGAAATACCTTAATTGGAACTAAGCAATCGACAAACTAGTCAGAACTCTTTCTCTGCTTAACTACGCAACGTTAGCTAGCATGACAAGGATGTCGTAGTTTGTTGCCAAAATGGCAGAATAGACTTTTTGTTCGAAAGAACACGTGCATGGCTCATCCACCAACAGTAATGACACCTAAGGCAATTCATTTTACAGGAAATTAGGTAGTGGCGCATTTCAAGGGAAGCAATTTCAACTAAGCCCCCGCTCTCCACCAACTGAATGAGTCTTAAATAAATGGTAAAATCATGAGAGCTCATGAACAATGTATCATATCATAAGTTTTGGTATGAGGGTAGCTCCAGAGTAGTAAGTCTAATCCTAGAAAGGGTTACATGTCAAATTAACCCGGCAAGAATAACCCGCGTAAAAATATCCCAGTCAAAATAACCCGGCGTCAAAATTAAACAACATCAATAACCCGAAATACCCCGGAACAAAAATAACCCGACGTCAAGATAACCCATAGTTAAAAACTCGTTTTTTTGTTTTGTTTCTCCTAATCGCAACGAAAAGCAAAATGAATTTGTTTTCCATTTGAGACGTTTGTTTTCCACTTTAGTATTCGACTAACCTCCAAATCCTCAGGAAAAAATGTCTTGCCAACCCAAGAAGAGAATACCGTTTAAAATAGTTACTAAAGGAACATGGCAAAGTGAGTGAAGAAAGCATTTCTTTGCATTAAATAAGGCCCCGATTTTTAAATTTCTCAAAATTTAGCGATTAAAATATGACAAAAAGAAAAGAAAAGAATTTGAAAATATATAATTTTAACTTTTCTATTAAGCGATTAATTACAAATAATAACGGAGCATTTAATAGAATTAATTTCCAGCTTTTTTATTAAACGAGTTCCTTTAATGTTGCTGAAGTTTTGATTTGTTCGGCATAAAGGGATTTCTTTATGAGGTGCTGCTAACATAATATTATGGTGTTTTTTCTTTCTCTCGAATTTATTTAAAGAAGACAGTGCTACAGCTGCATATAATTAAATAAAAAAGCTATGATCGCTATCCTTGCGATTTTCCTTAATGCCAGTCAATATCTTGTTTAGATTAAATAGATCTGAAAAAAAATTACTTATTTTCTTTAAAATCTTGGTTTACAATTAATAAAATATTCACATGAATGTCAGTTTTTCCTGCGCGTATTGTTGACGCTGTTTTTTTATTTATTTTTTGCATTCCATTTTGGCTATAAGTTTTCAAATTGAAAGCCCATTTGAATTTAAAATTGTTCGCAACACTTCTCCCGGAAGTGTTGCGAACAATTGGTCTACCCGTCCTTTACAGTGACGTCACTATGTAGGGAACCGATACTTCCGCTGCGGGGTAGGTGGGATGAGCAAACATTTCTGTCTAGTAACCTTGTTTCTGGTTGTCTAAATGTCCGGGCGCATAGGGCATTGTAGTCGCGAAAGGGATAACAGAAATGAGTTGGATTCATTACTGTCGCACGTTTTCCGAAACTTTGTAATCGTATCGAATTCTGAAATAATGGCTAGGAGAGCATAAGCTTCACAAAAATTAATAATCGATATCTAAAATATACGTGTATATGTTTGTATCAGTCTTTTTCCCCGTAATTAGCGTACCAAGGATATACCAACTAACGCCACATTTACCCAAAGAACAGCTATATTGTTAGGTGTACAAATACGGTTTAAAGTGTTTTAAGACAACGCAACTTGTAATATGCGAGAGAACAACAATACCTTTACGAATAAAAATATGCGCAGTCATTATCTATCACCTTCCGCCATCGGTCGGGCAGCTGACGGATTCCAGCCATGAAGAATACTTCGTCGTGTGACGCAATGAAGTCGTCAACACATTTTTGCGCTTCGTCACATGTCCGGAACCGTACAGCAGACAAACAATGTTGCATCGATGGAAGCAAATAATAATCTGAAGGGGCTGTGCCGGGACTATACGCCGGGTGCTCCAAAACGTCCCAGCCAAGCGTCAATAACGTTTCCTAGACCGATTTCGAGACATGCGGACTAGCGTTATCATGCAGTAATTTCATGGAGCGCAATTCTTTGCCTGTGAATGGACATTTCCGACAGATTCACTGGTTCATTCGCAGAAACTATTGCTTGTAGCGATCAGAAGTAACAGTTTGACCCTGTTACAGTAGTTCATAATAGAGCACACCCTTCATATCCCACCAGATGCATAGCAGAACTTTCTTGGAGTGAATATTGGGTTTCGGTATCAAAGTTGTTGCTTCACCGGGGTCTACCCAGTGGTTTTTTTTTTTTTTTTTTTGCTTTTCGGATTGTCGTACCATATCCACTTCTCATCACCTGCAACGATTTTCCACAGGAAACAGTTTCTGTGTTGTTTGTTCAACAGATTGAAACACTTCATGACACTCTCATCCTTGTTCCTCTGGTTCATGTCATGTGGCACTCATTTTCCTTCCTTCTGAATCTTTCCCATTACGCGCAAACGATTCGAAACGGTTTGTTGAGTTATCCCCAGTTGTTCAGCTAGTTTTGTTTTGCGTTTGAGACGAATTTTTGTCCAGCAATGCTGGCAGTTCCTCATGTGCAATCTTCTGCGGGGTACCGCTACGTTCTCGATCGCTAACATCAAAATCACCTGCTTTAAACCGTCTAAACCAAAACTCATACGTGCTTTTCGATACAGTATTCTCCCCCAGAACAGAACAGATCGTTGCACTTGCTTTTGCAGCACTTTTTACTTGATTAAATTCGTGACGAATGCAGTATCGCTTGCCATTTTTCACCTAAAAATGTGCAATTGCGTTTGACTGTTGGGAAAACGTTTCTCTGTGTCACATTTTATACTCTGGACCAGTTACGGTCACATGACAACAACGCAGGAAAATGTCGGATATGTAAATTAGCGGTATACGTCACATAAAAAAAAAAAAAAACGCTTCAAAACTTATTTGTAATACTTCGCCCACGAAAGCAGATTCGTGCATCCACTCCTGCTGATAGCAATATAAATACAAATTTTACGATACCACAATTACATGATGACCCAGCCGGGTCCTTATGCTCACTGCACATCATCGCCATCTACGCATGAAATAGGCCCAAGATCATCGAGATTGGACGCTTGGATGATTGGAAGAAGGTAGCCTGGTCTGACGAAGCAAGATTCCTGGTGCATTGCGTAGACGGCCGAGTGCGGATACGCCGATTAGAAACGGAGTCCTTGGCAGTGGCTGCACTGTTGAGCGGAAATAGACCGGCGGCATTATGATGTGGTCAATGTTTTCTTGCGATACTTTAGGCCCCATTATCCTAACAGCACAATCTCTTACATCAGTCAGGTACCTGAATATCGTTGTGGACCATGTTCACCCATTCAGGGCAACTGTGTTTCCTGCTGGTGATGGCCATTACCAACAAGATAATGCTACATGCCACACTGACAGAATCGTCAAGGAGTGGTTCAAGGAACATGCTGGTGACTTTCTGTTAATGTCCTGGCGTCCAAATTCAGCTGACATGAACCCAATCGAGCATTTGTGGTTCGATTTGAAAAAGCGAGTTCACGTAAATCCACCCCCACCCCCTCCCCTAAATGTACGGGAACGGAGGACTTGCTGTTGACATTATGGTACCCGATATTCCAAGTTAAATATCGCCACCTCATCGAATCGATGCTTCGACGAGTGGCCGCTGTTTTGCGGGCTAAATGGTGACCTACAGCTTATTAGGTAGGGTGTAGGAGAAGTGGCCACCCGAGAACTCATCACAAACATTTTAAGGGGCCGTATAAAAATTGCGTTTTTGACCGTTTCGTGGCCACGACCCGCAGAGGTTGGTTATCTGAGTCATATAAAGTTTCCGTAATTTCGCCTTTTCTTAATTGCGATAATTAATGTAATTCTTTATAAAAATGTTTATGATCTACAACTCAACAAAAGATTTCACTCGACGCATTATCTGAGGGCATGTGCCTGCTCACGCAACCTATCGAGGGGACGGGGGGGGGGGGCTAAATTATAAAGCATTTCTCGTCCGATAGTGAAATTTTCAGTCTTTACAGGCTACAACACGACACATTATCTGAGGGCATGTGCCTACTCGGCAAAACTGTCATGGAGGGGGGAGGTACCAAAAGTTTAAAATATAAATAATTTCAGGTCCGATCGGGAGATTTTCAGTATCAAATTATCTGAAGGCATGTGCTGCCCTTCCCCGACCGAGGCAGGTTTCCTGCGTTAGCACCTGACCGCAGACCGCTTGTTGGGATGTAGTTTGTAAACGCATAAAATCTCCCAATTCGTCCAGAAATTCTTTATATTTTACACCTTTGGTATCACCATATCCCCCCACCCTTCCTGACAGGTTTCCTGAGGCAGCAAAGCCCTCAGATAATTTATTGGCTTGTAGGTTGTAAATGCTGAAAATCTCCCGATCGGACCAGTAATTCTTTATATTTCATAATTAAACACCCCCCCCCCAAGTTTCCTGGGTTTGCACATGCGGGTAGGGAATATGTTTACCTGTGGTTTATAAACCTTGAAAAATATCGTGAATAAGAAAATACGAAATTACGGAAATTTTGTATGTGTCACATGACCAATCTCGGGAGACGTAGCCACGGAGCAGTCCAGAACGCAATTTTTCTACGGCCCCTTAAAATTTTCGTGGCCAGTTCTCCACTTTGTCTTTGGCCCGAAAATCATGGAAATGTTTCAATTTCTTGCTGAAAATGAAATATTAAAAAAAATATTTTATGAACAATAGTTGCTCAAGTAGTAGGGAATATAGCCACACGAAATTTGTTTAGAAGCTCAGGTGGCCACTTCTCCGTACCCGAAAATTTCGTATTTCAACATACTGTGGGGAAACAAGTAATTGGCCTTATGCACATAAATTTAAACTCGATGAAGGAGCTAGATTTCCAATGCTCTGTCGATAGTCACCAATACGTATATTCAACAGAATGTACAAATTTTAATTTGTTATCGTTAACACAGTTCTGAAAATGGTTCCCGCGAAACATTAAGTGGACCGAAATATCAGCCTTTAATAAAGAACATTTAAAAGTCTTATCGAAAATGAAGCACTTATTTTTCATATTTTTAAGTTCTGAAATTATAAAGAACAGCACAAACTAGTAAACTTTCATTCACAAAAACAACATGGACATGGAGGTAAACAAATATTATCGAGAACTTACAATAAACGAACTTGAGAATGCGCACGACAGCCCACATACAAAATTTTTATGGAGGGCCTCTTGACCCAGGGCCTGTACCTTTTCAAAAAAGCATCTACCATCTAAATTGGAATACTATGAGGTAGTATACCAAATTTGGTGGCTCTAAATTGAAAACTGTAAATTTTACGAAAATTTTGCATGGAGGCCCCTTGACCCAGGGTCCCTAACCATTCCAAAACCCATCTACCGTCTAACTTAGAGTACCATGATATAGTATACCAAATTTGGTGGTTCCGGATTCAAAACTATAGATTTTATGAAAAGAAAAATTTGTATGGGGCGCCCTTGATACCGGGCCTATACCCGTTCCAAAAACCATCTACCGTCTAAGTTAGAGTCCCATGAGGTAGTATATCAAATTTCGTGGCTCTAAATTGAAAACTTTGGATTTTACAAAAATTTTGTATGGGGGCCTCCTCGACCCTGGCCCCGACCCGTTCCAAAAACCATCTACGGTCTAAGTTAGAGGACCATGAGGTAGTATACCAAATTTGAAAACTCCGAATTTTCCAAAAATTTCGTATGGGGAGGCCCTTAACCCGACCCGTTCCAAAAACCATCTACCGTCTAAATTAGAATACCATGAGGTAGTATACCAAATCTGGTGGCTCTAAATTGAAAACTGTTGATTTTACAAAAATTTTGTATGGGGGCCCTCTTGAACCCTGGTCCCGACCCGTTCAAAAACCATGTACCGTCTAAGAGATTGTACTTGACGCTGGTTATTAAGTCGTGGGTTATTATGACGCTGGTTATTCTGACGTGCAATAATTGTGACCTGGGGTAATATGACGCAGGGTTATTTTGTAACGGATTTTTTCACGCTGGGTTATTGTGGCGCTGGGTTTTTCAGACGTCGGGTTGTTTTGACCGGGTTTATACGAACTTGGTTATTTTGACGGTACACCCCTAGAAAGGTATTTTGAAAATGCCACGACTTCAGTACTCCAAATTGGGAAGTTACAAAATAACTACAAACAAATCTGCGGCCTCTTTTGGAACGCCCGATGATTGATATAGTACCATCTATTTATGACTTTTTTTCACTTGCTAATGTATCCCTGCAACTAGAAAACAGTCTGTTTATAAAAAAATACTCTTTTTGCATTGTAAAGCTTGAAATACGAGAATGATGATCCTTTTCTTCCGTTTTGCTTCGGATGCATAATTGCGCCGCTAGTGGGCATAAATGCAGATACTATCGAATTCGAAATGCATTTTCTATCATATATATATACACTACCGGAAAGTGAAAAAGAACACCAAGAAGGAATTGGCGGATGATCATGAAATTTACATATGTTAATGGGGTCGAGTTTACGTAGGTGTGATGTTAATTTCGGGACCAACCGGTGAGCGCTTACGACACAGCACGGCATAATATGCAAATTATCGACGGTGGTATTTAAGGAGTACGGCGAAGTGAATGTAATCAGTCGTCGGCGTACGGACACGTGCGAAGACCCTGAAGAAACTGCAATGCCTGGATATGGAAGACATGTACGATTTCAGCAGTTATCAGCCTTTGAGCGAGGTCGTCTGGTCGGACACCGCGGGGCCGGGTGGTCGTATCGTCGTATTGCGGAGCGAATTGGACGGGAAGTATCGGTGGTGGTACGATGGTGGCGTAGATGGTCCGAGGAACATTCCCACACGAGAAGACGTGGAACCGGGAGTCATAGACGGACTGATGAGGGGACCGATCGACGTATAAGTAGAGCGGCGTTGTCAAGCAGAACATCCACTGCGACGCAAATCCGAGCTGCCGTTGTACCTGAGGTGACTGTGCGAACAATACGCAACCATCTACTGGATGCAGGACTACGTGCACGTGTACATCTGGCATGTGTACCTCTGACTCCAGCCCACCGTCAGGAACGGCTGCAGTGGTGTCGCCAACGTCTGCACTGGAGAACGCAATGGCGATATGTCGTGTTCAGCGATGAAAGCAGATCCTGCTTGGGAGCCTCCGATGGCTGTATGCGTGTTCGCAGACACACAGAGGAGCGTCTCCTCCGTTCTTGCATCCGCCAGCGAAACACAGGGCCTACACCTGGTCCCCTGGTGTGGGGAGCGATCAGCTATCACTCCCGTACACAACTAGTGTTTGTACCGGGTACGTTTACCAGTACCTCCTATATCAACATCATTCAGCCTGTTGTTGTGCCTCTTGTAAGGTCGGTCCATCGTGGTGTTTTCCAGCAATATAACGCACGCCCACACACGACACGTGCAACGCAACATGCACTTCAGGGTGTGAGACAACTTCCATGGGCTGCACGTTCACCGGATTTGTCCCCCATTGAGCACGTGTGGGATTTTCTGGGACAACGACTTATCCGGTCTCCACGGCCAGCCACGACCATCCCCGATTTACGCGTCCAGGTTGAGGATGCTTGGAACTCAATACCCTAAACTTACATCTAACATCTGTACGACATACTCCATGCCAGAATTGCACAGTGTGACGCAGTTCATGGCGGTTCAATCTCGTACTAACCATGTTACACGGAAATGTTATTTTTCAGTCTACCAGCAAATACACCTGTATTTTGCCATAATGTTTTGATCACGTTATCCTCTGTATTCGGTAATTATGCTGTATAAATTTCGTTGGTATCAGACGTCTGCTTCTTAGTGTTCTTTTTTCACTTTCAGCCAGTGTATTTGCTTCTAAATATCCGACACAAAAATTTCTTTCCTTTCGATGCTATTCATAACGAAGACTATTTCGAATTAAATTTCGGAAGTAATGCAGATTTTCCGCTAAGGGGCGTAAAGGAAAATTGAGATTTCCCTCGTATCTCTACTTCTAAAAGATTATTTGAAAAATTATTTCCGTATCGGACACATCTCCTGGTGGAAAATGTTCTCCATATAATTTCTGAGTTTTGGTAAAAATTGTTTCGCCACAAGCGGACGTAAGATTTTATTTGTGTTTCAGATGTATTTTTAGGAAAATCTGCGCTTCTGAAAACTAAATTTAAAAAGCCCTTTAGTGGGCCGATACGGCATTCCTCGGGAAATCTCTTCAAAAACTCGAAAATACCTTCCGTCTTACATAGTGCACAGCTTTTCTGGCAAAGGGCATAGGTCTATATCTTATTTTTGTCAGAATCTCTATTTCTAAGAGTCCGATTTTAAAAATCCCTTGTTTACCGCACTGTACATTCGGCGCGAAATGTTTTGTATATAGTTTCAAATTTTGCTTAAGGGGACCAGTGCTGAAAAAAAAATTATGTAAATTTCTTTATTTAAATTTGTTTTCTACAGAATTTGCTGAATCGAATGGTATACGACACTTGATAAACAGAAAATAATTTGTAAGCGAAAAAAAAAAAAAAAAAAAAAAAAAGTGTTCGAAGTTAGGCGTAGCCGCCCCGGTGGCGCAGTGGTCTAAGGCGCTGGCCTCTGATCATTCGTCTGTAAGGGGTCCGGGTTCGAATCCCGGTCAGGCATGGATGTTGTGTTTGTCTTACGGCACTGGCTCTCTCCCTTCCCTGGAACCAGTGACCCTAAATTAGGGACGGGCGACTGCTTATAGCCCATTGAGTTGCTCACGGTGGTCGTTAAACCTCAAAAAAAAAAAAAAAAGTTAGGCGTACAAGTTGCAGAAGTAGGCGTGCCCAGCTACATCTGAGCAAGCGTGAAACGTTCGAATATCTGTCGTCATGCTGGGTTCTCAACAGCTGATTTCCTTGTGATTTTGGTGGCAATACTGTTTGTCAATCTTTAGAGCAGGTAATAGAGAACGTTTGCTGTGGTGTAGGTAGTTGTGAATGTGTTTTTGGTGTGTGTTGGAGAATTGGTAACTTGTTTACGTTGTTTTGTGTTAAGTGATTGTTCAGGCACCTAATTTGGACTTGTTTTTATTCTGGAGGAGAATCTGAACTGTGGCATTTGTTTAGAGTCTGTGAAAAGGTGCGAATATCCAGGAGTAGTGCCAAAAAAAAAAAAAAAAAAAAAAAAAAAAAAAGAGGAAGTTTCACGGAAACAGACACACCTCAGTCACCACAACGCCCTGCCAGTCGGATGATTCTGCTCGGAATCCCAATCCCCGTCATCCAGAGAGAAGATCTGCATCGTCAAAGAAAATTAAGTTGGAAGAAGTGGTTGATTGTGAGAAGGTTATTCCTGGACATGCAATTATTAATTTACGAATCCTGTTTGAAGTGGTGGCGAAGTTTGCTGTGTGTAAAGATTGCAATGGTGACATACGGTTGACGGAAGTTTGAGCAAGAAGAGGACTAGTAACAAAGTTCGAATTGTTGTGCGAGAACTGTATGAAGCAAGAGACGTTTTCGAATAGTGCAAATCTACCTTGTGGAAAGCCAGAAATCAACTGCCGCTTCGTGTATGCTTTGAGAAGTATCGGACAAGGAAAAGCTGCGGGTTTAACATTGTGCGCCTTGTTGGATTTACCTCCCCCTGTGACAAAATATATTTCCTTTCAGAAAGTGGTTAGTCCTGCTGTAGAACTTTTAGCTCAAGAATCGTTGAAAATAGCAGCACAGGAACAATATGGGAGAATGAGGGAAACCAGCATATTACAGCTGCATTCGACGGGAGCTGGCAAAAATGCGGCCACATTTCGCTAAATGGTGTTATGAGTGTTGCAAATATTGACACAGGTAAAGTCTTAGTTGTAGCTTGCATGTCAAAATACCGCAACATTTGTGAAGGGGACCCACAAAGACACGGTATCCCACACAAGTGTAATGTAAATTACGTAGGAGTGCCAGGCGGGATGGAGAGTGTGGGCGCTAAGAACATTTTTGGGAGATCTGTGGCTGAAAGAGGAGAACGTTATGTACAATATCTCGGGGACGGAGACTCCAAGGCGTACCAGGCTGTGGCTGCTGCAAAACCTTACGGGGAATATTGAGGTAACCAAACTTGAATGTGTAGCACATGTTCAGAAGAGAATGGGTACTAGACTACGACAGCTGTGTAAAGACCTAAAATGCAAGACAGTGGATGACGGAAAAGGAACTCGTGGGAAAGGGCGTCTCACAGATAATGCAATCGATGAGTTGCAGTCGTACTATGGCAATGCAATTAGAAGGAATGTGAACAACATTGATGCCATGCAAAAAGCATTTTGGGCCATATACTTGCATCGATTATCTACGAACGACCACCCGCAGTATGAACTCTGCCCTTCAGGAGAGAGTAGTTGGTGCAAATATATTCGTTCGAAAGAGTCAAGGGCTTCCTATCAGCACAAGCACAGTTTTCACGGAGCTGTGATGACAGTAATAAAGCCAGTGTTTCGGGACCTTGCGAACAGGACTCTCCATAGCAAGTTCCTCCACGACAGGACGCAAAACCCCAACGAGAGCTTCAACAACGTCATATGGAGTCGACTACCGAAAAGGATATTTGTCAGCAGAGAAACCCTGCAAATAGGCGTTCATGATGCCGTTATTTCCTTCAATGAAGGAGTAGTAGGCAAGCTGAAAGTTTTACAGCAGCTCGGAATGACCTGCTCCGCAAACATCATCAACGGGCTCAAGGCAATCGATGTTTTGAGAATAAAAGACAGTGAGAAGAAGGAAAACAGATTCTAGAAATTGCGGGAAAACAAAGGAAGACGGCGAGCAGAAAGCTGAAGTTCGGCAAAGCAGAAGAAAAGGAGTATGACGCGGCAGGCTTCTAATGTCTTCTTCGTTTTTTGCCTCCCTGAAAAGTTGTGGTTTTGTACATTTAGGAACAATTTTCTCATAAACCACTGCAGATAATGGCTTGAAATTTTTTTATACCTTACTGTATACAGTATATCAACAACCACCTGAACTAGAATCATGACTAAATAATTTACTCAATTAAAATTTAAAAAAAAAAAAAAAAAACATTTTCGGTCCGGTTCTACTAATTATGAGCAATTGTTGTGTGTATTTCCTTCCCTAAATAATGTATAATTTCCCCACTTGGGGCCCAAATATTTCATCTGTTTTTCACGATATCGCTGCTTCTAAATGTCGAATTTAAAAGAAATTTAATGCCAATACTATTTACTTTGTGGAACGCTTTAAGCTTGTGCTTGGGGATTTTTTTCAAGTTCACAGTTTTGTTGCTAGGGGATGTTTGTGCACTTCTGTTTCCAACTGTATCTTAGCTTCTAAGAAAACCTTTTGAAGAGTTTTTCACAAAAGCGGAATGGAGTGTGGTCTCAGTGATGGTCAGATGTGACTGTCTTAAAAAATTATCCACCAATCATGAACTTAGTTATCCAAATCATTCCAAATTATCACCAATCATTCCCTAATTTATCCAAATTAGCGACTGTGAAGTACTGCGTGTCAAGACGACAAATCTGCAGCGATACATTGTGTCGGTGTAGTTTAGTCGGTTAAAACAGCTGGATCCGGAGCCAGGAGGAGTGGATCCGGTCACCGACAAATTTCTGATTTCACACTGGCACCCTATTATGAAAAATGGATCTACTGGCAGTTGGGTTCTTCGAAAATTTTGTGATATTTGTTCCACACATCTCCTAGAATTAATGAGCAAATAAAAAAACAACAACAACAACAACAAAAGGGACCTACTACAGAGGCAAAGCCCATGTCAAGAGGGAAAACTTGCAGCGGTAAATTCCGTCGGTGTAGCTAAATGGCAAAGCATTCGGCTCCGGATTAGAGGGGTTCGAGCCACGTCACCAACAAATTTGTGATTTCACACGACAGTTAGTCTCTTCTCTTTACCAGTATAAACTGCAGAATATGAAAAGAGATTCTCTGCTTTCAAAAGAATTAAAACCTGCCTACGAAACAGAATGAGCCAGAAAACTCTAAAATATTTTTTTGATGGTTGAAGAAGGTCTTTATACTTCAACTTTTGATAATGATCGAGCTTTTTGATAACTGCGTAGGGAATAAAAAAATACATGCTGAACACACTGTAGCTATACATGGAATGAAATTAAGAACAATATCAACTCTTGCTGGCATCTTAAATAACGCTTTCTCTTTTTAATCATGCAAGCAAGAGTAAAATTGCAGTTTTATTGCTCATTCAGTCACAATTTCACTAAATTAAAAAATAATAGAATTAGTTGTGATTTCATTTATGGGTATTTTTCCAATGTGCTCCATATTAAGGGCACACAATAGCAAGATTGGAAAATTTATTCCCACTTGAACCATAAATATTGATGAAAACCTGTTCAAATCTTTGCGTCGAATGTGATTTATTAGTAAGTATTCATTTTTTACCATTTATGTGTAAATTCCTGAAGTTTTTTTATCATGTTATGTTACATTAATGCCTAACACACCGCTAAATCTATTTAATTAGTGTAATAATA
This sequence comes from Macrothele yani, assembly GCA_039090855.1. NCBI lineage: Eukaryota > Metazoa > Arthropoda > Arachnida > Araneae > Macrothelidae > Macrothele > Macrothele yani. Next base: position 112,216,093 of record CM077011.1, read on the forward strand.
TTAAGCAAAAAGTCCCTTTTTTTTATTGGGGCGGGGGTCTTTAAAGAACCCCCCAGCTGTAAAAAAACCAAGCTTTGCTTTTTATGCCAATTTTCGTCCGTCATATGGTATTGCGTCTTGGTTTCCACAACTGCATATTCCTACATCCTCTGTCTTTTATATCATTTCCCTTTTCCATTTCATTTGTTCTAAAATGTTTTTTTTTTTTTAATAAAACTTTTGGACACCGTAATAGTAAAGGTTTAGTTCGCTTATTATTCTAAACATATGAAAACTCCATAAAAAAGTTCAAAATCTTTATTTTTTTTTCTCAAACACAGGAACTTCTTACATACATGCCTATTCTAATATTTCGTTGACAAGACTCTTACAGAAAGTAGCTGTCATTTTCCAGCTTTTAGATCAATTGCCAAATTGGACGACGGCATATGTTACGTTAGGTACAAAAACGAAATTTACTTTTGACAAAAAATCGGCAATGACTTCTTCTTCTGCAGGAATTTTTAAAGTCAAGTCTTTTATTTCCTTGACTTCCCAAATAATCTTATAGACTTCTCTGACGACCAGTGAGGAAATTTCACAATCCATCTCTATGCTGAGCTTCTTCAATTTCCTGAGACACGGAACATGTTTCAAAGTATCATTCTGCAAAGGCAAATTAAGAATTGCATCTTGTATATCCAGTTCTTCTAATGACGGACACCTGACTAACATGTTTTTCAGATCGTTTGTATTAAATAGCATCACGGCGCCTTTACCAAAAAGAGTTAAGGACCTTATTTGAGGTCCTTTGCTCGCCCAGAACATTTTCATACTTTCAGTGACACGATCAGTGCTTGCACACAAAAGCAAAATGCTTCTTAGATCACTGAGGTTGCACGTAGACAGTGCTTCGTCTCTCCTTTGATCATTTCTGGAATCATAATTTTTAACTTCTAATGCTAAGTCCAGTAGGGCTGGACAGCTATCAAAAACAGTTTTCCAGTTTCCATCAAAATCAAAACACTCAAGAAACCTAAGCTGCGTTTCTAAACGAGGCATTCCACATTGCTTTCTATGTAGGTCAATTTCACACAGGGCTTCAGCGCATACACCTGGTGACCCTTTTATTTTACGAATTGTTGGGATATGCGTCAAAACGCAAGCTACTCCATAACTACTGGCTTGCGTAAAATCTATACGCAGTTCCATGAGTTTTAGCGGACTTTTGGTTTGGCATTCCTCTGTAAAACATGATCTTGGAATCATATCACCATCTCGATGACCACATAGTGCGAACAGTGCATCGTCGTTAACACCGGAACACATCCACAGATTTAAGAATTTCAATTCACTGAGAGAATTAGCGATGACCCTCAGTATTTCCACATCCAGAGACAACAAACGAAATCCCAAAACTGTCAAGTTCTTCATGCTTCTGAGAAATGGGTTGTATATAGCCGGATCGAGAGACGTAACCACAGTGTCAAACAACTCTAAATTCTGAAACAACAAACAGGAAATTTCCATTAGAACAAAAATTTAATCGGGTTTACACAAGTACATGTCCAAAACCTAAGCATTTTGACTGGTTGCACATTATACACTGAAGAGCAATTGAATTAGAGATACCTGTCTAGCAACGTGTAGCAGCACATTTCTCCTCATGATGGCGGTGATTCGTCTCGGCATGGACTCGACAAGACACCGGAAGCGTTGGGAACCCATACGGATCCACGACCCCTGAACAAGCTTTCACAGTTCACGAAGATTTGATGAAGGGGTGGTCAGAGCCTCGAACATCTCTCTCGATGGCATCCCAGATGTGATCGATGGGATTGAGGTCAGGTGACCTAGCTGGCCAAGGAAGTGAGGTCATACCGGTGGAGTGTTCATCCAACCATTCGAATACAATTCGGAAGCGATGGCACGGTATATTGTCTTGTTGCAGGATGAGATCCCCAGTAGGATGTTGAAGACACACAAACGGGAGCAAATGGTCTTTCAGAATATCCCGGTAACGTTGACCTGTGAGGGACGGTGTCACACGTACCAGGGGTCCCATTTCAGTCCACATAAACAGTCCTCAGACGAGAATGCCACCCCCACAAGCTTGAAGAGTACGCTGCTGGCAAGAAGGATCCATCGATTCATGTAGTTTGCGCCGTTCTCGTATCCTGCCATCCGCATGTACCAACGTGAATCTCGACTTATCAGTACAAGCAACATTTTCCCACATGTCTAGGGTCCAGTGGCGATGTTTTCCCGCCCATGTTAATCTTTGCACCCTGTGATGTGCGGTTAGCAGCGGTACCCTCGTGGGACGATGGATTCTGTACCCCATAGCAAGGAGATGGTTCAGGATGGTGTGTCTGCTTATACGTTTTTGTGCACCAGCGTTAAATTGCCGAGTGATTTCCTGCACTGTGGCCCGTCTATCCGCTGTTACAATGCGAGCTAGCCGACGATGACACCGCTCATCCACACGCGGTTGTCCACGGCAGTTGACCCTTGCAGAGATGGTTTTACCGGATTCGATGAACTCACGGTGCACCCGTGACACAGTGGCTCGTGAAAATCCCAGTGCCTGCACGGCTTCCGAGATGGAGTGACCCATTCGTCGGGCTCCGACAATTCGCCCAAGATCAAATGCACTTAGATCCTTCGTCTTACCCATACTGCGTCCTACTCTTACTTATTCCCGTCGCATCACTCCTTATATTGTCGGATCGCTGCATACGTCATGTCGTTTTCGTTTACAGGACCGCCCACAGCGCCACATTTGCATAACGCCAGCTGTCTCTAATTCAATTGCTCTTCAGTGTATACCGCGTTCATTCAGAGTTGAACCCTGGCCATCGTCCATTATTTGGTTGCCGAGGGGTAAGGTAGTAAGTACTTAGTCTACTCCCACGTGTGCCAACCCCAGGTCCCCACCTAAGGTCCCATTTAACAATCCCAGACGGTTCGGGAAGCTTAAGAGAAAAGGGTTTGTGCTTACCCCTTAACCCCTTCCCCCTGAGACACGCAGCCGAGCTTGATGACGTAGCTGCGATGGCTCTTCGTAAGCCAAGAGCTACGGAGTGCTGTTCTCTAAAGGAGCACCGTAGAAAAGGCACTTTCAGTCAATGTTATTACCGTATTTAACATATTACAGTTTGTCATCTATTTGCAATGCGCACTCAAATATTAGAAATTGCCTTTTTCGAAAACAAAAGTTAAGGATTTTGGGTCTTAAAGTCAGAAAACGTTGATGTAATAGTACAAATGCGAAAATTTTAAATAAACAATTTCTGTCGTGAATGCTTTTTCCTTCAAAAGTATTTTGCTTACTATACTAACTATATTTTTCTGATCGCAAAATCTCAGCGTATCTTTCATTTTTTTTTCCTTTTTTAGTAATTCCCTAGAAAAGTTTACTGGTTTAAAACCTTTTCCTCTCTGTCCCAAATATTAGTTGTTTAAAACTTTTGAGACACGGAAAGTTACTGAGTTCTTCAAACTCCGTAAAAGCAGTTTAAACACTTTGTTAATGTATAAAATAAAATTATTTACTTTCATTATTCAAAAGTGGTGAACAAATTGTATTTCAGTAAATGAAGGTATGTTCTGTATTGCACAAACTGGAAAATGCTTTTTTCATTGCGTAAAATGTATAACTGTTTCCTTCATTGCACAAACTGGAAAATGCTTTTTTCATTGCGTAAAATGTATAACTGTTTCCTTCATTGCCCAAATGAAAGAAAAAAAAACGTACACTTTTTATCACTGCGTTAGAGTCAATCCATTTTTTTTTCTGCTGAGCTTTCCTGTGCCGCACTAACAGTGAGTTTCTGTTCAAAAAACGAATTCGAATAAATGTTCGTATTTTGCAAAACCGACAAATAGCAGCTTTGTTGATAGATAGAAAACGTTTTTCTAGATCATTTATGAGTTCCCCAATAACACCTTTCCCTTTTTAAAATGTCCTGTCGTGAACTGTGGAGAAAATCTTTTCAAACTGTTTAATAATATTATCCCAAGAACATGACTGTACGTCAAACAGCCAACAGATATTAGTCTTACCCAATTATCTTGAACAGAATTAGTTTCGGGGCAGTTTTTTGAAATAGTTCCTAAAGATGGATTTTTATCGGAACCCGATAAAAAATCTTTCTTATATACACGAAAGGACGTGGAAAACAATGTCCTGTCCTTTCGTGTTTAGAAACGTATTTCAGCATGTCTCATCGGCACATGATGACATTTCGTTAAAAAACCCGGAAATAAAAATCAACACCGTATCGTATAAAGCAAACCATCTATCGTGTGCAGAAGGAATAATGAATAAGAAGCACACAGCGGCTATATTCCTGGATGTAGCTAAAGCTTTTGATAAATGTCCACACGAGGCACTTATTATCTACAAACTAATAGCACATGACTTCCCACCTTGGATTATTCATATAATCAAGTCTTATTCTGAAAACAGAACTTTTTGGGTAAAAATTAATGGGAAGAAATCTTAAAAAAAGAAAATAATTGAAGCTGGCGTTCCACAAGGCAGTGTACTTGCTCCTACGCTATACTCTATTTTTACGTCAGATTTTCCAAGTTTTAACAACAAGAATCTGAGCACAGCACTTTATGCTGACGACACTGCACTGGATTATACACTGCCGGACAATTGCTAAGGACGGATCAAAATAGCAACGATAGCAACCATAAAATGGAAGGCAGGAAAATGTGGAAATTAGCATAAGTGCGGGATACAGTAAGACGTGCTGTGCGTATGCAAATTTTGGATTGCCGAAATTGTTCGGGACGTCATAGCGCTGATAAGAGATATAAAGGATTTGACGCGTGTTGACCGTTGTTGTTCAAACGCAAAGTTGAAAGGGAAAAAGCCAATTGACGAACTTGCAATTTTCAGTATGTCTTCCCGACATCACCTAGATCATTTTACGCGTGGCCGTATTATTGGCAAGATTAAAGAAGGGAGAAAAATAACACATGTTGCCAGGGAGTTCGACGTCAGCCACAGTGTTGTTTCAAAGCTTTGGAAATCATTTCAAACAAATGGAGAGTGTAGCAAACGTCACGGGGGAGGTCGTGTTCGCAGTACGACACCTGCAGAAGATCGGTACATAGTGCTATCAACAAAAAGACACTGGCGCAGCACAGCTAGTGAGGTAGCAAATCAGTTTGTGGCTGCTACTGGCAAGCGGATCTCCCGAAAACCTGTCGCCAGACGTTTGCATGAAGGAGGACTATACGCCCGCCGTCCTGTTGTGTGCATCCCATTGTCCAGACGTCATCGTACCGCCCGTTTGCAATGGTGCCATCAACATCGCAATTGGACTGATAACGACTGGTCTGCTGTCCTCTTCTCAGATGAGAGTAGATACAGTCTATCGTCTGATTGTCGACGACAACTGATCTGGCGTGATAGTGGTACTGCATATTGTCCAGCAAACATACAGGAAAGGGACCGATATCCGACATGTAGTGTCATGGTATGGGCTGGCATCATGATCAATGGCCGTACGTCCCTCTATGTGCTTCCAACTGGGACTATGACTGGCCAACGATACATTAATGATGTTCTACTACCTCGTGTTCGCATGTTCCGTGGTGCTGTCGGTGATAGATTCATTTTCATGGACGACCACGCAACATGTCATCGAACAGTCGCTGTCCAGGAGTGTCTTGAGAGCGAGGATATTCAACGCCACGTATGGCCAGCACGTTCTCCAGATCTGAATCCCATTGAAAACGTGTGGGAAGTTTTGGGGAGGAGTCTTGCTGGTCGCCAATGCACTCCAATAAGCAAGGACACCCTCATCCGTGCACTGACAGAAGAATGGGATAAATTACCCCAACAGCTGCTTGATAATGTTGTGCAAAGCATGACACGGCCGCCCCGGTGGCGCAGTGGTCTAAGGCGTTGGCCTCTGATCATTCGTCCGTAAGGGTTCCGGGTTCGAATCCCGGTCAGGCATGGATGTTGTGTTTGTCTTACGGCACTGGCTCTCTCCCTTCCCTGGAACCAGTGACCCTAAATTAGGGACGGGCGACTGCTTATAGCCCATTGAGTTGCTCACGGCGGTCGTTAAACCTCCAATCAAAAAAAAAAAAAAAAAAAAAAAAAAAAGCATGACACGACGTGTGGAATCTTGCGTCGCCCTCCATGGTGGCCATATCCCGTATTGACATCTTACGCCGGAACGCCTGCGGACGGTAATTGCATTTCTTTCACGTTTACGTATTCTGCACAAAATGGCCTTTTTGTCCCTTGAACACGTTCCAAAGCCTTCTGGATTTCAGAGCACAATAAATTGTCTTTCTTGTAATGTCCTGGCATTCAGACATTATTTTATTTCACTTGGCATCCAACCACACTTACTTTTTTATGCGCTATATAGCCGTTTATGATCCGTCCTTAGCAATTGTCCAGCAGTGTACTTCCATGAATAAAAATCAAGCAACATTCATGTTGCAATACTATGTGGAAAAACTGGAGAATTACTTCCTAGACTGGAAAATTAAAATTAATACTGACAAGAACCAAGCAATTATGATCTTCCGTAAAACATTCAATTACAATCCTGACTTTGAAACTGAATTGTATGGCAAAAAAATACCTTGGGTAAAAGAAGTCAAATATTTAGGCCTCATTATGGATCATAATATGAGCTGGAACAAGTATATTAAGGAAACCCTGGCTAAAGCTTTTAAATTAAGAGGATGTCTCCGACACATAATTAAAAACAAAAGGCTTAGCAAAAAAAATAAAACCTTGTTATGGAAAGTATGCTTCAGCCGGTGATTACCTATGGCTGTCCTATCTGGGGTAAATGCAGAAAGCAACAAAAAAATAATATTACCTCGTCTCAAAATAAAACTCTTCGTATGATGGTAGTACTCGATGGTAAAACATCCAATAATACTATCCGTAGTATGCTAAATATTAACTCTATACATTATACTATGTATGATCTAGCGCAAAGGTATTACGAGAAAGCCAAGAAACACAATCCTCTTGTCAGGGAGGCCCTTAATTAAGTTGTCAATGATACTGACAAATTTAAAAGACCGAAGGCTATTTTAAATAAAATTCCTGAAAGGAATCCAGTTATAGTTATACTTCCAAAAAGATTAAAAATAACTGGAATTAGATTGAAGGTATTCTTCACACATGGGAAGAAAGCAAGAATTGAATATCAGGAGTTTTGGGGAGAGAAAAAAAAAACAAAAAAAAAACGGCCCTTTTAAGGGCCGAGCACAATGTTGCACAAAAAAAAAATTATCTTTTTGTGCTGAATATCTCTTCCCTTAACAAACAAGGCTTTGTTTGACCTGTTATTTTTATTAAAATTTGCAAGACTAAAAAAAAAAAAAAAAAAAGCAGGACCTAAGTTTCTGAGCTGTTGCACAAACATGTGCCACAAGCTGACAAGTAGCGACAAAAATAAATGATTGGCCCTTATACTACCGGCTCCTTACATAAGAAATTAAAAAATAATAATAATAATAACCCTGATTGTGGTCGTTTTTATATTTTTGTTTTTCTGTTGTTTACTCAAAATGAGTAACTTAAACCTTGATCGGTGTAACCTTGTGGTCACACCACCTCAGCTATGGTTACTCTGACATGTCAGGCAAGAATAAGCAAAAGTAAACCTGAGAAAAAAATTTTAACCAATGGGGAAAAATCTGTTCTCTCATTGGCTGATGAGTAACGAAGCAAGTATCGGACCCGAGAGGAACACTGAGCAAACGACCAGTTTTGTTTTATCCGGTGTTGAACGTTGATTCTCCTCTGGGATACTTATTCTGCGTGTGATGTTTTTATTTCAGGTTACCCTTTCCCTTGTCCCTCCCTTCTTTCCCCCCTGTACTCATCTGTGACAGGAGTGTACCGGGCATTTTTCTGCGGAGAGAAATATTGCTCGGAACGGCTTGTTGTTGCAGGTAAGTATGTAGGGCAGCTTATAACTTCACTCCTTAACGGAAAACCGTTTACTCCTTGTGCTCTAATATTTCCATACTTTTCTTTCGTGCTATTCTATCAGGGCAATCTGCTCCTAACTCTCTTAGATTATCTTTCACCTGCCATAAGGCGCATAGCGCTGTGGGTTCGGGTCTCTCAACCTAAATTAGGAATTCCCCTTGCTTGCTGTCTGTGGTTTTCCAGTGTTCCCACAGATGTAACGTGAATGCGAGGATAGAGAAACTCTTGAAGTCGTCCCTAGCCCAGGACGCCCTCTTCAATTTAAGCATTTCTTTGCCCTTAGAATACTACATGATGAATAGTTAAACATATCGTGACATTAACCAAGTATTAATAACCATAATTTAAAACACAAAGTAATAAATTATAACGCTGTTTAAAATACACTTGTCAAAAATTCCAAACAGTGAAAATAACCGTTTAAATACACCCACATTACAAAGGTCGCCGTTTATTATACTCCAGTGAAAATACCGCATAGAGAAACACACAGCAGGGACGCGCCAAGCGGGGGTTCAACGGGTGCTAAGCACCCGGACGCCAGATTCCGGGGGCGGAAGGACCCACATTCAATTTTTTCGATTGATAAATTAATATCAGTGACGTGGGAGAAGTTATGAAAACGTTATATTGTGAGAAATCGTAATGCTATGTGGAACGTTTACTTTTTTAGTAAAAATCACTCGCTTATAATTCAACAGAAAACGTCTTGAAATCAGAGAATAATTTTTACTGTTTTGTTCAGTAACAGATACCGCGGGCAAAGAATTGAAAACTATTTTTCTAATTTGTTTTTAAATCTTGAAGATTTCAGCGTTCATGAATGCGTGGCCAGCGCTATGACAAATGGGGTCAATATATAGGAAAAACACAATGGACTTCAAAAAGCATAATTTGTCGACTTAAGACCTTTACGCATTTTTTGTACTATGAGCGGCTCATACTTTAAATCTGGTCGTAAATGACGAGGAAAAAATTCCCCTACAGATTGTGAACATTTTCAGCATTGTTCAAGAAATATATGCTTACTTTTCTGAATTACCTTATCGTTGGTAAATTTTCAAGAAAGAGCTTCCAGCGTTGACCGTAAAACAGGGTGGGAAAATATTATAGGATCGATGCAATACGGGTAACGAGCACTGAGGTACAATTTCGATGTATTCCACGATATTAGATATTTTGGTTAGAATAGTTAAAAAGACGCCCGTCATGTTTAATATTACATGCATATATATCATCGTCCTCCTCAACCATTATCAATTTTCTGCTGGATGAAGGTCTTCCCAAGCTTCTTTCACAACAGTCTGTTTTGGACCAGTCTCCTCCATCTTACACCCGCATGCTTTCGAATTTCATCCACCAATTTCCCACGTGGTCTTCTTTTGGGTCTTTTCCTGTCCCTTGGAATCCAGTCTAAAATTTCGGTTGTCCATCGATGGTCCGTTCCCTTGGCAATATGTCCAGCCCATTACCATTTCAGGGATTTTACTTTGATCGTAATGTCTTCCACTCTAATAATTTTCCTTACCTACGGGTTCCTCATCCTATCTTGCTTAGTTATATATACCGTGTGCGTGTGTGTGTGTCCCTCGAGAAGCTGTAATATGTTTATCATCGTACATGACGAAAAATTTTTTTTTACCGGCAATGCAGACTTTTGTGTAAATTGACAGAGAGGAAGCTGACTTCTTGAATTATTCGCAGCGTCATCTGAACTAGTTTTACAGATTTTTTTCTTCAGTTTTATATGAGACAATAGTGTTTTATGGAAAATGTCAATTTACCGGAAATAGAAAATAATGTTGCTAAAGATATTTATTTTGTGTAAAAATGAATAAAAATTGAAAAATCTTCTCGTACAAGGGGTGGCAAATGCCCTTGGCGCGCCCCTGACACACAGTGCATTTGAAACGCACACATTAATAAAAACAACGAAAATTTCCAACACACATCGAGAAACCAAAACTTTGCCGCACCGGTGGCGCAGTGGTCTAAGGCGCTGGCCTCTGATCAATCGTCCGTAAGGGGTCCGGGTTCGAATCCCGCGGCATGGATGTTGTGTTTGTCTTACGGCACTGGCTCTCTCCCTTCCCTGGAACCAGTGACCCTAAATTAGGGACGGGCGACTGCTTATAGCCCATTGAGTTGCTCACGGTGGTCGTTAAACCTCCAATCAAAAAAAAAAAAAAAACCAAAACTTTTAGACACAAGCTCTCTCTCTCTCTCTTATTTTCTTTTGGGTTCACTGTAAACCGCCACACAGGAAAACTGCCACATGCTTTTCATCAAGGGGCCGGCCAGAAATTGCTGTTCTTCCGAAGAACAATCTGAACACGTGGCAGTTTTGCAAGGTGTCTAACGACGGGAAGGAGCTCTTTTGTTTGTCTTTATTTTGTGTCGGTTCATACGTGTTTAGGGCAACTGGCCACAAAAGTTCAAGGTTGTGTGCGGATTGGGGGAGGGGCGGTATAAATATCACCGTTTCTTGGCCAATATTGAGAATTGAATTGGGAACTCCAACCAAATTTCGAGAAAACGTTTTATGTAAGCCAAGCGAGAATAACAGCATAATTCATGCTATGTTCAGAAAAGGACCCTAAGGTGAGATTTTTTTAATAACGCTGCACTTTTGCTCAAGCACTAAATTTTTACATGCCAAGTTTGTAATATTTTTCTTTTACTTAATAAATTCACAGGACTTACACCTTCGCCTTTTTGACAGCTTTTAATCCGCCGACTTCATATTCATAATGATTACGTATCAAATCAAGTCAATAGCATTGCACTTCTACGTAGTCACTGAATATTAAAATCATAAGCTCCAGGCCGAGGCCTTTTCAACAGTTTTTATTCTACAAATGTCATATTCACAACGTTTACACATAATATAAAGTTAATTATATTGCCCTTTTACTTAGGCACAAAGTAATAATTCAGAAGCCCTAGGTATAGGTCTTCTTACCAGTTTTTACTAATATTTGTTGGCTGTTTGACAGTACCATTATGTTCTTCGGATAATATTATTAAACAGTTGGAAAAGATTTTCTCCGCAGTTCACGACAGGACATTTAAAGAAGGGAAAGGTGTTATTAGGGAACTCATAAATGATCTAGAAAAACGTTTTCTATCTGTCAACGAAGATGCTATTTGTCGGTTTTGCAAAATACGAACATTTGTTCGAATTCGTTTTCTGAACAGAAATTCATTATTAGTGCGACACAGGAAAGCTCTGCAGAAAATGAAGAAACAAATGGATTTACTCAAACGCAGTGAGAAAAAGTATGCTCTTTTTCTTTCATTTGGGCAATGAAGAAAACAGTTTTATATTTTATGCAATGAAAAAAGCATTTTCCAGTTTGTGCAATACAGAATATATCTTCATTTACTGAAAAAAATTTGGTTCACCACTTTTGAATAATGAAAGTAAATAATTTTATTTTATACATTAACAGAGTGTTTGAACTACTTATACGGAGTTTGAAGAACTCAGTAACTTTCCGTGTCTTAAAAGTTTTAAACAACTAATATTTGTGACAGAGAGGAAAAGGTTTTAAACCAGTAAACTTTTCTAGGGAATTACTAAAAAAAAAAAAGGAAAGATACGCTGAGTTTTTGCCATCAGAAAAATATAGTTAGTATAGTAAGCAAAATACTTTTTAAAGAAAAAGCATTACGACAGAAATTGTTAAGTTAAAATTTTTGCATTTATACTATTCTATTACATCAACGTTTTCTGACTTTAGGACCCAAAATCCTTAACTTTTGTTTTCGAAAAAGACAATTTCTAATAAATGAGTGCGCATTGCAATAGATGACGAACTGTAATATGTTAAATACGGTGATAACGTTGACTGAAAGTGCCTTTTCTACGATGCTCCTGATCTTCCCGAACCGTCTGGGGTTTAAATGGGAGCTGCGGTGGAGGTCTGGGGTTTGGCACACGAAAGAGTGGACTAAGTACTTACTACCTCACCCTTCAGCGGCTACATTATGTACGATGGCCAGGGTTCAACTCTGAATGAATGCGGTATACGTAGATTAATCACTGATGTTTACATCAGTGATTAACCTACGTATACCGCATACAGTAACACATGTCATTAATCTACGTATACCGCATACAGTAACACATGTCATTAATCTACGTATACCGCATACAGTAACACATGTCATTAATCTACGTATACCGCATACAGTAACACATGTCAGTGATTAATCTACGTATTTACATACAATAACACATGTCATTTAAGAACACAAAATATCAATACAGTAGTTACCATTCATCTGACACTGATGGAAAGTGCCTGACATCCGGGGTATGCACATATAATGCAAACGCCTGTAACGCTGAAGTCCAATGTAACGCAGAGCGGCATTGTACATAAACACTTACAGGTAAATTATTTTAAGGTATGTCCTGCCCCTTAAAATAATTTACTCTTCTACGAGTGCTCTTTGGAGCTGAGATATCGTTCCTTGTTGCGGGGATCTCTCAGCTCGACGTCTCCCAAAGCATTCTAAGCATGTTGTGGAGTATGCTGGCCACTGCATTCGATGGATGTCTTCTTTCACAATGAGTTCAGTAACAGCCGTTGAAAGATGGGGGCGAGCATTATTTCCCATAAAAACGAAATCTGATCCAATGGGTCAACGGAACAGGCGAATATGACGGAGGATGGCATCATTACATTTCCGTTCATCGGTCACAGACCCTCGTAATACGAGCCGCAATTGGGTACGACCAATGACAATATTGACACCCATAGCATGTTGCTGGGTACGACCAATGAAAATATTGACACCCATACGGTGTTCCATACCATGTTCCTGGTACGACCAATGACAATATTGACACCCATACGATGTTCTCTTGCAGGTACTGTGTACAACATTCCCTCAGATGTACTGACGCCAAGTAACGGACGTTAAACTGAATTTGCATTCATCTGAGAATAAAACTTTGCCTCATTTCTTATTCGTGCAATCACTGTGTTCTCTGTACTATCACAAACTAGCCTGTTTGTGTCGCAGTTTTAAAGGCACACATTTAACAGGTTTACGTGCATAAAGCCAACCAGCATTCAGCCGTCTTGCCGTGATTTGAACGTTTTCCAATGCTGGCAAACCGTGGATTACTCAATTGACCATTGTAATTCTGACAACTGCGTTTTGTATTTAGCACCAAATAATGGTCTCCTTATGCTGTAGTGCATCGTGGATGACCTTCCCCAATACGTCTAGAGGCAGTTATAGTTGTCTGGTACCCTGACTAAAAGAACGGCACTGAGTGCAGTGGTTAAATAAATAGATACATCGCTCTTAACCACGTTCTAGAAGCACACAGCCACCGAAAAATTGTTTTTCAGCCGCCGCTGTGGAATTGAACCAACATAATTCTCGATATCTAGCCGAGTGCGTTACATATACGCCACGGTGGCCAACAATCCACGGTGCTATGTATATTTTTAAGTCAGCTTCTGACATATATGTAACGAACTCGGCTAGATACCGAGAGTTCTGTTGGTTCAATTCCACAGCGGCGGCTGAAAAACAATTTTTCGGTTGCTGTGTGTTTCTGGAACGTGGTTAAGAGCGATGTATTTATTTATTTACTGTCGCCACGTATTTGGAGTATTCTCAACTTGGAGTGCAGTGGTGTTGGGCCCGATCAACTTGGGATAGTGTCCAGCGGCTTCATGTTGCTTTTAGTAATGCGTCACGGTTCGCACTTGGCGCCGATGATAAGCGCATGCGTGACTGAAGACGAGCCTACCAACCCACGGATCCTGCGCTAACCGTGGAACATCACACGGCTCGCACACCGGAAGTGACTGTCTGGAACGCCATTTCCTACGAGAGCCAGACATTCTTAATTTTCCTCTGTACCACCCTCACGGCTCAACGATACGTGTACGTCGACGACATTCAACAACCTGATGTGTCGACATTATGTGTTGACATTCATGTCGAGGTATCACTGAGCAATTTTTCAACAGGATAATGTCCGGCCACACACAGCACGCCCCTACCAGGCCTGCTTCCGCATTGTGGACACCGCTGCTTGGCCAGCCCAATTGCACAACCAAATCATCGATCGAACATGTTTGGGATGTGATGGAACAACACATACGCTCATCCCGGAATGTCTGCGAACTGCTCCTCAATTCGGACACCATTTAGCATGCTATGCTTCAGGACAGTATCCGTGAACTGTTTGTCACTCCGGGTAACCGCTTGTATCCGAGCCAGAGTTGGCATTACAACGTACTGACTTGTTCCGTTCGTATAACTGTTTTATCCGAATAAATGGCCCAACTGCTCTGGAGTTGCAATAATTTCTTTCTATACATGTAAATTGCAGTTGCAATATTTCTTTCTATACATATAATTGAATAAATGGTCCAACTGCTCTGGAGTTGCAATAATTTCTTCCCATACATGTAAATTGCACATACCAATTTTCATCTTGATTGAATGATTCCTCCTGTGTGATTCGTCTTTTTTTTTTCTTGCAAAGAGTATATTTGGAAGAAACAGTAGGTACAATTTTCAAGAACAATTTATCACTATCTCTTTGAAGAAATGTGTAAGCCATGGATGTCTCACATTCTTACCCATGGATCAGAGACACGGGCAGCCCCGGTGGCGCAGTGGTTTAAGCGCTGGTTTATGACCATTCGTTCCAGAAGGGTCCGGATTCGAATCTCGGTGAGTCATGGATGTTGTGTTTGTCTTACGGCACTGGCTCTCTCTCACTTCCCAGGAGTCAGTGGCCCTAAATTGGGGGACAGGCGACTGATTACAGCCAATTGAGTTGCTGACGGTGGTCGTTAAACCTTCAATTAGAAAAAAATAAAGAGACACGAACCTTAAATAAAAAAGAACATCTAAAGACTACAACATATTTTGAAAGAAACATAACGAGAGGCATGCTTGGCGTAACCAGGAAGGATAGGAAGAACTCATGGCTCGAAAAATGATGGTAATTGATAACATCATGATCTTGGTAAAAATGCCTGAAATGGCAATAGGAAAGACATATTGTTAAAAGAGCTCACCACTGTTGGAAATCTGAAATACTATACTAGATTTAAAGTGAATACAAAAGACCCAGAATAAGATCATGTGGGAGAAGAATAGGTAAAAATTATTTTCCATGTCGGAGCGACATGGAAAAGAATAAAGACAGAAAGTTCTGCAACAAAATTGGTGAGACCTTCATCGAGTAATGGATACATCATAATTGCTGAAAAATAAAGACAAATATCATTCACAAAGAACAGAAAATGAAGAAATTGAAAATTAATAGTGTAGAAATAGCTAACATCAATTTGAAGAATGATTAAACAAACAAATAATAAATACAGATATTTTATGTGGACAAGGAACATCAAACAGAAGTCATCGCTCTTTCCATGTTTAGAAGTGAGTCACGGACCTGGAAGACCCTGGGTTCGATTCCCGGTGGCGGCCAATGAGAATTTTTCCGTGACTCACTTCCAAACGTGGAAAGAGCGATTACTTCTGTTTGATTAAACAAACATTGTAGAACTTTCCGGAAACCTCTTTTACGGAGCTATGCATTCACATTGGGTCTGGCATATGTTGTAGTTCATGCTACGCATTTTACCTAACTATAGCACAAAGTATCATGCTTAATTAGATAACTTAAAATGAAATACATACCTTACAGTTGCGCGCAATCGCTCTAATGATTTCTGGACTGTATCCTCCGTAAGGCGCACGTATTGTCTTAACAAATGGGTTGAATATAAAATCAGAGAACTTATGCAAGGATCTCATATAAATTTCCTTCTCCATATCTCCTTCAATACCCAGATACAAATCTTCTTCATAAATCTTCTGTACAACATCGTCGGCAAATATGCTCTCTGAAAGGAAAGCGAAAAAACATAATTTTGATTGGCACTGAATTATATTTTTTGCAGTTACAAATTTATGGAAAGGGTATCATGGGAAAGAATATCGTATGAGCTTTATCTCAAGGGCGATAGTTTCATTGCATTTCTTCGCCGTTTAAAATATACTATATGATGCAAGTGCATACGTCCCCAACCATGGAAAGGAAAAAGAGGAGAGATTCCCAGAGTACGGACTTCTAAGACACCAGCGGGGCCACAAGACGGGACAAACGAGATTTTTATTTATGAAAAGCGAAAATGTGTATGAAACTGAAAAAACATAGTTGTGTACTGTGAAATTTATGCCAGACAGCGTACCTCGCAACCCAGTGGCAACGCCAGCCGTTCAGAACCGGGTGGGCTATTAGGGGGCTAAGCATGATGGGGGAGGGGCACAAATTTTCAAGTGTTTGGCAGAAATTTTGCCGAAACAATTCAGTTCATGTGCATTTTACCCGACACTGATAAAATTATTCCTAGTAATAAAAGTATTCAAGTGAATACTGTATATATAGTATGGAAACCATGGATACAATTCCATACTAACATATATATAGTATGGAAACCATGGATACGAATCTCTGTGGCAAGTTACTAATTTTTCGCAATTTTAGGTTACTCAGGACCTTTTTTTCTTTGGCTTTCATAAGACTGTTTATGATTCTTAGTTTCTGTAACCTCACAAGGTATCTCTCTTCCTCTCTCTCTCTCTCTCTCTCTTTCTCACTCTCTCCCCTTCTCATATTTTTAAACTATAATTACAAAAATGATGTGTTTCTACTACTTTCTTAGATATTTGTGCAGAGTACTCCCTCCATTTCGCCATATGTTCCAACTATTTAAATATTGGGGGAAGGGGGGCTCAGAAAAAAGTTGGGTGTGCTGAGATGATTTATTGGCAATATATCAAAGTTTGAGCCAGCAAGAAGCTTAGTACAAATGTGTCACGGATATTGCTTTTAAAATTGTCAACTCCATCAGGAGTAAATCTCTTCAAGGGCGATTTTTTAAAATGAAACTGGATGGTATACTGCCAGATTTGATTTTGCACACGGACGTTAGGTGGCTGAGCCGAAGCAATTTTTTGCAAAGATTTCAGGACTTGGACGATATTATACGTTTTCTTGAAGAGAGGGTGATAATTATCATCAACTGCGTGATCTGGACTGGCTATATAGATCACTTGGAGTTGAAGGGAAAAATAGATTTTAGTCACAATCAAGTTGGCCACCCATGATCTACAAAAATTTAAATTAATAATTAAAATTCATTCTTTATATATACACTACATACACACTACTTTTTTCACATTTTAAAAAGGATTATTCGATGAACCAGTTCATTAATTCACCCACTCAGTAATGTCAAGTTCTATGCACTTCTCAGGAAAACTTCTCAAAATATAGTTTTTAAAACATGATCAGAAAATCCAATCTTCATTATTCCCAATTCCAAAGTGAAAATCTTCCAAATACGTGGCGTCAGTGAATAAACAAAGGCATCGCTCTTTCCACGTTTAGCAACGCACTCTGTCAGTGAATAAACAAAGACATCGCTCTTTCCACTTTTAGCAATTATCTGGCTTTCAGAAATATGTCACACCGCAATGTAATTATTTCACTCGTTTGCTGTGCGTTGGTAAACGTGGAAAGAGCGATGTCTTTGTTTTTCACTCCATATTCCAGTTTGTCAAAACTTCTAAAAATATATCCTGGGCTGTAATAATTTAATAACCCAAACTGTTACACCTTTGAGGCCATTCGTATCACCTTCGTGTACATCATCAGAAATTCACCAACTCCACTTTGTCTCAATTCGAGCACATGTTTCCTGGGCGATCCTAGTTTCACTAAGGGATTTCTTTTTCTGTCTCCACGGGCCATTACTACGTGCAGTCCAAATACTCGCTTTGGTGCGGTCAAACGTATTTCAGTTTCTTTAGCTTGTGTCGCCATCTCTGATTTCTTTCCGTGTTTTTTCACCTAAGATCACCATTTCCACATTACTGAAATTTAATTAATGATTAATATTTCTCCCTTTTTTTTATTAAAACCTTTCACATATCTGGTATTATATAGGGATCATGAATATTTCACGCTCTTTTTCTATTTTTTCAGTACCAAGTGATTCTGAGAATTTCAATTCCCATTCATTTTTACGTTTGCTTTCTATTTTTACTTCTTCAAAATTTGGTTACATATTTTCTTTTATACAATACTGTATCAACTCTGTTTTATTTTATTTTCTTCTCCAGCTTCCTTCATGCTACTGTAATCTTTTTTTTAAATTTGTTCTTTGTATTTAGATCCGTAATAATAAATTTTTTCTCGTTTTTGTTCTTATTCGGAGTTTATGTATTAGTAAAGCTATCTTACATACCCCTGCTTGGTCCATTATATTTTGTTTCTGTTTTGTGTTATTTACTGATGTTCCTATAACCCCAATCCTATATTATATTTTCCAAAAGCATTATTCAGTCGCTCACTAGTAGTTATGTAAGGAAAAGCACTTTCATATTGTTTTCTATCTTCTCCTTTTTTTTACAATTCTTCCTTTTTTTTCCTTTATTGAAACATTCTTTCTTGTGTAACTCTTAATTAAGTTAACATATTTTATTGTATATCCGAAATTCTTAGCCATTGTCTTTATCCATGATAGTTCTTCCTCTCCATATCGTTTTTCACTGCAATGTGTGAATGCTCTAATTATTAAATTATATAATGCATTTCTTTTTTTGTTTCTCAGGACGAAAAGACTGTTGAGGCATCATTATAGGTACTTGCTCAGACTTTGTATACACCTTATACTTTAGTCTTGATTTTGGTTTAATTACCATTACATCCAAAAATGGGATTTGTTGTTCATTTTCAACTTGAATTGTTAGCTTTATGGAATCACATCGTTCTGTATATTTAGTTGCAAATCTCTGTAGTTCTTGTTCATTCATATTTGAGATTTAGAAAACATCGTCCACATATCTCATATAAGTTATTGGTTTATCATTAATTATTTCCACCACTTTTTCTTCAATACCCTGTAAAGTAATTTCTGCAAATAAACTTCATAAAGGTAATCACATTGAACCGCCCTTTTTTTGGAGATATATTTTCCCTTTATTAATTATATTTTGAAATATACTGTAAGACATTCTATTTCATTAATTTGATCTCTTGATAATTCATTTTGTTCCATTAATTTCCTTATAATAATTGAAATAGCTTGCATTATTGGATTATTTGGATACAAATCTATTATCCATACTATGAACTTCTCAGAATCAGGAATTTGAATATTTTTTTTATTTTTTCAGTAAATTCAATACTACTTTTTATGGTGTATCTTTTACTTATAGATCTTTCTGTTAAAAATTGGTACAAGTTTTTTTCCAGATTGATACATGGGGCTTTTGCTTTTGAGACCATAATTCTCAAGGGTTGTTGCTCTTTATGCCTTTTAATTTTAGGTAATACTCCTGGGATTCTTATGCGTTTAATTTTAGGAAATACTCCTGGGATTGAAACTTTTTGAAAATATGAAAACAATATTGTGTATGTAGTGTATATATAAAGAATGAATTTTAATTAATAATATAAATTGTGTAGATAATGTTGGAATTAAATTGAATAAAATTGGAAATACAATAGTGAGAACCTGAAAATAGTGATATTTTGAGAGTCCAGTCTTGGGAGATTTCACACCAATAATGTGTATAAACGAAGAGTGTTTGTAAGGGAATCTCTATGGTAGAGAAATACCAGAAATACTTCATGCAGCTAAGTCTTGTAATTTGTGGTGTGCATATAGAGATATGTGCTGTTTGCCAGAGTTTGGTGAATTGTGTGTGTTTTCAAATTATGAATATTCTCATTAAGCTTCTGGCGCCATTCATTGTAACGATGATGAAAGAAAAAGTACAGTTTGCAGTAAATTTTACTTGTGGAATTCCTTTTTCATAGTGAAAGAGCTCGTAGAAGAAGAAAAAGTGTTTTGCAATTAGAAACAGCAACACTTGCTTCGACTGGAATTGAAAAAGAAGAATTCTCAACATGTAACATTATGTATTCTAAGTTAAGAAATACGCTAGGAACTCTAAATGCTGCTAAACTTGTATTTTTGTTCATACGGCTGAACAAATAGTTTCTCTCACCACTTGCTCTTTTTTTAATTCACTTGAAATTTACTCAGGAATTCATGTTTTTCAATCAATATATTATTATTTGAGGCTTTTATGATTCAGTTTTAAAGGGTAACTTGTAGATTTTTTAAACTACACCAATAGTATGATGACTAAAATTTTTTTCAGTTTTATGCACGTTGTACATGTTCGGATTTATTTTTAAATGTATGAAATTTTTTAAATAAAATACATCATTGAAAGGTTTAGTTGATATAAATCAGTAGAGTCAACATAATGCATGACATTAAGAAATACCATTCTCTTCTTATTGCATTCCCATTCATTATTTGTTATGCAGTGTTACTTAAATTTTAAAAATACATACCATAAAGTCCATCATTGAGAAGAATGTTATGTTGCATGTTTGCGTTGAAAAATGAAGAGATATTTTAAAGTTGAACTGAAGCACAATAGTAAATTAAATTTAAAAAATCTAATTTAAATAAAAGAAATTCGATTTAAATAAAAGAAATCTGGTTTAAATAAAATAAATCTGATTTTTTTATTTAAGAAAAGGTAGCTTCTTGTCAAGTAGCACTTTCTAATTGCTAATGCCATTTACAGACAGGGTTCCCAGGCAACAAATACGTGGGGAACATAAAGCAGGGAAAATATGAATTTTCAAATAAATTGTTGAAAATTTTACAATGTTTAAAATTTTTGAATGCCAGTGAAACACGGAAAATGTGGGATCCAACGCACATGTTTTGATAGTGAAAGTGATCCTCATTATTGCGAATACATCCTGATCATTGTTTAAATGATACATTTCCCAAATTCGTTGAATCTCTTCCTCTGAGCGTAGAGTCCATTATAATCGAATTTGAAACAAAGGACTTCTAGTTCACAGAAATGGAATTTGCACTATTGCAATATTATGAACGAAAATTGCATTTGGCAACACACACCAATGAACCATTCTATTATGAACACCCACAGCCTAGAGAAATGAGCGCGCCTGGAGACAGAACGGTGGCGCAGTTGAAGTTCACAGAGCAGTATTTATACAACCCGAGCACCGCCTGTCTGTTAGTAAAGTGTTCGGAGTCAGAATAGGAAAATCTTCCGATTTATCGGAGTTTGATAAAGGACAAAATGTGATGACACGGTGCCTCTGAACTACGATCTCGGAAACGGAGCAGCTTGTGGGTTGTTTGCGTGCCGCTGTATAGTGAGTACGTATCAAAAGTGGTGCGCAGATGGCCAAATGACGAACCGTTGTCCAGCCATGTGTCGTCCGAAACTCGTTGATGCCAGAGGGGAGCGGAGACTGTCGCGCATTGTTCACAGCGACCGCAGGGCCACAGTGCGACAAATGACCCGCAGCTACAACAGTGGTGATCAGGGCAATGTGTCACAGAGAACAGTTCATCGCAGCCTTCTGTGCATAGGCCTGCATAGCCGAAGACCCAGCCCGGTCTCCAAGCTCACTGCACGTCATCTCCAACAACGAATGAAATGGGCCCAAGATCAGCGAGATTGTATTGTGAATGACTGGAAGAAAGTGGGTAGGTCTGACGAATCAAGATTCCTGGTGCATCACATAGACGGCCAAACGCGGATACCCCGATTACAAACGGAGGCTATGGCACTTGGATGCACTGTTGGGCGGAAACAAGCCGGCGGCGGCGATGTTGTACTGTGCGCGATGTTTTCTTGGGACACTTTAGGCCCCATTATCCCAAAAGCACAATCCCTGACTGCTGTCAAATATCTCAACATCGTTGCGAATCAAATTCACACATTCATGGCAACTGTGTTCCTGTGTTCCTTGCTGGTGATGGCCATTACCAACAGGATAATGTGTCATGACACTCTGCCAGAATCGTCATGGAGTGGTTCGAGGAACATGCTGATAACCTTTTATTAATACCTTGGCCTCCAAATTTACCTGACATGAACCCAATCAAAATTTTCTGTTTCTACTTGGAAAAGCGAATTCGCGCTAAATCACCACCCCTCCGAAATGTACGGGATGACGAGGACCTGCTGTTGACATTATGGTACCAGATACCTAATGCCACCTCATCGAATCGATGTCTCGCCGACTAGCTGCGGTGTTGCTGGCTAAAGGGTCCTACAGCTTATTAGGTAGGTGGTCATAATGTAATGGTTCATCGTTGCTGCTGGCTAAAGGGTCCTACAGCTTATTAGGTAGATGTTCATAATGTAATGGTTCATCGTTGCTGCTGGCTAAAGGGGTCCTACAGCTTATTAGGTAGGTGGTCATAATGTAATGGTTCATCGTTGCTGCTGGCTAAAGGGATCCTACAGCTTATTAGGTAGATGTTCATAATGTAATGGTTCATCGTTGCTGCTGGCTAAAGGGGTCCTACAGCTTATTAGGTAGATGTTCATAATGTAATGGTTCATCGTTGCTGCTGGCTAAAGGGATCCTACAGCTTATTAGGTAGATGTTCATAATGTAATGGTTCATCGTTGCTGCTGGCTAAAGGGGTCCTACAGCTTATTAGGTAGGTGGTCATAATGTAATGGTTCATCGTTGCTGCTGGCTAAAGGGTCCTACAGCTTATTAGGTAGATGTTCATAATGTAATGGTTCATCGTTGCTGCTGGCTAAAGGGGTCCTACAGCTTATTAGGTAGGTGGTCATAATGTAATGGTTCATCGTTGCTGCTGGCTAAAGGGATCCTACAGCTTATTAGGTAGATGTTCATAATGTAATGGTTCATCGTTGCTGCTGGCTAAAGGGGTCCTACAGCTTATTAGGTAGATGTTCATAATGTAATGGTTCATCGTTGCTGCTGGCTAAAGGGGTCCTACAGCTTATTAGGTAGATGTTCATAATGTAATGGTTCATCGTTGCTGCTGGCTAAAGGGGTCCTACAGCTTATTAGGTAGATGTTCATAATGTAATGGTTCATCGTTGCTGCTGGCTAAAGGGGTCCTACAGCTTATTAGGTAGATGTTCATAATGTAATGGTTCATCGTTGCTGCTGGCTAAAGGGGTCCTACAGCTTATTAGGTAGGTGGTCATAATGTAATGGTTCATCGTTGCTGCTGGCTAAAGGGGTCCTACAGCTTATTAGGTAGATGTTCATAATGTAATGGTTCATCGTTGCTGCTGGCTAAAGGGGTCCTACAGCTTATTAGGTAGATGTTCATAATGTAATGGTTCATCGTTGCTGCTGGCTAAAGGGGTCCTACAGCTTATTAGGTAGATGTTCATAATGTAATGGTTCATCGTTGCTGCTGGCTAAAGGGATCCTACAGCTTATTAGGTAGATGTTCATAATGTAATGGTTCATCGTTGCTGCTGGCTAAAGGGGTCCTACAGCTTATTAGGTAGATGTTCATAATGTAATGGTTCATCGTTGCTGCTGGCTAAAGGGGTCCTACAGCTTATTAGGTAGATGTTCATAATGTAATGGTTCATCGTTGCTGCTGGCTAAAGGGGTCCTACAGCTTATTAGGTAGATGTTCATAATGTAATGGTTCATCGTTGCTGCTGGCTAAAGGGGTCCTACAGCTTATTAGGTAGATGTTCATAATGTAATGGTTCATCGTTGCTGCTGGCTAAAGGGATCCTACAGCTTATTAGGTAGATGTTCATAATGTAATGGTTCATCGTTGCTGCTGGCTAAAGGGGTCCTACAGCTTATTAGGTAGATGTTCATAATGTAATGGTTCATCGTTGCTGCTGGCTAAAGGGGTCCTACAGCTTATTAGGTAGATGTTCATAATGTAATGGTTCATCGTTGCTGCTGGCTAAAGGGGTCCTACAGCTTATTAGGTAGATGTTCATAATGTAATGGTTCATCGTTGCTGCTGGCTAAAGGGGTCCTACAGCTTATTAGGTAGGTGGTCATAATGTAATGGTTCATCGTTGCTGCTGGCTAAAGGGGTCCTACAGCTTATTAGGTAGATGTTCATAATGTAATGGTTCATCGTTGCTGCTGGCTAAAGGGGTCCTACAGCTTATTAGGTAGATGTTCATAATGTAATGGTTCATCGTTGCTGCTGGCTAAAGGGGTCCTACAGCTTATTAGGTAGGTGGTCGTAATGTAATGGTTCATCGGAGTATAATTTGAAAACTTTCTCATTCTTTACTCACATTATATTCGTTGGACGTACTTTAAGAACAAACTAGAATTTGAAAAACCTTGTACTTACGGAATTTGAAATAGATCGAGGGGTCATCGTGGAATTTAGTGCCGTGTCGAAATATGTCCTCATAAACTTTCTGCAAAGCCAATTTCTTCAAACTGGGAATATTTTTAGAATTCATTCCTGCAGCGGCTTCTACCAACAATTCTGAAAGATGAAAGGAAGTGTAAACAAGGACTTTATTATTGAACAATTATGTTGCAATACTTTTAATGCACAGTTTAATGTTCAACGTTCAAAACAAAATTGGAAGTCTCTGCCTAACTTTATTTTTTTTAATGGAGGTTTAACGACCTCCATTAAAAAAAAAAGCAGTCGTCTGTCCCCAATTTAGGGTCACTGGCTCCAGGGAAGGGAGAAAGCCCGTGTGGTAAGACAAACACAACATCCATGCCTCACGGGGAATTGAATCGCAACCCATCTCGGGCGAATGATCAGAAGCCATCGCTTAGACCACTGCCCCACCGGGGCGACACCTTTACTATGAGATCTGATAAACGAACCAGCTGCGGAGATTCTTCTGCACTCCAGAACTAAGACAGCTCCGCTAAAATAATTGAGGATTACGCATATGAAAAAAAAAAAAAAAAAATCTTTAACAATTGGTTCCAGGGAAGAGAAAAAGAGAGAGCCGGTGCCACAGAACAAATACAATATCCATGCCTCGTCGCTTAGACCACTGCGCCGGTAAACGGTAAAAATACCCTCGGAGAAAATACCCCTGAAAACTGAAAAGCGGTGTCCCCGGAAAAACTACCCCCAGAACAAACAGTTGACTGTAAACTGGCACACAGGAACACTGATGTGTGGCAGTATTCCGGTGTGGCAATTTACCGGCAACCCTGCTACACATCTTTCAGCAACTTGGCCACATAAGTTCAGAAGGGGGGGCTATAAATATTGCCGTTTCTAGGCCTATATTGAGAACTGAATTGGGAACTCCAAACGAATTTCGCGAAAACGTTCCATGTAAGCCCAGCGAGTATTGTACTTTAATTTGAAGTAACAAATTACCGAGGATCCGAGGTACACTTGGTGGTGGTGGTGAGGAAAGGAGGGGGGCTCACCCCCCCTTCCGTAATATTATATTCTGAGCCGCTGGAGTCTGTCAGTGTATCCAGGCTGTTCCACTTGAAGCGTCCGCGAGGTCTGTGAGCTTTGTGGGTTTTCTCCAAAATGTTAAAATGAACGTAGAGCTGTAAGCATTATAGAACCATGCTTTACATAATGAATTCACCCTCTCCCAAGTTTCTAAGAGCGCAGACAAGTGTTCTAGTTAAGGGATTTTTTCGCAATTTCTATGCTTCATGTTGTGTTTAATGGTAAACTATATGGGCCCTTCCCCTTCCTCCTTCCTCCAGAAATTTGGTGAAGCCTGTGAAAGGGATACGAGGTGCTTAATTGGTTTGGAGGGCTCGAACCCCAATTTCCGTAATTTTACATTCGGGAACTCTAGAGTCGGTCAGTGTATCCTCGATGTTACCCCTGAATATCTCTTATAAACGTGGGGGGGCAACCCACCCTTCTGAAAATTTGTGGTCCTGTACAGAATCACTAAATCACTATATAAAGCATGGAACTAATGTTTACAGCTCTACGTCCATTTTAACATTTTGGGGAAAGCCCACCCCAAGCTCATGGGCCTCGCAGACACTTCAAGGGGAACTTTCTGGATACACTGACAAACTCCAGCGGCCCAGAATATAATATTACGGAAGTTCGGGGTTGGGCCTCCCCCCCCCTCCTCCCACCAAACCAAGTGTACCTCGGATCCTCGGCAATTTATTTCTTCAAATTAAAGTACAATTCTCGCTTGGCTTACATGGGACGTTTTCGCGAAATTCGTTTGGAGTTCCCAATTCAGTTCTCAATATAGGCCCAGAAACGGCAATCTTTATAGCCCCCCCCCCCACCCTTTTTGAACTTTTGTGGCCAAGTTGCTGAAAGATACGTGGCAGGGTTGCCGGTAAATTGCCACACCGGAACACTGCCACACATCAGTGTTCCTGTGTGGCAGTTTACAGTGAACCGTTTGTTCTGGTGGTATTTTGTCAACCAATCAAAAGAGTATTTTTCGTTATTTACAAATGTGACAGAAAATCATGAATTTGCTTAAACATTTAGTATATATATATTTTTTCTCATTATGCTCTTATGTTACAACACACTGTTGGCTTGCATTACTTGATAAGAGTGCAAAGCCTTAACAAAAAGAAAAATAGAAAACAAAATAACAACTTTTCAAAATAGCATAAGCGTAATGAAAGGCAGAAATTCCTGCCCCCAACAAATCTCAGCAGTGTTAAGCTATTTCCTCATTAACAAAATAAATTTTCCAAAGCTATTGAAGAGATGGAAAATGTTCTGTGTAACTCAAGCCAAAGTTCCAATTTAATTTGAGGAAATTAAAGTTCATTCGTGAATTCAAAATAAATGACTTACTACATTTTTTAAAACTACGGTGTTCGACGAATCAACGGAATTACTGTATGACTCATGCTGTTTGGAAAAGGATGATAAGGTGGAATTTTCAATAACGCTGCGTTTTTACTTAGGTCCTAAATATTAACTTATGGGCCCTACCTAGGCCTCTTTTACAGTTTTTTATCCCACTTATGTTAGGATATTCTTGACGTTTACGTATGACGTCGAGTTATCAATGTTGCACCTCTGCTTTATCACCAAGCAATAATTATAAGTCCTAGGACTTTTTAAAGGTTTCTTATCCATCACACTAGATATTTAAAACGTTTACATAACATGTTAAGTTATTTATATTGCTCTTTTACTTAGGCATAAAATAACAATTACTAGGGCTTAGGACATCGGCAGAACAATAACTGTTAAAAGAGTCTAGGCCCAGAGCATATGAATTAATATTTAGAACCTAAGTAAAAGCGAATACTACTAACTTTACTTAAGCAAACGTTTTAAATATGGCATCGATAAAATAAAGGTATAAAGGGGCCTAGGCTTAAGGCCTAGTAGTTAATGTTCAACGCCTACATAAAAGCGTAAGGCTTTCAACTTGACACTGGCGAAGAAAAAATTATTTTCAGTAGAATTTTTGTTACAGTCTTAATATTTAGTATGCTTAAGTAAGTGATAAAAAGTAATAAATAGGAAACAATTTACCAGTCATCGAATGCTTAATAAAGGACCAGGCTGCAGGTTCTTTTGTAGTTATTTTGTAATTTCACCATGCATTGGGGCGCTGAAAGTCGTGTGTTTATGAATTAAAAATTTCAAAATACATTGCTGGGTACAGACTTATTACTCTGGTGCACCCTGACCACGGTACTTAGAGAATTGTTTTCATTTTACCATGTTTTTAAGACTCATTTAGCTCGGGGCTTCGTTAAAGTTGCTTTCGGTATAATGCACCACTCCGTAGTTTCCTGTGAAAATAATGGCGGAGATACTTTTCCTTAAACGTAGTTGAGAGCCAAGCACATGTTCATTCGAACAATGAACCTCTTTCGCCATTTAGAAACAAACTACGATGACCTTATAAAGCTAGGTAACGTTATATGGTTGAGCGGAGGAAGTGTTCTGATTAGTTTTGTCCATCGCTTAGTTGAAATTAAGATATATTTTCATGAAATTAAGAAAAACCTCACGTTCCTGCTCGTAAAAAGCACGTGTTCATTTGAACAATGAATTTCTTCCGCCATTTTGGAAACAAATTACGATGGTCTTATAATGCTAGAAAAAGTTATGTGGTCGAGTGGTGGAAATGTCAGGACATCCCAGAAGTAATGTCGTTGCGCAAGTTCCCTGGTGCCCAGACTATGACGTCGATCACGGTGAATATAAGAGGGATCACACGAGCAGACCTTCAAGTCACATGAGACTGCAAACGGGAGTTCTAGGTGCAGTCGTTGTGTACTTAAACCGCATAGGAAATGGCAGTGTCAGAAAACCACATTAGGCACATTATGCTGTATGGGTTCCACCATCGACATTCAGCGACGGTAGCAACACGAAACATCAGTGCCGTATATGGGTCGGGTACCCTGGAGGTCAATAAATGTCAACGCTGATTCCAAAAATTTCGAAGGGGGGGGACACCAGCCTCAAGGATATGCAGCGACCCGGACGGCCTGTTGAGCTGGTTAACCACGTGCTGAAAGCTGCTGTTGAGGGAAATCCGCAGGCAATAGTCGAGGAGTATTCATTCAACCCATTCCACTGTTCACCGACATCTGCAAGACCTCGGTTATATGTCGAAACTGGATAAGTGGGTACCCCATCATCTCACTCCACAACAGCTGCAACAGCGTGTGGACATTTGTACTTCTTTGATCTCCCGTGAAAAAAGAGAGCCGTTTTTGCACATAATTGTCACGGTCGATGAAAAATGGATTGTTTATCACAACATTAAGTGTAAACGGCAGTGGCTTCCCAAATGGAATGTGCCTGCAGCAGTGGCGAAACCAGAACTTTTCCCACAAAAGGTTTTGATGTCTGTGTGGTGGGATATGCAAGGCATAATCCATTACGAGCTGCTGCTACCCAACAAAGCCATTACAGGGAAAGTCTACTCTCAGAAGCTGCAGCATCTACGCACTACTTTGCAGGGAAAACGACCAGGATTCGTGAATCATGAAGGCGTGCTTCTGCAGAAGGTCAACGCAAAACCACGCACAGCGAAAATGACCAGAAGTTTTGCAGTACTTTGGATGGGCAAAACTTCCGCATCAACATATTCCCATATTCCCCTAACATCGCCCCATCCGACTACCACCTCTTTTGCAGCCTGCAAAGCCATCTTGCTGGGACTACACTTCGAAATGTGGAGGAAGTACGGCGAACCCTTTTTGCCTTTTTTGCATCGAAACCCATGGAATTCTACAAGTCTGGGATTCAAAACCTTGTCGATCAATGGGAGAAGGTTGTAACTACCGGGGACACTTATTGTTTGGGTAAAAACATTTGTTCCAGGTACGTTTTTCTTTGTTTTCTTCACACGTTGAAAAAACGACAGTATTTTTGGGATTACCTGATATACTGATCAGTTTTGTCCCTTGCCATGCACGTATCCAAGGAGCCCTCCAAAGATTACCCAACCGCAACAAAAAAAAAAAAAAATGCGAATTTTTTTAATATTTGTTTTAAATTATTTTCCACAAAATTATTTTTAGGAATAGATCCCTGGAAGAAGTGGTAAACGAATCTATTACTTTAAAAGATTAACATTAACAAAGTTTGGGACAATGGGTGAGGTGAAGAATTTCCGGCAGTATCCAGCAACAGTGTGTTTTAAGAACTGCTCTAATCAGCAGTGAGAATCTCACTCTTCCCAATTTTTCATATCACCACCTCTGCCTCCACCATGGCTGGCTTTGGTAGTTCACATTTCTGCCGCATCTAGGAATGACCTTGTTAGACGATTTGTCGCATATCTAACTAGCTGCTTTAGGAAGATATTATTTCGCTATCAATTCAGTCACTGTAACGTGTGAACATGATTTTGTAGTTTTGTGGTTTTGTTGAATCACAGACATGAAGCGTACGATAGACAGCTTTTCCAAACCCTGTAGTAGTAGAAGGAAGAGGTTCACTGTAAACCGCCACACATCTTTCAGCAACTTGGAAAACTGTCACATGTTTTCCATTAAGGGCAGGGCACAAACTGCCGTTCCTCCAAAGAACACTTTAAATGTGTGGCAGTTTTCCAGTGAGGGAGTGTTTCAAGTTTCCGAATTATGTGTGGCAGTTTTCCAGTGAGGGAGTGTTTCAAGTTTCCGAATTATGTGTGGCAGTTTCCTAAGGTGCCTAAGGATGGAAAAGAGCTCCTTTGTTTGTGTGAATTTTCATGCCGGTTCATACGCTTTTAGGGCAACTGGCCACAAAAGTTCAAGGGGTGGGGGAGGGGGTATAGAGATTGCTATAAACAATCATATATTGAGAACTGAATTGGGAACTCCAAACAAATTTCGAGAAAACGTTCTATGTAAGTAAGCCAAGCAAGAACTGTACTTTAATTTGAAGAAATTAATTGCCTTAAAACTACAGTATTCGATGAAACAATGTAGTAACGGCATGACTCATGCTGTTTTCAGAAAGGACGATAAGGTGGGATTTTTTTAATAACGCTAAAATTTTACTTCGGCACTAAATATTTACATAACATGTCAAGTTGGCAATATTTTTCTTTTACTTAATTAATTCATAGGCCCTACACACTGGCCTTTTTAATAGCTTTTAATCCGCCGGCTTCATATTCATATCGTTTACGTATCAAATCAAGTCAATAGCATTAAGTTTTTACTCAGGTACTAAATATTTATTCATAGGCCCTAGGCCTAGGCCTTTTAACAGTTTTCATTCTACCAATGTCATATTCACAACATTTACACATCCAACCAAGTTAATAATATTGCGCTTTTACTTAGGCACGAAATATTCATTTATAGGTCCTGGACCTACGGCGTATGAATTAATATTTAGTGCCAAAGTAAACGTCTAATATTATTAACTTGATTTTATTTATAAACGTTATTAATGTGAAGTCGACAGATTAAAACTGTCAAAAAGGCTTAGGGCCTATGAATTAATATTTCGTGTCTAAGTAAAAGCGCAATATTATTAGCATGATTTGATGTGTAAACGTTGTGAATATGAGTAAAGACTATTAGAAAAGCCTAGGCCTATAGCCTACGAAATAATATTTAGTGCCAACATAAAAGCGCAATGCTATTAATATGAGTTGATACATAAACGGTATGAATACGAAGTCCACGGATTAAAAACTGTCAAAAAGGCTTGGGGCTGGGGGTCTGTGAATTAACATTTCGTGCATAAGTATGAGTGCAATATTATTAAATTGATTTGATGTGTAAACGTTGTGAATATGACAATGGTAGAATAAAAACTGTTAAATGGCTGATGCCTAGGGCCTATGAATTAATAATTAGTGCCTGAGTAAAAACGTAATGCTATGGACATGATTTGATACGTAAACGTTATTAATATAAAGTTGGCGGATAATAAGCTATTAAAATGACCAAGGTGTAGGGCCTATGAATTAATTAAGTAAAAGAAAAATACTTGACATGTTATGTAAATATTTAATGCTGAAGTAAAATTCTAGCGTTATTAAAAAAATCCCCCCTTATCGTCCTTTTCTGAACACAGCATGAGTCATGCTGTAATTCCCTTGTTTCGTCGAACCTTGTAGTTTTAAGGCAATTCATTTCTTTAAATTAAAGTGCAGTTGTCGCTTGGCTTACTTACATAGAACGTTTTCTCGAAATTTGTTTGGAGTTCCCAATTCAGTTCTTTATATACGCCAAGAAACGGCAATCTTTATACCCCCTACCCCTTGAACTGTTATGGCCAGTTCCCCTAAATGCGTATGACCCTGCATGAAAATTCAAATAAACAAAACCGCTCCTTCCCGTCGTTAGGCACCTTGGAAAACTGCCACACATAATTCGGAAACTTGGAAAACTGTCACACATTCAAAGTGTTCCTTGGAGGAACAGCAATTTTTACCCTGCCCTTAATGAAAAACATGTGGCAGTTTTCTTGTAGAGAAATTTTCCTGTGTGGCGGTTTTTCAGGTTGCTGAAAGACGTGTGGCAGTTTACAGGTAACCGCTTAACGGGACTGTATAGGACCGGCTTAACGCAGAGGGATGGGGAAAGATAGAAAGAAGTGAATTCATAGGGGGAAGGGGAGACTGAGCTGCTGACGATGCGGTGTAAAGAAACGTGTAGTATTAAAGAACCTTGGTATTTGCGACTCCCACGTGGACTGCGGAAATGCATTTTCTCTGTACCATGAAAGCAGTTGCTTTGTGCCAAAGTACGTCACAGGGACCGCGCAATGGCTCCGGACCGCGCCGGCAGTGCCATCTTAAGTTTGGAACTTGAGTATGTGAATTCACATGGCATTTTCACACACATGGTATTAAATAGAAAGGATTGAATGTTTTTCACTTTCGGTAACATTATTAGTCGCATAAATAAAATTTAAATGCAGATGTTGCCATAAATACCAAACTATTTTTACATGAATAAAGAAACAATGAAAAACTTCATAATAACAGCAAGCAAGTCGCTCTAATTCATTTCAGTGAGATATTTTCATTGTCACTTTTCAATTTTTCGCGCGATTCCTTACCTGTGGGTAAAGTATGTCGAATTTTAGATCTCCAGAAAATATTAAAAAATAATATGGCTCTGATTCGTTTGTCATTTTTAAGAACAGCTTATTTATGCTCAACTTTATTTCAAAGACATAACAACAACTGGTTAGAAAATGTAGAAAGTATTATTCCACAGAATATTTCCTACCTTCATGTCAATATTTCCTACCTTCATGTTTTTTTTATTTCTTCATAGATCTTTTACACGTATCTGGAAATAATATTCTTAAAAATTCTGCAGAAATTGTTATGAATTTCAGATCTCTATACGAACGCTATAAAGATCAGTAACTGATTGGAAATCCATAAACAGCCCTGGAAGCAGATTTTTTTTTTGAGGCTCACTCTTTGCAAATATTGTCAAAGTGCCCCAAACTTAAAATTAGGGTATGCCAATATCACCATTTCCAGTTTAATAGTCTTTTTAGCAGAAGTCTAATAATTATTGTACTGTTTGTATTCACAAATATTTTACTCATGTTTCTGGACTGCAGCTGCAGATATCCCTAGTAAAATTTGATCTATTTACAATAAATAAAAAACCCCTTTTCCCAAGCGATATCCGTAGTACGTTCTCTAGGACAAACTCTCAAAGATTTTATTCCACACGTGTGCAAATTTTATTGAGACAGCTGCATTCAGAATTAATTCTAAGTTTCTTCGCTTTTAATATGAAAGGAAATTCCAATGTTCCAAAATTTCATTTTTTTTTTCAAGACTATGAAAAACGAAGTAATTACGAAAGCATCAAAACACCGATGAAAAAATTAAAATTTCTCTAACTGCAAGAACTTCAATGTTAATTCATATATAAATGAGAGAAATTAAAGAGTGCTCAAACTGTTTATAATCAGGTTTGTTATTAAAACCGATTGAAATGCAAGACGGCTAGGGCGCAATCTTTTCGTAGTCCAAAATTCTGACTGCCCCATTTTTCATCTAACCTTTCTTCTTTCTTTCCTCATCCCTCTGCGTTAAGGCGGTAGCATTAACTACCATTTCAACCCCAGTTGCATTTACCATTGGGAAGATCCCAGGTGATAAACATCTAATCTTCCCACCCTGTCTCCTCTCCTTTCTTTCCCACCTGTCCTTGTCCCTGTCGGTCACTTTTGCTACCATTTGAACCATAGTCGCTTTTACTACTGCCTCGGCACACCGAACCTGTCGATCCAAATAGTCCCACAAGTGCTCTATCGGATTGAGGTCGGGTGATTTCGCTGGCCAAGGGAGAACGAAGACGTGGCTGTCGTATTCCTAGAACCAGTCACGCGGTGT
Source organism: Macrothele yani (assembly GCA_039090855.1). Classification (NCBI taxonomy): domain Eukaryota; kingdom Metazoa; phylum Arthropoda; class Arachnida; order Araneae; family Macrothelidae; genus Macrothele; species Macrothele yani. The sequence continues at coordinate 112,249,727 of CM077011.1, forward strand.
CGTCCGAATTGTTATTATGTGATTGTAATAACGCCAGAGCGTAAATAAGCTATTCTTAAAAATGACAAATGAATCAAAGCCATATCATTTTTCAATATTTACTGGAGATCTAAAATTAATGTGGGAGAAACAGCTTTCTGGGTCCCAGACGCGCGTTCAAAACACTGAAGTTCTGTCGCGTTCAAACTGAAGTACGTACTTTGGTACAAAGCAACTTCTTTAACTGTATATGGAAAACTCATTTCCGTAGTTTTCTGGTGGTTGCAAGTACTACTCGTTTCGTCACACCGCATCGCCCCACTCTCTCCTCTCCTTCAACGTGTGATCTCCCTTTTTGTTTCCCCATCCCTCTGAGTTAAGCCGTTCGCATTTCCTATACCATTTCAACCCCGGTCGCATATACGACTGCTTCAGTCACGTACCCCCTTAGCGAGATGGCAGGGCGCATTGTCCTGTTGGTAGACATAACCACCATCAGGTAAACGTCCAACATGAAGGGATGGCCAGGTAGCCATTGGAGTTCAGGGACCCATCCAGTGGTACCAGCGGTCTGCAGTCATACAAAGAAAACATCCCCCAGACATGCACAATGTCTTCGGCGAGCTGTTCTGGACCGACAAGCGTATCCGAGTGTTGGTTCTCGTGTGTCTGACGCCGTATTCGCCTCCTCTCATCACTTCTGTGGAGTAGAAACCTGGATTCGTCGGAGAAGACAACCTTTTTCTGCTCTTCCACTATCCATAGACGGTAGTCACAAGTGAAAACTGCAGGCGTCGTTGCCGATGGACCTGGGTTAACATGGGCGCCTTGACGCAGCGTTGACTCCAGAGACCCATGCGTAAGAGGGTTGGCTCTATTGTTATCGGAGACACGTACCTGGCTGCCCAAGCGTTCATCTGCGCGGTCAGTTGCTGAACTGTTGAGCGTCGATTGTCCTTTACCAGTGGACGGACACGACGTTCTCCTCTGGGGTCGATGGCTTTAAGAGCTGCACAGTTATGAGGTCGAGAGTTACTTGCTGTGCTAGCGGTCCATTTTTGGTACACCCTTGCTACAGCACCTCGCGAACAGTTGACGAAGTCTGCTGTTCCTGAGAGGCTTCAACCCTTGGCCAGGGACGTCGCCAGACTTCGAAATCAGAATCGGTGACGGTGGGCGAGCATTATTTTTGGTAGGGTAAGCTTGATAGCAACTTTATGCACGAAACACTGAAAGAACGAATTTTTAATGCTTTTCACTACCGGTTACAAAGGAATTCGTAAATTCCCCACCCTCCACCTGGACACACACACGAATCAGACTAGTAACGCCACTGGTGTAAGATGCAAGTGTTACTAGAATGTCGCCTTCAACTTTTTGCTTGCTCTGAATAAATTGCTTTTCCTTGCTCTTAAAACTGCTTTTCAAAATTTTGCATTTCTGCTTACGAAAAATAGTACTGTACTTGAACAATTTATTTAAAGGAAAATGTCGTTTTTGTTTATCTACATTGAATGTTAACGTCATATCACGCAGACACAAATACCTCCCCCTTCCTCCTTAACTTTCTTCCTTCAATCCAGCAACTTTGCAATGCACTCCTCTCCAACAAAGCAGTCGTCCGCCACTTCCTACCCTTTCACTGTCCCAGGGCGGTTTTAAGGGCGCTAGTGTAGCTTTAGACACTACCCTCAGTGTTGGAATCCTCTATTTAGTAAAGAAAACAGACAGCAGAACAATTAGTAACCCCCTCAGTGGATTCCTATTCACCCTCCTCATTAGCCCCCCCTGGCCATACAAACCTGTAAAAAAGGCTTAAACTAAAGAATTGGAAGAGTGGAGAACAACTGAATTTTCATGGCCGTGCGGATGCTATTTTGATAACCTTTTTTCCAGACCTAAACAACGCACTTCCTAGGGGAAAATACGTAGAGCTACATGAAATATAGCAGAAGATTTATTGCTTGGCAAAGTCCAGATTATATTTTAAGTTAAATATACTGCGAAATGGGCCATTTTGAACTGGATGAGCGGCAGGGTGGGCAGAAGCCTATCCTCGCATCCCCTTAGCGACGTTCCTGCAATTGGCGCGGTATCCGTTGATCATTCATTTTTGAACGTCCGTCAAATAACTACCTATGCCCATTGTGCTCGCATTACGCAATATGGCTCATCTGTCTTGGCCGACCGCTTATATCTCTGTGTAGTCGACCTTGTCACGTGCACTCAGTGACGCGCCTGTGCAGATAGACTGTGATTCCGAGGTTCATCATATTCTGATACGACTGTGTATTTTACCGTTCTCATACGCATAACGTTTCCGTTGTTTCGTCGAACAAGCAAAGCTAGTAATATTGCGCTTTTACCTACGCACTAAACATTGACTAACAGACTCTAGGGCAAGGGGTTTTTAAGTTTTTTAATCAGACGATCTCGTATTCATAACATGGAAAGTTAGTAATACTACGCTTTTATTTAGGCACTAAATATTAATTAATAGGCCCTAAGCCTTGGCCTTAGTAATTAATATTTTTTTATGTAAAAGAGCAATATTAGTAACCGGCATGTTATGTAAACGTTCTGAATATTTAGTGTGATGGATTACAAAAAAAAAAAAAAAAATAAAGGGGCCTACTGCCTATTAATCAATGTTTAGTGCCAAAGCACTAAACATTAATAACTTGACTTGCCATGTAGTACCAAACATATAACTAACTTAGCTACATTATAACTTGACATGTTTAGTGCCAAAGCGCAACATTAATAACTTGACTTGAGATGTAAGCGTTATGAATATAACATCTGCAGAGTTGTAACGTACCAGGAGATGTGACGTACCTGCCCGAAGGACGCACACGACATAAAAGCAGATAGGAATCAGAATAAAACGTCCGCGTAGCTCAATTGGTAGAGCAACTTATTCCGGAATGAGGGGACCCGGGTTCGAATCCTGGCGCGGATAAAAATGACGGAGAAATTTACTTCGTTATAATGGCGCCCGAACTATCCGGATGACCCGACCGTTCAAAATCTCGCATTGGTGTGATGTTCTTTCCACACCGCGAGATAGGAAAAATAAGAGAATCCCTTCCCCAGCACTTTGAAAAAAAAATAAAAAAAAAAAAATAAGGGGGAGAGGATGTAACGTACCAGGAGATGTGACGTACCTGCCAGAAGGACGCACACGACATAAAGGCAGATAGGAATCAGAATAAAACATCCGCGTAGCTCAATTGGTAGAGCAACTTATTCCGGAATGAGGGGACCCGGGTTCGAATCCTGGCGCGGAGAAATTTACTTCGTTATAGAGTAAAAACTGGAAAAAATGGCTTATATACGTGTGTACATAAGGATATTTAGGGTGTAAGTAAAAACACAGCGTTGTTAACAACTTTTTATGTCAATCGTACGAATATGGGATCGACGGAATAAAACATATAAACGGGCCATTTAAAATTAATTAACGTTTGGTGCAAAAGCGCAGTATTATTAACTTTACTTGTTACGTGAACGCTGTGAATGTGACATAGGTTTAAAAATAACTGTTCATAGTGCCTAGGCTTAAGGCCTAGTGATTAATATTTTATGCCTAAGTGAAAGAGAAATATTAATAACTTCACATGTTATGTAAATATTTAGGTTCTAAGTAAAAGCGTAGCACTGTAAAAATCCTAACTTATCGTCCTCCTTTTCCGAATGTAGTATGAGTCATGCTGTAATTCCGTTGTTTCGTCGAACACCGTAGTTTTTCACGCTTTCGAACCGTAGGTTGGAGAAGCGTATATGCTCCAGCTTTGTCAGTCCGTCTGCCTGTCGTCACGATAACTCGCGTAAAAATGGTTAGTATGTGGTAGGGGACCACATGGGAACGAACCCTATTGAAAATGGACGAAATGGGGTCAAAGGTCAGGACATAGGATCGGGTTCCATTCCATCGCCCTTATCCCATACTATTAAAATGGACGTCAAGAAATTTTGCTTCCTATAATTCCAATGGAAAAACTTGTACACATTTCCTTCACAATTATTGTGTTCCCAAGGTTGAAAATTTGAACGTCGATTAAAATAACTTCATATTATAACTTGGAATACTTAATATTTCCTAAAACACAACCATAATTATAGAAAAAATCAATAACTTTTCCTTTGGTGGTGTTTGAACCAGAAAAAAGATGGCGCGACCTGTACTTCGATGACGTCAGTAGACAAACAAATGTTGGATTCCATAATTATGGTTATGTTTTAGAAAATATTAAGTGTTCCAAGTCATAAAATAAAACTATTTTAATCGATGTTCAAATTTTCATCCTTAGGAACGCATTAATTGTGAAGAAAATGTGTACAGACTTTTTCTATTGAAAGTATAGGAAGCAAAATTACTTGACGTCCACCTGAAGGAGCAATTCTTGTATGTATGTAAATTTTATTTTGAAAACGGCTCTAAGGATTTTGATAAAAGTCTTAACCTACCGTTTTCTAGTACTAGAAACCGATTTAGCTTGATTTCGACTTTAGGAAAATTCGTTTAGTGCGTTAAATAACCACCCCGAATGAACACGTTTTCAGTGTCATGGCGTCGTCCCATTGATGTTATCCATGTTTTAAAATCTTATGGCGTAACAATCTCGCGATTGATATGTTGGCGCGCAGTAACGCCATCTGTCTCATTACGTCACGTGTTGTGTGTGGATCCTATTAAAGTTTAAAGACGTCACACTCTTGCGAGCAGATGATCGCGATTCCCATCTGCCTCATTACATCACGCGTTGTGTGCTTATGTCCGTCCGCACAATAACTCACGTAAAAATCATTTGATTTCGATGAAATTTTAGTATGTGGAAGTGGACCAACTGGGGACAAACCCTATTGAAAATGGGCAAAATGGGGTCAAAGGTCAGGACATGGAGCAGAATCACTTCCATCGCTATTATGCGTCATAACTTACGTAAAAATTCTTCGATTTGTATGAAATGTTAGTATGTTGTAGGGGCCTTCCTGGGGACGAATTCCATTGAAAATAGGCGAAATGGGGTCAAAGGTTAGGACACAGGAGCGGGATCTATTCCATAGCCCTTATACATCATAACTTATGTAAAAATGCTTCGATTTCGACAAAACTTTATCATATTATTTCGGAGATATACTGAACCGGTTCTGATGAAAGGTCAGGGGTATGTTGGAAAGCGTATTATAATCAATGCATTGCATGATTTTACTAACTTGTTTAAAATGCTCTAAGTCACGGCAATTTGTTTCCCGAAATAAAAATGCATTTCTCACTTGTTTTGCATAGCCCGTTTTCTCGAAATTTATTTGGTGTTCTCGGTCAATTCCCATTATAGGGCCAAGAAAGTGCTGTAGTCCCTTAAATTTTTGTTACCAGTTGTCCGAACCGGCGTACTTCTTCAGCTGCTCTTTTTCAACGTGTAAAGAAAAGAAAGAAAAAAAGCAACTGAAAAAAACGAAAAAAAACAAAAACAAAAAAAAACTGTCTACGTACACAATCGTCAAAACAGAAAACTTGCTGCAAATTCAAACGCCTCCCCGGTGGCGCATTTATCTAAGCCATGGCTCATGATCATTCGTCTGAGATGCGTCCGGGTTTGAAACCCGGTGAGGCATGGGTGTTGTGTCTGTCTTACGGCGCTGGCTCTCTCCCTTCCTTGGAACCAGTGGCCCTAAATTAGCGATTCCTTATAGCACACTGAGTTGCTGAAGGTGGTCGTTAAACCTCAAATACATTAAAACGTCCATAACTCGAATCTTCAAGGGAACTACGAATAACTTCGAGTTGTAGCAAATTCGGGATATATAGAATTAATTCACCAGTGGCATGTGTTGCTAAATTTTCTTAAAAAAGCAGTACATAGTTTTTGGACTTCGGGTTATTTTAATTACTGTATTTATTTAAATGCAATTGCAAATGTTTTAACTACCAGTACTTCATCTGTTGTTTAAAAATACTGCCATGCACATCCACGGCATCACCAACATGTTTCAACAGATTTCCACGGTTTTTTTAAGATGGTAGAAAGAGTACTAACTGGAATTCCGTATTTTGCAGCAATAACTTTTTCTTTATTCAGCTAGTGTCAACTTCTTGAATTAGCTTTATCTTTTCGCGCAATGATAACACTTTAAGCTTCCCTTTAGACATCATGAAAATTTCCACTACGATGATAGACTAGGATGTTTCTAATATTGGGTGCAGAGCACCAGGACTGGCTTATCGCTTTGTGTTTCTGGTCGTTGAAGTGGTCCTCACATATGCAGCATAGTGACGTCACGGGGATGCATGTCACTCGTCAGTGCGCGATCTAAAGCACTCGGTGGACGCTGTTAACCCCCGTTAGTCGCATTCGCAATATGCTGTTTTTTAGGTTGTATTTCTGACATAGAATTTTTTTATTTAATTTCTTTAGTACATCGTTTTCGTGCAATGGCTTCCTGCGCTGTTGCTACGTGCCGAAATACCTGCAGGTATACGAAAGGGTGAAACATAAGTTTTCACTGTTTCTAGAAACAACCCAGTAGTTATAAAAAACTGGGTTAACAGGTGTTGCAGAGAAAATTCTTTTAATTTGAAAAATGCCAGGATTTGCAATAAGCACTTTTTAAATAGTAAGTACGAAGACTATATAATGAATCGCCTGCTTGGTTAACCAATGTAAAAGATATTGAAATCGTCGGATATACCAACAGTCAATTTACCGAGATCAAACGTTGAAAATGCCACTGCAAGAGGTGAAAGACAAAGGAGAAAAATACTGCATGCTGCTTTTGATAGATTTAAAAATTTTAGTCCCAAAAAAAAAAAAAAAGGTATTTTGCAGAAAATGTGGCAATTCAACCTGCGCCTTTTGAAGAAACAATTTCCTGCGTGAAATTTGATATGTTCAAAAAAAAAAATTAAATGAAAGATTGTCAATAAAGAAAAAAGAGCTAAATTTTCTGAAAACAGGAAAAAAAAAAAAAAAAAGGATATTTTAAAGAGCTTTTCTAGCAAAGCCAGAATATGAAACGTTCGCGTCGGCTTTTATTGAAACAAATCAGAGAACTGAAAATTAAGGTAAAAAAATAAAATACGAAAAATCAAAAATTGAAAAAAAAAATGACAAATGCTTTCGAAACATACTTACAAAAACACAGGAAACCTCTCTTGTAGAGGGTAAAAGTCGAATTAAATGGACACCTGAATATCCGAAACGTTTCACAAAAATCACAGTAGCCCAGGTTTTGTTATTAACAAAAATTCATTATTTTCTCGTTTGATGGAAATAATACACATATATATAAAAGAGGAAACAATCAGTGATATATTCTGCTTCACTCCTTTTGTTTCTTTAAATCAATTCACCAATTTGTTTCATATTCGGCAGCTCAGCAGTTGTATTATCATCAGAGTTCCCCGCACAGAGCCAAAACCCCCTAAAGATTAAGAAAGCCTCCCAACTGGTCTGTGACGTCAGAGCTAGTGGGCCGACCGACTCGAGCTCTCCGCTCCTGAAAACGCCGACGAAGTACCGCGGTGTTTACGCAAAGAAATAGTTTCTCGAGTGCGATACTAGACAATTTGCGCACAAAACAATAAATAGACCGTTTTTTTTTTCTCTTTATTCTTTGTCCTTAGATAACATCAAAAGATTACATCCTTAGCTTTCATTTTTTTTTCTCAGTTTCCAGCAATGATATCCGTAAATCGGGGAATTCCAAAGTTTTGCTCTTGTGCTGGGAAATGATTTCATGAAATTTTTCCTTTGGTTTTCAATTTGGCTAAAGGAGCAAAAAAAAAAGTTTTTTCACGCATAACGTGAAAACCCCAGCATTTTACGTTAAGCATTTTTGCAACTACAATCTTTTTAATGGCAACTTGCGTTAATGGGAAATTGGTAGGACTGTATGAACATAATCATTTCACTTAAAACTTTTAGAAATTCCCTTCGCGTTCGATTTATTAAAATGAAAGAAAAAAAGAAAAGACTTTTCCGTAATTACGTATCGAACGCGAAAGCAAAATTTCCGATTTAGTGAGTATATTTACTGAAAATACGGTAAGATGTGTGCTCAAATCTTGCAACTATTTCTAGAATTTAAAAAAAAATAAATTATAAATTAAAATCATTTAGGAAAAAGTTCTTTGTCAAATGAACAAGGAATATATTAATTCCAAACTTTCGGATACATTTGTTGGACATTCAATAAACTTTTCTTTAGGCTAGCCTTCAGATTATCAGCGCATCAAGTGTACATTTCGTGCGAATTCTTGTTTTAATTAGGACTCTGATAGCAATTTTATGAAGAAAAATGACATTTATTTTACGGAAATGAAATGTTGATTTAACGTAATTTATTGCCAGTTTCTTTAGCCTGGTTAACCTTAGTACTTGATGCGCTAATAATATATGTACATCTTTTTTTTTTTTTTTCAATTTGAACACTACTAACTACGAATTTTGTAAAGAAAAATAACTATTACTTTATGAAAAGGAAATGTTGAATGGTAATTAATACCAGTATTTAAACGACAATTAATAACGAGCTGATAATCGGAAGGCTAGCCCTTAAATTTTACTCCGTCAGTAAAAAAAAACGACTAACAATTCACTAAATTATAATTGTATTTACAACGAAAGCAGAAAATGCTGTCATGAAAACTTTAACCTTTGAATTCACGGTGGGTTCAAAATTCTTCATTCGTACGGAAGAAATCCGCCATCTTCGAAAGCTTTCACTTTCAGGAAAGCTGAAAACAGTGGTTTTTGGATGTGCTTTGTAATTAGATCTATATAAAGACACTCAATATTTTCCAGGCATGTTGTATAAAAATGCTTACTCATGTGCACTACTACCGAAAGCTCAATAATAAAAGCGAAGCTGAAATCGGCATTCCCTTTACGTTTGCCCTTTGACCTGGAGAGAGAGAGAGGGGAGAGAGATTGTGATGGCCCTTTGACCGTGACGTCACACCCCTTCGTAGTTCGCGCGCTGGGGCTTTCTCTGCAGGGGGTTTTGACAGAGCAAAGCAAACGCGATTCCTAACACTCAGCTATGCATCACAGCTACGTCACCACCGCAACTTCCGGGGACAACTGAAATCAATGCAGACTTGAGAAAGAATTTGCAAAGAATTCTACCCACGTGCTACTGGACAGGCATTATAGCTGAGAGATAAATCCCGGAAAATGGTCCACCTGGAAGGGATTAAGACACCCCCATCACAGGAAGGATGGTAGAAGAGATCCCCCTTTGTTCAATTGACCTTGTTTGACCCCCAGCACCTACAAGACTAGCAACAGGTGTGTGTTTTTTTTTTTTAATTGGAGTTTTGGAATACGATTTTCAGGACTTTTTTTCACAGAACACAAAATAACGCTTCGAGTTATCGAAAAATTCGAGTTTAAGAAATTCGACTTATAGAAGAAAATGTATGAAATTTTTTTTTATGCAAAATGTGGAAATTCTTCGAGTTATGGAAAAATTAGACTCTTAGAAGTTCGAGTTTTAGAAGTTTTACTGTAATAATAAAAATAATTCAGAAAGCTTGAACCACAATTAGCAATAGAATAAGAAAAAATTAAGACAATAAATTAAAATGAATAAGAAAACTGAAAAAATATATCGATAACTACTGTCAGAATAATACATATAGAGGATTAAAATTACTCTAAACACAAAAATAGGCAGAATTTCACAAAAATGTGTATGATCTTTAAACACCTGGATCGACCCTGTTTACACCTGTACTTACCCTATGCGATACCTTGTTTGTGAGTACTTTTTATTTTAACAAATGTTTAAGACTCTTTCTGTTCGGGGACTTCGACAAAGTTGTTTCCCCTGTAATGCGCGGGTGGTGGTAAATTGCGGCCAAAGCCGAGGGTGCTCACCAACCCCATAGGTAAATTGCGGATATAGCCTAAGGGAAGGGTCTTAGATGACAGTAGCTTAGGTTTTACCCTCAACTCTTTAGATATTGCGGCCAGAACTTACGGGAAAGAAAGACAACACAAAACATAATAGCCTACATCATAATAACGGAATACAGAGGATAACGTGATCAAAACATCATGGCAAAATACAGCTGTATTTGCTGGTAAACTGAAAAATAACATTTCTATGTAACATGGTTAGTACGAGGTTGAACCGCCATGAACTGCGTCACACTGTGCAATTCAATTCTGGCATGGAGTCTGTCGTATAGATGTTGGATGTAAGTTTGGGGTATTGAGTTCCAAGCATCATCAACCTGGACGCGTAAATTGGGGATGGTCGTGGCTGGCCGTGGAGACCGGATAAGTCGTTGTCCCATAAAATCCCACACGTGCTCAATGGGGAACAAATCCGGTGAACATGCAGGCCATGGAAGTTGTCTCACCCCTGAAGTGCATGTTACGTTGCACGTGCCGTGTGTGGGCGTGCGTTATCTTGCTGGAAAACACCACGATGGACCGACCTTACAAATGGCACAACAACGGGCTGAATGATGTTGTTGATGTAGGAGGTGCTGTTTAACGTACACGGTACAAACACTAGTTGGGTACGGGAGTGATAGCTGATCGCTCCCTACACCAGGAGACCCGGTGTAGGCCCTGTGTGTCGCTGGCGGATGAAAGAAGGGCGGAGACGCTCCCCTGTGCGTATGCGAACACGCATACGCCATCGGAGGCTCCCAAGCAGAATCTGCTTTCATCGCTGAACACGACAGATCGCCATTGCGTTCTCCAGTGCAGACGTTGGCTACACCACTGCAGCCATTCCTGACGGTGGGCTGGAGTCAGAGGTACACATGCCAGGGGCACACGTGCACGTAGTCCTGAATCCAGTAGACGGTTGCGGATTATTCGCACAGTGACCTCAGATGCAACGGTAGCTCAGATTTGCGTCGCAGTGGATGTTCTGCTTGACAACGCCGCTCTTCTTATGCGTCGACCGGTCCGCTCATCAATCCGTCTGTGACTCCCGGTTCCACGTCTTCTCGTGTGGGAATGTTCCTCGGACCATCTACGCCACCATCGTACCACCACCGATACTTCCTGTCCAATTCGCTCCGCAATACGACGATACGACCACCCGGCCTCGCGGAGTCCGACTATACGGCCTCGCTCAAAGTCCGATAACAGCTGAAATCGTACGTCTTCCATGTCCAGGCATTGCAGCTTCTTCAGGGTCTTCGCACGTGTCCGTACGCTGACGACTGATTACATTCACTTCGCCGTACTCCTTAAATACCACCGACGATAATTTGCATGTTATGCCGTGCTGTGGCGTAAGCGCTCACCGGTTGGTTCCGAAATTAACATTACACATACGTAAACTCGACCCCATTAACATATGTAAATTTCATGATCGTCTGCCAAATCCTTCTTTGTCTTCTTATTTCACTTTCCGGCAGTGTATTATAAGCTTGGATGGGGATGATAAAAGTGAGTATTAAACCGAGCACGAAAAGACTCGCATGCATTTGTCGTGTTCTGTTGATGCCCTGGTGTTCAGCATTTTTTAACGCATCCTTTTCTGTGAGGGTCACCAAAGCACCAGAATTTTCTTCTACAGTATCCTTTATTATCTTTGACGGACGTTCGGAAATATCCTCTTCAGCTTTTCGCGGCAATTTTCTTGTGGGGTTGCAATGACCAAGAACGTTCAAGGATTAAAGGGGATTATTTAGCTGCAATTTACCTACACCCGTAATGCGCCACTCCCTGATTCAGCTTGAAAAGAGGGCTGGAGATACTTTGCCTTAAGGCTCTACGAGACCCGCCATCTTGTATTGCTGCCTTCTCTTGTTAACCAACGGGCAAGCGTATTTCACAAATTGCTCGGGTAATTTTGCATATTTTGGAACAGCGTTTGTGGCTAACGCAAAATATATGATAAATAAAGAGTTCCCTGGTTTCAGAATGTTATTGACCTTTCCCTTCATTTTTTACCTGCAGCGAAAGTCGTACCAAGGCGTCTTCCATAGTTCTATTAATTAATAAAAAATACCTAAAGAGTCAAAAATGAAAATCTGAAACCAGGGAACTCTTTATTTATCATATATCTTGCGTTAGCCACAAACGGTGTTCCAAAATGTGCAAAATTGCTCAAGCAATTTGTGAAATACGCTTGCCCGTAGGTTAACAAGAGAAAGCAGCAATACAAGATGGCGGGTCTCGTAGAGCCTTAAGCATAGTTACTCTTCTTGGCAGAGCCAGGACTCACCCTTTCTCTCTTTACGGGCTTGGCCATCGTTTTTGTGACGTCACGCTAAGCGACGGAGCAATGCACCGAAAAGGTTACAGCACTGTACGTTTCTTGACATTCAGTCGTACTTAATGCTTGAAGGAACAGTTTAATAAGGTCTATATTTTAGTTTTATGGGCATTATTTTATAACTGTAGTTCTTCCGAAAAAAAAAAAAAAAGAACTCAGAATTAGTTGTGCACCACTCGAATAATCCAATGATAATCGACACTGAAAGATCTAGTAGATTTTAACTTGCAAATAATATATTTCAATCTAATAAACCTTTAATGTGATCTGATCGTGCAGTGAGAGTGACGATTATTATTGAATTATTCCAGAAAGAAAGAAATTTGCATCTGTTTTACCTTTCTTCGGAATTTCTCTGTTCTGTATGAGTATAAACGGTTATACCAAAAACCTCTGTTAATGCAGTTTGAAACAGATTCAGAAAATAACTGAAACGCAAGCTATTAGTACATTGACATACTGCTACATCGCAATTTGCATCTGTAAATGAAAAACCGGAGAACATTTAATAAAACAACCTCCAAAATTGCGTTTTTAGAGCCTAACTTTTTCTGGTCAAATAACATTGCTTTCATCCAAAAAATAATAAATCTAAAAAGGCAAAGTGTTCGAAAACTAATATACTGAGAATGTTTTTGAAAAGGTAATTCACAGAAAGAATTGTTATAATAATGCTGCACCAGATTAATGTTGCAGTACATACAGAAATAAATAAAGCAAGAAAGTTGACACCGAATTTTCGGGTGTAATAAACACGTCTTTTGAATCCGTTCTGACGCAAATTAAATTTATCAAAGCTATTCAAAGTCAATGGAACCGGTATGGAAAACAATAGATCTGACCAAAGAAAGAAGATTTTCAATCGGGTGATATATTACTTTATAACTACAGTTATAAAGTAATATATCATCCCTCAGCTATTGCTGTAAACGGAATCGTGAGCTTACGAACTCTTAGAAACAGAGATATCAACAAAAATAAGATGTGTCTTTACGTCCCCTGGTGGGAAAACCATGCATTATTTTAGGAAGAAAGTATTCTCAAAAGGTTTATCCGTATAAGCGGTATCGGTCGATGAAAAAAAGAATTAGTCGAATTTTCAGGAGCCCAGATTTTGCAACAAATACTTCAGAAGCAAAAATTAACACAGATGACCCCTGGTGGCTAAACCATTCTTTACCAAGCATTAGAAATTATGTGAAAAATATTTTCCATCAGGTCGTGTATGCGATACAGGAAGAATTTTTCAAATCAGAGCTTTAGGAGCAGAAATAACGCAGAAAACGCAATTTACCTTTGTGCCTCCTAGCGGAAAGTAAACGATTTACTTGAAAATTTTGAATTTATAGGAAAAACATTTCGCATCGGAAACACTATCCAACAAAGAAGGAATATTTCAAATCGTACTCTTAGAAGTAGAGATATTGACAAAAATAAGATATACATCTACGCCCCTGGCGTAGAAATCATGCATTTTTTTCAAGAAGAAAATTATCCTAAAAGGTGTGTCGACATGTGTAGTATCGGTCAACAAACGATGTTTTTTTCAATCGAGAATTTAGAAGCTCATATTTTGCTGCAAATACATCAGAAGCTGAAATTAAGACTTACACTACCTGGTGGCCAAACCATTTTTTACAAAAATTAGAAATTATGTGCAAACAATTTCCCATCAGGAGCTGTATCCGGTGCAGAATAAATTTTTCAAATCGGCCATTTAGAAGCGAAGTTATAGAAGGGAAAACAATTTACCTTTACGCCCCCTAGCGGAAAGTCGATGAATTCATTGAAAATTTTGAAATTATATGAAAAACATGTCACACTGAAAACACTATCCAACAAAGAAAGAATTTTTCTAATCGGACTCCTAGAAGTAAGGATATTGACAAAATAAAGTATACATCTACGCCACCTGGCGTAGGAACCATGCATTATTTCAAGAAGAAAATGTTTCTAAAAGGTTTATTGACATGAGTACTATCGGTCTGCAAACGACGTTTTTTTTCAATCGAGAATTTAGAAGCTCATATTTTGCGGCAAATACATCAGAAGCGGAAATTAAGATTTACGCTCCCTGGTGGCCAAACTATTTTTTTACAAAAATTAGAAATTATGTGCAAACAATTTCCCATGAGGAGCTGTATCCGGTGCAGGAAGAATTTTTCAAATCGGAGATTTAGAAGCAGAGATATAGGGGGAAACACAATTTACCGCTACGCCCCCTAGCGGAAAGTCTATGAATTACTTGAAAAGTTTGAAATTATATGAAAAACATGTCACACGGAAAACACTATCCAACAAAGAAGAATTTTTTCAAATCGGACTCCTAGAGATAAAGATATTGACAAAAATAAGATGTACATCTACGGAGAAACTGTGGAATATTTGGCGGAGAAACTGTGGAATGTTTTAAGAAGAAAATATTCCGAAAAGGTTTATCGATGTGAGTGGCATCAGTCCACGAAATAATTTTTTAATCGATATTTTTGAAGCTACGATTTTATGGCAAATACATCAGAAGCAAAAATTTACACTTACGCCCCCTGTTGGCCAAAGTATTCTTTACCAAAAATTTGAAATTACATGCAAAAGATTTTCCATCAGGAGATGTATCCGCTGAAGAAAAAATTTTCAAATCGGAGTTTCAGAAGGAGAGTTATCGGGGAAAATGTAATTTACTTTTACGCCTCCTAGCTGAAAATCTATGCCTAATTTGAAAAAGTAACTATATCTAAAATAGTCTTCGACATAAATGGAATCGAAAGATATAATTTTATTTTTAATCGGATGTTTAGAAGCAAATATGTGGAAAAAACGTATTTTTGAATTCGACATCATCTGCATTTACGCCCTCTGCTGGCGAAATTGTACATCGTAAAAAAACAAAAACAAATAAAGGATCGTCATTTGCATATTTCAAGCTTCCCAATGCAAAAAGAATTTTTCAAATCGGATTAATAGTTGCTGAGATATCGTGGGTACAGACGGACAAACCGATAACAGAAGCACGATCTTTTTTTACAAAAGACGTGCTAAAACATGGGGAAGCCAACTATATACTAAATTGATACTGAAAACATATTTGGAAAAGAAAGTGACAAAGAAAAATCTAATAATGACATCTAATAATGAAAAATCTAATAATGATTTATGTGAGGTTTTAGCAACTTAGCCTCTCCCCTTCCCCTAGTCTATTTTGAAACTGAAGAAATTAGAAATATAATCTTACTATTTATCTGCGTAACGTTGCAGGGTATAAAGATATAAATAAAAAGGTTTTGAGGCTGCCAACTAGACTAAATTGATATTGAGAATGTGTAACTCTCCGCACAATGTACACACAGAAATAAATAAATGAAAAATAAACTCACCTTGTACTGATTTCACCCCCATGGTTATGAGCATGTGTTAGAACATGAATGCTTGAAAATTTTGTCCCACACACAAAATGAAGATTGAAATATATTTATTTGTATGGAGTTTAGGGTAGTTAGATTGGAACTAGGATTTAATTTCCCTGTAATGATGATTATCAAATGTCTTTCCCAAAATTTGGAGATATTCCCATTGTTGTTGAGGCACACAGGAAGACCAGTTCATTAAGTAGCTGCTGCAAACATGGCATATTTTCTTTTCCCTGACCTGTTATTTAAGCGATCATTTTTCAACTTTAAGTAGTTATTTAAAAATACAGAGGCGCACTTTAGTCCCAGTTCAAATTTAGTTTGATTACATTTTGAACATTTTCCGTTTACCACATTCAACACTTCAACCTTCTTTGCCGCTAATTTTTTTAACACAAATTTTACATTTTGTACATGGAGTAATTTGCTCACAATCATCAGTCAAAAGGAATTTAAATAATTTGAAGCAAGTAAAGAATATTTTCACATTGATGTCTTGAGCTACCCTTGGAATGCCCATCGCTTAGCGTTACGTCACAAGCAAATTCTTAATCCGGTGGCCAGGCCCGTAAAGATAGAGAGAAGTCCCGGCAGAGCTGCTGATTCGAACAAGGAACCTCTTGCTGATTCGAACAAGGAACCTCTTCCGCCATTTTGGAAACAAACTAGGATGGCCTTATAATAATAGATAACATTATATGGTTGAGCAGAGGAAGTGTTCCGATTAGTTTTGTCTATTGCTTATTTGAAATTTAGATATTTTGTCATGAAATTAAGAAAGGTCTAATTTTTTTTGTGGTCATTATTTTCTCATATCCGAATGAGGAATACGTGGTGTGTTTGTCTTACAGCACTTGCTCTTTCTCCATAAATTAGGGACAGGTGACAACTTACACCCCTTAGAATTGCTGACGGTGGGCGCTGAACTCGGAAAAAGAAGGGGGAAAAAAAGCCAGATTGTCAAAATTTTTTTTGATAATGAGCATGCTGACAGATAAACACAACCAGTTCTTGAAATGGAAATTTTGAAGTGCCGGTATGCTCATATTCATATAAAAATATTTAGGGAAAAAAAGAAAAAAACTTCGCCAGAAAATCTTCAAACTGAAAAAGTAAAAAAAAAATGCTCCTAAAGCTCAAACTCCTTTGTTTGAAAAGGTAATTGACAATTCCGTGGAATATTATTGCACCATAAGTCAGAAATGATGGCAGTCGATTTCAATTGGTTGGTTTGTGGACCCCATCGCGCACTACTTATACGACACCGGGGACTGGGGTTAGACTTGCGCATAACGAGGAGTTTCTACCCCGGAAACAACGGATTAACGAGAGTTCTAAGTGCCTATATTTATACAGAAGAGATAGTGTGTCGTGCGCGTCCGCGGACGGGTTTTTAAAATCATGAAATGAGAGAGGGCGCTGAAGACAGCTTCGATGCTATCGCTGTAAACTATGCTCATGGATATACGTGCTTCTCGTTCTATGCAATACAGTAATTTCACTAAAATTTTATCAAAGAATACAAATTTTAAAGATGAGAATCCGGTTTTTGGTGTAAATATGACAAGGATGGTAATATCAGAAAACTTGAAAATTTCGTCGTCTTGGAATGGGAACCGAATCCGCGTCTCCCAGAGAGCGCTCGAGTATGCTAACCACCACACCACCCAGAACGACGAAGTCTCAAGTTTCCGATTAATTTAAATAAGTTGTCGGATATTATCTGACTTAGCACCCTTGTCATATTTACAACAAAAACCAAATTCTCATCTTCAAAATTTGTATTGTATGGTGTAATCCCGTGTTCCATTCGTGATTTATCAAAGAATATGTTTTTTTATCCTGCAGTTAAACTAAAAGGGATTAATGTCATGTACGGATAGGTATAAGTAAATATTCTTATAAATGGTGTGGCTTGGGGAAGTTTCGTCAACTTTATTTGGGAAATGTATCAGCTTGCATTGAATCTAAGGCTGATTAGTACAAATACATTACTGGAAGCAAATTTTCTCCGTTAGTATTGGGATTTTTGCCCGATCAATCATCCTATTGAATTCTGTTCTGATCCTGTTGCGACTCTTTTCTCTGTCTCTACAAGACACAAAGTGTTTAACTGGGTTTCACATGATACTGTACTTAGGCCTAATCTTGACATGATAAAGTTTACAGAACTTTGGACAAAAGAAAAAAAACCCACCGATTTTCAATAATTTTAGACAACGTGCGATGATATATAAAAGACTAAAAAAAAAGTGGCACATTTAAGTAAATAATTATTCTGAGTGCTTGCCAACTTCATTTGGCACAAGTACAAAAAAAAAAAAAAGGCTCTATTCGATCCGCCGTGCCTCACCTTTTCTTTTGATTGGAGGTTTAACAACCGCAGTGGGCTATAAGCAGTCGCCCGTCCCTAATTTAGGGCCACTGGTTCCAGGGAAGAGAGAGAGAGAGCCAGTGCCGTAAGACAAACACAACATCCATGCCTCATCGGGATTCAAACCCGGACCCCTTTCGGACAAACGATCAGAAACCATTGCTTAGACTACTGGGCCACCGGGGCGGATCTCATCTTTCGGCAGTGAAAATAGTTACCTTTTGTTTACAAGATGTGTAACCACTGTCGCATCCAACCACGAAACACGTTCTGATACTACTACCTTTCATGACCGATTTAACAAAAAAATAGACTTTACAGTCGTTATATCCCAAACACAAAGCAGGCTAATGTTTATAAATCTTAGCACCGAAACTTCCGGGAGCGCCATCTCGCGGTTTCATGAAAAAGAGGGATCAAAAATTGAAACTTCGAGGTATTAAAGCACGGCACACTATCTGTTCTGGCCACTATACCTCGGCTAATCATTGGTGATTCAGCTGGAACTTTAAGATCCCGAGCCGAGAAACCTTTTAATATGGACTTCCGTGAAGTAGAAAGTTGATCAATTAGAATATCTGTCATCAGAATGAATATTCAGTCTTAAATTAATAGCGATCTCACCACCATAAAAAAAAAAGAAAGTCCGATGTGGACAAAGTTTATACTCATTGCTTCAAAACTAACATTTGTGTTGAATCTATTATTCCTAATTCTTCATTATACGAAGAAACTCTTCAAATTGAATGTAATAAACTAACGATATGATAGAAATTACAGATATCTTCAGCAGGATGATCTGGGGCTTGGGCAAGATGTGATCATGCGCTACGGGTAGCTTCATTTCCATCCTTTGAAGGACTGAAAACCAGTGTTGAGACGGGCCATGCCCGAACACTGAGGGAGAGAGAATTTTATTATTTTCTTTTCAAATGCGATTTCGGATATTGTTAGACTTTCAAGTTAGTAAAGATAATTCCTTTGCTACTTGAGACTCGGAAGGGCTATTCATTCAGGGTTTGGATAGCAAATGACATAGGACACGCATTATAGTGCATTTCCGCGGCATAGGAAACGTTTCTTCAGGCATGATATACACTACGTAGATAGCAGATAGAACTCCGACGAAATTTTGCCCTCTGCCTCCAAGCGGCAGCTCCCTGCTAATTCTATTAAGCAATATGCGCAGATTGTAAAGCCGCCTGATCTTTTTGGATGTGCCCAGTCGCCCGAATTTCTGGATGCCCAGTGTTGAGACAAACACAACATGCTTCGGGCGGCAGCTCGAAGCATTTCAGAAGAAAACTAATTGGCAAAAGAAAATGCAAGACTATACTATAGAAACAAATAGACATCCCTTCCCAGTTGTGGAAAAACAAGCAGCGGTTAATTGCAGGAGGAAGAAGAGGAAGAGGAGATTTTCTTAAATTCATGCCTGAACGGATTAGTAATAATTTTCGGGCCCGGGCTCTGTCGGGCAATATAAAATTCAGACTCGGGTTCTTGAAATTGCGCCCGAACTCTGCACTGGTGTACACTACTCTCCTACCCTTTACAGTTTCTGCACAGCTACTTCTCATGGGCACAAGACACGCAAGGTTTCTATGTTTGAGAACGTATGCTCGTAAACCAGGTACAAAAATAATCTGCGGTTTTCACTACCAAAATTAGTGCGTTATGTTAATTTAGAGTAAAAAAAGGGCCGGTATGATATTCTAGGAAAAAAGTATGCTATACCGGCCCATTTCGACCGATGAGTACAACTAAAACAATTTTTATTAACATTTTTCATTAGAAATGTAACCAGCTGTTAAAGTGCAAATTTGAGAACACTTCAGAACAAGCATCAAAATTTGAGGATGTTTTGCGCCCCCAAAGGCAACAGGCATTTTCGGGGACGGTAAACTAAACTCGAGGAAATTGTCCTGAAGAGTTGCAGACCTCTAGTCAGTATATATAAAGCGAACTTCTCCGTTTGTGACGTATTTAGTTAAAAATAAAGCTCTTTCTTCTGACACCTGATACGTCACACTGAACATTTGTTAATAAATATCTAAGAGGTCTTTTGCAGTGAAATTCATGGTGAACAAAATGATCATGAAATCACATGGAGGCTAACACTGAGAATCAGAGCTGTCAAGGACTTGACCCGATTCTAGCTTTTTTGCCACTAATCAAATTATAAATAATTCAAAAGATACAAGTACTAACTACAAAGAATTTTGATTGTTTCTGTTGATTTATACAGTACTTCTAATGAGATAGTAACGCGAAAATAAAATCAAAAGAATTTGCAAACCTGAGAAAACTCGAAGTCTCTCCCGATAGATTAGGAGATGTGTTCTGAATTATTCCAAGGTAAAAACTCGAAAACTATCTTTCATCTTGAAACTCTGTAAGGAACCCGTGAAAAATTATCTGACCAAACATTGGACTGCGAACTAGCAAGTTTTCTTTCATATTAATAGTTTAACAATCACCATGAGCAAGTCTTAACACTATGAGGAGCTTGTCCTTTGTTTGGCATTACTGGCAGCAGTGGGCCTGCGCTATAACGCAAACGTACTGCCCGTGACTATCTGACAACTTGCCTGAAACTAGGTCTTCTGAGTACTTGGGTAAACATATTTCCTCTGTTTTCTATAGAATGATTTTCCTACCACATCTAAGAGGAAAAAAGGCACTCTTCGCAATAAAAAAAGAAGAATTGATATAACTAAACACGGTATATTAATATTTTTCAAATTACATTGTACAAATTTGGATTCTGGTATTGGGTGTTTCACTACATAGAAACATCGTCTTTTATGAGCTTATCATGAAATAACGTCCCAGATGAAACTACTCTCAGCCGCCCCGGTGGCGCAGTGGTCTAAGGCGCTCGTCTCTGATCATTCGTCCGTAAGGGGTCCGGGTTCGAATCCTGGTCGGGCATGGATGTTGTGTTTGTCTTACGGCACTGGCTCTCTCCCTTCCCTGGAACCAGTGACCCTAAATTAGGGACGGGCGACTGCTTATAGCCCATTGAGTTGCTCACGGTGGTCGTTAAACCTCTAATCAAAAAAAAAAAAAAAAAAAAAAAAAACTACTCTCAGGTTTTGCCAAATAAATCATTAAGAACAAGCAGCATGATGCAAAAATGTACATACCTGAGTTATGTTGGAATGCAGTAGATGCGGAACTCGTCAGAATCCGATATAAAACTTGACAAAAAACAACGCAGGTGACAGCACGTGGACCACTACTCCGTTTGCTTAGAGAAAGATGGTTTGAAACGACCTCTTCGTTTGGCAGATAACAATCCTGTTGTAGGAGCACGTGGGTACAGTTGGTGTGTACTCATTGGCTGAACCTAAACGGCTGTCCCCCTTCTCGGAATTTAGGGTAAGAGCTGGTAAATGCCAGCTTCAGCAAAGCTCCTTAGCCAATGTAAGTAGATAGAGAAGTTAGGCCCTTAAGCCTTCCCTGGGACGGTGAGGGAGCTGGACAAGCCTTAGAGCTGGAGATGTGACATAGTTTGGTTCCAAGGTCGTTCAGTTTCTCAGAGGTCAAGCTGTCACCGTGTGTTCCTTCCTTTCATGAGATTATTCTGTTATTTCGTTTATCTGACAACTATTTTTAGCAGAATTTCTGTGCGTTTTTAATGATCCGTTTCGTGCAGAATATTTTTAAAATTCTTGCAGTAGGTAGCAGTTAACCTTATGTGAAAAGCAGCAATTACAGTAAACTGTGCCGCAGTGGCGGCTCTAGGAAAAAAAAAAAAAAAGGCTGGAGACACAAATTCGTGCGTGTGCCGGTGATTAATCAAAATTAGTATGTAATTCCAAAAAATAAAAAAATTCGGTTGTATTTGAGTGGGAACATTCTCGGCCGCGTATTTCACAAGTGAATTTAGGAAATTGCGATTAGAGCCATTTCCGCCACGCGATTGGTTCAGAGCTACTTTGGAGATTGTGAGTGGGCGGGCCTATGAGGAGAGTCATGTGACAGGAACACTGTCTTTTTTTTTATCTGGGGAAGTTCTGCTTGCTAAGAAATTCCTTGTGAGGTTACTTAACATATGTGACAAATAATTCATACTGAATTACATCGTAGGAAGTTCTGCATCTTAAGAAGTTCACTGTGAGGTTACTTAACATATGTGAGAAATTATCATATTGAATTATATCGTGAAAAGTTTTTTCGTGAGAAGTTCTGCTTCCTAAGAAATTCAGTGAGGTTACTTAACAAATGTGATAAATGATCATATTGAATAATACGATAAGGAATATCTGCAGTTTCTCAGATGAATACAAGTCGAAAGCTATATCAATATTAAAATTGAGGACGACTTTAATAACTAACTATACTCGGGGCAAAGCTATCCTGGCAATGGAGCCGAAGCTACGGTGACCTTTTCACTCCCAGTATTACTCCGCACTGATGGTGTGTAATTAACCTTCACTCGGAAAACTTCTCCCACAAGCCCTCAGGGCTGGCTGTCTGTCACCGTGATCCCTTACCAAACCCCTCTATTTTAACCCCTCCCCACCCCGCTCGCTTTGCAGACCTATAGACAAGCAGTTTATTTCTTTCTCTCTCTATTTATCTTTTTTTTTTTTTTTTGAGATGTTACAGAACGTGTAACGTTTCTTTCTTTCTTTCTTTTAAAATGAAATTATCTTTGCTAAACACGGGAAAGCCGCAGTGGTCTAAGGCGTTGGTGGTCTAAGGTCTAAGGCGGTGGCGCAGTGGTCTAAGGCGTTGGTCTCTGATCATTCGTCCGTAAGGGGTCCGGGTTCGAATCCCGGTGAGGCATGGATGTTGTGTTTGTCTTACGGCACTGGCTCTCTCCCTTCCCTGGAACCAGTGACCCTAAATTAGGGACGGGCGACTGTTTATAGCCCATTGAGTTGCTCACGGTGGTCGTTAAACCTCCAATCAAAAAAAAAAAAAAAATAAATAAATAAACACGGGAAGAAGTCTTAAGTGGCCTAATTTTGTTTTCACATATGTTTCTATTTTTTTTATTATATATTTCATTTATTTATACTTATTGCTTGAAGATTACCAACTGCGGGATTTAATTAAAAGTATTTTTACCATGTCATCAGTTATGCGTAAAATTTCGTTCTTTCCAAAATTTTGCCTTGATTAGATTATCTTTTTATAACAGACACCCGTTAAATGTGTATGCATTTTTAACTACCCTGTGTTGCCATAAGTACTGGACAAGAGCCCGTCTCTGTGATAAATGATATTTTAGGGTTCACTGTAAACTGCCACACATCTTTCAGCGACTTGGAAAATTGCCACATGTTTTTCATTGATGGGCCGGGCACAAATTGCTGTTCCTCCGAGGAACACTTTGAATGTGTGGCAGTTTTCCAAGTTTCCGAATTATGTGTGGCAGTGGAAGGAACTCTTTCATTTGTCTGAATTTTCATGCCGGTTCATACGCGTTTAAGGCAACTGCGCACAAAAGTTCAAAAGGAAAAGATAGCCGATCCTTGGCCTATATTGAGAACTGAATTGGGAACTCCAAACTAATTTCAAGAAAACGTTCTATGTAAGCCAAGCGAGAATTGTATATTAATTTGAAGAAATAAATTGCCGATGGATCTGAGGTACTTCAATACTAAATTCAACCTTCATTCTCGCAATGGTGCGACTTGAAACACCAGTGAGTTCTGCCGTAAGAACTGTTATTTCATTTTCCGATTTATTCGACGAATGTTTTTCCATCAATTTAGTGAAAACATTCATAACGATCACCTTAGCAGAGCTTCGTATTGGTTTCCCAGCTTTATGCGGCTGAAATACACTCGAGTGACCGGCAGATGCCATTGGAAAATAGCGAAAAGACAGAAGAGTGTTTTAAAACGATAATCAAGAAGGAGAAAATAGGGGGAGAAACGCGAAATGCCCACGGAAACACTTTTCTCGCCCTCATCCTTCCGCTAATGACCCCCCACCCCCACAGCAATAAATATCCCCTGGGTTGACAGCTTAACTCTGACCCAAACAAGAATGCTGTGACAGAGAACCATCAGTGACGTCACCAAAACACGAATATCTGTATTTTTTAGAAATGCCGCAGAAACTGAGATCTGAATTTTTTAAATGAACACACACACACAACACGATGTATTGAATATCTGTGCCCTATTTAAGTGCCAGCTGAAGCTGGAGTACGAGCTTTTAGACCGGAACTATTTTATGCAGTGGAAGTATACACTCTGTAGCCTTCCTTCCAATGACAGGTTAGGTTTGCCCCGAGTATAGTTGAATACCATACTCCGTATCGGCCAATAGACGGCAGCACGTCAACTACCGATCACGATTATTGCTGTTGTGAAAGTGCGTATATAAGGATACTAAAAGTATCCTTTTAAAGGTCCTTTCTGTTACCCTTAAAAGGACCTTTAACAATGAAAAGTATGTCTCCACAACGAAATATTCTGACGATCAAGTTTTTTTCCTCGTGAATGTGAGGAGGTCTAGCAAGAAAATAAAATCTAATTGAGTGATTTTGTATTAGCAAAGAACTACCTAATGGCACAAAGTACGACTAGTGATGTATTCAGGTATCTTTTCGGAGGGAAGGGGGCTTAGCTCCCCCAAAAGTCCATGGACGCCCCACCCACCCGTAGGTTTTTGCGTGATCACCTTTTATATTTAGTCTAATTTTTTTGTTTATAGATGAAAATTTGGAGAAATTAATTTAAAAAATTTAAGAAAACGGGGAAATATTATAATAAAAAAAACTCCTTCACATGGACTTCATATCTCAGTTGCATTAAGATTATTTTAAGTATTGAATTATTTGCTTTGTTTTATACACTAAAACTAAAATTTAATTGCCATCGGCATTTCTGTTTACGTTTTCTAAATCCGAAGAGTCAATGCAACCAATAATGTATACAATACCCCGAGAAAAAAACGGAATTTCCGTTGTTAATTAGAGCCATAAATGACTTCATACAAAGTGTTAACACTTTAAATAACTTTTTTTTTTAAATGTAGCTCTGAAATCAAAGTAGTTATGAAAATATATATACTGTATAGAAAAAATTGTTGCTCTAGATGAAAATGCTTTTTTAAATTTGTTTATTAAATGGAATAATTGTCCATGTTAAAAATCTATTATGAAGTCCTACTAAAATTACTCAATACTTTCTCCGGATAAAAATCAGGAGGATAGAAGAAGACCATTTCATTTTGATCACATATGCAAGAGGGACAAACAAGAAAACAAAGCATTGTTTCTCAATTCGGTTCATTTTTTAGAGCCTTTGTATTTGATACTTAAGTTTACTGTGGATTTGTAATCACCAACGGCATGCTGCTTGCACTGCAATACATCATCATATTTTGGAAGCTGGCATTCAGCTTTATTTCAGTCTTCTGGATGCCGACTTCCCATGTATATGGTTAAGTAAGCCTCAATGTAGCTAACGTGACGTTAGGGCTTCCAATACAACAAAATATTTGCGCTACCTAATTTTTAACGATAGCAAACTATTAAAAATGATTCCCATATTTTTTTTCCTGGCGGTATGTGGTTTACGCTGTGTGACAAAAAGAAAATCCAGGAATTTCAAACGATTAATTAGTTGTTTTTTTTACTACTATATGCTAACCTAAATAATCTAAAGGGGCTGAAACCAAGTGGCAGCGGAATGGTTTGCACCATACGTTTTCAGGTAACACTGTAATGATTCCTTAATAATCAGAAAAACGCTTGTTGTAAGACTAAAATATTTTTGCCACTCCTAATGTTTAGGGGGCGGAGGGGAAGAATTTTCTCCAGCACAGCACCGTTATCTTACTAGCATCCTTAATATTTTACACCACCGTAGCATGGTGAAACCCGTGGTGCATTACTGAATTAAAATAAAGGTATAACTTTTTTACATTTTTAATCACTTGCATGTGTAGATTTCAGAAAATTTGTTATATGTATTAATGTATATATAAATAATATAAATGTCATCATCATCATTGTCAACCATTATCAATCCACTGCTGTACGAAGGTCTCCCCAAGTTTCCTCCACAACGGTCTGTCTTGTGCCAGTCTCCTCCATGTCACTCCTGCATACTTTCGAATTTCATCCACCCATCTTCCATGTGATCTTCTTCTGGGTCTTTTCCTGTCCCTTGGAATCCAATCTAAAATTTCGGCTATCCATCGATGGTCTGTTCTTCTGGCAGTATGTCCAGCCCATTGCCATTTCAGGGATTTAACTCTGATCATGATGTCTTCCACTCTTGTCATTTTTCGGATCCACGAGTTCCTCTTCTTATCTCTCCTGGTTACACCAAGCATGCACCTCTCCATGCTACTTTGAGTTGTCTGCAGCCTTTGTATGTCTCTTTTAGCTAAGGTCCACGTCTCTGCACCATACGTAAGCACTGGAAGGATGCATTGATCAAACACTTTTCTTTTAAGACATAATGGCATATTGCTCTTGAAAATTATGCTGTTTCTTCCAAAAGCTCTCCAGGCAAGTTTTGTACACCGATTAATTTCTTCATCAATGTGACCCTCACCTGATATCTGCTGTCCAAGATAAACGTACGTGTCTGTTATCTCCAGCTTTTCTCCATCAATCGATAAATCTTCATTTCTTGTAAAAGCATTGTACATCACTTTTGTCTTCTGAAAGTTCATTTTTAATCCCACTTCTTTACTCTTGTCAGCAAGTTCCTGGATCATACTCTGTAGCTCTGATGTGGTAGTTGCAAAAATGACTATGTCATCAGCAAAACGAAGGTGGGTTAGATAATCTCCATTAATCTTTATCCCTTTGTTTTCCCAGTTCAGTGATTGAAAGGCATTTTCCAATGTGCCATTAAAGAGCTTCGGAGATATGGTGTCACCTTGTCTCACTCCTTTTCCAATTTTTATGTGTGTTGTATTTTCAAACAGCCGAATCTTTGCACTTGCATTTTCATAGATGTTATTAATAATATTAATGTATGCATCTTCAATACCGCAGGATTTTAGAGCCATTGCAACTGCTGATGGTTTCACCGAATCAAAGGCTTTTTCATAATCGATAAAAGCCATGCACAATGGAAGCTCATATTCCCTCGCTCTTTCAATTAGTTCTCTCAGTACGTGGATATGATCTATTGTGCTGTAGCCACTCCTGAATCCAGCTTGTTCTCTCGGTTGAGCCATGTCCAGTGTCACCTTCAAGCGGTGTGAAAGAACTTTAGTGAAGATTTTATAAACCACTGATAGGAGGCTGATAGGTCTGTAGTTCCTGAGATCCTCAATGTCACCTTTTTTATGTAGCAAGATCATTGTAGCGTTGTTCCAATCCTCAGGAATTTTTCCTTCATTAAGGCATCGAGTGAAAATTTGGGCGAGTACTGTTTCGATTTCTCTACTTGCTTCTTGTATGATGTCTACAGTAATTCCATCTTCTCCTGGAGCTTTTCCTCCGCTTCATGTTCTTGATTGCATGAGCAACTTCTGCTGAAAGGACTGGAAGAACTCTGGTACTGGTACCT
Source organism: Macrothele yani (assembly GCA_039090855.1). Lineage (NCBI taxonomy): Eukaryota > Metazoa > Arthropoda > Arachnida > Araneae > Macrothelidae > Macrothele > Macrothele yani. The sequence goes on from CM077011.1 coordinate 112,277,242, forward strand.
TTCATGATGTCTGGAGTACATGTATCATCCCTTTCATATAATTTGGAGTAGAAATCTTTCACTCTTGTCAAAATTTCGCCTCTATTTCTTGTTACAGAACCATCTTCTTTTCTCAGTGCCATAATCTGTTTTTTCCCCTTACTGAGATGTCCCTTTGCTATCTTTAGGTTTTGGTTGTTTTCAATTGCTTTCCTTACTAGTTCACAGTTGAATTTCCTTACGTCTTCAGTGATACTTTTTCGTACTGTCTTGCATAGCTCTATATATTCCACTTTGGAAGTCACATCTTCTTTAGTTGTCCTCATCACTCTTCTTTTTTGCATCAACATTTTGGTTTTTCCTGATAATTTGTTCACATGCAATTTGTTCTTAGACCCAGCTAATTTTGTTGCTGTTTCCATAAGAGCTTTGGTTACTTTTCTGTTAACTTCAGAAATATCCACTTCTTCCGATGTTAGGCCTTCTAAAGCAGAGAATCTGTTCTTCAGTTCCAACTTGAAGGTATTATGGTGTTTTTTAAGGTTGGTTATGTCAATACATTTTGTTTGTCTTATGAGCTTGCTACGTTCGAGTTTAGTGTTGAGGTGCATCTTACATCTCACCAATCTATGGTCACTGCCTGTGTTGAACTTGTTTAGCACACTGCAGTCTTCTATGACGAATTTTTTGTTATACATAATAAAATCAATTTCACTTGTCGTCCCATTTGGATGTCTCCATGTCCATTTCCTGTGTGGCTTTTTCTTGAAAAAGGAGTTCAAGATGAAAAACCCTTCTGCCTCTGCAAACTCTACGAGAGTATTTCCACGCTGGTTTCTGTTGCCGTGACCGAATTTACCTACTGAAGTTTCATTCTGTTGCCGTTGCCCTATTTTTGCATTGAAATCTCCCATAATTATCTTCAAGTGCTGCTTACCTTTATTATTTAGATCACGAATTTCCTCATAAAATTCTTCAATTTCTTCTTCAGCATGACTTGTGGTGGGTGCATAAGTTTGAATAATCTGAGCCTGGTATCTTCTCGAGAGTTGGATAACGAGTCGTGCAGCTCTGTCAGAGGAACTTTCAACTTCTACAACTTTATCCTTCAGTTTCTTGTTTATTATAAATCCAACACCACTAGTTCTGCCAGTATCTGTCCCACGATAGTAGAAGAGATGTCCACTTTTCAGTTCAATGAGATCTTCTCCTTTTCTCATTACCTCACTTAGCCCGACGATGTCCCACTTGATCCTTTGTAGTTCCTCTTCCAATTCAAGAAGCCTTGAATCAGAAGATAGGGAGCGTCCGTTGTACGTAGCCAAGGTCAGCATCAGATGGCAGCCTAGTCCGGTCCTCCGGGGATTCTTAGCACCCTCTGCCTTCATGTCGCACTGGCTGCTGCCTTGGCCAGGTACATTCCAGCTGCCGGAGACTGAGGGCCAAGATTTAAGTTGTGGAGTCATATTGGGGGGTTGGCCATAACTCACCACGCTGGCCAAGCGGGTTGGTGAGTGTGGGATAGCATTTCCTCTAATCCCGATGGTATAGTTATACCGCTATTGGCGGTCGTCAGAGCCCCTTTAGTGGGAACAGGATGTACCACGAGAAGGCGGGGTTGACATTTGTCAAGGAGAGGCTGTGATGTTACGCATCACCTGACCTTACATCCCAATATAAATGTATTAATGTATAAATAAATAACAAATAATAACAAGTTTGAGCTCCCTCAAAATTTGCGATTGACCCCCTGGAAAATAATCTCTGAATGTAACGTTGAGTACGACCTCAAGACAGTGTTCTGTTGAAGTAAGACACTTCCGTCGGAATAAATAATCCAGAAAGTTGTTTGCCATATATTGTGTCTGATAAAATAGTAAGTGATCTGTCATATATATATATTTCTAATATTTAGGAAATTCCTCATATTTTTGTCCCTCCAAACTTAATCAAAAATGCCTTCAATTCCACATTTCAACCTGTCTTCTCCCCGAAAAAAAACAACAATAAAACGTTAAACAGCTTATGGTTCTCCATACAAAACCACATCAGTACTAATCCTGTTCTACAGCACACGTGCTGACATCTATCGGCTCTGTGACAACTATATAGATTGAAGCATGGCTTTCTGCGATTAATCTAAGATAAGTCACAAGTCCATGAAGTCATGCTGATATAAAAACTCAAAAGTTCCCCTACCAATAAAGTACACTCTCTCTTTACCTCCTGTCGCATTACGTATGGACGGGTAAAACAACTGGGGTTAACCATTGTCTCAATGAAAACACCCGAACATTAAAATGGCATGTGCAGCAAAGCTTACATGTCTCACTCACATGACTCTCCTCGTAGGCCCCGCCAACTCGCAATCTGCAAAGTGGCTCTGAACCAATTGCGTAGCGGAAATGGCCTTAATCGCGATTCAGTACATTCACTTGTGAAATACGCTCCCCGGCCTTGGCCTAGAACCGCTACTGCTGTCCCGAAGCTACTTCTAGAAATGGACACCACCAAAATATTGTTCCCCCCACCCATTAATTCTGGAATTTAATGGGCGTGGTGGAAGTATTAAATTATGCAGAAGTTAATTAATTTTTGGTTTTACCAGTGCTTTGTAGGCGCTTAAAGAAAGGGAAAAAATAGAAGAGCTGAAAGCATTATTTTGGTCATGGGGAAAATATGGGGGGCGTCCCACGCACGTGCGTTTTAGGCAATTTCGTTAATGCGTTTTGGTCATAAAGAGGAGGGAATCCCTGTCGGAGACTAAACATCTTTAGGGGGTTTCTAAGCGAGCATGGCAGACGTTGCCAGCCGCTAAATTGAATTAGGTGACAAAGGAGGGGTGGTTACCGGAAAAAAAAAATCAAAGGAAAAAAGATCCACGGAAAAAAATTCAACGGAAAAATGATCCAGGAAAAAAAAAGCCAAGAAGAAAAAGTCCATGGAAATAAAATCCAACGGCTTCTTTCATGAGGGTTAACCAGTAAGAAACTTAGGAAGTCATATAAAAATTTATATAAAAAAAAAAGTTCTCACTTCTCAAAGATTACAAGGACACTGTAACGTGTCGCCGTTCAAATCAATCAGGAATGCACAGTATTGAAGAAAATGTACTTCTTACCTTACATTCAATTTTTCAACGACGGTTCTTGGGTGCCGTGTGCTGAGATCGTTAAATCAATTAACAATAGCAAATTAATCCACATTCCTCCGAAGTTGACACGAATCACTCAAGAGGCAGTAATAGACATCAAACCTACATTTAATACATGACACAGATGGCCGACCGCACACATACTAAAGATACATAACATAAAACACCGGCGTTTTTTTCATCGTGAGTTCCATCGCGTTCAAAACACTCGAGTTCTTCTTTCCCACTGAGCGACAGCGCCCTCTATCAGAAACAGTTTTGACAGCTGCTCGGATTTTATTTATTTTTTCTCTTCGGGAGCTGTTCATCTTCCGACATCCTCCCACCTTTGAGCTTCGGGATCATTCACGAAACTCAAACACATAAAACGTGATAAGTTCATTCGCCGCACTGGCTTTAAGATCCGTCCTTAACGGGATCGCAAGTCTCCAGTACCCGTCGTTTCTTCTTGCTTTTTTGACAACACTGGGTCATGTAAAATGTCTGTGGAAGTAGGTCCCCTTTCGACGTCTCTCGATACTGCAGGAGGCTCAGGGACTTGAAGGGACGAGCGCTCGCTCTCTCGAATCTCAAGAGGATAAAGTCTCTTCACTGGTCACAAGAAGGATCCTGTTTTTGTCTTAACTTCCGCAACACGGACTTCACCGTCCTTGCCCGGAATAAGTTTTTGCACCTTGGCCAAAATCCAATTGAGTCTCTTAGTCTTGTCGTCACCCACTAAGACCACGTCCCCTTCCGCGATGTTGGATATCCTTTTAGCCTTTGAAAATTCTCTGAGATGCACCAGATATTCGACTCTGAAGCGTTTTCTGAGAATCTGCCGAATCCTCTGCCTAAAGCTAAATCGCTTGTTCAGTCTTGCGGTGTCAATCAAATCCAGATCGGGGACTCCTATCTCTTTGATCTCTTGCAAAATCATAGCCGGTGTGAGGGCAACAAGGTCATCACTGTCCTCAGAAAGGTATGTTAGCGGTCTCGAATTAATCACACCTTCCGCATCGCAGAGAATCGTGTACAGTTCTTCGTACTGTAGACTGGCTTTACCCAGTACCTTTCTGAGCGCAGTCTTCACCATGCCTTTCATCCTTTCCCAGAATCCTCCCAACTAAGGGGCAGAGGGTGGATTGAACTTCCATTGAATTTTTCCGCCGTAGCAATCCTTTGTACTCTATCCCAATGAATGGATTTCAAATTCTTAGCTGCTCCCACTAAGTTTGTTCCATTGCCGGAATAAATGGTTGTTGGACGTCCTCTGCGTGCAATAAATCTTCTAAGTGCCAGAAGAAATCCATCGGTCGACAGAGAAGTTACCAGCTCTAGATGAACCGCTCGGTAAACTGCACAGGTGAACAGTACTATCCAACTCTTTTCATTATTTTTCAAAAACAACGGTCTACATAAATCGATGCCAACCACTTCGAAGAGAAGGGCATCTGTAACTCTATCTTCAGGAAGAGGTGAACTAAGTGGTTCCAAAGAAAGAGCAGTATACCTTTTGCATCTGACACATTCTTTAAAAACTTGCCGTATCGTCTTTCTGCACTTTATTATCAAATAACGTTCACGCAGATTCGAGATTAGGACCTGCAGACCAGCATGGCCTAGTTCAACATGTTTTTCCCAAATTAATTTTTTCACTATGTGATGTTTAGAAGGCAGTACTACTGGATGACGAAACGCCTTCGAGTCCTTTCTCATGGTGATTCTCGTATTGACTCGAAGCAGCCCTTCTACGTCGATAAAGGTTTTCAGAGAAGTTTCTCTATTTTCGCCAAAACTTTGTCTTTGGACTTCTTTCAAAATTACCATTTCGGCCTTTTCGACTTGCTCTACACTTAACTCAGCGAAACATCTTTCAGTTCGTTTGGCCTTTGCATTCCTGTAAAAACGAAAAATCCACGCCATGACTCTGATTATTCTGCTATACGAGGAGATCTTCGTAGAATATTCAAAAACCTTCTCAATTTCTGTGTTAGTAGCAGACACAATAGTTTTTCGCCTTTCTGAATTCACAATCTCCAAATTTGGAAGCGCTTCTGAGGTTGGGCATTCATCACACGGTAATTTTAGCCACTCCGGACCTTCCCACCAACGAGAATTTTTCAACTCTTTCACTGTACATCCTCTCGAAGGGAGATCCGCAGGATTCATAGACCCAACAATGGGCCTCCAGTCTTCTGGGTCTGTTAGCCACCGAATTTCCTGAACACGATTGTAAACGGAGGCTGCCCAATTTTCATTTATTTTTATCCAGTATAACACATTCACAGAATCAGACCAATAGTACGTAGGCACGTTCCCCAGCCCCAAGTCTGATTTCGTTGTTTCTGCTAACCTAGCTCCAATAGTGCAGGCAAAGAGTTCCATCCTGGGTATGGAAGGTAATTTCAAAGGGGCGACTCTACAACGTGCTTGTATTAGCTGACACGTCGTGGACCGATCATTTTGACATCGGACAAAAATACAAGTAGCAAATGCTATCTTGCTTGCATCACAGAACACATGTCGAGATACCTCCGAATTGGCTGAAGCATCCTGTAGTATGCATCGTGGGATCAGCACATCACTCAAGCCTTCCAATTGCGTCTTCCAACGTTCAAATTTTCTAGATACAGTCGGAGGCAGCTTAGAGTCCCAAGTGATACCGTTCTTCCAACATTCTTGCAGCAAAACCTTTGGCCCCAGTGTGACCGACCACGTGAATCCAATGGGGTCGAATACTCTATGGACGAATGAGAGGATCTCTCGTTTTGTCAATGGGAACTTTTCATCGCTAGAGAGCCCCTTCATGTCAATAGACAGCTCATCTGAACTCAGCGTCCAACTTAATCCCAGCACTGGGACCTTCCTTTCATCTCCATCTTCATCCTCCACTTCTGACGACGCAGGAGCATGCTCCCACCCTCGCAAATCGAACTTGGCTGCACAGAGGATACTTCGTGACTCAAAAAGGAACTTTTCAAGCTCCTCTCGGCTATTCACACTAGAAACGCAATTGTCAACATAAACGACCTCAGGAGCTTTTTCGCCGTTTCTTGCAGATGATCCGGCGCGTTCTTCAGGTGAAATTCCATTGTTGCTCCCAGCAGGAAAGGGCTCGAAGAAATTCCGAAAACAACTCTTCGGTGCTGGAAGGTTTTAAGATTTTCTTCCTTACCGTTCTCCCACCACAGGAACCCCAAAAAATGGTCTATCATGCTCCTGAAGTCCAATCTATAAGAAAGCTTTCTTTATATCGGCAGTTACCCCAATTTTTCCCATCCGAAATCTGTTTATAATTGAGGATATAAGTTCTACAACATTCGGTCCCTTTTCCAGACAATCGTTAATGGAGGGAAAATTCTTCCCTCTCGCTGAGCCATCAAAGACAGGTCTCACTTTGGTCGTTGAGTTCTCCTTGAAAACAGGATGATGTGGTAAAAAATGTTCCGTTTTCACATTCTCCTCAGGAGATTTAACTTCTTATATAATGCCCTCCTTCAGCCACTCCCGGAAAACATCTTCATAAGCATCTAACTTCTCAGTCCGTTCTAAGGATTTAACACAGCCCTTCAACCTTTTAACTGCTATCTCCCTGCAGTCCGACAGAGGAGGGTGATCTTGAATCCATGGCAAACAAACCATATATCTTCCTTCTTGGTCTCTTGAAACATTACGAGTAAAATGATCTTTCGTAGCGTCTTCTAGCTCCGTTCTCGCGATCTTTTCTCCTGGATCGAGAATCCCCAAAGTATCAAGTCTCCACAAATCAGAAAGGTTTCATTCGCCAACGTGGAGAGAGATAAGGACATTGGGTTTACTGGCTTCATTTTCTTCTGTTTTCCCCATAAACGTCCATCTAAGACGTGTGTTTACTGCCACCAATCCATTGGAAAGGTGCTCAATTTCACCTGTAAATAACTTCCCTGCGAAGTCAGCTCCTATCAGACAATGAATTTCCTTCGGATCTTTCTCATTTATGGAAATATCGCTAATGAAAACTCCACGATTTGTCAGTTCTTTTATGCATTTAGAGTCCTCTAACTTCGGAATGAAAGCACAGATTCTTTTTTGATCCATCACCTCTAATTCGCAAATATAATCGCCGTCAAGATTGCTTAATTGAATCGAATATCTTTTGTGCTTTTCACTTTTTTCTATTCCTCCAAAAAGTACATGAACCACTTTTTCTTCCCCTTTGCATTTCAACTTCAGTGCTTTAGCGACAAATTCACTTACATATGATCTCGAGCTACCTGTATCAATAATCCCTCGCACATAACGACTGATGTCATTCTCCTTAATACAAACAATTAAAGTCTGTAAATACACCTCCTTGGGACAGGAATTGTTAGTCAAAACACTGGCTTCCAGAGCTCAATCATTTTCTTTAATATTTTCTGGTTTCTTATCTTTCTCTTCGTGTTTATGAAAACACATAATAGATAGATATCTATTACCACAGTGTGAGCAGGTAATTTTTACCTTGCAAGAACATGAAACGTGTCCTGGTTTAAGACACCTAAAACAGCATCCCCTTTTTAACAGAATAGATTTTCTTTCCTCCAGAGACAGATTTCGAGTTTCTTTGCACTCAGAGTTTGCGTGAGGCTTGTCACAAAAAACACAAACGAGTTTTTTCTTTTCTTTCAGTTCAGTACTAAATAGCTCAGCTGCTGTCGGTGTATTTCCCTTTTCTCTCGAGTAACGTGAGAGCTTCCTGCCACAGCCACCTGACCGAGGAGCAAAAGTGGCTGGAAAACTGTTGTGCCAGTCTCTTGTGACCGAAACATTAGCAGAAGTGCGCTCCCTGGAGGTCAGTTCCTTCTTCAAAAATTCAATCAAATCTTTGATGTCATAACTGACATTGGTACTTTGTTTATTGAATTCTAAGATGAGATCAGCGGGGAGCACTTTCAACAGCATCGGACACATAAGATTTCCATACGTGTCTGACAAAACTCCCAGCGACTCTAAACTTCTTATTTGCGTTTGAACATTATCAAACAACTTTCGAAATGTTCCGATATCACTGGAATTCTTGAGAGGGGAAAGATCAAGCAAGTTACTCATATGTGCATTTATTAACAAATCCTTTCTCCCAAATCGCTCTTCTAACATGTTTACAGCAATGTCGTAATTTTCCGGTGTGATAGAAAATCCTTGTACAGCGTTTATAACAGTACCTCCTAAGTGAGCTTTAAGATAATTAAATTTATCTACTTTGTTCAAAGAATCATTCTTATGAATTACCGATTCAAAAGAATTCCGAAATGTAAGCCATTGACTCACATCCCCGTAAACCTTGGAAATAGATGGCTTCGGCAATTTTATAGTCACAGAGTCCCTCACTCGTTCTTCTTTCGATTCATGTAGCTCGGGGCTCTGATCAAGAGACACGCCATTTATCACAACACTTTGCTTTAATATATGAACTCGTTTGGACGCTCTATATCTCCATGTAGTTATTTTCTCACGATATTCTTCAGCACTTTCTAACTCAGACTGCAAGTCCCCTGGGTCTAAAACATTTTCCAGCTCGGAATCAATTAATTTTAGTTCTGTTGATTTTTCATTAAGATGTTCTAAAAGTTCTTCAAGATTATCTATATCCACATCAGTTAGTTTAAGTTCCGCTTCCAATCGCTTAATAATTTTGGTAATGGAAGTTCTCATCACACCGCGTTTCTGTCTCAATCTAGCTCTAATTTCTTCGGCCATCTTTTCGTTCGAAACAATATATCAGAATGTCAACAAACGGAAGAATTCTCTCGGTTACGAATTCTGTGCTATGTTCAAAATACCTGAACTCAAAGTCCCGGCAGGGATGCCATTAAGTAACGTGTCGCCGTTCAAATCAATCAGGAATGCATAGTATTGAAGAAAAAGCACTTCTTACCTTACATTCAATTTTTGAACGACAGTTCTTGGGTGCCGTGTGTTGAGGTCGTTAAATCAATTAACAATAGCAAATTAATCCACATTCCTCCGATGTTGACACGAATCACTCAAGAGGCTGTAATAAACATCAAACCTACATTTAATACATGACACAGATGGCCGACCGCACACATACTAAAGATACATAACATAAAACACCGGCGTTTTTTTTCATCGTGAGTTCCATTGTGTTCCAAACACTCGAGTTCTCCTTTCCCACGGGCGACAGCGCCCTCTATCAGAAACAGTTTTGACAGCTGCTCGGATTTTATTTATTTTTTCTCTTCGGGAGCTGTTTTTCTTCCGACAGACACCATAATTTGTTTCCATGAAGGTTCGAGCAATTCGGGGGCATATAAATATTTCATTTTTGTTCCTTGTGTCCATTTGTTGGTTCGCCTTGTAAGAAATGTAGGGTCGTACAAAAATTGCACTTTTGATTTTCTTGTGTCCACTTCCATGTTGGGTGACCTTGTAGGAAATTTAGGGGTCGTATAAAAATTGCATTTCTGATTTCTTTGTGTCACTTCTATATAAAAAGCTTAAGGGATCGTTTACAAATTTATTTTCTGATTTCTTTCCGTCACTTCTGTGTAAGAAGCCTAAAGGGTCGTATAAAAATTGTCATTGGATTTTTTTCTGTGGATCTTTTTTCTAGATTGACGCCACAGTGGCAGCAGAGTTTGATTAATTAATAACCTACGAATTAATAATAATAAATATTTATAATCTTACAATTGGTAAAGCAAAACTGATTGCGATTTTGAAATTTGGTTTCAATTTAATAGAAGATTAACACAGGGTTTTGTGAATATTGAAACTGCTCCTTTTATGAATGCATTGCAGATTGGCCAATAAGAAGGGTGCAATAAAACCCAACGTAAATTAATACCTTCACAGTAATAATAATAATGAAAATAATTTCAATAATGAATACGTCATTTCTAAAAAAAAATCAAAAAAGGAGGCACGGGCCCTGCGGTTGCCGGAAAATTGCCACACACTTTTCATTAAGAGGTACGGCACAAATTGCTGTTCCACCGAAGAACATTTTGAATGTGTGACAATTTTTCCAGTGGGGCAGTTTTCCAAATTTCCGAATTATGTGTGGCACTTTTCCGATTTACTTAACGAGGGGAAGGAACTCTTTTGTTTGTCTGAATTTTCATGCCGGTTCATTTGAGTTAAGGGCAACTGGCCACGAAAGTTCAAGAGTAAGGGGGGGTATAAAGATTGCCGTTTCTGGGCCTATATTGAGAACTGAATTGGGAACTCCAAACAAACAAATTTTTGAGAAAACGTTCCATGTAAGCCAAGTGAGAATTGTATTTTAATTTGAAGAAATAAATTGGCGAGGATCCGAGGTACACTTGGTTTGGGGGGCTCTATCCCCAACTTCCATAATATTATATTCTAGGCCGCTGTAGTCTGTCAGTGATGTTCCCCTTGAAGCGCCCGCGAGGTTCGTGAGCTAGGCGGGGGGCTTTCCCCCAAAATGTTAAAATGGACGTAGAGCTGTAAACATTAGAACCATGCTTTATATAATGATTCTATACACGACCACGAATTTTCAGGAGGGTGGGATGAATTCAATCTCCCCCAAGTTTCTAAGAGCGCAGACAAGTGCTCAAGGTAAGAGATTTGCCCGCAATTTCTGTGCTTCATGTTGTGTTTAGTGACAGACTATGTATGCTTTTCCCCCGTCCCCCAAAAATTTGATGAAGTCTGTAAAAGGGATACGAGGTGCTTGGTTTCGAGGGTTCTACCCCAAACTTCCGTAATTTTATATTCTGGACCTCTAGAGTCGGTCAGTGTATCCTCGATGTTACCCCATGTTTCTAAGAGCTTAGAAACATGGGGGGCGAATTCACCACACCCTCCAGAAAATTCGTGGTTGTGTACAAAATCATTATATAAAGCATGGTACTAATGTTTACAGCTCTACGTCCATTTTAACATTTGGGGAAAAGTCCTCCCCCCCAGCTCACGGACGCTTCAAGGGGAACATGCTGGATCACTGACAGACTCCAGCGGCCCAGAATATAATATAACGGAAGTTGGAGGTAGAGCACCCACCCCTCCATCCAACCAAGTGTACCTCGGATCCTTGGGAATTTAGTTCTTCAAATTAAAGTACAACTCTCGCTTGGCTTACATGGAACGTTTTCTCGATATTCGTTAGTTTGGAGTTCCCAATTCAGTTCTCAATATAGACTCAGAAACGACAATCTTTATAGCCCCCACCCCCACCCCCACCCCTTGAACTTTCGTGGCCAGTTGCCCTACTCAAATGAATCGGCATGAAAATTCAGACAAACAAAATAATTCTTTTCCCTCGTTAGGCACCTCGGAAAACTGCCCTACTGGAAAAAATTTCACACATTCAAAGTGTTCTTCGGAGGAACAGCAAATTGGTGCCCGGCCCTTTAATGAAAACCACGTGGCTAACCCCCCCCGCTCCTAAATCCTGCCCTGTGTCGATCATGTAAATGGATAACTGTTTCGTTGGAGTTGGATTTTATTTCCCTGGCTTTTTTTTCCGTGGAACGTTTTTCCTTGGATTTTTTTTCCTACATTCATTGGGGGCCGCGGATGGCCTAGGGGTCAACGTTCGTGACGGCCACGGAGGAACTTCAGGTTCGATCCCGGGCAGGTACGAACGCTCGAACCACTAAACATCCGCCGTGCGTCGGATGGGCACGTTTAGTCTTCGGACCCCGGGAACTGGCCCCTCCGGTAATGCATAAGGACGTCTTCCTCCCGCTTTCTGTCTCGCTTACGTGTCACTTTCCTATCGGGCACTTTAGCCCGAATCTCCTAGCTTCCTATTTCTAAGGGTTGCTTAAGATTTGGGGTCAGCTAAACACTCCCTTCCTAAAATCCTCTACATACGATCTCATCTGGTGAATGCAATGGTGTAAATTTGTCAAGTTAAGTGTACGTCAAGTGTTAGTGCTTTGGTGTGCTGCCCGCAAGGCGCTGCGATATTGGTGAGAGGGAAGAAGGAAGTATAGTTCCTGGTCAGGGGCGCGCCGAGGGCACTTGTCGCCCGGGTGCGAGTCCAGATTTGCCGCCCCCCCCCCCCTGATGAGTGAAAAAATCTGAAATTTTTATTCTGCATTTTAGAAAGTGTAAGAAGTAAATACCTTTAAGAACATAATTTTCTGTTACCCTCAAATTTACAGTTTTTATAACAATACGAATGCCTCATTAAATATCTCAAAAAAAAAAAAAAATTTCGAAACTTTGGTTTAATAAACGCGACTGTAAAGTCTTCCATTCTGTCAATTTACAGATGTTCACTTTGCGGGTAAAAACTTCAGAACGTGCCAGATGATCTGAATATATCACAGCTGCCTCTACCGGAGAGGAGGGAGGAGAATTGTGACATACCAGTGGCGTACTCAGCAGGGGTAGCCGATGAATATTTTCTGCCTGAGTAATATCGCAATATTAATAATTTGACATGCTGCGTAAACGTTATTTGCGAACATGAGCTCGATGGAATAAAAAATAACGACCCCCACCCCCCACATTTGTGCTACTTGTACGGCTTCATCTTGTTTTAAACTGCGGTGAAAATCGAAATGCCGACCCTGGAAATTTCCCCCACCCTGTCAGCCTGCTAATTGTAAGACCGTTTCTCACTAAAAACCGTGCTAACAGTCGAAATACTAACCTGGAAAATTTTCCGACTCCATCCAGCTACTTGTAAGACCGTTTTTTTTTTTTACTAAAAACTGCGTAAAAGTCGAAATGCCGAACCCAGAAATTTTCCCCACCCCATCCAGCTAATTGTAAGGCTGATTTTTACTATAATAAACAGCGGTAAAATCTCAAATGACAACCACAGAAATTTCCCCCACATTTTTGTGCTCGTTGTACGGCTGCATCTTGTTTTAAAGCGTGAAGATGAAAACGATGACCCCGGAAATCTCACCCACACTCGATATTTTGTGTAAACTGCAATTTGTGCACGGTCCCCGACTGACAAAATCGGTGGACTGTTGGGAGTTTTTCTTATGGCAGACTTTTCTGAATGTGGGGAACTTTTCCGATTACGATCTGGACAACCTTTAAAATAGTGAGCTAAAGGGCACAGTGTTCCGATCATACTTTGTGACTGAATAAATATTCATACACCATATGCCAGAAAAACTTTCAACTTTTTTTTTTTTTAAATGTTGGGGGACATTTTTCTTTACTAAGAACAGTTGTTTAGGCACAAACTTAAAATTTGTATAAATATAAGAGGTGAAGCTCGGGTCCCACGCTCCCCTCCGTTTCTGCGGGTGTTTCGTTTGGTACAAGAATACGTTGTTTATTTTGATGGAGTTCTCAGTCCATTTTTCATTGATGTTTGTCGCGCTCGCACAAGTAAGATTTACAAAAAAAAAAAAAAAAAAAAAGAAGTGTTGATTTCCTTGTGCAGGAGAATGGCTATATGAAAATCGGCCAAGAATGTGCAGTGCTATTTTTACAGTACCTCCTGAAATATGTTTGCTCAATTTTCCTAAACCGCTTGTACAGAAATCCTTCATTATACGACCAGCCGCTGTAAACATTTTTGGCTGTATGAAACGCTTATTTTATGGTTTTTTTTTTTTTTTTGCGTCAAACTTAAATAATTTTCATGTATGTGACAAATTTTCTAAGAACGTAATTTTTCTTTCCGAACAGTCATCAGCTAGGTGGTCGCATTAGTTGCTGATGCAAGGGCGCAAAAACTGGAGGCTATTTGCCCCCCCCCCCAATAAATAAAACTGGAGGCTATTTGCCCCCCCCCCAATAAATAACACTGGGGCTATTCCCCCCATAATTTGCTATTTGTCCCCCCCCAATAAAAATGTTGGGGCACTCTAGTACGAGAAAAACCTCAAGTAAGAAAAAATATGCCATTTCTCTTAGCAAAATGGTATTTATTCCAACCTGTGCACATGTTCTGTGACGCTTAAGTCGTGGGGAAGCAAAGAATCGAGCTACAACGGCTCGTACCGTGCTTGAAACTATCAAACGACACACAACAGAGTGCTTCTCGGGGGGGGGGGGCGGTGAATTAGCCAAATTATTAGGAGAGGGGAACGCAGACTTACATATCAGATCTAGGAGGAAGCTAACATACTTCTGTTTATTCCGTTGTGAGACAAAAAGTTAAAAACAGTGCGAAAAAGGCAAAATACAGAATTCGACGTATGTTTTAAACTTGAAAACGCAATTATACTTACTCATAATAGGCAACTAAAAGTGAAAACAAAAACAAAAACGAATATTCTTTCTAAATATGCATCTCTTGGTTTCATAAAATATCCAGAAATATTTTATTTTCAAATGTTTGTAGAATATGAAAAATTAGCACGTTTACTCAAACAAAAAATTAACCAAAGTGCAGAAAATTCGGAGGAGAGAAATTCCGATCGAAAAAGTTCGGGAAGTCGGCAGGAATGTAACTGTAAACAACTGAGAGAAAAAATCTCACCATACCCTTTATTTCATAGGGGTTTGTTTTCAGGAATATTTTAATTCACGTATTTCGAAAATGGCATGCACTCGTACATGAAATTACTTAATTAAACAGGACGTCAAATATTGGATAGACGACACTGATCACACTTAAAACTATTAAATGGACAAGATTCACCTACCTCCCCCTCCCGTTTTTCGGCCCCCTGATGCTTTTTAATCATATAATAAGGAAGTCTTATTTTCGGTCATACTATTTGTAAGAGCGAAAAATAATAATGAATGGGATGCATATCAACTAAGATATGATCAAGTGCTAATTTATGTATATAAAAACAAGAAGAAGAAGAAAAAAAGGGGGGGGTCTATGTCACGTGCAGTGGGACGACGAAATGTCGCCAGAGAAGGAAAATAACTTTATTTCATTAACTGTGTGAATATACAATGCAAAATGCCTGGCGCACGTTGACGACGTAATTAGGTATATAGCTAATCCAAAGCTGCGGAAAGACATTGTTTCGTAGTACATTGCCGGACACAGAAAATCTGGTCCAAGAGAATACCTGCACAAACGCAGACAATGCCCAATGGTAGAAGGGCGCCAGCTTGTCTGTGAGGTCTGAATACGTCCTTTATGTGAAAGAATGCCAGTATTGTTGCATGTTTTGTTCTGCCTGTATAGAGTCTAGTTTCCGCGCGCAGAAGTCCGTTAGAAGGAATGTCAAACATGCGGTCGTCAGACACGAAGACAAGAAGTAGGGGCCAGGTCCAGGAAGCAGGAACTGCTGCGTTACTGATACGAAGTAAGTTGGCCTGTGGGCAAAGGTCAGGTTCGCTCCAGAATCTGACAGGGTTGAAGGTCAGCGCCTCGTGGTAGGGGGCAAAGAAAAGGAGGGGTTCACCGAAGCAAGGAGGATAAGAGAGAGAGCTTCTTACAGAGGGGGAGAGGAGTTAGAAGTGAGCTTGGAAGGTGAGTAGCCGTGGGGAGTTAAGGCTCCGTGGAACGAAGTTCCTGATTTAGCGCGAAGCCCGATTGCTTCGGGAGAAAGCGTAGAGTCGGAACCACTGATATTAGGGTTGCCATAAGGCAACTGATTTTTGATTCAACGGTGCATTGGTTGGAGTAGAGTATACTTAACTGGATAATTTAATTTGTGGTCGTGAAAAGTTCTCAGAGCGAACGTTGATCAGTAATATTGCTGAATTGAACAATTCGTGACGGACGTCGCATGTGAAATAAATTCTTCGACGCGGACATTGGCAGCGGAACCAGATTCTTACCAATACTTTTGCTTCATTAAATTTATTGTCTCTCTTATTCACGGATTAGTTATTGAAAGTTGACGAAGTGCTTTATGGTAGCCAGTCTCTCCCTTCCTTGATTCGCGGATAATTTAAACAAAAAGGCGGAGTAAGAGGGGCTTGGATAATAAATTTATAATTAATAAATTACGAGAGTGAGAACCTCAGATAATTTGCGGTCAGTGGGGAGTTGTTAAAATAACACACGGACGCCTATCGGAAAGAAGGCGGGACTTAGCAACTTAGCACGAGAGCATATGTCTCACCCCTTCACTAGTTAAGGAAATCTCTTTTACATGGTCCTACTGTATAGTGTATGCATCACCTAATCAGAACAACTGGCTAGGATTTTTTTTACACGCTTTGTTATAGTTTCATATATTACATTAAGGCAGATTTTAATGTTTGTGAAAATACTACGGAAAATATAAAAAAAGTTTCTGAATGTACATGTCTCTGTGGAGGGGCTATTTCAATTCATTTTCTAATTAACTCCCGAAAATTGTGTTGAAAAACTGCATCTTAAAATTTTTTTATCTCTGGAGCGTCCACTATGAGTTGTACATACACTACAGAAAGAAAGAAATCTTGTACGAAGCTGAGGGTAAAGATTCACACGCCTAGTGACATCAGAGCACGATAAGGAAAAGCAGAACCCGACAGGTTTCATACAGCTCAAACACTTGCAGTTGTAACCCCCCTACCACCACATCACACCGTCAAAATTGCACTGGATATCTTCTCCAATCGGCAAATGTTAGAAAACACGACCGTTTCTTGTCAACGCCAAAAGTTCACGAGTAAAACAACGGGATGGCGGAAAGGTGTGATAATAAGAAATTGGCTCACTGAGAAAAGGGGATGGGTTGACGCTCTAAAGCCACATTGAACACCCTTGGGATCTCATCCTTAATCCTCACCCTCTAGACGCAAAGAAGCGTCCATCCTGAAGAACGAACATTATGGGTGGGCCAGAATAATCTTGCCTATAGGGAAGATGTAGATGTTGTATCAGAGTATCTTAGCTCGAACACTAACCTACCGTATAAGTTTCCATTCACATCGTTTCCGTGCGACTTGTCACGCTGAAAACAGGTGGTGTGGGAGTATTTTATTGTTTGCGCTTCCTGATTCAGCATGATCCCATACTGAAATAAACATACGCAAATCACTTCCCAATGTCCACTGTATTTCATTCACACGTAAAAAAGGTTCTTCGGGAAATTTTTAGCGAGGGAAGTGCCGCCGTACTGCTGCTATTGTCTCAAAAAGCTATCTCCTTTTCTTAATGGGATATCGACACTGGGACTGGGAGCTAGGTCGTACTAGGTGGGGAGGAGGGAAAGAGATGTTCCAGGCAAAAAGACCCTCGGAATCAAAGTGGTTTGACAAGTTCCATGATTATTCCAACTGGCCATGGGTGACACGTCAGAGGGAGTGCATTTGTGTTGATCACAAACAGAGCGGTTTTGTATAAAGCTTCCTGAAACTTCCATGCGTGTTGGTTCACTCCCAGTGTGATGAAATGTTGCACCGTGGGAATGAAAGCACAATAATATGTATTGATTTTTTTAAAAATAAAGGTACCACGAAGGATTGCGATTTCTCAAGAAAAACTTCTTCCACGTTTTTCATATTAATTTATTTTTCGTAAAATTTGACTGAGTCTTTCTGCCGCCCCTTTGGAAGTTTCCGCCTGGGTGCAGTGCACCCGTTGAACCTTTTGCTTGCTGCGTCCCTGTTCCTGGTTATGACCTGAGACGAGGAAGACCTAATGGTTTAGGCTGCTACGCTTTGGGAAGAAAGCAGCGATTCTCCCGCCTAGCGAATAACGAAGGATTTTGGCAACTCGGTAAAACAAAACAGCATGCTTGCATTTGCGGAAGAGAACCTTGTAAAAGTAAGCGTGGAGCTAGAAGAAGCCGTCGAGATAACTGCAACCGGAGCGAATTAAAGAAGTCTTCGAGCTGTTGGATTAAAGGTGACTCGCATCACGAGAAACAACGCAGGCGAGGAAAAGATGTCCAGCTGAGTAAGTCAACGAACCTAATTCTAACGGCGAGAAAGGCATAAAGTGAATACCGTGCGAAGTGGGGCACCGCTAGTGTTATTATCTCCCTCCCGCCACAGCAGCGGGAAAAGGCCATGGAGGAAAAAGTTTCTCCGCGTTAGGAAGTGTGTGTGTGTGTGTCAACTTAATGTGGGTGACTGTTATGTCACCAATCCTATGAGGCAGCGTCTGCTCATTTTTTCTGGATACATCGTCGGCGCCATCAAATTGTAAGTACTTTTCTTTATTTACATTTACCATCCGACCAAAAAATAATGGCCGAGGAACTGTGATAGAATTTTGATTGAACAGTCACATTATGTAGAGAACTGAGCTGGTTAATTTTTAAGGACTGAACTGTGAATTTGAAAACGAAAAACTATTTAACTGAAGTTATATTTTGGTAAAAATGGCCCAGAACTCGATAATACAGTGTTATCCCCAGTTTTCCAGGCGGCAATAGAAATTTTAGCTGGGTGTTACTTTTAATGACTCTTTCCCAAATCGAAAAAGAAAAAAGAAATATTTTGCTTAACATTATTATACAGGATAAGGCAGCGTTGATAGCGTATTAATAAAATCGCACCGTAAGCGAACAAATGTTTTTTGTCTATTAATCTCTATGCCAAATAGTAGTTACAAGAATGCCATTGATCAGTCGATGTTTGAATATGACCCCTTTCAAATGGCGGCCCCGCTGCATCACACATTCTTCTAAACGGCGTTTAAAGGAGTCCGTCGTAACATATCGCCAGGGATATTGGTGACGGCAGCTCAGATACGGCCCTTCAATTCCAATATGGTGGCACAACGTGTTTGGAAAACTTCTTGCTTGAGGTCCTCCCATAAGAAAAATCAGCACATGTTAGATCGAGGGACCGGGCCGGACAAGGGATGTCACCATAACGAGAAAATAATCTGTGTGGAAAGGTCTGTCGTAAAAAATCCATGCATATGCGGGCAATGTGCGTGGTCGCCCTGTCGTGTTGGAGCCATAAATGGTCCCACGTTCAATATCCGTAATTGAGGCAGCAGTCACAGCGACACCCTTATCATTCGCGAAAAAATACTGCCCGATAATTCCGAAGGAAGCAACTCCACACCAGACACACAGGCGTTGTGTTGTGTCTTTGGCTGTAATTGCATAGATGATGCTTTTTTACCAGTGTGCATGAAGGAACATATGTCTTGAGACATTAGAATTTGGGTTAATATTTTGTGACTAACATCACCCAATTATAATTTTTCATCAGTGTTGAGCTTTACATGACTTAAAGGATTTCTTTTTGAGTCAATTTCTTGATACACACATCACACCGGAAAGATTTTGCATTTGTATACAGTGGCAGATGTCTTTCATTATTGGAATCTTCTCTGAATTTTTGGAAGCATATTTCACACTCCCAGCAATCTTTACTTGCATTTGGAATAATGTGTAGTAGTAAATCAGCTGCTTTTTTCACTTTCTTAGAATTTCATTCTTCAGCGACTTCATTTAAAGAATATTTCAGCAGTGATTCCATATTCTTAAACTTACAATTTTCATTTATTCAGAAGATTTCCACTATAATAATTGATTTCCCTCACTTCCTTTGCATCACTCCTGCTAGAAAGAAACCTGAAGCTTCTTGGAACATACACACAAAATATATTTTTCATCTGATCTGCAAGAATTTCTTGAAAAGTAGGTTAATTCTCTTCAGAATGATTTGCGTTGCAATAACAATTATGATATTGCTAAATATTAGTTATACCAAGAGAACTGTTCAGTTTATACTGCAGAAAGCTGCTTTAATATATTTCATTAAATAAAAAAAACTGTTTAGTTATATTTCATTAAAAAAACAACTTCGTACAATAACTGTAGATGTAGTCTATTTCAAATTACGCACCATCCTCTGCTATATGCTTTGAAATTGACTTTGCAAAAATGCTACAGCAATGAGATTAAGATATTTTTAACCATCCCATCAGGCATTGTTTATGTGATCATCAAGACAGCGGAAAATACTTTTTATGAATACCATAGGCACTGTACGCCACAAAAGCAGAATGTAAAAACAAAACTCCTTGAAGCAGCACATGAACTTCCACACAAAAACTTGTTTCTAAATTTCAAACATTATGATGAGTATTTAGGCTATTATACAAATTTACTGAAAAAGACAATGCTTAAATATTTTAAAATAAGGGCATTTCACCATTGAAAGAATCATCATCATCATCATCATCATTGTCAACCATTATCAATCCACTGCTGGAAGAAGGTCTCCCCAAGTTCCCTCCACAACGGTCTGTCTTGTGCCAGTCTCCTCCGTGTCACTCCCGCAATAAAACAGAAAATACCATTAAAGGGATTTCAAGGTGACGTGTTTCTGCATCAGTTAAGCTGTTGTTTATGATAATGGTTATTTTCAATCATGTAGCTGGAAACAATTTTTTATACCTTATTACTAAACTACATTTACAAGAAGGAAGAAAAAAGCTTCCTTTCTACTATGTTGATCCTACTGCACTGAACTCAGTTTGTTGACACTCAATTTATATTAAAGCTAGCATTTGACTAAATCATAATTGCAGGATGAAAAACACAACTTGTGTACCTCTATTTCAGTGCCTATCCTGTGCTATGTTCTCCTTTTTTGATCTGTTACAAGATAATTTGAAAAAATGTTTATATAGTAATCTTTTATTAGAAAAAAAAAGTTCACATAGGTCTGTAGTAAAAGAAAAAATTGAGGTAAGAAAAAGATTTTTGTATGAATGTAAGTAGTATACAATTGCGGGTACTGCGGCAAGGTTGCATCCTTCTAGCAGAAGGATGAGGGGGCGTGGCTCGAGGCAGCCAACAGGAGGACGATGGGGCGTGACAGGGCGAGGATTTGTGGTGTGCAGGTGGCGCTAGTGTGTTGGGTCGATTTTCATGTGCTGCCACTAGCGGTGCTTCTTGGAATTTCATTATTTTGTTGGATCTTTCACGGATGGGAACGACCGAGTGGGAGAAGGGGTGGACATAGGAGGATGTCTACTCGATGTTGATGTGTTGTCCCCTTGCGGTGCTTCTTGGAGCTTTATTATTTCGATGGATCTTTGAGGGATGGCAACGACCGAGTGGGGTGAATAGGTGTTGGTTTTCTGCTGCCCTCTGCTGGCAGCCGGAGGATTTTTTTTTAATTTTCTCGAGAGATTTATTGGACTTTTCCAAATTTTGGGGAAATGAAGCGGAAATGTGAATTCTGAGTTTTTGTCCTTTCCAATATTTTTTTCCCTCGAATTTATTTTATAAAACTTATATTTTTAGAAATTTCATGAGGTGTTAGAAATTTTTTATAGCTGATCTCTCGAGATTTTGCCTTCATGGCACTAACACTCTTCCATGGCCAGCCACATCACCAGACCTATCGCCGATTGAAAATGTGTGTGATGCTATTCACGATTCTCCCCTACCGCACAATATGCAGAAATTGCGTGAGAAAATTCTAGATGCATGGGATGGTTTATCTCAGGACACCATTAAGAACCTGTAAAACTCCATGCCGAGACATCTGGCATGCTATGTGAGCAAACATGGTCGACAGACGCCATACTGATTGGCGTATAGCTCAATAAATATTGTCCATACCTGTCTCAAAGTTTTTTTATTTATTGCTCCTCGTAACCTTTACCTTTCCACCCGAATAGCATTGCAATCCGACACGTCCTTCTGGATGAAACTATGTTTTTGACAATGAGTGTATTACAGCACATAGCGGAAACATTTCTGTACTAACTGCAGTGACGCCATGTTGCCGTCAATCTAGAAACTTTTTGAACGCACGTTGTTTATGTCTAACTACACTGCTGGCCACCCAAAATGCAACACCATTAAGGAAGTATCCGATTGGCCTGAAATTCGCAGCATGCGTCGCCCGCGAGAGGACATGCAAACGATTTGCTTTGCAGGACATATGCATATCATGTGCGCCCGGCACGCCACCGAGAAGCACTATAATAAGGGTGCACAGAAGGCGGGGTGTAAGTACTGGAAGTGTGCTATGCTGCCGGACCTGTACCTGAGAAGCTTCCTGATGCCTCGTCGCAGAATACGGCAGTCATTCCAGCACGTTTCGGAGTTCTGCAGATGACGAATAGTGGCTTATCGCGACAGCGGTTTAACGTACTCAGACATTGGCGCCCGCGTGGGACAACATCCAGCCACATTGAGGCGAGTATGGATTCGATGGGTGCAGGAGGGACGGACGGACTGACGTGAGCGATTGCCGCAGTCGCTGCACACCACCGAACGAGAGGACCGGCATGTTGTGCGATGGGCATTGACGGCTCGCACAGCCACATCACGAACGTTAGTGCAGGAATTAGGGTGTGTTGCGCAACAACCTGGGTCAGCGCGTACCGTTCGACGTCGTCTGCAGGAGCTGGGACTTGTCGCACGGCGCTCATTGCTCCGATTACCATTGACGTTACACCACCGGCGAGTGCGGCGGCAGTGGGCAGTTGAACGCAACACCTGGACTGCGGAATGGCACGACATTGTCTTCTCCGACGAATCCCGCTTCTGCCTGCAACACCACGATGGTCGGATCCGCGTGTGGCGACACTGCGGCGAGAGACTGTATGACGCCTGCATTATGCATCGTCATACCGGTCCGTCGCCTGGCGTTATGGTTTGGGGCGTATTTGGATATGACACCCGCACCCTCTGGTACGCATCACCGGTACACTCAACAGCCACCGCTACATCTCCGATGTTTTGGGCCTGCAGTCCTCCCTTACCTGCAGGACCTGCCAGCGGCCACGTTTCAAAAGGACAATGCGCGCCCGTACGTGGCTCGCATCGTGCAACAATTCTTCACGGCCCACCAGGTGTCACTGTTGCCGTGGCTCGCCTGTTCTCCCGATATGTCGCCCATCGAACACGTCTGGTCGCTGTTCGGCAACCGAGTGGCCCGGCAAGCACTACCCGCGGCTACGCCTGGTGAACTGTGGCAACGTGTGGAAGTAGCCTGGACCGACATACCCCAAGCTCACATCCAAAGCCTCTTTCGTTCGATGCCGCGGCGTGTAGCGGCCGTTATTGCCAGCTATGGGGGCCACACGAACTATTGATATCTGCATGTTCCGCAAGTCGCACGGGCCTGTAAGCTCAATCGTTTCATCTTTGTTTCTGTTGTTATGTGTCCAGTAAATCTGGCTTTGCTATCTCGTGTTCTTCTTGGTGCTGCATTTTGGGTGGCCAGCAGTGTATTTTGAAAACTAAGGAAACGCAATGCTTGGATAGATTTAAAATATATTTTTTGATTACGCGCTTTTCCCGAAAATTCGTCATTTTGTTCCGAAAATTTTCATCTGGTTTCAGATATGTTCTTCCAGAACTTATGCATAATAACATGCCTTCAATTCCATTAAAATTTTAGTTTGTCCTTAGGAACCCCGTGGAGTCCAAGTTTTATTTAAAAACTCGATTGCAAAAAATGATCCATATTAAAGGAATGAGTTGAAAATGGCCGAAATCAGATTAATACTTAGGTAGCATGAGAGGGATCAATTCTGACACAGATTTCCACGCCGCTAACTGCTCTCAAAGAAACCAGGGAATTCCCACTTAAAAGATATAATTCTCCTTTCTAGCAGGTAAAGTTTTAATACGATTAGGGCCGCAATATAAGGCATAGCTTGAAACGTGAAGCGGGACCTTGTCTCTCACTGAAATTTTGTCTCCCATTTTACAACCGTATTAATCCAACATAAGGCGCAGCGGGAAAAGGTGTAAAGGGAAAAGTAGTAGTGGGAATGAACCGAAAAACGGAGCAAATCTCGCCCATTGCTTTTCATGATCATTCAAAATCTCTTTTCACTTCAGCTTTTCTCTGTTTCTGAAACTCTATTTTTTTTTTCTGGTGAAGCTAGAGCAGAAATTTTTTACAATGGTTGTCTCAAAACAACTGAGAATATTAAAAAAACAAAACAAAAAAACATGCATACCTTAACTATCAAGGAAGTAGTAATATTTTTCGAAATACTGTCCATTACATCGAATACAGGTGTCCCAAAGTTCCTTCCACTTTTTGAATGCCTTCTGGAATTCTTCTTAAATGCTGTTGAAGCACCCCGGCGCAGATGTAACAAGTTGTTGACTACTCAAAAACTGTCGTGTCCGTAATGTTTTTTTTTTTTTCAATGGGAAACAACCAAAAGTCTGGAATATACGCAAGTTGGAGCATCAACTTCATTTTCTCCAAATAAGAAACGACATAAATGGCTATGTGCGACCTTGCATTGGGCCACACATGAAAGAAATGGGGAACCCAAGGTGAACAAATTCGTTTTATGCCCAAATGCTCGGTAAAAATTCTGTGAATTGATGATTTTGAAATACAAACGATATCTTCGATATATATAATTGATAGATGTCTGTCTTTCCGTATAATAACACCTATTGTATTGATGTTTACCTCTCTAATACTCATTGAAAGTCTTCCTCGATGCGCGATTAAAGCCGCCGAATCACGCCCATCCATAAATTCTTTATGCCATCTGTAAATTGTTGATTTTCCTAGACATTCATCTATATAAGCCTCTTGCGTAAGACGGAAAGTCTCTCCGACAGACTTCCCAAGTCGACAGCAAAATTTAAGGGCGCATCGTTTTTCCTCTTTCACAATCATTTTTAAAAAAATTCCCATCGCGAAAACACTTGTTAGGGGTTCACGAAATAATGCTTATTAAACTGCATACTAGGGACAACGCTTGCGTGATAAACAGGTGTGGTCGGTTGCGATGGTTACTACAACGACTACCGTTTTTTCGAGACTCATGCCAAGATCGAACGGAGCATAGCAAATTTCTTGTAAAAACATTCTCAGTTGTTTTAGAACAAGCTATGTATGTCCAAATCTACAGGAAATTTTAGTTTTTATAAAACAACTAAAATTTCCTTTAAAAACCTGTGGATTCAGTACTATTGTTCCAAAAATTAATGCATTAATTATTTAGATAATGGGCATTAAAAAAAAACAGCCTTAGGTGGGTGGGGTGAGTACGATCGACCCCCCCCTCCCTCCACCTGAATCCGCCACTGCTCCGATATTTCATCTGGGAATCCAACCCAAGCTCGAATCGCTCTCTTAGCTGAAACTGCAGCTCTAACCACTCGGCGGCATTTATTGCTTCTGCGTGTTAGGCATCCTTTGATATCATTACGTCTCATATTTTTCTGATTCAAATATAATCTTCATCATATTTTTCTGAATGTTACTGTATGTGTATATTTTCATTAGTGGGGATGTTTACAGCCTTCTTAGATGAAGTCCATCAAAATTTCTAATTCACGATGTAGTATTTAATTTTGCCATGCAAAACAGATTATGTATTTAAAGATACCAGTTACTACGGATGCTCAATTACTTGGATGTTTACTAAGGTTAATAGGACAGTAAGGTTTGCTCATCCCGCCTTCCTCGCAGACGAATAATCGTGACGTCACTGAGAGACATCACCGTCCTAACATGTGAATCGTAAATTCGAAATGTAGGTATGAAGAAAGATGTCTGACTAACAATTCTTATAACTCAAACACAGAAGAAAAGTTTATGCAAAAGCATATTTGCATTAAATACAAAGTAATTCACAGTCATGTGAATATTTTAGTAACGGTGATTTCAAAAGTACCTCCCGCACATTTTGTTACGTAAGGGGAGGAAAAACGCTTACACTTTTAAATGTTAATTTAGTTATAAGGGGATTTTTTGCTGATTTTATATAAATTTAGAAGGGAAAACGCACAGCAGGACATATTATTATCACATGATACAGAATTTCTTTATGAGGAATAGGAAAAGAATCTAGGCAACATTCCCCATTATGCATTAAAAAAATCCGGTAGAATTTATGAAGATTATTCCAACTGGTTTACGAATAATAATTCCGACACGCTGCGATTGTGCATATACAAAGAAACGTGGCGATTAGGTAGTCTTACGATGGCGATTTGGTCAGTGACGTCACAAAGCAATCACCGGAAGTGCAGGATGAGCATAACCTTGTCATCTACTAACATTGGATGTTCACTACCGAGATGTCTGTGACAAAATATTTCTTTCGTATTTATAACAAAAACAAACAATAAAGAAAATAAAGTTCGTTATTGCTTAAAAGCAAATTTTATTTACAGCTTTCAACAGTCTTCCTTTGCCACACAGTGTCCATCGGACTCCCGTCTTACTGTGCCATATGGACAGCCACATCCTATGACGCACTGCAAGGTGCATATGCGTGGCGTATCATAGTTGTCACAGGTATCAGGACAAGCAGTTCCACAGGTCAGGAATTCTTCGCCTTTCTCTGTGTCACATTCCTTAGTTGCTGTTAAAAAAGGAAGAAAAAGAAAAATCGAAATATCATTATGTAAAATGGGACTCATAGATGGAAACAACTTTTGCATAAGGAATAAATGTAAACAATCATTTCCATTCGTATCAGAATAACTTATGTGTCTACGGTGTATAATACAGACTCGGGACTGAACATTTATTATGTGGATTATATGAGATGGGCAATATATACAGTATGATGAGCGCGAAACCCGAACGGGCCACCCCGGTGGCGCAGTGGTCTAAGGCGCTGGCCTC
This sequence comes from Macrothele yani, assembly GCA_039090855.1. NCBI lineage: Eukaryota > Metazoa > Arthropoda > Arachnida > Araneae > Macrothelidae > Macrothele > Macrothele yani. The sequence continues at coordinate 112,303,733 of CM077011.1, forward strand.
TGATCATTCGTCCGTAAGGGGTCCGGGTTCGAATCCCGTCAGGCATGGATGTTGTGTTTGTCTTACGGCACTGGCTCTCTCCCTTCCCTGGAACCAGTGACCCTAAATTAGGGACGGGTGACTGCTTACAGCCCATTTAGTTGCTCACGGTGGTCGTTAAACCTCCAATCAAAAAAAAAAAAAAAAAAAAAAAGAAACCCGAACGGAGCGATTCTTTGTTTCCTGACGAAGCAGTCGACGTCCATGATCTGTGAATAAAATGTCTTCCAGGCAGCTTAGTGGCGCCCAGTGTTGCCAATTTGGAGGAAAAGTCGCTAAATTTAGGGGATTCTGGATTGGCGTTAGCGACAAAAACAGTAGTTTGGGATTAGCGACTTTTTTAGGTGATTTTGTTTTGCTTTAACAATTTCAGCAACTTCTTTTATTTACAGTTTTAAGCATTTTAAATACGGTTTTTGAATCCGGAGAATGTCTTCTTCCCTTTCCGCAGATCTAATATCCATAACCGTGCATTTTAATGCTTGTAGAATGCAATCCCCTTTCCTTTTCGCTTTTGTTTCCATCAGTCACAGAAAGCTTGCCGATGCTCGGTGAGTTTGCCTGGGATCCCTTAGACAGCGAGTGTGATGGTAGTGAGACTTACTACAGTGTATCCACTTGCAGAAATATTCTATCATTATACAAAACTTTTGTTTTATTCTTCATTAAAACAAAAGTTTTGTTTAATATAAATCTAAGTAACAGTAACACGTAACTGGATAAAACGTTTGCTTTTGCAAGAAATTTCATCTTCAACGCTATAATTTATTGGTTCACTATGCTTTTCATTAAGTATTTTTAGCTGGTCTTCTTAGCCATTTAAAACTTGTTTATGTATGCTCTCTCCTAAGTCGAGATTCGAACCCGGACCCGAGTTGGGTTCGGGTTCGAATCTCCGTGAGGCAGGAATGTTGTGTTTGTCTTTCAGCACTGGTTCTCTTCCTTCCCCGGGAACAACAGACTTAAATTAGAGATGGGTGATTTCTTTCAGCCTATCGTGTTGCTCATGGTGTTCGTTATCCCCCACCCAGCCATATCAAGTAACAAAGGCGTCACATTCACTTCTTTTTACATTATTATTAATTTAAAGTATCAAAGCCGCCCATTAATTTGAGTATCAAAACTGGCGCAGGTCTAAGCGATGTCCTCTGATCATTCGTCAGAAAGGGGCCCGGGTTAGAATCCCGGTGAGGCATGGAAGTTGTGTTTGTCTTGCGGCACTGGCTCTCTCCTTCCCTGGAAGCAGTGACCCTAAATGAGGGACGGGCGACTGCTTATAGCCCATTGGGTTGCTCACGGTGGTCGTTAAACATAAAAAAAAAGTGTCAAATAGATAATAATAATAGCAATGTGTCATTTATTTTTAAATGGTGCACAGATAAGTATGGAAATTTAACATAATAAAAAAAAAATCTGATTTTTAGGGACTTTTTTCCACTTTTGGAGACTTTTTATAGCTAATTTGGAGACTTTCGGAATGAGTGAGTTGGCAACACTGGTGGCGCCGCACTGTCGCGCCATCTGTCTAGTAGTGGTGGGGGAATAGCGTGTCTCCGCAGACTGTTTAAGCGAGGAGGTCGAATGAAGATGGTGTACTCAATTTAAGAGCGTGTATTCATTGTGCATCAGAACTAGGTAACAGGTTCCTTCAAACAATGTCAGAAGGAGTTTCTGAAGAAAATTTGGTGGTGGGCGTAAACATCCGCACCAGACGACCCATTTCGAAATTGACAAAGAAGCTGGAGAGAACGGGAAGCTTGGTAGATCCGTATACGGGCAGACGATCCCAGTGGCGTAGGGCACAATAGAGGATGTAAAGCGGCGGTTATTGGCATTCCCACGAAAATCTATTAAACGGCTATCGCAGGAGACTGGACGATCGCATTCGATATGTCAAAGAGCAGCAAAACTGGAGAAGATTAAGCCGTACCGTCTCACGGCTGTCAACGAGTTACAGCCACCAGATTTTGCAAAGGGATTGGCATGTTGTCAATGGTTTGCCAAATTTTTCGCCGAAAATCCCGTCCTGTTGGGCACAGCATGGTTTAATGGCGAAGCATGGTTCCATTTATCCGGCCATGTAAACACGTAAAGTACACGGGTGTGAGCCAGTGATGATCCCCACACCATCCACGAAGAGCCATTGCATCCAGTGAAAATCGGTGTCTGGTGTGCCGTGTCTCGACGCCGTATCATTAGGCCAATCTTTTTTTTAAATACACGATGAATTTTTGCCATGGATCACGGTATGTTTTACATTAATTTCATTCAAATGTGCCTTTGCAACCGTGAGTTAATTTAAAAAATAAGTGTTCAATCCCAAGTGAATCATCCTGTACTTGTAAAATCTAAATTAATTTATTCACTTATAACAGTACTTGATATCTGTGATTCTTGTAACCCTGGAGCTTGTACATATTTGGCACTGTACAACTAACACAAAATCATATTTATATAAAGAGTAACATCAGGCATTCTAACTGCTAGAAGATAATAGTCTGTTTGCTTAAATCTTTATTTGGTCCTACATCGCACAGATAACTCGTCAATCATAATATTTGGCAAATGACGGGTCACCCAAAAGAGTCAACAGCACTATGCTTAAACAAATACAACAAACTAAACCTCTGTAACGTGCGGTTCCAAGTATCTCAGTCGCAAAAGATCATATGTAGAGGATTTTAGGAAGGAAGTGTCTGACCACCATGTCTTAAACAACCCGTAGAAATAGGATGCTAGGATATTTGGGCTACAGTGCCCGATAGGAAAGTGACACGGAAGCGAAGTAGAAAGGAGGAGAAGGACGCCCTTATTTATTACGGGGGCAATACCCGGGGTCCGACGGCTACCCAGGGCCCATCCGACTCACGGTGGATATTTAGTGGATCGAGCGTTCGTACCTACCCAGGATCGAACCTGAGGTCCTTTCCGTGGCAGTCACGAACGTAGCCCACTAGGCGACCCGCGGTCCATCTCAGTCGCAATACAAATTTATCAGAAATATATACACCGAGCGATTACTGAATTATGACCACCCGGAACCAAAAGTGGATGCGGCCCGCTGAGCACGTGATTTCCGAAAAGGCACGATGAGTTCGACCGACGTAGCATATATAAAGTAAGAGTGGAGCAGTAGGTAGTGAAATTCGGTGCGTGATGGGTGAACTTCAGAATTTATCAGACTTTGAGAAAGGACAGATTATGCGGATTCGGAGAGCGGGAAGTTCGATTCATCAAACGGCTGAAATGGTTGGTTGTTCACGAGCCGCCATAATAAATGGTATCAGGACTCGTGAAAATGGTCAAACAACGACCTACAGGAAATACTGTACAGCACAGCGGAAGGTTGATGTGAGAGCTGAGCGCCGGGTCTGACGATTTGATTTGATTGAATTGCGGGTTTAACGTCCACCATGAACAACTCAATGGGCTATAAGCAGTCTCCCGTCCCTAATTTAGAGTCATTGGTTGCAGGGAAAGGAGAGAGCCAGGGCCGTAAGACAAACACAACATTCATGCTTCACCGGGATTCGAACCAGGACCCTTCACGGACGAATTTCCATAAGCCAGCTTTTAGACCACTGCGCCACCCGGGGCGGCCCGGGTATGACCACTCGTACAGGTCAACAGACGCAGTACTGTTCAACAGTTGACTACCCAGTACAACAGAGGTTAACCCGGAACAGTACATGTCATGACCATGCGTCACACGCATGGGCTATAACAGCAGACGACCCCGACATCCTCTCTTACCCTCGGTACATTGACGAAAAACACTCGCCTGATGCAAAGATCATGCAAGGTGGACGTCAGATGACTGGAAAAATGTGTGCTGATTTGATACAAGAGTCGCGTTTTTCACTGCACTCCATGACCAATTATACACTATCTACCAACAAGTTATTGGACACCTGTGATAGCAAAGGAAAACAAAGTTTATTTACCTTCAATAGTTGGCGAGCGGCGATTACAGCTGCGACCCTCCGGGGCATACTCTCAAATAGGCGTTGTAAGACGGCTAGCGGTATTTTCTTCCACTCGGCTTGGAGAAGACAGGTCAGTTCCTACACCGATTTCGGACGGTGGGGGCACCCCTTAAATCGACGCTCCAACTCGTCCCAGAGGTGCTCGATAGGGTTAAGGTCCGGGCTCTGCGCAGGCCAGTCCATTCGATTAACCCCATTGTCACCATACCAAGCCATGGTGGACCTCGCAACATGACAGGTGGCATTGACATCCTGAAAGTAACATGGGTCCACCCCGTAAAACTGCCACAACGTAGGAAGCGCATGGCCATCCAAAATGGTGCAGTAGGTCTCGGCGTTGAGTCTACCAGGAATTGCGACCAAAGGTCCCGTGCCATACCAGGAGAAACGCCCCCATAGCATAATTCCACCACCGCCGAACTTCACAGTTGCACAATACATTCTGGCAAGAGGCGTTTTCCAAGTAGACGCCGAACCCAGACCGTTCCTTCCGAACGGTAGAGGGTGAACCTTGATTCGTCGCTCCAGAGAACCTGTTTCTACTGTTCAACGGTCCACTGTCGACGTTCTTTGCACCACGTTAGCCGAGCAGCGCTATTGGACTTGGTGATCAAAGGCTTGTGGGCGGCCGCACGTCCATGATAAACGAGCAGATGGGCTTCCTTACGGATGGCATTAATCGAAAGAACACTCCCGGATGCCTGTTGAAGCTCCTCGCGGATGTGGCCCATCGATTTGGTGCGGTTCTTCCGAATTTCTCTGACCAGCGCCTGTCGGTCTCTAACTCTCAGTTTTGTGGGTCTGCCGGGTCAAGGCACATTCCGACAGTCACCTCTCATCTTCCACTTGCCAATCACGTAGGCCATTGTCGATTTTGCGTACTTCAACTCGCTGGATATGTCACGTATGGATCGGCCATTTCTGTGATACCCGACGATTTGACCTTTCTCGAAATCAGAGAGCTCCGAACTGCGTGGCTGCATGCGACTGGTTGCGTTGTTGTTTCCCACATGATATTTAACGGCGGCGGCCGTGACGTGTATCAGGACCACAGATATCGTCGATTGCAGGAGTGTCCAATTACTGGTAGGTAGATAGTGTATATGTAAATGGACTGATGACATGAACATTATGCCTGCATTATCATAAATCATTTGTGCTAGATGTAATTATTATGTGAACATTAACGCACATGGCATATTAATGAAACCCTAAAAACGTTGTCCAGTCAAAGAATATCTAACGCTTAAAGAAGGTCAACTCTCACAGAGATAACGTAAAACAGGCGGCAACAGCGCCACCACATCTTAAGAGATAATATGCTCTGCGGGAAAGTTAACAATCAGGAGCAAAACACGTTAGGGGGACTACGGCAGTGAAGCTTTTCTTTGATCCACGATGGTTTCCTTCGATCTGATGCCTATTTGCTTAGAGCAGTTTTTTTTTGTTGTTGTTGCTGTTTTCTGATATCCAGCCCACCCCTTATTTTGGTGAGACAAATATGAATAACATTAATATTACTATTTAAATTAAATTTCAGCAAATATTATAGTTAGGCCTAAGGATCCGTACAAAATGCAGACATTCTCTAGTATTTGGCATTACTGAAAATATTTCTGAAAAACTGAAGAACAAACAAAAGCCTTAACTAACACGGTTGGCGTAACAAAACTAACATATCCGATTTGCGAAGTGATTATGCTACCGAGAAGGTAACAATCACGTGCTGTGAGTCTGAGTAGCTCGGCTCACGGCTGACTGTTCTTTACCCAACGAATTGAAGTCAACAGAAATGCGCATGCGCAGTCTGCTCCGGCATCAGTCGATCAGCCTGTATGTTGGCTTCTGTGCACTGCATGTTTTCCTTGAAGATATGGCTGCGCTAGTTACGTCTCGCTGAGCTTTAATTTCTTCTCGTTAGAGATATTCTTTGGTCCAGTGGACGGAGAAAAGATAATTCTAGAACTTTTTCCGGAATTATTTGTGTTGTAGGTAAAAGGCTGTTATTCACATGCCCAGATAAAGAAAAACGTTTCCCAGACCAGATAGCATCAGCCATTAGATTAACGACTTCCTCTAGGCATTGTCGACCACAAGCAGACGCCAGTATGTCTGGCTAACTGTCATTAACCATTGTATCCATGTAGTAGTATGTATTGTGTTACTGTGATTTTGAAATAATGCAAATCTGTCTGTGGAGCACCGCGCCGAAGTACTTCAGGTAGGCCACTCATCTCCAAAAAGGAACCACGCAAATGTCAGACGAAACAGGAGCGCCAAGCAGGTACAGGGGGGGGGCACCGGATCGTCCTGTGACGTAGGTGTCAGCGGAGAGAGCACGATGGCATGCCCGCAAGGCAGAGCAGGAATAAGGTGACGTACGTGTGACGCAGGCGTGAAGAGAGAACAGAGGGTGAATGAATGTGCTATTCTGTCTTCGGAAGGGAGAAGAGGTTCCCTAGTAGCTTCACTCATCGGAGCTGGTGATCGCGCACCAAGGTGCGACGGGAGGACATTCGTGATACAGGTCTTAGACTTAAGGACTCTCACGAATATTTCTAAGTAACCAAGTGTAGACAACTATAGGCAGCGACGATACAAGCCAGGGAAACGACCCTCGGAGCTGGGTTCTAATTAGCGACGAAGGTTAGTAACGCCGTAACGATACAAGTATTACCTCTGAGGAATAGGACTCTCACTCAAGGTTAAGAGAGTGTAAGAACGATATCAAATTAATGCCGACCCCGCGTGACCTTTCACAAGATAGCGGTTGAACTGAATAACATTCTAAGATGGTGACTCTACAGACAGATGGAACGTCGATATTCTGATTGACCCAATAAAACTGTTAAGTTTATCCAAGCTATCGTTCCTTACGTTTGGACACTAGTAATTCCTTTAAGTTTCGGACATCTTCCTCCATCTTCTTGATTCGCAGATCCAATAGTAAAGCGGGGAGGATTTCGTTTAATCAGCCAATCTTTGTTTGGAATGGCTCTAGGTAACGAACCTTTATTTTTACTGGCTGTAAGGAAGCCTATGACGTGAATATTCACGGAACATAACATTAAGGCGTATTAACATAACTGATGAGCGAGCCCGCCCCTACACATGGTTTTATTTTTGACTTCATGCTGGCCAGCCGCACTAAAACTTTAACAACTTGCTAATTTTGCAGCACTAATTCTGCGATTAGGGCACTAATCGCAGCATAGCGCTCAATTTGGTGCTTAATTAGTGTTAATCAGCACTGATTAATTCTAATTATAAGTGATAATTAGCACTAATGACGACCAATTATATACTAATTAGCTCTACTTAATGCTGATATATTACGAATTAGCACCGATAAGGGCTAATTAGCATTAATTAAGCACTAAATACCGACAATGGAAATTAAAATTTTTTTATATGTAGTACGGCCAGTTTGACATACATAGTTCCGCAGCAATGTTGCAGCAGATCGAGTCGGGGGTCAGGGGCAGCGTCAGTCCGGGTGACGACTTCATACAGAACTATGCACGCCGTAAAGAATGTGTGGATGATGCCGCGAAAACTGCAGATTGAGTGACAGTCCGGCAGACGGGGATTGCAGCCCCAGTCCAGCCTTCATTCTGCTCTGCACACAGCTCAGCAAGCTAACCAGCTTCGCCATGCCGTTGGTTCAAGTTCGTTACCAGTTCGATTTTGGAACACGCTTGACCCCAATGGCTTCCCGAAAAGCAAACTCGCTTTCGCAAAGATCGCAGTAGTTATTCTACGGTACTTTGCTGTCTGAATGTCAAAGAAGAATATATTTACGAAATCCGATTCGTTGTTGTTAACATGCAATCTAACTGTTTTCAGCTAGAATTCTTTACCAGCAGGGCCGGTTCAATTACTAAGTAAACTAGGCGGCTGCCTAGGGCGCCAATATCTGGGGGGCACCAAGATTTAGAGTTGATAAAATCGAATGAGTTAATAAATAAGAAAAAAAAAATAAAAACAAAAAAGCAAAGACAGTTTTATTTTCTGTTGTTCTTTCGGTATTCGATATAGCTTACGAATTCTTATTCCTTGAGTAAACGAGAAACTGAGACCTTCGCTTACAGAATGGGTATGTCAACTTTGCTGTAAATCAGACTCCTACATGAAAGCGTTCATCTATCAAAAAACTGCCAAGAACCAGGCCCGTCTGTGGGCAGTAAGCAAGTCACGCGATGCCTGACGGCGGTACAGAATTTTTAAAGAAAATAGATTCTGTATTATCCGGCTTTCGATGGAAATATCAAGACCGTCCAGTTCTTCTATCACAGATAGTGGTAACGCTAAAAGCTTAAAGGTCAGCAACTGTCACACTCAGACTATTTTCTAATGAGAACTGATACAAGAGGAAGATAGGTTCTACCATTACATTCATTCCCCTGGAATTCTTGTTTCTTTTTATTTATTTATTTGACTGTTGGGGGATCTAGAACAGAACCTTGTTGAGTTACCCAGCAAAAACAATATTGCTGGCCCAGCACTATGTGGCCGCTGCCGAACCGTGAATAAAATGTCCGGCCAACAGTTGGCACCCGATCAGTTGTCATATGCCACAACAGGGCCATCAGTGGTCCATCACAGGCAGTAGCTGCCACAAGTGGCCCTTCAGTGGCCCTGCAAGTACTTGCCAGAAATGATGGCTAGCCTAATGTGGTCCGCTAGTGGGCCTTTAGTGGCAGCCAGCAACCACGTGACGTAACTGGTGGCTTGCCGAATCTTTTCCGCTAATTTCCCAGTAGTAGCAATAAAATAAAAAAAAAAAGCAAGGATAACCGCAGTTTCCTAAAGCTACAATTTTTTTTTCCTACCCTTACGAAGCTTCTGAATTATCGCACTGCGCTGGGGAAATTTTCTCAACAGACCGGAAAAACGCCGTTTGCATCTGACTAGATTCGATCCTTTTCAAAATAGACTTTATTTACAGAGATATGATACAGTGAAGTTTTACAGGGCGACTGCGCATGGCTCGTCAGAGGAGATGAGACAGAAGATGAGTAGGTGAGTATTTACAAATGGTGATGCATATGTACAAAAGTTTTGCTCTTTCGAGCTGCTCGAGTCTTTTGGGTGAGAGTAGGGAGTTCAGGAGAACTTTCTTTATAACATGAAATGGTGATGCATGTGTACAAAAGTTTTACTCTTTCGAGCTGCTGGAGTCTTTTGCGTGAGCGTAGAGAGTTCAGGAGGTTTTTTATAACAGATGAAATGGTGATGCATGTGTACAAAAGTTTTGCTTTTCGAGCTGCTAGAGTCTTTTGCGTGAGAGTAGAGAGTTCAGAAGTTTTTTTTTTTTTTTTTTTTTTTTTTTTATAACAGATGAAATGGTGATGCATGTGTACAAAAGTTTTGCTTTTCGAGCTGCTAGAGTCTTTTGCGTGAGAGTAGAGAGTTCAGAAGTTTTTTTTTTTTTTTTTTATAACAGATGAAATGGTGATCCATTTGCACTTTCTCTCGTTCCAAGCCGTGGGGGGCACTTGAGGTTGTAGGTTGTAGGGGGGAGAGGGCCAGAAGTATGGAAAAGTTTTCACCTGTGTTCTTTGCTGCGGTGGCACCAGGTGAGTGCGAGCAAGAGTGGCTGTTGGTGGTTCTTTCCAGTGGTAAAAGCGCGTCAGCCGAGGCAGATCTTGTTGTTGCTGGTGACAGTAAACCAGCTTCTGTGGGGGTTCCATCGCTTCCAGAACTCGCTGAGGGTCGCCGTCCTGTGAGCTTCTGTGTAGTCTGCTTGCAGTCGGGCGGTGACTCTGTTCTTGAAGTGATGGACCAGTCGGGTGCTTGCTGGGGGTTCGGTGAGTGGGGTGTTGTTAGTGTGTTGGAGGTAAAGTTGGTAGATGATGTATTTGGCGAGGACGAAGAAGTAGGTGCAAGTTGTGGAGGCGTGAGGTGCGGTGGGTGCAGCGTTGAGGTATTGATAGTGTTCTATCTTGTGGGTGATGGGGCAGACCTTGGAGGCCTTGGTGAACATCAGGTGGAACAGCGGGAGAAGGACGGGGCAGTGAATGTATGTGTGGTGAAGTGAGCCCAGCTCTGCGCAGAAAGGGCAGAGGGGGTGTTGAGTATGTTCATCTGGTGAAGCGTGCCTGGGACGGGTAGGCGGGAGTGGAGGAATTGCCACTGAATGTTGGTTTCGTGTGGGTGGTTTATGAGCGTTGTTAGCGTGGACCAAATAGGGGGGGGGGAGTGAGAGGGCGTGAGGGAGAGAGCAGGGCAGGGGTTGTGGGTGCCGTTGTGGAGGAAGTGGTACAGTTGCTTGACACTGAGAGAATGTACCAGGAAGGCGCCTGTGGGGGTGTCAAGTGTGAATGGGAGGGAGATAGGCGCAGACTGAATAGTGCGAATGCCATTAGGAGAGACGAGGAAAGGGAAGAGAAGACGGAGAGCGTCTTTGAGGGTTGTGAACTTATAGTTGTTCGAGTTGGAGCCGGGAAGGGTGGGGGCGAGCTCAGAGACATGTTTCCAGGATAGGTTAGTGTTCACAAGTTGGCGGACAGTGACTATCCCTGCCCTGAGCCAAGTGGGGAAATGGAAGAAAGGAAGGTGTGGGGGGTGGACGAGAGAGGAGAAGAAAAGTGGTTCAGAGAGTAGTTCGAGGGTGGAGGTGGGAGGGACCCTGATGATAGGAAGAGAGCGGAAGAGGGTGATGGCTTCGTGGTAGGTGGGGAGAGCCTAGTAGGAACATAGGGATAGTGGTCCATAAGAAGGAAGGTGGAGAGGGTGAGGGAGGTGTTCCGTGGGGAGGAGAAAACATCGAAGAGAGTCGAAACAGCAGGGTTGGTGGAGGTTAGGGCAGAGAAAAAGGAGATAAGTCTGACTGCCTTGTACCTGAGGCGGACGTCGAAAAGTGCGAGTTCTCCGTGGGAGATGGGTCTGGTAAGTGTTTCGGCAGTGGTCCAGTGGTGCTTGGACCAGATAAAGTTGGGTGAGGACTCTGGTGATGTCGAGGAGGACGTGGGAGGGGACAGGCGTGTTAGTCCAGGAGAACTGGACTTGTGACATGAAGAGGTTATTTGCAATGATGGCACGACTGTGGAAGGAGGTGCAGAATTTGGCTTGTGCCCACCAGCCTGCCGTCTGCTTGAGTTTCCAAATGAGAGGGGGCCAGGTGGCTGCGTCGGTGACGAGTCGCTTTCCGATGTGAACACCGAGGAGGTGTTGACTGTCTGGAGGACCACTATGCAGCGCAGGGGGCGTCAACTCTTGAGGCCCAGGATCCGCACCACAGTCCGGTGCTTTTACTAAGGTTGAGGGAGGCACCGGAGAGACTGGCGTACTCGTCATACAAGGAGAGGAGGAGGGGGAACTGGTTGTTTCGCCGTATGATGAAGGTTGCATCATCGGCGTAAGCAGCGACATGGATGGCATGGTGCCGATGGCTGGCGAGCTCGATGGGGTGGGAGTAGGCGAAGGCAGTGCGGACGCAGCGGAGGAAGGGCTCGAAGCAGAGAGCAAAGAGTTGTCCAGAGAGGGGGCACCCTTGGCGGATGCCTTTCCGGAAAGGGATAGGCGCGGTGAGAAAGGTCCGCGTTCTGACGTGAACAACTGCGCTGCTGTAAAGGGTGAGGAGGATGGTGGAGAAAGGGGTTGGGAAGCCGAAGCCGCGGAGGACATCGGAGAGGTAGCGGTGGGACACATCGTCGAAAGCTTTCCTCTGGTCTAAGTTAAGAAGGGCAAGGGGTTCCTTGAGGGTGTAGGCAAGGTGAGTGATGTCACGGAGAACGTGGATGTTCTCGTGAATGGACCTGGACAGGATGGTGTAGGATTGGTCAGGGTGAATCAGGGAGGGAGTACGAGGTTGAGTCTCGTGGAGAGAGTTTTAGCAAGGATTTTGTAGTCCAGGTTCATGAGACTGATGGGGCGCCAGTTGTTCAGGTCATTCGATCCTGGGCCGTTTACGTGGGAGACGCGCTCGCTACCGACCGGACTAATTCACGTAGCTCTGTTACGTGCTGGAAGATATCTGTTTGGTATGCAATTTGTAATCGAATGCTTCCTTCTTTCATTTTATAATATTGCGAGGTATTTTTCATAAAAGTCAGTTTCATATAATTGATAAATTAATTTTTTCAACGTAATGATAGTTTTTTACCTTAAGGGAACTTCACTCATTTTCAAGCCGTGTACATACTTAGAGTCGCTTTCCAAAGTTTTGTACTGTCCTTGCCGTCTTGAAAAGAGATTGTTGAATAAATATATATTTACCCGGGTTCATGTCACATTCTGTTACATTTTTAACGTTGTGTCTTTCCTTTCCGTTGTCCGAAGCTACATTTGTTTTAAAGAGTAAAATATATTTTATTTTACTTCTCGTTATTTTTAGAAGCGAATTCCTCCCAGTCTTGTGTATTCAACCCATGGATGAGTACACCACATAGCGTTGCTTTTTTTTTCTTTCAAATAATGAATAAATTTCGTACGCGTATAATTCTTTTTTTTCCCGAACAAACGCTATTTTAATGGTTTTCCAGGATATGTGTTTCAAGCGGTTTCAAATTTTTTTCTTGTTATTCATCCACTCCATTTCATGAATTGTTATTCATGGGAATAGAGTGTGTATTTCATGGCTGTAATCTAGTATTTCACGGCTTAATCTGATATCTTCGTCGACGTAAAATTTCATTAGGAAATTATTTCGCCTCTCCACATATGGATTTTTTTCTTAACATCCACTAAAATAACACGATGGCGATAGCGTCGTCTTCAACTAACTGGTACCATGAGAGACACAGCAAGTGTTGTTTCTGCGCATGCGCAGTCCCGATGCTTCCACCTGCTGTTGGGAGTTGATTTGGTTGCCAGCGTTGGGCCACTAGTGGCACTTGCTTGGAGGCCCACAATTCACGGCGATGCTGCAGGGCCATCAATGGCTCGCCAACTGATAGCGCTGCCACCAACGGACCACTACCGGGCCGTGAGCGGCAGATTTCAGCCAGCAGTGACCCATCACTGCCAGCTGGTGGCCAACAGTTTCCCAGCACTTGTGTTTTTGCTGGGTACCTGTGTTATCGATTGAACAAGAAATTGCCAGTGGCATTGATTTGAAGACACTTGTTGGTGATTCTGCGAAAAATAAATCACGCAAAATGAAATTTTAATTTAATTTTGATTTTCATTGAACCAATAAGTAAGCAGATGTAATTTCCATTAGTTTCTTTCTATTTAGTTTGCATTGTATTTTTGCATCTTGAAATTATTGAATAAATGCAATATGTTTAGCTACAAAAATTAATAACATTCTTGCGGCTTAGGGAAGTAGATAGCTTGCCTAATGCGCCAGACACAATAGCACGAGACCTGTTTGCCGGGCAAACTAAATGCAAAGTGATTCTGTTTTCGCGTATCAGTCGATCTCTATCTGATGATTCACTGCCGTTCCGGTTCAAACATAGAATGAGTTCCTATTTGTGTTTCTTTTGCCACCTGCACTAATAAAAGTCAGAGAATGAGGACGGTATTGATCTCTATGTGCCATCATATATCTATCTATCGATTCCGTGGATGATATTGATCTTTATCTATAGTTACCTTTGTTTGCACATGAGCAGACGTAGGTCATGATGTCTCCCATTTGTTCGGTGGGAAATAAGAAGATTCAAGTCATAGATGGGTTATATACCAAAGATTCTTCAGTAGACGAAAATACTGCATACGAAGAACACTAAACATTCAGATAACGCTGTTTTATCTTCTACAGTATCGCGTGCCCAATCAACATGAAGCCTCGTTTCTTGGAATGAATAATTATTATACATTCGCATCTATTCATTTGTAATCTAGTCAGGTCACCGCGTTCAAATTGTTGAACTGTCCTCTTATTCAGTTTCCAGTTTGCACAATTACATTCGCATTTATTCAATTATTGCCTAGCCAAGTAACAGCATTCAGTTGGTTGAGGTGTTCTATTATTCAGTTTTCGGTTTGCATAATTACATTCGAACGTATTAATTTATTGTCAAATCGAATTATCGTGTTCAAATTGCTGAAGTGCTCTATCATTCAATTTGCATAATTACATTCGCCTCTATTCATTTATTATCTAGTCAGGTTACCGCGTTCAAATTGTTGAACTGTCCTCTTATTCAATTTCCAGTTTGCACGATTACATTCGCATCTATTCAATTATTGCCTAGCCAAGTAACAGCATTCAGTTTGTTGAGGTGTTCTATTATTCAGTTTTCAGTTTGCATAATTACATTCGCACGTATTAATTTATTGTCTAATCGAATCATCGCGTTCAAATTGCTGAAGTGCTCTATTATTCAGTTTGCATAATTGCATTCGCCTCTATTCATTTATTATTTAGTCAGGTCATCGCGTTCAAATTGTTGACCTAGTTTCATTAGGACTAATGGCACATAAATATTCAAATTGTACATGCTATCATAAATGGTGTTTACAGTCACGGGTTTTGGTTAGTTGCTTCCACGCGCTTGATAGAAATGGTGTGTGGATGCCACGTCATTAACAAGTTGCGAAGAATTCTTATATATGTGGAAAACTTTCAAAATATCAAGTTTGGTGGTTGAACCTGGCTTGGCAATTAGTTTTGCTTCTTCAAAGAGAAATTTATGGTCCTTTTCGTAACAGTGTTTAGCCATCGATGACTTCTTTGGGTCACAGTTCCGAATATAGGTCTTGTGCTCCTTCAATTGAAAACGTAAGGTTCTACGGGTCTGTCCTATATACGAAGCGCCACGTTCACATGGAATTTGACGAATTCCCTATGAGGTTTTATCTTTAACATAGTCCTTTGATTCTAAAAAAGTTCATTTTTTTATGGGTTTAAGAATCGCTTTAAAATTAAAAATTTAGAATTAAAGGTTTTGCCATTATTCCATTTTCCCGAGACATTGCCTTTAAAATTTCAAAAATTCTAAAAATCTTTAAATTCTGAATGGCACAAGTCTAGAGATTAGTCTATTTTTTAAATTACTTTTTTTTTTTCACGAGTTTAACATATTTTGATCAAATGTTTCCATGCAATATATTCTATTCATAATTTCAGGAAAAATCGGAAAACAGTGGTCGAGAAGCTAATGGATGCATGTTTTGCTAAACCTGTGCAACCTTGGTCGCTTTTGCTAGTACTCTAAATGGACAAATCATTAGAGATACCTACATATTAGCGCGTTGGTCTTCCTCTAGGGCGAATAAGCCTGTACACGCCAAGGAATCGACTCCACCGCATACCTATGGATGCCCATGTCAGCTTCCCATGCAACCTATCTCTAATGTTTCTATGTTATTTAGCTCAACAACAAGCTGTTCTTAATGCTGTATTACGTGGAAATAAACGTTAGGGTTATGACGAATAAGAATTCGCCGCATTTCTGTTTCACACGTTTGTCCAATACAAAGAAGTGACACTCCGGAGTACTTTTTCTGTGTTGCACATATCCGTGATGAATAGCGCATTAAGCCTAACACCAAATGATCATCCCCAATTAAAGCAAACTAAATACAGCCATTATACTAAGCTTAGGAACTAAACAATTTAGTCGAAAAGCATAACTTAGATTCCAAATGATTATATAGAATACATTAAATACATCTCATAAGAACCAAGAATAATAAATTTGATCAAGACATGAACAAGAGTTGAAATGGTGAATAGTTACCAACAGTTCTACTCAAAAGTCACTTATTAAGTTACATGTTTACGCATCTAATATGCGTAAACATGTTGATGTAATTCAACATTCGCAAGCAGCCCACATACTAGTGTTACTTTTTAACTAGCTTGCTATAAATACAAAGTACTTCATAAAGTCTAGAACAAAACAGTTGTGTAACACTCACCGCTCTTCTGTTGTCAAGTGTTGTATGTAGTATAAACATATATGGTCCATGCAAACATGACGACAAAAATGTTCAATGATCACATGTTGACATTCGCTACGTTGGTTAAAATATTATCGTTGACAGTTAAAACGGTGACGGATCACTTTGTCCGTGCTCATTTCGTCCACGCTCACTTCGACCAACGTTCACTTTGTCCACTGTTCACTTCGTCCGCTGTTCACTTAGTCCAATGTTCACTTCGTCCACTGTTCATTTCGTCCACCGTTCACTTTGTCCACGTTCATTTCGTCCTCAGAATGAATGAAAATGTTACGAATATGACGTACTTAGAATAAAAACAGCGGAAAAAAGGCTTGGCCTAGTGCCTATGAAATAATATGTAGTGCCTGAAGAAAAGCGCAATATTATTACCTTAAATTTTGAAGATGACAATCCGATTTTTGGCGTAAATGTGACAAGAATGGTAAGTCAGATAATATCTGAAAACTTGAAAATTTTCATCGTCCTGGAGCAGGACTCGAACCCGCGTCTCCCAGAAAACGCCCGGGTATGCTAACCACTACACCACCCAGAACGACCAAACCTCAAGTTTCCGATCAATTTGAATATAACCATCACAGGATTCGCTAGTCGAAGCAACCGGCATTCATGTTTAGCGAATCTGGAGGTTAAGAATCTTATCCCGTGTTTGCCCGGAGAAGCAGATAAATCATGAAAGAAATACGGGATTACGCCATATAATACAAATTTTGAAGATGACAATCCGATTTTTAGCGTAAATGTGACAAGGATGGTAAGTCAGATAATATCTGAAAACTTCAAAATTTTCATCGTCCTGGAGCAGGACTCGATCCCGCGTCTCCCAGAAAACGCCCGGGTATGCTAACCACTACACCACCCAGAACGACCAAACCGCAAGTTTCCGATCAATTTGGTTAGCATACCCGGGCGTTTTCTGGGAGACGCGGGTTCGAGTCCTGCTCCAGGACGATGAAAATTTTCAAGTTTTCAGATATTATCTGACTTACCATCCTTGTCACATTTACGCCAAAAATCGGATTGTCATCTTCAAAATTTGTATTAAATGGCGTAATCCCGTATTTCTTTCATGATTTATCTGCTTCTCCGGGCAAACACGGGATAAGGTTCTTAACCTCCAGATTCGCTAAACATGAATGCCGGTTGCTTCGACTAGCGAATCATGTGATGGTTATATTCAAATTGATCGGAAACTTGAGTTTTGGTCGTTCTGGGTGGTGTAGTGGTTAGCATACCCGGGCGTTTTCTGGGAGACGCGGGTTCGAGTCCTGCTCCAGGAAGATGAAAATTTTCAAGTTTTCAGATATTATCTGACTTACCATCCTTGTCACATTTACGCCAAAAATCGGATTGTCATCTTCAAAATTTGTATTATATGGCGTAATCCCGTATTTCTTTCATGATTATTACCTTAATTTGATGTGAAAATGTTAGAAATATGACGTACTCAGAATAAAAACAGTGAAAAAGGCCTTGGCCTAGGCCAAATAGTATTTAGTGCTTGAGCAAAAGCGTGATATTATTACCTTGACTTGATACGTAAACATTATGAATACGACATCCGTAAAATTAATTTTGCAAAAATGCCTAGGCCTAGGGCCCATGAAATAATGTTTAGTGCCTGAGAAAATGCGCAGTATTATTACCTTGATTTGATATGCAAATATTATGAATATGACGTAATTTGAATAAAAACTGTGAAAAAGGCCGCGCCCTAGGGCATATGAAATAATATTTAGTGCCTAAGTAAAAACGCAATATTATTACCTTGAGTTGATAGGTAAACGTTATGAATATGAGATCCATAAAATAAAACTGTTGAAACGGCCTAAGCCTAGGGATTTTGAATTAATATTTCGTGCCTCAGTAAAATCACAATTATTACCTTGAGTGGATACGTAAACGTTTTGAATATGACATCAACAGAATAAAAACTGTCAAACGGTCTACACATGAGGCATAGTAATTAGTATTTAGTGCCTAAGTAAGTAAAAGAGAAATATTAATAACTTGGCATCTTATGTAAATATTTAGTGCCTAAGTAAAAGTGCAGCGTTATTGAAAAATCCCACCTTATAGTCCTTTTCCGAACATAACGTGAGTCATGCTGTAGTGAGTGACATCGTACCACACAAAAGAGTTAAAAAGCACTTCAAGGTTAAGTTTCTTGTTTTACTTTAAATAACATTTAAAATCGTTATATTTTAATCGAGAAACTCTGAGAGAAAAAAATCGCTTGTAAGCAATGTCCACTGACTTTTCTTCTGCCTATAACAAAAGCTCCATGAAAACAAAAAAATTCGACGGTATTCCATTCATTCTGAGGACGAAATGAACGTGGACAAAGTGAACTGTGGACGAAATGAACATTGGACGAAGTGAACACTGGACTAAGTGAACAGCGGACGAAGTGAACAGTGGACAAAGTGAGCGTTGTACGAAATGAACTGGACTAAGTGAACAGCGGACGAAGTGAACAGTGGACAAAGTGAACGCTGGACGAAATGAACTGGACTAAGTGAGCGTGGACGAAATGAACACGGACGAAGTGATAGGGAACCGTTAAAACTGATGATAGATTAAAACATGAAGATTAAATCCACTATAATTCCATACTATAGTGTCTAGGTTGTATGGCCGGATAATTGACAACGGCTATATCAAAGAGTACTCACATACCAGTCCAAAATATCTATTCGGTCTGAAGAAAAACTCATGGACGCTGTTCACGCACATGAAAATAACACAAACATTTACACTCTATTGTCTGCTCCCTGCCAGACGCGCTTCATCTTCCTTGCCGAGGACATATTCAGTGGCCTTTAATGTTTCGTCAACTGGGTGTATATGCTATTCATAATTTCAGGAAAACTTATAAAGCGCTGGTAGAGAAGCTTACGGATTCATTTTTTTGCTGAACCCGGGAAACATCGGCGCCTTTAATAGTATACAGTATACTATACCCCGTGCCTGTCAGTCTTCTTTTTGTAAATTCAAATTTTCAAAATTTTAATTAATTTTTTAATTCGCGACCATTATTGAAATTTGATTTCGCGGTTTGCTACGCCATAAAACCCCACGCAACAATATTTCATTCTGCTTTTGCGTAACATTATTTCGGCGCATTCTTGCGCACAAATATTTCATTACACTTTGAAAAAACGCAACAATATTTCATTGCACTATTACTTAAACTAAGAGACCCTCACGCCGAAGTTCATAGAAGCGACAATATTAATAGATCGTGCCAAAATACTTGGGCTGCACTTACGAAGTGGTACACACTGTATATTCTTCCTTCGCAGTTGCCAGTGGGTGTGTTTGCGTTTCAAACCGTGGTATGCCATGCGCTACTACGTGCTATAAGTAGTTCCACTAATTAAAAAAATTGTTACGTGATTCTTTTAGACAGGAAAAGCATTTCAATGAAATGCAAATAGAATACAAGAGATGAAATGTAAGAAAAATCTGAATTTCTTGGCATTTCATTTCTTCAAAGTTTAGCAGTGCTATTCGTCCGTTCGTGCATTATCCCAGATCATCTTCACTATTTATTTATTTTATACTGACGTAATATGAATCCAGAAACACTCTACAGTGAAACACGATTGACTCTCAAAAAGCTCATCTGAAATGTCATCGGAGTTATCATCATGACTGGCATAATGCAGGAGACCATGTTTTTAATTCTACACATTCCATTCGTCCCATCTGACCTTCCATCTCAATTTAAACGCCTGCAGTTTCCTGTTTGATTCAGTTTCATCATGATAATCAATAAATCACAGAATTAATCGTTAAAAGCTGTTGGACTCGACCTGCAATTCACACGACGTGCTCTATATTGGTTGCTCAAGAGTTGCCAAAAATTAAAACCTCTTCATCTTGGCTCTAAATGGAAGAATACACAACGTCGGTTACCCAGAGTTTCTTCAACGATAAATTTACTTGTACTTCAGAAGAACTGTACATTACGTTGACTCCAACATAATAAAAAAATGTGCATCTTTCAAACTCTTATATTAACAGTAACTGCTGGTTTAATCCAATTATGCCGGCACTAGTATAGATTTTGTTACTCCTTATTGTAAACTTCCTTCATTTGATTGCTGGAACGTATTTTAATTAAAGGTTTCCGGGAAATTCAACCTATTAATAATTTTAGAAAAACTTCGAAAACGCTGGTCCAGAAGCTGATCGGTGTATTTTTTGTGAACCACAGGTCCCTTTCTAGTAATATAGATGCATGAAATATTATGTATTCTAAGCTACATAAACGAATGTTTAAGGGTTCATTAGCAACCTTTGGTACCAATTACTGCATGAAAGAACTTTGTTAAAGACATATTGGAATTTAAGATGGAAGCATTTTCAAGAAACTTTTGGTTTTAAACGTTAGAAAGGAAAATTACTTACGGAACCTTCTGGCTCCACAGACAGCCACAAGCACTGCCACGCACAATACCAAAGCGAAGGTCCTCATGACGAAGTGCTTTCCTTTTGTCTAGCAAAGAATAGCGTGAAGTTCCCACCTAGTGGTGCTTCTTTTATAATAGGCGATGTGTGCTGGCAGGTGTCACGGGTTTTGTGTCATACGGACAAGTGTTAATCAACCTTATCATTCGTTGCCGATGGCTCTCAAGTAGCCTAGACGAGGGGAAACATATTCTTAGCTGAGATAAGAGTCACAATCCTTCTTCTAAGATATAGGAACTTCACAAGAGGGTATTTCGAGTGGGCTTCAGATAAAAAAGACTCCATTCGGAGAAAACGATATCTGTTCTTCCTTTAGAAAAGCGAAAAGCGAGCGCTTTTAAAACAGAAAAGGAAAAAATATACAAAACTATCTGCTTAAATGTAGGAAAAAACAATTGTATTGCTGGAAAACTGCAAAAGAACTGCACCCACACATTAAAGTGAGGTACAAACTTTATTTGCAAGATTGACAATCTTCATATACGCTATACAGTAGTAATGAAATTCTCATAACGTTAAAAAATGGCTCGTTTACATTGAATGCACCCAAATTCAATATCATTTTTTCTAATGAGTGGAATACGGGATTACACCATACAATATAAATTTTGAAGATGATAATCCGTTTTTTGGTATAAATACACTGACGGAAAAAAAAAAAATCCCAACACCAAGAAGGGGTTGTGTTAGATAAACGACAGTTAGTAGGCGGTGAGAGTACATCTGCAAGATGACGTCTATGCAAATTTCGCGCTCGGCGCATACGTGTGGCGCTAGTAGCGCCCTCGGAACATGCAAAGCAGGTTTGCTGTAAATACGCGCTGTAACGTTCGTGAGCGTTAGTTATCGTTGAGATTCGACGTACTGTGTTGATGTTAGTCAAGAATGCCTTTAAGAAGACGAAGAAGCCATTATCAATAGCTCACGGAGTTGGAACGAGGTCGTGTAATAGGGCTACGAGAAGGTGGATTTTCTTTCCGCAATATTGCAGAACGACTTGGCAGGAATGTAGCCACTGTGCATGATTGTTGACAGCGGTGGTCAAGGGAAGGTACTGCCTCAAGAAGACCGGGTTCCGCCCGGCAATTCTGAGAGGGAAAACCACCGTGTACGGCGTACGGCCGTGGCGCATCGTACTGCGTCTGCGGCAGCAATTCGAGCTGCAGTTGCCACCACAGTGACACAACGAACTGTTACAAATCGGTTACTTGAAGGACAGCTCCGAGCCAGACGCCCTGTAGCGTGCATTCCACTTACTCCAAACCACTGCCGTTTACGACGTCAGTGGTGTGAAGCTAGAGCTCATTGGAGGACGGACTGGAGATCTATTGTGTTTTCTGATGAAGGCCGGTTATGCCTGGGTGCCAGTGATGGCCGTGTGTTGGTCAGAAGGAGGCCAGGTGAGCGCCTGCAACTATCTGCGGCCGAGACACACTGGACTTACACCTGGAGTAATGGTCTGGTGAGCAATTTCCTATGACAGCAGGAGCACTCTCGTGGTTATCCCACGCACCCTGACGACACAGTTGTACGTCGGTCTGGTGATTCAACCTGTTGTGCTGCCATTCATGAAGAGCATCCCAGGGGGTGTTTTCCAACAGGATAACGCTCGCCCGCATACCGCTGTTGTAACCCAACATGCTCTACAGAGTGTCGACATGTTGCCGTGGCCTGCTAGATCACCAGATCTTTCACCAATCGAGCACGTATGGGACATCATTGGACGACAACTCCAGCGTTTCCCCCAACCAGCATTAACCGTCTCTGTATTGACCGACCAAGTGCAACAGGCATGGAACTCCATCCCACAAACTGACATCCAGCACCTGTACGACACAATGCATGAACGTTTGCGTGCTTGCATTCAACATTCTGGCGGTTACACCGGTTATTAATGTACCAGCATTTCACATTTAAAGTGGCTCTTCTCGCGCTTACAATAAGCTGTGATCTTGAAACCTTAATCGATTAAATATGTTACCTATACAAATGTATTGCCGCCATTTCATTCCTCTACAACTATTTTTTCGTGGTGTTGGGATTTTTTCCCGTCAGTGTATGACAAGGATGGTAAGTCAGATGATATCCGGAAACTAGTGGTTATCATTCCCGGGCGCTATCTGGGAGACGTGGTTTCGATTCCCGCTCCAGGACGAGGAAAGTTTTCAAGTGTTCGGATATTATCTGACCTTGTCATATTTGAACAAAAAAAAAAAAAAAAAAAAAAAAAAAAAACGGATTGTCATCTTCAAAATTTGTATAATTTTTTCTGTTTTACAAGAATGTTAAATCGAAACCTGCTGTAAGGGTAGTCATCTTATGAGAAAGAGCCGAAATGTGGTTGAAACAGTTGACGTATTTTCGCGATTAACTTTTTAAATTAATTCAGAAGGCAATTGTTTTCGCTGAATGAAGTAGGTACGGTAAGCATTCAATAATTAACCACTTACAAATAATATAACAACGCATGAATGCTGACTGTGTTTGTCAATCCAGTTGAAAAATCGGACGAAACCAGAAAGTTGTCAAAGTAGTCGAGTAGTCAGTGGTGATGTTTTCTGGCTGGTCGTCTGATCTGGTTGAATGTTTGAGGCCCTGATGAGGCAAGAGAGGTACACTTGTCCCAGGACTCCGGATCTCACCCCTCCTAGAACACAAATTAGGGATGAAGACTGTTTTATAGTGTAATGCTCTGAAATGTTTGAACAATTTAACTAATTGTCCACGCTTCCCCAAACATTTAACATTTTGTGAAAAGGAATAGGCCTTTGAACGTTTCGTAGCATCAATGTACGTGATGCTCCGGTTATATGTAGATAACTTAGTTGTTGCAAATGTCTTTAATTAGCACGGAAATGTTATTTCGAGAATACGTCTAGAGCAGGGGCGCACAGCCTTTTAGCACTTACGGGCCAATTTCAGATTGACTAAACAACGGCGGGCCGCAGCGGGTATACACAACAAAAGATTCCAAAACGATACCCCAAAAAATATTAAAGAAATAAATACATAAATAAATAAAAGATATGTACAGAAATTAAATAACAAAACAAAACTTGCTTAAAAAATATGCAAGCGTCGCCAAAACCTTTTTTATGTTTTATAGGTCTCTACTAAGAAATTTGACATTATTTGTTTTTTATTAGTCTTTCAATATCTGGTTCAATGTTGGACACACACACATACCCCCAGGTTTCCCTGTTCACCAGTTAGACGAGAACGACTTCTTGATTTACTTGCTTCATTGCGGAAAGTGATTGTTTTTTTTGTTTTTTTTTTTTTTTGATTGGAGGTTTAACGACCACCGTGAGCAACTCAATCAATGGGCTATAAGCAGTCGCCCGTCCCTAATTTAGGGTCCCTGGTTCCAGGAAAGGGAGAGAGCCAGTGCCGTAAGACAAACACAACATCCATGCCTGACCGGGATTCGAACCCGGACCCCTTACGGACGAATGATCAGAGGCCAGCGCCTTAGACCACTGCGCCACTGGGGCGGCAAAGTGATTGTTTGCATAAGTGGTTCCGAATAATGTTACCGTTTTTAGAAAGTGGATTTTCAATCTCTTCATTTCAGAAGGCAAATAGTTTACGTGATATTATAGTAAAAAAGTTCTGCAAATTTAACCTCCCGCCCGGGTGGCGCCGTGGTCTAAGCGACGGCTCCTGATCATTCGTCCGAGATGGGCCCGGGTTCGAATCCCATTGAGGCATAGATGTTGTGTTTCTCCTACGGCACTGGCTCTCTACCTTCCCTGGAGTCAGTTGCCCTAAATTAGGGACGGACGACTTCTTATAGCCTACTGAGTTCCTCACGGTGGTCATTTAACCCTCAATAAAAAAACCCCCAAAAAACCCTTCAATTCGGAGTTATATTGGAGGTCAGCAAGCTCCTTCTCAAAATCGACGAGTGCCGTTTCAATATTAGTTGCAAATGGTATTGTAAAAACTGTTTCTGTACCCTGATAAAATTTTCATACCCTTATATATAATACTTGTGTGCACCCCCACTGCCCTATAAAACTTTCATCATCATCATCATCATCATTGTCAACAATTATCAATCCACTGCTGGACGAAAGTCTCCCCAAGTTTCCTCCACAACGGTCTGTCTTGTGCCAGTCTCCTCCATGTCACTCCCACATACTTTCGAATTTCATCCACCCATCTCCCCAGGTACATTTCGCCAGCCCCCCCACCCCGGCAAATTCAAAATTCAACAATGCCATTCGTTTGTGCTACGTTTGTGCTGGTTTGTGCCGCAAACCGTGTCGTTTGTGCTAGCATAGTTTTTGAGATATTCAAAATATAAATTGGGGGGGGGGGAATGGTCAGCCCCCACCCCGGCAAATTCAAAATTCAACAATGCCATTCGTTTGTGCTACGTTTGTGCTGGTTTGTGCCGCAAACCGTGTCGTTTGTGCTAGCATAGTTTTTGAGATATTCAAAATATAAGTTAGGGGGTGGGGGTGGCGATATGGTCAGCCCCCACCCCGGCAAATTCAAAATCCAACAATGTCATTCGTTTGTGCTACGTTTGTGCTGGTTTGTGCCGTGTCGTTTGTGCTAGCTTAGTTTTTGAGATATTGAAAATGTAAGTCGGGGGGGGGGGGGGGATGCTCAGCCCCACACTCCGGCAAATTAAAAATTCAACAGTGCCATTCGTTTTTCTTACGTTTGTGCTGGTTTGTGTCGCAAACCGTGTCGTTTGTACTAGCTTAGTTTTCGAGATATTAAGTACCTAAATTTTGTTGTCAACCATTTCCTCAGCCCCGCCCTCCCCCCACCCCACTCGCAAATTCAAAATTTAGCATAGCCATTCGTTTGTGCTGGTTTGTGCTAGCTTAGCTTCCGAGTTATTAAATACCCAAATTTCGGTGTGGACCATTTCCCCAGCCTGTTTTGAATATAACATAAATTTAGCGGGTTGGGGGAATGCCCCTTCCTCATCCCACAAGTTCAAAATTCAACACATCCATTCGTTTGTGCTGGTTTGTGCCATAAAACGTGTCGTTTGTGGTAGCTTAGTCTTCGAGATATTTCTGCAAACAAGCCTTTCTTTAATAACAAACAGATCATGATTCTACAGTGAGCACGAGGTCATAAATGATGCACTGTGGATCAATGGCATTAGATCATCTGGAGTGACGAAAGAATTTGATTCATAACAAAAGGAGGACATTTGTACGTATGACGCTGACAACATGTTCTGAACGCTACTGTACCTACATTCAAACAGTAAAGCATGCTACTGCCGTTATGATGTGGGGTTGCATCTCAGCTCATGGAGTGGGTAGACTGCGCAACATTGAAGGTAACATGAATGCTGCCCATTATATACAAGTACTGGAGAGGGACAATGCTTCTTTCATCTGTTAGCACGTTTCCAAATAGTGATATCATCTTTCAGGACGACAACGTGCCCTGCCATCGGACACGAGTAGTGGACAGGTGGTTGGTTTCTAAAACTGTCGGGAGGTTGCAATGTCCTACAGAATAGCCGAATCTTAATCCGATCGAATATTTTGGATGAAACTGAAACAGGTGAGTGCGAGAAATCCTACAAATTAAGTAAAGTTACTTGAAGCTATGATTTCATGTTGGTATCATCTAACATCAAAGATGAACTTGAACACCTTTTGAGTAGTATGCCCAGGAGATGTGTCTTAGCAATTAAAAACAAAGGCAACCCTAATAATTATTAGACAATTTTATGTATGTGTACATATAAACAATTGACTTATAATAATTATGCATAAAAATTATGGATACATTACGTATGTGTACATACAGAGAAGTATGTCTTGAAACATATTTGACATTCACTGACTAAATGAACAAGTTTAACGAGTTCAATTTTTTTTATTTCTCGTAACTTAAACAGTTTGTACTGAACCAGAAAAAAAAAAAGAAGTTTATGTTAGTTTTACAATTTCTTTCTGTCTTCTCATCCACTTCATGTGCAACAATGCAGATATGTTAGATCTGTAAAACGTTTTGAATTCCTTACGAAATTATTTTTAAAATGATGTACAGCCGTCGGTGGCGCAGTGGTCTAAGCGATGGCTTCTGATCATTCGTCCGAAAGGGGTCAGGGTTTGAATCCCGTCAGGAATGGATGTTGTGTTTGTCTTACGGCACTGGATCTCTCCCTTCCCTGGAAACAGTGGCCTTAAATTAGGGACGGGCGACTACTTATAGCCCATTGAGTTGCTCACGGTGGTCGTTAAACTTTCAATCAAAAAAAAAAAAAAAAATCTTAAATATATGCAAACGATGTTCTATCATACCCGCTGCAGAAAGAATTTTTCAAATCCAAATTTCAGGAGCAAAGATATCGGAAAAAATGCAATTTACCTTTACGCCTTCCTTTGTAAATCTATAAACAACTTGAAAAAATGACTATACCTAAAATAGTACTAGACATAAATGGAATCGAAAGATAAAAGAAATTTTTCAATCGGATGTTTAGAAGCAAATATATTGAATAAAATGTATTTCGAATTCGGCATCATCTGCGTTTACGCCCTCTAGCGGCTAAATTGTGTATCATATGAGAAAACGAAATGAAGAATCATCATTCGCACATTTCAGGCTTCCCAATGCAAAAATAATTTTTGAAATCTGATTAGTAGTTGAAGAGATATGGTGTCAACAGACGGACGGACGGACAAACCGATAACGTAAGCACGATCTGTTCGACAAAAGACTCGCTAAAAATTAAAAAAATATCTCGTACAAGGGGCGGCAAATCTGGGCTTGCACTCGGACGGCAAATGCCCTTTCGCGTGGCCCTGACTGCATGATACATTACTTTGCTATCATTGATCAAACAGAAATATTCGCATGAAGACGGTTACGGCAATTTTTTTATTTACTAAACAAACTATCAGTACGGAATCCAGTTGCTAGAAGCCCTACTATTCTGCGCATAGTAACAAAAAAAACATTAGCACAAGTAGAAACAACTTCACCGCCCCAGTGGTGCAGTGGTCTATGCATTGGCTTGGGATCTTTTGCCTAAGACATGCGGGGGTTCGAATCATGGTGAAGCATGAAAGCTGTGTTTGTCTTACAACAGTGGTTCTCTCTCTTACCTGGAAAACGTTGCCCTAATTTTTTTTTTTATTGGAGGTTTAACGACCACCGTGAGCAACTCAATGGGCTATAAGCAGTCGCCCGTCCCTAATTTAGGGTCACTGGTTCCAGGGAAGGGAGAGAGCCAGTGCCGTAAGACAAACACAACATCCATGCCTCACCGGGATTCGAACCCGGACCCCTTTTGGACGAATGATCAGAGGCCATCGCCTTAGACCACTGCGCCACCGGGGCGGCTGCCCTAAATTAGGAACACACAACTGCTCCATTGGGTTGCTCACGGTGGTCGACGAAAAAAAAAAATACTGTTTGTGACAACTGTAAAACAGCCGCCACCGTAGCGCAGTGGTCTAAGCGCTGGCTTATAATCATTCGTCCCTGATGGGTCCGGGTTAAAATCCCGTGAGGCATGGATGTTGTGTTTGTCTAACGGCACTGACTGTCTCCATTCTCTGGAACCAGTGACCCTAAGTTAGGGACGGGCGACTGCTTATAGCCCATTGAGTTGCTCACGGTGGTCGTTAAACCTTCAATTAAAAAAGAAAAAAAGGTGTTCACTGGTATGTGGAGCCATGCTGACTGCAGTGCATCTGACAGCTGATGGAGGGTGCGTGGAAGGAGGATCCATAGAGCGAACAACACGATCGAGGTAGTCTCACAGATACTCAATTGGGTTTAAGTCTGGGAAATTAGGGGCCTAGGGAAGTGCTTTGTCTTTCAACCACTCGCGGACATTTCTAGCTTCGTGACACGTCGCATTGTCATTCGGGAAGATCCCATCTGCCTCAGGGAAGACAATCAGCATGTATGGGTGCACGTGGTCTGCAAGTACGGATTCATAACGAATTCGGTAGTATGAATAGATGATGCCTTCCAAAAGTATGAATGGATCCAGATAATGCCAGGAAAACATTCCCCAGACCATAACGCTGCACCCACCAGCTTGGGTTCTTCCAGCAGAGGTTGAAGAGTGTTTGTTCTCCAATGTTTCCGGCCTTATATGCCAACATCCATTCGTTCGATGTAGGAGGAAACGTGGCTCATCGGAGAAGGCAATCCTTTGCCAATCAGAAGAGGTCCAATTCCGATACTGCCGTGCAAATGTAAGCCTTTTCTGCCGATGGACCTTCGTTAGCATAACTGCAGTGACTATACGTCTACATCGGAGCCCCAAACGCAGCAGGGTTCGCTGAACTGTAGTTTTAGACCCACTTCCGGTAGCCCCCTGGTTCATTCGGCTAGTGAGTTGCTCCACTGTAGCTTGTCGATCGGCCCTCACTCACCTTCGAAGCCTACGTTCACCTCTCACACCAATGACACGTGGCGCTCTGCAGTTTCCACTTCGTTTATTTGCAATGGTGCTGTCTCCGATCGCGATACACTTTAACCATAGCAGCACGCGAACAGTTCACAAACTGCGCTTTTTCAGAAATATTGCCATGCTTGGCCGAAATGCCGATAATCATCCCATTTTGCAAATGTGATAAATCGCTCCTTTTATCCATGACAGCAATAGGTTATATATTTTCAGAATGCTTACAGCACACCTTATATACCCTCCAAACCAGCTCACGACACGTGTCTTCTTTCACTGGCTACGCGCTGTTTGCGTCAACAGTAGTAGGTGGTCACAATAATGCGACTCGACTGTGTATATTGTGACGTGCCTGCACCGCAGGACGCACATGAGATAAAGGCTGGTAGCAGTGAGAGCATATGTCCGCGAGCTCAGTTGGGAGAGCGACGTACTCCGGTGTGAGGGGACCCGAATTCGATGTCGGCGTGGACAAAGATGTTGGATAAAATTACTTCGTCATAATATATAACAGTGAACATGACGGCATCTCTAACTATTCGAACCAAAAATCTCATATAGGGTTCGAAAAGTTAAAGACTCTCTCATATATACAAATAAATTGTATAAAACTAAAAGCAATATTCGAAATAAGTGGTTTTCGTATTAAATAAAAATATTTTTTCCTATAAACTAAAGCTGAAGCTTCAAGAATGCACTCAAACATGCGTAGTTTCAGCTAAAATTAACTTTTGTAGCTTTTTTGCCCCTGTTACAAACTTTTTAACTATGTCCACATTGTCTAAGTATGCAGCAATTTTGTTTTCAATACTAACGATACCTATATTTGGAAGCCGTTCCTGTTTCATATGTAATCGAAAGTAACGTTTTATGATTTTAAGCTTGGATAACGATCTTTTCTCGTAATCCAGTGTTACAGACAGTAAAACTTTAAAAACAGGGTTTTGTGCACCTTATTACTGCTGTTAATTCCATGGAATGGAAAAGGAGGCATTGAAATTTTGAAGATCTTTTGTATTTCAAGCTTAACAGTAAGAAAAATAAAGATATTTATTTTTAGGCAGTGTAAGAATCCACAAATCGAAAAAGAATTTCGTTTAATTTAACATGAGACACGTATCTCCCCTTTCCCTCCTCCCACCATATTTTGCTATAGGCAACAAAATATTATTAAAGCTACTTAATTGTTTGGAAAACATTAATCAGTCATTTGAAAATATGTATTCTAAAGCACTTTATGGGTTCATGCGACGCTTAACGTAAGTCCAAAGAGTTTTACAATTTAGTCACACTATCTGAAATTCTTGAGCAATTATATTCTTTTTTTGCAAAACCTTACAATTTTATTTGTAAGTCCGTATGATATTTTATTTTCATATCACTGCTTAGTGTCAGTGAAGAATAAAGGTCATTTAAAAAATTGAAAAGTCTCGTTATGCGTGTTCAGGTGTTCGAACCGTTCTTATCGTTGTATCACAAATATGACAGTTTTCTATTTGTTTGTTTCTCTTTGACAGATCAATATCTCATTCGTATTTTGTTACCAAAAAATTGCTTTTTTTTTCTTACGTGGTCTAACCAACACAACAGTTGGAAATTCTGTTTCGCAGTCTATTTCCGCTGCAATTGTTTTATCTTCAGCAAACATGCCTTTAAAACCCCTACATGCTCTACATTCTTTTAAACAGCCATTTACTTGTTTTAATATTTCTGTTATGGTTGGTATAACTGCAACACAATTGAGCATTAATTTGCTAATAACATTAATTTTGATAAAAGAGTGTACCAAATCTTTCTGGAACAAATAAACGTGTACGTTTTCTTGTTTTTAATTATTTTTTCTAAGGCCGATTTGTTAAATTTCATGTATTATGGTCTCTAAAAGATTCGTTAAATCTCAAAAATAATACATCGTGGATTACATCTAAATTGTACCCCAGTCCTTCTTAGTGGCGTCCCCATAAGTTTTTTTCTGGGAGGTTACGAAATTTTTTTTCATACAACTAAATGCGTTATGAGTGCATTTTTGAAATGTATCCAACATCCCAGCAAAAATATTCAAATAAATATTGCTGGAAATTAATAATATTCTTATCACCACATAATGGTTGGCCACTTATATTGTGCAATTTCTCTATGCAGAAAACAAGTTGGGAAAAGTGACTAGAATCCTGATAAGACCGATTTGTGTGCGAGAAATCTATTTTCAATAGCACCAATTAACATGTCTAAAAATGGTACATAAATTAAAATCCTGTAATAGTCTTCTGGGGTTTCTGTGTTTATGTTATAGCGTAGGTTTTGCTTTGATGTGATTGTTATTATTTGTATCAAAACTCCTTGCTTTTCAGCGTGCTTTAGAGTAATCTGGAATAAGTCAAAGAACTTAAATGTGGCAATGTCTCGTCGCCACAGAAACTTTGTTTACCCATGCATTGGTTTTTCATTGCAATGGGACATTCTAGTCTTTGGCTCCTTGCAGTTTCCTTGTCTTCGTGGAGAAAACACCTTCAGTTGCTTCCATGAGACATAAAAACAATCTGAAATACTAACAAAACTTTGCCTTTTAAAATCGCGTTTTTGAAATATCGAAAGGTTCCAAAATTTGGTGGGGGGTTAACACCCCCGGCACGCCACTGATCTCCCTTACTCTTATTGCATCGATAATGTTTTCTCACCTTGTTTCACAGCACGGTTGAACGCTTCGTTAAAATTTGCCAACGTAATTCAGAAAAAGCATATATTTCTTGAACAATTCTGAAAATGTTCACAATTTCTAGGGATATTTTTCGTCGTTATTTACGACCACATTTAAAGTATCAGCCGCTCAAAGTACATAAAATGTACAAGAGTTTTAGATCAAAATATTATGTATTTTGAAGTCCATCGTGTTTTCCCTTCATATTGGCCCGTTGTCATAGTGCTGGCGATGCATATCATGAATGCTGAAATTTTCAAAATTGTAAAAGAAATTAGAAAAAGAAAAATGTTAGTCTTTGCTCGCGGTATCCGTTACTGAACAAAACAAAAATTATTCTGATTTCAAGTTGTTTTCCAATGTATTATATAGTGAATTATTTTTACTAAAAAAATAAACGTGCCACACGTAGCAGTACGATTTTTCACAGCAAGACGTTTTCTTAACTTTGCTCATGTGATTGATATTAATTTTTCAACCATAAAATTGGATTGGGGGGTCCTGCCGGCCCCGGAACTTTGCTCGTCCCTGCTTGCAGTAGCTTAAATCGATATTATGAATTACTTAGTATCCTAAGATTTTGTGTTGCTCTGGATCAGTCCTCCACTAGTGTCAGGCATCGCATTGTTTTCAGTATGGACCAAAATTGATGGAAGCTGCTCTTTGAAAAGAGAAATGCTTTTTTGGTGGAAATAAAAATATCTGTCTCACAAATACAAAACATTAGGACAAAATTCTAATGCTCAATTTTCTTTTAATACATAAGGAATGACACTTTAATATCAAGACATCAAACTTTCGATGTGATAGTGAGATATAGAACACCCAGATTTCTGCACAACACTACAAATTGTGATGATTTATATGACATTTTAAACGCCAACACAAAAGACATGCATTGCGAATTACACGAAAAGATAAAAAAAGAAATTTGTATTGAACTATTAAAGTTTTATTTTCAATGTAGACGACTGTACCAAACAACACTATTACTTAAAAGAAACTTCAATGTTCTCCTCGTCAGCGGAAAATGTAACACTATAAAAACACAAAACATTTTGGAGAAGTTGAAATGCTCAGTTTGCTTTAATAATAAGGGATGGGTTCCAGTTGCGCTGTACATTATTTTCAGTGACTATATATCGGTCCTAAGCAACGGTAATATGTCTTTTTACTCGTTCTATAAATCATAGCACTGCAACTGCACATTTTGATACAGTATTAAGGAATGGCACTTTAATACATAAAGAAAATTCAAATGCTCAAAAACGTACTAAAAACGTACGGAACAAAACTTCATTGAGAACATTAAACTTTTGAATGTGAAAATAAGAGATTAAAATCACACATTCCATCGCAACACTGAAATGTGATATTTTTTTTATAAATTTTGTTACGACGCAAACGGCATACTTTGCAAATGTGATGAAAAATATGGAAATTGTATTTAACTATTTAAACTTCATTTACAGTCTGGCTGTCAATATCAAATAACACATATATTTAAAATGAACTTAAATTTCTTATTCTTAGCAGAAAACATAATACAAAAAATACAAAACGTAAGAAAATTTAAATGCTCAATCTGTTTTATTATAATTTGAGTTAAACTTTAATATCAATAAATCAAAATTTAATAGTGAGATAAAAAAACAGATTTCATCACAACACTGTAAGTGTGGTAATTTATATGATATTTTTACTTGTAACACAAATGACATGCGTTGCAAATTACATGAAAAGTAAGAAAATCATATTCAATTTCAAAAATATTTTTACAGTTTGGGTGATTGTACCAAACAAAAGATATGTATAAATGAACATCTACTTTCAAACTGCAATGTGCAACGATTTGTACAATATTTTCAATTACAACGCAAAAGGCATACATTGGAAATGACATGAAAAAGAAACAAATCGCTTTTAATTAATAGAATTTTATTTACAGTGCATCTAACTGTATTCACATAATATGTTCTCAGCAGAAAATGGGTAGTATAAAAACATAAATTCAATGGTTTGTATAAAATATAATTCCAAATTTTCTGTGAAAATTTGGAATGCTCATTTTTTTTCATTCTTATTAATTTTAATGCTTATGAAACTATGTAGTTTGGTATCTTGACCAAAAAGATATAGCCAAGACACCAAATTACGAACCATGGTAATGTGATGCCAAATATGAGTTTCTAAATTCACGAAATAAAGGGTAACTTCTTCAAAGCCACACATTTTCTCTGTAGGCCTTCTCTATCTAATCAACTGTTCTGAGATTCAACATTGACATGAAACTGACTGCTTTCAAGGGTTAGTGCTGATATAATGCTGTGCTTGGAAGACCATTTGGCACAGCCTGTTAGTGTTGATGCTTCGGTAGTTCTTCTTTCCTAGTAGCTTTTACGAATACCGTGAGCAACTCATTGGGCTATAAAGCAGTCGCCCGTTCCCAATTTTGGGACACTGACTCCAGAAAAAAGAAAGCGACAGTACCGTAAGACAAACACGACATCCATGTCTCACCGGGATTCGAATCTGAACCCGTAACGGGCGAACCGTCAGAAGCCAATCGCTGCGCCACCCGGGCGGCTATGCTTCAGTGAAAGCTCCCAAGGTATACCGAGAATCCTAAGGAGGATGAAATAGGTATGGCATAAACTTTATGGGTGTCCAGGGGTAGGACAAGATCTTTGTCTTTTAGCGGACACTTTATTATAGGAAAGTTAGGTCTGACAGTGAGGGTGTAGCCCATAGTTCTGAAGAGTTTAAAAATCTTATAAGAAAAGGAACCATGTTAAGGGACTGAACCAATGAATTGGGTTTCTATGTAAGTGTTGGTGTAAGAGTTGTCAGGTTTTAATATGGAAATCCTGGATAATTTTGTTTATTGTAGATGATGGGAACTGATGGATTTCAGCAGTTTTCTTCATTTCAGCACATTTTGTTCGAAGGATGATTCACTATTGCAAATAATTCTGGCAAAATTATTAAAAGTTTTTTAAGCAGCAAATTTTGAGTAATGGGGCAGTAGGATACACCGCAGGCACATACCAAAACATCAGCACAAAAGTGGGTGAATACAAACTCGATGTGTCAGGAGATCTTTCAAAAACAGCATTAACAGCATTAACTCGTGGACACTTTTGCAGTCTCCTTAAGAAAGAAACAAAAAAACTTTTCTCCTTTGTACACAAAGCAACTCCACTTTTTCAAGAAAGTAGTGAAATATTTCTGACCTAGAACTGCAATTCAGATATTCCTTACCAAATACCATTTATTCAGATCTCTCTAATGAAATTTGGTAAATACCGTATATATTACACATACGTACATATATTACAAAACTGACCACCGATAGGCAACTGAATTATTAGACTGGACGTTAAAAGACAGAAATCCATATGGAAGATGGGTGGATGAATGACCGGAGTGACATGGAGGCTGACCCAAGACGGATAAATGTGGAAGAGACTTAGAGAGAAGAAAAAGGGTAAATTATATAGAGGAACAATTCCACACCGATTCATTCAACATCATAAAAATGGTGGCAAACAGTGCCGGCCACCATCTGTGGTTCAGCCAGCTGGAAACTCACCAGCGAGAACATACGTATATATATTGACATGTTAATATTTGATCCAATATAATAATTTTTCTCTCTTAATGTTTCACACATTTCATATAAATCAGTATTAAGAAACAAATCTTTTTTCAGTACCACATGTGAAGATATAAAATTGTACAACATTCTGTACTATGAAATTAAAAGTTGCTGTCTTTAGCACGATATATTAAAACAATTTACCAAACCGTAAACAAATTTTACATTTATCCACGATCCAAAACCGTTCAATGAAAGTGACAAGTACTTTCGAAGCCACAATGGCTTCATCCTCAGGCCGACTATGACACGGTACAAGAAACAAACCAGTCAATTTGTACTGTAATACGAAGCGCATCTCACGAACAGATGTGCCTCGTATTCAATCAAACTCATGAACAGATGCGCCTCGTATTACAGTACAAATTGACTGGTTTGTTTCTTGTACCGTGTCATAGTCGGCCTGAGGATGAAGCCATTGTGGCTTCGAAAGTACTTGTCACTTTCATTGAACGGTTTTGGATCGTGAATAAATGTAAAATTTGTTTACGGTTTGGTAAATTGTTTTAATATATCGTGCTAAAGACAGCAACTTTTAATTTCATACTTCATCAGCACGAAAGAAACTGGTATCATTCTGTACTAGTTCAACAATTGAAACAAATAGACACCAAATCAATTCTGCTAAAAAAGTCTGAAATACCAAAATTATTATTCTCACATACATAACACCCTCTTGAGCCTTTTGAGTAGCTTACAGCCACTAAATTAATTAAATGTAATGAATATACAATACTAAGAGGTAAGTCATCTGACAAAACATCATCTGACTTTCATCAATCTATACATAAACAGTGTTGCCATTTTAAGATTTGCTATCAGGGTTGCATAATTTATACATAGAAGAAATATTATAATATATATATCATCACACACAAGAGCAAACCCACAAATTCCAAGTGAGCATACATTTGCCTACACAGGACATGATTCTTATATACATTACCTAAATATAGCTGTTATGTCTTCACCAGTTAAAATAAAATATAAATATGAAAATAATATAACCATAATTTCTGCATTAAAGAAAGCTAAAACAAATAATCATCATTACGAAAACTTTCTGTAATTGTGATACACTGTTATTAATATTTAAACCAGTGTGTTCACGTTCCTGCCATCATAAATTTTCCCACATTTGAAGCAAGCCAGTAATTAGTAATTTACCATCTACACATGTGTATATGCCATGGCTTATATGATGTCCATTGGTTAGCATCATTCAAGTCATTATTTAGAACATAAACAATACATATCTAGACAAATGAATTAACTGTAGATATTGTACATACGCGTACCAGAAACAATAACATATATAGGCCAAACCACACTACTGGTACTTTTGTTTCGATACCAATATTGCGTACTTCTTTCTTCTGGTAGCTGGTAGTTATCTTCCGCGTTCGTTGTTCAACGTTACACGCCAACGGAATTGTAGCAAAATTGCACATCCAAAAATAGAAATATAGAATATATATGTATATATATATATTCATGAACTTCCATTGCGCATGGCTTTTATCGATTATGAAAAAGCCTTTGATTCGGAGAAACCATCAGCAGTTACAATGGCTCTGAAATCCTGCGGTATTGAAGATGCATACATTAATATTATTAATAACATCTATGAAAATGCAAGTGAAAAGATTCGGCTGTTTGAAAATACAACACACATAAAAATTGGAAAGGGAGTGAGATAAGGTGACACCATATCTCCGAAGCTCTTTAATGCCGCATTCGAAAATGTCTTTCAATCACTGAACTGGGAAAACAAAGGGATAAAGATTATTGGAGATTATCTAAAACACCTTCGTTTTGCTGATGACATAGTCATTTTTGCAACTACCCCATCAGAGCTGCAGAGTATGATCCAGGAACTTGCTGACGAGAGTAAAGAAGTGGGATTAAAAATGAAATACAAATTTTGAAGATGACAATCCGATTTTTGGCGGAAATGTGACAAGGATGGTAAGTCAGATAATATCCGAAAACTTGAAAATCTTCATCGTCCTGGAGCGGGACTCGAACCCGCGTCTCCCAGAAAACGCCCGGGTATGCTAACCACTACACAACCCAGAACGACCAAGTTTCAAGCTTCCGATCAATTTGAATTTCTCCATCACAGGATTCGCTAGTCGAAGCAACCGGCATTCATATTTCGCGAATCAGATTGTCATCTTCAAAATTTGTATTATATGGCGTAATCCCGTATTTCTTTCATGATTAAAAATGAACTTTCAGAAGACAAAAGTGATGTTCAATGCTTTTACAAGAAATGAAGATTTATCGATTGATGGGGAAAAGCTGGAGATAACAGACACGTACGTTTATCTTGGACAGCAGATATCAAGTGAGAGTTACATTGATGAAGAAATTAATCAGCGTACAAAACTTGCCTGGAGAGCTTTTGGAAGAAACGGCATAATTTTCAAGAGCAATACGCCATTATGTTTTAAAAGAAAAGTGTTTGATCAATGCATCCTTCCAGTGCTTACGTATGGTGCAGAGACGTGGACCTTAACTGAAAAAGACATACAAAGGCTGCAGACAACTCAAAGCAGCATGGAGAGGTGCATGCTTGGTATAACCAGGAGAGATAAGAAGAGGAACTCGTGGATCCGAAAAATGACGAGAGTGGAAGACATCATGATCAGAGTAAAATCCCTGAAATGGAAATGGGCTGGACATACTGCCAGAAGGACAGACCATCGATGGACAGCCGAAATTTTAGATTGGATTCCAAGGGACAGGAAAAGACCCAGAAGAAGACCACATGGGAGATGGGTGGATGAAATTCGAAAATATGCGGGAGTGACATGGAGGAGACTGGCACAAGACAGACCGTTGTGGAGGAAACTTGGGGAGACCTTCGTCCAGCAGTGGATTGATAATGGTTGACAATGATGACGATGATGATATATTCATGAAATGATACTTAAAACACAAAAATAAACCTACCAGAAAAATAAATATTTTTTCTGTAAAACTATGTTTCATGATTTTTTTTTTAAATTTTTACAACAGTAATATTTTCGGAAGAATCCGGAGTATGATCATTTGAACAGCTGAGGATAAGAGATTGTTCTCCAGAAAGTATTACTGTTTAATAAATATATTCAACAAACTCATCAAACAGAATTTTACAGAAAAGTTAATTTGTTTTGGTAAATCATGAAAGAAATACGGGATTACAATATATAATACAAATTTTTGAAGATGACAATCCGATTTTTGATGTAAATGTGACAAGGATGGTAAGTCAGATAATATCTGAAAACTTGAAAATTTCATCGTCATGGAGCGGTACTCGAATCTGCGTCTTCCCGATAGCGCCCGGGTATGCTAACCACTATAACACCCAGAACGATCAAGTCTCAAGTTTCCGATTAATTTGAATATAACTATCACAGGATTCGCCAGTCGAAGCAACCGGCATTCATGTTTAGCGAATCTGGAGGTTAAGAATAATATCCCGTGATTGCCAGGAGGAGCAGATAAATCATGAAATAAATACGGGATTACACCACATAATACAAATTTTTGAAGATGACATTCCAATTTTTGGTGTATATGTGACAAGACTCAAATTAATCGGAAACTTGAGACTTGGTCGTTCTATGTGGTGTAGTGGTTAGCACACCCGAGTGCTATCTGGGAGACGCGGTTTCAAGTCCCGCTCTAGGACGATGAAATTTCAAGTTTTCGGATATTATCTGACTTGAATCCGAGTATGATCATTGATCAGAGTAAAAATGATCTAGAAAAATCCCATTTCAAAACCTCAGACTGTGGCTCTAGATAGGAATGTCTCCTCCTTGTCACATTTACATCAAAAATCGGATTGTCATCTTCAAAAATGTGTTTTGGTAAGTTAATTTTTGTGCTTTTAAGTACATATACAATAGATATAATATAGTGTTAAATCGTATATATTAGCAGCTGGCATTTCATTTTCGCATTTCCAGAGCAACTTACTTTCTTGTCTACCAGATCATTGTATATTTCCCAGTAGCCGTCTGCCCTATAGCACACAGCCACATAATGTCCTACGACATTTTTCGTTTTATGGCCTCCAGAAAATGCTATTGCACTCCTGAGGTAAAATGTTCTCTGATCCAAACGGAGTGTTCGTGGAATTTCTAATAGAGGTATAATTAAGTCACTTTCACATTCCCTTCCAATGGAACTGTTTAGCAGCTCTACGATAATGTGATTGTTAGAAATTTTGCAGTTCCTCCTCTGGATTCCTGGACACAAAGATCCTTCAGGATTTTTCTGATCACATATCCGCTCCGTGTTGCCGAAGTTTTTGACTAAATCGTCTTCCATACAACTCAAACACGAGGCACCTTTTATTGCAAACAATACCACTGTCCTATTAAATTGCTTGTTTGAAGAGCACTTCTCTTCTGAACAATTTGTGTTTTCTATTACAGATGGATGCAGTCGAAATAGGTTTTCGACTATTTTTGTCGCTGTGCATTCAGCAGAAATCTCTTTTACGCCACTAGGTAGATCAACGACCTCACAGAACTCCAAGAGCAATGAAGCTCGTTTCTGATACGTTTTCGAAGTAATTCGAGAAGTGACTATATTTTTTACAATTTCTAATAATTCGCAATCAGTCATTGATTTGAGAAATGTTTCGTATTGTGCGCTGTCACACATTGCACAAGCCAAAACCTGTACGAAAGAATCAAAAGCGCATGTATTTGATAATATGAAACGTGCGCTCCCAGCTTTGATTGCTTTCAAATCTAGATTTCTATTTCCATTTTTTAAGATCGCTAAAGGTTTTGCATTTAATTTTCTAGAAAAATCCCATTTCAAAACCTCAGACTGTGGCTCTAGATAGGAATGTCTCGCCCTTTTTTTAAGAGGCAAAGCAAGGCCTCTCCAGTTCTCTTGAGCATTAAATTCCAGGCTGTGTCTTCTTTCTTTGTCTTTGGCGGCACACTTAAAACATATGCGCTTTTCTCCATAACCTTCTTCGGAGCTATCAGAAATAGGAAGGGAGCAGTCAAAAATGATGTGGACAGGAATGTGGCATACTACACACGTATGTGCACCACTCGGGAAGTCTCCTCTTGAACAAGCGATGCACTTCGTTGAAATATGAGTCTCACTGGAAACTGAGGTATTTGGCATCGCATCATCATGCTGCCTTATTGCACTATACTGTTGAGATACTTCATCATTTTCAGCAGAAGCGGTAATGTCTGCTTCAGCGCTAGGTAAAATTTGCTTTCTTTTTCGGATGCAACCAAATTCATGGTGCCCTCTAAGGATTTTATATGCAACTTTAGAAAATCGTCGGCTCTCAATGGGATCTTTTTTCCACAAAGCACTCGGTGTTTCAGATCATTGAAACTACTTTCCACTGGAGCACTGCTTGCTGTAGTTTTCCCGTAGCAGAATATCGGTACCATAACAGCAGACCAAAGCGGCAAGGTTTTTGCTAATCGCGAGCAGTAATCGACTATGTCGGGCAAGTATTGCAAGTTATCATGGTCCCCTTCTTGACCAGCAATTTCTTTTTTCACTTCTTCAACTAAATTTTGAATCCACGTATAAAATTCATTATGTGTTCCTAGTTCAAAAGATTCATTTTCTTCATAACGTCTTGTATTCCTGTTATCACTTGCATATTCGTCAATTTCAGAGTGACCTGTCGCTATTCGGCGTTTCAGTTTACTCTTTTCAATTTCACAGGAAGTTACATCTCCAGTGTGAACATCTGTTCCTTCCGTTTCGCTTAGAGCGACAGTGAATATTGCACGGAATAAATCTTTGACATCTGTCATATCTGTTGACTGCACTATTTGTGCGAGGCTGCGAATGTATAGCTGACGCGTTCGATTGTTCTGCCCGAATAAAACTTTCCAGGATGCAATGAGTTTAATTGTGTGAGCCACATCACAGCGAATGAAG
This sequence comes from Macrothele yani, assembly GCA_039090855.1. Classification (NCBI taxonomy): domain Eukaryota; kingdom Metazoa; phylum Arthropoda; class Arachnida; order Araneae; family Macrothelidae; genus Macrothele; species Macrothele yani. The sequence goes on from CM077011.1 coordinate 112,344,790, forward strand.
GAGTTTGGAATGGGGACTTTTCCATGTCCTAAAAGAAGGGACGAGCAAGCACGCAAATAATCCCACAAACTTGAGAACTGTGTGAAGGCTCTTACAATTGCCGAAAGAAGTGCCACTGAATGGTCACTTACAACTTCCTTTGGCGAAGGAGCACCGTCTTTCTTCCATTCAGCAAGCCAATGATAAATGCTATTGCTGTCATGCTTCTCCGAGATCATATTGCACACAGAATATTGCATTCCACTTGTTATGTCATTAACTGTAATTTCGTAAAGAAATATTTGAGCCGATTTGTTTCCGTAGGGTCTGGCTAAACGTCTTATAATGCCACCAGTAGCATCTAAGGAAATTTTAGAGCATTTAGCATCACAGCAGAATGAGCGGTATACGTGAAGTTGCGACGGCATCCAATAGTAAACAAAAAATGGATCTTGTCCAATGGCCTTTACAACTGCTTGATATTCAATGTTGTACTTCATTTCGCTTATGCTTAAAATAGGATTTTCTTGTTCTCTTCCTTTTTTATTTCCTTACACTTCATAATTCGAAGTGCGTTTGCAGACGGTAAACTTTTTGGCTCCAAGTCACCAAACGTCATACATTTTTGTGCTTCCATTCTCCGAAATAAATCAGGAGAAACATTTTTTTCTATTAACGTGCGGGAAATTAAACTTCTGATTGGGCCAGAAATTCTTCGTCGGCGGACCGACCGACAGCTCTTAAAATGTCCTTGATAGGTACAATGAAATACAGCACCCGATACTTCAGATGGGGCTGCATCCATGCTACCAGTTAATTTTGACTTGCATTCCACACATTCACCCGATATTTTAACAAAATTATCCGATTCCTTAAATACTTTAGCTCGTTTGAAAGACAAAGTACAAGGCGCGAGCGTTTTTTCGGAAAAATGATCGTTTACGATGTGTGACCATACATTTGGGCTAAGTATTTGGTAAGCACGTGATGTTCTTGCAGGATAAGATCTATCCTGGCACTTGTAGACAACTTCCTTCGGACATATAATATGCCACTCTTCTGGGGTAAGGGTTATGGTAAATTGCAAACTTTCATATAAACTGTTGTTTCCGAGAGGGGCTTCTTCATCGTTTGAAGAATATTCCGATTCCCCTTCAGCAGAGTCATTCGTAGGAGCTATTTCTTCAGCAGGGTCATTCGTAGGAGCTATTTCTTCAGCAACAGACTGTTTCACAGTCAGCCCGAGAATATTCCAACTTCCAAATCTATTTAACTTCACAATAGTATGCAAATATTTTTTGGAGCACTTGTGATCTAAAAGTCCGCACAGTTTTCCCAAATATCACTAGATGGAGGCTGAATAACTCCATTACAATCTACAATGCTGTCTCTAAATTTCAATAACAACTCAAGTAGTAGAGATGTATCTACTACTGACACCTTCGGCATTTTTGTACAATCTTTTACGAAGACTGACTAACAACTCTTCGATTAAATGTACCTCACAGAAGTAGTTTCATGGGTTTGGTTTGAATCCAGAGATATTCACATTTTCGGGATTGACATGCAACTTTTTAATCAAATTGACAGTCCTGGGAGTATCTCCGGTAAGACCTCATCGTTCGAAATTTCGAATGCGATTGGAACTCTTGCTTTGTGTGGGCTTGGTTTACGTTTCTGAGAACCTTCTTCGCGTCTGGTTTATGTCAACTGGCTGAGTGGAATCTCATTCAGGACAGATTCTATGCTAAAACTGTTCTTCTCGGATGACCTCTTCACCCACCATTATTGTAAGTTGCCGTTCTAACAGTCAGATTCTGAAGCCTATGTCTCATGGTATGCGACAAATTATGGGTTTGTTTATCTCTCGTCCGCAATTCCTTGCTGTTCGTCTGGCCTTCCATCATTGTCAACCCTCGCTCGGGACCTGCGTGGTACACAAAGAGCGTTTGAGAACAAGGGAGGGGTGAACGACTTCTAATCCCTTCTAACCTTATCTCTTTTTATCCCCCCTCTTTGTGCTTCCACTCACTAACTCTTAACTCTTTCCCATTTAAATCTTAATTATGCCCATAATTATTCTCTGAATTATCCACGACAATTTTCATAATTTATCCAAATTTTTTTCTGAATTATTTTTGTTTCGCCCTCTAAGCTAAGTAATTAATCAGGGGCCCAATTTTCACACCATTACTACATGATGTGGGGATGCATTGAATTTGTCAATCGTTATCTCAGCAGGCTGCTTTGAAGGAACGTCCCCGACCCTTTGGTTAGTCTAGGAACCAGACACCATCGGTTGAATTACGACTGTTTTCGTCGCCTTCGGAGCCAACAAGCAATGACAAAGCATCTTGGGTGGTCTCTGCTTCATTTTGGGGGACTTCTCTTTCCTTTGTTCAAAAAACCCAATCAGCTCCCGGGATCTAATTAATCAACTAATTAATCGGCCTGATTAGCTACGCCCATTATATTCAAAATAATGAGGGCCAAGTCATAACAATATAAACGAAAGTCACGATCATACAACTTAGAGCAAAAGTCCTGCAACACCTTTTTTTTTTTTTTTGATTGAAGGTTTAACGACCACCGTGAGCAACTGAATAAGCTATAAGCAGTTCTCCATCCCTAATTTAGGGTAACTGGTTCCAGAGGGAAGGGAGAGAGCCAGTACCGTAAGACAAACACAACACCCATGCCTGACGGGATTCAAACCCGGACCCCTTTCGGACGAATGATCAGAGGCCATCGCTTAGACCACTGCTCCACCGACGGCTGTACATCCTTTTAAAAACAATTTCGTAAGGAATTCAAAACGTTTTACAAATCTAACATATCTGCATTGTTGTACATGAAGTGGATGAGAAGACAGAAAAGCAGCCCCGGTGGCGCAGTGGTCTAGGCGATGGCCTCTGATCATTCGTCCGAACGGGGTACGGGTTCGAATCCCGGTGAGGCATGGATGTTGTGTTTGTCTTGCGGCACTGGCTCTCTCCCTTCCCTGGAACCAGGGACCCTAAATTAGGGACGGGCGACTGCTTATAGCCCATTGAGTTGCTCACGGTGGTCGTTAAACCTCCAATAAAAAAAAAAAAGAGACAGAAAGAAATTGTAAAGCTAACATAAACTTCTTTTTTTTTCTGGTTAAGTACAAACTGTTTAAGTTACGAGAAATAAAAAAAAAATAGAACTCGTTAAACTTGTTCATTTAGTCAATGAATGTCAAATATGTTTCAAGACATCATCATCATCATCATCATTGACAACCATTATCAATTCACTGCTGGACGAAGGTCTCCCCAAGTTTCCTCCACAACGGTCTGTCTTGTGCCAGTCTCTTCCATGTCACTCCCGCATATTTTCGAATTTCATCCACCCATCTCCCATGTGGTCTTCTTCTGGGTCTTTTCCTGTCCCTTGGAATCCAATATAAAATTTCGGCTGTCCATCGATGGTCTGTCCTTCTGGCAGTATGTGCAGCCCATTGCCATTTCAGGGATTTAACTCTGATCATGATGTCTTCCACTCTTGTCATTTTTCGGATCCACGAATTTCTCTTCTTATCTCTCCTGGTTATACCAAGCATGCACCTCTCCACGCTTCTTTGAGTATTCTGCAGCCTTTGCATGTCTCTTTCAGTTAAGGTCCACGTCTCTGCACCATACGTAAGCACTGGAAGGATGTATTGATCAAACGCTTTTCTTTTAAGACATAATGGCATACTGCTCTTAAAAATTATGCCGTTTCTTCCAAAAGCTCTCCAGGCAAGTTTTGTACGCAGATTAATATCTTCATCAATGTGACCTTCACTTGATATCTGCTGTCCAAGATAAACGTACGTGTCTGTTATCTCCAGCTTTTCTCCATCAATCGATAAATTTTCATTTTTTGTAAAAGAATTGAACGTCACTTTTGTCTTCTGAAAGTTCATTTTTAATCCCACTTCTTTACTCTTGTCAGCAAGTTCCTGGATCATACTCTGCAGCTCTGATGGGGTAGTTGCAAAAATGACTACGTCATCAGCAAAACGAAGGTAAGTTAGATAATCTCCATTAATCTTTATCCCTTTGTTTTCCCAGTTCAGTGATTGAAAGACATTTTCCAGTGCGGCATTAAAGAGCTTCGGAGATATGGTGTCACATTTTCTCACTCCCTTTCCAATTTTTATGTGTGTTGTATTTTCAATCAGCCGAATCTTTTCACTTGCATTTTCATAGATGTTATTAATAATATTAATGTATGCATTTCAGAGCCATTGTAACTGCTGATGGTTTCACCGAATTAAAGGCTTTTTCATAATCGACAAAAGCCATGCACAATGGAAGTTCATATTCCCTCGCTCTTTCAATTAGTTCTCTCAGTACGTGGATATGATCTATTGTGCTGTAGCCACTCCTGAATCCAGCTTGTTCTCTCGGTTGAGCCATGTCCAGGGTTACCTTCAAACGGTGTGAAAGAACTTTAGTGAAGATTTTATAAACCACTGATAGGAGGCTGATAGGTCTGTAGTTCCTGAGATCTTCAATGTCGCCTTTTTTATGTAGCAGGATCATTGTAGCGTTGTTCCAATCTTCAGAAATCTTCCCTTCATTAAGGCATCGAGTGTAAATTTGGGCGAGTACTGTTTCGATTTCTCCACTTTCTTCTCGTATGGTGTCTACAGTAATTCCATCTTCTCCTGGAGCTTTTCCCCGCTTCATGTTTTTGATTGCATGTGCAACTTCTGCTGGGAAGACTGGAAGAACTCTGGTACTGGTACCTTTCATGATGTCTGGAGTACATGTATCATCCCTTTCATATAATTTGGAGTAGCAATCTTTCACTCTTGTCAAAATTTCGCTTCCATTTCTTGTTACAGAACCATCTTCTTTTTTCAGTGCCATAATCTGTTTTCTTCCCTTACTGAGATGTCCCTTTGCTATCTTTAAGCTTTGGTTGTTTTCAATTGCTTTCCTCACGACTTCACAGTCGAATTTCCTTACGTCTTCAGTGATACTTTTTCGTACTGTCTTGCATAGCTCTATATATTCCACTTTGGAAGTCACATCTTCTTTAGTTGTCCTCATCTCTCTTCTTTTTTGCATCAACATTTTGGTTTTTCCTGATAATTTGTTCACATGCAACTTGTTCTTAGACCCAGCTAATTTTGTTGCTGTTTCCATAAGAGCTTTGGTTACTTTTCTGTTAACTTCAGAAATATCCACTTCTTCCGATGTTAGGCCTTCTAAAGCTGAGAATCTGTTCTTCAGTTCCAATTTGAAGGTATTATGGTGTTTTTTAAGGTTGGTTATGTCAATACATTTTGTTTGTCTTATGAGCTTGCCACGTTCGAGTTTAGTGTTAAGGTGCATCTTACATCTCACCAATCTATGGTCACTACCTCTGTTGAACTTGTTTAGCACACTGCAGTCTTCTATGACGAATTTTTGGTTACACATAATAAAATCAATTTCACTTGTCGTCCCATTTGGATGTCTTCATGTCCATTTCCTGTGTGGCTTTTTCTTGAAAAAGGAGTTCAAGAAGAAAAACCCTTTTGCCTCTGCAAACTCAACGAGAGTATTCACACGCTGGTTTCTGTTGCCGTGACCTAATTTACCTACTGAAGATTCATTCTGTTGCAGTTGCCCAATTTTTGCATTGAAATCTTCCATAATTATCTTCAAGTGCTGTTTACCTTTATTATTTAGATGACGAATTTCCTCATAAAATTCTTCAATTTCTTCTTCAGGATGACTTGTGGTGGGTGCATACGTTTGAATAATCTGAGCCTTGTATCTTCTCGAGAGTAGGATAACGAGTCGTGCAGCTCGGTCAGAGGAACTTTCAACTTCTACAACTTTATCCTTCAGTTTCTTGTTTATTATAAATCCAACACCACTAGTTCTGCCAGTATCTGTCCCACGATAGTAGAAGAGATGTTCACTTTTCAGTTCAATGAGATCTTCTCCTTTTCTCCTTACCTCACTTAGCCCGACGATGTCCCACTTGATCCTTTGTAGTTCCTCTTCCAATTCAAGAAGCCTTGAATCAGAAGATAGGGAGCGTCCATTATACGTAGCCAAGGTCAGCACCAGATGGCAGCCTAGTGCGGTCGTCCGGGGATTATTAGCACCCTCTGCCTTCATGTCGCACTGGCCACTGCCTTGGCATGGTACATTCCAGCTGCAGGAGACTGAGTGCCAAGATTTAAGTTGTGGAGTCATTTTGGAGGGGTTTGGCCATAACACACCACGCTGGCCAAGCGGGTTGGTGAATGTGTGATAGCATTTCCTCGAATCCCGATGGTATAGTTATACCGTTATTGGCGGTCGTCAGAGCCCCTTTAGTGGGAACAGGATGCACCACCATAAGGCGGGGTTGACATTTGTCAAGGAGAGGCTGTGATGTTACGCATCACCTGACCTTAAATCTCTTTCAAGACATACTTCTCTGTATGTGCACATACATAATGTATCCATAATTATTATGCATAATTATTATAAGACAATTGTTTGTATGTACACATACATAAAATGGTCTAATAATTATTGGGGTTGCCTTTGATTTTAATTGCTAAGACACATCTCCTGGGCATACTACTCAATAGGTGTTCAAGTTCATCCTTTGATGTTAGATGATACCAACATGAAATCATAGCTTCAAGTAACTTTACTTAATTTGTAGGATTTCTCATACTCACCTGTTTCAGTTTTATCTAAAGTTTTCGATCGGATTAAGATTCGGCTATTGTGTAGGACATTGCAACCTCCCGGCAGATTTAGAAACCAACCACCTGTCCACTACTCGTGTCCGATGGCAGGGCACGTTGTCGTCCTGAAAGATGATATCACTATTTGGAAACTTTCTCCAGTACTTGTATATAATGGGCAGCATTCATGTTACCTTCAATGTTACGCAGTCTACCCACTCTATGAGCTGAGATGCAACCCCACATCATAACGGCAGTAGGATGCTTTACTCTTTGAATGTAGGTACAGTAGGGTTCGGATCATGTTGTCAGCGTCATGCGTACAAATGTCCTCCTTTTGTTATGAATCAAATTCTTTAGTCACTCCAGATGATCTAATGCCACTGATCCACAGTGCATCATTTATGACTTCGTGCTCAATGTAGAATCATGATCTGTTTGTTATTAAAGAAAGGCTTGTTCGCAGAAATATCTCGAAAACTAAGCTACCACAAGCGGCACGTTTTGTGGCACAAACCAACACAAACGAATGGCTGTGTTGAATTTTGAACTTGTGGGATGGTAGGTGGGGGGGGGCATTCCCATACCCGCCAAATTTATGTTATATTCAAAACAGGCTGGGGAAATGGTCGACACCGAAATTTGGGTATTTAATAACTCGGAAGCTAAGCTAGCACAAACGACAGGGTTTCCGGCACTAACCAGCACAAACGAATGACTATACTAAATTTTGAATTTGCGAGAGGGGTGGGAGGAGGGCGGGGCTGAGGAAATGGTTGACAACGAAATTTAGGTACTTTATATCTCCAAAACTAAGCTAGCACAAACGACACGGTTTGCGGCACAAACCAGCACAAACGTAGCACAAACAAATGGCATTATTGAATTTTGAATTTGCCGGGGTGGGGGGCTGACCATTTCCCCAGCCTCCCCAATTTATATTTTGAATATCTCAAAAATTATGCTAGCACAAACGACACGGTTTGCGGCACAAACCAGCACAAACGTAGCACAAACGAATGGCATTGTTGAATTTTGAATTTGCCGAGGTGGGGGGCTGACCATTTCCCCAGCCTCCCCAATTTATATTTTGAATATCTCAAAAATTATGCTAGCACAAACGACACGGTTTGCGGCACAAACCAGCACAAACGTAGCACAAACGAATGGCATTGTTGAATTTTGAATTTGCCGGGGTGGGGGGCCGACCATTTCCCCAGCCCCCCAATTTATATTTTGAATATCTCAAAAACTATGCTAGCACAAACGACACGGTTTGCGGCACAAACCAGCACAAACGTAGCACAAACGAATGGCATTGTTGAATTTTGAATTTGCCGGGGTGGGGGGCTGACCATTTCCCCAGCCCCCCCCCCAATTTATATTTTGAATATCTCAAAAACTATGCTAGCACAAACGACACGGTTTGCGGCACAAACCAGCACAAACGTAGCACAAACGAATGGCATTGTTGAATTTTGAATTTGCCGAGATGGGGGGCTGACCATTTCCCCAGCCCCCCAATTTATATTTTGAATATCTCAAAAACTATGCTAGCACAAACGACACGGTTTGCGGCACAAACCAGCACAAACGCAGCACAAACGAATGGCATTGTTGAATTTTGAATTTGCCGGGGTGGGGGGCTGACCATTTCCCCAGCCCCCCAATTTATATTTTGAATATCTCAAAAACTATGCTAGCACAAACGACACGGTTTGCGGCACAAACCAGCACAAACGTAGCACAAACGAATGGCACTCTTGAATTTTGAATTTGCCGGGGTGGGGGGGGGGCTGGCGAAATGTACCTCATCTCCCCTGTGGTCTTCTTCTGGGTCTTTTCCTGTCCCTTGCAATCCAATCTAAAATTTCGGTTTTCCATCGATGGTCTGTCCTTCTGGCAGTATGTGCAGCCTATTGCCATTTCAGGGATTTAACTCTGATCATGATGTCTTCCACTCTTGTCATTTTTCGGATCCACGAGTTCCTCTTCTTATCTCTCCTGGTTACACCAAGTATGCACCTCTCCATACTTCTTTGAGTTGTCTGCAGCCTTTGTGTGTCTCTTTTAGTTAAGGTCCACGTCTCTGCGCCATACGTAAGCACTGGAAGGATGCATTGATCAAACACTTTTCTTTTAAGACATATTGGCATATTGCTCTTGAAAATTACGCTGTTTCTTCCAAAAAGCTCGCCAGGCAAGTTTTGTAAGCCGATTAATGTCTTCATCAGTGTGACCCTCACTTGATATCTGCTGTCCAAGATAAACGTACGTGTCTCTTATCTCCAGCTTTTCTACATCAATCGATAAATCTTCATTTCTTGTAAAAGCATTGAACATCATTTTTGTCTTCTGAAAGTTCACTTTTAATCCCACTTCTTTACTCTTGTCATTAAGTTCCTGGATCATACTCTGTAGCTCTGATGGGGTAGTTGTAAAAATGACTATGTCATCAGCAAAACGAAGGTGGGTTAGATAATCTCCATTAATCTTTATCCCTTTGTTTTGCCAGTTCAGTGATTGAAAGACATTTTCCAATGTGGCATTAAAGAGCTTGGGAAATATGGTGTCACCTTGTCTCACTCCTTTTCCAATTTTTATGTGTGTTGTATTTTCAAACAGCCGAATCTTTGCACTTGCATTTTCATAAATGTTGTTAATAATATTAATGTACGCATCTTCAATACCGCAGGATTTCGGGGCCATTGTAACTGCTGATGGTTTCACCGAATCAAAGGCTTTTTCATAATCGATAAAAGCCATGCACAATGGAAGTTCATATTCCCTCGCTCTTTCAATTAGTTCTCTCAGTACGTGGATATGATGATCTATTGTGCTGTAGCAACTCCTGAATCCAGCTTGTTCTCTCGGTTGAGCCATGTCCAGTGTCACCTTGAAGCGGTGTGAAAGAACTTTAGACCACTGATAGGAGGCTGATAGGTCTGTAGTTCCTGAGATCCTCAATGTCACCTTTTTTTATGTAGCAGGATCATTGTAGCGTTGTTCCAATCCTCAGGAATCTTCCCTTCATTAAGGCATCGAGTGAAAATTTGGGCGAGTACTGTTTCGATTTCTCCACTTGCTTCTTGTATGATGTCTACAGTAATTCCTTCTTCTCCTGGAGCTTTAACCCGCTTCATGTTCTTGATTGCATGTGTAACTTCTGCTGGGAGGACTGGAAGAACCCTGGTACTGGCACCTTTCATGATGTCTAGAGTACATGTATCATCCCTTTCATATAATTTGGAGTAGAAATCTTTCACTCTTGTCAAAATGTCGCCTCTATTTCTTGTTACAGAACCATCTTCTTTTCTGAGTGCCATAATCTGTTTTCTTCCCTTACTGAGATGTCCCTTTGTTATCTTTAGGCTTTGGTTGTTTTCATATATATAATACTTGTGTGCACCCCCAGTGCCCTATAAAATTTTCATATCCCTATGATTTTCCTATAAATGTTTGACTAATTCCCGTTTCTTGCCGCTTGATGTGCGCGCGCCACATACAATCAGGCGAAGGTTAGCAGGTTGTGCATGTCTGGTCTAGATAGATTCAGTGAAAACAAGTTTGTTAGACATTTCGATTTTATTCATATCTTTCACAGGTCACTAATAATCCACAAATTGTCCGCACCCATTAATGAATCATCTTTTAATTTGACTCGGGATACAATTAATTCTTGAGTGCACTGAATGCTTTTCAATATCCTTCAAATATTAAACCCGACAGAACTATCGACAGGTAGCTTAAACTTTAACTTCTATCTCCAAAACCAAATAACGAACTAATTGACTTTGAACGTGAAAGGAGTTCCTCAACGGGATATTCAAAACAGCTGACAAGAAACAGCATCAGCCAGCTTTAGGAAAGTCAGCATAATACACTGAAGAGCATTTGAATTAGAGACAGCTGGCGTTATGCAAATGTGGCGCTGTGGGCGGTCCTGTAAACGAAAACGACATGACGTATGCAGCGATCCGACAATATAAGGACTGATGCGACGGGAATCAGTAAGAGTCAGACGCAGTATGGGTAAGACGAAGGATCTAAGCGCATTTGATCGTGGGCAAATTGTCGGGGCCCGACGAATGGGTCACTCCATCTCGGAAGTCGTGCAGGCCCTGGGATTTTCACGAGCCACTGTGTCACAGGTGCACCGTGAAGTTCATCGAATCCGGTAAAACCATCCCTGCAAGGGCCAACTGCCGTGGACAACAGCGTACGGATGAGCGGGGTCATCGTCGGCTAGCTCACATTCTAACAGCGGATAGACGGACCACAGTGCAAGAAATCACTCGGCAAATTTAACGCTGGTCGTCCGTCTCTAATTTAGAGTCAAAGATATCGCCATAGGATGAGCACTCCATCTATATCTCATATGGGACTCGAACGACAACCCAAATTGAACAATTACCCAAGCCAGAAAACACCATTTTCTTAGCTTTAATGTGAAGATAAATTCCAAATTCTGCAGAGTGTAAGTCACGAGAAATGTTTTCGGAACTTAAACGGCAATACAAGTAAAAGAATCAATGTAACTGATGTTTCAAAGTTAAGTAATTACTAAAAATATTTGAGGTTAACTGTATCGAGTGAATTAAATAAACTTTACTTTTGGCCGTTTCTATACCTCACAAGCGAAACAGGACCAACTAAAAAAAGCTGAATCGGCAGCTAAAATATAATTTATATTATCTACCAGAAACAGCATTCTCCGATAAGTGACAGAAAGTCTGCAGTACAATATACACTGATGAGTCATTACATTATGGCCACCCCCAGCATAGAGAAATGAGCGCGCCTGGAGACCGAACGGTGGCGCAAGGGAAGTTCACATAGCAGTATATATACAACCGAGCATCGGCCTTCGGTTTGTAGAGAGTTCGGAGTCAGAATGGGAAAAACTGCCGATTTATCGGAGTTTGATAAAGGACAAATTGTGATGGCACGGCGACTCGAAACTACAATCTTGGAAACGCGGCGGCTTGTGAGTTGTTCACGTGGCGCTGTAGTGAGTACGTATCAAAAGTTGTTGACAGATGACCAAAGGACGAACCATCGTCCAGCCGTGTGTCATCCACAGCTCATTGATGCCTGAGGGGAGCGGAGACTGTGGCGCATTTTTCGCAGCGCCCGCAGTGCGACAAATCGCCCGAACTACAACAGTGGTGATGAGGGCAATGTGTCACAGCACACGGTTCATCGCAGCCTTCTGCGCATGGGCCTGCGTAAGCGAAGACCCAACCGGGTCACCATGCTCATTGTACGTCATCTCCAACAACGAATGAAGTGGACCCAAGATCATCGATTGGACCGTGTACGATTGGAAGAAAGTAGCCTGGACTGACCAGTGAAGATTCCTGGCGCATCTCGGAGACGGCCGAGCGCGGATACGCCGTTTGCCAACGGAGGCTATCGCACGTGGATGAACTGTTATGGGGGCGATGCTTTCTTGGGACACTTTAGACTTCATTGTCCCAATTGCACAATGCTCGACATCTATGTGGACCAAGTTCACCCATTCATTGCAACTGTGCTTCTTGCTGGTGATGGCCATTACCAACAGGATATTGCGCCTGCGCCATGCCACAATGCCAGAATCGTCGAGGACTGGCTCGAGAAACATGCTGGCGACTTTTGTTAATGCCCTGACCTCCAAAATCACCTGACATGAACCCAATCGAACATTTGTGTTTGGACTTGGGAAACCGGGTTCGTGCTAAATCTCCCCCACCCGGAAATGTACGGTGACTGGAGGAAGTGCTGCTAACATATTGGCACCAGATACCCCAAAATACCTATTGCCATCTCGTCGAATTGATTCCTCGTCGAGTGGCTGCTGTTTTGCGGGCTAAAAGGTGTCCTATAGATTATTAAGTAGGTGGTCATAATAAAATGTCTCATCGGTGTAATTTCCGTTACTTAATAGCTTAAAAATTTAAGTTTGAAATTTAAGGAAAATAACGTTTAGAGAAAGCAGGAAGTGTGAGGGTCTAGGTTTTGGACAAGCCCACACGCCGATGTGTATACATAACTCTACAAAAAAAAAAACAAAAAACAAAGACTGAATCGAGCCAAAGTGCCGAAAAATGAACAGGATTATAAGCTCGCGAAGAGCCGCCTCACCGGTGGATCAATCATCCGAAATGAGCTCGAATTCGAGTCCTAGATCAGGCATAGATGTTGTGCTTGTCTGATGGTGATGGCTCTTTCCTTTACTTAGAACCACGGACCCCAAATCAGGAATCGTCGATTGCTTATAATCCAACGAGATCCTCATAGCGGTCTCTAAATCCCAACACAAAGACAGAAAATGAGTGCCATGAGATAACGGAGAGTTTGACATTGCAAGACAACGTGGCTGATGATACCTCGACATCAACAAGAGCATCAGTATGTCTGAGAAATCCAGGAGTATCAATTACAGGTGGTCTGAGAAGACCAGCGGTGTCAAAAGCAGTAAGTTTGAGGAGTGCATAAGTACCAAGAGCAGTACGTCTGAGAAGGGTCAACCGCAGTAGGTCTGATAACTAACGGGTACCAACAGCAGTACGTCCTGGAATTCGAAAGATATCAACAGCAGTAGGTCTGAGAAGTACAGAAGTATCAACCGCAGTACGTCTGAGAACTCGAGAAGTATCAACCTCAGTACGTCTGAGAAGTCCAAAGGTATCAACAGCAGAACATCTGAGAAGTTCAGAAGTATCAACCGCATTAGGTCTGAGAACTTCAGAGGTTCCAACAGCAGTAGGTCCGAAGTAGAAAGTATCAGCAGCAGTAGGTCCGGGAAGTTGAAAGGTGTCAACAGCAGCAGGTCTGAGAAGTACAGAAGTATCAACCGCAGTAGGTCTGAGAAGTCCAGAATTATCAACATCAGTAGATTTGAGATGTGCGGAAGTATACACAGCAGTACGTTTGAGATTTCGAGAAGTATTAACATCAGCAGATGTGATAAATCCAGGCTTCTTTCTTGCGTAGGACAGGCGTTTCCAGCACACACGACGGAAAACTTCTTTCCGTATCGATCGATTAGAGAGAGGTAAAGATTAACTGGTGCAATATATTTTGTTAAGTGGCGTTATTCATTGCCTAATTCTTCGAGATTGACATCATCGCCCTTTTCTAGAAAAGGGAATGCAAATATTCTTTCGATATCGAAAGCTTGAAGGGTATTGTTCTTACATCTCCCATGCTACACGACACACACTGTATTTTTGCTAGTTTTACACTGTACCTTTAATTTCAGTAAAAAGTATTAAAAAGTAGGTAAATTCGGTCACGGCAACAGAAACCTGCGTGGAAATACTCTCGTTGAGTTTGCAGAGGCAGAAGGGTTTTTCATCTTGAACTCCTTCTTCAAGAAAAAGCCACACAGGAAATGGACATGGAGACATCCAAATGGGACGACAAGTAAAATTGATTTTATTATGTGTAACAAAAAATTCGTCATAGAAGACTGCAGTGTGCTAAACAAGTTCAACACAGGTAGTGACCATAGATTGGTGAGATGTAAGATGCACCTCAACACTAAACTTGAACGTGGCAAGCTCATAAGACAAACAAAATCTATTGACATAACCAACCTTAAAAAACACCATAATACCTTCAAGTTGGAACTGAAGAACAGGTTCTCTGCTTTAGAAGGCCTAACATCGGAAGAAGTGGACATCTCTGAAGTTAACAGAAAAGTAACCAAAGCTCTTATGGAAACAGCAACAAAATTAGCTGGGTCTAAGAACAAGTTGCATGTAAATAAATTATCAGGAAAAACGAAAATGTTGATGCAAAAAAGAAGAGAGATGAGGACAACTAAAGAAGATGTGACTTCCAAAGTGGAATATATAGAGCTATGCAAGACAGTAAGAAAAAGTATCACTGAAGACGTAAGAAAATTCAACTGTGAACTAGTGAGGAAAGCAATTGAAAACAACCAAAGCCTAAAGATAGCAAAGGGACATCTCAGTAAGGGAAGAAAACAGATTATGGCACTGAGAAAAGAAGATGGTTCTGTAACAAGAAATAGAGGCGAAATTTTGACAAGAGTGAAAGATTTCTACTCCAAATTATATGAAAGGGATGATACATGCACTCCAGACATCATGAAAGATACCAGTACCAGAGTTCCTCCAGTCCTTCCAGCAGAAGTTGCACATGCAATCAAGAACATGAAGCGAGGAAAAAGCTCCAGGAGAAGATGGAATTACTGTAGACATCATACAAGAAGCAAGTGGAGAAATCAAAACAGTACTCGCCCAAATTTTCACTCGATGCCTTAATGAAGAAAATATTCCTGAGGATTGGAACACCGCTACAATGATCCTGCTACATAAGAAAGGTGACATTGAGGATCTTGGAAACTACAGACCTATCAGCCTCCTATCAGTAGTTTATAAAATCTTCACTAAAGTTCTTTCACACCGCTTGAAGGTAACACTGGACATGGCTCAACCGAGAGAACAAGCTGGATTCAGGAGTGGCTACAGCACAATAGATCATATCCACGTGCTGAGAGAACTAATTGAAAGAGCGAGGGAATATGAACTTCCATTGTGCATGGCTTTTATCGATAATGAAAAAGCCTTTGATTCGGTGAAACCATCAGCAGTTACAATGGCTCTGAAAACCTGCGGTATTGAAGATGCATACATTAATATTATTAATAACATCTATGAAAATGCAAGTGCAAAGATAAGGCTGTTTGAAAATACAACACACATAAAAATTGGAAAGGGTGTGAGACAAGGTGGCACCATATCTCCGAAGCTCTTTAATGCCACATTGGAGGGTGTTTTTCAGTCACTGAGCTGGGAAAACAAGGGGATAAAGATTAATGGAGATTATCTAACCCACCTTCGTTTTGCTGATGACGTAGTCATTTTTGCAACTAGCCCATCAGAGCTGCAGAGTATGATCCAGGAACTTGCTGACAAGAGTAAAGAAGTGGGATTAAAAATGAACTTTCAGAAGACAAAAGTGATGTTCAATGCTTTTACAAGAAATGAAGATTTATCGATTGATGGAGAAAAGCTGGAGATAACAGACACGTACGTTTATCTTGGACAGCAGATATCAATAGTGAGGGTCACATTGATGAAGAAATTAATCCGCGTACAAAACGTACCTGGAGAGCTTTTGGAAGAAACAGCATAATTTTCAAGAGCAATATGCCATAATGTCTTAAAAGAAAAGTGTTTGATCAATGCATCCTTCCAGTGCTTACGTATGGTGCAGAGACGTGGACCTTAACTAAAAGAGACATACAAAGGCTGCAGACAACTCAAAGAAGCATGGAGAGGTGCATACTTGGTGTAACCAGGAGAGATAAGAAGAAGAACTCGTGGATCCGAAAAATGACAAGAGTGGAAGACATCATGATCAGAGTTAAATCCCTGAAATGGCAATGGTATTGGTATTGGTAACTGTGGGTACCATAGTGGTACCCAGTTTATTGCTATAACGAAATACAGACATAAGAGATTCATTAAAAGCTGCAGTACAGAAAACAACAGTGCGGAAAGTAAGTATATCCACGATGCAGCACAACGTTACACAGAAAGGAAATGAATATGCACACGAACAATGAAAGACCTAACGGCATGCCAAACACTATAACACATATGCACAAATGCATGAAATGTACTATGCTATCATAAATCAACCGAACGGAACTGAAATGTGGTTAGAGAGCAAAACAACATGGAGTACCTCAGCAACTATACAAAAATAACAAAGGTAACAAACGTACCACTATAATAATCCGCGATAGAGGAAAGCACTAACACAGCAAACACTCACAATTATAGGTAATTTAAAAACAGGCACAAATTCAGGAAACAACAGATAAGATAATGATGAGATAATGAGGAGATCACACAAGTAACGAGACCGATTTGTTGTGAAAACACAGCAAAAACACGCAATTATCGCAAATTTAAAATACATCACTTGTGAAACACAGCCAAACACTCAAATAAAGCAATTTTACAATACATGACTTGTGAATCACAGTAAAAACACACATGGAAAACATCAGAATCAACATGCACTAAGTCTGCAAAACCAGGGAATCTGCGAACGGGTTCGCAAATCCTCTAGCCGCCCCGGTGGCGCAGTGGTCTAAGGCGCTGGCCTCTGATCATTCGTCCGTAAGGGGTCCGGGTTCGAATCCCGGTCAGGCATGGATGTTGTGTTTGTCTTACGGCACTGGCTCTCTCCCTTCCCTGGAACCAGGGACCCTAAATTAGGGACGGGCGACTGCTTATAGCCCATTGAGTTGCTCACGGTGGTCGTTAAACCTCCAATCACACACACACACAAATCCTCTAGCATTGAGAGAACAAAAAGTAATCGGTGTGAGGAAGAGAGCTAAAGGTCATCGGTAAAAGGATAGAAGGTATCTCATATATGCTTCTCAACGAGCTCCTTCAAGGAAACGAGACGGCGCGTGTAACGTCTCAAAAAGGCTGATACCGAGGATCGGTGGCACACAGAGATTTAAAAAGTGACACATATGCTTCAAATTGCGTTACCGCTGCATACAGGTCCAGATCAGGTGAGTGAAGGAATTCTTCAGAACCAACAATCGTACGTGCAGGTTGAAAAAGACGTAAAAGTTGCTGTCTGGTAAGAGGGCCAGGAACTGGAGGAAACGTATCAACTGCCTGTAGAACCTCAGCATCAGAGAGAGGATTGACAGGACCTGAGCGGAGAAGCATACTGTTTGAAGAATCATCAGGTGAAGAAACACCGGAACCGGAAACCTCGGGAATACTAGATGAATCCTCAGAATGTGGCACAGAAAGTTGTTTTAACTTTTTCTGTTTTACAGCGCCTTTGGAAGTTCCAATCCGCTTCGAAGAAGTAGCTGAGGCGGATGTATCCATTAGTGGATCAGGCTCACCTCCCAAGTCAGGAGACGAGGAAACGAACGTCACCGAAGAAGCAGTACGTAGCTGATCTGCCTTAGTGGAGACTGGTACAACAGCCGAGGCTTCAGGAAGATGTTGCAACAAGGGTATGGTAGACACGGTTGTAAATGGAGATCCGATATCCGAGAGGCTAGGAGAAGAGCCAGACGGCCGATCCGCCAAACCACCACTAAACACACCCGGATGGGAACACTCCGTTGTAAGACACATCTCTACTTGAAGACAACTCTGTCAATCTTGAAGGTGGATGCACAATCGTACGGGTTGGGAGAGGAGGAAAGGCAGCATTGTCCGTGACGGAAATGTTCGTCTGACGGAGAAACGAAGAATTCGCGTCAGGCAAACTACCGGTAGTGGGGATAGTAGAAAGACCAATGTGGTCATCAGTGGGATGCGAACTTGATGAACGTCCACGTCGAAAGCGGTCACAGGAGGCAGTGGTGTGATTTTGTGTTAAACAGTGTGTACAATAGTGAGCAGTGAAAATCTTGAAACTGTACGTTCGTGTGCCAATTTCAACAGTAGCTTCTGTAGGGCAATCCGCCAAGGCTGTCTCGGTGGGAAAGACGACCAATAACTGACGGCGAGGTCCTGTAGCATGTGCAAATCGAGTTCCGCGGGGAGCGTCAGAAAGGCGACGGACCTTGCCAACAATTTTACAAACATGACTGACAAGGAGAGGAAGTGCAGTATCCGGAACTTCCTGTGGAACAGGATAGAACGTGATATTCACCGGTCTCTTGGAAAGAGGCGACGGGATGAGATGGTTTGTCCCAATCGAAAGTCCGTTTGCTAGAAAAAAGTCAGCATCCTCCTTGTGATTGAACTGTACCGAAATACCCCGAGGAGTACGGGAAAATTCCTGCAATGGACGCAGACGACACATGTACAGAGAGGGCTTCCATGTAGCGTGGCAATGGAGTATTTGGTAAAGCATGAAAGAGCACACCTCTATCCAGGAGGTTATGGAACTCACGGCCAATCTGCGAATTATCATCAATCGTTACCTTCACCTTGTGGTTGGATACCTGAATAATAGGTGTTGCTTGCAAAAGACCACCTGGTTGAGAGGAATCGGACATAGAAGTAGCGCCTCGTTGCACTTTAGAGGCAAATGACATCCTCGGAAGAGAAGTCTGTTCGGATCCGGCAGGCACAGAATGCTGTGAGGGAAGAGAAGCACAGGCTGAAGGCAAGGCAGTAGAATCAGTAGATCCCAGGGAGGGCACCGAGACAGATGCAGGAGCTGAAGAAGAAAGCGCAGCCAAGTCCAGTGAAGGCACCGGTGCAGGAGTACTAGAAAGCTGGGAAGGCATCTGAGCAGACACATCTGAGGACGAGAGTATGTTGACTTCCATGGACGTGGGAAGTGTGACGTGACGTGCATCCGCCACGCCCATAGATGATAACGAAATACCGGAAGCCGCCATGTTGGCAGCTTCCAAACGTAAACAAACGAGCAAACGATAAGAAAACGGATGAATATGAACTAATGTGAGGATGAGAACGCTGGAAAAGTAGCTCAAAACGTACACAGTACCTTTAGGATAGCCGGGCCACGCAACAGGTGAGTGAGGGACAAGATATTTCACACTAAAACGCATAAAATATTGGAGCCACCAACACTACGTCTATCACGAACGAGCAATGGGCTGGACATACTGCCAGAAGGACAGATCATCGATGGACAGCCGAAATTTTAGATTGGATTCCAAGGGACAGGAAAAGACCCAGAAGAAGACCACATGGGAGATGGGTGGATGGAATTCGAAAGTATGCAGGGGTGACATGGAGGAGACTGGCACAAGACAGACCGTTGTGGAGGAAACTTGGGGAGACCTTCGTCCAGCAGTGGATTGATAATGGTTGACAATGATGATGATGATGATGACTCGTCATGATACCGGTTATAATGTTTTGGGTGTTTTGAACTTGTAGTTAATTAATGTTCTTAGCTAAACGTTTGTTTAACTCATATACGTAACTAAGTAACTAATTGGCTTGGGGGCAAAATAATCTGCAAACTTACGTAATAAATCTACCGGTTTATTCGTCCAAAACGAAAGTCATGAACATGAGATATTATCCACAAATATACGTTATCACTGTATAATTTACAGTTGACATCCATCAATCGCAAATCATCGGATTATGGTAATATCAAGCTCGTGTAATTTAAACAATCATAGGAATCTTCACAGTATCTATACAATCTCCTCTCTTTTCCACTCGTTTCACCTCTTCACACTTCATCACTCTCGATGTAATTTTTTATTTTCATTTGACTCACTGTTAGCGTTGCCAAAACGTTCAAGTAGCTCGGCGAAGTAATTTGCCGTTCAAAAGGAAATTCAAAAGAAGTAAAAATATTTACATAAGGAGCAGGAACTGCAAAAAGAAAGGGAAAATTAGCGATATACGGCCGCCCCGGTGGCGCAGTGGTCTAAGCAAATGGCTTCTGATCACTCGTTCGTGATGGGTCCGGGTTCGAATCCCTTGAGGAATGGATGTTGTGCTTGTCTTTTGGAACTGGCTATCTCTCTTCCCTGGAATCAGTGGTCCTAAATTGGGCACGGGCGACTGCTTACAGCACACCGAGTTGCTCACGACGGTTGCGAAATCCCCAATAAAAAAAAAAAGAGAGATACACGTCACACGACATTTCTGAGAGACAGCCTTAAATCTCATCCTTTGTATATCAATTTGTAGTAGGCACTCACAAGATTTTCCATTTATTTTCCCGCTTTTTCCAATCCAAGATTCTATCGATGTGTCGCGGCAATTTTTAACGTTTGCCTCTGATCTATCTTTGATTAAATGGTTTAGAAAAATACTTTTTAGATCAGCGGGATGCTGCTAAACATGACAAATAGTTTTAAGTTTTTCTTAGTAAAGGAGTAATTTTTTTTCAATAACGTATGCGAGTTTTTTTGTAGAGAAGGCCTCTACATTTCCTGTGTTGAAAATGCCATCTTTTGCACACTCGGAAGAGGTTGCGTCACAGTGCATTGCATTCCGAAATGTAGCGATTTTCTTCTGTTTTTGTTTCGAGTCAGGGTCTTAGGTAGCAGAGAGCTAGAGGAGGCTCAGCCCACCCCTTCCACCTGCAAGGCAAGCAAGTCATCACCCTGGAAAACAGACGTTCTTGAAAGTTTTCTAAAAAAATTTTCAGTGCTTTAAAAAAATAACTTTTTTATTTCAATATAAGCATAGGTACTTTGTGACGTACTATAGACGTACTATAGAACACGTGTCGAAACGACAAATTTGCAGCGATATATTGCGTACGCATAGTTTAGTTGGGGAACAACTCACTCCAGAATGAGGGGGCACGGTTCGATCTTCGTCACGGGAAAATTTGTGTTTTCACATTGGCGCCCGAACGTAAAACTGGACGTACAGGCAGACGGGTGCTTCGAAAAATGTGTGATGTTTGTTCCACACGTTGTGTAGAATTAATAAAAATTCGTTGTTCGTTTCCAAGAGAAAAAAAAATTAAGAGGGAGAGGATGTGACTTACTAAAGAGGTAAAGCACGTGACCAGCCGACAAATCCACATCGATATATTCCGTCCGTGTTGATTAGGTGGGAGAGCAACTAAATCCGGAGGGAAGGGGCGTGGTTTCGATCTCGGCCGCGAACAAATCTGAGTTTTCACCACTTTAACTTATTCATTGATGTACTGCACATTAAAAGAAAGCAAAATTTAAATGATACCTGGCACCATGGGTAACTGAAAAACAAATTACTTCTGGACATGAATCAGTAGAAACAGCTGAGCCAATGATTCTCTGCAGCATGCATAGACGTAGCGTGACCAACCATTTATTTAGGGGGGAGGGCATTTTAGGAAACAGTTTCTCCGAAAATGCTGCTTTTCAATTACCATAACTTAGTATTTTACATGCCTAATACAATAAATTGATAAAAGCCACCGGGCACCTAGACGAGAAACACAACATAGCATTTATTGACATACATTAGTACGGTGTCGGTCCACCTTTGGCTTTAGTGCATGCACTGACCCTTCGAGACAAGGTTTTGGATCACAGCGATAGGTATGCGCTTCTATTAATTACATAATGCTGCCGCTAACTGTTGCTTAGTAGTAGGCCTTGGCTCCAAACTTCTTATGCGGCGCTCTAATTCAGTCCATAGGTGCTCTATGGGATTAACATCAGGGCTCTGTGCTGTACAGTCCACACACGATAGAGAATTATCGTTAAACCACGCCGTAACAGTATACTTGATTTATGGCTCGGTGCATTATCCTGCTGGTACCAACAAGGCTCGGTTCCATAGTATTGCCACAGAGTTGGTAGGGCTTAATTATCCAGAATATGAAGGTAGACGTGCTGGTTAACAAGTTCGTCTACGATAACCAATCTGATGGGATCATACCACGAAAAACACCTCCACGCGAGTACACTGCCAGATCAAAACTTGACCGTAGGAACAGTACACTGTGATAAATAGCGTTACCCTGGCTGCCGCCATACTCACACACGGCCATCAGACTGAAGGATCGTGTATCTGGATTCATCAGTCCATAGGACCCGTTTTCATTGATCTACGGTCCACGATAACTGTTCTTTACACCATGCTAAACGACGAGTAGCATTCCCAATGGATATGAAAGGCTTATGAGCAGCCGCACGACCACGGTAACACATGAAATGAAGTTCTCTGCGAATTATACTTGTACATACCGAGGTTCCAGTATTTTTACTCACCTGTAAACTGAGGTCTTGTGCAGTACTCCGTCGGTTAGCTGTAACGACTCTCCTGAGGCTTCGACATCATATATCACGGATTTTCTTTGGTCTGCCGGTACGTTTTGCTGCTTCAGGCACCCCATGTATCTTCCACTTATTCATTACATCCAAAACAGTTGACTTGGGTACGTTTAAACGCCTCTCGGTTTCTCTTATGGACAACCCACTAATATAACATCCAACAATCTTTCCTTTCTCAAAGTCAGTTCTCTCCCGCCGCGAAATTTTCATTCAACCTCACAGTGCGATATGATCGCGGTCAGCTGCAGGCTTGTTTTTATATACCGTTTGCAGCTGTACCGCGCATCTTAACAACGCAGCAAATACGTTCATTTGCTTTTGAAGGGGTGTCGGGAGACTTTTGTCAATATGGTGTATATCCAAAATTACGAGGTGTACCCGGCTTGGTTCTTTCACCCTAATGATGATGAAAACCATCATCAGATGACCGCATGCTACTGCGTATGGAATCACTGCTGGAAGGCAGTCATAGCAATGCTATGTCACACTTTGCAACATTTAAAAGGCAAACGAATAGTTATTATTTTTTACCAATATTTAGGTTGAGGAGGGGGGGGCACGTGCCCCTCCGTCCCTCCCGACGATACGCCTATGGCAACCTGGGTTCCGGACTTGTTGCTGCTAGGTTAAGGAAAGAGAGAAATCCTTCTTTTTTTACGGATAACCGCAAAATATAAAAGAACAATATCCCCTGAAAAAAAAAAGAAACAGAGAGAGAGAGAGAGAGAGAGAGAGGTGAACAGATGGAAGTGTAATTTCACATACCGATGGAACCGTGTTCGTCACTTGGTAAGTGACTATGAGATGCTAAACTGCTACTGACAAATTTGCAGCTGGTGAATTGCTTACAGAGAAGTGCATCTGTTCAAGCGATGTGAAATAGTACTAAAGAGAAAACATCTTGTGTGTGTGTGTGTGTGTGTGTGTGTGAGAGAGAGAGAGAGAGAGAGAGAGAGAGAGAGAGAGATAAAACTTTAAAATTCTTCCTGTTCATTGTTTTGTGGTCGATAAGAGTGGTTTTGCAATACGTGTGTGCATGTGAGATAAGAAGAGTTTAATGGTGGGAATCTGAGAGCTTTCGGTTTTTGATTGGGGAAGGAAGGTTTGGCATTCAACAACGGTAAGAAGAATGTACCTCCGAGCATCAGCAGAGGAGAATGCGCAATTAAAGATGGAGAAGAAAGAGTTGAAATTTGGCATCCCAAAATTTTCGTTGTCATTGTGTGGATCCCCTGAAACGGACCAGAATAGCAAACTAAAAACCAAATAGTTTTTTTTCATTTCAGTTGGATCTTTCCTCAAGCCGTAATGACTCTAAACTCAGCCACTGTGAAATAAATTTTGATAATGCGATTTATTTCTTATTATTTCAGGAGAGTTAAGTTTTCTGAATTAATATTTTTTTTTACTTTTCGGCATGGAGATGTTGTTCGCTAATGAAGTAATTTGATAAAAAACAGCGACAATACAATAGAAAACTTGCATCTGTATTCATGTGTGAATGCACAAGGGGCATCCTGAAAGTAAGACCTCCTCCTTAATAATTTTTGACATTTTGAAGTGATTTTAATGAAACTGCACTGAAATGTACTATGATATGTTACCAATGCGGAAACATGTTTTTTTCAGGATCGAAAATAAAGGTCATGAATGACAGAGAAAAGCAGCGAGCTCTAATTGAATTCCTGGAAAAAGAGAGACGTGAGGCTCCAGAAATCCACAGAAGACTCCTGGCGGTGTACGGAGCTGCCACAATCGATATCAGTATTGTTCAAAGATGGATGAAGAGATTTGGAGAGAGAGAAAATTCAGTGTTGGGCAAACAACGGAATGGAAGACCCGCAACTGCAGTGACAGATGCCAACAGGCAACGAGTGAAAGACTTCATCACAGCTGAGCGTCGTGTCTCCATCCAGGAGTCGCAATAATATCACAAGTTATTGCCAAAATGGGATGAACGGTGATGCCACAACCCCCTTACAATGCTGATTTGGCTCCCTCAGACTTTTTCCTGTTTGCCCCTTTGAAAAACACCCTTCGTGGGGAACGTTTCAGAGATGTGACAGACGTTAAACTGACTGTGAACTCATGGGCGAAAACGACGGCCTCTAGAATTTTTCCAAATTGGATTTTACCAATGGGTTCAAAGATGGCGGAAATGTATAGAAAGAGATGGACAATACTTTGAATAGGTTAGAATTATTAACAATATGCCCAAATACTTTGCCACAAAGTTTTAAATTTTTGTTGCTACAAATAAAAGTCTTATAAGGGACGAGGAATTATTTTCAGGATGCTATTTGTAATTTGTTGTTGAAGAGTCCCCCAGATGACTCTTCAGATCCCCCTTGTTTCTGATATCTAGCTACGGCCCTGTTTCAAGTAGTGTTCATAGCAAAATCCCCTCGTTCGTTTCCTTTTTCTTTTTCGCATTTTGTTGACAAACTTCCCCTTTTAAATATAATTTCAAACGGGGAAATTAAAAAATACCTTGCCTGAAACTTAGGTCATCCACGTGTCTGAGAATAGCTTTATAATGCGCAATGTTGGAAGTTGCTGAATAAAAATACGCAGAAGCATCTGAAGAAACACAGAAATACCAAGTGACGCAGACTATCATCGCATAGTAGGTACATTTGAACACCTGGCCATGCGCCCACACTAGGTCCAGAATTAGGTTGTTGGGAAACAGATGCGCTTCTTCACTAGTGGACACGTACGAGATTATTTCTTCCTAACATTGAGTCGGCTGGATTCGAATCCTGCAAATGGTGACGTCATTTTTATCGTGCAGCTTGAACTCGGTACAACAATGAATGCTATCAACAAAACCAAAGTTATTATTTATGACAGTTTTTCTTTTTTTGATTGGAGGTTTAACGACCACCGTGAGCAACTCAATGGGCTATAAGCAGTCGCCCATCCCTAATTTAGGGTCACTGGTTCCAGGGAAGGGAGAGAGCCAGTGCCGTAAGATAAACACAACATCCATGCCTGACCGGGATTCGAACCCGGACCCCTTACGGACGAATGATCAGAGGCCAGCGCCTTAGACCACTGCGCCACCGGGGCGGCTATGACAGTTTTCAAAAACAGCTTAAAAGAGTTTTCTTACTTACCATCCTTGTCACATTTACACCAAAAATCGGATTGTCATCTTCAAAATTTGTATTATATGGTGTAATCCCGTATTTCTTTCATGACAGCTTAAAAGAGATTATGAATATTTTTTATATCACTAATTGCATTATTCATGAACTTTTTTCATTTGTTAATTTTTTTTTTTTTGAGGTTTAAAAAACCCCGCAGGAGTATCTAAAACTCGGAGGAGTCACCTGCCGCTTATTCATTCATAAAAAAAGGAAGATAATTAATTCCATAAGAAGAAATGCTTTGGGCTGGATTGGAACCCGGATTTGCCGCTCCAGAGGCGCAGTAGCCTAAGCCCTGGCTTGTGGACATTTGTTTCAGATGAGTCAGGGTTAGAAATCAGGATAAGGCATGGAGGGTGTGTTTATCTTACGGCACAGACTCTTTCCCTTTCCTGGAGCCCGTGGCCCTAAATTAGGGACGGGTGACTGTCTATAGCCACATACCCGTTTATACGCATAATTTTGGGGCGGAGACTGAGCTTCGCCCAAATGACCGCATGTTTGAGCCCCGGACAGAGCATTGTATATGTGTCTTTTACAGCACAGGCTCACACCCTTCCCTGGAGCCAGTGGCCTAAAGGAAGGACGGGTGACTGTCGATACCCATAATTTAGGGGCGGAGACTGAGTGGCTGACAGTGGATGTTAAACCAAAAAGAAAAAAAAAGGATTAACCCTGAACCGGGCATTAGCCGCCCAGGTGGTGCAAAGGTCTAAGCGATGGATTCTGACTCTTCGCCCGAATGGCCCCATGTTTGAGCCCCGGACAGAGCATTGTGTATGTGTCTTTCATAGCACAGGCTCACATCCTTCCCTGGTGCCAGTGGCCTAAAGTAGGGACCGCGTATAGCCCATTGAATTGCTCACAGTGGTCCTTAAACCTACCCCCCCCCCTCCAAAAGGATTAACCTTTAACCGGCCAATAACCGTACAAGTGGCTCAGTGCTCTAAGTGCTGGCTTCTGACCGCTCTTCCGAGTGGCTCCGGCCAGAGATGGAAACTGGCCACGGGTCAACAGGCAGACAATTTCTTGCTGGTCAAACGGGTCTGGTTAAGGTGTTTCTGACCCGGTTTTATTTCCGCTTTATTTTTGAAAGAAAAAAAAGCTACGTGAAAGAAAAATGCGTAATGTGGAATTTTGTGCTCGACACTAATGCTAGCGGAGTGAAAAATGATTTGTCATTCAAAAATATTGTTGTCTTTTTCTTAAAGCAATGATTTCCATTGCTTTAAGAAAGAGATAACAATCCTTTGCGTTTGTTTTCAGTGCCATAGTCCAGAGCAAGATACAGACAAACGCCTGTCGGCTGCTTCGTTAGTGATTCTCTCTCTCACACCCCGCGTGTCACATTGTAAAACCGAGAGTTACTTTTCACATCGCATCTTTTGATTTGAACATTCAGAGTTTTTGTTTGACATGCTGACATCCCGTTCCAGTGTATGTGGTGTTGGAATCAATGCCTTATTTGATAATATGGATGAATTTAATATTAAGATTGAAAACGGCGTCGAGGCGAATGAATACGTGCTTTTTGAAAACAAAAAGGGGAAGACTGAATTCTGGAAGTTGTTTCGTCTCATTAAGAAATCAGAATGTGTTTCACAGCAACACATATTTTTACAATCTTGTAATGAATTGAACGTTTCCAAAATGTGAATGTTGATTTCATGAGTGTTCCTTAATTTTGAGAGGAAATGATGAAATCAACATCCACATTTTGGAAACTTGCAGCTCATCATAAGCTGGTAAAAGTTGGTGTTGATGTGAAACATATTCTGAAAATTGATATGTTATTAAGAAAATACCAACAACTGAAACTAAACATACAACAAGTTACTTAATTCAAAACATTTGATTGTAAATCCATTAAAATTAAGTGGAACAGCCGTAACATTACTAAGGAGGGACTTTTTGACTCTTTGAATTTGAAAACTTGCGTAAAACAATTAGATTATGAGGACGACAGTTTCAACACTTTCTGTAAGTACGTGAGTAAATTATAGGTTCCCATAATACATTTGTATGATTTCTATATAGCCTACGATAATATAACTACCATACCCACTGCCCAGAGACTTTTTGAACGCCTTTTATATGTGATTATGTATAATTATAAATTTAATTTCGAATTTATAGTTCAAAGCAGATTTGTCCTGGTCAGGTACGGGTCGGATCCAGGTCAAGTCCAATTATCGGACGTCCAGG
Organism: Macrothele yani; assembly: GCA_039090855.1. NCBI lineage: Eukaryota > Metazoa > Arthropoda > Arachnida > Araneae > Macrothelidae > Macrothele > Macrothele yani. The sequence continues at coordinate 112,372,541 of CM077011.1, forward strand.
TCCAAAAAACTTTGACCCGTTTCCAACTCTGGACCCGGTTTCTAGTCTCAGATGAGGCATGGGTAGTGTATTTTTCTTAAGACATAGGTTCTTTCTTATCTATATAACCAGAAAACAATTTCGCACGAAAAGTGATATATACAAGAATTCAGCTGTCTACCTGTGCGATAAAACACCATACCATAAGTTGCAAATTAAAATCACTTTATTTACAATTTAAAAGTAGGTTAAAAAACTGACTAGCGCTTTCGGGGATCCCGTTGTCCCCATCTACGGGTCCAAAGCCCCATAGGGACACGATAGAGGCAGTCATTAAATACAGATAAAAATCCCCCCACCCCCGTACACCACGTCACCAACATTTTAGTGATGCCAACATTTAAACAGAAAAAGGCGTACATGTTATTAACAGCTGATATTACACTAAGTATAAGAAATTACAAATGACACTGGGCAAGAAGTGCAGATTAGCCATTGGACAAAGTCTCTGTCAGGGCAACCAATCTACGCCAAGGTCCCGGTACATATGCGGACAAGTCCAAATTACAACATCTGTCACCATAAGCAAGAATATACAAGCTTTCTGAAAGGAAAACAGTACTTTTATTGAGATTTGTTTCCAGAATTTTCACATTTTCCCAATCTGGTGAGTAACCACCCTGTGTGACAGCTAACGTAAAGGCAGTATGAGTAGTGCCAACTCGAAGCGTGTACTGGTGTTCTCTCAGGCGGGTATTTAAGTACTTGAGAGTAGAACCTATATAACAATTCTCAGTCACATTCGGGTCTCCATGGGTAAGAGGTCTCCATGGGTATCTCAGTCACATTCGGGTCTCCATGGGTATCTTTGATATGGTAAGGAATGACCGGGACAGAACTCCTACCCTCAGGAAACATGGGGTATACTGCATACCTCTTACCCATAGAGACCCGAAAGCGCTAGTCAGTTTTTTAACCTACTTTTAAATTGTAAATAAAGTGATTTTAATTTGCAACTTATGGTATGGTGTTTTATCGCACAGGTAGACAGCTGAATTCTTGTATATATCACTTTTCGCGCGAAATTGTTTTCTGGTTATATATCACATTATAGCTGCAAACTTCTTATGACAGCGTTGCTAGTAATAACTGCACTGTCTTTTAGCACACAGGATATGGAGAGTGCGGTTAAATCCTTCTGTGCACTTCGTAAAAAACTTTCCATCAATCAAGCCCATTTGTATTTTCTCGTCAACTGTAAATCTATAAAAGTGATGCCCAGTTTTGTCAGGACACGTACCCATTTGATATCTCAGCGGGATCTGCGAGTTATCACCAACGCTGAGTCTAAGCGCCTGAGTGCTGAAATAAGAAGAAAACGTGCCTATAGTGACCTTCTCAATCGCAAGTCTCTTGATGCTTATTTGCTCATGGCAGGGTTAACACATCATGTCATTTTGGGTAAGACTTTAGTGATATTTTTTTTTACCTCATTACAAACTCAACTCAATGCCATCAATCAACGACACATCAAAAAACTTTGTGAACTTGTGTCGACTAAACCTTCCAAGTACCAATCCTTCAACCCTTTGGTTGCACCTGTAAACAAATCTCATTCTTATCAACCTTACTTGAACCTTAGTTCTGTTCAAATCACAGAGGGCCAGCCTATAGCCTTGAATAGAGGTTTCAAGTACAGCTATCCCATTACAAAGTTTAAACCTCTGCACTATGTCTGTCCCTCAGATTGAGAATATTATAAATGCTTTACCGGATGATGAACGGGATTCTACACGTTATGCTTTGACTAAATCTATTTCAAATTCCACCAATTCCTCAAAGTTTTTCAAGTACGAAAGGGAACAGCTGATTTCTTTCGCTAATAACCCCAATCTTTCTATTGTAGGGGCGGACAAGTCTCAGCAAATTATTATTTTGGATAAAACTAATTGTACTGCCAAAATGGCTCAGGCTGTTAATCTAATTTCACACTAAATTCTTAAGTCGGACCCTACTGCAGCTACGGTGGTGGAACTGAGTAAACTCAGAAATCAGGTTTTCCTTCCCGTTCCAATATCCTCTAAAATGAAACCTCCCACTGGACCCAGAGTACCAGAACTTTTTGGTAAACTAAAATTACATAAACCAGACCATCCCCTAAGATTATTAGTCTCGGGCCGTGCTAGCCCTACAAGGCCTCTTGAGTCTGTGCTGGCTTTTGTATTTGAGACCCTCACTTTGAACTCTAATGTATTAATAAAAAGTTTCATACAGGCTTTGGAACGTATTAAAGGCTTTGATCCACCACAAACTGGATTTATTATGGCCTCTCTGGATGTGGTGTCGCTTTTCCAGAATGTACCACTAGACACGGTACATTCCATCATTGCTGACAGATTGCAAGAAGACTCCATCCCATATTTATAAGTACATGCTATTCTCACAGCTCTGAAATTAGTAGCCAAAAGATCATATTTTAAATATGAGGACATAATCTGTCAACAGAGAGAGGGTGCACCCATGGGTTCCCCACTCTCTCCGGTACTGGCGGAAATACTTTTGCAGTTTCTGGAAGACAAGGTCTTGCGTGATTATCCGTTTCAACCCTCATTAATTCTTAGGTATGTTAACGATATGCTGGTCTTCTGGCCACATTCGATTCACCAACTTGATGATCTCATTTCTAGCTTATCATCACAGTATCCTACAATAAAATTCACCAAAGAAGTTGAACAAAATGGGAAGTTACCCTTCCTTGATTTTTTTATTTATTTGTTTAACTGTTACAATAGAATCATTGAGTAAATTAGTTTACAGAGTAACTTAAAATTTATAACTGTATGGGAAGCCTAAGAAAAGGCCTCTTTCAAGAGTCCTGACATAGCTCAGGCTTCCCAGTAATCATTTGATAACAGTCAAGTCAATTATATAATTATACAATGTTAAATTCCCTGCATGCTCATATAACATTTTAAACTGAGAATCAATTTTCTTATTGTTGAAGTATACATGATTTTAGTTTTTTCTTAAATAAATTGAAATTGTTAATATTGGTTAATTCGTTTGAGAGTGCATTCCAGTACATTGGACCACTATATGTAATATTTTGCTGTGCCATTTGTGTTCTTGGTGTAGATATTTGTAAAGATACTTTTGATCTTGTGCGATATAGATGTAATATTGGTGCTATTTTAATTATTTCAGTAAGATTGTAATTATCTGATTTTATGCGTTTGAACAAAATTTTTCCCAGGTTAAAGTCATACAATTGTTTAATATTTAATATTTTATATTTTTGTGGGTATACCTTAGAGTACCTAAGATTATTTATTTGTGTAATATTATCCTTGTTATTATTAATTTTGATATCAATTAGTCTAATGTATTTGTTTTGTAGTATCTGAAGTTGTCTGAGGTTAGTATTCGTTGTCTGGCCCCAGGCCAGAAAGCAATAATTTAAATATGGATGAATTAAGGCATAATATAATAACATTAAGGTTTTAATAGTTAGGTTGTTTATTACATTACTAACTATTCCTATATTTTTAGATATTTTTGTTAGTATTGTATCTATGTGTCTAGTCCATTTTAAATCTTTGTAAAGTGTAATTCCTAAGTAAGTAAATTTATCTATTATTTGAATTATTGTATTGTCAATTACCAATTTTTCAATTATTTGTAGAGTAGATAATTGCCGAGTAAATATTACTGCTTTGGTCTTTTCTAAGTTTATTAGCAATTTATTTGCTGCCATCCAGTTAGAATATTTTTCAAGCAGTATATTTGCTTTATTGTTCATTTCATCAATATGATTGCCATAAATTAGAATAGTTGTATCATCTGCATATAAAATTATATTAGTTTCTTTATTTACATTGAAAATATCATTTATCTATATATTAAATAGCAAAGGCCCAAGCATAGAACCCTGAGGAACTCCAGAGTTTATCTTTTTTTGTAGAGATGAGTGTTTCTCAATTTGTGTAAATTGAGGTCTATCTGTTAAGTAGTTTTTAAGAAGTGTGTATGAGGTGTCTCTTATCCCTATATGCATCATCTTATTTAATAGTATTTCGTGATTTAATGAATCAAATGTCTTTGTTATGTCTAAAAAAATAACTAATGTTAAGCTATGATTTGCAAGATTCTGTTGTATGTTATTTTGAATTGTAAGTACTGCGATTTCTGTTGACTTATTTTGTTGAAATCCATATTGATACTAATTTAAAATTTTAAATTTGGTCAGATATGAAATTAATCTGGTATATATTAATTTTTCTAAAATATTTGCAAAAGTAGATAAGTTTGCAATTGGTCTATAGTTATTTATTATGTTTTTAGATCCCGATTTGTGTTTAGGAAAAATTTTAGTAATTTTTAATTTCTCTGGGAAAATTCTTGTTTTAATTATGAGATTAAATATAAATAATAAGGGTTCAATAATAATTTCAGCTACATGTTTGATAACTTGTGGGTGAATTTCATCATAGCCTGGTCCAGTATTTGATTTTATATGGGTTAATTCAGTTAGTAGTTCAGTTTTCGTTATTTCCATAAGATATATAGAGTAAGTGTAAGTGGTATTTTGTAAATATGAATTAAATATGTAGAAACCTAATATGAATTGTTATGTAGAAACCTAATATGAATTGTTATGTAGAAACCTAATATGAATTGTTATGTAGAAACCTAAATACTCAACAGATCAAATACTCTGTTTATAGAAAACCCACTTTCACCCCCTGTATCATACCGTTCAACTCATCTCACCCCCCAGAACATAAATCTGCAGCTTTTCGCTTCCTGATTAAACGTGCTTATACACATTCTACATCAGGCAAAGCAAGACATGAAGAACTTTCCAGAACCTGGTCTTTGGCTCGCAAATTCGGCTACCCGGAACAATTTTTTCAGAAGTTGTTAAGAAGATATACTAGACTGAACTTCACCACTTTTTCTAGGGAAATTCGGACAACTAGATTTGTAGGTAAAGTAGTTTACCTCCCTCCTATAGTCTCCACACTCAGAAAAATCTGTCAGCGACATGACATCTCTTTTGGATTATGCACCAGAAATATCTTTGATATGGTCAGGAATGACCGGGACAGAACTCCTAACCTGAGGAAACATGGGGTATACTGCATATCTCTTACCCATGGAGACCCGAATGTGACTGAGCATTGTTATATAGGTTCTACTCTCAGGTGCCTAAATACCCGCCTGAAAGAACACCAGTACTCGCTTTGACATGGCACTACTCATACTGCCTTTACGTTAGCTGTCACACAGGGCGGTTACTCACCAGATTGGGAAAATGTAAAAATTCTGAAAAGAAATCTCAATAAAAGTACTGTTTTCCTTTCAGAAAGCCTGTATATTCTTGCTTATGGTGACAGATGTTGTAATTTGGACTTGCCCGCATATGTACCGGGAACTTGGCTTAGATTGGTTGCCCCGACAGAGACTTTGTCTAATGGCTAATCTGCACTTCTTGCCTAGTGTCATTTGTAATTTCTTATACTTAGTGTAATATCAGCTGTTAATAACATGTACGCCTTTTTCTGTTTAAATGTTGGCATACTAAAATGTTGGTGACGTGGTGTACGGGGGTGGGGGGATTTTTATCTGTATTTAATGACTGCCTCTATCGTGTCCCTATGGGGCTTTGGACCCGTAGATGGGGACAACGGGATCCCTGAAAGCGCTAGTCAGTTTTTTAACCTACTTTTAAATTGTAAATAAAGTGATTTTAATTTGCAACTTATGGTATGGTGTTTTATCGCACAGGTAGACAGCTGAATTCTTGTATATATCTTTCTTATCCCTTAAACCAATGGTTCTAAATCTGGGACGACCGACTGCTTATAGCCTTTAGAGTTGCTCACCGAAGTCGTGCAACTACAAAACAAAAAAACACAAAAAAAAAACCCCAAACAAACAGACACTACTTTAATGGTCTGTCATCTTAAAAATGGTTCTATTTAATGGTCTTCACCACTATTAAATAAATCTGTTATATTCCTTTCTTACTTTGGGTCGTCCAAGCAGACGATGTAAAAAGTGCAAGGGAAAACACACACACATACACACACACACACACACTCGTCACCGAATTAGAAACTTTTATTCAGATGTAAGTAACCGTCACTTACGCAGTGTATATGCAAAATACGGTGTCGCGCGCGTCTACACGTGATCTAGGCAACAATTTAAGATTACTGCTGGTCAGTAGTGTGAATCACAATGGAAAAAACAAGAAAGATCACACCGAATTTTCGGGTGTAATAAGCACGTCTTTTGAATCCGTTCTGACGCAAATTAAATTTATCAAAGCTATTCAAAGCCAATGGAAGCGGTATGGAAAACAATAATATCTGACGGAAGAAAGACGTTTTTCAATCGGGTTTTGAATCCCTCAGATATTGCTGTAAACGGAATCGTGAGCTTATGCCCTCTGGTTGTATACTGGTGCGTTAAGAAAAACATGAATTTATACGAGAAACATTTCGCACCGGAAACGCTCTCCACCACCGAAAGAATTTTTCAAATCGGACTCTTAGAAACAGAGATATCTACAAAAATAAGACATGAATCTACGCTCCCTGGCGGGAAAGCCATGCATTATTTTAGGAAGAAAGGATTCTCAAAAGGTTTTTCCATATGAGAGGTATCGGTACAAGAAAAAAAAAAAAGTAAAATCAGTCGAGTTTTGAGGAGCCCAAATTTTGCTACAAATACATCAGAAGTAGAAATTAACACTTATGACCCCTGGTGGCCAAATCATTCTTTACCAAACGTTAGAAATTATGTGGAAAATATTTTTCATCAGGTCTTGTATGCGATACCGGAAGAAGTTTTCAAATCGGAGTTTTAGAAGCGGAAATAGCACAGAAAACGCAATTTACCTATGTGACCCCTACCGGAAAGTCTATGATTTTCTTGAAAATTTTAAATTTATAAGGAAAACATTTCGCATCGGAAACACTATCCAACAAAGAAGGAAATTTTCAAATCGAACTCCTAGAAGTAGAGATATTGACAAAAGTACGATATACATCTGCGCCCCCTGTCGTAGAAACCATGCATTATTTCAAGAAGAAAATGTTCCTAAAAGATTTGTAGATATGTGTAGTATCGGTCAACAAACGACTTTTTTTTCAAAAAGAACTTTTAGGAGCTCATATTTTGCTGCAAATACATCAAAAGCGGAAATTAAGACTTACGCCACCTTGTGACCAAAACATTTTTTACAAAAATTTTAAATTATGTGCAAAGGATTTCCCATCAGGAGCTGTATCCGGTGCAGAAAGAATATTTCAAATCAAAGATTTAGAAGCAGAGATATAGTGGCGAAAGCAATTTACCTTTACGCCCCCTAGCGGAAAGTCTATGAGTTGCTTGAAAATTTTCAAATTATATAAAAAACATGTCACACTAGGAACACTATCCAACAAAGAAAGAGTTTTTTTCAAATCGGACTCCTAAATGTAGAGATATTGACAAAAATAAGATATATATCTACGCCCCCAGGCGTAAAAACCATACACTATTTTAAGAAGAAAATGTTTCTAAAAGGTTTGTCCACATAAGTACGATCGGTCTACAAACGACGTTTTTTTTTTTTTTTTTTTTTTTTGAGGTTTAACGACCACCGTGAGCAACTCAACGGGCTATAAGCAGTCGCCCGTCCCTAATTTAGGGTCACTGGTTCCAGGGAAGAGAGAGAGAGCCAGTGCCGTAAGACAAACACAACATCCATGCCTGACCGGGATTCGAACCCGGACCCCTTACGGACGAATGATCAGAGGCCAACGCCTTAGACCACTGCGCCACCGGGGCGGCGACGTTTTTTTCAATAGGAAATTTAGGAGCTCATATTTTGCTGCAAATACATCAGAAGAATGGCAATGGGCTGGACATACTGCCAGAAGGACAGACCATAGATGGACAGCCGAAATTTTAGATTGGATTCCAAGGGACAGGAAAAGACCCAGAAGAAGACCACATGGGAGATGGGTGGATGAAATTCGTAAATATGCGGGAGTGACATGGAGGAGACTGGCACAAGACAGACTGTTGTGGAGGAAACTTGGGGAGACCTTCGTCCAGCAGTGGATTGATAATGGTTGACAATGATGATGATGATGACATCAGAAGCGGAAATTAAGATTTACGTTACGTCACCTGGTGGCCAAACCTTTTTTACAAAAATTTGAAATTATCGGCGAACAATTTTCCATCAGGAGCTGTATCCGGTGCAGAATTTTTTCTTCAAATCGGAGATTTAGAAGAAGAGATATAGAGGAAACGCATTTTTCTTGTACGCGCTCTAGCGGAAAGTCTATAAATTACTTGAAAATTCTGAAATTATATGAAAAACTTGTCACTCTGAAAACACTATCCAACAAAGAAGGTATTTTTCAAATCGGACTTCTAGAAGTAGAGACATTGACCAAAATAAGATATACATCTACGTCACCTGGCGGAGAAACTATGGAATATTTTAAGAAGAAAATATTCCGAAAAGGTTTATCGATGTGAGTTGCATCAGTCCACGAAATAATTTTTTTCAATCGATATTTTGGAAGCTCAGATTTTATGGAAAATACATCAGAAGCAAAAATTAACACTTACGCCCCATGGTGTCTAAAGTATTCTTTAACAAAAATTTGAAATTATATGCAAAAGATTTTCCATCAGGAGGTGTATCGCTGAAGAAAAAATTTTGCAAATCGGAGTTTTAAAAGAAGAGTTATCGGGAAAAATGTAATTTACTTTTACGCCATCTAGCGGAAAATCTATGCGTAATTTGAAAAAGTAACTATATCTAAAATACTCTTCGACATAAATGGAATCGAAAGATAAAATAATTTTTTCATTCGGATGTTTAGAAGCAAATATGTGGAATAAAACGTATTTTTTAATTCAACATCATCTGCAATTACGCCCTCTAGCGGCAAAATTGTACATCGTAAAAAAAACAAAAACGAAATGAAGGATCATCATTCGCGTGTTTAAAGTTTCCCAATGCAAAAAGAATTTTTCAAATCGGACTAATAGTTGCAGAGATATCGGGGTACAGACGGACGGACGGACAAACCGGTAACATAAGCACGATCTTTTTTTACAAAAGACGGGCTAACAAAGTAACTTTCGGAGTTCGATAAAGGTCTTCTTACTGGCTGGAGTCACGAGTTTTACAAAAACGGTAGAGCTGACTGGTTTCTCAAAAGGTGAGATATCCGAGGTCTTTAATCAGTGGAAAAATAACCCACATTGCTGGTCTAAAAAGCAGCCACATACACACACGATTGAATGGAACGTTTGAGTGCCACGCCAGCAAATGGGGGAATTTTATGCCTGAGGCGGCATGTAGCGTGGAGAGAAGCGGATTTCAGGCAGGCGTTGAATCGCTTCCCTCTTGCTTCACTCCACGCTACATGCCACATCAGGCACAGAACTCCCTCGTTTGCTGGCGTGTCACTCAAACATGTGTGTCTGTGGCCACCTTAAGCGGCGTAACTGTGGCGCGACGACAGTCGGTACGGAATGAGATCGCCGTCGTCTGAAAAGGACTGTACGGAGAAACCGGACTTTCTAAACCGCAAACGGCTTTCATCTGCGAACATTTATTTGTCCATAGACGGGAAGATCACTCAGTGTGAGACATACACGACTGATGGTGGGCTGTGCGACGCGCTCAAAGAAATTTAAGGCAGATTACAGATTTCCGAGCATATATCCTCTTGCATTCAGACGTCTTTTCACGAATTGTCACAAAATTGGCACTTCTGTGTTTGCTTCAAGATGATTAGTCAATTGTCCTGCAGTATATTTTTTCTGACTGCATTTTGCCATTATGGCAGATAACGGTACCCCACTGGCTCGTCTTAGGTGTACAAATAAGTTTTAAAGCGTTCATTGTGTGACACATTCCGCTAATTTACATATCCGACATTCCCCCGCGTTGTTGTCATGTGACCGTAACTGGTCAAGAGTATAATATGTGACATAGAAGTTTGCTCAACAGTCAAACGCGCCGCCCCGGTGGCGCAGTGGTCTAAGGCGTTGGCCTCTGATCATTCGTCCGTAAGGGGTCCGGGTTCGAATCCCGGTCAGGCATGGATGTTGTGTTTGTCTTACGGCATTGGCTCTCTCCCTTCCCTGGAACCAGTGACCCTAAATTAGGGACGGGCGACTGCTTATAGCCCATTGAGTTGCTCACGGCGGTCGTTAAACCTCCAATCAAAAAAAAAAAAAAAAAAAAAAAAAAACAGTCAAACGCATTTGCACATCGGTAGGCGAAAGATGGCAAGCGATACGGCATTTATTCGACAATGTATTCGTTACGAATTTCATCAAGGAAAATGTGCCTTCCTGGGACCACTGTCTCCAAATGCGACCGACGGTTCTGGCATCACGCTAAGTTTCTTCCACAATACGACTCAAGGACCATCAGGCGTTACGAAGTCCTACCAGGACACCTCTCGTGAACTCATCCGTTTGACAAAATCACGTACGACGGCGCCTTAACGGCATTGACACCCATTGTTCGTTCTCTAGACACGGCTACATAAGAACAACTCACTTCTCGCAGCCGTGACGACGCCTCCACTGATGGCCTCACGGGCTGGTTGTCCGCTTATATCCCGCGCGCCGTTCGTGCCATTGGCCTGCAAGTGCTATCACTTGCATAACTTGTACGTTTGCACCCACACTGCAATTTGCATGGAGCTGCATTCACGTTTTCGTTTTGTGGCATTTTCTCTGTCTGGCAGTGTACTTGGACATATTATTAATAATACTAGCTTATTCAAAGTATTGTCCATCACTTTCTGTACATTTCCGCCATATTTGAAACCAGTGGTAAAATCCATTTAGGGAAAATTCCTGAGGCTGCCGTTTTCAACCATGAGTTCACAACGAATTTAACGTCAGTCACATCGTCGAAACGTTCCACACCACGGGTGTTTTTCAAAAGCGCAAACAGGAAAAAATCTGAGGGAGCCAAATGGTGTAAAACAACACTGTGAAGTGGAATGTCACGTCTTTTTCTTCTGATAGCTTCCTTCAGCTTCGTCAACGTCTGCACATAGTGAGCACTGTTTATTGTGGCCACTCTTGGATGGTGACACGATAATTAACTGTGATGAGGTTTTCCATTCGTTGCTTGTTGGTATCTGTCACTGCAGTCGCGGGTCTTCCACCCCGTTGTTTGCCCAACACTGAAGTTCCTCCCTGTAGAAACCTCTTCATCCATCTTTCGATATTACTGGTATCGATTGTGGCAGCTCCATACATCGCCAGGAGTCTTCTGTGGATTTCTGGAGCCTCATATCCCCTTTTTTTCCAGGAATTCAATTACGACTCTCTCTGTCATTAATGATCTTTATTTCTGCTTCTGAGAACAAAAATTGTTCCCACATTGGTAACATATCATATTACTTGTGAGTGCAGTTTCATGAAAATCTCTCCAAAATTTCAAAAAGTTATTAAAGAGGAGGCCTTACTTTCAGCATGCCCCTTGTATATCAGATTATTCCATTTCATATCCTTACAGCTGATATCATTTAATCTGTTAATATTCTTTAATGATCAATAAGTGCAGTCCATAATCAATACACCCAATATTCTCCTCAAGAGCTTTTGGGGGTCAATGCGACGTCTGTTGCTGCTGCTTCGCCGTAATATTCTCGAGCTGTGGTTCCAGCTTCGTTTCTGAAAGGCGCAGAGCAGCGTTAATGTCCATTATGTCACTATGCTTTGTTCTGATTGCCGAAACGGCTGAAAAGGTTTTCTCGCAATAAGTACATAGTCGAAATTATTATCAATAATTTTAGAGCTTTGTCGCTGAGACGTTGATGTTCTTTCCCCATAACAACCCAAAACTGAGTTCACTCGTTTCTCGGTGGCCGGCAGAAAAAAAAACATCCGGGGCTGGGCGGTTGGGAAACACTGCCTTAAATCGCATTCATTTCCCATGTTGTCGCTATCTGCTCTTTGTACGCCTGTGAACTCTTTGCAGCGAACTGTTTACACTGAAGTGCCAAAAGTCATGGGATAGCAGTATGCAAATTTTTAACTGGCCGTTGTATAAAGGCTTCGACGCACGCCACGATTTTTATCAGCTGCGAGGTGTAATCTCGTGAGTCATGTTGAGCAACCGCCAGTAGGGTTATGGCAAGCCCACGTGAATTATCGGAGTTTGAACGAGGCATGGCAGTGGGAGCCAGACAGATGTGACATTCAATTTACAAAGTTGTGTTGAGAACATTCAACATTCATCGATCCGCGGTGTCACGGGTGTACCGGAAATACCTCATGGAAGGAATCACCACCCACCGTGGACAGCGAAGTGTCCAACCATTGGTGCTGAATGAACGTGACCAGCAGAGTCTCACCAGAATTGTCCATACTGACAAATAACATCCACATTCTGGTCTAAGCAATGGCTTCTGATCATTCGTCCGAAAGGGGTCCGGGTTCGAACTCCGGTGAGGCATGGATGTTGTGTTTGTATTACTGCACTGGCTCTCTTCCTTCCCTGGAATCAGTGGCACTAAATTAGGGACGGGCGACTGTTTATAGCCCATTGAGTTGCTCACGGTGGTCGTTAAACATCCAATCCAATCCAATTCAATGCAGGAGGTACCTGAGACATATCCATCAGATCAGTTAAGCGTATGGGAGCAAAAGACCCTCAAGCGTGTTTTTGTTAACATCACGACATCGGAGGCAGCTCCTTACCTGGGCTAGTAATCGGAACCTGGAAGACTGGCAACATGTGGCGTGGTCCGATGAGTCTCGCTACCAGTTGTTACGAGCTGATGGTAGGTTTCAGGTGTGGCGCAGAACCCATGAGGCCATGGACCCAAGCTGTCAACAAGGCACACTGCAAGCTGGTGGTGGTTCATACATGTGTGGGGTGTCTTTACGTAGCACCGTTTGGGCCCTCTGATCCTCGTAAACACGTCACTAACTGGTAATCGATTTGTTTTTCTGCTGGGTCACCGTTTGCTTCCCTTCATGTATAATGAATTTAGCTTCTTCTACTAAGCTAATTATCGTGAATATAGCTTTCACTAATATTATAATGAATTCAATGCTTGTACTAAGCTAACGCTTCTTCTAATGGTTGTTGTGTTATTAATTATGAATAAACTTTCCTGCTAGTAGTGTAGTAATAATAATAATCAAGCTTATAACTGGTAGTAATGTTGTAGTTGTAATTAAGATGAATAAAGTCTTATGCTGGTTGTTACTAATAACACTAAATGAAATAAACCTAACAGCCAGACACAGGTCTGACAGTAACTATGAACTGAGAAAAACGTACTTACAACAAATTCTTTATTATTGAGACTTCTCGCTCTCACATAAACGAACTCTCTTTATACAGCACCAGCTTTCTGACACATAAACCACAGCTCACTTCGTACAACAACAAACGCTCTCTCTATACAACAACAACGCTCTCCTTCACATAAACCAACGCTCTCCTTAGGTATCGTTGAACGCGCCTATTTATACTGGCTACCACCACGTCATGACTTACACTCATTGCCAGATCTCATTCAGCGGGTGAAATAACATATCGTTCAGTAAGAAGATAATTTACATAGGAAAATAAAATAACCAGAGATAGTAAAAATCAAAAGGAAAGTGAATCGAGAGTATACGTTACACATGGACTTCTTGTACTACAACAAAGATGGGAGTTTCCAGCCGGACGATACGCCGAGTCATCTGGCCCAAGTTGTACGAAATTGGTTAGAGGAGCATTCTGTATAGTTTCGACGGAGGTTGTGGTCACCACGTTTACCCGATATGAACCCAATAGGGCACTTATGGGACATGGTGGAAAGGTCTATTCGCACCCATGGTCTTGCTCCTACAAACACCAGGGAACTGTAGGCTGTAGTTTATACGATATGGCTCAACATCTCTCCAGAAGACTTCCGGCCACTTGTAGAATTGATGCCACGTCGAGTTGCTAACCTTCGCCGAGCAAGAGGAGGTTCTTCACGATACTAGGTACGTATCCCATGACTTGTGGGACTTCAGTGTATAAAGCCATCTGAAAGTCATAGTTGCGTACGTAGTTGAGGATTGCACGCGTCTGATTGATTTTGAGTGTTCATAATAATTTGCTACTTCAGTGTATATATATCTCTCTCCTAGTCTTCCGCTCTCTCTCTTTCTTATTCTTTTTTCACCTCGTTTCTCTGATTCCCTCTCTCCTCCTGTCAAAAGATTTGTGTCCTTACAGTCTTTTGTTTCGATCTGGTTGTCCCTCTCCTTCTGGCTGCCTATTTCTCTTTAATCCTATGTCTGACTTCCTCTTATCCACCTTGTCTGTCTCCCCTTTTTTCGAGCATAAAAATATTTCAGTGCGCAATGTTCTTTGGTTTTAAGGGTGTAACTACATGCGGAAATGTCAGTTTAACCAGAAATTAACATTACGTGAAGCTTTATTAGTATTAATTGAAATCTTTGATGTCTTAACAATTAATGTTCTTAAATGGAAACAGCAATGCTACCTCAAGAAATCTTCAAAAGAGAGCTTACGAACAGTTTTAACTTTTTGTTCAGCCAGCCGACAATAGCCACGTCAACTTCTACTTTAATAGTAGAAAGAATGCCAGCTCATAACGCAAAACTATCCACATCACACTAATAACGAATTCAACTTTACTGTAATGTAGCACCTTTCAATATACTCTTCAATTAAGATCGAAACACATCAAACTTTAAAAATACACTCATGTCCATAAAAATCAGAGCACAGAAAATGAGTCCAGCTATGACTTCGATTTTTAAAGGACACTAGCAGAATTCTCCAGTCACGCTGGGGAAACTGGGGAAAATTTGGTGATAATTCACTATCTAAAGTTTGTACAAATAAAATGAATACGATTAATTTTTTATAGCATGAACCGTACCTAATACTGTATTTCATTTCTTCATTGAATTTGAATTTTATTCTCTGTAGAGTATTTAAGCACACAGTATTTTTAGTTTTTTCTGTTTGATTTTTGTTGTTTACTTACTTTCAGTTTCGATGCTGAATTGTGTTGCAGTTCGTCACTGGAAACCACTTCTGACAAAAAAAAAAAAAAAAAAAAAGAAATCAATTCTTGCACTTATCACAACAAAAAGCATTAAATACGAATTCAAAATAAAAAAAAATAAAAAAATTGAACTTTTTACGAAAATTTTATATGGTGGCCCGTTGACCACGGGCTCCTTCCAAAAACCGTCTACGGTTGGAGTAAGAGTACCATGTGATAGTATACCAAATTTGGTGGTTCTAAATTGAAAACTGTAGAACAACAAAAAGTGTTAAATTCGAAGTCAAAATAGAAATATAAAAAATGGAAATTTTTACGAAACTTTTATATGGAGGCCCCTTGACCACGGGCTCCTACTCCTTCCAAAAACCGTCTACGGTCGAAGTTAGAGTACCATAAGATAGTTTACCAATTAAAAATAAAAAAAGTAAAAAATTAAACTTTTTAAGAAAATTTGTATGGGAGATCTCTTGACTCCGGGCTCCAACCCCTTCCAAAAACAGTCTACGGTCTAAGTTAGAGTACCATGTGATAGTATACCGAATTTGGTGGTTCTAAATCGAAAACTGTACAATAACAAAAAGTGTTAAATTCGAAGTTAAAATAAAAAGATAAAGAATGGAAATGTTTTCGAAAATTTTATGGGGGCTCCCTTGACACCCCGGCTCCGAACTCGATGGTACTCCAAATTTGGTGGTTCTAAATTGAAAACTGTAGATTTGCATAGCGGACATACAAACAGACAGTAAATTCGAATTCAAAGTAAAAAATGGAAGTTTTTACGAAAAGTTTGTATGGGAGCCCCTTGATCTCTGGCTCCGAAACTTTCCAAAAGCCGTCTACGGTCTGAGATGTGCGCTTACCTGGCTTATAAAGTTTCCCTAGTTCTTTCCTGCTCCTGCTTTTGCCCTGTAAGTACGAATTTCATTCGCACTCTTCGTCTTTTCTCGTCCAATGCTCTAACCCTCGTTCGTTATCAGCTCATATTCCTGTAAATATTGTGACTTGCCTTGACTCAGTGCTCTTCCGCTTTCAGCGTTCCCTACAGGCTGCCTCGCCGCCACCTTGTTTCAGTGCCGATCTACTCACACTGTAAAACATTGACTGTAGATTTTACGGTTTTAAACCATTTTCCAGGGTGCCAACACAAAACTGTAAAATCAACAGTTTTATGCAGTGTTGGAGCAAAGCTATAGCTGTGCTCCAACACTGCGTTTAATGAAGAAAACAGCAGAGAATTTGGCTGAAGTGAGTCACAGTCCAAATAATCACGAAAACACAGAAATTTGGCTGGAACGAATGTGTTGATTGTGTTGGAGCAAAGCTATAGCTTTGCTCCAACACTGCATAAAACTGTAGATTTTACGGTTTTGTGTTGGCACCCTGGAAAACTGTTTAAAACCGTAAAATCTACAGTCAATCTTACAGTGCACCTCCGGTTCCATTCTTCCTGTTCGTAGAGGGCATGCCTCTGACGTCATCTCTGCTTTCTAGGTAAGCTTCCATCTGAACTCCACCTCTTCGCAGTGGCTCTGCTCGTGTCGTCTTCTCCTGCCCTTCAGTTGTGCCCCACCATTTCGTCGTGTTTCTGTCTGTGCCGTCTTAATAGATCTTCTGCCTGTGTTTCTTCGGTCTTCGACTCATGGCCTGCACCATTCCTGCCAGTTGTCTTCCGACGTTGACGCCTCCACCTGATGTCTTGCTCGATCATCAACCTTCCCACTCCTCGCCTGCAGCTACGTCTTAGTCTTCAACTCTCCCGCCATCGTAATTGGATTTGGTCCTCTCTCGCAGTGGCTCTATTTTGACTGCTCACATTCCTGAGGCTTTTGCTCATGGTAAGTCCTTGCTTGCCTCTGTTGCTTTGGGTGTGAAGTATACCGCCCTCCCGTACACTAAGATTGCAACTTACACATCGGGTCTTCAGACGCTCGTACATCCTGGAGCTATCACGCAAGTTGCACGCCAGCTCCGTTCGGTGATGATTTATTTTACCACTCCTGCACAAGATGCGAGGGTCATTTCCTCTCCTATTTCCATCGGTGACCAAAGCTTGGTTGCTATTCCTTTCGCTCAATGTCCCACTCTCATCAGCTTGCACTCCGTTCCACCTGAGATATCGGATGATGTCCTTGTTGCTTTGCTATCCCGATGTGGGCTAGTTCGTACTCTTCCTGCTGCGCCTGACGATCAAGGTGATCGTCCCTTTCTTAGTTATCTTCGACAAGTTCTCGTCGTCTTCCCGGACGAAGCGTCTATCGCCTCCTATCCTACCACCTTCCAAGTTATTTGTGGCCGCCATTCTCGCATTGTCCATCTCTCCACTGCATATCATTGCTTTTCTTGTAAGTTGCCAGGTCATCATCGTTCATTTCGTTCCTCTACTATGTTGTCAAGTCCTTCGTCCGTTGTCTCGCCTAACTCTTTGGCACCTTCTTCTCGGCCTCTGTCTTCGAAGAGTGTCCTTCCTTTGCTCAGCTCCGATTCGTCCTCTCCTGCGCCTGACCTGGGTGGACGGTTTTCCGTCACTGCCTCGCAATCTGCTCTTATGTTCGTGGACTCGTTTCCTTCAGTTTACACTGTCTCCATGGATGCTCGTCCTCTGTTTTGCTCGCCTTCGCCTTTGTCTTCGCCATTAAAATGTCCTACCTCTCCGAAGGTCTCATGTCCCACCGTTCCATCTACCACCGCTTTGCCGGTTTCTTCTGTTTCGTCTCTCTCACCGGTTGTTTCGCCCATTTGTGCCTCTGGTTTTTCTTCTGTTTCTGCTATTTCACCTGGTTCTCTTGTCTGCTCTACTTCTGCGTCCCCACTGTGCCTTCCTCCGGCCTTGTCTCGCCTGCCCCGGTAATGCTTTCTTGCTCCTCATCCAGTTCTTCCGCCGTGCCTGCTGAGGTTTCTCCTGGGATTTCTTCAGCGATTTCATCGTCGGCCCTTGGTTCTTCGTGTCCGGATTCCTCTTCACCCGCTGCTGTCACGAAGTGTGCTCCTCTAGCCTGCTCCTCCTGACCCTTACGCTTACTTTTCCTCTCCAGATCGCCGACTTCTTGCTTCTGTTCGACCCGAACTTGCCGCTGGTATTTCTCCAGAGAAGATGCTTCTTCATCTTTACCACTTCAAGCTTCCTGAGCCTCAGTTTGAATATTTTCCCTTGCGGACTGCCAAATATCTTGCTTATGATGACTGAGAAGATGCCCGAGATTTGTTTGATCCAATCCCTGCGCCGCCTTCTGAAGAGAGTCCTCCACGTCTTCTTTCGCCTCAGCGACCTTCTTCACTGCCTCAGGACATTTCTCCGACAGTTCCTCTGTCGCAACGACTTCCTTCACCGCATGTGGTCGTTCCACTTGCTGCTTTTGTTCCAAATAAGCGTCCTCGTCACCGCCCACGGCGTAAACGAATGAAACGTCCCAGACTCATCCTGAGCCACCTGTGCTCCTGTATCCTGGGCCTCATCGTCGTTCTTTCCGATCGCCCATCGAATACCATTTGTCTCGCTTGGACTGACTCCTACGACCTTCTTTCACCTGGAGCTTTTGTCAACTCCTGTTTTGTTTGTATAGTCCTCCACTGGCCTGCTCTCCCGAGTACTTCATGTTAATACTGTATCATTCTCCTGACATTTTTCACGGTGTAACAGTACATATTCTTTCCCGTTGTCAAATAAAGCGATATTGAAAACCATGAGATACTACACCAGTTCAATATAAAGAAGTAAAAAATGGAACTTTTTATGAAAGTTTTGTATGCGGTACCTTTGCCTCGGGCTACTTGACCCTGCGCTCCGACCACTTCCAAAAACCGTCTACGGTTTATGTTAGAGTACCATGAGATAGTATACCAAATTTGATGGTTCTAAATTGAAAACTGTAGATTTGCATAACGGGCAAACAAACAAACATTCAACTTTATATATTAGATGCTAATCAGGCAACATCGCTGAAATGATTAGCATTTCGGCGTCATAGGTGAATGCGTACCGTGTCTACTTAAACCATATCGGGCAAAGTCACAGACCGGAAGCTGGCAGTTTTTCTGCAAGAATCGCCGTGTGACTCGGTCCGCATGTCAGCAGTTGGTAATGATGCCTCGTCATTGTGTGAGACAGTCGCTCAGTCAAATCAACGAGTTTGACACAGGTTGCATTATCTACATGATAAACTGCAATGCTTCCATCCGGGAGATTACCGGTGGATTGGGATGCAGTGTGTCCGTCATGGCAAGAATGTGCAGGGAGTGGTACGAAGAAGGGCGTAGCACACAACGAGGTTTCGGACGTCGTACACAGAAGACACCGAGGGACAACCGTCATCTCATGAGGATGTCGTTCAGAGATCGTTCTGTATGATCAACGGCGATGGCAAAGCAGTGGCGAACTGTGACGCATTCTACCATGTCAGGTATAACAGCAATTCGCCGGTTATTACAGTTTGGACTGCAGGCTTGTCCACTCCTCCTCAGGTTACCTTTGACACTGCAGCAACGAACTCCGACCACTTCCGAAAACCGTGATGATCTTCGTATGATGCAATATTGCATCATACGAAGATAGTGGCGTGACAAATGGCACAACATCGTGTTCTTGGAAGAAATGCGCTTTTAATTAGGTCTGACGAAACACGTTTTCAACTACAGCAGGCAGATGGAAGAGTGGGAACATGGAGACAGCAAAACAAAAGCATGGGCCCATCTTGCATCGTCACTACCCTTCAAGCAGGCTGAGTCAACGTTATGTTCTGGGGCGTGTTTTCGTTAGAGTGTTTGGGATCTTTGATTCGTGTGGAGCAACATTTGTCCACCAAAAAGTTTTTAAATATCGTTGCCAACCAGGTCCACTCAGTTATGTTTATGGTTTATCCCAGTGGAAATGAATATTTCCAGTAGGACACTGCTCCATGTTATAGCGCTCATGATGTACGCTAATGATTTGAAAAGCATCACGAAGACTTTTCCCTGATACACTTGCCTCCTCAACCACCAGATCTCAATCCAGTGGAGTATTTGGGGGATATGCGTGCAGATTTGATGGCAACTGCATCCGCTACCATAAAATCTAGAGGGTGCAATGCATCGCACTTGTGCTAATATACCCCAGGCCACTTACCAACATTTAATAGAGACCATACCAAAAGGAATTCAAGAAGCATTGAACAATAAATGTGGCACAAAAACGTATTAAGCAGGTGGTCATAATAAGTTGGCCACTCGTATATAAGTTGACCTTAAATTTCAAGAGTTTGGTAAACATTACACTTACTGAAATAAAATTATGCAAATTGCTAAAATTTGCTTTAAAAAACTTCAAAATCCGACTCTATCGTAGTTTCAAACAGTTCGTGTAAATCTTTTTATGTTAAAGTTGCTTCGTTAATGTAAACATTGTTATTGGCAAAGTCGTCGGGGCTGTTTTACTTATCTGTATCATAAACCAGATCATATTGCTTATTATCCATGGCATTACTTACGTAGTATTTTTTGAAAAAATCACAACTTTGCACTTCCACAGCAACGACACTGCAGAAAGTCGGAAGAACAGACGCCTACGCCTTCTGTCAAAACACAGAACATCACGGATTTCTTCGTTACGCCCCTCCTGATATGTGGGGTAACATACCCAAAGTCCAATAGGCGAAATAAGGAAAGGACTACTTTCTTTTTGGGAGAACGAAATTCGGTAGTCTTACTTTGAAACTGGATTAGGTTTCGCACTTAACATACACTGACGAAAAAAAAATCCCAACACCAAGAAGGGGTTATGTTAGATGAACGACAGTTGGTAGGCGGTGAGAGTACATCTGTAAGATGACGTCTATGCAAATTTCGCGCTCTGCGCATACGTGTGGCGCTAGTAGCGCCCTCGGAACATGCAAAGCAGGTTTGCTGTAAATACGCGCTGTAACGTTCGTGAGCGTTAGTTATCGTTGAGATTCGACGTAGGGTGTTGATGTTAGTCAAGAATGCCTTTAAGAAGACGAAGAAGCCATTATCAACAGCTCACGGAGTTGGAACGAGGTCGTGTAATAGGGCTACGAGACGGTGGATTTTCTTTCCGCAATATTGCAGAACGACTTGGCAGGAATGTAGCGACTGTGCATGATTGTTTTCAGCGGTGGTCAAGGGAAGGTACTGCCTCAAGAAGACCGGGTTCCGACCGGCCACGTGGCACTACTGAGAGGGAAGACCGCCGTGTACGGCGTATGGCCGTGGCGCATCGTACCGCGTCTGCGGCAGCAATTTCGAGCTGCAGTTGCAACCACAGTGACACAACGAACTGTTACAAATCGGTTACTTGAAGGACAGTTCCGAGCCCGACGCCCTGTAGCGTGCATTCCACTTACTCCAAACCACTGCCGTTTGCGACGTCAGTGGTGTCAAGCTGGAGCTCATTGGAGGACGGAGTGGAGATCTGTTGTGTTTTCTGATGAAAGCCGGTTCTGCTTGGGAGCCAGTGATGGCCGTGTGTTGCTTAGAAGGAGGCCAGGTGAGCGCCTGCAACCAGCCTGTCTGCGGCCGAGACACACTGGACCTACACCTGGAGTTATGGTCTGGGGAGCAATTTCCTATGACAGCAGGCGCCCTCTCGTGGTTATCCCACGCACCCTGACGGCGCAGTTGTACCTCGGTCTGGTGATTCAACCTGTTGTGCTGCCATTCATGAACAGCATTCCAGGGGTGTTTTCCAACAGGATAACGCTCGCCCGCATACCGCTGTTGTAACCCAACATGCCCTACAGAGTGTCGACATGTCGCCGTGGCCTGCTAGATCACCAGATCTTTCACCATTCGAGCACGTATGGTACATCATTGGACGACAACTCCAGCGTCACCCCCAACCAGCATTAATCGTCCCTGTATTGACCGACCAAGTGCAACAGGCATGGAACTCCATCCCACAAACTGACATCCAGCACCTGTACGACACAATGCATGAACGTTTGCGTGCTTGCATTCAACATTATGACGGTTACACCGGTTATTAGTGTACCAGCATTTCACATTTAAAATGGCTCTTCTCGCGCTTACATTAAGCTGTGATCTTGAAACCTTAATCGATTAAATGTGTTACCTATACAAATGTATTGCCGCCATTTCATTCCTCTACAACTATTTTATCGTGGTGTTGGGATTTTTTTCCCGTCAGTGTATTAGCGACAACTATTCCACTGTTACTAGGAAAGGCCGTTTCTTGAAATTATACATTGGGTTAAAAATGTTTCATTATTTCCCCCTTTAACTCACTCGCATATGACCCGACCCCTGCACTTAAAAATTAAAAAAAAAAAAAAAAAAAAAAGAATTTCTTTAAAAACTTTCAGCTTATGATAGAGTATACACGGATGAGCAATTCCATTATGACCACCCTCAACCTACAGAAATGAGCGCGCCTTGAGGCCGAACGGTGGCGCAAGTGAACTTCACCTGCGCCACATACAACCTGAGGACCGGCTTTCCGTTAGAAGAGTGTTCGGAGTCAGAATGGGAAAAGATGCCGATTTATCGGAGTTTGATAAAGGACAAATTGTGATGGCACGGCGACTCGAAACTACTGAACTCGGAAAACTGCGTGGCTTGTGGATTGTTCACGTGCCGCTGAATTGAGTACGTATCAAAAGTGGTGCAGATATGACCAGAGGACGAACCGTCGTCTAGCCGTGTGTCGTCCGCAGCTACAACAGTGGTGATCAGGGCAATGTGTCACAGCAAACAGTTCATCGCAGCCTTCTGCGCATGGACCTGCTTAGCCGAAGACCCAGCTGTGTCCTCATTCCCACTGCACGTTATCGCCAACAACGCATGAAATGGGCCCAAGATCATCGTGATTGGACCTTGGATGTTTGGAAGAAACTGGCCTGGTCTGACGAATCAAGATTCCTGGTGCGTCACGTAAACTGCCGAGCGCGGATACGCCGGTTACCAACGGAGGCTATGGCACCTGGATTCACTATTGGGCGGAAACAGGCCTGCGATGTTGTGCTGTGGGTGATCTTTTCTTGGGGACACTTTAGGCCTCATTATCCCAGTAGCACAATCCCTGACAGCTGTCATATATCTGAACATGGTTGCAGACCAAGTTCACCCATTCATGACAACTGTATTCCCTACTGGTGATGACCATTACCAACAGGATAATGCGCGATGCCACACTGCCAGAATCGTCAAGGAGTGGTTCGAGGAACGTGCTCGTTACTTTCTGTTAATGCCCTGGCCTCCAAATTCACCTGACATGAACCCAATCCAAGATTTATGGTTCAACTTGGAAAAGCGGGTTCGAGCTAAATCACCGTCACACCGAAATGTACGGGAACTGGAGGACCTGCATTTGATATTATGGTACCAGATACCCCAGGATACCTATGGCCACCTCATCGAATCGATGCCTCGCCAAGTGGCCGCTGTTTTACCGACTAAAGGGGGTCGTATAGCTTATTAGTATATCGTAAACAGCTTATAATGGCCATGTGCCGTGGGGATTTTTTTTTTGCTGCCACATTTGTCAGTGTTTTTTTCTTTTCTTTCTTGTCTCAACAGAAGATAACTAGGTTATTAATATTTTTACAGTCCTATGGTGAATTGTGCGCAAAGTATAAGTCTACATGCTGCTGCACAGTTTCAATCTAAAAGAACTGCATAAAATTTAAATAGAAATGTATGGTATTCTTTCATATTTAGGGTGATATGACATACAGATAGTGCCATTAGGGTTGCTGAAGCATCATTCTTGATGGGGAGGGAATAAAAAAATTTTTCATTGAGAAGGACACAACCTAGAAATTTTGAAATCTGTCGATTTAAAAGATTTTTCGCTTAGAAATTCTTTCTTTTTCGGGAGAGGAGAATACGTTAGTACTAAGTAAATATGACCGCACAAGTTACTTTGAAAATTCGGTTAAGTTTTGCCATGCATATCACAAAACCAGAGAAAGTGGCTATGCAAAACATTTTTCCAGCTGCATCAAATGACAACATGGTCTCGTACGTGCAATATCAGACGGCGATTGCCTCATTTTTTCCAGTGCAGTTTCTGCACGTGGATGTATGACTCAAGCTTACGTTCTATGTACAAGAGCACAACCATCTGAAGCTGTGCAAACATATACACCAGAATAACCGCCTTGCGAAGGAGAAAACGCACTGATGAAAATTGGCATAGAATGGAGGTGTACCAATTAGAAGCTTTTCGGTAAATTCACACATACACTATATTGACAAAAGTCACCGGACACCTAGAAGAGAAACACAACAGAACATTTATTGTCATACATTTTTACGCTGTCTGTCCAGCTTTGGACTTGATGCATGCACTGACACTTCCAGACATGCTTTTGACAAGGTTTTGGAACACAGCGAAAGGTTATGCGCTTCCATTCAGTACATAATACTTCCGCTGATAGCTGCTTAGTAGTAGGCCTTGGTTCCAAACTTCTTATGCGGTGCTCTAATTCATCCCATAGGTGCTCTATGGGCCTAAAATCAAAGGAAATTTTTACGTAACGATGCTTGGGAAATTTTTTCCCAATTGAATAAAAATGCTCTGATGGCCTCAGCTAGGTTCTAACTTACAATGATTTGATTTCAAAAAAAAGGTCGGTTGTTCAAATGGTTTTCGTGTACTACGTATTCACTTTATTTTTTTTTTTAATTCCTTTTACGTCATTTCTTCATGTGCTTTTATATATTTTTTGTATGTTTTGAGGGTGTTTTTTCGTGTAGATATAATGAATTTTCTTGGGAACTTTTTCTTTTTCCACTATTTAATTTTATTTCAGACCATGAGACGAGGAAATGCTTCTTTAGAAACGATTTCGTTCCTGTTCGCAGTAACTATTGGATTTTGACAAAATTTTTGGAAAAGCAAGCGAAAATGTAGACATGTTAATTCTGAGTCTTTCGCCCTTCCAATATTTTTTTCTAGTTGTAATGTTTTCATGTACTATGTATTCCCTCTCTTTTTTATAACTTTTACACTATTTCTTCATGTATTTTATTATATATTTTTTGTATGTTTTGAGGGAGTTTTTTCGTGTAACTGTAATGAATTTTCTGGGGAACTTATCTTTTTTCTCCATTCAATTTTATTTCAGACCATGAGACGAGGAAATGCTTCTTTAGAAACGATTTCGTTCTTGTTCGAAGTAATTATTGGACATAAACTTCATGTTAATTCTGAGTCTTTCGCCCCTGCAATAATATTTTCTCGTAATTTTTTCGTATGTTCAAGAACTCTACAGATCTTTCCCAGTTAAAATTATGCTGAAACAATATTTTCTTACTTTATTTCGCATATCATTATAGCTTCCCAATTTTCGCTATTTTTCTTCTTCTATCTTTGAAATTTCGTTAAACATCTCAATAGGTCAGGATCCTTTCCTTTTTTTTTTACTTGGACAAACTTATGAGTCCTTTTATTCAGACTATTTTTTTTTTTTCATTTCATTTCAGCAAATGATTATTTTAGATGTAACAAATCATCAGATTTTTGTTTCCTTATAAGCATATTTTCCAACTTGCTTAAAAATATCCCTCAAAGATTGCATGTATGTCAAATATGCATTTTTTTTATTCTTTCCTAGTTTGCTATACTTTTCGTGGACTGTCCCGACAGGAAAGCATTCATTGTCAAGACATACAATCTAAAACCTTTTTTCTTACGATAAAATTTGTATTCTTTGGGCTGTATATTCTTCTGTCTCGTCCGAAAAAACATTCATTCTAGAAACAAAGCGAGTAATTCCGTTCTTCCCATAAACATTATTTTTTTAACGTTTTACTAACTCACCAGAAAAGCAGTTATTCCCCACCCCATAGCGAAAATAAAGAAATTCTTACTTCTTTTCCATACATTTCGACTCAATCTATTTCTTTTCGAAATGCTGGTCATGACATTTTAACTAAAATTTCATACTTTCACCAAAAATCATATTCTTAAACGAGCTATTTTTTTTACTTTATTTCATGTATAACTAAATTTTTTTTGTTTACTCACCTCATCAAAGTTAGTAAGAACTCCCCTAATCTCATTCCTTTTGCTCATTCAATTCGCTTTAAATCGAGATGTTTCAAAACTTCGCTTATATTTCATTCAATCAAAGTACAGTTCTTCCGTGTCTGTCCCTTCATTTTTAACTTCTGTGCCTGCTACATTTTTTCTTTAGACGTTTAGTTTCATTGACCTTTTCTTTCGTTTTAATTAGGTTTTCATTATCGTATTTTATATTCATTGTCTCAGCAGAAAAAGCTTTCATTCTGGAGACATAGCGACTAAGTCCATACTTCCTATAAACATTTTTTTTGTACGTTTTACAAATTTATCAGAAAAGCAGTTGTTTCCAAACTCCCATAGTGAAAATATCGTATTCCCCTTATTTTACTTATTATATTTTTCCTTCTGCTCAGTGTTGTATGATTCTTCAAACTTTGGTTTATTTTTATGAAACTTCTTTTTTCTTAGTTTTTTTAATCTGATTCAGCCTATCAATCTTTTCCTATTGATCTATTTGCTCTAATTTTTCCATTCGACTTCACGTTTGAACAGAAATGTATCTAAAATCGTCAGATGTATTTTAGTCTCTAAGACCGATTCTTCCCTATTTCAAGGAAAGTTAATGTTGGATTTTAGTGTAAATCTCCATAAATCTGTAGAACTTACTTTCTTTTCACAGTTAGATACTAATTCCTCGAGGTTTACATTAAAACATGAAAGAAGAATTTACTGAAAATGTCAGTTTTTCTTAAAGAAATCGTAAGAATAAAAAATCTTTCACTGAAACAAGAAATTCCTATTCAAAGCATTCCATCCCTCTTTCTTCTACAAATACTCTATTTGTAAATCTAAGGAGCTGTTTTTTTTTTTTTTTTAATATTCATATATTTTTCCCTCTAAAATTAGAAGATATTTTCCCCAAATGTATCTACATATTACGATAGTAAAACATCTTACAACTGCTTGATGTTCAATTCACTTCACAGTGTCGCAAGGAAATTCTTACATTTTCTCATAACACATAGACATGTTATTTTTCTTCCCATTCACTTCAAAGACTTGACATCAACTAAATGGAGTTCTTTGAGAAAAACTTTCATAGGAAAGCATAAATTTACTGAACATGTCAGTTTTCTTAAAGAAATAACAGAAATAAGATTTTTTTTACCGAAACAAGATTCCCCTATTCAAAGCATTAAGTGGCTCATTTCGCTTCAAATTATGTATTTCCTCATGTAAACTTTATTCTTTTTTACTTCATTTCGTAATCTATTTTTCAAAAAGTATCATTCTTTTGAGTTCATTTTTTCTGTTTTTTTTAAATGTATTCATTTTCTATAAGTTCATATTGAGAAGGGTTTAAATTTTGATTGAAAGATGTTTGCAAAGATCGTTTTAAGGAAAAGTTTAAAATAGATAATGTTCGTTTCGGAAAAGTTCATTCTTTCCTAGGGTTAAAAATGGAACACTTCATTTTTTTTTAGGGGCGGTTTTGATGAAACACGTTTCACTAAAAGCAGTATAATGAATAAGGCTTTTAACTAAGCTAGTAATGTTTTATAATGCTTCTGCTACTGAATTATTTGTTTGTACTAAGCTAATGCTTCTTCTAATGGTTGTTGTTTGTTAATTAAATCATGAATAAACTTTCCTGCTAGTAGTGTAGTAACAATAATGAACAAGCTTTTAACTGCTAATAATGTTGTGGTAGTAATTAAGATGAATAAAGTCTTAACGCTGGTTGTTAATAATAATCAACTAATGACATAAACCTAACAGCCAGACAGAGATCTGACAAAAACTATGAACTGAGAAAGACGTACTTACGAAAAAGCTCTTTTATTAGATAACTCTTAAATCATCCAACACACACACACTACTCGTATCACAATAATGAAGAATCAACCTAATCACATAGAACGAAGCTCTCCCTATCCAACAACAAACGCTCTGGCTATACAACAACAAACGCTCTCCTTCACATAAACGAACGCTCTCTTTAGGTATCGCTGAACGCGCCTATTTATACTGGCTACCACCACGTCATGACTTACACTCATTGCCTGATCTCATTCAGCGGGTGAAATAACATCTCGTTCAGTAAGAAGATAATTTACATAGTAAAATAAAATAACCAGAGATAGTAAAAATCAAAAGGAAAGTGAATATAGAGTATACGTTACAGCAGAGAAATTCCCTTAGAATAACATGGAAAAACTAGCATGCCTAAAAAGACTGTTTCGAAACGAGTAAAAATCTGTTAAAGATCGTTTTCGAAAAAGTTGAAGACAAATCAGGTAGAAAATAGAATGCAGTAAAAACAGTCACAGCAAGTTCCTGATAGTTGAAAATAGATGAGGTTGAAAATGGATGTACTAAAATGTCTAAGGAAAGAAATTTTTATGAAACACAGAATGTTTAGTTTTTCTAGGCTAGGGGGTCTTCAGTGAGAGCGCTTCTTCTTTTCAACTCAAAGAATAAAGCGAGTCAGTTTGAAACATTTCAAACTCCCCAAAAATAAGCCGTGTACTCTGGTTTCGGCTCAATACTGTAAAGCATTGCTCTCAGACCAGTCGAAAATCCCCCGATTGGTCACCTAATTGAAAACATCAGGCCCATTTCCTATAACAATACCCAAATACCCTTAAGAAAAGTCTAGCAAAAAAGCACTAGTTCTGCATTAAAACAATTGCATTCATCCTGTTACTGTTTTAAACATTTCAAAAAAGAAATTTCTTTTACTTTTAAAATTCTTGAAAGCTTAGATTTTTGTCTCATTTCAATAAAAAAATAATTTCACTTAAAATTTAATTTAAAAAAAATACTCTTTAAATTTATGCCTTAAAACTAAAAAAATATTTTCGCATAATATTTCAATAAACAATAAATATTCACAAACTCACCTTCTAACTTGCCAATGAAAAAAAAATAAACTACATTAACAATTCACCAGTCCACTTGAATTCCCTAACATGAACTTTGATTACAGAAGAAAATACGGAAAAAGTCATAAAAAGATTTCCTCCTAAATGAAAATAATGTTCTGGAGTTGATTCCAGCCTGAATCCAATGGGACAGCTTTTCTCAGGTTGAACCTCCAGAACACAAGTGGAGACGAATGAAAACTCATCACAATTTTCAGATGGAATCAAAGCATTTGAACAGCTGGGGGAACCGACACACTGCTTCTTAGCATAAGAAACAGAAACGTCTGGAAGATTCACACTGCTTTTTTCCCAATGATTAAATGTGGAAAAAAATAACGTTAGCGAGCTGATGAAAACAGAATTTGAAAGACTTGAAGACGTCTTACTTTATTCAAACTTAGAACAGAACTAAAATTCACTCAGCGTTCCCTTTGCATACTGTAACCAATGCATTATCCTTATCACCGCACGTGCTGCTGCGTCATCATGCGTCAGAACTTCAGACGTTTCAAAACAGTAACTTCACGGTGACTATATCCTTATCTTGTCATTTCGTGACGAAACGCTATTGACTCTAATCAGACAAAGCGAACTGCAGCTCATGGCTTATTTTGAGGTAAATTCTTAGCGAGAGAAAAACGAAAGGATTTCACTATAATTAATTTTCATATCTTGAGAGAATAAAACTAAAATATATTCGTCAGAGAGTACATAATAAGCGCCAAGAAATTCTTCATGGCTGAATTTCCCCTAAAACGGGAGAGGTATACGGAAAGCGATAGAATTTAATCGGACACCTTCAAAGAATTCATCTTGGATTTAATGCTGGTTTTTGAAAAACGAGTGAGCTGCGAAATACTTTGTTCTTCACATAAAGAAAACATAGTGTACGATTTCAATATTTTATTTTTCTTAAAATTTCTCTAACGTAATGACTTAGGTCAACTGAGTCCAGAAATGCTTGGTCTACTTTAGAATTTCGATTCCGAGGGAGTTCTTTCAGATACTGTTCAGCTATTTTCTCAAAATCCAGTTGTAAAATAATTTTGGTCATGTTTATTTGATTATCGTCGTAGGAGAATTCCAATCCGTTCATGTCTGCCATGTCATACATTGTGTCCCCGAGATTTTTTTCAAGCAGAAAAGAGCCATCATTCCACAGAAATTCTTCTTTTGGTGTTTGTAATGCTTCCAAAGTCAAATTATATTTTTCCAATGCTTTCTTTATTAAAGCGGAAAACGAAATGGAATGAAGAAACGTCTGTTGTATGACTCTTAACATAGAAGATTCCTTATAATCCACTGAAGTCCAATGTTCTCCACACAGAGGTATTTCAGATTTCAAAATTTCACCGTCCTGACCCACTTTTTCCTGAGTGAAATCCAATACATGTTGGAAATCTCGACTTATGCATTCCTTAGAGTGGAATCGCTCTCATGAAAGGGGGCAACGGTTCCAAACGACATTGATTAAATTTGGAGAGAGGAAAAAGTATAAGAATTAAAAAAATAATGCATAGGCAGGATTCCCGAAAACATAAAAAAATATAAGTTTTATATAAAAAAAAAAAAATTCCAGGAAAAATATTGGAGGGGCGAAAGATTTCCCATTTCTTCTCCCATTTCGCCCAAAATTTAACGAAGTCCATTAAATCTCTCGAAAAAAAAATTAAACAATTACGTGGACTGACAACCGAGAGCGACACGCGACGTCAACCCATCTCGCGGCAAGTAGACGGAGATACACGTATTTGTTCAATTTTTTTTTCCGAGAGATTTAATGTACTTCGTTAAATTTTGGGGGGAATGGAAGAAGAAATGTGAAATATTTCGCCGAAGAAATGTGAAATATTTCGCCCCTCCAATATTTTTCCTGGAATTGTTTTTTTAATGTAAAACTTATATTTTTTTATGTTTTCGGGAATCCTGCCTATGCATTATTTTTTTAATTCTTATATTTTTCCTCTCTCCAATTTTAATCAATGTCGTTTGGAACCGTTGCCCCCTTTCATGAGAGCGATTCCCCACTCTAAGGAATGCATAAGTCGAGATTTCCAACATGTAACGGATTTCACTCAGGAAAAAGTAGGTCAGGTTGGTGAAATTTTGAAATCTGAAATTTCTCTGTGTGGAGGACATTGGACTAAAGTGGATTACAAGGAATCTTCTATGTTAAGAGTCATACAACAGACGTTTCTTCATTCCATTTCGTTTTCCGCTTTAATTAAGAAAGCATTGGAAAAATATAATTTGACTTTGGAAGCATTACAAACACCAAAAGAAGAATTTCTGTGGAATGATGGCTCTTTTCTGCTTGAAGAAAATCTCGGGGACACAATGTATGACATGGCAGACATGAACGGATTGGAATTCTCCTACGACAATAATCAAATAAACATGACCAAAATTATTTTACAACTGGATTTTGAGAAAATAGCTGAACAGTATCTGAAAGAACTCCCTCGGAATCGAAATTCTAAAGCAGACGAAGCATTTCTTGACTCAGTTGACCTAAGTCATTACGTTGGAGAAATTTTAAGAAACAAGGGAATATTGAAATCGTACATTATGTTTTCTTTATGCGAAGAACAAATTATTTCACAGATCACTCGTTTTTCAAAAACCAGCATTAAATCCAAGATGAATTCTTTGAAGGTGTCTGATTAAATTCTATCGCTTTCCGTATACCTCTCTCGTTTTAGGGGAAATTCAGCCATGAAGAATTTCTTTACGCTTATTATGTATTCTCTGCGAATATATTTTAGTTTTATTCTCTCAAGATATGAAAATTAATTATAATGAAATTCTTTCGTTTTTCTCTCACTAAGAATTTACCTCAAAATAAGCCATGAGCTGCAGTTCGCTTTGTCTGATTAGAGTCAATAGCGTTTCGTCGCGAAATGACAAGATAAGGATATAGTCACCGTGAAGTTACTGTTTTGAAACATCTGAAGTGCTGACGCATGGTGACACACCAGCAAGTGTGGTGATAAGGATCATGCATTGGTTACAGTATGCAAAGGAAACGCTGAGTGAATTTTTGTTCTGTTCTAAGTTTGAATAAAGTAAGACGTCTTCAAGTCTTTCAAATTCTGTTTTCATCAGTTCGCTAACGTTATTTTTTTCCACATTTAATCACTGGAAAAAAAGTAGTATGAATCTTCCAGAGGTTTCTGTTTCTTACGCTAAGAAGCAGTGTGTTGGTTCCCCCAGCTGTTCAAATGCTTTGATTCCATCTGAAAATTGTGATGAGTTTTCATTCGTCTCCACTTGTGTTCTGGAGGTTCAACCTGAGAAAAGCTGTCCCATTGGATTCAGACTGGAATCAATTCCAGAACATTATTTTCATTTAGGAGGAAATCTTTTATGACTGTTTCCGTATTTTCTTCTGTAATCAAAGTTCATGTGAAGGAATTCAAGTGGAATGGTGAATTGTTAATGTAGTTTCCTTTTTTTTTTATTGGCAAGTGAGAAGGTGAGTTTGTGAATATTTATTATTTATTGAAATATTAAGTGTAAATATTTTTTAGCTTTAAGGCATACATTTAAAGAGTAGTTATTATTTTTTTAATGAAATTTTAAGTGAAATTATTTTTTTATTGAAATGAGACAAAAAATCTAAGCTTTCAAGAATTTTAAAAGTAAAAGAAATTTCTTTTTTGAAATGTTTAAAACAGTAACAGGATGAAAGCAATTGTTTTAATGGGGAACTAGTGCTTTTTTGCTAGACTTTTCTTAAGGATATTTGGGTACTGTTATTAGAAATGAACCTGATGTTTTCAATTAGGTGACCAATCAGGGGGATTTCCGACTGGTCTGAGAGCAATGCTTTACAGTATTGAGCCGAAACCAGTGTTCACGGCTTATTTTAGGGGAGTTTGAAATGTTTCGAACTGACTTGCTTTATTCTTTGAGTCAAAAAGAAGTAGCGCTCTCACTGAAGACCCCCTAGCCTGGAAAAGCGAAACAGTCTGTGTTTCATAAAAATTTCTTTCCTTAGACATTTTTAGTACATCCATTTTCAACCTAATCTATTTTCAACTATCAGGAACTTGCTGTGACTGTTTTTACTGCATTCTATTTTCTACCTGATTTGTCTTCAACTTTTTCGAAAACGATCTTTAACAGATTTTTACTCGTTTCGAAACAGTCTTTTTAGGCATGCTAGTTTTTCCATGTTATTCTAAGGGAATTTCTCTGCTTTTAGTGAAACGTGTTTCATCAAAACCGCCCCTAAGAAAAATGAAGTGTTCCATTTTTAATCCTAGGAAAGAATGAACTTTTCCTAAACAAACCTTATCTATTTTCAACTTTTCCTAAAACGATGAATACACTTAAAAAAAAGAGAGAAAAAATCAACTCCAAAGAATGATACTTTTTGAAAAATAGATTACGAAATGAAGTAAAAAATGAATAAAGTTTGCATGAGGAAACAGAATTTGATGCGAAATGAGCCCCTTAATGCTTTGAATAGGGGAACCTTGTTTCGGTAAAAAAATTCTTATTATTATGATTTCTTTAAGAAAACTGACATTTTTAGTAAATTTATGCTTTCCTATATGAAAGTTTTTCTCAAAGGACTCCATTAAGTTGATCTCAAGCCTTTTTCTTTTTTTTTTTTTTTTGATTGGAGGTTTAACGACCACCGTGAGCAACTCAATGGGCTATAAGCAGTCGCCCGTCCCTAATTTAGGGTCACTGGTTCCAGGGAAGGGAGAGAGCCAGAGCCGTAAGACAAACACAACATCCCTGCCTCACCGGGATTCGAAACCGGACCCCGTTCGGACGAATGATCAGAGGCCATCGCTTAGACCACTGCGCCACCGCGGCGGCCTCAAGTCTTTGAAGTGAATGGGAAGAAAAATAACACGTCTATGTGTTATGAGAAAATGTAAGAATTTCCTTAAGACAGTGTAAAGTGAATTGAACATCAAGCAGTTGTAAGATGCTTTACTATCGTAATATGTACATACATTTTGGAAAAATATCTTCTAATGTTAGAGGGAAAAATATATGAATATTAAAAAAAAAAAAAACAGCTCCTTAGATTTACAAATAGAGTATTTGAAGAAGAAAGAGGGATGGAATGCTTTGAATTGGAATTTCTTGTTTCAGTGAAAGATTTTTTATTCTTACGATTTCTTTAAGAAAAACTGACATTTTCAGTAAATTCTTCTTTAATGTTTTAATGTAAACCTCGAGGAATTAGTGTCTAACAATGAAAAGGAAGTAAGTTCTAAAGATTTATGGGGATTTACACTAAAATCCAACAATATCTTTCTTTGAAATAGGAAAGAATCGGTCTTAGAGACTAAAATACATCTGACGATTTAGATACATTTCTGTTCAAAAGTAAAGTCAAATGGAAAAAAAAGAGCAATTAAATCAATAGGAAAAGATTGATAGGTTGAATCAGAAAAAAAAGTAATAAAAAAAAAAGAAGTTTCATGAAAATAAACCAAAGTTTGAAGAATCGTACAACACTGAGCAGAAGGAAAAATATAATAAGTAAAATAAAGGGATTATGGTATTATCACTATGGGAGTTTGGAAACAACTGCTTTTCTGATGAATTATTAAAACTCACAAAAAATGTTTATAGGAAGTATGGATTTAGTCGCTATGTCTCCAGAATGAAAGCTTTTTCTGCTGAGACAATGAATAAAAAATACGACAATGAAAACCTAATTAAAACGAAAGAAAAGTTCAATGAAACTAAACGCCTAAAGAAGAAATGCAGCAGGCACAGTAGTTAAAAATGAAGGGACAGACACGGAAGAACTGAACATTGATTGAATGAAATATCAGCGAAGTTTTTAAACATCCCAATTTAAAGCGAACTGAATGAGGAAAAGGAATGAGATTAGGGGAGTTCTTACTGATTTTGATGAGGTGAGTAAGCAATAAAAATTCAGTTATACATGAAATAAAGTAAAAAAAAATAGCTCGTTTAAGAATATGATTTTTGGTGAAAGTATGAAATTTTAATTAAAATGTCATGACCAGCATTTTGAAAAGAAATGGATTGAGTCGAAATGTATGGAAAGAAGTAAGGATTTCTTTTCGCTACAGGGGTGGAGAATTACTGCTTTTCTGATAAGTTAGTAAAACGTTAAAAAAATAATGTTTATGGGAAGAACGGAATTACTCGCTTTGCCTATAGAATGAAGGTTTTTTCGGACGAGACAGAAAAATATACAGCCCAAAGAATACAAGTTTTATCGTAACAAAAAAGGTTTTAGATTGTATGTCTTGGCAATGAATGCTTTCCTGTCGGGACAGTCCACGAAAAGTATAGCAAACTAGGAAAGAATAAAAAAAATGCATATTTAACATACATGCAAGCTTTGAGGGATATTTTTAAGCAAGTTGGAAAATATGCTATATAAGGAAACAAAAATCTGGTGATTTGTAACATCTAAAATAATCGTTTGCTGAAATGAAATGAAAAAAAAATAGTCTGAATAAAAGAACTCAAAAGTTTGTGCAAGTAAAAGAAAAAAAAAGAATCCTGACCTAATGAGAAGTTTAACGAAATTTTAAAGCTAGAGGAAGAAAAAATAGCGAAAATTGGGAAGCTATAATGATATGCGAAATAAAGTAAGAAAATATTGTTTCAGCAGAAATTTAACTGGGAAAGATTTGTAGAGTTCTTGAACATACGAAAAAATTACGAGAAAATATTATTGCAGGTGCGAAAGACTCAGAATTAACATGAAGTCTATGTCCACTAATTACTGCGAACAAGAACGAAATCGTTTCTAAAGAAGCATTTCCTCGTCTCATGGGCTGAAATAAAATTGAATGGAGGAAACAGAAAAATTCCCCAGAAAATTCATTAGATCTACACAAAAAACTCCTCAAAACATACAAAAAATATAAAAAAAAATACATGAAGAAATAGCGTAAAAGTTATGAAAAAGAGAAGGAATACATAGTACATGAAAACATTACGACTAGAAAAAAATATTGGAAGGGCGAAAGACTCAGAATTAACATGTCTACATTTCCGCTTGATTTCCCAAAAATGTTGTCAAAGTCCAATAGTTACTGCGAACACGAACGAAATCGTTTCTAAAGAAGCATTTCCTCGTCTCATGGTCTGAAATAAAATTAAATGGAGGAGAAAGAAAAGTTCCCAAAAAATTCAATACATCTAAACGAAAAAACTCCCTCAAAAGATACAAAAAATATATAAAAACACATGAAGAAATTACGTAAAAGTAACAAAAAAATACAGTGAATACGTTGTACACGAAAACCATTTGACCACCCGACTATTTTTTTAAACCAAATCATCGTGAGTTAGAACCTAGCTGAGGCCATCAGAGCATTTTTATTCCCTTGGAAAGAAAATTCCCAGGCATAGTTACGTAAAAATTTCCTCCGCGGAAAAATAGCATCGAAGAGGGGGATAAAATCCCGCTTGAAAACCACAGGAATAAATAAAAAAATCCCTACTCACCCCACTCTGTTTTTGCCATCCTTCAAAATCGAAGATCCATCGAAAAAATAAAGTTCCAAGAAGCACCATCATATCTAACACCTACGCAGTGCCTTTTCCCCACTAGGTCGTTGCTATCCCCCAAAATCAAAGATCCATCGAAATAATAAAGTTCCAAGAAGCACAGCTAGGGGCCTCACATCAGCATCGAGTTGACATCCCCCTATATCCAACCCCTTTCCCCACTCGGTTGTTGCCATCCCTCAAAGATCCATCGTAAGTTCCAAGAAGCACCACTAGGGGGCAGCACATCGAGTTGACATCCCTCTATATCCAACCCTTTTCCCACTCGGTCGTAGCTATCCCTCAAAATCAAAGATACATAGAAAGTTCCAAGAAGCACCGCTAGGGGGCAGCATATCAAATACATTTCCCCTATGTCCACCCCCTTTTCACACTCTGTCGTTGCCATCTCTCAAAGATCCATTAGAAGTTCCAAGAAGCACCGCTAGGGGGTACCACATCATGGGAACGATCACGTGACAAAAAATCTAACAAGTGTACAGCTGGGGCAGCCTCGTGGGCAGCCATTGTTAAGTCTATGGAGGGCTGCCCCTGATCTAGAACTCTCCCTTTTCCTCTACTACCGCGTCACCGGAAGTCGGAAAACCTTTAAAAAACAGGCATCATGACAAGCACAAACCAAGCAACAACTAACTCAAATTTCCGATGTCACGTGCAAAAACAAAATGAGGTACTATGAAAACCCAAATTGTCCGTGACGGATCGTACTCGCGCCCCCTCACTGCGGAGTAAATTGCTCTCCTAACTAAGCTGCAAGGACAGAATGTATCGCTGCAGATTTGTCGTCTTGACACGTGCTTTTTCCTGTGTGGTACGTCACATCCTCTCCCTCATTTTTTTTTTTTTTTTTTTTTGTTATTTGTAGCGAAGTAGGAATCTTGCATTAATTCCAGAAGACGGTGTGTGGAATGAACATCACACATTTTTCGAAGAACGCAACGGTTAGCACATCCATTTTTACGTTCGGGCGCCAATATGCATAAAACACATTTGTCCCTGGCGGAGATCGGAATCGCACTCCCTTACTCCGGAGTAAGTTGCTTTCACAACTAAGCTACACGGACGGAATGCATCGCTGCAGATTTGTCGTTTGGACACATGATTTACCTCTGTAGTACGTCACAAGTCACAGGTGAAACTTTAAATTTTTATAAATTTTCCATTAGTTAAAACTTTTCAAATGGCATATCTAACTCTTGTTTTTATTCCAAGCTATAGTTTTGAACCCTTTAAGCGTCTGATGTGTCTGAACCAAACGGGGCCCAAAATTTTCTGCTCTTGCCGAACTGAAATTTTTATGTACCCGTAGTGACCAGGTTTTACGAAAGCTGTGGCAAAACAATATTTCCCCTCACTTATTGTAAGGGTGAAATACATTATTAATGTAATGTCAGACATTGGACATTATTTTCATATTTTATGTGTTACGATAAAAGAACTGGAATCAGAAGTCAAGCAACAAAGGAAAGACGCTATACGTGTTTTCCCATTTCCAGGAAAAGAACTCTTTTATTTGTTTTCCCATTCTTAGGAAAGCATCGTTTCTAGTTTCTGTGTTCGGAAGTCGGCCTTCTGGAAAATGGCGCACTGAACATTTTTAGCAGTACATCTGCAAGTTAAAGTAGTCGGATTACTAAAAGCCCTTCAGGCTAATGGCTTTCAGACGTATTGTCAGACTCCAAGATGACGCTCGACCGTCTGAGAAAGTGTACATATTTATTATAACCAAGGAAATTCGGAACGTACGAATACAATACTGTCAACAATGCTGTCGCGCCAGACTGCCCGTTGGAGCTTAGTTCGTGGAAAAGATCAAAGTCGCGATAGGAGCCGTTAGGTGACATTCCTACTCAGCAGGCTGGGCGCCGGAAAACAAACGGGTCGGCGAATAAGGGGGAGGGGTGTGCAACAGCGGAGGCTCGTTGTCTGCCTCTCTCTTGTTAGTTCATCGCGCTTAAGGCAACAAAGCAGAAGTTAGCACGCGACCAGAGGTGAGGAGAAGAGAGAATTGTGAGTTTGAGTTTGTGGTGGAGAGAGCACGTGTACGTTGCTCGGTAGGAGTCTCGCGACTTCGTATGTCCTCGTGGAGGGACGGGAATTTAGCGTCTTCGTGATACAGGCCGTTTTCAGGCTCTCGCAAGCGCGTGGAGATTCTGAACCGAAGTTGCGGACAAACTCCTGCTGGGATTATTAGAACAAGCAATAAAGTGTTAGCAAGGAGAACTGCACTACAACGAAAGTGGACGCGTGAAATAAGGTGTGAGTGATTTCTCGCCACGAACGAAGTCTCCGATACACAGCCTAGGCTCGGACAGCATTTATTTGAATGTCGATTAAATTTTGTTAAGTTTGAAAAACTTTGATGGATTCCTTTCAAGGTCTGTCTTTTCGTTAATCATTCACCTCCACTCCCTTGATTAGCAGATCTTAATAGTAAAGCTGATTGAGCGGAGCGCCTGTTTGACCAATTATTGGTTATCTAAGTAGTATGAACCTTGATCTATTGTCTGTGAGGTGCGTGCCCCGTTGAACGAACTTTGATTGTAGAACTTTGCAGGACTTTAGATTACGTAAGGCAGGTGGAGCATTGCGTTTGCCCCTACACTCATCTTTGCAGTGCTAACCATAAACCTGTCAGTAGTTATGGGAGCTCCCTTCCAGTCCTTTATATTCTGTTCCATGCCCCAGTACATGATGAGAAAAGGCTTGTCCTCCTGACACGAACATCACCCCACAGGGTGGAAATAAGTGACACAAATATCCTATTTCTCCTTCCAAAGGTTCTACACCATTGTTATCGTCCTTTTAGCAAGTAATCAGTCAGAAAGAATTAGCGCCAGTTACTCTCCTAACTGATTATTTTGAATAATAAAGGTAAGATAAAAGCAACGCTTTCTGATGCGTTGTATGTTTCCTCGTTCCACTCGGGTTTTACCACTAAATAGACCGCTAATCGTCCGAGCTGATTTCAGCCCATTTTGCTAGTCTAGAGTTAATTCGTCCGAGCCTGTTAAAGGGTTAACTAACATGCATTATTTTTATTTCATTAATCTACATAAATCGTCTATGATGCACATGTTTTAACCAGACATAAGGTTATATTCCAAAAATAGCCCTTTTTCATCTGTCCGTTTATAACGAAGTTTACATATACGGAGTGATCACTGATTTATAACCACCCCTGTCAAAAGTGGATGCGGCCAATTGACCGCGTGATTTCCAACAGGGCGCGATTAGTTGACCGACGTAGCATATGTAACATGTGAGTGGAGCAGGAGGTAGTAAAATTTGGAGAGTGATGGGTAAACGGAAGGATTTGTCGGACTTTGAGAAAGGACAGGTTCTGGAAGCTCGGAGAGCGGGTGTCCTGATTTCCCAAACGGCTGAACTGGTGGGTTGTTCGCGAGTCGCCGTTGTTAAAGTGTATCAAGACTGGCTTGAAAATGGTCAAACAAGGTCCCGGAGTCAAAACTGCACAGGACAGCAAAAGACAGCAAAGGCAAACTGCACAAGACAGTAAAAGACAGCAAAGGCAAACTGCACATGACAGCAAAGACAAACTGCACAGGACAGCAAAAGACAGCAAAGGTAAACTGCACTGGACAGCAAAAGGTTGATGTGACAGCTGAGTACCGAGTCCGAAGACTTGTACAGGTCAACAGATAAAGAACTGTTCAACAGTTGAGTACCCAATACATTAGTGACCATCCCGGAACAGTAAATATCTGCCATAATCATGGGTCGCACGCTTACACTTATGGGCTAGAACAACAGACGTATGGGCTAGAACAACAGACGTATGGGCTAGAACAACTGACGACCCGGACAACATCCCCTCCTAAGTACGGTTCATCCGCGGAAAAGACCCGCCTGGTGCAAAGATCATGCAAGTTGGACGTCGTATGATTTGAAAAAAGTGTGCTGGTCTGACGGACACATCACTCATGTGGGATGACTTGAAAAAGCGTGCTCGTCAGGACATCGAATACCATTTATCTTGTGGAATACTTTGCACATACTCGTGGGTTTTTGTAGCACACAGTTATAGTGCCAGGTTGTGTTAGTGTGTATTTTCGTTTGCAGCTGTAACTCAACTTTGAAAAATCGTGTTGAAAATTTTATTTTTCTTAAGGTATGCCATTCGCTACAGTAAAAATGTGTGAGCATTATTCTATTTAAATAACGTAGTTTTTCCGCTAGGAGGCGTGAATGTCGAAATCTTTTTCTCTCTATCTCTGCTTCCAGGAGATATTTCAAAAAAGTTATTTTTTCTTTAGCTTGTGTCATGAAGAACAATTTCAGCATATTTTCTGCTTTTCCATTATGCAAAATTCTTCCACCGGGGCGTAAATTATGTCTTGTGGTTCCTTCTATATTTCTTCTTCTAATAGTTCAATTTGAAAATCCTTTCTCTCTGAGATCTTCCATTTGCTACAAGGGTCATAACAAAAGTTCTGTACACGTTAATCTAAAATGGAAGCGGCTTATGCGATCGGGAAAAAGATTGCGTTATGTCAAGGTCAGGCTTATACAAGAGTCATAACAAAAGTTCTGCACACGTTAATCTAAAACAGAAGTGGATGATGCAATCGGGAAAATGATTGCGTCATGTCAAGGTCACACTTATACGAGGGTCACAACAAAAGTTCTACACACGTTAGTCTAAAACGGAAGCGAATGATGCAATCGGGAAAATGAAGTCAAGGTCAGACTTATACGAGGGTCATGACAAAAGTTCTGCACACGCTAGTCTAAAACGGAAGCGAATGAGGCAAGCGGCCACGTTTCAGCAGGACAATGCGCGCCCGCACGTGGCACGCATCGTGCAACAATTCTTTGCGGCCCACCAAGTGTCACTGCAGCCGTGGCCCGCCTGTTCTCCCGATATGTCGTCCATCGAACACGTCTGGTCGCTGATCGGCAACCGAGTGGCCCGGCAAGCACCATCCGCGGCTACGCCTTATGAACTGTGTCCACGTGTGGAAGCAGCCAGGACCGACATGCCCGAAGCCCACATACAAAGCCTCTGCGGCCATTATTGCCAGCAATGGGAGCCACACGAACAATTGATATCTGCGTGTTCCGCAAGATATCAATTTTGTATCTGTTGTTATGTGTCCAGTAAATCTGGCTTTGCTAACTCGTGTCCTTCTTGGTGTTGCATTTTGGGTGGCCAGCAGTGTATTTTTTGTATTTTAAATTTGCCGAAGTTATTCGGAGTACAAGCACCATTGAGTGGGTAGGCGTTATGTTTAATTTCAGTAGGCAGGTCACTATGATTCTTAAAAGTAGCTACTTTCCTTATTATACCATCTACAGGGTCTTATTAATTTTCACCACCATTAAATCCTATATACCTATCTTCATTTTCTGTTGGTAGTCTTCTTTATTCAAGATAACAAGTTGTTTGCATTTGTCAGCTATGATGCATTTAATATTAGGGTTGTTCCTAAGTTCAAGTAACGTCTTCCGTTCATATTTAATAGGAGCATTGAGTTGTTGATCATTTAGTTTATTATAATTTCTCATCATTTTATATCTTACTGGGTTTCTTCTACTAGCTGGTAGCTCCTGTAAAATGTTTTCA
Source organism: Macrothele yani (assembly GCA_039090855.1). Lineage (NCBI taxonomy): Eukaryota > Metazoa > Arthropoda > Arachnida > Araneae > Macrothelidae > Macrothele > Macrothele yani. The sequence continues at coordinate 112,414,613 of CM077011.1, forward strand.
ATATGTGGAAGGATAATTTCTGGCTTTGGTTTATGCCTTTTATATACAAACTTGACACCTCTTTTCAAAGCCTTCACTTGTAGCTCAGAAAGTACATAGTTAGATTCATTAACAAACATGTTGTTATTAATAGGTATTTTGTTGTTTTTATGACAATTTCTGTTCTTCTCCTCAAGTAGGGTTTCAAACCTTTTTGAAAGTTTATCAAGAAGTCGTAAAATGAGACTATCAATAGTGGCATACATATTAATAAACTCTATATTTAGCCTATCATCCTGTAAATTCAAAGCCATGTACTTATTATACAATCTGTAATTCTGAATACTAAGTATGTTCAAATTCTTCCTTTTGTCCCTAATAATAGCACGAAGCCTTTTAACCTCACAAGTGTTGATAATGATCTTGTCCTTAGAGTTCAATGGCTTGATTTTAATTCTCAAAAAACGGGGTCTAACATTGTTGTTTTTACATAATGTCAAAAATTGCATGTGTTCTACTTCTTTACTTAGCTTGATACGACTCTTTTTAAAAGCCCCAATTACAGTGATATCGGAATCCTCTGTCATAGTGTTCACCATCGGCATATCCATAAAACATAATAATTAACAGAGAACAGCACATTAATAGAACATATTCAAAATCACCAGTTTAGAAACGTAACTAAAAAATCACAAGTGCATGATTGCACGAGCAGATACTACGTGGCTAAGGAAATGTATCAATAACTACCATTTACAGTAGCAAAATACTGTTCATCACGTGTTTAACTAACAATTTTAAGCAGAAGATATATTTCCTTAGCCACGTAGTATCCGCTCGTGCAATCATGCACTTGTGAATTTTTAGTTTTTAATTAGTAAACCTTATTTTTTCTTACGCTTTCCAACCGTAGGTTGAAGAAGCGTATATGCTCCAGCTTTGTCCGTCTGTCTGTCTGCCCTTCCGCACGATAAGTCGCGTTAAAATGGTTTGATTTCGATGAAATTTTAGAATGTGGTAGGGGATCACCCGGGGATGAACCCTACTGAAAATTGGCGAAATGGGGTCAAAGGTCAGGACATAGGAGCGGTATCAATCGCATTGACCTTATGCCTCATAACTTGCGTAAAAATGTTTCGATTTCGATGAAATTTTAGTATGTGGTAGGGGACCACAGGAGAATGAACCCTATTGAAAATGGAAGAAATGAGGTCGAAGGTCAGGACAAATGAGCGGGATTCATTTCATAGACTTTATGCGTCATAACTTACGTAAAAATGCTTCGATTACGACAAAACTTTATCATGTTGTTCCGGAAGTACACTGAACCGGTTCTGTTGAATATCATCGAAATGGGGTAGAAGGTCAGGACACAGGAGCGATATTTATTCCACAGCTATTATCCTCATAACTTAACTAAAAATGCTTCTGTTGAGACAAAACTTTACTATGTTGTTTCAGAGATATACTGATCTAATTCTGTTTAGTATCACCGAAATTGGGTCAAAGGTCAGGGCACAAGAGCAAGATTTATTCCAGAGCTATTATCCTCATAACTTGAGTACTAACTTGAGTAATGATTTCTGGTATGTTAGAAAGAGTATCATAATCAAAGCATTGCATAATTTTACAAACTTGTTTTTTATGATTTAATTCTACTTAATATGTACCGGACTGTGGCGCAGTGTGGTCGCGAGTAAGTCGAATAAATGCAATGTGTTGTACGTAAAGAAATGTGTACTCTCGAATTAGTCGTTTTATTTGACACCCAGAAAAACTTAGTATGCGAAAGATGGATAGCATACATTATTTACAAAGAGTACTAGGGCACTCTCTCGATTTTTTTCAATAGAGGTATTACTTATAAATGTAGTATTCATTGTAAAATTTAGAGCATGCGTGCTGTTAAGCTCTTTCCACTGACTCCTGGCAGTTTTTTTAAAGGAATTTTACCGTAAAAACAGATACGGAAAAATTAATAGCAAATGTGGAAATTTCTGTCGTTTTGGGGTTTCCCGTGTTGCAACAGAAGTAAATATGCAGATATGACTCAAAATATATATCGTCATCATCATCATCATCAACCATTATCAATCCACTGCTGGACGAAGGTCTCTCCAAGTTTCTTTCTCAATGGTCTGCTTTGTGCCAGTATCCTCCATGTTACTCCGCATACTTTCGAATTTCGTCCACATATCTCCCACGTGGTCTTCTTCTGGGTCTTTTTCTGTCCCTTGGATTCCAGTCTAAAATTTCTGTTGTCCATCGATGGTCTGTCCTTCTGGCAATATGTCCAGCCCATTGCCATTTCAAGTATTTTACTCTGATCATGATGACTTCCACTCTTGTCATTTTTCTGATCCACGGGTTCCTCTTCTTATCTCTCCTGGTTACACCAAGCGTGCACCTCTCCATGCTTCTTTGAGTTGCCTGCAGTCTTTGTATGTATCTTTTATTGTACACTGGCGTGCAAAAATTAAGGACGAGACGTTTTTTCGAATGTCAGGTCGTGCAGAAGTGCTCCACATCGACTTAAATCATTCCATAAGATCCCCAAGATGTAAGAATATGGGGCAAATGAGCAAAACCGTCAAAACAAGGAATCCAAAGGATACAAAGGCACTTTATTGAAATGGTAGTTTCGAGCACAACTGGACAGAAGACAGAAACGTCCATGTGACAGGCGGTTGCCAAGAAAAATCCAGTCTTTAGTAGGGGATATGATCACCCCTGACTGCTTTGAAGGATTTACAACGTTTGTCTATGCTGAGGACGAGGTTGTCAAGGAGCTGTTGAGGCATCGCGGCCCATTCTTCTTGTAGCGCCAATCGCAGCTGCGGAATCGTTGCTGGCGGCTGGTGACGTGCTGCCAAGCGTCTCCCGAGAAGGTCCCACACGTGTTTGATTGGATTTAGGTCCGGGGACTTTGCGGGCCAATCCATGCGTTGAGTATCTTCACTCTGCAATAGCTCTGCGACAGCCACTGTACGATGAGGTGTAGCGTTGTCGTCCATGAAGAGGAGCTCAGGTCCCACAGTACCTCTAAACAGACGCATGTGAGCAGGAAAACACTCGGTACAATAGCGGACACCAGTGACTGAACTCCTCGGAAGATGTGGAGGTCAGTACGGCTACCAAGCATGATACCGCCCCAAACGAGAACTCCGCCACCTCAAAACCGGTCCCTTTCTATGACGTTGGAGGTGTGATAGCGTGTTCCCTGCTCTCTCCAGATGTGTATACGTCCAGAATCGCTCGTCAGACTAAATCGGCTCTCATCTGTACAGATAACTCGACCCCATTGCTGATGTGTCCAGTTTTTGTGTTCCTGACACCACAGAAACCGCCGTCTCGAATGAGCAGGCGTAAATGGCACACACCGTACTGGTCGTAGTGCAAATAGACCACCTTTGTGCAGCCTCCTGGCCACGGAAAAACGCGATAACGGACGTCCAGTTGTCTGTTGCATGTGCCTTGCGATTTCTCCCGCTGTCTGCCGTCTGTCCCTTCTCGCCTGTAGGACAATATACCGGTTGTTCGCCGCCGTGGTTGCTAGTGGATGACCACTGCTAAACTCTGGGACAGCTTTTCCTGTGGTTTGAATGCTCTCCAAGTTCGTGAAACGATGCTGCGATCAATCCAGAACTCCTCGGCCACACTAGTCACACTTCGACCTTCTTCCAACTTCCCAATGACACTACCTCGGGTAAAGTCATCTAGATGTCGTCTACTGGATTGCCTGTTGGCTGTATCACACGATGGCAGCAACTCGACGTCGTTCAAACTGATGTACACAGTGCAATAGCTTTCACTGAATTGCTGAGCGTACACCGTCCGTGTGCTTTATACCCTTCCGACACTCCCCCCACGTCATGCTGCTTATGTGCGCATGCCCTACCGTACCGGGCCCTAGTCTATCTCCTGGGTGGTCTTTTGGTCCGTTCTGCCTGCTCGTTCCGCTGTTATGTTAATTTCTCCTCTTTGTCCTTAATTTTTACGCACCAGTGTAGATAAGGTCCACGTCTCTGCACCATATGTAAGCACTGGAAGGATGCACTGATCAAACACTTTTCTTTTAAGACATAATGGTATATTGCTCTTGAAAAGTATACTGCTTCTTCCAAAAGCTCTCCAGGCAAATTTTGTACGCCGATTAATTTTTACATCAATGTGACCTTCACTTGATATCTGCTGTCCAACATATTGGCTATCTCCAGCTTTTCCCAATCAATCGATAAATCTTCATTTCTTGTAAACGCGTTGAACATCACTTTTGTCTTCTGAAAATTCCTTTTTAATCCCACTTCTTTACTCTTGTCAGCAAGTTCTTGGATATAATATATCATAATCATCATCATTGTCAACCATTATCAATCCACTGCTGGACGAAGGTCTCCCCAAGTTTCCTCCACAACGGTCTGTCTTGTGCCAGTCTCCTCCATGTCACTCCCGCATACTTTCGAATTTCATCCACCCATCTTCCATGTGGTCTTCTTCTGGGTCTTTTCCTGTCCCTTGGAATCCAATCTAAAATTTCGGCTGTCCATCGATGGTCTGTTCTTCTGGCAGTATGTCCAGCCCATTGCCATTTCAGGGATTTAACTCTGATCATGATGTCTTCCACTCTTGTCATTTTTCGGATCCACGTGTTCCTCTTCTTATCTCTCGTGGTTACACCAAGCATGCACTTCACCATGCTTCTTAGAGTTGTCTGCAGCCTTTGTATGTCTCTTTTAGCTAAGGTCCACGTCTCTGCAACATACGTAAGCACTGGAAGGATGCATTGATCAAACACTTTTCTTTTAAGACATAATGGCATATTGCTCTTGAAAATTATGCTGTTTCTTCCAAAAGCTCTCCAGGCAAGTTTTGTACGCCGATTAATTTCTTCACCAATGTCACCCTCACTTAATATCTGCTGTCCAAGATAAACGTACGTGTGTGTTATCTCCAGCTTTTCTCCATCAATCGATAAATCTTCATTTCTTGTAAAAGCATTGAACATCGCTTTTGTCTTCTGAAAGTTCATTTTTAATCCCACTTCTTTACTCTTGTCAGCAAGTTCCTGCATCATACTCTGTAGCTCTGATGGGGTAGTTGCAAAAATGACTATGTCATCAGCAAAACGAAGGTGGGTTAGATAATCTCCATTAATCTTTATGCCTTTGTTTTCCCAGTTCAGTGATTGAAAGACATTTTCCAATGTGGCATTTAAGAGCTTCGGAGATATGGTGTCACCTTGTCTCACTCCTTTTCCAATTTTTATGTGTGTTGTATTTTCAAATAGCAGAATCTTTGCACTTGCATTTTCATAGATGTTATTAATAATATTAATGTATGCATCTTCAATACCGCAGGATTTCAGAGCCATTGCAACTGCTGATGGTTTCACCGAATCAGAGGCTTTTTCATAATCGATAAAAGCCATGCACAATGGAAGTTCATATTCCCTCGCTCTTTCAATTAGTTCTCTCAGTACGTGGATATGATCTATTGTGCTGTAGCCACTCCTGAATCCAGCTTGTTCTCTCGGTTGAGCCATGTCCAGTGTTACCTTCAAGCGGTGTGAAAGAACTTTAGTAAAGATTTTATAAACCACTGATAGGAGGCTGATAGGTCTGTAGTTTCCGAGATCCTCAATGTCACTTTTTATAAAGCAAGATCATTGTAGCGTTGTTCCAATCTTCAGGAATTTTCCCTTAATTAAGGCATCGAGTGAAAATTTGGGCGAGTACTGTTTTGATTTCTCCACTTGCTTCTTGTATGATGTCTACAGTAATTCCATCTTCTCCTGGAGCTTTTCCCCGCTTCATGTTCTTGATTGCATATGCAACTTCTGCTGGAAGGACTGGAAGAAGTCTGGTACCTTTCATGATGCCTGGAGTACATGTATCATCCCTTTCATATAATTTGGAGTAGAAATCTTTCACTCTTGTCAAAATTTCGCCTCTATTTCTTGTTACAGAACCATCTTCTTTTCTCAGTGCCATAATCTGTTTTTTTCCCTTACTGAGATGTCCCTTTGCTATCTTTAGGCTTTGGTTGTTTTCAATTGCTTTCCTTACTAGTTCACAGTTGAATTTCCTTACGTCTTCAGTGATACCTTTCGTACTGTCTTGCATAGCTCTATATTTTCCACTTTGGAAGTCACATCTTCTTTAGTTGTCCTCATCTCTGTTCTTTTTTGCATCAACATTTTGGTTTTTCCTGATAATTTGTTCACATGCAATTTGTTCTTGGACCCAGCTTATTTTGTGGCTGTTTCCATAAGAGCTTTGGTTACTTTTCCATTAACTTCAGAAATATCCACTTCTTCCGATGTTAGGCCTTCTAAAGCAGAAAATCTGTTCTTCAGTTCCAATTTGAAGGTATTATGGTGTTTTTTAAGGTTGGTTATGTCAATACATTTTGTTTGTCTTATGAGCTTGCTACGTTCGAGTTTAGTGTTGAGGTGCATCTTACATCTCACCAATCTATGGTCACTGCCTGTGTTGAACTTGTTTAGCACACTGCAGTCTTCTGTGACGAATTTTTTGCTACACATAATAAAATCAATTTCACTTGTCGTCCCATTAGGATGTCTCCATGTCCATTTCCTGTGTGGCTTTTTCTTGAAAAAGGAGTTCAAGATGAAAAACCCTTCTGCCTCTGCAAACTCTACGAGAGTATTTCCACGCTGGTTTCTGTTGCCGTGACCGAATTTACCTACTGAAGTTTCATTCTGTTGCCGTTGCCCTATTTTTGCATTGAAATCTCCCATAATTATCTTCAAGTGCTGCTTACCTTTATTATTTAGATCACGAATTTCCTCATAAAATTCTTCAATTTCTTCTTCAGCATGACTTGTGGTGGGTGCATAAGTTTGAATAATCTGAGCCTGGTATCTTCTCGAGAGTTGGATAACGAGTCGTGCAGCTCTGTCAGAGGAACTTTCAACTTCTACAACTTTATCCTTCAGTTTCTTGTTTATTATAAATCCAACACCACTAGTTCTGCCAGTATCTGTCCCACGATAGTAGAAGAGATGTCCACTTTTCAGTTCAATGAGATCTTCTCCTTTTCTCATTACCTCACTTAGCCCGACGATGTCCCACTTGATCCTTTGTAGTTCCTCTTCCAATTCAAGAAACCTTGAATCAGAAGATAGGGAGCGTCCGTTATACGTAGCCAAGGTCCGCATCAGATGGCAGCCTAGTCCGGTCCTCCGGGAATTCTTAGCACCCTCTGCCTTCATGTCGCACTGGCCGCTGCCTTGGCCAGGTACATTCCAGCTGCCGGAGACTGAGGGCCAAGATTTAAGTTGTGGAATCATTTTGGAGGGGTTTGGCCATAACTCACCACGCTGGCCAAGCGGGTTGGTGAGTGTGGGATAGCATTTCCTCTAATCCCGATGGTATAGTTATACCGCTATTGGCGGTCGTCAGAGCCCCTTTAGTGGGAACAGGATGTACCACGAGAAGGCGGGGTTGACATTTGTCAAGGAGAGGCTGTGATGTTACGCATCACCTGACCTTACATAATATATATATATATATATATATATATATATATATATATATATAATTTATAAAAAGGGAATGTGGTCCGATGGATCACATTTTCAGTTGCACCATGTTGATGGCCGATTGAGAATTTGGCGGAAACAGCACGAAAGCATGGACCCCAAATCCATTGCTACAACCCTTCAAGCTTATGGAGGCAACGTTATGATTTGGAGAATGTTTTCCTGGCATGCTTTGGGCCCTTTAATTCGTGTTGATCAACGTCTGACTGGCACATCATATCTAAACATCGTTGCAGACCAAGTGCAACCTGTCATGTGGATGGTTTATCCCAATGGTGAGGGCAACTTTCAACAAGATAATGCGTCCTGCCATAATACTCGTATTTTACAGGATTGATTTCAGGAACATGTCGGTGAGTTTACTTTGCTTAGGTGGCCCCCACAATCTCCAGATCTCAACCCCATTGAGAATTTGTGGGATAAATTTGAACGAGCCACCAGACAGCTGAATCCAGAACCCTGCAATCTCACACTCCTGGAAAGTGCTATTCATCAAGCATGGTTACAGATTCCACAAACCAGCTATTAACATCTTGTGGAGTCCATGCCACGAAGAATCGACGCAGTATTAAAGGCAAAAGGTGGCACAACGAAGTAATGAGGGGTTGGCAATAATAAAGTGGCCAATCAGTGTATATATATATATATATATATATATATATATATATATATATATATCATTTTAAAACACATTTCATGCAGAAGCCAACTCAGTTTACAGAATGGGAATATCTTTAATAGAACTCAAGTTATGACCAGAAATGTGCTTCGAAGGAAACATACTTCCTTATGTGAAATGTCATCGTTGTTGTTACAAGCCAACGGAGCTTACTTCTACGTCCCGTACAGGCCATATAAATGACAGGCAATGTGCTTGGAGTTATTCCAAAAGTTTTCGCAGTGGGCGTAGGTAAGTGTGCAGTCGTTACTCCTCTGAACTTTTCAGGGTAAATCTGAAGTTTAGAGTACATTTCGTTTATTCTGTGCAAATTGTGTTACATTTATGGGAAGATTAGATGACATTTCACTACGAAAATCTTCGCGAATGGTGACTTTAAGTGAATTCGTCAAAAGCAATGCAGAAATTGTCCGAATAACTGGGGTGGACAAGAGTACAGTTGGAGGGCAGTTGGCGAAGATCCGTGATATGGGTGAAATCAAGAATAGCAGGCTGGTTAAATGTGACCGACAAGTGAAAACAACTCCTAGAAGTAACAACGCGTTGAAACGGTTATGTCTGTGAAACAGGTTCGTCTCGTCAACAGTTCCTGCCGATGAATTGCTGGACAGCTGTGGTACTATTGTTTGTCCTCGAACAGCGAGGGCGTCTCATAGGGCGGTAAAGAAACCAGTGCTAACAATGTACAATGCAAGAAACGTTTAGAATGGGCAAAGGAACATAAGTAGTGGAACAATGATGGCGTCAAATGTTATTTAGTTATGAGACAAAATTGAACATCGTCGGTAACGATGTGGGGTGCGAGTGTTTTGACGAAATAACGAGGCGTTGCATTCGTCTTGCACACTTAAGAAAGTACTCATGCAGTGTTGTGATTTGGGGATGTCTTTTTGCTGCTGAAGTGGGCAGAATCCATGTGTGTGTGAGAGCACTGTTAATGCACAGGTGCACAAAAGTATCCTCCAGGACAAGATGGTGCCTTCACGAAGTGATTTGTTCAAGGGTCAGCAATACATCTTCCAGTAAGATTCGGCCCCATGCCACCGTGCAAAAATCATTAAAGCTTATGTGACGTCTTTAGGCAATGTTGTGCCTCTTACTTGGCATGGTAACTCACCAGACTTGAACTCGATTGAGAATTTGTGGCGCATTCTGAAAACAAAAGTTCACGAACGTCACCCCACAAATAAAGTGGAACTGGTTAACGCAATTACTGACGTTTGGCACAATTGTATTTTATTCGATATGTTCGACATGGGCATGGATGATGGGCATGGTTGACTCCATGCCCAACAGGTGTGCAGCCGTTGTTAAATCAAAAGGTCACCCAACGAAGTTTTAGGTACGTAATTGTATTTGAATTTGAATATGTTACTTTGACATGATTCCTGTTTCGCTGTACATTTCTGTTCAACACTTGAGTTCCGTTAAAGATATTCCCATTCTGTAAACTGATTTGGCTTCTGTATGAAATGTGCTTTAAAATTATATATCATCATCACCATCATCACTGTCAACCATTATCTACCCACTGCTGAACGAAGGTCTCCCCAAGCCTCTTCCACAACGGTCTGTCTTGTGCCAGTCTCTTCCATGTTACTCCCTCATACTTTCAAATTTCATCCGCCCATTTCCCATGTGGTCTTCTTCTGGGTATTTTCCTATCTCTTGGAATCCAGCCTAAAATTTCACTTGTCCATCGATGGTCTGTCCTTCTGGCAATATGTCCACCCCATTGCCATTTCAGAGATTTTACTCTGGTCATGATGTCTTCTGAAAGTTCATTGTTAAACCCACTTCTTTACTCTTGTCGGCAATCATACTCTGCAGCTCTGATGGGGTAGTTGCAAAAATGACTACGTCATCAGCAAAACGAAGGTGAGCTAGATAATCTCCATTAATCTTTATCCCTTTGTTTTCCCAGTTCAGTGATTGAAAGACATTTTCCAATGTGGCATTAGGGAGTTTGGGAGATATAGTGTCACCTTGTCTCACTCCCTTTCCAATCTTTATGGGTAAAATTATATATACATATATAAAATCTATTGACATAACCAACCTTAAAAAACACCATAATACCTTCAAGTTAGAACTGAAGAACAGGTTCTCTGCTTTAGAAGGCCTAACATCAGAAGAAGTGGACATCTCTGAAGTTAACAGAAAAGTAACCAAAGCTCTTATGGAAACAGCAACAAAATTAGCTGGGTCTAAGAACAAGTTGCATGTGAACAAATTATCAGGAAAAACCAAAATGTTGATGCAAAACAGAAGAGAGATGAGGACAACTAAAGAAGATGTGACTTCCAAAGTGGAATATATAGAGCTATGCAAGACAGTAAGAAAAAGTATCACTGAAGACGTAAGGAAATTCAACTGTGAACTAGTGAGGAAAGCAATTGAAAACAACCAAAGCCTAAAGATAGCAAAGGGACATCTCAGTAAGGGAAGAAAACAGATTATGGCACTGAGAAAAGAAGATAGTTCTGTAACAAGAAATAGAGGCGAAATTTTGACAAGAGTGAAAGATTTCTACTCCAAATTATATCAAAGGGATGATATATGCACTCCAGACATCATGAAAGATACCAGTACCAGAGTTCCTCCAGTCCTTCCAGCAGAAGTTGCACATGCAATCAAGAACATGAAGCGAGGAAAAGCTCCAGGAGAAGATGGAATTACTGTAGACATCATACAAGAAGCAAGTGGAGAAATCGAAACAGTACTCGCCCAAATTTTCACTCGATGCCTTAATGAAGGAAACATTCCTGAGGATTGGAACACCGCTACAATGATCCTGCTACATAAGAAAGGTGACATTAAGGATCTCGGAAACTACAGACCTATCAGCCTCCTATCAGTAGTTTATAAAATCTTCACTAAAGTTCTTTCACACCGCTTGAAGGTAACACTGGACATGGCTCAACCGAGAGAACAAGCTGGATTCAGGAGTGCCTACAGCACAATAGATCATATCCACGTGCTGAGAGAACTAATTGAAAGAGCGAGGGAATATGAACTTCCATTGTGCATGGCTTTTATCGATTATGAAAAAGCCTTTGATTCGGTGAAACCATCAGCAGTTACAATGGCTCTGAAAACCTGCGGTATTGAAGATGCATACATTAATATTATTAATAACATCTATGAAAATGCAAGTGCAAAGATTAGGCTGTTTGAAAATACAACACACGTAAAAATTGGAAAGGGAGTGAGACAAGGTGACACCATATCTCCGAAGCTCTTTAATGCCACTTTGGAGGGTGTTTTTCAGTCGCTGAGCTGGGAAAACAAGGGGATAAAGATTAATGGAGATTATCTAACCCACCTTCGTTTTGCTGATGACGTAGTCATTTTTGCAACTACCCCATCAGAGCTGCAGAGTATGATCCAGGAACTTGTTGACAAGAGTAAAGAAGTGGGATTAAAAATGAACTTTCAGAAGACAAAAGTGATGTTCAATGCTTTTACAAGAAAGGAAGATTTATCGATTGATGGAGAAAAGCTGGAGATAACAGACACGTACGTTTATCTTGGACAGCAGATATCAAGTGAGGGTCACATTGATGAAGAAATTAATCGGCGTACAAAACTTGCCTGGAGAGCTTTTGGAAGAAACAGCATAATTTTCAAGAGCAATATGCCATTATGTCTTAAAAGAAAAGTGTTTGATCAATGCATCCTTCCAGTGCTTACGTATGGTGCAGAGACGTGGACCTTAACTAAAAGAGACATACAAAGGCTGCAGACAACTCAAAGAAGCATGGAGAGGTGCATACTTGGTGTAACCAGGAGAGATAAGAAGAGGAACTCGTGGATCCGAAAAATGACAAGAGTGGAAGACATCATGATTAGAGTTAAATCCCTGAAATGGCAATGGGCTGGACATACTGCCAGAAGGACAGATCATCGATGGACAGCCGAAATTTTAGATTGGATTCCAAGGGACAGGAAAAGACCCAGAAGAAGACCACATGGGAGATGGGTGGATGAAATTCGAAAGTATGCAGGGGTGACATGGAGGAGACTGGCACAAGACAGACCGTTGTGGAGGAAACTTGGGGAGACCTTCGTCCAGCAGTGGATTGATAATGGTTGACAATGATGATGATGATGATGATATACTGTATATACACTATGTTGACAAAAGTCACCAGCCACCCCTTCAAAAGTAAATGAACGAATCCCCTGCATTGTTAAGGTGCTCGGTACAGCTGCAGACGGTATAAAAACAAGCCTGCAGCTGATCGCCATCATATCGCACAGTGAGGTTGATTGAAAATGTCGCGGCGGGAGAGAACTGACTTTGAGAAAGGAAAGATTGTTGGCTGTTATATTAGTGGGTTGTCCTTAGGAGAAACCAAGAGGCGTTTAAACGTACCTAAGTCAATTGTTTTGGATGTACAGAATAAGTGGAAGACACATCTCTTGCCTGAAGCAGCAAAACGTACCGGCAGACCAAAGAAAATCAGTGATAGAGGACGTCAAAGCTCAGGAGAATCGTTACAGCTAATCGACAGAGTACGGCACAAGATCTCAGTGTACAGGTGAGTAAAAATGCTGGAGCCTCGCTATGTACATGTACCATTCGCAGAGAACTTCATTCCATGGGTTACCGTGGTCGTGCGCTACTCATAAGCTTTTCATCTCCACTCGGAATAATACTGGTCGTTTAGCATGGTGTAAAGAACATTTATCATGGACCGTAGACCAATGGAAACGGGTCCTATGGAGTGATGAATCCAAATACACGATCCATTTGGCCGTGTGTGGGTATGGCGGCAGCCGGGGGAACGCTATTTACCACAGTGTACTGTTCCTACGGTCAAGTTTGGAGCTGGCAGTGTATTCGTGGGGAGGTGTTTTTCGTGGTGTGGTCCTGGCCCATTGGTTATCGTGGACAAACCTGTTAACCAGCACGTCTACCTCGATATTCTGGACAATTATGCCCTACCATCTCTGTGGCAATACTATGGAACCGAGCCTTGTTGGTACCTGCAGGATAATGCACTGAGCTATAAAGCAAGGACTGTTACGGCGTGGTTTGACGATAATTCCGTATCGTGGGTGGACTGGCCAGCACAGAGCCCTAATGTTAATCCCATAGAGCACCTATGGGTTGAATTAGAGCGCCGCATAAGAAGTTTGAAACCAAGGCCTACTACTATGCAACAGTTAGCGGCAGCATTTTGTACTGAAAGGAAGCATATACCTATCGCTGTGTTCCAAAATCCTGTGGAAAGCGTATCTCGAAGGGTCAGTGGGTGTATTAAGGCCAAGGGTGGACCGACACCTTACTAATGTATGTCAATGAATGCTATGTTGTGTTTCTCTTCTAGGTATCCGGTGACTTTTGTCAGTATAGTTTCTGCATATTTACTTTTGTAGCAACACTAAAAACCCAAAAACGTCAGAAATTTCCAGAGTTTCTATTAATTTTCCCGTAACTGTATATTGGTTGTGAATCCGCTGTTCAGCATCAAAGCCTAAGCATGCATATTTTAGAGTGTTACTTAGTATAAAGCAAAAAAAAATATTTCCTTGTCCGCTTCGATGCCTGTGGACTTTGAGATGTGTGGTAATAAATGATCAAAATTCCTCGGAAATTGGAATGTAGAATTTCACAATGACAGACGGGTATCGCTGCAGAATTCCGCTCGTGTTCAGCGCAGCATTATATTTAGCTCTTTGAGAATGCTAGAGAAGTTCGTACACCCACCGAACAACTGAGTAAACAAAACATAGTATATAAGGACGTACGGACTGTAACTCTTTAATCCGCCCAGCTACTTTGAGACGTCGAGTCCCTGAGATCTCTTGAGCCATGAAAACCCTGTTGCAACTTTTGGGCCTTTCGGTGCTACTGCTTGTTTGCACAGGTGAGTATATTCTATTTTCTTTTTAAATACTCCTTCACTTTTGTGGCTCATAGCAACATACAAATCTACTGTGTCAAAAACCCTATTTTCGGCACAGTTTACCCGGTCGTACTTCTGCGGTTACTCAAGCGTAAGTTTGTGCTGTGCATTTATTCAGTCTTCGACATCTTGGTAGGAACAGTTGCTGAAGGCTAATAAATATGTACTGAATTTGCAATATGATTCACGGTGTTAACTAGTAATAGACATTTCTTGAAGAATTCGTTAAGAATGAATGACTCTTCACCATGAATGGTGGATGGTGGTTATTCAATCCGCCTTTACTGCGACTCATACTGAAGTCGAAGAGGGATGAATGTTTTTCCACTCGCACGATATTTTTTTTTTTTTTTTTTTTGGTTAAAGCTTTAGCGACCACTGTGAGCAACTCGATGGAGTATAAGCAGTCACTCATCCCTAATTTACGGTCATTGGTTCCAGGGACGGGAGGGGGCCAGGGCATAAAAACAAATACAACATCCGTGCCTCACTGGATTCGAATCAGGACCCTTCTCGGGCAAAAGGTCAGAAGACATTGCTCAGACCACTGCGCCACGGAAGTGGCCCCTCGTGTGATTTTGGAAACAAATTTCTGTTAATAAAAGTAGTGTCGATATTAAATAAATATTAACCGCAGAGATGTAGTTCTACATTAAAAAAGAAAAGTGCCTCTTTTTAATTGGAAGTTTAACGACTACCGTGAGCAACTCCGGGAGCTATAAGCAGCCTCCCGTCCCTAATTTAAGGCCATTGGGTCCAGGGAAGGGAGAGAGCCATCGCCGTAAGACATACACAACATACATGCTTCACCGGGAAGCCCCGATGGCACAGTGGTCTAAGAGATAGCTTCTGATCATTCGTAGGAGATGGGTCCGGGTTTGAATCCCGGAGAGGCATGGGTGTTGTTTTTGTCTTACGGCTCTGGCTCTCTCCCATCCCTGGAACCAGTGGTCCTAAATTAGGGACGGGTGGCTGTTTATAGCCATTTTGGTTGTTCACGGTGATCGTTAAACCTTCAATCACAATCACATCGCATTCTTCACCGGGATTCGAACACGGACACATCTTGCACGAATGGTCAGAAGCCGTCGCTTAGACCGTTGCGCCAACCGGTTGACAAAAGTCTCTTGGCGATGAAGTGATTCAACAGTCCACTTGTTGCGTTTTATTCTTCCTCATCAAGGATGCTTTTCTCGGTAAAATAGGATTCGGCATAAGAAACAATGTATTAAATACTTTTAAAAACTCCATAGCAAGTTTCGAAGATGACCACTGACACGGTAAGAATTCTAACTCAAATTACCTAACTTCCAAGTCCTTTAAAGTGGATATACGATGCTTGGCGAGGAACTCCTGCACAAATTGAGATACATGTGCAGGAGCGTTGTTATGGTTGAGTTGCCACTTGCCACTCTCATGCAATGATGGCCTTTTGCGACGAACTGCGTCCTTCAAATGCCGCAAAACTTGACATTAGTACTTCTTGTTGATTATTTGGCCTGATAGAGAATATTCGTGACACTCAATTCCTTCATGATTGAAAACAAAACAAAACAGTCAGCATTTTCTTGACATTACTGCAGATCTGTCGTGCTTTTTTACGCTTACCAAGCGTAGGTTGAAGAAGCGTATATGCTCCAGCTTTGTCCGCCTGTCTGTCTGTCCGCCCGATAACTCGCGAAAAAATGTTTCGATTTTTTAGAAATTTTAGTATGTGGTAGGGGACAATTTGCGAAGGAACCCTTTTGAAAATGGACAAAATGGGGTCAAAGGTCAGGACATAGGAGCAGGATCCATTCTATCGCCCTTGTGCCCAATAACCTAGGTAAAAATGCATCGATTGCGACAAAAAATTATCATGTTGTTCTGAAAGTACACTGAACTGATTCCGTTTAATATCATCAAAATGGGGTCAAAGGTCAGGGCACAGGAGCGTGATTTATTACACAGTCATTATACTCATAACTTGACTAAAAATGCTTCTATTGCGAGAAAACTTTAGTATGTTGTTCCATAGGTATATTGAACCAGTTCTGTTGAATATGATCGAAATGGGGTCAAAGGTCAGGGCACAGGAGCGAGATTTATTCCACAGCCATTATCCTTATAACTTGAGTCATAAGTTGAGTAATGATCCCTGGTATGTTGGAAAGCGTATCATAATCAATGCAGTGCATGATTTTGCTAACTTGTTTGGGTTAGGATAGTTTGGAATCTTGCACTCTGAAAACTGGTCCTTAATTTCGCGGTCATACCCCATATGAGCCCACGATTCGTCATCCGTTATATCAGTTTTTAAAAAGTTTTCGGCTTCTTCGACACACTGAAGCTGGTCACCATCAGCTGAGATACGGGCCTGTTTTTGCTCAGCTGAGATAAATTTTGACACAAACTTGGGCAAGACGTGTCTCAACCCAAATCGTCCGTAAAAATCCTCCGAGCTGAACCGAAACTAATGTTGAAGTCTTCCGATAACTCACGAATAGTGATTCGGCGATTTTCTCGCACAGTTGTATGCACAAATACGACACTATTCTCTCATTTGCTGGTTGCTGGCCTGACTGACCGTTCATCATTCTCAATACTTTCACGACCATATTTAAAACGTTTACGCCACTAATAAACGTGTGTATGACTCATACAATCCTCTCCATGGACTTTCTGTAATTTTAAGTATGTTTTAGTAGTTTCGCCAGGTTTTTGACAAAATCTAATGCAGATTCGTTGATCATTTTTTTTTGCGAGAAAAATGCAATGAACAGTTTCACACACTGTTGAAACACAAGTTAGTCCGTGACGGGCATCGAACCAGTGTCCCCCTCAATCCGGAGTAAGTAGCTCTCTCAACTGAGCTACGCGGACAGAATGTCTCGCTGCAGATTTGCCGTCTTGACACATGTTTTCACCTCAGCGAAGTAGGAATTTTTCATTAATTCCAACCAAAGTGTGGAACATACATCACAATTTTTTGAATAACCCAACGGCCAGTGGATCCATTTTCCACAATCAGGCGCCAATGTGAAAACACACGTTTGTCCGCGACGGGCATCGAATCCGTGTCCCCCTCACTACGGAGTAAGTCGCTCTCTCATCTGAGCTCCGTTAAAGCATGCGGAACCCATTTACCAATATTCTGGATCTCTCCCAAGGCCCGTAGACGCCGTACCACCGACGATTGAGCCATTTTCAAACGTTTCGCCAGTTGCGTGGTCGATTGTGTGGCATTATCTTGCATCAGTGATTCCTGCTCCTCGTCTGCGAGTTCCTGTGGTCTACCTGCACGTGGCTTGTCTTCCAAGCTTAGATCACCTTTCTTAAACCTGGCGAACCATTCTCGACACGTCCGCTCACCCATATCCGTTTCGCCATACGCCTGACATATTGAACCCTATACTTCACTCGCACTTTTCCCTAATTAAACATGAATAACAAACAGTGCCGTAAATGAACTTTATCGACCGCCATGCTTGACTTCATGTACAAACTGACAGCACGGGTCGCCGGCCGGTTATACCCCTACAGCGCCTGCTAGCGGGGGCGGTGGCAGCTTTTGCATACTCCTAATATTATTTTTTTTCTCCTTTTTTGTTTTTTTTTCACTTCCCCTTTACTTCATGACTTTCTATCTTCAAATAATTGCAAAATTTTCACATTTCAAACATGTTTTGCTGCCCACCGTAAAATGGCTCGCGACCCACAGGTTGGGAAATGCTGCTCTAGAATCATTTGAGTTGCTTGGGAAAAGGCCATCTCGTATGAAATAATTTAACCGTTTAAGCGGCAAATGCACCTGAACCATATGGTGCCCAAAATTTTCTGCACTTCCCGAAAACAAATGTTCACATAGCAGCCCGGTTTGACGAAAACTTGGGCAAAAGAGGCCCTTCCCCTTCATCTCAGCAGTGCCGACGATAAACCTGTCACAAGTGATAGGCGCTCGCTTCTAGTTCTTTTAATTTTTAGTTCTTGGTTCATAAGCTAAGGCCTAATGTGGAAGAGATAGTCCCCCAGACACAGATATCATGCCGTTGTATACAAACAAGTGACTCTAATATCGTTCTCTTTTCGTAGGTTCGCCGCTATTATTACATCCCCTTTAGTAGGTAATAAGTCAGAAAGGATTTGTGTTAATCTTCCCTTTAGATGGCCACTCTCAATAACAAAACAACGGTTTCGGATGCGTAAGGTCACCCATTGCAAATGCGTTCTGCCCACATCTTAGACAGCGAGTATATTCTTTCGAGCTCATTTCAGCCCACTTTGCAAACCCTGAATTAAATCATCCCATCTAGTTAAAGGGTTAATATTTCCTTGGTTTCAAAGAACCTGTATGAAACGGAAAAGGTTTCCTTTTTGTTCCTCAAATTTCCGTTTTGGCGGGTTTCAGGAATTTGGCTTTTCAACTGTGTTAAATAGAAAAGATGTATTCCCTTCGAGCAGTTTGGCTTTTAGGTAAACATTCAACTGCATAATAACTTCTTCTAAAAAAGATTAAATGAATACTCGTAACGTTAAATAAAATGTAAAAAGCTTAGGCCGTTTCCTTTTTTTTTTTTTTTTTTTTTACTTTTCTAAAAGTTTTGGACAAAGTTTAGTAGCGAAGTCTATTATGTAAACCTGTTAGGATTAGGCATTCTATGAAGGATGTAGAAATTATGAAATCATGCTTCGCAAATTACACTTCGTGATTACGAAGTGTTCGTGGTTACAACTAAAACACTTCGTAAATTTCTTATGAAAGCTGGGATATGTGGAAGCTTTTGTCTAGATCACTTGCTATTTACCGTACATTTATACGATATGCTCAAAACAAGAATGGTTAACTTGTGCCATTTGTAGATGATATAGTAATGATATGTAAATTACTCCTTTAACCGTCTGGAACGGCTTAACTTGACGTTATCAAAAACGGATGAACTCAGCTCGAAGGAATGTATTCGCTGTCTTAGAAGCGGGTCGAACGTGATAGAACAAGTATACCTGCGCATCAGAAATTGTTGCTTTACCGTAAGTTTTGGGATGATTAACCCTAATCCATTCTTACTATGGCTTGCGCTCATTTCTCGTTTATGGATCAGTCCGGTAATGGTGGAGACGAGGCTAAGGCTGCAAATCACCACCAGTCCTAACTCTGTAATTCATAAAGGGTTTACAATTCAGTGTTGCCATTCTTCTAATTTATCAGTAGATCTGTTGGTTTTGACTACTGTCTACTGATAGATTTTCGTAATCTACTGAATTTTCTCTGTTTTAAGATCACACACACACGCACACGCACACTCACTCTTTCTCTTTCTCTCTCTCTCTCTCTCTGGAATATCCTGTCTAAGAATGTCTGTATTCTTTCAGTACTCACCATCTACTCATCCAATGCACAAGACTCACCTCAGAATTGGTCTGAAGAGAAAAATTAGACCAAGACTAAAATTATTCAACACCCGCTACTTATTATTTTTAAAAATTCATACTGTTTGTTATGAAATATTTTTTTCTAGATAATTAATTAATCTGTTATACAAAGATTTTTCTTAGTTTTGTTAAAACGCAGAATACCAGGAAAATATCTATAGTACGATATCTGCATTAATGCTCCTTATTTTGAGTATAGCACTTATTTCCCGTACTTTCGGAACATCCGGGCATCGTCGAGGAAGAAGTTGAGTATATAACTCTTTGTTTTTAGGAAGACAAGTGGGACAGATCCAGCTATGTCTACAGTAAGCGGCAAATGCCATGATTAATTGCACATACATTAGATTTAAGGATCAGCATTATTTTATAAAGCTGATCATCAGTAATATTTTATAAATTGGTTTGAGTTTTCATTGTGCTCTTTAATAGCAGTTCATGGAGCAGTGGAATTAAGTGTTCCTTGATATTGAGATTACATCCAATAATACATTCCATTCGTGAGATGGTCCATAATTGAACCAAAAAAAGTCTGATCTACTGATTTCTACTGATTTTTTGAGCTCTGGTCTACTGTTTTCAGATAAAAGTCTATGCCAACAGTGGTTTGTATCGACGGAGAAAGTTTAGTATCGACTAGCTAGGTCTGAAGCAGGCTTTTGAGTCTAGTGGGGAATGGAAAGACATTAGGTGGAACCCGGAGGCTCACTATAGAAAATTGGGTAGACAGAGATAAGTCAGTAGATATAGTCACCCGTCTACGCCGCACGTGCGACTGACGTCACACAACGTCTAAGTATAAACTAATTGTTGAAAGGGGAGAGAGACTGGAGTGGGAAGAGGAACGGACTCACTTTTTTAATAAAGGGGGCCAGTGCTCGGGGTCCGACAGCTTAACGTGCTCATCGTACGCATGGCGGATATTTAGTGGTTCGAACGTTTCAAACCTACCTAGGATTGAATCAAAGTTCTTTCTATCAGTAAGTAGAAACTCGGACCACTTGACGATCCGCAGCTCCATTCCGGCGGATTATCTGCTAAAAGAGCTGTAACAATGGCGAAGAATCTAAGAAAGAGAGGGAAGACGTTTGAGTCACCTGTGTCTCTACCCCGTGGGATAATATTAGGAAAACTAGCGCTTTCTTACAGTGTCTTGGGTCATGGAGCAGAGAACTGTACTAGAAGGGAAAACTTATCACTAGTTTATGGTCGGTACTGCTGAGATGAGAGAGGAAATTAATTATTTTGCTTGTGGCTTTCGTAAAATAAATTTTGGGCACTATTTGGTTCAGGTACAGACGCCTCTTAAAGGGTTAATTTGTAAAATGTAAAATGCACAAAAGCCTCATATATATCCCCCCAACATCTTTTGACGCACTATACATGTAAAAAATGGTGTTGTTGGTATCAATATGATCATCCTTCTTTCAACACTACATTTTTGTATCTTTCGGATTTAAACTTTCTCTTCAGTTAAATTATCAGAAAGATTATTTTCACCTTTTCTCATTTGTTGATGCCCATTATCGCCGCTAGAGGGCGAACATGCACAATGTTATTTACGTCGATATCCCTTTTCACAGATTTTTAAAATTCAATAAAATTAGTTACTGTTTTCAGGGGCTACATTTTGCATATATGTGTTTTACTTCAAGTAGTTCACAGTTTTTCCACTAGAGAGAGCAGACAGATATTTTATTTCCTTCACTGTCACCCGATGTAAAATGCCGCTATGATTTTTCTAACGCATAGCTTCAACTATGATGAACATTTCGCTTACACATCCTGGTTTTTTGGGTGATAACTCTGCACTATTTTAAGCAGAAGTTATTCTCAAAATGTTTGCCGTGATGTTCGGTATCTGATCGCAAAAGAGTTTTGTAAATCAAATTTACAGAAGCGCAGATATTGCTGCAACTACATCAGGAACAGAAGCATGCACTTACGCTGCCTAGCGGCCAAACCATTTTTTAACAAAATTAGATATTACATCAAGAACGTTTCCCACCAAGAGCTCTGTCCCATACAAAGCGTATTATTTAAATCAGACTTTTAGAAGCAGAGATATCGGGGAAATTGCAATTTAACTTTACGTCCCGTTGAGGTAAAGCTATTAATATTTAAAAAAAAAACTGTACCCGAACTAATGGTTGCTCCGAATGGTACCGAATGACAGAAAACATTTTTAATCGGATATTTACCAGCCCTGGTACGGAATAAAATGCTTTACAAATTCAGTAGCATCTGCGTTTACGTCTCTAGCGACGAAGTTATGCGTTGTAGAAAAAATACCCCAGGAAACAAAGAATTGCTCTCATATTTCAAATTTCCCAATGGAAAAAAAATTGGGCCAATAGATGCAGAGATATGGCGCCCAAGAGCTGACGGACGGATGGATAGACGAACAGACCAACAAAATGATACCAAAAGCACGTACTTTTTTTTTCATTTTACAAAGAGCTTGCTAAAAAGTACGTGCTTATAACATCACTATGTCAGTCCGTTTGTGGATACGATATCTTTGCACCCATTGGTCCGGTTTGCCAAAATTGTTTTCGAATGGAAAACTAGAGAACGAAGATCAGTTAAGTTCTAGTCTTTGTCCCATGCGCATCCTTGCCGTCACAAGGACGTAGATGTAGATGCTACTGAATTAAAAACGCATTTCATTCCGTCTCATTTCTTCTAAGTATCAGATTTGTAAAATTAGTTTCTCCTTCGGATGCCTTTAAGCACGAAAACTATTTTCCATACAGTGTATAACACGCCTCTTATAAAAAAAGTAGGTGCTTACAGTATGTCTGTCCGTTTGTACGTCTCCGGACACCATATCTCTGCAACTATTCGTGCGATTTGAAAAATTCCTTTTGAATTGGGCTTCCCAAAATGTGAGAACGATGATTCTTGCTTCTATGTCCTTCAGCAGGGCATAACTTATCCGCTAGAGGGGGTCAAATGAAGATGCTATTGAATTCAAAATGCTATTTATTCCATATATTTGCTTCCAGATATCCGATTGAAAAATTTCATTCTTTCTTTCGGCACCTTTTATTTCGGAGACTATTTTGCGTAGCGTTTCTTTTTCCAGTAATGATTTCCCACTAGGCAACGTAAGGGTAAATTACGATTTATTTGATGGCTCTGCTTCTAAAAGTACGATTTCAAAAATATTTTTATGCCGGATAGAGTTTCTGGTGCAAAATGCTTTACATTCTAATTTTGATGAAGAAATGTTTTGCCACTAGAGGGCGTAAGCGTTAAATTTCTGGTTCCGAGACATTTGCAGCAATTTCCACGCTTCGAAAGTTTGATTGAAAAAGTCCCTTTCCGGTCGGATACAAATTACCAAAGAAATACTTCCACGCATATAATTTTAAATAATGCACAGTTTTCCCGCCAGAAACGTATAGATATACTATAGCTAAGTATCGAAAGTCTTTCCCTGATTGCGATGAATCGTATAAAATGAACCGAGCTAAGTAAACGTACGCGGGGTTTTTTGCATTGATTTGGTAATATTATCAAGTATTTTGTTTGTTGTACTTTTGGAACAATAGGTACCGCTGCACGTCTGCAGCGTAGTTTGTTGTTGAAAGCGTCAGTCGACAAAATGGCGTCTATGCAGAAGAAGGCTAATTGTGTTCTCTTGTTTCATGAAACCAAATCTGCATTTGCAGTGCAACGGTAGTTTAGGCGTGAATATGATAGAATTTCACAGGATGTGGAGAGGCATTAGGAACTGGTATCAAAAGTTTAAACAGACGGGCAGTGTCGGTGACCGTGCAAGAAGTGGAAGACCTTCCATTACTGAGGAAACCGTCAACGCCATGCGTGATGCATTCATACCAAGGCCGAGAAGATCAATTTGTCATGCCTCTAGTGAACTGGGAATACCTATGAAGGCAGTGCACCGCATTTTAAGAAAGCGGCTTCGTTTTTTGCATACAAATTGCAAATTGTTCAAGCCTTGGAACCTAATGATGGGTCCAGACGTGTGACATTCGCTATGGATATTCTTCAACGAATAGACGAAGATAATGATTACCTGAAGCGGTTTTGTTTCACAGACGAATCAACTTTTCCTACCTCAGATAAATCGAACACGCATAATGCCCGTATCTGGGGTTCAGAGAACCCACATGTGGTTTTGGAGAAACAGAGAGATAGCCCTAAAATGAAATTTTTGGTGCGGACTAATGCACAACAAAGTAATTGGACCGTTCTTTCCTATTTAGCCCACCATTACATCGGGTATTTAGCTCGATAAGATGCAGCTGTATGTTGCACCTCAATTGGAAGAGCTGCAACCATATGTAATCTTCCAGCAGGACGGTGCGCTCCCACATTAGGGTGTACCACTCCGTCAATTCTTAGGTGACAAATTTCCTGACAGATGGATAGGCGGAGATGGTCCCATACCCTGGCCACCAAGATCCCCAGACTTACGCCCCTTGGCTTCTTTTTATGGGGCTACATTAAGGATCAAGTTTATGCAACACCAGTTGCAGATATTAACACTTTGAAGGGAAAAATAACTGAAGCGTTTGCGACCATCACAGATGACATGTTGAGTTGACATGGAAAGAGATAAAGTACTGACTGGATGTCCTCCGTGTAACAAAAGGAGCCCACGTTGAGGTATACTGATGAATCAGAAAAAAACCTTGGATTTCAGGTAAGCTATATTGGAAAACTGTATGTGTCTAACGAGCGTGGTTCATTTTATACGTTTATCGTAATCAGGGAAAGACTTTAGACACACCCTGTATAATAACTTTAGACACACCCTGTATAATAACTTTAGACACACCCTGTATAATAACTTTAGACACACCCTGTATAATAACTTTAGACACACCCTGTATATCCTGTTTTTTCGCAATATCTCCGCTTCTAACTGTTCAATTTGAAAAATTCTTTCTTTCTCATATAGCGAATATTACGCGAAATGTTTTGCATATGTTTCCAAATTTTTTTAACGCACTGGTTTGCAACTAGAGGGCATAAAACACTTCTGCGTTCACAACATATCTGCAACCATATCTTTGCGTCTAAACCCCGATTAGAAAAACCCGTGTTGGGTCTAATACTCCTAAACAGGAAAATATTTTATGCTTATTTCTAGCCATAAATAATGCAAACTTTTCCCACAAGGGGGCGCAAATGCTTAATCTTTTCCCTCGATATCTCTGCGTATAAAAACCCAACTTAAAAATTCTTTTAATACCGGATACCATTCACCTTGCGGAACATTTTGCATGTACTCCTGAGTTGTTTGTATTTCACAGTTTGGGCGATAATTTGTGTAAGTGTACTTATGTTTGCAACGGTGTCTCCACTTCTAAGAATAATACTGAAGAATTGTTTCTTTAACGTATGCTATTTTCTACAGTAAAAACTGGGAACATTACCATATTTAAATGAGGCAGTTTTCTCGCTAGAGAGCGTAAATGTCAAAACTTTTTTCTTGCTGTCTCTGTACTGAGAAGACGAATTTCAAAAATTACTTTTCATTAGCATTCTTGCTATGAAAATTAATAAATTTTTGCCAAGTTTTCATTGTTTAAGACTTTGCCGCCATGGCACGGCAGCATATATTTTTATGTGAAAGACTACATTCGATTCTAAACTTTCCTTAGAAAAATATTTTGTTGGTAGGATACCTTTCATTATGAAGAGCAATTTTTTTTCATTGGAAGTTTAACGCCCACCGTGAGCACCTCAATGGGGTACAAGCAGGCACCTGATCCTAATTTATGGTCACTGGTTCCAGGGAAGGGAAACAGCCAGTGCCGTAAGACAAACACACCATCTATGCCTCACCGGGATTCGAACTTGGACACCTTACGGACGAATGATCAGAGGTAACCGCTTAAACCACTGCAGCCACTGGGGCTGCAAAGAAGAGCATTTTGCACTCATTTTCTTGTTTAAGTAACTCGCAGCTGTTTTGCTAGGTCGCGTAAAGTGATATCACGTTGTACTCTGTATCCGTTCTTCTAATTGTCCAATTTAAAAATTGCATTTGACTCTGATATCTTCTCCTGTAAGAAATGTTTTTTGCCCAATTTGCTAATTTCGTAACACACTTTTCAGATGCGTTTGGGAGTAGGTAGTTATTTCAATTTTTGCATGCTTTATCGTTTGTGGTAATGCAGTTTCCCTTTGCTTTTGCAACGGGTTTCAGTCACTAAGAATACTCCGGTCACACTGCGTATATTAACTTATGAGAGTTTTTTCTTACGCGGCATAAACGTATTCTTTTTTTCTTTTTAGCTGAATTTTTAGGCTTTATAAAAATCTGCTTTGAAATATTTCTTTCGTGTCTGAAAGGATTCGAAAGAGAGTCAATACTTCTTTATTAAAAACAATAAAAAGAACGAAATGTATAAAAGAACCAGAAGAAGAATAAACACCGTTATGACCCCCTACCTAATAAGCTGAAGAACCGCATTTAGCCCGCAAAACAGCGGCCACTGTATATTTTATTGGTACGTGATATAGAATTTCATTATTATTTAAATCTTCTGTTAAATTAAAGTAATTTTTTAACCATGCTCAAATTAATTTTGCAAAAGTTGCATTCTACAAAAATGTCCTCAATATTTTTTAAACGTCCACAATATTTACAGTATGGGTCATTTGATAAATAAATTTCTTGCAGCCATTTACGATTTGGAACGATGTTATGTGAAATTTTAAAATTTAAATCGCGAATGTGTGTTCTCAGGTTTATCTGTATTTGTTGTTTTCAAACAGATTTTAAAAGTGGTTTGTTCAGTGTAAATTCTAATTTTGTTTGATATTTTGATTTAGAGCTTTGCAGATATCTTTTAGTTCATCATCATGTGTGATACTTTCAAGAATAGAAATTTGATTTCATTTTTTCCAGAGATCACGAAGGTCAGCATATTTTTACCTTGTGAAAAATGAAAAAGGTTTTTCTGGTTTCAAGGAGCTAAAACACTTCAAATCTCATCCAACCTAGTACTTCAAAATTCTAAAGGCTGAATGCTTTTCATTTTGTAAAATAATTCTGAGTTTTAGAACCTTTAAAATTTTACTTTTAAGTAGTAGTCGGAAAATTCCCAACCCCCTGAATTGAACATCATTATACAATATTTCATGTTTAATTTTGTCACCCTTTCTTTCCCAAATGAATCTTAAGCACATACAGTGGTGGCCAAAATTGTGGAAACCTTTTGGAAAAAGTGTAGTTTTGAGGTTTGATGGCTCATAACACCACTTTTGTTTGGAGTAATACCATAAAATTATATATCAATGGGAATAAAACTTCATCAAGAATGTAATGCAATAACGTTTGATCAATTATCTATTTTTTATTAAAAGTTATAGCCAAATAACCAGAAAAAGGAAGCACAACTTGCTTAGGTTGATATGAAGTAGCTTTCTTTCATTTGAATGTAGCCAATGAGCATGAGTGTTTAGAGACCCAATCAAGTGTCATCTTGTTTCGGCAGTGAGCCAATCACGTCACAGCAGGATTCAGCTATTGATGTCATGTATTGTAGCTGAGAGGAGCACATTTGTAGGTGTGTTATATGATTGCTATCAAGTCGGTTGGTTTTTTTTTTTTTTTTTTTTGTTATTTCCTTTAGTGAGCTTGTAAAACGTACTAAAATTAAAGAAATGGCGCAAAGAGTTGACTGGTCACCCAGAACTCGATGTAAAATAGTACTATTAAGTGAACAAGGCTTCAGTTATGAAGAAATTAGAAGAAAAATTGGGGCAAACTTAACGAAAGGTGGCATTTCTAAATTTTTGAAGAGGTATAAGGAGTCTCAGTCATTACAAAAACAGACTGGTAACGGCAGGAAAAGTCTGGAAAATTACAAAACCAGACTGGTAAAGGCAGGATAGTAAGTAATGATAGAAGAATTAAGAGACTGTGCCTAGGTGACATAAGAAAATCCTCTGGGTGTATACAAGATGAAATGGCGGAATGCAATGTGAAGTTAAGTGCAAGGACTGTTCGGCGCAGACTGTAGGAATTTGGTCTAAAGGCTAGAATTACACGAAAAAAGCCATTTTGTCCTTCAAACAAAGGTTGAAAACATTAAACTGGGCTAAAACCCATGTTAACTGGACAGAGGAACAATGGGACAGTGTTATTTGGAATGATGAGACCAAAATCTTCCTGTTTGGTAGTGATGGAATAAATTACGTAAGGAGAAGAATCGGAGAAGATTTGCATCCTGATTGCATTACATGTACCGTGAAACACCCAGTTAGTGTTATGATCGGGGTGTTGTATGACATCAAAAGGTGTGAACAGAATACGCGTGATTCATCGGAATATAAATGGCCAAAAATACATTAATGAAATACTTGAGCCCAAACTGAAGCCTTCCGCACGTGATCTTTTCCAAGATAATGAAGCATTTATATTTCAACAGGATTCAGCTCTATGTCATGTTGCTGCTGTGTGCAAAAAGTGGTTTCAAAAAAATCATATTCCACTGCTGGAATGGCCTGGGAATAGCCCAGACCTTAGCCCCATCGAAAATCTATGGAGCCTATTAATGAAATTTGTTAGTCAGAAGCAACCCAGCAATAAAACCTAATTAATTGAAGCAATAATTCAATCTTAGTTTCATATTATAACAGCTGCAGAACTAAAACACTTGGTTCACTCCATGGGAAGGCGCTGTAAGGCCGTAATTAACGCTAAAGGCTACTAAATATTAACTGACATGGTGAAAATTTTTGTATATCTCATTTTTTCTATGTGTTTAACTTTTCTTCTTTATAACTGCTGTTCTAATACAAAATCCTTAATAAAAGTTATTGCATTACATTCTTGATGAAATTATCTTTTCATTGACATATAAGTTTATGGTATTACTCCAAACTAAGTGGTGTTATGAGTCATCGAACCTCAAAAATACACTATTTCCAAAAGGTTTCAACAATTGTGGCCACTACTGCACTTCATATACTATGTATGGTGACGTGAAGCGGACTATTATAATTCTTTTAAAATGTAAAGTGATGGAAGAAGGGAAAAAACCGCATCTCAGGACGAAACATCACAACAGATGGCAAAGACAGCCAGCAGCAAACTGGGGGTGCATTATTGTCGCTGCAAATTCTTCGGTATACACTGAGCATTCCTAAACAAACTTATTCATTCATAGTAACATAAATACTTCGGACACTTAATTTTGACGACATTTTTAGAAAAAATCCGTTCGGGAAACGTGCGTTTTAACTGAGGAAACGTACTGTAATTTTCATTTTATGACGGAAGATACCACCATATCTGACAGTCTCGCTTCCTTGCTGTTCGCCAACTATGTGCAGATCTTATTCAGTTCGCTTCTTTGACATTTTCTTTTGTTTCGAACGGTTCTTGGCAAGCCTTAGATTGAAAAAAGAATACAATTTCCCGTTCCCAGGAATTGTTAATACTGCACAAAATGTAGATAAGCTTCGAGAAAGTCCATCTAACTTTGATGCATCCGTCATTCGGCGAGGATGACCATCCTAACCAATAACGAAGGCTGCATAGAGGTGTTACATCGTGGACAGATCCTGCCGTGCATGTACGCCATCGGCTGCAGAAACAAAGGCCATCTTTGATACATCAGTTATTCGGCGAGGATGGCCGTCTTTGATACATCAGTCATTCGGCGAGGATGGCCGTCTTTGATACATCAGTCATTCGGCGAGGATGGCCGTCTTTGATACATCAGTCATTCGGCGAGAAAACCATCCTAACCAATAACGAAGACCATCTCTGATACATCAGCCATTCGGCAAGGATGACTATCCTAACCAATAACGAAGGCCATTGGCTGCATGAAGGTTGAAGGTGTGACATCGTGGACAAATCATGCAGTGCATGTGGGCCATTGGCTGCAGGATTTTGCTTAGAAAAATAAAAATTTCTGCTTAGAAAAATTATATTTGAAAATACGGTATGAATTGGAAATTATCTACACACAAACTTTTAACATTCGTCAGTAATTTTTCAATAACAACGATAAAGGACATTTTTTTAATATTGCGTTATACTGGATTTTTAAGCATCGTGTATGAGTCTTCCACAATTCTGTGGAACGCCAAGGAACGAAATTGATGGATGGACAAAATACTAATACGTTTGAAAGTTTTTAAGGCTTAGAAATGAAGATGGATTAATATCTAATTGCTACAATGTTGTTTTGCTTTTCTTAAGAGTGTGTTTCCAAAAGTTTCAACTTAATCATGGAGCGCATTTTGCAATCTTACTGCAACGACCCGAGAAAGAATAAGGATCTGTCCCGTTTTCGAAAAGAGCAATTGGTTTGTGCAAATTTTCCATGTGCGTCTGTGAAGAAAATATGTAATTTATACAATACAGAATCAATTCTGGCTTTACGTCGACGTTCCCAAAACATAACAGAGGAAGAACAGTGTTCAGGAGGCAAAGCTTACCTATTTTTCTTGCTTTTTGTATTTAATGACCGACGTGAGCATCTAAGTAGTCCCCAGTTTCTAATTTGAGGCTACTGGTTCCAAGGAAAGGCAATATCTTGAGCAATATGGAAGTTGTTCCACCTATGCCTCATCTGGGCTGAAATTAGATAACTAATCAGAAGCGTGTGCCTGTGACCACTCGTCGACCTGGACGAAAACGGTTACCATTTGAGACATAAGGGCGTTGGAAAGGATTGTGAGCTTGAGGTACATCATTGCCAATACAACAGGAAAAGAACCCTATATGCACCTGTACAACATTGTTCAGCTTTTTGGGGATGTAATTTTGTAACTTCCACGCGTATCTAAAGGTCTAAGGAGTCAGGGATACCTAACGTAGGGCCATTGGCTCCAGGGTAGGTAAAAGACCAGCACAGGAAGGAAAAGAAACACATCCATGTCATTTCTCCGTT
Source organism: Macrothele yani (assembly GCA_039090855.1). Taxonomy (NCBI): domain Eukaryota; kingdom Metazoa; phylum Arthropoda; class Arachnida; order Araneae; family Macrothelidae; genus Macrothele; species Macrothele yani. The sequence continues at coordinate 112,445,054 of CM077011.1, forward strand.
TTCGATCCCAGAAGTACGAGAAGTCAAAGCCCTGCTCGCTAGAATATTTGACTATTCAGCAACCAACCATTCCGTCTTAGCTGAACTGCAGCAGCACAGAACTACATTTTATGACACAGTTGCAATGGTTAAAACAGTCCTCACGAACGCCAATGCTCTGAAGTAAAAAAATTATCATTACAACTGCCCATAGGTGATGGAAAACGAGTAATGTAATCTTACTTACTGTATTGCACGTTTTCTAACAACTGTCAGGTGTTTCGTGCCGGGAATCACGGAATTAGTTCATAGAATTTCATGCCTCGTACAAAAGTATCATGGAGCAGGGTCAGTAGTTACTTGGGCGGCGATACAGTTGCATTACTTACATGGTACAATTACGTGAAAAACATGGTACAATATTTAATTCAATAGGTGCATCCCGTAGTTAAGACATTATTCTCGACCATGATATCATTCTCTATGAGGCAGCTAGAAAAGTCAACTGTTGGTTTAAGAAAAATGAAGTCAAGCTTCAGCATCTCTAACAACTTGCAGAACAATCTGCCTTCAGTCTGTGTGTACTGTTGAAATATAACCAGCCTCTGCGGTGAACGTTTGAAACACGATGCGAAGCAGATTTTTTTTTTGGCCTTATTTGTTCAAATTTAAGAAGAGTACTCTAAAATTTCTCCAATGTTTGTTCCCCTTCCATACAGAATACAAGCTGTGTTACTAACAAACGGCGATCCAACAATAAACGAATAAGGTAAAACTCACATTTTGTGTTTAAGTTACATTGAAACCCCGATTATACTTTTTTATAGAGCTTAAAAAACAAGTAAATGTAAAAAAAAACGTCCAAAGTAATCGAGGTAGTTGCCATCAATACACGATCTTAAAAACAAGAGTCACTCACAGTACAAATTTAAATTCGTTGGCTGAATTTAAATATTTTATTGTATATACAAATATAAGAACTTTCCGGTTTCCCTAGAACCCATCATCAGATACAGAAGAAGGAATAAGTTTAATTTTTTTTTAATTATTCCTTCTTCTGTATCTGATGATGGGTTCTAGGGAAACCGGAAAGTTCTTATATTTGTATATACAATAAAATATTTAAATTCAGCCAACGAATTTAAATTTGCATTGTGAGTGACTCTTGTTATTAAGATCGTGCATTGAAGGCAACTACCCCGATTATTAATTTCTGCACGAATTTGAATTCTCTTAGTAAAAAAACGTATAAACGAAATTTCAAAATGTTAAATACTATTGCAAAATTTATGACTTAAAAGCGTGTAAGATGTTCGTTAATAATGATGTATGTGCAAAGGCTGTTCCATAAAATCTGAGAGTATTTTTTTTTTGAGTTGGCAACAGTGCGACGGGGGAAAATAACCACGCAGACGACCAACTGAATTAAGAAAGTACCTATGGCAACAGTTGTTAGCCGTGGCAGATGATTCTGGTTTTGTTATTGCGCAGTTGTTTAAGGTACGTCTGCATTTGCCATACAACTATGGAGGTCAGCGATTTAGAATTAAGAAGTAAAATGCGTTGTGCGATAAAATTTTGCTACCGTTTGGGTAAAGCGGCTCCAGAAACAGTTAATTTAATAAAAAAACTTACAAAGATAAACATTTGGGTGAGTCAACGATTTTTAGATGGCACCATGTTTACAAAAAAGAGGGCGTTTGTTGGCAGAGCCCGCTCCTATAGGCCTGCTCGACCTGAAAGTGTTGTCACGGAGCGTATAGTTAACATTGTTTGTGCAATCCTGCAAGAAAATGACGAATGACGTGTGAAGACATAGCGGCGTCAATTAATGTTTACAAAACGACGGCATTCCGTATTCTATGCGATAAATTACTGCAACATCGTGTGTATTCCAAATGCGTTCCCAATCACCTGACAACAGAACGATTGTTAGCCAAAGTTCAGGTGTGTCATGAGTGGAAACAAATGATTACAAAAGATCCAGACTTTCTAAATGCAGTAATAACTGTCGATGAAACGTAAGTCCATTATTTCGATCCCCTCACAAAGCCCGCAAAGAGTGTCTGAAAACACACAATCTCGCCTCTTCCGAAAAAAGTCCGCCAAACCAAATCAGCTGGAAACGTGATGATGATGATTTTTTTATCATAAAGGTGTAGTCTGCCAGCACGCCGTTCCTCCACAAATTACTGTCAGTGGCGAGTTTTACATTTCAGTCTTAAAGCGTCTGCGATGACACATATCGATTAAGCTACCGGAATTGGTGGACAAGTGGAACCTACAGCATGATAACGCTCCCCCACATGTGACTCCTTGTGTTCAACAGTTTCTTACGAAATGCAGTATTGAAATCATGCCACAGCCGGCCTACAGTCCTGACCTCGCCCCGTTCGATTTCTGGTTGTTTCCAACAATGAAGGCGAAGTTCCGTGGCGCAACATTCAACACAGATACTGACGTTATTCAAGATGTATACAGGGGTCGTTAAAGCAGCTTCTACAAAATGCCTTCGCAACATGCTTTGAAAGACTGAACGATGGGACCGTGTCATATTATCTGAGGTCAGTTACTTTCAGAAAGAATAGCATATATTTTTTGTACCTATCTTTCTTCATTTTGTATGATATTATTCTCTGTTTTTATGGAATGGCCGTTGTACTTAAGCAGTATAGGCGGCGAAAAAAAGGTGCGTTGCAAATTAAAACATTCACGGTTGAGTCACATTATTGTGACCACCAGCTAATATCCAGAATGACCGTCGTGTGCAGCGGCGACAGCAGCTAAACGGTCTAGGAGTGCCTCAATAAAGTGCTGGAAGGTGTTCACAGGCATTGAGAAGCCATGCTGACTGTAATGCATCTGACAACTACTAGAGGGTGCGTGGTGGAGGATCCATAGAGCGAACAACACGATCGTGGATGCAGATGCTGAATTGGGTTTAACTCTGGGGAATTAGGGAGCCAGGGAAGTTCTTCGAAGTCTTCTTTGTGCTCTTTCATCCACTCTCAGACATTTCTACCTGTATGAAACGTTGCATTATCGTGCTGGAAGTTTCCATTCGCTTCAGGGAATACAATCAGCATGTATAGGTGTACGTAATATGCAAGGATGGATTCATGACGAATTCGGTCCATAGTGCCTTCCACAGGTATGAGTGGACCCAGAGAATGCCACGAAAACATTCCTCAGATCATAACGCTGCCCCCACCATCTTGTGTTCTGCCAGCAGTGGTTGAAGAGTGTTTGTTCTCCGACGTCTCTCGCCTTTTACACCAACTTCCATACGTTAGATGAAGCAGAAAACGTGACTCATCGGTGAAGGCAATCCTTTGCCAAGCAGCGGAGGTCCAATTCCGATACTGTCGTGCAAATGTAAGCCTTTTCTGCCAACGCACCTTCGTTTGAATAGGTGCAGTGACCATCCGTCTGCATTGGAGCCCCATGCGCAGCAGGGTTCGATGAAATGTCGTTTTAGGTACACTTCCGGTAGCCCCCGGTTCATTCGGTCAGCGAATTGCTCCACTGTAGCGTGTCGATCGGCCCTCAAGCACCTTCGAAGCCGACGTTCACCCCTCACATCAATGGCACGTGGTTTTCCGCAGTTTCCACTTGCTTATTCGCAATGGTGCCGTTTCTTTAATCACGATGCACTTTAACCACAGCAGCACGCGAACAGTTCACAAACTGCACTGATTCAGAAATGCTGCCACCCTTGGCTCGAAAGCCGATAAACATCCCTTTTTGCAAATCTGATAAATCGCACCTTTTATCTATGACAGCAACGCGTGATATATTTTCAGATTGCCTACAGCACACCTTATATAACCTCGAAGCCAGCTCACGACACGTGCCTTCTTTCATTGGCTACGCGCTGTTGACGTCAAAAGTAGGAGGTGGTCGAAATAATGTGAGTCGACAGTGTATTTTATCTTATTGCAAAAATAATAAATGCTGTGAAAATCAAACTTCTCTCTTGACGACTCTATCCATCTGCAAAAATCCTGATTCAGATTAAGTGAAATCTTCCCAACTATGAATCCGAGAACAGTACTTCAGTATGGAACTCATGAATTAATAGTTTTTTTCCTGCGGATACTGAGTGCTGCCATTTGAAACAAGAATGTTGGATACATTTAAGATTCTATCCTGCTACTCCACGAAATAGCGGAGCCACGAAGTTACGTCCGAGAGGTTAATAAATTTTTAAATAGAGCACATGTGTGCGAGTATTGAAATTCTCCCTACCAAACCGAAAGTAAACAACATAACCTTCTGTGATGGGATCAAATGTCAATTTTGGCTGTAGCAAGAATAAACACAGCAATAGTGTCCCAATTCTCTCAAAGCTGTAATACCGAGTTACGTATAAAAGAATCAAAGATCCTGTAATTTTGATAATCTGAAATACAAATGTTAACGTATAATCGCAAAAAAAAAAACAAAAAAAAAAAACAAAGAAAAACACACACACACACACCCAAAAAACAAAAACAGAATGAGTAAAACCGAGTTAAAACAGTGTGAGGATCTACAGAAAATATCGGAACTAACGAAAAATTACGTTTAAAATTGAAAACCGTATATAACTGAGAAACGTATAACCGAGGTTCCGCTGTATTTTTTGACACTCTAATATTAGTAGATTCTCCTACACTTTTCTTTCTTTGGGTCCTTGTGTTGGAAGTAACTCTAACTTTCAGCAACTTACATGAGCTAATGTAGATACATCTGCACATATATATTTACACATGTTTCTTTTTTTCTGTTTTCAGGACAGCAACTACCACCATCATGCCCACCTTGTGAGATTTACAATTCCTGTGGAAGCCCTTGTCCACCAACCTGCGAAGGACTAGCTGAAGCAGCGACACTAGCGTGTCCTGCGGTTTGCGTACCGGGATGCTACTGTATCCCACCTTTTATCAGAAGACAGCGGGACAACTGTTGCGTTCCTCCAGACCAATGCGATTCAGGATTGCCATGTGGTTGTCGTTTTGGTTGAAATCGACATAAAAAAATAATAATTACTGCACGAACAGGAACCATGATAATTGAACTGAACTGTGGAGATTCGTGGTAATAAATACTTTGTCAAATATGAACATTTTTTGTCTTCAGTTTTGTTTCTCTCTTTTCTGATTGTAAACAAATTGCGTAATCAGAAGTACAGTAATCTGTCATTACTCTTAGGAATGGAAACTTTTTTGGGGACCCAGGTTCACAGCCAAGGTCTGCAGCACCTGTACCGGTAAAAAAGTTTATTATAGACTTTATTATACAACGGAAATCAATTAAAATATGCGTTTAACAAATTAGTAAAATCACGCAATGCAATAATTCTGATACGCTTTCCAACATACCAAAAGTCATAGTAAAATGCCTTGGTTTTGAGAGGACTAAACTATGGTAAAACGTTTGAGGTTCACATATATCAAAATTAAATCTCTTTGTGCCCGTGTTACCTATTTCTATTATAAAGAGCTACCACACGTAAGCCGTTTTACAATTAAAAATCCCATCTAAATCGGGCAATTCTCACGGAAGTTATCGTGCAAAAATAATGGCTAACGAATCTCACGCATGCGCACTGCCCGCAATTGCTGACAAAAAATATTTTTGGTAGAACTGCTTCCAGAGTCGTTACGAAGAACGCATTGTATTTCGTCACAATAGAAGCATTTTTAGTCAAGTTATTATTCAAGTTATGAGGATAAAGGCTGTGGAATAAATCTCGCTCCTGTACCCTGAACCGGTTCAGTATACCTCCGGAACAACATGATAAAGTTTTGTCGCAATCGAAGCATTTTTACGTAAGTTATGTCGCATAAGGGTGACGGAGTGGATTCCGCTCCTACCCCATATCGCCATTTCCAATAGGGTTCCCCAGGTTATCTATCCCCTACCACATACTAAAATTTCATCGAAACCAAACCATTTTTACGCTAGTTATCGTGCGGACAGTTAGACAGACGAGCATGTACGCTCCCTCAACCTACGGTTGGAAAACGTTAAAAATTGTATGTGATCTAATGGATCAAATGGATCTAAATATATTTTCACGTAAAATTGCTCATACATAAGCCTAGAAGTAAACACGCGAAATATGTTGATTACATTTGAAAACTCTAAATAGTTGCAAAACCACTTGTTTTACCAACAGTGCAATGATTTAGGGAAAGCATCACATTTATTTTTTGAACAAAATGTAAGAACTGCATTATTAGGAAATAATTTATTTGTTTTGTTTATATTTCTAAAGTCACTAAACATGAACAAATAATAACAAGAAAGATGACACCGAATTTTCGGGTGTAATAAGCACGTCTTTTGAATACGTTCTCACGCAAATTAAATTTATCAAAGCTATTCAAAGTCAATGGAACCGGTATGGAAAACAATAGTATCTGACGGAAGAAAGACGTTTTTCAGTCGGGTTTTTAATCCCTCAGATATTGCCGTAAACGGAATCGTGAGCTTACGCCCTATGGTTGCAGACTTGTGCGTTAAGAAAAACATGAATTTGAATTTATATGAGAAACATTTCACACCGGAAACGCTCTCCAACATAGAAATAATTTTTCAAATCGGACTCTTAGAAACAGAGATATCGACAAAAATAAGATGCGACTTTACGTCCCCTGGTGGGAAAGCCATGCATTATTTTAGGAAGAAAGTATTCTCAAAAGGTTTTTCCATGTAAGCAGTATCGGTCCAAGAAAAAAAAATTAGTCGAGGTTTCAGGAGCCCAGATTTTGCTACAAATACATCAGAAGCAGAAATTAACACTTATGCCCCCTGGTGGCCAAACCATTCTTTACCAAACATTAGAAATTATGTGAAAAATATTTTCCATCAGGTCTTGTATGCGATACAGGAAGAATTTTTCAAATCTGAGTTTTAGAAGCAGAAATAACGCAGAAAACGCAATTTACCTTTGTGCCCCCTAGCGGAAAGTCTATGATTTACTTGAAAATTTTGAATTTATAGGAAAGACATTTCGCATTGGAAACACCATCCAACGAAAAAGGAATTTTTCAAATCGGTCTCTCAGAAGTAGAGATATTGACAAAAATAAGTTATACATCTACGCCCCCTGTCGTAGAAACCATGCATTATTTCAAGAAGAAAATTTTCCTAAAACGTTTGTCGACATGAGTAGTATCGGTCAACAAACGACTTTTTCAGTCGAGATTTTGGAAGCTCATATTTTACTGCAATTACATCAGAAACGGAAATTAAGACTTACGCCACCTGGTGGCCAAAACATTTTTCAAAACTCATAAATCATGTGCAAAGGATTTCCCACCAGGTGCTGTATCTAGTGCAGAAAGAATTTTTCAAATAAGAGATTTAGAAGCAGAGATGTAAGGGGGAAAGCAATTTCCCATTACGCCCCCTAGCGGAAAGTCTACGAATTACTTGAAAATTTTGAAATTATATGAAAAACATGTCACACTGGAAACACTATCCAACAAAGAATTGACAAAAATAAAATATACATCTACGCCCCCCTGGCGGAGAAACTGTGAAATATTTTAAGAAGAAAATGTTTCTAAAAGGTTTGGCGACATGAGTACCATCGGTCTAAAAACGACGTTTTTTTTTATCGAGAATTTAAAAGCTCATAATTTGCTGCAAATACATCAAAATTGGAAATTAAGGTTTACGCCCCCTGGCGGCCAAACTATTTTTTTTACAAAAATTAGAAATTATGTACAAACGATTTCCCATCAGGAGCTGTATCCGGTTCAGAAAGAATTTTTCAAATCGGAGATTTAGAAGCAGAGATATAGGGGAAAAACCCAATTTACCTCTACGCCCCCTAGTGGAAAGTCTATGAATTTCTTGACAATTTTGAAATTATATAAAAAACATGCCGCACTGGAAACACTATCCAACAAAGAAGGAATTTTTCAAATCGGACTCCTAGAAGTAGAGATATTGACAAAAATAAGATATACATCTACGCCCCATGGCGGAGAAACTGTGGAATATTTTAAGAATAAAATATTCCAAAAAGGTTAATCAATGTGAGTGGCATCAGTCCACGAAGTAATTTTTTTCAATCGATATTTTAGAAGCTCAGATTTTATGGCAAATACATCAGTAGCAAAAATTAACACTCACGCCCCCTGGTGGCTAAAGTATTCATCACCAAAAATTTGAAAGTATATGTGCAAAATATTTTCCATCACGAGGTGCATCCGCTGAAGCAAAAAGTTTTCAAATCGGAGTTTTAGAAGAAGAGTTATCGGGAAAAATGTAATTTACGTTTACGCCCCTAGCGGAAAATCTATGCGTAATTTGAAAAAGTAATTATATCTAAAATACTCTTCGACATATATGGAATCGAAAAATAAAATAATTTTTTCAATCGGATGTTTAGGAGCAAATATGTGGAATAAAACGTATTTTTGAATTCGACATCATCTGAGTTTACGCCCTCTAGCGGCGAAATTGTACATCATAAAAAAAAAAAACGAAATAAAGGATCATCATTTGCATATTTCAGGCTTCCCAATGCAAAAAGAATTTTTCAAATCGGACTAATAGTTGCGGAGATAGCGTGGGTACAGACGGACGGACTGACGGACGGACAAACTGGTAACATAAGCCCGATCTTTTTTTACAAAAGACGTGCTAAAAAGGAATATTATTATTATTGAATAATAAAAGGCACATTATTATTATTAAATAATAAAAGACATATTATTGCTATGCTTTCTTTAATTTTCTCATCTACAGCAATGGCATCTGTAACATGGTCCACTTGTCAGTACGGACATAAAGTCAAATAAAGACATAGTCACTCATATTTTAAAAATTGTCGTACGATGTGGCACGTATTGAGAATTACTGCATCTTGGATTTTGGGCCTTAGGTGTTGTAAACCTAAAGCATCAAGCTCAGTTATGAGAGTCTGAGGAATTATATCAGTTGCAGAGATAATCAATGGGCGAATGTGAACCCTTGTTTGGGTATCGCTCATTTCACCGATGGTCATTTCACCGAAAAGTTCATTTCTTTCAGCTTCCACATCTCTTTTATCTCCGCAGCAAGTTCCACATACTGGTTGATTTTTGATGTATAGTTATTCTAAATATTACGGTCCAACGGCACCGATATGTGGACAATGACTGCTGCATTTTGTCATGCAACACTATTCTGGACGATTGGCAGAGATGGTTACGTCTGTTTTTATTTAACGGTCCGATTATAATTTGTATTGCTTATCATCTAGTACCTCAGTGGGATGATATTAATAATATGGTACTTCTGGCACTGATGGTCCTTATCGTGTGCTAATTGTTGATCTATCATCTTAATCTTAGCAAAATTATTATGTCGTTACATATAATCAACGTCTGCTAGCGTGGTGCATCCTCCGCAGATGTGTTCGATGGTCTCACTGCACATACCACATCTTCTACATTTGTCACTTTGCAGATCCTCCTTTAAAATATATTTTCTATAATTTTTGGTTGCAGTCATTTTGTCTTGAACAGCCATCATAAACCCAATAGTCTCTCCATATTATTTTCCTCGCTTCAACCACTGATTTGAAGCTTTCTTTTCAACTTCTGGCCTGTCTAACTGGTTCGGATGCGCCCCATGAAGTTTCTTTGGCTTCCATTTTCTAGTCTTCTGTAGACGATTCTTCTATTTTAGCATCTGGTTTACTTAACATTAGTGGAGTGCTCTCTTTGTCTGCAGCACATATGACATCAAACATACAACCTTCATGGTGTACCGTCAAAATATCCCGGAAAAAATAACCCGCGTCGTAATAACCCAGTCAAAACAACCCGGCGTCTAAATAACCCAGCGTCACAATAACCCCGCGTTAAAATAACCCGTTACAAAAATAACCCAACGTCACAATAACCCAGCGTGAAAAAAACCCGTTACAAAATAACCCTGAGACACAATAACCCCAGGTCACAATTATTGTACGTCAGAATAATCCGCGTCATAATAACCCACGACTTAATAACCCACGACTTAATAACCTATCTCATGAACCTAACTTAGTCCATAGACGCTTTTTGGAAGGGATCGGCGTCCGGGGTCAAGGGTCTCCCCATACAAATTTTTCGTAAATCTAGTTTTCAGTTTAGAACCACCAAATTTGGAAAATTTTCGTGAAATCTACAGTTTTCAATTTAGAACCAACAAATTTGGTATACAATCTCATGGTACTCTAACTTAGACGATAGATGGTTGTGGGAACGAATCAGGGCCCCCATACAAAATTTTCGTAAATCTACAGTTTTCAATTTAGAATCAACAAATTTGGTATACAATCTCACGGTACTCTAACTTAGACGGTAGATGGTTTTGGGAACGGGTCGGGGTTCATTCAAAGTTTTCGTAAAATCTACAGTTTTTAATTTAGAATTACCAAATCTGGTATACAATCTCATGGTACTCTAACTTAGACGGCAGATTGTTTTTGGAACGGGACGGGGTCAAGCCTCCCCCCCACAAAATTTTCGTAAAATCTACAGTTTTCAATTTAGAACCACCAAATTTAGTATACCATCTCATGATGCTCTAACTAAGACAGTAGATGGATTTTGGAACAAGTAGGGCCCGGGGTCAAGGGGCCTCCATACAAAATTTTCGTAAAATCTAAATTTTTTCTATTTAGAACCTACAAATTTAATATACATCTCATGGAACTCTAACTTAGACGGCAGATGATTTTTGGAACCCGTCGGGGCCCAGGGTCAAGGGTCCCCCGATACAAAACTTTCGTAAAATCTACAGTTTTCAATTTAGAACCACCAAATTTGGTATACAATCTCATGGTACTATAACTTAGATGACAGATAGTTTTTGGAACGGGTCGGAGTCAAGCCCTCCCCCCCCACCAATACAAAATGTTCGTAATATCTACAGTTTTCAGTTTAGAACCACCAAATTTCGGTATATAATCTCATGGCACTATAACTAAAACGATAGATAGTTTTTGGAACAGTCGGGGTCAAGCCCCCTCCCCCATACAAAATTTTCGTAAAATCTACAGTTTTCAAGTTAGAACCACCAAATTTGGTATACTATCTCATGATGCTCTAACTTAGCCGGTAGATGGATTTTGGAACAAATAGGGGCCCGGTGTCAAGGGGGCCCCATACAAAATTTTCGTAAAATCTACAGATATCAATTTAGAACCACCAAATTTGGTATACATCTCATGGTACTCTAACTTAGACGGCAGATGGTTTTCTGAACCGGTTGGGGCCCGGGGTCAAGGGGCCCCCGACGCAAAATTTTCGTAAAATCTACAGTTTTCAATTTTGAACCACCACATTTGGTATACAATCTCATGGTACTATAACTTAGACGGCAGATAGTTTTTGGAACGCGTCGAGGTCAAGCCTTCCCCATACAAAATTTTCGTAAAATTTACAGTTTTCAATTTAGAATCACCAAATTTGGTATACTATCTCATGATGCTCTAACTTAGACGGTAGTGGATTTTGGAACAAATAGGGGTTCGGGGTCAAGGGGCCCCCATACAAAATGTTCGTAAAATCTACAATTTTCAATTTAGAACCTACAAATTTGGTATACTCTCTCATGAGACTGTAACTTAGACTGTAGATGGTTTTTGGAATCGTTCGGGGCCCGGGGTCAAGTGGCTCCCGATACAAAATGTTCGTAAAATCTACAGTTTTCAATTTAGAACCACCAAATTTGGTATACTCTCTCATGAAACTGTAACTTAGACTGTAGAGGGACTTTGAAACAAATAGGAGCCCGGGGTCAAGGGGCCTCCATACAAAATTTTCATAAAATCTACAGTTTTCAATTTAGAACCACCAAATTTGGTATACAATCTCATGGTACTATAACTTAGACGGTAGATGGATTTTGGAACAAGTAGGGGCCCCCGTACAAAATTTTTGCAAAATCTGCAGTTTTCAATTTAGAACCACCAAATTTGGTATACAATCTCATGGTAGTATATATTAGACGGTAGATAGTTTTGGGAACGGGTCGGGGTCAAGTGCCGCGATACATAATTTTCGTAAAATCTACAGTTTCCAATTTAGAACAACCAAATTTGGTATACTACCTTATGATATATGGTTTCTGACTTAGAAGGTAGATGGTTTTGGAACAGCTCGGGGCCAGATGTCCAGTAGGCACCCATACAAAATTTTCGTAAAATCTACAGTATTAACTTAGAACCACCAAATTTGGTATACTATTTCATGGCACTCTAATATAGAGGGTAGATTGTTTTTTGAAGAGGTCGGCTCCCGGGGTCGAAGGGTCCTCACACAAAATTTTTCTAAAATCTATCGTTTTCAATATAGAACCATCAAATTTGGTATACTACCTCATGGTACTCTACCTTAGACGGTAGATATTTTTGGAAGGGCCCGGGGTCTATGGGTCCCCATACACATTTTCGTAAAATCTTTATTTTCCAATGTAGAACGACCAAATTTTGGTATATTACCTCAATGTATTCTAACTTAGAGCGCAGAAGGAAAGGGTCGGGTACCGGGGTGAAAATGAATCCAAAAATTACATTTCTTACTCTTAAGAACTGCAACCGAATTCAGCACTTCAATACCCCACCTACGGTCTAAGTTAGATTCCGTAGATAACAATAAAGTGCAAAAATATCCGGTTTATATTGTATTAAAAACACAAACTAGTAAACGTTAGCTTTCACCACCAACGGGTACCTTATCAGGCAGAAAAACAATGTAATGTAAATAATGTAAATTCTCTTTGGTTTCGTATAATTAAATTAACTAAATCAAAAAAATTAAATAAGTTTACTGGAAATTTACGGAAATATTTTTTCATTCATTAACTTTCACCCGCTGAACTTGGTGATTCTACAAATAGTAATATTTACCCGTGAAATACCGGGTACTCCTGCTAGTTGGAACTAAAGATAATGTTACACTTTTAGTCAGGTACAAAACAATAATTATAAAACCCTAGGCCTGGGCCTTATTAGCAATTTCCAGTCGTCCGTGCTAATTTTCATAAGGTTTGCATAGAACTCCAAGATTTTAGCAATGCGCTTTACTGAGGTTGAAACTATTAAGCAGGCCCTAGGCTTAGGGCTTTTTGATAGTTTTCAGTCCTCCGAGCTGATATTTATATAGTTTTCAAAGAAAATCAAATTAATTCTGTTGAAATTTTACTCGAGCACAAGACATTAATAGATACGCCCGAGGCCTAGGCATATGCATTTTTAGTAATTTTATAATGCCGTGATCATATTAGCTTTTCATGACAAATCAATTTAAGAGTGTTACGCTTATTAAAGATTTTTAAAAGGCTTAGGCCTAGCTGCCGATAAATAATATTTGGTGCCTAAGTGAAAGCGCAACATTATTAACTTGATTTATTATGCAAACCTTATAAATGTGATCACAGCGATTAAAAATTACTAAAGAGTCCTTGTAAGTAATATTTTTTGACCGAGTGCAAGTGCAATTTGCGAAATGTCGACAGGTCAAAATATCTAAAGTAACAATGAAATTTGGAATATTTCTTTTTTCTTTTATTTCAGTTTTGACACTTGTATTAAGTTCTGAAAACATGTATTTTACCTATTTTTTATCTTCACTGTGCTTTTAACAAAATTTCTTACCAATGTTTTGGGCATTTCATTTTGTGTGGTTACTTGTTTTTATGTTTTGGGCATTTTACTTTGTATGGGAATTTTTTTTTATGTTTCGGTTATTTTATTTTCTGTGGTGGTTGTAATTTCCACAGGATGAAAAGGGGAAACTGTTAACACTCACGATACCTACTTGCTTACATTTTTTTAAAATACAGCACATGTTTTTGTATTGATTTATACCACTTACTCCTTAAGCAACTCCAGGTTTCTTTAAATATAAACTTTTTCTCAGAGCCTTCTGTGTCCTCTACCTAGCTTTTTCGTCTCCGCAATTTTATTTCTTGGTTTTAGAATATTTTCCTTATTATTACTCTATTTTCTCATGTAAATTCTTTATGTAAGATATGTCTATTGTATCGAAGGATTTTGCAATTATATATGAAGCCCTGTTGCTGAAGTTAAACAATATTTGCAACTAAAACAGCGCAGTTAAGACATTTTCCTGCTGTTAACTGGAAAAATGAAAACAAAAACAACAAATCTGAGCAATGGTTGAGGCATCAGACAGTACTTACGAGTAACCAGGCAAAGTTTTGAGGAAGAATGAGCTTAGGAATTTCTAACTCCAACAAAAAAGAATAACCGCACTGTATCCCTCCCCATTCTCTAGTGCCGGCCTTTGGACGTCTTGAATGAGAAATCCTGAGGACACATCTGTATCGTAATTGCCTGAGAATCCGTGACAAGCTCCTGGTGTCGTAGTAAAAAAACACACTTCCTACTTCGCGTAAATTGCTTGGATGGTAATGCCAACGAACAAAGTTCTGCTCTGGCATTGGATTTCTGTTGCTTTTGATGGAATACCTTTCCTCTGGGGTTCACCGCTTTCAGTATAGTCTTCAGGACACACAGGAATGCGCCCCAAGGTAAAACACCCGTTTCACGGCAATTAACAACAATTAGCGAAAGCGAGGTGCGGTACAGGAAATAAGTCAAGCGAGACGGATCTGAACTTAGAAAGTCGGGGGAAGGTGTAGTACGAAAAACTGTGTTTGGCTTACAGACCATTCGGCACGTAGGGACGTAAGTCTTCTTTTTAATACGTCACAGGGTAAACAAATTGTCCTTTCAGTATAACAGTTTTCTTTCATACGCATGGTGCAGCACAGAAAACAATTTAAATTTATTTTTTGGAGTTAGCATGGCGCCTACCGGCCCAGAGTACAGCGGCCCAGTCCGCCCCTGGTACTTGGTGCCCGGGTGCTTGGCATCCGTTGATCCCCCGCTTGGAGCGTCCGTGCTGTAAAATACATGTACCTCTGCGTTTTGGAAAAACAAAAGATAAGATGCCAATCCCTAAACTTAAACCTTTCTTGTGACCGCAGGCACCAAAATCTTGAACTTCGCCTAAACCCTAACTGGAGAAACAGGCCTCACGTGATCGTCTGTATTCTGAGTGTTTTATTGAATGGTTGCTAATCACTTTGTAGTTGCCTGGCGAACAGAGAACTTGCTTGTTGAAACCTTTGTTGTGCGTTGTCAAGTGATAATAGTTGATATGGCATTCTAAATATTTTGGAAAGAGAAAGCATTGTTTTCCGAAGGTATTATTTAGGTGAAGTATGCAACATAGTTGACTCACAATAAGGAAATGATTTACTGAAATGGAATGGGTATTTAATTTGCCATAACAGAGTGCGGGGTGATTATGGCATTCGCACTGTATTGAAAAAATTATGGAAACTGTACTGGCTTTGCTAGTACTATTTTTATTGGAGATGAACACAGGAGGCGCAATGAGAAGCCACATAATCATGCTCCAAGACAGGAGAAACGTGGTGTTGCTGTTGCAAGAGCGCAAGTAAAAGAACAAGCGAGAAATATGGACGAGGCCCCTGCACAAATTATTCAAACCGTGACAAATTCAATAGCTACAGTAAATGCAGGTTACATGCCTAATATTGATGCACTAAAGCAAGTTGTAAAACGAATACGAAGCGAAGACATGCCTGCGGAGCCTACGACTTTAGAAGGGATCGATGCCCCAACAGATTTAAAGGAAAGGGATGGTGCAAAATTTCTTGGCAGAGACAGCGCATTTATAGATTAAATAATTATTTTATTTTTAACAGAAAATAATTTACGAAAGCTTAAAGAAGCACCCTCTGGATTTTTGAAACTTGTCCAACCCTATTTAGGCAATTATATACCATTCATGCTATATTTGGAACGAATCCAGACAGGCAAAGATTTGTCCCACTAGTTTATGGGCTACCTTCCAACAAGAATGAAGAATATTATATTATACAAGATTTTTGCAGGATTTACATGACTGTGCATCAGATTATGATATTCAACTTGCACCACAATACGTATAATGATAGATTTTGAAATAGCTATCATTATAATGCTGCCAAAAATGAATTTTTGAAGGACACAAAAATGTTGTTGGTTTCATCTCGGAAAAAATGTGCGGAGGAATATCCATCCTCTGGCATAGCCTCGGAATATGGGGAAAACAGTGAGTTTACTCTCAAAGTCAGACATTTGCAAGCACTCGCATTTCTTTCATCTGATGAAATTCCAGCTGCTTTTGAAGAAGTGAAATCAATTTTACTAGAATATGCAGATTCTGTAGTTCAATGGTTTGAGGAAAATTATGTTCTTGGAAAATTCCGTGGAAGCAGAAGAAACAATCCGAGCAGAAGCCTTCCGCTTTTCCCACCAACAATTCGGTCAGTAAGTGAAAACAATTTACTTGGCTTTCCCAGAACACAAAACAAACTTGAAGGATGAGACAGACGCTGGAATACAATTCTGGGAGAGAAAAAACTGGGACTGTATAAAATAATCACTGAAATTGCGAAACAGCAGAGAACAGCTACGGCTAAAATAGGAAGAGTGATAGCACAGATTCCAATAAATCCTCCTAGAAGAGAAACGCTGGCAAGATAAAAAGAGATCCGAACTTCTTTGGCGCACAGAGACCATGTTAATGTGCTAGACTTTTTAAAAGAATTTCTTATACTTCTACCCTTTCCTAAAATGTGCTGGTATTTTTCACTAATTGAATTATACTTTTTACTAACTTGCATTTAAATTTTTCAAGAATGTAATTTTGCCGAAGATGCAAGAATGTAAAACACAACGCAAAATTTAAAAAGACAAAATTTTCAAAATAGCATGTCAAAAACATAAAATGTCAAAAAGTAATCCAAAAGGTGAAACAAATAAAATATTAAAATGCAATCACAAGTCACAAGCATAACAAAAATGCGAAACGTTATGTAACAAGCACAACACAAAATAAAACAAATGCCAAATCATAAAAAAGAAATGCACATGCTATGTAAAATGTACAAAATAAAATAAATGTCATATTCATAAGGATTTCATAACAAGTCAAGTTAATAATGAGCTTTTACTTAGGCTTCAAACAATAATTATTAGCCTCTATCCCTTTTTAAAAATCTTTAATAAGCGGAACATTATTAACCTGACTTGTCATCACAGATAATCAATATGACCATGTCATACAATTACTTAAAAGATTTGTGCCTAAGCCTAATGGCTGTTTATAGTTTTGTACTCGAGTAAATGCGCAACACAACAAACTTGACTTTCTATGAAAATTTTATGTATATGAGCACGGTTGATTGAAAACTGATCAACCTTGGCATGTTATCCAAACCTTATGAATACGTCGGACTAAAAATTCCTAAAAAAAGGTTACGCCTAAAGTCTTCTAATTAAGGTTTTGTGACAGAGTAAAACTGCAACATTGATAACTTGACATGTTGTGTTAACGTTGCCAATATGAGCACGGCTGATTAAAGATTTCAAGAAATAGCCTTTGGGATTAATGTGTTGTAACTGGTTAAAAGTGTAATATTATGTTTATTTTCTATATAAACCAAACTACGTGCTGAAATGGCCCATCTATGTATACGTATATTTCAACCATATACCGAAGCGCTGACATGGTGAAAACAAAAGTGCAATTTTGTACGGTCCCCTAACATTTTATGGCCTACATGGAAGTGGGGAGGAGGGTCTTAGACTCTAGGCTCCGCCCCGTTCCAAATACCCTCTACAGCCTAAGTTAGAGTTTCATGAGATAGTATACCAAATTTGGTGGTTCTAAAATGAAAACTGTAGATTTTACGAAAATTTTGTAGGGGCCACTTGTCACCGGGCTCCGACTCCTTCCAAAAAGCATCTACAGTGTAAGTTAGAGTACCATGCGATAGTATATCAAATTCGGTTGTTCGAAATTAAAAACTGTAGATCTTACGAAAATTTTGCATGGGAGCTCCTGTCCCCGGGCGCCTACCCCTTCCAATAGCCATCTACGGAATAAGTTAGAGTTCCATGAGATAGTATACCAAATTTGGTGGTACTAAATTAAAAGCTCTAGATTTTACGAATTTTTTTATGGGGGCACCATGGCCCCGGGCCCTGACCCCTTACAAAAACCACATACGGTCTAAGTAAGAGTTCCATGAGATAGTATACCAAATTTCGTTGTTCTAAATTAAAAAACAGTAGATTTTACAAAAATACTGTATGGGGCCCTTTGACCCCGGGCCCCGACCCCTTCCAATAGCCGTCTACTCTCTAAGTTAGAGTACAATGAGATAGTGTACCAAATTTGGTGGTTCTAAATTCAAAACTAGATTTTACGAAACCTTTGTGTGGGGGGCAGCTTGATCCCGGGCCCCGACCCCTTCCAATAGCTGTCTACTGTCTAAGTTAGAGTACAATGAGTTAGTATACCAAATTTGGTTGCTCTAAATTGAAAACTGTAGATTTTACGAAAATTTTGTATGGAGGCCACTGGACCCCGACCACCTTCAAAAATCCCTCTACAGTTTAAGTTAGAATTTCATGATATAGTATACAAAATTTTGTGGTTCTAAATTGAAAACCGTAGATTTTACGAAAATATTGTATGTGGGGTGTGGGGCTCCGACACCTTCCAAAAACCGTCTACGGTCTAAATGGGAGTACCATGAGGACATTTTCTGGACCATGTCGACATTATGACCGTGCCGACATTATGACCCTGTCGACATTGTGACCGTCGACATTATGACTGCCACCGCACAAGAAAATTTAATAGACATAAATGTTTGCTCACCCCACGTGCCTCGTAGCGGAAGTATTGGTCCCTTACGTAATGACGTCACTGTAAAGGACGGGTAGACCGTCGATACTTGGTCGATACAACTGAAGCACTTGCGGGAGAAATGTTGTGAACAATTTTCAATTCAAATTCGTTTTGAATTTGAAAACTTGCAGCCAAGATGGAATGTAAAAAAAAAAAAAAAAAAAACAGGGTCAACAATACACGCAGGAAAAACTGACATCCATGTGAATATTTTATTTATTGTAAACCAAGATTTTAAAGAAAATAAGTATAATTTTCTTTCAAATCTATTTAATCTAAACAGGATATTTACTGGCTTAAGGAAATGTGCAAGGATAGCAATCATAGCTTTTAAATTTAATTATATGCAACTGTAGCACTGTCTTCTTTAAATAAATTCGAGAGAAAGAAAAAAAACATCATAACATTATGTTAGTAGCACCTCATAAAGAAATCTCTTTATGCCGAACAAATCAAAACTTCAGCAACATTAAAGGAACTCGTTTAATTAAAAAGCTGGAAATTAATTCTATTAAATGCTCCGTTGTTATTTGTAATTAATCGCTTAATAGAAAAGTTAAAATTATATATTTTCAAATTCTTTTCCTTTCTTTTCGTCATATTTTAATCGCTAAATTTTGAGAACTTTAAAAATCGGCACCTTATTTAATGCAAAGAAATGCTTCCCTCACTCGCTTTGCCATGTTCCTTAAGGAACTAGTTTAACCGGTATTCTCTTCTTGTGTTGGTAAGACATTTTTTCCCTGAGGATTTGGAATTTAGTCCAATACTAAAGTGGAAAACAAACGTCTCAAGTGGAAAATAAATTCATTTTGCTTTTCGTTGCTATTAGAAGAAAAAAAAACAAAAAACCGAGTTTTTCCAGATTTTAACTATGGGTTATTTTGACGTCGGGTTATCTTGACTGGAAGATTTTGACGCGGGTTATTATTTTCGGGTTAATTTGACATGTAACCTACTTTCATTACATTTAGAGAGAAAGTATTTCCGCAGTGAGCAAATTTGCGCATCGTGAATGCGTTATGTACCAAGAATACCTGATCTTTCTTTTTCTTGTGGGAACGTGATGCGCGCTATGGTGGCTATCTTTGGATGTTTCATTCGATGTTGGGTCATACTTGATCTCACAGCTCTGTTAAATTCCTTAAGATCTGTTTTCGACTATCTGATAATACCAAAAGAATTAGTTAGAATCGAAACCACAAAGCTATTAATTTCTTTCACCTTATTAGCTGTGTTAAGGTATGTCTTTAGAATCATTTTAGGTCGATGCTGGAACTTATCTTTTATATTATTCTTAATTTTGCTGTGTTTAATGCCACGTGATTGTAAAAATCCCAGGTACATGTATCAATTTTCTGCGTTTAAATCTCAATTCTTTCACTATTGTCTAAAAAGAAACCTTCAGATTTAACCAGAACTCTTCCTTCCAAATGCACCACCTTGCGTTTATCCAAGACAA
The DNA here is from genome assembly GCA_039090855.1 of Macrothele yani. Lineage (NCBI taxonomy): Eukaryota > Metazoa > Arthropoda > Arachnida > Araneae > Macrothelidae > Macrothele > Macrothele yani. Next base: position 112,465,268 of record CM077011.1, read on the forward strand.
AGTCCATATGAATTGATCCGCAAAATGTGGCAGTAATCTGTAGGAGCTTATTGAGTTGTGTTTTGGAATTACTGTATATCTTAAGGTCATCAATGTATAGTAAATGATTTGATTGTATGACTTTGTGTTCTGGTCCCGTTTATACTGAATCCATATTGCATGCTGCTTAGAATGTGATTGAAAGGATTAGGGCCTATGCAAAACCAAAGTGCATTGAAAGAATCCTCTTGAAAAATACCTTTTCTGATTCTATATTTCTATAATTAATCATTTTCGTTCCATCTGATGCATAGAGATTTGTTTTCCACTGAGACATGGCCTTTTAAAGCAACTGAATGACTTTATTATTATTAAATAGTAAAAGGCATATTACTATTAAAGGTAATTTAATAAAAGCAATAATATGCCTTTATTTTAGCACTCTTTTTACTGCCATTTAAATATTTCCTTCCGATGTTCCTTGGCCTTTCACTCACATTTACAGAAACTACACCCACAGAACCCTAAAGTATAAAACAGAATGCCAGTATTAAAAGTGGCATCCATCCCCGAACTAATACTTCAAATTACACTGGTGTGCAAAAATTAAGGTCGAAGAGGAGAAATGGAGAAATTAGCATAACAGCGGAACCAGCAGACAGAACGTATCGAAAGACCACTCAGGAGATAGACTAGGGTTCGGTACGGTAGGGCATGCGCATATATGCAGCATGATGTAGAGCGGGGGGGGGGGGGTGTCGGAAGGGTATAAAACACACGAACGGTGTACGCTCAGCAATTCGGTGAAAGCTATTGCACGGTGTACATTGGTTTGAACGACGTCGAGTTGCTGCCACCGTGTGATATGGCCAACAGGCAATCCAGTAGACGACATCTGGATGACTTTACCAGAGTTCGCGTCATTGGAAAGTTAGAAGAAGGTCGAAATGTGACTAGTGTGGCCGAGGAGTTCGGTATCGCTCACAGCATCGCTTCACGAGCTTGGAGAGCATTTCAAACAACAGGAACAGCTGTCCGAGAGTTTAGCAGTGGTCGTCCACGAGCAACCACGGCGGCGGATGACCGCTATATTGTCCTACAGGCGAGAAGAGACAGACGGCAGACAGCGGAATAAATCGCAAGGCACATGCAACAGACAACTGGACGTCCGTTATCGCGTTTTACCATGGCCAGGAGGCTGCACAAAGGTGGTCTATTTGCATGACGACCAGTACGGTGTGTGCCATTAACGCCTGCTCATCGGAGACGGCGCTTTCTGTGGTGCCAGGAACACAAGAACTGGACACGTCAGCAATGGGGTCGAGTTCTCTTTAAGGAAGAGAACCGATTTGGTCTGACGAGCGATTCTGGACGTATACACATCTGGAGAGAGCAGGGAACACGCAATCTCACCTCCAACATCATCGAAAGGGACAGGTTTGTAGGTGGCGGAGTTCTCGTTTGGGGCGGTATCATGCTTGGTAGCCGTACTGATATCTACATTTTCCAAGGAGGTTCAGTCACTGGTGTCCGCTATTGTACCGAGGTTCTCCTGCCTCACGTGCGTCTGTTTAGAAGTGCTGTGGGTCCTGAGTTCCTCTTCATGAACGACACCGCTACACCTCATCGTACAGTGGCTGTCGCAGAGCTGTTGGAGAGTGAAGATATTCAACGCATGGATTGTCCCGCAACGTCCCGGGACCTAAATCCAATCGAACACGTGTGGGACCTTCTCGAGAGACGCTTGGCAGCACGTCACCAGCCGCCAGCAACGATTCCGCATCTGTGATTGGGGCTACAAGAGGAATGGGCCGCGATGCCTCAACAGCTCCTTGACAACCTCGTTCTCAACATGGACAGACTTTGTAAATCCTGCAACGCAGTCAGGGGTGATCATATGCCCTGCTAAAGACTGGATTTTTCTTGGCAGTCACCTGTTACATGGACGTTTCTGTTTTCTGTCCAGTTGTGCTCAAAGCTACCTTTTCAATAAAGTGCCTTTGTATCCTTTGGATTCCTTGTTTGGACGGTTTTGCTCACTTGTCCCGTATTCTTACATCTTGGGGATCTTATGGTTTGATTTGAGTCGACGTGGAGCATTTCTGCATGACGTTACATTCGAAAAAGCGTTTCGTCCTTAATTTTTGCACGCCAGTGTATATGGTACTGATGTATCCATAAGAATATTAGTGTACTTACGTACTAACAACACGCCAGCAGTAAGTGCAGAACTATTCCACCGCTAGCTTTATTATTCATGCCCCCCAAACTACCTCTCTCCACGGGTTAAGTCAAAGCCACCTAAATGGTGCTGACTAAGTTTGGAATAAGGTGCGTAAAGATCAAGCTAGCGGTGGAATATTTGTGCGCAACGTACTTCCTGCTGACGTACAGTGTATATACCTATCGAAAATTAAAATCGTTTATGTTCTCCGTAAAACTTACAATGTGGTATTAAGTGTACAGTGGTTGGACAGAATAATGTGAACACCACGCTCAGAGATATGAATTTTAATACAGTTGCGTACGTCGCAACTAGCAAAGGTATCCACCAGTTTTTGGTACTAATACCTTTGTTTAGAAAATCAAGGCCCTGTTTAAGTACATTTAAAGTGTCTTGTTGCAAACATTTCTTTCAGAGTAACGACGAAATGAGTGATCTAAAGGACTTCGAAAGAGGGCTAATCGTTGGTGGCTGGCTAGTTGGTGCCTCTGTGATAACATTCGCCAGGGTCGTGCGGGTATCAACAGCTGCTATTGTAAATACCATTATGATGGCGTACCGTGTTCGTATCAAACCCTTGTCTGCGAAACACAAGAGCGACCAGAAAACGACCCTGATTGATAGAGACAGGAAAGCATTAAAGAGAATTGTTAACCGTAATAAGAAGACCACGACACCGAAAATTAGTCGGTGCTCAATCTTCATCTCCAGACCCCAGTGACAACAAAACCAGTGCGCAGGGAACTGCATAAACAAAATATTCATGGCAGAGCTGCTATAGCAAAGCCTCTAGTGACACCGGTGAATGCACAACGGTGATGACAGTAGAGCTAGGAGCATAAAACATGAACTGCCAATACATGGAAGCGTGTAATGTTGTCAGACGGATCCACATTCACACTATTCCCCAACGCAGGGCGTGTTTACGTGTGGAGAACACAAAAGCGTACAACCCAGCCTGCCTGTTCCCATCAGTGCAGCATGTTAGTCGATTTGTCATGCTCTGGGCGGTCATATAGTGGTTTTCATCTGGTCCCCTGATCACCATGAAAAAACGGATGATTGGTAGGGCATATGAAACCATTTTAGCAGACTGGGTTCATCCAGTGGCTCAAACATTGTTTCCTGCAGGGAATGCCATCTATCACGATGATAACGCCACAATTCCCACAGCACGGAATGTCCAATCATGGTTTGTGGAACACGAGGACGAACTTTCCCACCTTTCTTGGGCTCACCAAAATCCAGACTTAACATCATTCAGCCACTGTGAACTGTGTAGGAAAAAAGAATAAGACTCCTCTATCATCCTCCTGCATCTCTCAAGTACCCAGAGCAGTTGCTGCTTGATACCATGGTGTACCATCACACTAATCACCATCCAGGATTTTTATGTGTCCATTCCAAGGAGGATTCAGTTGGGTTTGAATGCCAAAGTGGTCCCACACCCAACTAAGTACATAACAATTTCTTTTCCTAGGTGTTCACATTATTCTGTGCAACTGCTGTATGTTGCAATATGTTCTAGTGTGCATTTGACATGATTAAAGTGGATTACCCTAGCTCGTACGCGATCAGGCGCGGGGCCAGATTGGGAACAATCTGTTCATTCGACTTATAGCCGGCCCTGATTACACTGTTCATGAGTTGTCAAAAAAAAAACGTTTAAAACTGTACAACTAACTAACTTCGAAATTACAGAAAAGGCTTCGAAAACTTAACCTGGATGGGATTAAACCTGGATGGGATTTGGACTTAACCTGGATGGGATTTGGACTTAACCTGGATGGGATTAAACCTGGATGGGATTTGGACTTAACCTGGATGGGATTTGGACTTAACCTGGATGGGATTTGGACTTAACCTGGATGGGATTAAACCTGGATGGGATTTGGACTTAACCTGGATGGGATTAAACCTGGATGGGATTTGGACTTAACCTGGATGGGATTAAACCTGGATGGGATTTGGACTTAACCTGGATGGGATTAAACCTGGATGGGATTTGGACTTAACCTGGATGGGATTTGGACTTAACCTGTATGGGATTTGGACTTAACCTGTATGGGATTTGGACTTAACCTGTATGGGATTTGGACTTAACCTGTATGGGATTTGGACTTAACCTGGATGGGATTTGGACTTAACCTGGATGGGATTAAACCTGGATGGGATTTGGACTTAACCTGGATGGGATTTGGACTTAACCTGGATGGGATTTAGACTTAACCTGGATGGGATTTGGACTTAACCTGTATGGGATTTGGACTTAACCTGGATGGGATTAAATCTGGATTGGATTTGGACTTAACCTGGATGGGATTTTGACTTAACCTGGATGGGATTTGGACTTAACCTGGATGGGATTTGGACTTAACCTGGATGTGATTTGGACTTAACCTGGATGTGATTTGGACTTAACCTGGATGTGATTTGGACTTAACCTGGATGGGATTTGGACTTAACCTGGATGGGATTAAACCTGGATGGGATTTGGACTTAACCTGGATGGGATTAAACCTGGATGGGATTTGGACTTAACCTGGATGGGATTAAACCTGGATGGGATTTGGACTTAACCTGGATGGGATTTGGACTTAACCTGGATGGGATTTGGACTTAACCTGGATGGGATTAAACCTGGATGGGATTTGGACTTAACCTGGATGGGATTTGGACTTAACCTGGATGGGATTAAACCTGGATGGGATTTGGACTTAACCTGGATGGGATTAAACCTGGATGGGATTTGGACTTAACCTGGATGGGATTAAACCTGGATGGGATTTGGACTTAACCTGGATGGGATTAAACCTGGATGGGATTTGGACTTAACCTGGATGGGATTTGGACTTAACCTGGATGGGATTTGGACTTAACCTGGATGGGATTTAACCTGGATGAGATTTGGACTTAACCGATGGATTAAATGGGATTTAGACTTAACCTCAATGGGATTTGCGCTGTTACACTGTTGCCAAGCGGTTGGTCTGTAGGAGTTTGTATAGTCTACGCCAAATCCAGTCACCAACGGTATGTGGTGGTTCAGCGCTTGCTCACTGGGCACTGGTACGTCCGTCTATGGTATACGCGCGGTACACCCTTATAACTGTTGTCCTCGAGAACCCTAGGCTTCTTACCTCTTGGGCGACAAAATGTCCCATCGGTCTTGCGCCAAAGTCCCTCACATCACGACATTTACCCATGTTCGTCGATTGTGTTACACTGTTGGAAAGTCCTACTCTCTGCCTATTTATCGCCTGTTTTCAGTTTGGGTCTGTTCTACTCTGCGCAGGGAATGCCCATGTCAACTGCCCATCACTGCTATCTCTAATGCTTTGTCTACTGATTGTACACGGTTGAGTCACAATATTGTGACCACCAGATAATATCTAGAGTAACCGCCGTGTGCAGCCCAGACATCAGCTAGACGGGCTGGGAGTGACTCAGTAAGGTGCTGGAAGGTGTTCACAGGTATGTGGAGCCATGCTGATTGAAGTGCATTTGACAGCTGCTGGGGTGTGTAGTGGAGGATTCACAGAGCGCACAACACGATCGAGGTGGTCCCATAGATACTCAATTGGGTTTAAGTCTGGGGAATTAGGGGACCAAAGAAGTACTTTGAAGGCTTCATCGTGTTCTTCCAACCACTCTCGGACATTTCTAGCTGTGTTACACGTCGCATTGTCGTTCTGGAAGATCCCATACTCCCCAGGGAAGAAAAGCAGCATGTATGGGTGTTCGTGGTCTGCAAGGATGGATTCGGAAGGAATTCGGTCCATAGTGCCTTTCTTTGGTATGACTGTACCCAGAGAATGGCACGAAAACATTCCACAGACAAAAAAGGCTGACCTTACCAATTTGTGTTCTTTCAGAAATGGTTGAAGAGTGTTTGTTCTCCTATGTTTCTCGCCCTATACGCCAACTTCCATCTGTTCAATGAAGCAAAAATCGTGAATCATCGGAGAAGGCAATCCTTTGCCAAAAAACGGAGGTCCAATTCCGATACTGCAGTGCAAGTATAAGCCTTTTCTGCCGATGCAACTTCGTTAACATAGATGCAGTGACCATCCGTCTGCATCGGAGCCCCATACGCAGCAGCGTTCTCTGAACGGTCGTTTTAGACACACTTTCGGTAGCCCCATGGTTCATTCGACCAGTAAGTTGCTCCACTGTAACGTGTCGATCGGCCTTCACGCACCTTCGAAGCCGACGTACACCTCTCACATCAAGAGAACGTGGTGCTCCGCAGTTTGCACGTCGCTCATTCACAGTGGTGCCATTGCTCCTATCATGATAAACTTTAACTACAGCAGCACGCGAACAGTTCACAAACTGCACTGCTTCAGAAATACTGCCACCCTTGGCTCGAAAGCCGATAAACATCCCTTTTTGCAAATCTGATAAATCGCACCTTTTATCTATGACAGCAACGCGTGATATATTTTCAGATTGCCTACAGCACACCTTATATAACCTCGAAGCCAGCTCACGACACGTGCCTTCTTTCATTGGCTACGCGCTGTTGACGTCAAATGTAGGAAATGGTCACAATAATGTGACTCCACTGTGTATATCTCTAAGAGGGCATTGGAAAAGCCCTTTTGTTCAGTGGATGACGTAAACCAGAGTGATTACGTAATGCAGGCCTTCCTTTCTACGTGTCCCTAGGAGTTCAGTCAAGAATTTCAGTTGTCCTACGGTGGTTAGTTCTTTTAGCAATATGTCCAAACGATTACCTTTTTAAGGGATTTGATTTCTGACCAGGATTTCATCGACTCCTTTCATTTCCTTATTTCATAAGTTCCTCACACTATATTTCCTTATTATACCAAGTATGCACCTCTTGATACTTCTTTAAGTAGTTAGCAGTCTTCGAATATCTCATTTAGTTAAAGTCTATATCTCAGATCCATAAGTCAGATGTGGAAAGAACACTTTTCTTTTAAGACATAATAGTAAATTACTCTTGAAAAGAATGCTGTTTCTTCGATGCTCTCCAAACAAGTTGTACATGCCTACTAATTTCAACTTCGATATGGCCCTTGCTTGATATATGTTGCTGAAGGTAAATGTAGGCATTGCTTATTTTTAGATTTGCTCCATCAAATCTAGAAGTCTTCAGTTCTTGTAAAAGCATTGTACACATTTTGTTTCCTGTAAGTTCATTTTAAGCCCACATTAAAATAACCCAGACCAAAAAAACCTGGCAAAACAGTCCGACATCACAGCTAATACACAAAATAGTCCCCATCAAAACAGCCGCTATTAAAAGAGCCAAGGGGCTGATTGGGTCGACGAAAAGAGAACGATAATTTCAGTCTTGTGATCTACTGTACACAAACACTCCTACCCACATGAGAAGACCTCATAAATTCCCTCATGCAATAAAATTCTGCTAACGTCTGAACGAAACAGAACTGTTGAGATACGCATTGTAAAATAATTCAGGCGTGAACAAATTTTAACGGCATTTCAAGGGCGAAAGAATTTTAAAAAATCACGCATGTGATTGACTGTAGCTTGCTAAACCATACTCAAAACGGGATGTTGTACCAAATGATTATATTTATTTTGTCATTGATGGTCTACTGCGCAACGCTAGTCGTACCACCTCCTTGAATAGATGTTATTTTTTGTCTACCCGTTATTTTGACTCATGAACTATGTATATGTATATATATATCATCATGATCATCATTATCATTATCAACCATCATCAATCCACTGCTGGATGAAGGTTGTGTTGACGTGTGGTATTCTGCTCTACGCTTTTTTGGTTTATGTTACTATTAATAGTACGTTTCGGATTCTTCTGATTGTTTGTTCGAGTGTTTAAAGGTCTCCTGCATCGTTCCAGTAAGTTTCGGAGGTCCGTGAGTAGTTTTTGACTTCTTACTACTCTTTTTCGTCGTCCTGGCTTTGCCCTGGCTCGACTGAAGCACGCCGCCATTGCAAATGGTGACTTCCGCTTCGATACCGGAAATGGAGATGACGTCGAGGAACCGGCACGTCAGCAATTATGTCATCAACGTCGTCTGCTTCATCCCTGAGCTCTGCAGCGACTTTCGCTGGGTATACGGTTTCTTCTTCTTTTTCTTCTTCTTCTAACATGGATGTCGATTTCCCATCTTTACCTACGTCACCATCAGCCTAAGCCCACCTCCCTGATATGACTCTTTCTACGTCACAGATGCATGTGCTGTTTCAGTGCGTTCACCATCTGCTAATTTTCCCAATTCTGTACGTGGTTATGCTTCTGTTGTTACTGGATCGCGAATGTCGACTTCTGCGACTAGCCCTTCATTGTCCACGTTTGATTCTTATATCACTCGTTGTGACAACATCTTACGAAGGGAAATTTCAGGTGAATCTGCCGCTCGAAATGACATGTTATCCAGACAATGTTTGGGAGTGTGCTTTTATGCCCTTCCCGACACTCCGTTGAAGCACTATGCCACGGCTTTGAAGCGCATCGTTCCCCAAGGAGCGATCACACACATGGCTCGTAAGCTCCGAACTGTTTTAGTGTATCTTTCTACGAAAGAAATCGCAGACCGCGTTCTCACAACAGGTATTCATGTGGGCTATCACACGCTCTATTTCCCTGTCCCAACGAAATGTTCTCGTCAGTTTTTATCCAGTTCATCTAGAGATTACTGATCCTATGTTGATGGCTGCCCTCTCCAGGTGTCGTAAGGTTGTTGGCTCAATTACGACGCTATCATCTGCTCCCTCAAGACAAGGGTATCCTCAGCTTACGCAGGTACGCACGTCTTCTTTTTTCATCAGAAAAGGCTCTGGCAGCCTGTCCAACAGCTCTTCAAATCGTTTTTAGGCCTCAAGTGTTCAACGTCGATGAAATCACAGCTTTGCACTGATTTCACTGTAAGGCTATGGAAATATCAAGACCAATTGTCCATATTTATCGGCGATGGTGCTTCCACCTCCGGTGTCCTCGCCTCCCTTCCTCGCTGATGGTGTGGAAGTCAGTGGTGCGGCGGATACGGGGTGCGCTGAGATGCTTCCAGGTGATAGTCAGTCACAACAGTCTTCTTCCCTATCTACCAGTGCTGTTGCTCCTGAGCAGAATGAGCTCCCTGGAACAAATTCCTACTTAAGCCACTACAACTTTGGCTGTGACTGAAGGTGACTTCTCTGTTCCTCCTCTGGTATCTTCCGTTCCTGCTGAAAGCATCAACAAATCTACGGCTGCTTCTTCATACTCGCCCTCTATTGGCGTCTCCCATCCCTTATCGCCTGGAGTTGCTGTATCGTGTGACAGTTTGATACACTGAGTAAACAGTTTGCTACATCTCCCACTCCAGCAGCGAAGAAGAAATTCCGGGGTAATGCGAGCCCGAAATCTGCTACCACTAGTCACATTTCCGCTGTTCGGAACAAACTCTCCGAGCTACCACATCTTCTAGTAATGCTTCTAACGAAAAACTCCAAAAATTCTTTACAAACCAGACTGAGCTCTCTGGCCCTCTCAAACTACCTCAAATAGCAGCAATTCTTAGAATGAAACAAGACATCCGGCAAGGCAGCTGCTATCAAACAACATCCTGAGAAACTTCCTGAGGTACTGGATCAATTGAAGCGAGTGCAAACTACACTTTCAAAAACCTCTCGTTTTCATGAGTTTAAGCATTCACTGTCTGGTAGACTGCGGACACTTGAGCTTGATGCTGGAATACAACAGACTAAAAATCTTTCTGTTTAAAGATAAAAACATTCAATTGTCGTGGGATGGCCGTCCTAAAGAACAATGCTTTAGTATACGAAGATTTGTCTCACCTTGCAGCTAATATCCTTCTTCAGGAAAGCAATTGCTCTGCTCTCACCCGATTCCACCGATGGCGATCCTGGAAATACGACTTCTACCATGCATACCGTCTCTCACACAAAGCAGCATTACAATAGCTCGCCATCACCAGCTAACCTTCACTGCAACTAATATCAAAGTTACCACTGTTTTTCGAGATCTTCTCCAACATCTAACTTTCCGCCTCAATTATGTTACTCACCATATCCTCAACGTCTACGTCCCGTGTCATCGACATTTGTTGCTGAATTATTTGACCAACTTCAACTGCTCTTCACCTCTCTCCCGGCGTATAAACGGATCATTCTGGGAGAAGATTTCAACTGTACGCTTGAAGCTTCCTTAGATTGTTCTGACCATTCCCCTGAAACACGATACTTCATAGTCAGTGTTCTAGCTGATCTCATTGCCAAGTTTCAACTCTGAGATGCTTTCCGTTTTTTATATCCATTTGCACGACGCTCATATACCTAGAGATCTACACTTCGCAATTCCTCTACAACAGCTCGACTCGACCGGTTTTATGTTACCCGCAATCTCCTCCCAGATGTTCGTGATGTTGAACATGTCCCAGCTGTATTCTCTGATCACAGCAGTGTGACTCTGTGCATTCAGCATGACTCTCCTTCCCGTTCCTTCCACAAAGTATGGATTTTTGATGATGAGTTGCTCTCTGATCCTGAATACCGTCCCCATATTTAACTGCTCATCAATCAAGAACTTACTCAACTTCCGCATTCCGAGTGTCCGCCTTGCCATTGGTTACAGACAAAGTCGCAACTCATTCTGTTCACTAAACAGTACTGATTTGAAAAGCGTACTCAACAGATGATGAACATTGACACCCATCGGAATATTCTTTCAGTTGTCGACATTTCATCCCCGATGTTTCCTGTACACAAGGCAGAGCTGCACGCCTTCCTAGAGCCGCTTGCGCGTCAAGCTCTTCTCAGGATCAAGATGGCTCCGGTTAGCACTAACCCCAAATCCCGTGAATATTTCGCTCGTCTGGAAAACTACCATTGTTTAGCATCCAACTTACGTCATCTCCGCCCCCCTTCTGGAACGCTAACTGATGATACATATAGTGTTTGCTCTCACACTAGAAACTACTTCATTTCCCGATTTGCCGCTTATTCACCGGATCCTTCAAGCCAGAGTGCTGCACTAGCGACTTACCTCGTCTTCCTCCTCATCTAATTGAGCCACTTATTCAACAGATATCACTCCAGGAAATTACTACTGCTTTGAGTCAGTTGAATGTACGTGCCTCACCAGGTCCTGACGGTCTTCCAGTAAATTTTTAGCACACCTTCTCTTCCTGTCTTCTTCCTTTTCTCGTCCCCTCTTTAATGTTGCTTTAAATTCTTTTTCTTTACCGTCCTAATTTACTCTTGCTCACATTATTCTTCTTCCCAAGAAAGGGAGTCTTTTGGATTTGGACAATTGGCGTCCCATCAGTCTACTAAACGTTGGTTACAAACTGAATACTAAAATCCTGCCTTTTCGCCTTAACCCGATTATCACCTTCATCATCCATCCTGATCAATCCTATATCATTCCAGGCCGAAGCATCTTCTCCAATATTAACACCCTCCGTGACCTTAATCACCTTGCCCACCTACCCAGTAACCTCTCGCTTTCCTGAACCTTAATCAGAAGCAGACCTTCGATAAGGTGAGTTATCGCTGGCTTGCTTCTGTTCTCATCGCCTTTGGCTTCCCTTCTGTCTTTTCTTCTGCCCTTCTTGCTCTTTACCGAGACGCCATTGTGCATGTCCGACCGGCCTCCTTCCATACAGCTCCCATTCCGTTTCTTAAGGGCATCCGTCAAGGATGTCCTCTATCTGGACAACTTTTTGCTTTGACCTTTGAACCTTTTCTCTGCTTGATGCGATCTTAATTTAGCTCTAATTGAGCCCCGAAGATAACAAGCTCCAGACATCTCTATATCCATTTCACAGCATAGGCCGATCATGTCACTGCTTTTATCCGAAATGATGCCCACTTCGCCAGTCTTCTGTCTCTTTACAACACCTATGCCGCTGCTTCTAGCGCTTGTCTGAACGTATCAAAAAAGCACAGGACTCTGGTGTGGTGCGTGGAAATCACGGACTGATTCTCCTTTGGGGAGCTCAATGGTCTGCAGATGCGCAAAAACTTCTTCGAATATTTATTGGAAAATCTATCATCTGTTCCGTCGCTACCTGGAGGCTTCTTGTTAAGCGCTTCACTCACACTGCAGCGTACTGGTCACACTTTCAATTTTGCTCATCTTACAGAGACCGAGCCATCATTGCTAATACCTATATCCTTCCATTGGTTTCGCAAGCATGGATAGCTCGTCCACCACCAGCCTGCATGCAAGCAGCCACAACCTCTGCTATGCTCAAAGTACTATGGTCTTCAACGCATTGGACTGCTTCACATGTTCTGATATTACCTCCAGCGCTCGGCGGCCTTAATTTGATCAGTGTCGAACATCACTATCTAGCCTCCCGTATCATCAACTTCCAGTGTTCAGTTTTTAGCGCTTCTCTATCCGTTTCTAGACTCATTTTAGATGTACTAACTTCTCCTTGCAATCTTCATCTCACCTTGCATCTTTTCTTCAAGATGGACAACTTTCCCTCTCCCCTTCTACGGTTTCTCTTCGTTTACCAAGAAGCCTTGCGCTTTCTCCGCGCTCTTCCTCTCTCTCGCCAATCCCCGCTTACTACGCTTGATCTTCTTTCTGAGCCTCTCTTCTTCTTTTCCTGTCTTCATCCTCCCACCTCGGCTTAATTTTATTTCCCCGCCTGGCTGCACGCTGGTGTGGCCTCTGTCTCTCTCCTCGTCCATCCTGATCTCTCCTGGAAGTCCGTTTCTGAACTTTTTTCCTCCCTGCCGGTGTCTCCGGAATTCTCTGATAACCTTCAACAGAAAGGTTTTTCATCATGAACTCCTTTTTCAAGAAAAAGCCACATTGGAAATGGACATGGAAACATTCCAATGGTACGACAAGTGAAACTGATTTTATTATTTGTAACAAGAAATACTTCATCGAAGACTGCAGGGAGCAAAACGAGTTCAACACAGGTAGTGTTAGAATGATGAGACGTTTTAAGATGCACCACAACATTAAACTGCAACGTGGTAAGCTTGTATATCAAACAATATTTTACTGAACTGTTACTGAACATTATTTCATCACGTTTTACATAAACGTAGCAATATCTCATTGTAATATGCGTAAATTACGAGAACCTGTTGCTAACTGTGATAGAAGCCATTACAAACATGTATTTTGATGCTGTGCATCTTTTCCGACACTACTAATGTATGCGTCGTAGCAAAATTTGGCTTCCTCTAGATCTCTCAGGGGATGGGGTTTACTTGCTATAGACGAGAGCTTTAAAATGATGTTTAACACGCTAAGGTGTAACCTGCTGATATACTAGGCATAACACACTTGCTATTCAGATTTTCTATCTGGAGTTCAGATTTTAGCTTGCGCATAAGCAGATATACTTTCTTAGTTATATCACATTTCATCGATGCCTCAGTTGTTTCTTACGTTCTTCTGAATCTGAATAATATATATTGAGTTAACTTCGCATTAGGAACACATATACCTAATAACGCGTTCGTTCACCTTTCTGTGCAATCACGGCTCGCAGAAACCTAGGAACAGATTCTACAAGGTGTCGAACATCCTTCATGTGTAACATGACCCATATCCAGATTCTGCAAGGTGTCGAACATCCTCTATGTGTAACTTGACCCATAATCAGATTCTGCAAGGTGTAGAACATCCTCCATGCGTAACTGGACCCATATTCAGATTCTACAAGGTGTCGAACATCCTCCATGCGTAACTTGACCCATATCCAGATTCTGTAAGGTGTCGAACATCCTCCATGTGTAACTTGAAAGATATCTAGATTCTGAAAAGGTGTCGAACATCCTCCATGCGTAACTTGACCCATATTCAGATTCTACAAAGTGTCGAACATCCTCCATGTGTAACTCGACCCATATCCAGATTCTACAAGATCTAGAATATCTTCCATGTGTAACGTGACCCATATTCAGATTCTACAAGGTGTCGAATATCCTCCATGTGTAACTTGACCCATATCCAGATTCGAAAAGGTGTCAAACATCCTCCATGTGTAACTTGACCCATATCCAGATTCTGCAAGGAATCGAACATCCTCCATGTGTAACTTGACCCATATCCAGATTCTGCAAGGAATCGAACATTCGCCATGTGTAACTTGACCCATATCCAGATTCTACAAGGAGTCGAACATCCTCCATGTGTAACTTGACCCATATCCTGATTCTGCAAGAAGTCGAACATCCTCCATATGTAACTTGACCCATTTCCAGATTCTGCAAGGTGTCGAACATCCTCCATGTGTAACTTGATCCATATCCAGATTCTACAAGGTGTCAAACATCTTCCATGTGTAACCTGACTCATACCCATATTCTGCAAAGGAGTCGAACATTCTCCATGTGTAATTTGACCCATATCCAGATTCTGCAAGGAGTCGAACATTCTCCATGTGTAACTTGACCCATATCCAGATTCTGTAAGGTGTCGAACATATATCATGTGTAAAGTGACCCATACCCAGATTCTGCAAAGGAGTCGAACATTCTCCATGTGTAACTTGACCCATACCCAGATTCTGCAAGAGGTCGAACATCCTCCATATGTAACTTGACCCATTTCCAGTTTCTGCAAGGTGTCGAACATCCTCCATGTGTAACTTGATCCATATCCAGATTCTGCAAGGTGTCGAACATCCTCCATGCGTAACTTTACCCATATTCAGATTGTAAAAGGTGTCGAACACCCTCCATGCGTAACTTGACCCATGTACTCTGCAGCAGCTCTATCAGTTCAAGCTCAGTCCGTTAAGGAGGATCAACAGTTCTCACACACTGTTCTAGCATATCGATAAATGTTCAATTGAGTTACAATCAGGATAGTTTTGTCTGCCGAGGTAATGCTGGCAATTCGTTTTTGTGTACCTCCAGCTACTCAGTAGCTGCACTAGCCCGATGACACGGTGCATTGTCCTGTTGAAAGAGGGCAATGTGGTCCGGTAAACCTCCTGTAGATATGGATGGAGATGGTCGGTTAACAGGTCTATGTTGAGTACACCCTTCAGTGTCTGTGGGTTGATAACCAACGGACCTCCTGCTTTCCAGAAAAATGGTCCCCAGAACAGAAAACCACTTCCACCGGCCTGTCGAACCCCAACTGTGCAACTAGGAGATAGAGATTCAGGTTATGTAGGCCATATGTGCAGCCGAACATCACCATGGTGCAGCAAGAAGCGGGACGCGTCCCTCCAGACGCTCTTCTATCTGTCGAGGGTCCATTGCCAATGTTCCTTTGCCCGTGCGAGGACATGTTTGTGATGACTGCGCGTCATCATGGGTGTCCTGTTTGATCTCCGGTTGTGGAATTCCAAGCGAAGCAAGGTACAGCGCATGGTGCATGTGGAAATAGGTCGAACTGCACCGTTGTTGTACTGGTGGGTGAATTGGGTCAGTGTTGCAAGTCATTGTTAAGATACCATTCGTGACACCTGACGCTCACTTCTAGGAACAACCGCACGTGGATGACCAATGTGAGCCCTTCGTTTGAATGTCTGTCCATGGCTATAACAGTTCTGATACACCCTTGATACAATACCGGGGTAGCCAACAAGTGCGGCTGTTTCCGAAATACTGCTGCCTGTTCTCCTGGCCCGAACAATTTGGTTGCAGTCAAATTGGCTTAAGTGGCTATGTTTCCACATTACCGGCAAACGTTTAGTTATTACGTGCAGACAGGGACATCGCTAGACTTCCGAAATCAAGATGAGCGAGTATTAATTTTGCTGCGGCAAGTTTAATAACATTATTTACGAAGCACTGAAAGAAATAATTTGTTGTTCTTTTTCTACGTGCTGCAAAAATATTCGTGCACCCCCTTCCCCCCCGTTGAATACGTACTCATTAATTTTGGAACTGTCTTGAAGTTTTTCCGCACTTTTTCGAATAGAAAAGAATTTAAAGTTTGGAGTTATTTTTTGATTAAAAGAAAATTTCATGCCTAGGAGAAAGGTCTTGAAGCAAATGCTTGTGAGCGTTAGAGTTGAGTGGAAATAAGGATACGCTGATAATATCGTTCCCCCACCTTAACTCCTTTTCTTCAAATCATCAACTTTGTCTTGCACTCATCCTTTCCAAAGCAGTCGTCTGCTTCTTCATGCTCCCTCGTTGCCTTAGGGCAGCCTTGAGAGCGCTGGTATAGCTTTAGACTCCACTTTCCGTGTTGAAATCCCCGACTTAGTAGCACAAACAGCAGAGTAATTACTAATGACCTCAGTGAATTCTGATTCACCCTCTTTATTCTCCTCTGATAATAGAAAGCTGGAAAAGGCATAAATTGAGAATTTTGACGAGTGAAGAACAACTGAATTTTCATGATCCTGAGGATGCTATTTTGATAACCTTTCTACGGAGAATGAGAAACGCACTTCCTAGGGAAAAATACGTAGGGGTACACTTACTACTTGATCAAGTGTAGTGCTAGACACTTTTTTTTTTTTTGCTGTTTATTTTTGTAAAATTTCTGCTGTACAATATAATAAAAAAGTAAGATAATACTCAGTAACAATACAATATGTGCAACAATCATAAACTAATTGTACAAATAGAGGAAACAAATTCACCAGTGAAACTCACAAAACACGACAAATCACCAAAACTTTCACAATAAATACAAATTCTGAACAACAACAACAAAACTCATTCCATTGAAAATTAATATCAGTTGTCAATATGAATCAAATATTATATGATAATAATAATTAAATGTACAGCAAGGGGCCAGGAAAAAAAGGCTGAAATACTGCCTGACAAGCCCCTGGTAACCTCTAAATAGAAACAAAATATTCCAGTCCAGTCAAAACAACGAAAGTAATTTTACAATACTATTTTTCTACAATCATAAACAAGTAAATTCCAATATTCAATTTCACGTCAAAAAACTCCTTAGCACTCGCTTAAATACCGAATAACGTGCCTCTGATCTAAAAATCGACGGTAATGCATTCCACTCACGCAATCCCAATACATTGATATTATTAAACATTAAACCTGTACGAGCCCACGGAACAGAAAAAACCGACGCACCACGAGTATCGTAGGATTGAGTGGTACGCCGTAATGCAATCAAGTTGGAGTATCTTCCTGTAAAAATACGTTTATGGACCATCGGTAGCAATCTGTTTTTATGTAGTTGCTCAATAGCTAATAACTGAAGATGACGAAAAGGAACCCTCGATCCAACCAAATAATTTAACAATCGGAAAAACTTCCTCTGCAACACAGATAAACGAACTACAATGAAGAGCAACTGAATTAGAGACACCTGTCTAGTAACGTGTAGCACCACCTTTCGTCCTGATGACGGCGGCGATTCGTCTCGGCATGGACTCGACAAGACACCGGAAGCGTTGGGAAGCCATATGGATCCACGACCCCTGAAAAAGCTCCCACAGTTCACCAAGATTTGATGGAGGGGGTCAGAGCCTCGAGCATCTCTCTCGATGGCATCCCAGATGTGCTCGATGAGACTGAAGTCAGGAGACGTAGCTGGCCAATGAAGCGAGGTCACTTCGGTGGAGAGTTCATCCAACCATTCGGATACAATTCGGGAGTGATGGCACGGTGCATTGTCTTGTTGCAAGATGAAGTCCCCAGTAGGATGTTGAAGGCGCAAAAATGGGAGCAAATGGTCGTCCAGGATATCCCGGCAACGTTGACCTGTGAGGGACGATGTCACACATACCAGGGGTCCCATTTCAGTCCACGTAAACAGTCCACAGACGAGAATGCCACCCCCACCAGCCTGAAGAGTACCCTGCTGGCAAGAAGGATACATCGCTTCATGTGGTTTGCGCCGTACTCGTATCCTGCCATCCGCATGTACCAACGTGAATCTCGACTCATCAGTCCAGGCAACATCTTTCCACATGTCTAGGGTCCAGTGGTGATGTTTCCGCACCCATGCTAATCTTTGCATCCTGTGATGTGCGGTCAGCAGCGGTACCCTCGTGGGACGATGGCTTCTGTATACCCCATAGCGAGGAGATGGTTTTGGATTGTGTGGCTGCTTACACGCTTTTGTGCACCAGCGTTAAATTGCCGAGTGATTTCTTGCACTGTGGCCCGTCTATCCGCTGTTACAATGCGAGCTAGCCGACGATGACCCCGCTCATCCACACGCTGTTGTCCACGGCAGTTGGCCCTTACAGGGATGGTTTTACCGGATTCGATGTACTCACGGTGCACCCGTGACACAGTGGTTCGTGTCACGGGTGCACTGAGCCACTGTGACCCATTCGTCGGTTGCCGACAGTTTACCCACGATCAAATGCGTTTAGATTCTTAGTCTTACCCATACTGCGTCCGACTCTTACTGATTCCCGTCGCATCACTCCTTATATTGTCGGATCGCTGCATACGTCATGTCGTTTCGGTTTACAATGCCGCCCACAGCGCCACATTTTCATAACGCGAGCTGTCTCTAATTCAATTGCTCTTCAGTGTATATTACGCCTTGCAGTAGCACCCCATATTAAAATGCAGCACGACAATACAGGAAAAATAAAAGAATAATATAAAATTAACAGAATATTTATTTAACAGATAATTAACTTACTACTTGATCACATTTCAGGAAGAAATGAAGGGGACTTGTGACGTACCTGCCAGCGGGACGGTAAACACGACATAAAGTCATATAGCAATCAGAATGAACGTCTGCATAGCTCAGTTCGTAGAGCGACTTGTTCAGGAATAAGCGGTCTCGGGTTCGAATCCCGGCGTAGACCAAAAATGACGGAGAAATTTACTTCGTTATAAGGGCGCCGGAACTATCCGGATGACCCGACCGTTCAAAATCTCGCAATGGTGTGATGTTCCACACTGCGAGATAGGAAAATCAGAGAATCTCTTCTCCAGCGCTTCGAAAAATAAATGTGTGTGACGTTGCATTCCACACACCGGATTGACTGGGAGTTCTCAAGTGCACGTTCTACAGTGGATGGCTGCCTGCAACGATTCATGGTCACGGCTGACCCGTGGGCCATGCCCCCGGCCCTCTTTCGGGGGGGGATGTGACGTACCTGCCAGCAGGACGCACGCGACATAAAGGCTGATAGAAATCAGAATGAACGTCTGCGTAGCTCAGTTGGTAGAGCGACTTGTTCCGGAATAAGCGGTCTCGGGTTCGAATCCCGGCGTAGAACAAAAATGACGGAGAAATTTACTTCGTTATAGACTCGAATAACACGGGAGTCATTATTTGTTTGGCCAATTACAGATTCCTTAGAATTATTATTCGTTATTCCTTGGCAAATTTCAGATCATATTTTCATGTTAAGAAAAATTAAAATATGGCACCTCTTGAATTGGATGGGCGGCAGGGTGGGCTGGTGGGCTACGGCCCACCCTCGCAACCCCTTGGCGAAGTCCCCGCGTACAGATAATTGGTGCGCACAATTTATAGTATTCTGAGGTGAATTTGGTATTACGTAGTACAAAGTTAAAAACGGGTGTTCCTTATGCAAGGCCAGCTCAGTGTATAATAATAATAAATATTATTTCTAAACAACTAAAGAGACCAAATACTTACTATTGTCGCTCCCATAGTTTTATAGATATTTATTTTTATTACTCACATATCTCTTTTCATCGGTTTTACGAAAATAAAATTCATTAATGCACCTACCTAAGTAACGCTCAATGTCAGGAATTAGTAAGCCTTATTGTTTGTTATGATTTAATTTCCCTTTAGTATGTATTACACTGTAGGTCGGTGTGGTCTGAATGACGCGAATAATTGCAATGCGTTGGGCGTAAATAAATGTATTATAACGTAATGTCTTTTTCGTGAGCAAGATTGACGTTACACTAAGTCTAAAACCATTAAATAAAAATACGATGCAATAGTTTACGGCCAGACGAAACATAAACAGAAGTCAACTAACGATAACTTTTTATTGGTCCAGCAATACTTCAGTAGATCCAACATATAGCAGGTAAACTTCATATTATTCTTAGTAATCCAACGTCTACACACACACATCCACCAAGCAACTGCTGTATCGTTCTGTTTTACGCTTTCCAACAGTAGGTTGAAGAAGCGTGTATGCTCCAGCTTTGTCCGTCCGTCTGTCTGCCTGCCTGTCTGTCGGTTTGCCCGTGCGCACGATAACTCCCGTAAAAATGGTTCCATTTCAATGAAATTTTAGTATGTGGTAGGGGACTATATACCTGAGAACGAACCCTATTAAAAATGGGCGAAATGGGGTCAAATGTCAGACTATAGGAGCGGGATCCATTCCATTGACCTTATGCGTCATAACTTGCGTAAAAATTGTTCGATTTCGATTAAATTGTAGTATGTGGTAGGGGACCACCTGGGAACAAACCCTGTTGAAAATGGGCGAAATGGGGTCAAAGGCAGGACATAGGAGCGGAAACCATTTCATTGCCCTTACGCATCATAACTTGCGTAAAAATGGTTCGACTTCGATGAAATTTTAGTATGTGGTAGGAGACCACCTGGGGATGAATTGAAAATGGGTGAAATGGGGTCAAAGGTCAGGACACAGGAGCGAGATCTATTCCATCGCCCTTATGCGTTATAAAGTACGTAAAAATGCTTCGATTGAGACAAAATTTTATCATGTTGTTCCGGAAGTATACTTAACAGGTTCTGTTGAATATCATCGAAATGGAAAGGTCAGGGCATAGGATCGAGATTTATTCTACAGCCATTATTCTCATAATTTGAGTAATGATTCCTTGTATGTTGGAAAGCGTATCATAATCAATGCATTGCATGATTTTACAAACTTGTCTATCGTTCTTATCACAGTCATACGTCACTTTCTCTCTGACCTCAAATGCGTTGCCAACCTCATTCTCCTGAGAGAGAGAGAGAAGATATCACGTTAAGTTTGGAAGTAAAAAGGAGAACAAACTAAAATTTACATACATTGTAAAACAATTTTTGAAATTCACGGACACGTTTTTTTTTTAATGGAGGTTTAACGACCACCGTGAGCAACTCAATGGGCTATAAGCAGTCGCCCGTCCCTAATTTAGGGTCACTGGTTCCAGGGAAGGGAGACAGCCAGTGCCGTAAGACAAACAGAACATCCATGCCTCACGGGATTCGAACCCGGACACCTTTTAGACGAATGATCATAGGCCATCGCTTAGACCACTGCACCACAGAGACGGCGACAAGTTTCCGTCCTTTCTTTCGTGAATTAACGAAGCTTTTTTTTTTAATACAACCTTTTCCGTCAAATAACGAAAAGAAAACCCTATATTTATCAAACTTTTCGTACCACGGGGACATTCTGAATTTTCAGAAACCTTTCTGCAGGTTCTTTCTCATATTGACGGTAAATTACCGTTTTAGAGATGTGTTAGCGGAAAATTCAGAAATTTCAGAAACCTTTCCGCAATTCCTTTTGCATATTAACGGAAAATCTCCGTTCTCACTTTTTCCGTATCCGTACGACGAGAAATTTCCGCTAATAGTAGCGATTCGTGGAAATAGTTAAGGTTTGATTAACTTTAAAATTTCAATCGTCTGTGGAATTTTTAAGTTCCGTAGCGAGATCGGATATTGTGGATATCGCATCGGTTTTGTCTGATTTTTTTGGCACAGGATATTTCTTCTTTCTCCTATTTGGTGCACCAGCTACTTATTATATAATCTGTTACTGTAAGAAACCGGGTACTGATTGTTCAGATGTTTGTTTATACGATGCATGTGTATCAGTCTTTGAACAACTTATGACAAAAGCTATTTTAGCTATCAAGAGTAAATTTTATATTTAGTTTTTTTTTTGTGTGTGAAATAATACTATAAAAAGTACATTTCACTTTTTTTAAAGATAAATGAAAGTCATTGTCAGTTTGAACAAAATCATTTTGCATAGCAATTTGTTGCTTCGAAAAACCACGATGAAAAATGATGAATTTTTGAAGTCTTCCTATAGGAAAAAAAATTACAAACCTATTCAGAAAATAATAAACTCCAACAGAAAATAAAATGACTAAATCACTCACATTAATGACAAAAAATAAAATTACTTTGTCGTGGAATTCGTTTTATGTTGTACGTGAGTCAGACAGCCGAGCGTTTGTGGATCAGTTTGCAAAGGCGCAAGTTACATGTTAAGCAAGCTATAACGTCGGGGGTTCGATCCTGACCTCACCGGAAGGATTATCTGGGGCTAAGTGCTGTCCAGGGTTGTTGATTATGCGGAATTTCAGTTAAAATAAAAAAAAAAACAGAAACGGACTTTTCTGAAATAAAAGGAAATATCTGTGAAAATACGGAAGTTAAAAAACGGAAATTCCTGATAAAGACGGATACCTACCGGCAACTTTGCTGCACGTTATTTTCAGAAAATTTCCGTCAATTCACACCACTTATTTTTTACAGTGTAGGAAAAGGAACTAAAAATGAAAGTTATATTAGAATATACGTCAGAGTATACTCTCTAATCACTGGTTTTATTTCACACCCACATAGATCTTGGAATGCAAAAAACTGCATAGCATGAGTTATCTACAAAGAGTACAAGCGTACTCTGTCGATTTTTTTAATAGATGTATCAGTTATGAGTTTAGTACTGATTGCAAAATTCTGAGCATAAGTGCTCTTAAACTATTTTCACGCACACTTGGCAGTTTTTTTAAAGGAATTTTACAGTAAATATATCGGTTGTGAATCCGCTGTTCTGCATCAAAGCCTGAGCATACATATTTTGGAATCTTACTTAATATAAGGCCTAACTATCTGGCCGCAGTCTGCTTAATATAAGGGAAATAAAATAACAGCCGTAGAGATGGATGCTTTAAGAAGATCATGTAGACTGTCAAAAAGGCATAAAATAATGAATGAAAGGATTAAAGAATTGATGGAAGTGAAAGAAACAATTTTGGAAGACATACAGAAGAGATAATTCCGTTTGTTTGGCCATGTAAAAAGAACGCCCAATTAAAGACTGCCCAAAATTGCCATGGATTTTAAACCAAACAAACGAAAAATACAGGCCTACCAAGAAGCACATGGTCTGGTGGATTAAATAGAGCACTTAATCAAAATGGCCTGATGGAAGAATGGTGCTTATATAGAGAAATATAAAAGAAAGCTCTTGGAGATAGGAAGTCTACGTTAGACGCCATAAGCCGATTATACACTGGTGTGCAAAAATTAAGGACGAAGAGGAGAAATTAGCATAACAGCGGAACGAGCAGGCAGAACGACCAAAAGACCACTCAAGAGATAAACTAGGGTCCGGTACTGTAGGGCAAGTGCATATATGCAGCACGACGTAGGGTGGGGGAGTGTCGAAAGGGTATAAAGAACACGGGAGGTGTACACTCAGCAATTCGGGGAAAGCTATTGCTCGGTGCACATCGGTTTGAACGACGTTGACTTGCTGCCACCGTGTGATATGGCCAACACGCAATCCAGTAGACGACATCTGGATGACTTTACCAGAGGTCGCGTCATTGGGAAGTTGGAAGAAGGTCGAAGTCTGACTAGTGTGGCCGAGGAGTTCGGGATCGCTCACAGCATCGTTTCACGAGCTTGGAGAGCATTTCAAACGACAGGAACAGCTGTCCGAGAATTTAGCAGAGGTCGTCCACGAGCAACTACAGCGGCGGACGACCGGTATATTGTCCTACAGGCGAGAAGAGACAGACGGCAGACAGCGGGAGAAATCGCAAGGCACATGCAACGGACAATTGGACGTCCGTTACAGCGTTTTACCGTAGCCATGAGGCTGCACAAAGTGCAGTTTATTTGCACGACGACCAGTACGGTGTGTGCCATTAACGCCTGCTCATCGGAGACGGCGGTTTCTGTGGTACCAGGAACACAAGAACTGGGAACATCAGCAATGGGATCGAGTTCTCTTTACGGATGAGAGCCGATTTAGTCTGACGAGCGATTCTGGACGTACACACATCTGGATAGAGCAGGGAACACACAATCACACATTCAACATCATCGAAAGGGACCGGTTTGGAGGTG
This sequence comes from Macrothele yani, assembly GCA_039090855.1. Taxonomy (NCBI): domain Eukaryota; kingdom Metazoa; phylum Arthropoda; class Arachnida; order Araneae; family Macrothelidae; genus Macrothele; species Macrothele yani. The sequence continues at coordinate 112,489,423 of CM077011.1, forward strand.
GCGGAGTTCTCGTTTGGGGCGGTATCATGCTTGGTAGCCGTACTGACCTCCACATCTTTCCAAAGAGGTTCAGTCACTGGTGTCCGCTATTGTACCGAGGTTCTGCTGCTTCACGTGCGTCTGTTTAGAGGTGCTGTGGGTCCTGAGTTCCTCTTCATGAACGACAACGCTACACCTCATCGTACAGTGGCTGTCGCACAGCTGTTGGAGAGTGAAGATATATATTCAACGCATGGATTGGTCCGCAAGGTCCCCGGATCCAATCGAACACGTGTGGGACCTTCTCGGGAGACGCTTGTCAGCACGTCATCAGCCGCCAGCAAGGATTCCGCAGCTGCGATTGGCTCTACAAGATGAATGGGCCGCGATGACTCAACAGCTCCTTGACAACCTCGTCCTCAAGATGGACAGACGTTGTAAATCCTGCAATGCCGTCACGGGGGATCATATCCCCTACTAAGGACTGGATTTTTCTTGGCAGCCGCCTGTCACATGGACGTTTTTGTCTTCTGTCTAGTTGTGCTCGAAGCTACCTTTTCATTAAAGTGCCTTTGTATCCTTTGGATTCCTTGTTTGGACGGTTTTGCTCACTTGATCCATATTCTTACATATTGGGGATCTTATGGTATGACTTGAGTCGATGTGGAGCACTTCTGCACGACGTTACATTCAAAAAACCGTCTCGTCCTTAATTTTTGCACTCCAGTGTATATTAGGGGGAATGGAAAGTAATGTCGTTTTTGCGGGGATAAGTTTGGAGAGCAGTTGTGAGGTGTTTATGTTCGTTCAACGTAAAATGTATGTAAAAGTGAATGAACTATTCATCTTTAACTTATGATGTTTTTGTCTTCCAGATTTGCAGAACAAAGTGAGTGGCATAAAACCCAAGGAGAGCCATGTTCGTCATTGTATGCTGTGCCAATTTCATAAGAACAATGCAACCGCGGCCACCAATAAAATTTGCGCTGTTTATCCGAATGCGTTAAATGCCCGCAAGGGCTAGCGTTGGTTAGCCGAATCGCGGTCAGGCAATTTTGACCTTTCTGATGCCCTTCGGGCAGGAAAGCCCGTGGACATGGACAATTGCTTACTGCGTGCACCCGTTGAGACAGATCCTTATCAAACCATTGATGAATTAACCCAACATCTTAATACATCATGGTCTACTGTTCAAGAGCTTCTGCAACAGATAGTGAAGGTCTATAGACAAGGAGTTTGGGTCCCACATCAACTTTCATCTGTCAACAAAGCCCAGCGTTCCACCATCTGCAATTCTTTGCTCAGCCGACAGGAAAAGGATCTATTTCTTCATTGAATTGTGACTGGAGATGAAAAGTGGTTTCTTTACGTGAACAACAAAAGCAAAAGCAAGTGGCTTTCCCCAGGTCAGACACCAGTTCTTACGCTAAAACCAGACCTACACCACAAAAAGATGTTGGTCTGTGTTTGATGGACTACCGCTGGCATAGTTCACTTTGAGCTCTTGGAACCCGGAGAGACCGCAACGGCAGACATCTATTGTCAGCAGATGAACCATTTGAAGCAAGCTGTTACTCTTAAACATTCAGCACTGGTCAACAGAGAAGGTGTCATCCTCCAGCGTTTGAAGTGAGCTCTTACTGTAAAACATCCAGCACTGGTCAACAGAAAAGGTGTCATCCTCCAGCGTTTGAAGTAAGCTCTTCCTGTAAAACATCCAGCACTGGTCAACAGAAAAGGTGTACTCCTGCAGGGTTTGAAGTAAGCCCTTCCTGTAAAACATCCAGCACTGGTCAACAGAAAAGGTGTAAATCTCCAGTGTTTGAAGTAAGCTCATACTGTAAAACATCCAGCACTGGTCAACAGAAAAGTTGTCATCCTCCAGAATGACAACGCGAGACATCACACGGCGAGACGGACCCAGCAGACGATCAGAGATTTTGATGGAAAGTTCAGCCCCATGCCCCTTATTCCCCTGATACTGCACCTTCTGATTACCATTTGTTCAGATCTCTGCAGAACTTTCTTAATGGGAAAAGATTCCACAATATTGATGATGTCAAAACGGGGCTCTCGGATTTCTTTGCATCACAGCCAAAGCCTTTTTTATAAAGACGGCATTGAAAGTTTGGTTTCACGATGGGCAAGTGTGATCGATAATGATGGCGATTATATAATTAATTAAGGAATAAATTTCTTCTGTTACAAACGGTATTTTCCAAAAACGACATTACTTTCCGGTCTCCCCAATATATACTTATCATAAGGCAATAAATAAATAAATAAATAAATCCTTGTTCGCTTTGATGTCTGCGGAGTTTCAGATGTGGCATAATAAACAAGCAAAATTCCTTGGAGATTCGAATGTAAAAACTTGACGACGACAAACGGATGGCGGTACGGAATCCTGCACGTCATCAGCAGTGCGTTTTAGTTAGCGCTTTGCTAATGCTGATGGGCCGCCCCGGTGGCGCAGTGGTCTAAGGCGCTGGCCTCTGATCATTCGTCCGTAAGGGGTCCGGGTTCGAATCCCGGTCAGGCATGGATGTTGTGTTTGTGTTACGGTGCTGGCTCTCTCCCTTCCCTGGAGCCAGTGACCCTAAATTAGGGACGGGCGACTGCTTATAGCCCATTGAGTTGCTCACGGTGGTCGTTAAACCTCCAATCAAAAAAAAAAAAAAAAAAAAAAATGCTGATGGAATTCGAACATCTACCGAACAGCTGAGTAAACAAAGTAATAGTATATAATGACGCACGTTCTGTTAATATTTGATCCGATCTGCCAGTTTGAGACGTCAAGCCCCTGAGGTCTCTTGAGCCATGAAAACTCTGTTACAATTTTTGGGCCTTTCGGTGCTGCTGGTTGTTTGCACAGGTGAGTACATTCTATTTCCATTTTTAAATAACCTTTCACTTTTGTGATTCACAGCAACGTGCAAATTTACTGTATCGAGAACCCCGGTCGTACTTCCGCGATTATTTAAGCGGAAGTTTGTGCTGTGCATTTATTCAGTCTTCTAGTTTCGAGTGCTGCGGCTGAGCGGTATTTTATTAAATTATTCCTAAATGATTCGACATCTTGGTAGACACAGCTGCTACACTCTAATAAATATGTACTGAATTCGCAATATAATTTCTTCGTGTTAACTAGCGATGGACCATTCGTGAATGATTCGTTAACAACGAATGACTTTTCATCATGAATAATGAATGCTTCGCTGTCAACGATTATTCAGTTCATCATTGCTACGATTCACACTGAAGTCGAAGCGCGATTAACATTATCCCGTTCGCTTGAGTTTGCAATCGAATTTCCATTTAGAAAAGTAATGTCAATAATTATACTAGTAACTATAACTGTTCCGCGGAGCGAATTTACGCGACTTTTTTTTTGTGTGCGAAATTTAGGTATTTTTTGTAATTTCACGAATATCAAATATTTGTTTTTCGCGAATTTCAGATTTTTTTTCCTATTTTTGTCGAATTTCTATTATACTTTTTAGGTTATTTTCCCCTTTAACTGGCTGGAACGAGTTAACTCGCTGTTAACAAAATGGGGTGAACTCAACTCCAACAAATACACTATATTGACAAAAGTTACAGGACATCTAGAAGAGGAAACACAACATAGCATTTAATGACATACATTAGTACGGTGTTGGTCCACCTTTGGCCTTAATGCATGCACTGACCAATCGAGACATGCTCTCCACAAGGTTTTGGAACACAGCGAAATGTATGCGCTTCCATTCAGTACATAATGCTGCCGCTAATTGTTGTGCGGCGCTCCAATTCCTCCCATAGGTGCTCTATAGGATTAAGATCAGGGCTCTGTGCTGGCCACTCCATACACGATACGGAATTATCGTCAAACCACGCGGTAACAGTCCTGCTGGTACCAACAAGGCTCGGTTCCATAGTATTGCCACAGAGTTGGTAGGGCATAATTCTGCAGAATATCAAGGTAGACGTGCTGGTTAACAGGCTTGTCCACGATAACCAACGGGCCGGGACCATACCACGAAAAACACCCCCACACGAGTAAACTGCGAGCTCCAAACTTGACCGTAGGAACAGTACACTGTGGTAAATAGCATTTCCCCGGCTGCCTCCATACCCACACACGTCCATCAGACTGTTGGATCGTGCATCTTAATTCATCAGTCCATAGGACCCATTTCCATTGATCTACGGTCTGCGATAAATGTTCATTACACCATCCTGAACGACGAGTAGCATTCCGAGTGGAGCAGAAATGCCTATGAGCAGCCGCACGACCACGGTAACCCATGGAATGAAGTTATCGGCGAAAGGTACATGCACATACCGAGGTTCCAGCATTTTTAATCACTTGTACATTGGAGTCTTGTGTAGTACTCCGTCGATTAGCTGTAACGACTCTCCTGAGGCTTCGACGTCTTCTATCACTGATTTTCTTTGGTCTGCCGGTACGTTTTGCTGCTTCAGGCACGCCATGTGTCTTCCACGTATTCAGTGCATCCATAACTGTGGACTTGGGTATGTTTAAACGCCTTTCGGTTTCTCTTATGGACAACTCTTTAATATCAAACCCAACAATCTTTCCTTTCTCAAAGTCAGTTGCAACCCACCGCGACATTTTCACTCGACCTCACATTGCGATATGATCGCGGTCAGCTACATGCTTGTTTTTATACCGTTTGCAGATGTACTGCGCATCTTGATAACGCAGTGGATCCGTTAATTTGTTTTTGAAGGGGTTTCCGGTGACTTTTGTCAATATAGTATATATGCGCTGCCTAAGAAGTGGGCGGCACGCTACTAGAACGGATTCATTCAGGGCATGTTTAGCGGTGTCAAAGCTGCTCGTACGAGTTATCTTGAAGACCAGTGCATCAAAAAAAAAAATGCTTTCGTCCTTGGATTTGTTATTCAGACTTGTTATTCAGGCGTATGATTGATACCAGTCCCTTCTTACAAATTAACTAATAAAGGAATATGACAATGTAGATTAATTTAAGGAAGGAGAGAGAAGACATTCGAGTAACTTGTTTTATACAGGGACATAATGTTCGTGTCAGGGAGACGAGCCCGTCGCTATCATGTTTTAGGTAATGGAATGGGGAATATAGGATCAGAAGAGGGGAGCTTATTACCATTGACGTGTTTATTTTCCCGTCTACTGAGATGAGAGGGTTAAAGATAAATTATTTTACCGTAGCTTTCGTAAAACATCTTTGCTATGTGAACATTTCTATTTTTTTTTTTTTTTTATTGGAGGTTTAACGACCACCGTGAGCAACTCAATGGGCTATAAGCAGTCGCCCGTCCCTACGTCCCTAATTTAGGGTCACTGGTTCCAGGGAAGGGAGAGAACCAGTGCCGTATGACAAACACAACATCCATGCCGGACCGGGATTCGAACCCGGACCCCTTACGGACGAATGATCAGAGGCCAGCGCCTTAGACCACTGCGCCACCGGGGCGGCAAACATTTCTATTCGGAGGGAACAAAGCTTTGGGCCCCTTTTAATTTAAGCACAGTGCATCAGCCGCTGAAAGGGCTAAATAATTTTATTACTGCCTTCATATACATGAAAAATATACCGCAAAGTAATACTACTCCAAAGTCCAAACGAGAACTTTAAATTTTGAATTTCCTCTCAAGATTGTTCGTTACGAAGAGAATCTTATCGAGCAAGCTTGACAGCTAATTCCAGCTCACATGCACTCTGCTGAAGAATGCATGTATAGCCTTTTGTGATTTTTAGCCCCTGCTACTGTTTAATGACTTTGGTGACTTGCCGCACTAGCAAACCGGATGTCATCAATGGCATTAATTTTTCCTGGGAAAAGCAGCTCACAGAAAACGGTGTTTGAGCTTTGAAGACGCTTAGATCAGAAAATTTTTGTGCTTTCGTGTGAGTATTTAGTTTATAAAGTTTCTAGATATTGTTTGCTAACTTTGAGAATGAGCCACGTGAGTGAAAAGAGTGCATCGTCTGAAAGATACAAGCGGTACAGCAAGGGAACATTTCATGTGAACAAAAATATATTTTTCTGTTTGTATTGCAACATACCAGAGGACTTTTCAAGAAAGGACAGTTGTGAAAAGCAAGCACGCTGCATAAAAAAAATTATGTTCGAACAGTCAACCGAAAATAATGCCACAATGTGTTGATGAATTAATCGGGAAAAGAAATAAACAAGAACTGCATCGCTTAACTAAACTTTCGAAATTAACTTGTGCCTTTTGCGCAGCTAACATCCCTTTTCCCAAACTGGATAACGCTTTATTAAAAAATTACTTGAAAAATTCGTTGAAAGATATTGTTGTTATTCCAAATGCAAATTAGATGCGGAAATATTATTTGCCGAAAATATATATGATATTCACAAGCTGCAAGTGAAAGATGTTTTAAAATCAGTACCCGGTGTAAGCATCGTAGGAGACGAAACAACTCATTCAGAAAATAAGTACAATTTTGAGTATTCTTGCTGTTCCATCAGCTGAAACGAATGTTGAAAGCTGTAATGCTAAAACTTCTTTGAATGTAACTAGGACAAGTCGCCAACGGTAACCGATAACTAGGGTATAGTTGGCAAATTTTGAGCGAAGCTATTGAAAAATCGAAAGGCGTCAAAACCTGACCATGGACGATGTCCAATCGCATGTCAAAAATCACGGTGATCGGATGTGTCATGTCGTAGCTATGCCTGAACAACTAATTGTCCGGAGTCTCGTATAGAGAGTGGATTTTCAGCACGTCTTTTGTAAAAAAAGATCGTGCTTATGTTATCGGTTTGTCCGTCCGTCCGTCTGTAATCGCGATATCTCTACAACCATTAGTCCGATTTGAAGATTCTTTTTTGCGTTGGGAAGCTTCAAATATGTGAATGATGATCCTTTAATTCGTTTTTTACGATGTACAATTTCACCGCTAGAGGGCGTAAATGCAAATGATGTCGAATTAAAAAATGTGTTTTAATCCACATATTTGCTTCTAAACAACCGATTGGAAAAAATCTTTTATCTTTCGATTCCATTTATGCCGAAGAGTATTTTAGATATAGTTACTTTTTTCAAATTACGCATAGATTTCCCACTAGGGGCGTAAACGTAAATTACATTTTTCCCGATAACTCTTCTTCTAAAACTCTGATTTGAAAAATGTTTTTTTCAGCGGATACACCTCCTGATGGAAAATCTTTTGCATATAATTTCAAATTTTTCGTAAAGAATACTTTAACCAGCAGAAGGCGTAAGTGTTAATTTTTGCTTCTGACATATTTAGCATAAAATCTGAGCTTCTAAAATATCGATTGAAAAAATTCTTTCCTGGACTGATGCCACACATATCGATAAACCTTTTCGGAATATTTTTTTCCTAAAATATTCCACAGTTTTTCCGTCATAGGGCGTAGATAAATATCTTATATTCGTCAATATCTCTACGTCTAGAAGCCCGATTTGAAAAATTCCTTCTTTGTTGGATAGTGTTTTTAGTGTGACATGTTTGTCATATAATTTCAAAATTTTCAAGTAATTTATAGACTTTCCGCTAGGGGGCGTAGAGGTAAATTGCGTTTCCCCTATATCTCTGCTTCTAAATCTCCGATTTGAAAAGTTCTTTCTGCACCGGATACAGCTCCTAATGAGAAATCAATTGCACATAATTCCTAATTCTTGTAAATAAATTTTGGCCACCAGGGTGCGTAAATCTTAATTTCCGCTTCTGATGTATTTGCAGTAAAATATGAGTTTCTAAAATCTCGATTGAAAAATACGTCGTTTGTAGACCGATAGTACTCATGTCAACAAACCGATTAGAAACATTTTCTTCTTAAAATAATGAATGGTTTCCACGCCAGGGGCGTAGACGTATACCTTATTTTTGTCAATATCTCTACTTCTAGGAGTCCGATTTGAAAAATTACTTCTGTGTTGGAGAGCGTTTCCAGTGTGAAATGTTTCTCATATAAATTCATGTTTTTCTTAACACACAAGTCTGCAACCGGAGGGCATAAGCTGACGATTCCGTTTACAGCAATATCTGAGGAATTAAAAAAAATCCCCGATTGAAAAACTTCTTTCTTCCGTCAGATACTATTGTTTTCCATACCGGCTCCGTTGACTTTGAATAGCTTTGATAAATTTAATTTGCGTCAAAACGGATTCAAAAGACGTGCTTACTACACCCGAAAATTCGGTGTCATCTTTCTTGCTTCAATTATTATTAAAATTGGTCAGTTTTTTAATGGCCATTATTTTTATATGACACGACCAATCACCATGATACCAACCCCATGTCACTCACCATGTCCTTCCCTTTCTCCGTGGCAAGTGTCATCACTATCGGTGAAGATTTTTGGAGGAGATAGGCAACAAACAACCCTTTCTCAAAACCCGGAAAACACCCTAAAAATGCAAGTTTTGTGACGATTATTTCTCAATGACACGGAAATTTCGAAATTCGAAAGGCGTCAAAACCTGACCATGGACGATGACCAATGGTATGCAAAAACTCACGGTGATCGGATGTGTCATCTCGTACATATGCCCGAACAACTAATTGTCTTGAGTTTCGTAAAGAGAGCTCCGCTCGGCCTTCGGCCTCGCTTTGCTCAAATATAACAGTTTTTGTGACAGACGAGTCCTCTTGCACATCCAAAGCGTGGGGAAAGAGCTTGGAAGCCGAATTTTTGAAGAAATAAGGTATTTCGCAAACTTTCGGGTTATATCCCGAAATTCCGCGAAAAGCAACGAACTTTTCACAAAATTTCGCGACCTAACCCGAATTTTGCCTCTTTTTCTTTCCCACGATAAAATTACTACTCTATCGATAACTAATAAGTGCTAACCACAGAGATGTAGTTCTAAATTAAAAAAAAGCACCTTAGCGGTAAAATTATTAGGAAAAAGCAACCGGAGAAGAAAATTTCCCTAAATCCTGTAAAATTTGATTTGTTTATGTTATTTATAATCTTTTTTTTAATTTTCACTGCTAATCACTTTCATAAATTTATATTAAATTGTTTAAATTTAGCTATTTTAAATAAAAGAAAGGTTGTTACACAACAGTCATAAGAATATAATTCTTTTTTTATTTAAATACAGCTCTGTCTACCTACAAAGTCTTTTTTTTTTTTTTTTTTGATTGGGTGTTTGGGGTTTAACCTTTTGAGCAATTCAATGAGCTATAAGCAATCGCCCTTTCACACATAATTTTGAGCCACTAGTTCCGGCTAAGAAATAGGGCAATCATTGTAAGACAAGTACACTCACTACCCATGCCTCATAACAGACTCGAACTCGGGCTCAACTCGAATGAATGGTCAGAAGCTAGAGCATCAGACCACTAAGCCACTATTTTTTTCTTCAAGGCTTAACGTCTACATTAAGACTCTTGTAGGGCTCACTGCCTTTATTTGTGGCCACTAATATCAAGGAAGGGACATATACTGTATCATCAGACAGAGACACCACCATACCTCACCAGAGGCCGGGCTCTGCGGAATGGTCAGAAGCCAGCACCTCAGACCATTCAACCACAGGGACCGCCATCTCTGTAATACAAACATTCAGATAAGATACTATTATGTTTCCATACGAATCACAATTTTCCCTATTTTTTCATACACTGAAGAGCAATTGAATTAGAGACAGCTGGCAATATGCAAATGTGGCGCTGTGGGCGGCCCTGTAAACGGAAACGACATGACGTATGCAGCGATCCGGCAATATAAGGAGTGATGCGACAGGAATCAGTAAGAGTCGGACGCAGTATGGGTAAGACGCAGGATCTAAGCGCATTGTCGGGGCCCGACGAATGGGTCACTCCATCTCGGAAGTCGTGCAGCCACAGGGATTTTCACGAGCCACTGTGTCACGGGTGCACCGTGAGTACATCGAAATCGGTGAAACCATCCCTGCAAGGGCCAACTGCCGTGGACAACAGCGTGTGGACGAGCGGGGTCATTGTTGGCTAGCTCGCATTGTAACAGCAGATAGACTGGCCACAGTGCAAGAAATCACTCGGCAATTTAACACTGGCGCACAAAAACATCATCTCCTCGCTATGGGGTACAGAAGCCATCGTCCCACGAGGGTACCGCTGTTGACCGCACATCACAGGGTGCAAAGATTAGCATGGGCGCGGGAACATCGCCACTGGACCCTAGACATGTGGAAAAATGTTGCCTGGACTGATGAGTCGAGATTCACGTTGGTACATGCAGATGGCAGGACACGAGTACAGCGCAAACCACATGAAGCGATGGATCCTTCTTGCCCGCAGGGTACTACTCTTCAAGCCCCTGGGGGTGGCATTCTCGTCTGGGGACTGTTTATGCGGACTGAAATGGGACCCCTGGTACGTGTGACATCGTCCCTCACAGGTCAACGTTACCGGGATATCCTGGACGACCATTTGCTCCCGTTTGTGCGTCTTCAACATCCCACTGGGGACCTCATCCTGCAACAAGACAGTGCACCGCGCCATCGCTCCCGAATTGTATCCGAATGGTTGGATGAACTCTCCACCGACGTGACCTCGCTTCTTGGGCCAGCTAAGTCACCTGACCTCAATTCCATCGAACACATCTGGGATGCCATCGAGAGAGATGTTCGAGGCTCTGACCCCCTGCATCAAATCTTCGTGAACTGTGGGAGCTTGTTCAGGGGTCGTGGATCCACATGGCTTCCCAACGCTTCCGGTGTCTTGTCGAGTCCATGCCGAGACGAATCGCCGCCGTCATCAGGGTGAAAGGTGGTGCTACACGTTACTAGACAGGTATCTCTAATTCAACTGCTCTTCACTATTAGCTAAAAAATTCCTCTGCCCTGCTTTTCTCTCGAGCAAACCGCAAAAAGTGTCTTAGCACTGCAAAGCCTAGGAAAGTAGTCCTTAGCGCCGCCAAGGCGAGCCATGAAAATTAAAACGCCTAAACGTATTAAATATTATATGTGACAGGCTATATCCATTTCAGCGGATATTGAATATTTTTAACGTTTACAGAATTTCTAATTTTACAATATGTTCATGTTGAACATTTTCACACAGTTTAATGTTTTTGTATTACCAACGACACATACTGGAAAAAGATTAGTACGTTCATGAGAAACTTATATTGAGATTTAAAAATTTGATACAATTTCCCTGAAAGCATGATAATGGCCACATGGTCTCAAAAATAACAGATGCATTCAAAAAAAAAAAAAAAAAGAATTAAAAGCAAATAAAAGTGGTAACACGCAATTATTAATTAGCAACAGCTCAGCAAGAAAATTTGCAATAATAATTAGCCGTAGCAATCAGTCCGGACAACGACACAGCGGTGCCGCGCCGTGACGAGACATTGTTCAGCTGTACTGCTTGTGATGCCAACTCCCACGTTCCCTTACTTTAGATTGTAATTAATATCTGCACTAGAGATCTCTCCCACCCAGTCTGAATTTTAAACGAAACATATCATTCTCAGATATAAATAAAGCTTCTTTTTTTTATTGGGGGTTTAACGACCACCGTGAGCAACTCAATGGGTTATAAGCAGTCGCCCATCCCTAATTTAAGGTAACTGGTTCCAGAGAAGGGAGAGAGCCAGTGCCGTAAGGCAAACACAACATTTATGCTTCACCCGGATTCGAACCCGGACCCCTTTCGGACGAATGATCAGAAGTCGTCGCTTGTTAGTCTTACGGCACTGGCTCTCTCCCTTCTCTGGAACCAGTTACCTCAAATTAGGGATGGGCGACTGCTTATAACCCATTGAGGTGCTCCCGGTGGTCGTTAAACCTGCAATCGCCGCCCCGGTGGCGCAGTGGTCTAAGGCGTTGGTCTCTGATCATTCGTCCGTAAGGGGTCCGGGTTCGAATCCCGGTCAGGCATGGATGTTGTGTTTGTCTTACGGCACTGGCTCTCTCCCTTCCCTGGAACCAGTGACCCTAAATTAGGGACGGGCGACTGCTTATAGCCCATTGAGTTGCTCACGGTGGTCGTTAAACCTCATTCAAAAAAAAAAAAAAAAAACCTGCAATCAAAAAAAAAAAATTAGGTTTTTGCCAATTCTTTGAAACATAAAAACAAAAATATCATGCCATGAAGTGGGGTCCACGAGTTTGACATGCCTGGCCTAAGAAAATACCGTTTTCCAAAGTAACATTTATCAATCCAACGCTGGATGAAGGCCTCCACAACTTCCATGTCATTCCTGAATGCTTTCGAATTTCATCCGCTCATCTTCCACGTGGTCTTCTTTTCGGTCTTTCTCTTTACCTTGGAATTCTTTTTTTTTTTTTTTTTGATTGGAGGTTTAACGACTACCGTGTGCAACTCAATGGGCTATAAGCAGTCGCCGGTCCCTAATTTAGGGTCGCTGGTTACAGGGAAGGGAGAGAACCAGTGCCGTGAGACAAACACAACATCCATGCCTCACAGGGATTCGAACCCGGACCCCTTTCGGACGAATAATCAGAGGCCATCGCCTTAGACCACTGCGCCACCGGGGGCGGCTAACCTACTGCTTCCTGCTATCTCTTGCCCCAAAACCTGTTCAAGTGCAGCTGGCTTGGAGCTAAACCTTTTCTGCGGGCGGAAGTCCTGCAAAAAAACAGTCAGTAACGCGAGGCGAACCACAAGGGTGACACACTGTGATGTAATAAAAGCAAAAGGAACGGAAATCTGCGGTTTCGTGACACCGTCTTTCTGAAAGGAGGGGGGGATATATGTTACGTGCCACGGATGTCACGCATATATCAGGGCTAAACACTCGTCGGTACAGCTTAATGGGTAAAACATTCGACTCCGGAGCAGAATGATGGGAGTTCATGCTTTGCCACTCTGGTAAATTTGTTTTACGCTACACTGGAAAAAAAAATCTGAAATTCACGAGCCACTTTCCGTCATTTCTTTCGTGAATTAACGAAGCATATTTCTGATACAACTTTTTCGTGAAATGACGGAGAAACCTCTCAATCTCACGGATATTTCGGACCCAAGAGAAATTCTGAATTTCCAGGAACCTTTCCGCAGTTCCGTCCTTATATTGACGGTAAATTACCGTTTTCAAGATGTGCCAATGGAAAATTTTGAATTTTCGGAAACCTTTCCACAATTCCTTTCTTATATTAATGGAAAAATTCTGTTCTCACTTTTTCCGTATCCACATGACGAAAAACTTCCGGTAATAGGAGAGATCAATGGGAATACTTGGGGGGTTGATTAACTGTTAGATTTCAATAGTCTGTCGAGCTATTTGAGTTTCAAGTTCTGTAGCGATGTCGCAGGAATTTTGCTTAATGTGGCACAGGATATTTCTTCTCCTCTTCCCCATTTTGTGCACCAGCTATTATATATAGCCAAGAAACCGGGTACTAAATTTATTGTACAGATGGTTGTCCGATGTCTATGTATCAGTCTGTGGAGTCCTTAAACCAAAAGCTATTGCAGCTATCAAAATTAAATTTTATATTGGTAAGTTTTGTGAAGTAATGTAATAAAACAGCACGTTACTCCTTCTCTAGACAATAACTGAAAGTTATTTTCAATTAAAAAAGTTTTCAAACTCCAAATCATCCTGTTTCTACGAAAAATCCCGATGAAAGAATACCTAATTTCTAGTAAGACCTACCAACAGAAAAAATAAAATTATTACAAACGTATTCAAAACAATAATAAGCTCCAATAGATAATACATCGATGAGTCATTCCATTTGATCATTCCCAGCCTAGAGAAATGAGGACGCCTGGAGGCCGAACGGTGGCGCAACTTCTCGACCGACTTTCGGTTAGTAAAGTGTTTGGAGTCAGAACGGGAAAAACTGCTGATTTATCGGAGTTTGATAAAGGACTAATTGCGATGGCAGGGCGACTCGGAACTACTATCTTGGAATCGGCGAGGCTTGTTCACATGCCGCTGTAGTGAGTACGTATCAAAAGTGGTACACATATGGCCAAACTATCGTCCAACCGTGCGTCGTCCACAGCTTACTGATGCCAGAGGAGAGCGGAAACTGTCGCGCATTGTTCACAGCGACTGCAGGGCTGCAGTGCGACAAATCACCCGCAGCTGCAACAGTGGTGAACAGGGCAATGTGTCACAGCACGCAGCCGTCTGCGTATGGGCGAAAAACCAGCCGGGTCGCGATGCTCACTGCACGTCATTGCCAACAACGCATGAAATGGGCCCAAGATTATTGAGATTGGACCTTGGATGATTAGAAGAAATTGACATGGGCTGACGAATGAAGATTCCCGATGCATCACGTAGACGGCCGAGCGCGGATACACCGATTACCAAAAGAAGCTATGGCACCTGGATGCACTGTTGTGCAGAAACAGGACAGCGGCGGAGGTGTTATGCTGTGGGGGATGTTTTCTTGGGATACTTTAGGCCCCATTATCCCAAATGGAGCACAATCCCTGACGTGTCAACACTTTAGGCTCCACTATCCCAATAGAGCGCAATCTCTGATGTATCTGAACATCATTGCAGACCAAGTTCACCCATTCATGGCACCGTGTACCCTGCTGGTGATGGCCATTACCAACAGGATAATGCGGCGTGCCACACTGCCAGAATCCTGAAGGAGTAGTTCGAGGAACATGCTGGTGACTTTTTGTGAATGCCGTGGCAGTCAAATTCACCTGACATGAACCCAATCGAACATTTGTGGTTCGACTTGGAAAAGCGGGTTCGCGCTAAATGACCACCACCCCGAAATGTACGGGAACTGGAGGACCTGCTCTTGACATTATGGTATTAGGCACCCCAGGATACCTTTCGCCCCCTCATTAAATCGATGTCTCTCCCGGTGGCCGCTGTTTTGCAAGCTAAAAGGGGTCCTACAGCTTATTAAGTAGGTGGTTCATCGGTGTAAGCAAGGAATAATTTTACTGTTCCACTCTCTAGGCATTGGGAATTTTTTTAAATTTGTTGCTTTCCTAAGAGAAAGTTCCTGGATATTTTGTTTTATTTACGCTTCTGATGTCTCTTATTATAAAAACCCAAGCTGGCTTAATAAAAACACAAGAAAGGTGACACCAAATTTTGAATTGTAATGAGCACTTCTTTTTAATCCTTACCAACAAGAATAAAATTTATCAAAGTTATTAATTGACAGTGGAACCTGTTAGAAAAAATAAATAAACCGGATTTCTACAATCGTTAAAACATCTAGAAATAGAAACAGCTACATGTTCCCACCAGCTACTAAAAAGCATGCTACGAAAAGTAACAAATGTTGTAGAAAAGTTTCCCATAGCAGAATGAAGGTATCAGAGATGAAAATATTTCGAAATCGAACAGTCAAATGAAGAAATATAAAAGAAAACATGATGTAACTGCGCGCCTCCTACTGGAAGAATTTTGCATAATGGGAAGGTTGAAAAGAAGCGGAAACCATTCTTAATAGTGAAAGCTATGCTAAGAAAAATATACTTTTCAAATATGTCTGCCGGAAGTAGAGATAGTGAGAAAAAGGTTTCGATATTTACGCCCTCTAGCAGGCAAGCAGTGCATTATTTGATGAGGATAATGTTCCCCATCTTTATTGTAACGAATGACTTAGAGTAAAAAAAAGAAATTTCTCAATTGGAATCTTAGAAGCGGAAAAACAGCTGTACAGAGAATCACACAAACACCACCTAGTGTGAAATGCAAAAAAAAAAAAAAAAAACTCCTCAAGTACGCCCTTACGCACATCTACGGTGGCTCCTCGGCATATCTACCACTCAGGGATCTCAACTGACTCTTACCGTGCACTTTGTAACGAATGTGGAGTCCCCTGCGCGGCACCTTATAAGCCCCAAGGATTGCGATTGCGGCGCCGGTCTTGGACACGTGGGCGTGCGGAATCGCACGAAACTTTAATCATTTGCATGATGGACCCAGATGCGACTTGATTTATAATCTCATTACTGTATTGGAACAGTTAAGAGAAAAATAGCCCATGATAATGTCAGAAGCATGCATGCACAGTTGTAGAAGGCATGGGACTTCAATCACATTTATTTTTAAAAACGATAAAGAAAAGAAAAAAATTCGGTGATGACGCTGCCTCGAAAGAAGCAGGTGCTGTGTACAATGATGGTCGATCTGAATCATTATTTAGAATTAATGTATTCTATGTAACTCTGTATTGCATAGAAATGACTTGAAGCGGGCGATAATATAAGTAAAGTGTTTAAGCTCTATCTTAGCATACCTGAGTTCCACAGAGGATGCTCTTGAAGAAAAATGTTAACTCCTTGTGAAACTGTATTCCACAGATCTGACTGAAAATTTGTCAATGAAATACTGCACCTGGGAAAAATCATTCGATTTCACGATGCACATTTAGAAAGAATTTTGGAGATTATAGTTATGAACTGCCACCAATCATTCTTCTGGAAGAAATTTATGAAAACACACTGGAGTTAGTGCTTGATGAAATGTGCTTTTTTCTGAGGATGTTCTTCATATTACTTGTAACTGCGGCAGAACGTAATTTCAGTAAATTATCTCTTATAAAGTACAGTAGGAGACATACAATGCGGAATGTACGGTTATCTGCACTATCTATGTTACTGTATGTATAGAACGCAAGCTGTTTGGGAAAATTGATTTTAGTGAGGTAATTCGTAACTTTTCTGCAAAAAAAGGTAAGAAAAGTTCTTTTTTAGTTTGTTGCAGGCTTGGAGGATGCAGAATATTTGAAATAAAAGGTAAAAAAATGATAAACATTTCGAAATAAAAAAATGTTTTACAATTTGTTCAAATGTGTTCAATTCACCCATTTGTTCAATTTTTTTGTGTATTTCTTTCCAGTATTGTTATATAACAAAATCTGGTGTACCCAAACAATGCAAATAATAAGTTTACCCACAGAAATATCACACACAAGAAAAGGTGCCTGCGTTCAAAAATGAGGGGGTGGGGGTGGGGTGGGGGTGAACACTCTTATATTCTTATATTAGGTTACTCTTTGTGACTCATGTTTCATAACCAGTCGATGTGACTAAAGCTCAGAATTGAGATGCAGGCACAATTAGCAGTACACTAGTGCACAATTCACGGTAGTGTACTGAGATATTTATGTAAACAGTGTGCGCATCGAGCAAAGTTTTTGCTTAGGAATAAACGCAAAAGATACTCCCTCAAAACAAAAGGACAAATCATTACATGTGTTTTATGAAAAGAGAAAAAAAAAACTCATCATCTAGTCTCCTCCGCACACAAATCCACACTATTTGTGAAATGTAATGTTCCGGGGAAGTTTATACCATAAAAAATATTTTGATCGTAACTCTATCCTTAAATACACTGGTGTGCAAAAATTAAGGACGAAGAGGAGAAATTAGCATAACAGCGGAACGAGCAGGCAGAACGGACCGAAAGACCACTCAGGAGATAGACTAGGGTCCGGTACGGTAGGGCATGCGCATATATGCAGCATGATGTACGGGGAGGGTGTCGGAAGGGTATAAAGCACACGTGCGGTGTACGCTCAGCAATTCGGTGAAAGATATTGCACGGTGTACATCGGTTTGAACGACGTCGAGTTGCTGCTACCGTGTGATATGGCCAACGGGCAATCCAGTAGACGACATCTGGATGACTTTACCCGAAGTCGCGTTATTGGAAAGGTGGAAGAAAGTCGAAGTGTAACTAGTGTGGCCAAGGAGTTTGGGATAGCTCACAGCATCGTTTCACGAGCTTGGAGAGCATTTCAAACGACAGGAACAGCTGTCCGAGAGTTTAGCAGTGGTCGTTAACGAGCAACTACAGCGGCGGACGACCGGTATATTGTCCTACAGGCAAGAAGAGACAGACGGCAGACAGCAAGAGAAATCGCAAGGCACATGCAACGGACAATTGGACGTCTGTTATCGCCTTTTACCGTGGCCAGGAGGCTGCACAAAGGTGGTCTATTTGCACAACGACTAGTACGGTGTGTGCCATTAACGCTTGCTCATCGGAGACGGCGGTTTCTGTGGTACCAGGAACACAAGAATTGGACACATCAGCAATGGAGTTGAGTTCTCTTTGCGGATGACAGCCGATTTAGTCTGACGAGCGATTCTGGACGTATACACATCTGGAGAGAGCAGGGAACACGCAATCATACCTCCAACATCATCGAAAGGGACCGGTTTGGAGGCAGCGGAGTTCTTGTTTGGGGAAGTATCATGCTTGGTAGCCGTACTGACCTCCACATCTTCCAAGGAGGTTCAGTCACTGGTGTCCGCTATTGTACCGAGGTTCTCCTGCCTCACGTGCGCCTGTTTAGAGGTGCTGTGAGTTCTGAGTTTCTCTTAATGGAGGACAACGCTACACCTCATCGTACAGTGGCTGTCGCAGCGCTGTTGGAGAGTGAAAATATTCAAGGCATGGATTGGCCTGCAAGGTCCCCGGACCTAAATCCAATCGAACACGTGTGGGACCTTATCGGGAGGCGCTTGGTAGCACGTCACCTGCAGCCAGCAACGATTCCGCAGCTGCGATTGGCGCTACAAGAGGAATGGGCCGCGATGCCTCAACAGCTCCTTGACAACCTCGTCTTCAGCATGGACAGACGTTGTAAATTCTGCAACGCAGTCAGGGGTGATCATATCCCCTACTAAAGACTGGATTTTTTATGGCAGCCGCCTGTCACATGGACGTTTCTGTCTTCTGTCTGGTTGTGTTCGAAGCTACCTTTTCAATAAAGTGCCTTTGTATCCTTTGGATTCCTTGTTTGGACGGTTTTGCTCACTTGTCCCATATTCTTACATCGTGGAGATCTTATGGAATGATTTGAGTCGATGTGGAGCACTTCTGCACGACGTTACATTCGAAAAACCGTCTCGTCCTTAATTTTTGCACGCCAGTGTAGTATACTATACTAGTAATCCGAATTTCTTGGTGTTGGATAGAAATCAGTTTCGAAGCTTTCTCACATAAACAAAATGGCTTTTTCCAGGAATTTAGACAACAAACTGAATAATAAGACATTTGAACTGTTCCATTATTCAGTTGAACTGTTATATTATTCAGTAGTTTCCATTATTCATTTGAACTGTTCTATTATTCAGTAGTTTCCATTATTCATTTGAACTGTTCTATTATTCAGTAGTTTCCATTATTCATTTGAACTGTTCTATTATTCAGTAGTTTCCATTATTCATTTGAACTGTTCTATTATTCAGTAGTTTCCATTATTCATTTGAACTGTTCTATTATTCAGTAGTTTCCATTATTCATTTGAACTGTTCTATTATTCAGTAGTTTCCATTATTCAGTTGCTTTTTTCTATTATTCAGTTGAACTGTTCTATTATTCAGTTGAACGTTTCTGTTATTCAGTTGAACTGTTCTACTATTCAGTTTGCTCTGTACCTTCATTAAAAAACGCATTTGGTTGATGTGCGAAAGCATGGAAACTTTGATTTCTATTCTACACCAAGAAATTCGGATTACTGATGAAGTCAGTGGTCGCGGCAAATTTTTGGACAAGAAGTACAAATACTTCTCATGTAATTTTTAAGAAGTTTTTTTGTGATTTTTAGAAGTAGCCCATCACCCCCTCGTTTGCAAACGACTTCCATAAAAATTATCACTTCTAAAAAACCATTTTTTGAATTCTGTTAAGATATATTGAATTCAATGAATAAAAAAACATTTTCTTTGGACATGTAGTTAACAAGTATAGCAAAATTTAAAATAGAGTAATAATTCTTTATGTTAAAAACACCCATACTTATCTTCGCGACAAAGATGAAAATTCTGTGATATATGTGCGTACAATTCTTCCTTCACATGTAATTTAGTATTGCAACAGGTTGTAATGGAGAATGATCTCATTCTCTCAAAATTTTAATTAAAAATAGTATACTTTGTCAAGTTTTATTTGCAAGGAGTCACTTATATGTACACTGAGAATTAAAATCCACGGCATATTCACCTGGTTCTTTTTATGAATATAAGAGTTCACTTTAATTTAATGTTTTAACTATTCGGCAACTCTGTTAAATAAGCTTTTGGAACCGTACAAAAAAAATGCTGCCTTTATCCCCTCCCCCTCCTCCTTTCGCTCGAGCTTGCACGCACATGCACCCTACAGT
The DNA here is from genome assembly GCA_039090855.1 of Macrothele yani. Classification (NCBI taxonomy): domain Eukaryota; kingdom Metazoa; phylum Arthropoda; class Arachnida; order Araneae; family Macrothelidae; genus Macrothele; species Macrothele yani. Next base: position 112,509,461 of record CM077011.1, read on the forward strand.
CCTTCCGTAACTCTGCTATTTGCCAAGCTAGCAGAGCAGGGCTAGGGAAGCCGCCCCGGTGGCGCCGTGGTCTAAGCGATGGCCTCTGATCATTCGTCCGTAAGGGGTCCGGGTTCGAATCCCGGTCAGGCATGGATGTTGTGTTTGTCTTACGGCACTGGCTCTCTCCCTTCCCTGGAACCAGTGACCCAAAATTAGGGATGGGCGACTGCTTATAGCCCATTGAGTTGCTCACGGTGGTCGTTAAATCTCCAATCAAAAAAAAAAAAAAAAAAAAAAAAAACGAGGAAGGAATAATGTTATCGATTGTTGTGTTGAACGATCCAGGGAAAAAATCCTAATCATTTTTGGATCAGTAAAAATACGTCCCGATTTTGTTTATTTTGGAAGTAATTTTTGTTTTTGATGCGTGAAATATGCTTGTCCAGGTGTTAACGCGATCTCTGAGTATAGTTATACTACACTGACGGGGAAAAAAATCCCAACACCACGAAAAAATAGTTGTAGAGGAATGAAATGGCGGCAATACATTTGCATAGGTAACATATTTAATCGATTAATGTTTCAAGATCCCAGCTTAATGTGAGCGCGAGAAGAGCCATTTTAAATGCGAAATGCTGGTACATTAATAACCGGTGTAACCGCCAGAATGTTGAATGCAAGCACGCAAACGTTCATGCATTGTGTCGTACAGCTGCTGAATGTCAGTTTATGGGATGGGGTTCCATGCCTGTTGCACTTGCTCGGTCAATACAGGGACGGTTAATGCTGGTTGGGGGTGACGCTGGAGTTGTCGTCCAATGATGTCCCATACGTGCTCGATTGGTGAAAGATCTGGTGATCTAGCAGGCCACGGCAACATGTCGACACTCTGTAGAGCATGTTGGGTTACAACAGCGGTATGCGGGCGAGCGTTATCCTGTTGGAAAACACCCCCTGGAATGCTGTTCATGAATGGCAGCACAACAGGTTGAATCACCAGACCGACGTGCAACTGCGCCGTCAGGGTGGGTGGGATAACCACGAGAGTGCTCCTGCTGTCATAAAAAATTGCTCCCCAGACCATAACTCCAGGTGTAGGTCCAGTGTGTCTCGGCCGCAGACAGGTTTGTTGCAGGCGCTCACCTGGCCTCCTTCTAACCAACACACGGCCATCACTGGCACCCAGGCAGAACCGGGTTTCATTAGAAAACACAACAGATCCCCACTCCGTCCTCCAATGAGCTCTAGCTTGACACCACTGACGTCGCAAACGGCAGTGGTTTGGAGTAAGTGGAATGCACGCTACAGGGCGTCGGGATCGGAGCTGTCCTTTAAGTTACCGATTTGTAACAGTTCATTGTGTCACTGTGGTGGCAACTGCAGCTCGAATTGCTGCCGCAGAAGCGGTACGATGCGCCACGGCCATACGCCGTACACGGCGATCTTCCCTCTCAGTAGTGCCACGTGGCCGGCCGGAACCCGGACTTCTTGAGGCAGTACCTTCCCTTGACCACCGCTGCCAACAATCGTGCACAGTGGCTACATTCCTGCCATGTCGTTCTGCAATATTGCGGAAAGAATATCCACCTTCTCGTAGTCCTATTACACGACCTCGTTCAAACTCCGTGAGCTGTTGATAATGGCTTCTTCGTCTTCTTAAAGGCATTCTGGACTAACATCAACACACTACGTCGAATCTCAACGATAACTAACGCTCACGAACGTTACAGCGCGTATTTACAGCAAACCTGCTTTGCATGTTCCGAGGGGCGCTACTAGCGCCACACGTATGCGCCGAGCGCGAAATTTGCATAGACGTCATCTTACGGATGTACTCTCACCGCCTACCAACTGTCGTTTATCTAACACAACCCCTTCTTGGTGTTGGGATTTTTTTTCCGTCAGTGTATTTAAGTATAATTACTGTACAGTTCCTTGTTATTTAACTTCGTATGTCTATCTTTTTTTGTTTGCTACATTTTTATTAATAAGAACAGTTACTGAGAAAGCATGAGTGTTTCGAACAATCGCGTAAAAAAGGAAAGCAGTGCATAATGTGAATTATACTTACTACTAGACGGAGTTTAACCTCCAGAAATGCACATGTTCTCCACAATTATCAAACAATCTCGAAAAAATTTATAAAAAAGATTTTTTTCTTTTTATACACTTGCGGCACACGTAATATAGGAATTTTATTGAATATTACATTTTAGAACATTTCGTAGGTTTCTATCGGACACATCGTTTTCTAAAAGTATGTTTTTGTCATTTACAGTTCAGGTTACAACTGTAAAGAAAAATCTAAGTACTTTTTCTTAGTTTAGCAGCGGACAGACTGAAAAGCGGAGTTACGAGCAACTTTTACTTCTTTTTATTAAACAGTTGACTGCTGCTTTTTTCCAAGATATTGCAGATTTTCAGTTTTTTACTAGTTTTGTTTTTGTCCTAATGTCTTACACTGTTTTGTTTTTAAAAGACTCGCCTTGTCTCTTCCTTTCCTTTCTTTTTCTTTTCTTTACTATGTATCGTTCGATTCAATATCTTCTTGTCTAAAATTCAGATTTTCCTCAGCTCTATATTTTGCATTCTTGTGTAATTTATCGAATAGTAGTGATATTTATTAAGGGAATTAACAGAAACTGCAAGTAATTTACATCCCCAAAACTAAACTGCATTGCATCCAGTAATTCAGGATGAGAATCAAAGCTAAGCAGTATTTTTTTAATGTAGAAATATTTTGGGTATTTTTGCATATATACGAGATTTGGGCATTCTTTCCGTGGCTATTTTTCTGGGATTTTTTTGTACGCATTTTTTTTTAGTGATTCTTAAAAAGTTTGGCAAGAATCCGGTAAATAGTTCTTAATCTTTATCAAAATTCTCTCGAAACTTTACAGCTTGTACGCACTTAAAATCTCTCTTGTGCAGAAATCAAACCAAGTGGCGATTGATTGCTTTGTGCGAGGGAGGGGAGAGGGCAAGATCAGGGGTTGGAGTTTATTGCGGAACTTCTTAAACTTTTCTCTCGAGAAATAAACGTTTTTGTTACTTTTGAACATTTTCTCTGTATTTTTACTACAGAAGATTTTTTTAAAACTGATCTTCTATCGTTGAGTTTAACTTTCTGTTGTTTTGCAACCATTTTCAACCCGGTGCGAAAGTTTAGCCTTGACGCTTAAAGGGAACAGTTAATAGTACCCCGAAAAGCCAAAACATTATGACCACCTGCGTAATATGAGCCCTCTACGTGCAGCTAAAAACAACTCTTACCCGACGAGGTGTAGGCGCTACAAGATTTCCAAAGGTGTCTTGTGGTACCTGGTACCGGCACGTTACGAAGAGATTCCTTAACTCTTGTAAGCTACGTAGTTGAGCCGCCGCAGATCGGATTTGCAGTTCCAACACAAATCACAAATGCTTGATTGGATTTATGTCTGGAAAATATGAAGACCACGGAAGTATCTGAAAGTCTTCGTCATGTTCCGCGAACCATTCTCCAACAGTCCAGACAGGGTGATATGGTGTATCATCTGCTGAAAGAAGGCATTACTATATTCGGGGCAGGGCTAACCTTATTACACTGTTAATTTTGTGAAACCGATTCACCGACAAGATATATCTTGTGTATCAGTATTTCTCCGCGCACAAATGGGGTACTATGTGGCGCGGACCCTTCTCCTTAAGGGTGACATAAGGCAAGACAAAAGGAAACTTCCCGCGTTCCATCATGACGTCACCTCTGAACACATACACCTCCTCAACCTTGCTGACCACCAGACAAAGGATTCCTGAATGAGTATTTTAAAACAGTAACTGCCGCCCCGGTGGCGTAGTGGTCTCAGCGATTGGTTTTGATCATTCGTCAGAGAAGAGTCCGGGTTCGAATCCCGTGAGGCATGGGTGTTGTGTTTGTCTTAAGGCACTGGCCCTCTCCCTTCCCTGGAACCAGTGGCCCTACATTAGGGACGGGCGACTGCTTATAGCCCATTGAGTTGCTCACGGTGACCGTTAAACCTCCAATCAAGAAAAAAAAAAAAAGAGGCATTTTTTTTTTTGGTTGAAGGTTTAACGGCCACCGTGAGCAACTCAACGGGCTATAAGCAGTCGCCCGTCCCTAATTTAGGGTCACTGGTTCCAGGGAAGGGAGAGAGCCAGTGCCGTAAGACAAACACAACATCCATGCCTCACCGGGATTCGAACCCGAACCCCATGTCAGACGAGTGATCAGAAGCCATTGCTTAGACCACTGCGCCATAGGGGGCGGCCGGCTAATCATGAGCACCCCATAAGCCTTGCTTTCTCGGAAATGCTCTGACCCTGCCTTCTGGCCACTACCATTTGATCTTTGTCAAACTCGTTTAAGTCTCCTGCCTTTCCCATCTAAAGAGGAACACTGGTGAACGGAGCTTAAGTTTCCTGCATTTCCCATGCAAGAGACTTAATGGAGCTTAAGTCTCCTGCCTTTCCCATGTAAGAGACTTAACGGAGCTTAAGTCTCCTGCCTTTCCCATCTAAAAATCTATTCACACCAGGACGTTAAGTCTCTAAACGTAAGAGATTATTCAGTTCTGTCGTTAATGGACTTCATCGTTAATAAGCTCCGTTAAGTCTCTAAATGTAAGAGACTTAACGGAGCTTGCTCTTTAGATGGGAAAGGCAGGAGACTTAACGGAGCTTAAGTCTCCTGCCTTTCCCATCTAAAAATCTATTCACACCAGGACGTTAAGTCTCTAAACGTAAGAGACTATTCAGTTCTGTAATTTATGGACTTCGTCGTTAATGGACTTCATCTTTAATGGACTTCATCGTTAATAAGCTCCGTTAAGTCTCTAAATGTAAGAGACTTAACGGAGCTTGCTCTTTAGATGGGAAAGGCAGGATACTTAACGGAGCTTAAGTCTCCTGCCTTTCCCATCTAAAAATCTATTCACACCAGGACGTTAAGTCTCTAAACGTAAGAGACTATTCAGCTGTGTAATTTATGGACTTCTTCGTTAATGGACTTCATCGTTAATGGACTTCATCGTTAATAAGCTCCGTTAAGTCTCTAAATGTAAGAGACTTAACGGAGCTTGCTCTTTAGATGGGAAAGGCAGGAGACTTAACGGAGCTTGCTCTTTAGATGGGAAAGGCAGGAGACTTAACGGAGCTTAAGTCTCCTGCCTTTCCCATCTAAAAATCTATTCCCACCAGGACGTTAAGTCTCTAAACGTAAGAGACTATTCAGTTCTGTAATTTATGGACTTCGTCGTTAATGGATTTCATCGTTAATAAGCTCCGTTAAGTCTCTAAATGTAAGAGACTTAACGGAGCTTGCTCTTTCGATGGGAAAGGCAGGAGACTTAACGGAGCTTAAGTCTCCTGCTTTTCCCACTGATTAACACTGATGAACGGAGCTCAGTGTCTCCTGCCTTTCCCATCTAAAGAGCAACACTGATGAATGGAGTTCAGCCATTGTTTACCTGCAATTCCTTAGATTTGCTGCACTGGTTATTCGGTGTAAAATGCTTTGACCCTGCCGTCTGGTCACTAGCATTTGATCTTTGTCAAACTCGCTTAAGTCTCCTGCCTTTCCCATCTCAAGAGCAACACTGATGAACGGAGCTCAGTAACAGGTGTTATTTATACCTTCACACGTGCCACTGTTTACCTGCAGTTCCTTCGATTTGCTGCACTGGTTATTCGGTGTGTCTCTTCGGTGAATGTGTTCGCATCGATTGAATTTAATTTACATACAGTGTGTTTCGAAAATTTCTCGCCAAATTTTAAAGAGTAGTAGAGGCCCCCAAAATAAACATTTCTTTGTCGAAGAATGTGTGTCGGTAAATGCCGCGTTTAAGCGCTGGCACCTAAAGCACAGATTTGAAATACAAAATGAGAGACAGATAAAATAAACTGCAAAAAAACTTTTAATGAGTCCTGTTTTAACAGTAGATGCTCAAAAGAGCGACCACCAACACTTACACAAGCTTCACATCGTTGGCGCATGGACTAGCGTACATTTGCAAAGATTCCAGGCATTTCCCGAACATTTTCAGCAGCAACAGACAGTCTGGCGATGAGATCTTTCTCGGAGTCAATGGAGGTATCGGACATGATGCTCTTCATATGGCCTCAGAAGAAGAAATACATACATGAGAAATCTGGTGATTGTGCTGGCCAAGGAACAGGTCCACCGCGACCAATCCAGTGCTTTCCATAAGTTGCGTTCAGGTATTTCCTCACATCAGTGCTAAAGTGTGCAGGCGCACCATCATGCTGGAACTAGATTCTTCTTCGAACAGACGGAGGAGCAGCGGTGAGAAGTTCCGGCAAGGTCTCTTGCAGGAAGATGCGGTACGTGCGGCTGGTCAAGCGACTAAGTAGGATGTACGGTCCAATAAAAAAATCGTGCACCGTACCTCCCCCAAGCATTAATGGAGAATCTTTGTTGGTAGGCATGTGGTCTTGTCGCATGTGGATTTTCATGCGCCCAAACGTGAGCATTGTCGTTGTTAAATAGTCCTTCTCGTGTAAACGTTGCTTCATCCGTTAATAACACGTATAAAAGAAGGGAGATCAAGCGACTAGGTAGGATGTACGGTCCAATAAAAAAATCGTGCACCATACCTCCTCCAAGCATTGATGGAGCATCTTTGCTGATAGGCATGTGGTCTTGTCGCATGTGAATTTTCATGCGCCCAAACGTGAGCCTTGTGGTTGTTAAATAGTCCTTCTCGTGTAAACGTAGCTTCATCCGTTAATAACACGTATGAAGAGAGGTCAAGCGACTAGGTAGGATGTACGGTCCAATAAAAAAATCGTGCTCCATACCTCCGCCAAGCATTGATGGAAAATCTTTGCTGGCATGCATGTAATCTTGTCGCATGTGGATTTTCATGCGCTCAAACCTGAGCATTGTGGTTGTTAAATAGTCCTTCTCGTGTAAACATAGCTTCATCCGTTAATAACACGTATGAAGAGAAGTCAGGCTAAACCGCAGCTTGCTGCAGTTACCATCGGGCGAAATCTACACCGACAGGATAATCCTCCAATTTCAGTGCCTGCACTCTCTGTAAATGGAATGGATACATTTCTTCGTCATGTAAAATTCTCCATACGATTAAAGGGCTCAAACCCAGGCAACGTCCAACATCTCTCGTACTTGTAGTAGGATTATACTCAACTGTACGTAAGACAACTTCTTGCACTGTAGGAGTTTTGCAACTTCTTGTCCGGCCCACATCACGCCTGGTAGCTCTGAAAGATCCACTATCACACTTGAACGTTTGGTGATTCGGCAGGTGTCTCGTCGGGAATACATCAGATGCATATCTTCTAGCTCTGAATTCGTGTATCGATGCATGCCGTTGAAAATCCGAGCGGGGAATGACGCCTTACGCCACAGAAACGATGTTATCGATTGACCTAATCAGCGCCCTCTACCCCCTAAATGCAGCATTTCCGCACACACATTCTTTAACAAAAAAAAATATTTATTTTGATCCCCTCTACCACCCTTTGCAATTTGGCCAGATATTTTCGAAAAGCCTTGTATATCACTAAGCTGTTCTCTGAGATTCAGAGGTTAGCTCCACAAAGAAATTCAAACTACCACATAAATGTTTTACTAATTATTTACTTACTGTTGCCGTAATAAACTTCTCCATTTACAGCGATCTTGACACACAACTCGGGCTTCACTGACGTCCATCACACGATGTACACAAGACCTTCTATACTTCATACTCATAATCTTTTTCTCATGCAGACACTCATGAATCTGATCCTATCATGACTTCTTTGGCCTTTCTCAGTCTTACTTTACTGCCACTTGAGCTAAAAAAATAGTGAGAGACAGGTTTGCCACCTTGGGGCGCTCCATGGGCAACAATGGCGCACAGAACATCAACAAGGGCCTCTGTCAATCTTGGAAAGGTACCAGCTCGTTCTGTGTGACATTGGCGAAAAAACCTCTACTCGCCGGGTTTTGTTCCAGAATCCTTTGGTCGAATAACCAACTAGAACCGTCAGCTGCGGGCTAATCCCCCACACTGGTGTACTTACCTCATTAAAAAAAAAAAAGAAAGAAATTAAAGAACTCTAGTGTGGGATATGGTGGACATGCCACACTTGAAAAGGATGGTTCACCACGGAAACAATTTTTTAGCACGTCTTTTGTAAAAAAAGATCGTGCTTATGTTATCGGTTTGTCAGTCCGTCCGTGCGCCTATACCCACGATATCTCTGCAACTATTAGTCCGATTTCAAAAATTCTTTTTGCATTTGGAAGCCCTGAAATATGCTAATGATGACCCTTTATTTGTTTTTGTTTTTTTACGATGTGCAATTTCGCCGGTAGAGGGCGTAAAGGCTTATGATGTCGTATTCAAAAATGTGTTTTATTCCACATATTTGCTTCTAAACATCCGATTAAAAAAATTATATCTTTCGATTCCATTTATGTCGAAGAGTATTTTAGATATAGTTACTTTTTCAAATTACGCATAGATTTTCCGCTAGGGGGCGTAAAAGTAAATTACATTTTCCCCGATAACTCTTCTTCTAAAACTCCGATTTGAAAATTTTTTCTTCAGCGGATACATCTCCTGATGGAAAATCTTTTGCATATAATTTCAAATTTTTGGTAAAGAATACTTTGGCCACCAGGGGGTGTAAGTATAAATTTTTGCTTCTGATGTATTTACCATAAAATCGTAGCTTCTAAAATATCGATTAAAAAATTATTTCGTGGACTTATGCCACTCACATCGATAAACCTTTTCGGAATATTTTCTTCTTAAAATATTCCACAGTTTCTCCGTAGATGTATATCTTATTTTGTCAATATCTCTACTTCTAGGAGTCTGATTTGAAAAACTTCTTCTTTGTTGGATAGTGTTTTCCGTGTGACATGTTTTTCATATGATTTCAAAATTTTCAAGTAATTCATAGACTTTCCGCTAGGGGCGTAGCGGTGAATTGTGTTTCCCCCTATATCTGTGCTTCTAAATCTCCGATTTGAAAAATTCTTTCTGCGCCGAATACAGCTCCTGATGGGAAATTGTTTGCACATAATTTCTAATTTTTGTAAAAAAATAGTTTGGCCACCAGGGAGCGTAAATCTTAATTTCCGCTTCTGATATATTTGCCGCAAAATATGAGCTTCTAAATTTTCGATTGAAAAAAAACGTCGTTTGTAGATCGATAGTACTCATGTCGACAAACCTTTTAGAAACATTTTCTTCTTGAAATAATGCATGGTTCCTACGCCAGGTGGCGTAGATGTATATTTTATTTTGTCAATATCCCTACTTCTAGGAGTCCGATTTGAAAAATTCCTTCTTTGTTGGATAGTGTTTTCAGTGTGACATGTTTTTCATATAATTTCAAAATTTTGAATGAATTCATAGATTTTCCGCTATGGGCCGTAAAGGTAAATTGCTTTCCCTCGTATATCTCCGCTTCTAAATCTCCGATTTGAAAAATTCTTTCCGCACCGGATACAGCTTTTGATGGGAAATCCTTTAAACATAATTTCTAATTTTTGTAAAAAATGGTTTGGCCACCAGGTAGCGTAAGTCTTAATTGCAGCTTCTGATGTATTTGCAGCAAAATATGAAATACTAAAATCTCGATTGAAAAAAAGTCGTTTGTTAACCGATACTACTCATGTCGAAAAAAATTTTAGGAACATTTTCTTCTTGAAATAATGTATGATTTATACGCCAGAGGGCGTACATGTATATCTTATTTTTACCAAAATCTCTACTTCTAGCTGTCCGATTTGAAAAAATTCCTTCTTTGTTGGATAGTGTTTCTAGTGTGACATGTGGTTCATATAGTTTCAAAATTTTCGAGTAATTCACAAACTTTCCGCTAGGGTGCGTAAATGTAAATTGCGTTTTCCCTTATATCCTTGCTTGTAAATGTCCTATTTGAAGAATTTTTTCTGCACCGCATACAGCTCCTGATGGGAAATCGTTTGTACATAATTTTTAATTTTTGTAAAAAGTGGTTTGGCCACCAGGTGACGTAAGTCTTAATTTCCGTATCTGATGCATTTGCAGCAAAATATGAGCTTCTAAAATCTCGATTGAAAACAAAGTGGTTTGTTCACAGATACTACTCATGTGGCCAAACCTTTGAGGAAAATTTTCTTCTTGAAATAATGCATGGTTTTTACGCCAGGGGGCGTAGATATATATCTTATTTTTGTCAATATCTCTACTTGTAAGAGTCCGATTTCAAAAATTTCTTCTTTGTTGGATAGTGTGAATTATTTTTTATTTTTTCTATAAATTCAAAATTTGCAAGTAAATCATAGACTTTCCGCTAGGGGGCACAAAGGCAAATTGCGTTTTCTGCGTTATTTCTGCTTCTAAAGCTCCGATTTGAAAAATTCTTCCTGTACCGCATACAAGACCTGATGGAAAATATTTTTAACATAATTTCTAATGTTTGGTAAAGAATGGTTTGGCCACCAGGGGTCATAAGTGTTAATTTCTGCTTCTGAAGTATTTGTAGCAAAATCTGGGCTCCTGAAAACTCGACTAATTTTTTTTTCTTGGACCGATGCCGCTTATATGGATAAACCTTTTGAGAATACTTTCTTCCTAAAATAATGCATGGTTTTCCCACCAGGGGACGTAAAGTCACATCTTATTTTTGTCGATATCTCTGTTTCTAAGAGTTCGTAAGCTCACGATTCCGTTTACAGCAATATCTTTGGGATTACAAACCCGATTGGAAATCTCCTTTCTTTCGTCAGATCTATTGTTTTCCATATGGGTTCCATTGACTTTGAATAGCTTTGATAAATTTAATTTGCTGCAGAACGGATTCAAAAGACGTGCTTATTACACCCGAAAATTCGGTGTCATCATTCTTGTTTGAATTTAATTTACTACATACTAAACATGGGCTAAGCCACTTATATCGCAAAACTTGGTATCTTGGTATCCGGGCGGGGGATAGCAGGCAGGTAAGCACAACGGCCAAAAAAGTAGTAACCCCTGTCAGAACTTACCTAATAACTGGTGATGGCGCCTCTTACCTTGATAACAGCGTGAATCCAGTGTGGTACAAACTCCACGAGGTTGCGGATGTATTGAGCATCGACTTGCAATCACTTTCGCGTCAATTGATCCCGAAGTTTTGCCAGAGTACGTGGGTGTTTATTCCGGCGTTTCACCTTTAGTTCCAAATGATCCCACATATTTTCAATAGGATTCAAATCTAAGGATTTGGCGGGCCATTTGAGGTGAGACAGTGTTTCTGATTGTTTGTCGGGCCACTCAGACACAACTTCAGGCCTGTGCGCACGGTAAGCGCCGTCTTGGAAGACAGTAGTAACAATGTAATGCTTTTCGTGTAGGTGTAGGACAAATAGGAACACTTCGTCATTCAGAATGTGGAAGTACGCATGCTGGTACAAAATCATCGTCACTGCAACGAGAGGGACCGTTTCATGGTACGAAAAACATCTCCAAAACATCACAGAACCCCTCGAGCGTTAACTTCACCTTCGGCACAATCAGGATTAAATCAGGTACTTCGTAATTTTGTGTGATTTTACTTTCAGTTTTAATGAAACGGCTGTTGTATTTAGATAGTTTTTATTTTCTGTTTTTAGGGCAGCGTCCACCACTGTGCGGTCTTTTTGAAGTTTACAATGACTGTGGAAGCGCTTGCCCACCAACCTGCGAAGTGCCTGTACCGGAAGCGTGCATTCAGGTTTGCAAGTCAGGATGCTTCTGCCTGTCACCTATGATCAGAAGAGAGTCGGACGGCAGATGCGTTTTTCCACAGTCATGCAATTTAAAACCTCCATGTGGTTGTCATGATTGAAATCGATACATACTGCGTGAAGAGCAACCATGATAATTGATATGAATTGTGGAGATTCGTGGTAATAAATACTTTGTCCAACATGAACGTTTTTGCCTTCAGTCGATGTTTCTTTTTTCTTGATTATACACGAATTGCATAATTAGAAGTACAATAATCTGGGATTATTCTGTTCAGGAGTTATCAAAATGCCGTTTATTACTGTAGAACTAATTTCGAGAACACATAAAAAACTTGTAATGCTACGTACTTGTTACTTATATCTGAGCACAGAGAGACTTGACCTTTACATTGCCGCCTTTGCAACACTGGTGGTGCCGTGGACTAAGCGTGGGCTTCTGACCATTCGTCCGAGATAGGTCCGGGTTCAAATCACGGTGAGACATGATGTTGTGTTTATCTTACGGCACTGGCTCTCTTCCTTCCCTGGAGCCACTGACCCCAAATTAGGAACGGGAACTGTTTATCGACCACCGAGTTTCTCACTGTGTTCGTTAAACCCAGTGTTGCATTCAGGGAAGTTTTTCCGGGGAGGGGGCAATCACAAATTTCGAGGGGGCTAAAACTTGTTGACTGATTACATACATATAATTAAAATTTTGTTATATACACTGCTGGCCACCCAAAATGCAACACCAGGAAGAAAGCATCCAATTGGCCTGATATTTGCAACATGGGTACGATTAGCATTGCAGGGCATATGCAAATAATGTGCGCCCGGCACGCCACCGAGAAGAACTATAAGAAGGGTGCACAGAAGGCGGGGTGTAAGTAGTGGAAGTGCGTTGTGCTGCCGGACCTGTGCGTGGGAAGCTACCTGATGCCTCGTCGCAGAATACGATAGTCATTCCAGCACGTTTCGGTGTTCGACAGAAGACGAATAGTGGCTTATCGCGAGAGCGGTTTATCGTACCGAGACGTCGGCGCCCGTGTGGCACGACATCCATGCCACAGTGAGGCGAGTATGGATTCGGTGGGTGCAGGAGGGGCGGACGGACCGACGTGAGCGATTGCCGCAGCTGCGGCACACCACCGAAAGAGAGGACCGGCATGTTGTGCGGCGGGCATTGACGGCTCGCACCGCCATATCACAACGTTAGCGCAGGAATTAGGGTGTGTTGCGCAAAAATCTGTGTCAGTACGTACCGTTGGACGTCGTCTGCAGGAGCGGGAACTTGTCGCACGGCGCCCATTGCTCCGATTACCATTGACGTTACATCACCGGCGAGTGCGGCGGCAGTGGGCCGTTGAACGCCGCACCTGGACTACGGAATAACACGACATTGTCTTCCCCGACGAATCCCGCTTCGGCATGCAATACTACGATGGTAAGATCCTCGTGTGGCGGCACCGCGGCAAGAGACTGTATGACGCCTGCATTATGCATCGCCACACCGATCCGTCGTCGAACGTTATGGTTTGGGGCGCAATTGGATATGACACCCGCACCATTCTGATACGCATTGCCGGTACACTCAACAGCCACCGCTACATCTTCGACGTTTTGGAGCCTGTAGTCCTCCCTTACCTGCAGGACCTGCCATCGGCCACGTTTCAACATGACAAAGCGCGCCCGCACGTGGCACGCATCGTGCAACAATTCTTTACGGCCCACCAGGTGTCACTGCTGCAGTGGCCAGCCTGTTCTCCCGATATGTCGCCCATCGAACACGTCTGGTCACTGATCGGCAACCGAGTGGCCCGGCAGGCACCACCCGCGGCTACGCCTGATGAACTGTGGCAACATGTGGAAGCAGCCTGGACCGACATACCCCAATCCCACATCCAAAGCCTCTTTGTTTCGATGCCGCGGCGTGTAACGGCCGTTATTAACAGCCATGGAGGCCACACGAACTACTGATGTCTGCGTGTTCCGCAAGTCGCAGGGGCCTGTAAGCTCCATCGCTTCATCTTTGTATCTGCTGTTATGTGCCCAGTAAATCTGGCTTTGCTATCTCTTGTCCTTCTTGGTGTTGCATTTTGGGTGGCCAGCAGTGCATACAAAGCACAAAACTTTTCTTATGCTCTTATATCGCAAATGCAAATTCCAAGAAATCTCCACATGCAAGTGATTAAAAATATTAAAATGTTATACCTTTACTTTTATTCAGTAATTGATTACGGATGTCAGCATTTAATGGTATAAAATATTGAGGATGCTAGTAAGGTAAGCCTGTGCTGGAGAAAATCCCCCAAGACATTAGGGGTGATAAAAATGCCTTTTCCTTACTACAAGCGCGTCTCTGATTATTAAGGAATCATTACAGTGGCAGGGGAATGGCTTACACCATTGAAAACGAATGGTGTAAGCCACTCCCCTGCCATTTGGTTTCAGCCCCTTAAGATTATTTAGATTAGCAAATACTAGTAAAAATACAAAAAAATAACTAACCGTTTGGATGGCAGTTTGAGGTGCCTCGATTTTTTTTTGATTTTTTTTTTGTCACATTGAGTAAATCACTACCGTCAGAAAAAAAAAACATTCTTGTGTGAACAATTTCTAATAATTTACTATTGTTAAAAATTAAGTAGCAAATATTTTTTTGTATTTGAAGCACTAACGTCACGTTAGCTACACTGAGGCTTAACCGTGTATATGGAAAGTCGGCATTCGGAAGACTGCAAAAAAAGCTGAATGCCAGCTTCCAAACTATGATGATGTATTGCAGTGCAAATATCTCTACTCTGTGGAATTAAGTTTTTATTGCGGAAGTAGTTCAAGTTGTCAGTGCTTAAAAAATTGCCCCTTCAGCGAGGACTGTTTAATGTTTTGTTGAAGGATGACAGAAATTTCAGATTGAAGTCCATGCGGATGGGTTTTTTATTATTATTATTATTATTATTATATTTTCCCTCGTTTCCTTAAGTTTTCTTTTAATATCTCTAAATATTCAGCTATAAACAAACACAATTAGACTAAAAATATGGGGAGATCGCCAAAACACCTACGCGGAGGGGTCATGGATTTTGGGCGGGGACTAATTACCCCCGAGGAGATGACTGAATACATCACTGGTTAAACCCCTAACACCCCCCCACACCCCCACACACACAAATTGTTCCTCAAATTGAATCAGTTCTAATTCAAAACGTGTTAATCTACGCTCTTCCAGTTCATACATACACTATATTGATAAAAGTTACTGGACACCTAGAAGAGAAACACAACATAGCATTTATTGACATACATTAGTACGGTGTCGGTCCACCTTTGGCCTTAAGGCATGCACGGACCCTTCGAGACATGCTTTCGACAAGGTTTTGCAACACAGAGATAGGCATGCGCTTCCATTCAGTACATAATGCTGCCGCTAACTGTTGCTCAGTAGTAGGCCTTGGTTCCAAACTTCTTATGCGGCGCTCTAATTAATTCCATAGGTGCTCCATGTGATTAAGATCAGGGATCTGTGCTGGCCAGTCTACATACAATACGGAATTGTCATCAAACCACGCCGTAACAGTCCTTGTTTTATGGCTCGGTGCATTATCCTGCTGGTACAAGCAAGGCTTGGTTCCATAGTATTGCCATAGAATTGGTAGGGCATGATTGTATAGGATATCGAGGTAGACGTGATAGTTAACAGGTTTGTCCACGATAACCAATAGGCAGGGACCATACTACGAAACCCACTCCCACACGAGTACACTGCCAGCTTGAAACTTGACAGTAGGAACAGTACATGTGGTAAATAGCGTTCCCCGGTTGCCGCCATACCCACACACGGCCATCAGACTGATGGATCGTGTATCTGGATATATCAGCCCATAGGACCCGTTTCCATTGATCTACGGTCCACGATAAACGTTCTTTACACCACGTTAAACGACGAGTAGCATTCCAAGTGGCGATGAAATGCTTATTAGCAGCTGCACGACCACAGTAACATATGGAATGAACTTCTCTGCGAATGGTGCGTTTACATACCGAGGTTCAAACATTTTTACTCACCTGTACACTGAGGTCTTGTGCAGTAGTCCGTCGATTAGCTGTAACGACTCTCCTGAGCCTTCGACGTCCTTTATCACTGATTTTCTTTGGTCTGCCGGTACGTTTGCTGCTTCAGGCATGCCATGTGTCTTCCATTTATTCAGTACATCAAAACAGTTGACTTGGGTATGTTTAAAAGTCTCTCGGTTTCTCTAATAGACAACTCACTAATATAACACCTAACAGTCTTTCCTTTCTCAAAATCAGTTCTCTACCGCCGCAACTTTTCCCACAACTTCACAGTGCGATATGAACGCGGTTAGCTGCAGGCTTGTTTTTATACCGTTTGCATCGGTACCGCGCATCTTAACAACGTAGCGGATCCGTTCATTTGGTTTTTAAGGTGTGTCTGGTGGCTTTTGTCCATATAGTATATATTTCCATAAGATAACAGTGGAAAAGACTTTTTTAGTGGATGAAGTAAACCAGAACGATCTATTTATATGTGCAGTTCTCGTAACGCACAGCTTCCTTCCTACTAGTCCCTAGGAATCCATTTAAGAATTTCAGTTGTCCAACAGTGGTTAGCTCTTTTAGCAATATGTCCAGATCATTACTTTTTAAAGGGATTTCATTTCTGACTAGGATTTCATCAATTCCTCTCATATTTCTATTTCATAAGCTCCTCTCCCTATCATGCACCAGTTCATACTTCATTCAGTAGTTAGCAGTCTCTGAATGTCTTATTTAGGTAATGTCCATTTCTCAGATCCATTAGTGAGAAGTGGAAAAATTCATTGATTAAATACTTTTCTTTCAATGCATAATAGTTAATTGCTCTTCAAAAGAAAATTGTTTCTTCGATGCTCTCCAAACAAGTTGTGTATGCTTACCAATTTCAACTTCGACGTGGTCCTTGCTTTATATCTCTTGCCCAATGTAAATATATGCTTTGGATATTTCTGGATTTGCTCCATCAAATTTGGAAATCTTCAGTTCCTGTAAAAGCATTGTGTAGCAATTGTGTTTTCTGTAAATTCATTTTTAAATCCATATTGTGTCTGGAAGCAATATCCGAAATTACAGTTGGAATACTTCTTCCAGATACAATACGGAAGCTATGGAATGCAATGAAGCTGTAGGCCATTTCCTTTACGAACTATGTTAAAATTTCCAAACAGAATATTTTCAGTAAAGCTCTCAATCTTCCTCGCTCTAATAATTCGGTTGAAGGATGGCATTCCTTCTTTTCGACAGAACACAGATTGCCAACACTTGTCAGTGTACAAACTTATACTTGAGTCTCGAAGAGAACGGAATCGAGATGAAATTGATTTAACTCGTTTTCAAGCAGGGATTAGGCAAACAGAGTCATCGAAAAATAAAGTTCGTTCAATTAAATGGGCGACTTGAAACACATGTGCAGAATTATCACGACATCAATATTTTGGAATATCTGAGAGAAATTTCTCATCACTTGATAATATAACTTCACTTGTGTACACCGTTTTTTTTTTTTTTGCAAAAAAATTGTTTAAGACTGCAAAATTATTGTGCTACCCATATTATTTTGGTCAGCCTACGTGAAATTTCTCACAACGTGACAATTTAATTTGATTAAAAACATTTTTTTTGGACTCTACTGTCTGGTCATTATACATATAAAATAAAATTCGCCAGAATTCGTCCTAAGGCTTCGAGTGGTGGTTAAAATTTATTTCCCCATATATTGATCTCATTAAGAAGAAAAGGTTCGTTCACTAAGCATATCTCATTCGCGCTAAGATCCTCGGGCGTACGGTTTCGCGTCCGCACATCTGACGATGTTCAAGCAACTGCGGTACAAGCGCTCCCCAGATGGCACTGCAGCTCACGAAAGAAATACGGGATTACGCCATATTATCTGACTTACCATCCTTGTCACATTTACGCCAAAAATCGGAGGGTCATCTTCAAAACTGCATCTCACGTTCTTGTTTCCTTGTGGTTTGAAACGAAACAGAGGAGATAACAGGCTGTGGTAGCCAAAATGACAAAATGAGCACCGCTTGCAGTGCCACGGAGCATTGCTATTGAACTTTGTCATACGAGTTGCTGTTATTTTCACACACACACACACACACACACACACACATATATATATATATAATCGGTGAAACCATCAGCAGTTGCAATGGCTCTGAAATCCTGCGGTATTGCAGATGCGTACATTAATATTATTAATAACATCTATGAAAATACAAGTGCAAATATTCGGCTGTTTGAAAATACAACACACATAAAAATTGGAAAAGGAGTGAGACAAGGTGACACCATATCTCCGAAGCTCTTTAATGCCACATTGGAAAATGTCTTTCAATCACTGAACTGGGAAAACAAAGGGATAAAGATTAATGGAGATTATCTAACCCACCTTCGTTTTGCTGATGACATAGTCATTTTTGCAACTACCCCATCAGAGCTACAGAGTATGATCCAAGAACTTGCTGACAAGAGTAAAGAGGTGGGATTAAAAATGAACTTTCAGAAGACAAAAGTGATGTATAATGCTTTTACAAGAAATGAAGATTTATCGATTGATGGGGAAAAGCTGGAGATAACAGACACGTACGTTTATCTTGGACAGCAGATATCAAGTGAGGGTCACATTGGTGAAGAAATTAATCGGCGTATAAAACTTG
This sequence comes from Macrothele yani, assembly GCA_039090855.1. Lineage (NCBI taxonomy): Eukaryota > Metazoa > Arthropoda > Arachnida > Araneae > Macrothelidae > Macrothele > Macrothele yani. The sequence goes on from CM077011.1 coordinate 112,527,884, forward strand.
CCTGGAGAGCTTTTGGAAGAAACAGCATAATTTTCAAGAGCAATATGCCATTATGTCTTAAAAGAAAAGTGTTTGATCAATGCATCCTTCCAGTGCTTACGTATGGTGCAGAGACGTGGACCATAACTAAAAGAGACGTACAAAGGCTGCAGACAACTCAAAGTAGCATGGAGAGGTGCATGCTTGGTGTAACCAGGAGAGATAAGAAGAGGAACACGTGGATCCGAAAAATGACAAGAGTGGAAGACATCATGATCAGAGTTAAATCCCTGAAATGGCAATGGGCTGGACATACTGCCAGAAGAACAGACCATCGATGGACAGCCGAAATTTTAGATTGGATTCCAAGGGACAGGAAAAGACCCAGAAGAAGACCACATGGAAGATGGGTGGATGAAATTCGAAAGTATGTGGGAGTGACATGGAGGAGACTGGCACAAGACAGACCGTTGTGGAGGAAACTTGGGGAGACCTTCGTCCAGCAGTGGATTGATAATGGTTGACAATGATGATGATGATGATGATGATATATAATATATACAATCATGGTCAAAATTCATGCACCAGTAGACCGAATGTCAATTTTTGATGTTTGAAGTCAACCTATACAGCGTAATGGTAAAGTCAGGAATACATATTATACATCATTTTAAAGGACATTTTATGATTAATTCAAATATTTTTACAGAATGTTATTACCAGTAATAGAAGTGAAGTTACAAGCATAAGTACAGCGTCTAGTCATAAAAAGTAAAAAATAGTGGAATTTGTGAAATTAGTGTACATTGCGTTTAACGTAAAATTACTGTACAGTACATTATTGAAACCTGAAGGACACTTGAAGTAACTTACCAACAAGCAAACTACACTTTAATATTTAATTGGATAACCACGGTTTCTTGGTAACAAAATGCACCTTCTTGGCATGGAACAAATGAGCTTCACTAGTTGTCTATTGATGATAATACGGTGCCATACGGCCCTTACAGACTCAATTAATGCTGTTTTAGATGTGGGTCCTTGTTGACGGATCTTTGGCTTTAATCTCATCCACAGATTCTCTATGGGATTAAGACCCGGAAACTATACCGGCCACTGAAATTTTCTTATAACTTTTCGATTAAACCACTCGTCAACCAACTTTGACCGATGACATGGCCCGTTATTGTCCTGAAAGATAAAATTCCGCAAACTCATGTCTTACGCAGATGGTAGCAGTTTGGACTCCAAAATATCCACATAACTCGATCCATTCAATGTGCCATCAACAATGTGCAGACGGCAATACAACTGGCTGAAATACAGGACAATAACATCACCGAATGTGATACAAATTTTGAAGATGACAATCCGATTTTTGGCGTAAATAGCTGGGCGCAGTATGCCTTCTATCTTTCACCAGCCCGACGACGTAAATAATTATTTCCATTATTAGCGGACATAGTAAGAGTTGTTTCGTCACTGAAAATAAGACTTTTCCATTCATCAACAGTCCAATTCTTGTGTGTCTTTGCCCAAGTAATTCTTTTGAGCCGTTGTTGTTTAGTAAGGAAAGGTTTGCGTGCAACTTTTCGTGCAGTCAGTCTATTTTCTTGTAGCCTACGGCGATCTGTGCGTGGAGATGCAATACTATAATGCCTACTTCATTCTTCCACTCATTTCTTAAATCAGTTGCTGTTTTATACCTTGATTTTAAAGAACGATGAATCAACATGCAATTATCACGTTCAGATGATGATTGGTCGACCTGTCCTTTTTCTGTTTCCCACACATCCAGTTTCTGCAATCCTTTAAATGGTGCGCAAGACAGTGAAATGATCACAGCCACATTTAACAGCAATTTTATGACTACTGAATCCAAGTTCATTCAAAGTAATAACTTTTGCCCTGATTTGAAGATGCAGGACCAATTTTTGGGTCCTTGACATTCCGAAATTCAAATATCACCAGGAATTCTGCTTAAACTTCTGTCAACTGACTATAAGCAGCTGCGTTCCAAGTCGGCAGACGATTCTACATCGTTTTATAACTTACTAGCGGCCGTCGGAGAAAGCTAAAGTGGATTAGAGGGTCGCGAACACTTTTTCAAAAGTAGATTTGCGTTTCCTCACTTGCACATTTTCCCTAGTAACTTCCCTTCTATTACTGGTAATAACATTCTGTAAAAAAATATTTGTATTCAGCATACAATTTCCCTTAAAATCGGACAAAGCTACAGTGTATTATACATATACATGTATATATATATATATATAACGCAACAGAAAAAGAATCTTCAAAAAATTCCATTAGTTAAAAACGAAAAAAATATCATGCAGATGTGATTGAGACTGCGAATAGCCGCTAGTCCAAACCTCACATTATAGATACTAAAGTTATCATCCGAAACAACAGGAACACAAACCTAAAAACAGAAATCAGAAATTAAATTATATAAACATCTAAGCCAAAACAAAATTCCAAAGGAAAAAGTCCACTCACTTCATGAAGACAGTACCTGGCTGTCAAGGCCCTTAGACTAGACTAAATAAAAATACATGTATACAATTAATTATGCCGCCTTTATCAAAAGAACACAGGCATAAAGGTGCCTTTTCTGGACTCCGCAAAAGGCTGTAGTTTATATAATTAATTTCTGATTTCTGTTTTTATGTTTCAGTGTTCTTGTTGTTTTGAATGAGAATTTTATTATATATATATACACTGGCGGAAAGTGAAAAAAGAACACCAAGAGGGAGACGTCTGATACCAACGAAATTTATTCAGCATAATAACGGAATACAGAGGATAACGTGATCAAAACATTATGGCCAAATACAGCTGTATTTGCTGGTAAACTGAAAAATAACATTTCCATGTAACATGGTTAGTACGAGGTTGAACCGCCATGAACTGCGTCACAATGTGCAATTCTGGCATGGAGTCTGTCGTACAGATGTTGGATGTAAGTTTGGGGTATTGAGTTCCAAGCATCCTCAACCTGGACGCGTAAATAGGGGATGGTCCTGGCTGGCCGTGGAGACCGGATAAGTCGTTGCCCCATAAAATCCCACACGTGCTCAATGGGGGACAAATCCGGTGAACGTGCAGGCCATGTAAGTTGTCTCACACCCTGAAGTGCATGTTGCGTTGCACGTGCCGTGTGTGGGCGCGCGTTATCTTGCTGGAAAACACCACGATGGACCGACCTTACAAATGTCATAAAAACGGGCTGAATGATGTTGTTGATGTAGGAGGTGCTGTTTAGCGTACCCGGTGCAAACACTAGTTGTATACGGGAGTGACAGCTGATCGCTCCCCACACCAGGAGGCCAGGTGTAGTCCCTGTGTGTCGCTGGCGTATGCAAGAAGGGTGGAGACGCTCCCCTGTGCGTCTGCGAACACGCATACGGCCATCAGAGGCTACCAAGCAGAATCTGCTTTCATCGCTGAACACGACAGATCGCCATTGCGTTCTTCAGTGCAGACATTGGCGACACCACTGCAGCCATTCCTGACGGTGGGCTGGAGTCAGAAGTACACATGCCAGAGGCACACGTGCACGTAGTCCTGCATCCAGTAGACGTTTGCGTATTGTTCGCACTGTCACATCAGGTGCAACGGCAGCTCGGATTTCCGTCGCAGTGGATGTTCTGCTTGACAACGCCGCTCTTCTTATGCGTCGATCGGTCCGCTCATCAGTCCGTCTGTGACTCCCGGTTCCACGTCTTCTCGTGTGGGAATGTTCCTCGGACCATCAACGCCACCATCGTACCACCACCTGTACTTCCCGACCAATTCGCTCCGCAATACGACGATACGACCACCTGGCCTGGCGGAGTCCGACTAGACGACCTCGCTCAAAGTCCGATAACTGCTGAAATCCTACACGTCTTCCATGTCCAGGCATTGCAGCTTCTTCAGGGTCTTCGCACGTGTCCGTACGCCGACGTCTGATTACATTCACTTCGCCGTACTCCTTAAATACCACCGACGATAATTTGCATATTATGCCGTGCTGTGGCGTTAGCGCTCACCGGTTGGTCCCGAAATTAACATCACACCTACGTAAACTCGACCCCATTAACACATGTGAATTTCATGATCGTCCGCCAATTCCTTCTTGGTGTTCTTTTTTCACTTTCCGGCAGTGTATATACACAGTGCGTCAAACAATTTTTAAGACTGGCGCTAGATTTCAGCCTACGGTGGCGCCACCAGTGTAATCGCGAATGCGTTATAAACCGTGACCGTCTGCTTGCTTTCTGCCAAAAGAACTGCGCAGTTGTTAAAGTAACTCAAACGAAACGGGCGTTCATTAGAGAAGTAAAATTTTTTTCATGTTGAATTATAAAGATGGAACAAACGGCTGTTATTAAATTTAACACAAAACTTGGTAAAAATGCCTCGGAAACGTACCAAATGATGAAACAAGTTTACGGTGAGTTTTGTTTAAGTAGATCAAATGTTTTCCTGTGGCATAAACGTTTTTTGGACGGAAGAGAAACTCTAGAAGATGATAAGCATACCGGAAGATCAAGTTCATCTAGGATACCTGAGATTATTGAAAAAGTGCGTGATTTCGTGGCAAACAATCGATGTGCGTCACTAAGAATGATGGAAGAGTCTTTAAACATCAACAAAGAAACGATTCGAACCATCCTGCATGAAGATTTGGGCAAAACAAAAGTCTGCGCTAAATTTGTCCCACACACGTTAACCAATGAACAAAAATCAAGGAGAAGTGCACATTGCAGAGACATCATTTCAGCCGCTGAAAATTATCCAAACTTCTTAAAATCGATTGTTACTGGTGATGAAACATGGTGTTTTCAATATGATCCTAAAACAAAGTGACAAAGTGCGGAATGGAAGTCAAAAAACTCGCCACAAGCCAAAACAGCAAGAAAAGTTCCATTGAAAATCAAAACAATGCTCATTACATTCTTCGATAGTAAGGGTATTATCCACAAAGAATTTGTTCCAAGTGGACAAACATTTACTGGTGAGTGTTATGTAAATGTTTTGAGGCGTTTGATGGGCAGAATTCGTTGCATTCGTCCAGAATATCGAGATGAAAACAGTTGGTGTTTGTTGCACGGTAATGCACCCAGTCACACCACACTTCTTGTTCGTAGATTTTTTGGCGAAAAATAACGTCTGTGTGTTGAATAGTCCACCGTATTCGCCTGATTTAGCACCCTGCGACTTCTTATTGTTCCCTAAACTTAAAATGACGTTAAAAGGGTGTTTGTTGATGGTATTTCGACCATACAAACAGCTTCGACGCATGCTTTGGAGGTAATTCCACAAAGTGAACTGGAACAAGCATTCGAATCATTATTAAATCGCAGTAACAAGTGTATTGAAGCCGGAGGGACTTATTTTGAATAACAAACCAAAACAAATTATAATTTCTTGTTTCTATTTCATTTTACAGACCCAGTCTTAAAAATTCTTTGACGCACTGTGTATATATTTCTAATATGACTCGCCGAAATTTGTCCAAAGGCTTTGCGTGTGTAGCTAAAATAATTCCCTTGTGCAATACTTTCGTGAAGAGAAGAAGCTTTGCTGCTTCGTTCAGTAAACAAAACGTAGTAAGCAATATTTGAAGCTCAAGAAGTGCTATTTTACCAGCGGACGCTCCAGGTCGTTAAAGCAACTGTAATACAAAGCTCTCTACCAGATGACACTACAAGTCATGTTTTTATTTCCTTGCGGTTTCAACGCAGAGGCTAAACTTCCCACGGTGTGCTGGCTTAAACAAGTTAGTAAAATCATGCAATGTATTGACTTTACTAACTTGTTACTCAAGTTATGAGGATAATGGCTGTGGAATAAATCTCGCTCCTGTGCTCTGACCTTTGATCCCATTTCGATGATATTCAACAGAACTGGTTCAGTATAACTCCATGTCTGTGACAACTAAAATGCAATAAATGAAATGAAAAAAAAAATGAAATCAAATAATATGATAAATGTTTGCCGCAATCGAAGCAATTTTACGTAAGTTATGATGCATAAGGGCTATAGAATAGATCCCGCTTCTGTGTCCTAACCTTTGACCCCATTTTGCCCATTTTTAATATGATTCGTTCCCAGGCAGGCCCCTACCACATACTGAAATTTCATCGAAATCGAAACATTTTTGCGTAAGTTATGACGCATAATGGCGATGGAAGTGATTCCGCGCCTATGTCCTCACCTTTGACTCCATTTCGCCCATTTTCAACAGGGTTTGTCCCCAGGTTGTCACATACCACATACTAAAATTTAATCGCAATCGAACCTTTTTTACGTTAGTTATGACGCATAAGAACAGTGAAATGGATCCCGCTCCTATGTCCTGACCTTTGACAGCATTTCATTTACTTTCACAAGGGTTCCTTCCCAGGTGTTCCCTACCACATACTAAAACTTCATCGAAATCGAACGATTTTTACGCGAGTTATCATGCGGACGAACATACGCACACAACGCATGATGTAATGAGACGGATGGCGTGATGGCGCGCCAACGTCTGAATTGCGAGAGTGTGACGTCATAAGATTTATAAGCATGTATAACATTAATGGGACGACGTCATGACACTAAAAACTTGGTAATTCGGGGTGGTTATTTAACCCACTAAACGAATTTTCCTAAAGTCGAGATCAAGCTAAATCAATTTCTAGTACCAGAAAAAGGTAGGTTAACAACTTTCATCAAAATCCTTAGAGCCGTTTTCAAAATAAAATTTACATACATACAAGAATTGCTACTTTAAGGTGAACGTCAAGTAGTTTTGCTTCCTGTACTTCGAATGGAAAAATTTCTGTACACAATTTCTTTCCAATTAATGCGTTCCCAAGAATGAAAATTTGAACATCGATTAAAATATCTTCATTTTATAACTTGGAATACTTAATATTTTCTAAAACATAACCATAATTATGCAATCCAACATTTATTTGTCTACTGACGCCATGAAAGTACAGGTCGCGCACTCTTTTTCTGGACAATTAATGCGTTCACAAGGATGAAAATTTGGACATCGATCAAAATAGCTTCATTTTATAAATTGGAATACTTAATATTTTCTAAAACATAACCATAATTATGTAATCCAACATTTGTTTGTCTACTGACGTCATCAAAGTACAGGTCGCGCCAGCCTATTTCTGGTTTTAACACCACCAAAGGAAAAGTTATTGATTTTTAATACAATTATGGTTATGTTTTAGAAAATATTAAGTATTCCAAGTTATATGAGGTTATTTTAATCGATGTTCAAATTTTCATCCTTGGGAACACAGTAATTGTGAAGGAAATGTGTACAAAAGTTTTTCCAATGGAAGTATAGGAAGCAAAATTATACTTGACGTTCACCTTAATAATATGGGATAAGGGCGATGGAATGGATCCCAATCCTATGTCCTGACCTTTGATCCCATTACGTCTATTTTCAATTGAGTTCGTTCCCAGGTGGTCCCCTACCGCATACTGAAATTTCATCAAAATCGAACCATTTTTGCGCACGTTATGACGCATAAGGGCAATGGAATTGTCCTGTCGAGAATTTTCATGTTCGTAAATCTTGGGGAACCTGATCACTTCGCTGAGATTTACGAAAAATAAAAATAACAGAAAATAAATAAAATACATAGAATGAAAATACTCAACAGTCCCACGTTTCAAAATTGTGTTTGGAAGAGGCAGTGAGGTAAGGGAATAAATGGCCATATTCATTTCTTTCACTGCCCTGACCAAGCAAACAAAATTTCTTAAAAGAAAGGGAAATAATAGGCATTGAACTTCTTTTTTCTTTTGGCTTCATTCATTTTTTTTCTCTTTAGTAAGTTATATAAAAGAAAAAAAGGCGAGAAAGAGAAGTCACCATCAACCCTTTTAAAAATGAAATTAGTTGTATTAATCACGGAACGAAGAGAAAGCGTTTCTGGAAAAAAATGTGCGAAAGAAAAGCAAGCAAAATCTTTCTTTTAAATCGGCCATTTTAAGGAATCTGTAGTTGTCACCCAAAATGTGTTCGCAGAGAGCTCTCTTGTGGCCAGCAATGCTCTATTTCGGGAACAAGGTCACAGCAGCATACGAGAGTTTACTTGGTCCCTACGTGTGAAGGTCAGAGTGTCACCCCTAGCTTGCGTGGGAGATAAATTCCGTTGGGAGGGCCATGAGTTACCATGCAGAATTTCAGCCAATGAGAGGGGTCAGCAGTTTAAAACATCCCTGAGTTCTCTGAGAAATGCTCAATCTGCTTCTTGTCTTTCGGCCAGCAGCATGTAAGGAGATCAATTTTTCTTGAGCTTGGCTTGCTGGGTGAAATTAAAATTCGTTCTGATTTTCGGATTGGTTGAAAGGAAAAGGCGTGAGTGGACCCTGTGTCCCACGCCGGGCTGAATATTTTGGGAATGCCAGCAAGTAAGCTTCAAGATGGCGGAGAAGGATGACCCACCGATGCTCACCTAACCCTTTTCGTGAGAGCTGGGGACCGCGCCATAAAACCGCCTGGATGATGATGATGACGGCCATTGCCGGCTTTATTCCCGTTGCTGGATGACCCCTGAGAACTGCAGAGATGATGACGACTGCTAATACTCCAACAGCCCTCCCCAAAGATGGAAGGAAAATGGCTGACCTAGTCTTCCTGAGAGAAAACACCTGCAGAGAAAACATCTTGGCCCCTGGAAGAGGCGCTTCGGACAAAGAAAAAAATTAAACCGTAGAACGTATGACATTTCTTTTGGTTCGCCAATCCCTAAGGACTAGGGGTAAGTTTTGTCTCATTTTTCCACTTCGGAGGCTAGATATATCAGGTCGTCAAAATGCACCTAGAAGTGTCATCAAGAACTCGAAAAGTTTTTTTTTCTCCAAAATTTAGGACACCTTCGAATTCTCACCCTCATCTATGTGAGCGGTTTGTTCAACATATTCAATCTAATAAAAATCACTATTCTTAAATAATAAGTTTCTTTTATAACGAAGTTTGAATCGAAATAGTTTTTTTTATCCCATTTGGCATTTTAAATATTATGTTGTGGTCTCTTTGAAATTATGTAACAAGTGGGCTTTAAAATGTGAGCTGCCAGAAATGTATATATATATAGCAAAAGCAAAGAAAAAAAGAAGGGAGTTTTAAATGTTTTCATTCAGGTTTTTTTGTATTTTAGTGTTCTGGTGTGCTTAAGGAATGAAACCTCCTGATTTAATGTTAGGCTGTGTAAATAAATTTCATGTCATCTTCTGTGGATAGGTAATTGAAAAACAAAACAAAACAAAGGAATGGAAGTGAGTAATTTTCTGGGTCATGTAGTGATAGATGATATAATACGTATATTAAGATATTTTGGAATGAACAACCCCTCAGACCAGTATTTCTCTTAAGTAAAATTTAACTCTTTTTGTGCTCAGTGATTTTTGTATTTGTGAAATAGAATTTGTATTTATGAGCTTAGTGTAGGTGCCATGTAGTCATGTAGTTGAGAAATTTTCTTGTAGGATGGTTATTCTTACGGTTTAGAGTTTTAGTAAATTTAAGTGCAAAATTACTCTTTAGAAATTTAATTTTGTAGTAGTGAGCGCTGATTTCTAGTTTCAGCCTGTGGATTGGAAAAACAGGTTTTTATGGGGAAAGAATATAAAAATGGGCATACGAGCAGATATGGAGTATATGTATAGTGTGACTGAAAATAACCCGAATAGCAGGTGTGTTTCTTCAAGAAGTGATGATTTTTCTGGACAAGAGTGGTTTTGGAAATATGGTGATTTATAGAGTTTTCTGGAAATAAAGTAAGTTTGGTATAGTGTGTCTAGTATGGTGTTATTGAGCTTTCTGGGAAATGAGGACTACAGTGTGTTCCTGGGAAACAAAGATAAGTGATTTTCTGGGAAATAAAGACATGAAGTGTGTTCCTGGAAAAAAATAGGATATGAAGTAATTTTCTGGGAAAAAAGGGTGATGTATTGAATTTTCTGAAAATAAGGATGTTGAATTAGTTTTCTGGAAAATAGAGAATGAGATATTTTCGGTGTCAAGGGAATTCTTGTGGGATACTTTTCCCTATGTGGACATGCCTCGGATCTGAAAGGGTGCATGAAACAAATTGGGGAATTTGTTTTCTGTCCGAGTAAGCTCGTTGGCCCATAGGAGGTGGTTCCTACGAAGGAGTGGGTGTGACTTGCCCCAAAATCAGAGTGAAGAAACAGTACAGGGTTAGGTCACACTTTGCTCCACTACACTGTATAGGCTGGGAATGGATTCACGACCCATTCTCGCCTTCATACTCAAACTTTGTTGTTCTCCCAGAGAAATCGTGTTTTTTCTAGAGATGTGGTTGAGATGATTGTTTGGCTTTTATGCCAGAGTTGATTATTACATGGGTGCCAGTTGATTGGAAAACTTATGGTATGGAATTTTGAAAAGTTGGATTTTCATGATGATGGTGTGAAGTAAGATTATCTTGTCGGTGTAGCAATTTAATGATATCTTTGTGTAAATTGAATAAGGTATCTAGTGTATTAGGTTTTTTTTTGCATGGTGTATAGAATTTTTTGAGTATCCGGTAATGCTAGATATGTTGATTTTAAGACAAATGTTGATTGTAAGACAAAATGTTGATTTAAGACAAGGTATGTTGATTTTAAGGCAAATTTTCCTGGAAGTGTAGAATCTTGGAATAAAGTAACTTTCCATTATACTTAACATTTTGGCAGTGTGATGGTAGTTTAAAATTAAGAGTGGATTCAAAAGTCTGGTCTGAGAAGGTTTGTTCGATGGAATTAAGTAGAACAACATAGTGTACACATGTGCATATAAAAATCTCTTTTTTCGAGAGAGAGTGAGAGATATTTTCACTTCAAGTACTTATGTTGTACACCATGTTAAATCAAGTGTTGCTGCTGTGAAATTTATGTGTTTATTATTTTTATCAGTAGTGTGCCTGGTGCAAGATTTATATTTTCACCACTAAGCTGACAGCTAATTATTTTGATTGGACCCAGTGGCCAGGTATAAAATTTGTTACCTAAAAATTTAACTTGTTAAGTTTTTCAAATAAATATAGGCCAAGTGGCCTTTCAAAAACCTAAACCTTAGTGCAGTGAAGTATCAGGTGTCTAGTTTGAATTTTCATCACATGGTCCAAATGCATACCCCTCAGCAGCGACTGAGGTGAGGAAAGTAATCTTAGGTTATTGTGTTTAAAAAACAAGGTTTTTGTCCTAACTATTAGATTTGACTTCACAGCCTCCTAAAGTTATTTACACGTGTACATTGTATACCATTAAATTTTAGTGTTTACAAATCTGGTACACATGTAAACAATAGTTACCTTTTCTTCCACTTTCAGGTGTATCTACTCATCAAACGCAAACAACGCAAACAATACAATAGCAACTTTTGGGAGTTTTCCAAATTCAGTGGTGTATTTTATTTTCCGAAGTTATGTTTCATGGCCTTAGTCAAAATTTCAGTTTTGTTTCGAAATGCATCCACTCATCTCCCAAATTCTAATTTTTTGTAATTTCCATATAAATTTTAATATTAGCATCAATCTATTTTTAATACCGTGACCGAAAACTTCCCCATAACAGAATGCATCCCGCTCTTATGTCCTGACCTTTGACCCCATTTCGTCCATTTTCAATTGAGTTCGTCCCCAGGTGGCCCCCTACCACATACTAAAATTTCATCGAAATCGAACCATTTTTACGCACGTTATGACGCATAAAGGCAATGGAATGCATCCCGATCTTATGTCCTGACCTTTGACCCCACTTCACCCATTTTGAATAGGGTTCGTCCACAAAGGTCCCCTACCACATAATAAAAATTCATGGAAATCGAACCACATTTACGCAAGTTATAACGCATAAGAGCAATGGAATGGATCCCGCACCTACGTCGAGACCTTTGACCCCATTAGTCCCATTTTCAATAGGGTTCGTCCCCAGGTGTTCCCCTACCACATACTACAATTCCATCGAAATCGAACCATTTTTACGCCAGTTATCGTGCGGACGGACGGAAAAAGCTGGAGCATATACGCTTCTTCAACCTACGGTTGGAAAGCGTAAAAAAGCAACCCTGGTCATATTTTTTTGCGTTTGGAATAGCGTGAAGTCATGAACGCAATTCAACGTTCTGCTACAAGTTGCTGTTTTTCTGTCTTTTAGACGATGTGTGAATTGATGTGTTTATGAGAACAAATTTAAATATACAATTTCAGTTTTGATATCCATTTAGGTTGACGATGTACTAAGTGTCCCATTTTCTGCCAGAGCTTTTGCAGATTGTGTAAGGCGGGTAAAAGAAAGTAAGCCTCGTCCTGTATTTCAAACTCACACAAAAAAAAAAAAAAAAAAAAAAAAACACCCAAAATTTTTCATCCCTCTAGTATTTGCACAGGAAATTCAGATTTTTCTTACAATGGACAGTATGTAAAAATATTTGCCATAAGTCATTAGACGGCAGCTAAATAAAACAAATGCTTTCGTATGTTCAAACCAATGTGCGAATTTTGCAGCTCGGGATACATTATAAAATGTTTGGTGTTTGTTCCCCAAAACAGCGCATATCCAACCTAAATGGGCACGCGACGACACATATGTATATAAATATATATTGTGATGCAAAAATAAGATCATAACACGTACCGCCAAATTTTTGAATTTATTCAGAGACTATGTCAAAAAGAAGTACATGAATGGATGCATTATACAGCACATCGTGTGAGATGCATTAAATGTAAAAGTTCACTCCTGGTAAAGTTACCTTTTCATCAACATAAAATCTTGGTAAAATTAACTCCTGGTAAAATTATCCTTTTACGCCAAAAAATATTTTACGCATCTTACAGACTCACGCACAATCTCTCGAAGATATTTCAATCCTCTAGCGTTGTAATATTCACTTTTTGCCACTAAACGTTTATTTAAAATAGAAACCGCTGAATGATGTAGACGGACATCATCCTAATATATCATGTGCTAGAGCCCTCCTGTTCCTCCGTGCCTCTTTTTAAGTCGCCATAGCAAAAACCGAGAAACAAATGTTTGTGACGTCACGCTTAGCTTTTCGTGTTTTCATGGTGATGTCATCACCAACACGCGCACAGTCCACGCGTAATACCACTTTGCTTTGTTGTCATAGCTACAAAGAACACAACTGCTGGTTAGACGTCATCTAATCCAAATCATTCTCACATGACGTCAGAGATGCGTTACGCCACACGGTCAACTGTAGAGATACGAAAACTGTTGGTTTTTTTTTTTGGTTGGAGGTTTAACGACCACCGTGAGAAACTCAGTGGGCTATAAGCAGTCGCCCGCTCCTAATTTAGGGTCACTGGTTCCAGGGAAGAGAGAGAGCCAGTGCCGTAAGACAAACGCAACATCCATGCATCACCGGGATTCAAACCCGGACCCTTTTCGGACGAATGATAAGAGATCATCGGTTAGACCACTGCGCCATGCACCGGGCGGCTACGAAAAACTTTACACCACGAATTTTGGTTCAATACTTGAACCGGTGTTTAGCCATCTGTATGTGGCAACGTCAAGAGTTCGACGATCTGACGACCTCAAGATAAAAACAGTTCACGGAAAAGAACAGGGGAAATCGACACAGGGTTCACAGTCAGTGTATACGAGAAATGTTGTGCACAAGGAAGTGTTGACGAAATAGGGACTAAAAGTTTTACAAAACACATAACAAACAGACGGCCCCTCATATCAAATTCCATAACCGACTGCTCGGGAAATTTTCAGAAAGCTGTGAGCCAACGTCGCCATCTATTGACGTGGAACTCAAAAACTCTAAATAAATGTCAATAATTTCTGTATCATAAATTTTGTTTTTCCTCGTCATTATTGACTAGCTTTCATCTAGTGCTGATAAACTATCTACCAAAAAGTAATTGGACACCCCTGCAATCGACGATATCTGCGGTCCTGATACACGTCACGGCCGCCGCCATTAAATATCGTGTGGGAAACAACAACGCAACCAGTCGCATGCAAGATGCCACGCAGTTCGGAGCTCTCCGATTTCGAGAAAGGTGTAATCGTCGGGTATCACAGAAATGGCCGATCCATACGTGACATATCCAGCGAGTTGAAATACCCAAAATCGACAGTGGCCTACGTGATTGGCAAGTGGATGATGAGAGGTGACTGTCGGAATGTGCGCCGACCCTGCAGACCCAAAAACTGGGAGTTGGAGACCGACGGGTGCTGGCCAGAGAAATTCGGAAGAACCGCACCAAACCGATGGGCCACGTCCGCAAGGAGTTTTAAAAGGCATCCGTAAGTGTTCTTCCGATGAATACCATCCGTAAGGAAGCCCATCTGCTCGGTTATGATGGACGTGCTGCCGCCCACAAGCCTTTGATCACCAAGTCCAATAGCGCTGCTCGACTAAAGTGGTGCAAAGAACGTCTACAGTGGACCGTTAAACAGTGGAAACAGGTTCTCTGGAGCGAAGAATCAAGGTTCACCCTCTACCGTTCGGATGGCAGGGTCTGGGTAAGGCGTCTGCTTGGAGAACGCCTCCTACGGGAATGTATTGTGCCAACTGTGAAGTTCGGCGGCTGTGGAATTATGCTATGGGGGCGTTTCTCCTGGTATGGCACTGGACTCTTGGTCGCAACTCCTGATAGACTCAACGCCGAGACCTACTGAACCGTTTTGGATGACCATGCGCTTCCTACGTTGTGGCAGTTTTACGGGGTGCACCCATGTTACATTCAGGATGACAATGCCACCTCTCATGTTGCGAGGTCCACCATGGCTTGGTATGGTGACAATGGGGTTAATCAAATGGACTGGCCTGCGCAGAGCCCGGACCTTAACCCTATCGAGCACCTCTGGGACGAGTTGGAGAGTCGACTTAAGGGGTGCCCTCACCGTCCGAAATCGGTGAAGGAACTGACCTATCTTCTCCAAGCCGAGTGGAAAAAATACCGCTAGCCGTCGTACAACGCCTGGTTGAGAGATGCCCCGGAGGGTCGCAGCTGTAATCGCCGCTCGTGGAGGCTCCACCAACTATTGAAGGTGAATAAACTTCATTTTCTTTTGCTATCACAGGTGTCCAATTACTTGTTGGTAGATAGTGTAAAATACGATATACACTCAATTGAAGAAACATGAGACATACGTACCTAATAGCGTGTTGGTCCTCCTCTATCGCAAATAACACACTGTAAAAGATGTTACTGTAGATTTGACGGTTTTAAAGCGTTTTCCAGGGTGCCAACAGAGAACCGTAAAATCTACACTTTTATGCAGTATGATTTACAGTTTGCAACTGAAGCAACAGTTCTAAACCGTAATATTGACAGTTTTAATCAGTGTTATTTACAGTTTATAACTGTAAGCAACTGTTCTAAACCGTTAAATTGACACTTTTATGCAACAGTTCTAAACCGTTAAATTGACGCTTTTATGCAACAGTTCTAAAACGTTAAATTGACAGTTTTAATCGGTGTTATTTACATTTCGCAACAATTCTAACCCGTAAATTGACAGTTTTATGCAGTTTTAGTTATAGTTCCAAACCGTAAAATTGACAGTTTTAATCAGTGTTATTTACAGTTTACAACTTAAACAACAGTTCTAAACTGTAAAATTGACACTTTTATGTAGTGTTATAAAAGTGTGTGATGTTGCATTCCACACACCAGGTTTACTGGAAGTTCTCAAGTGCACCTTCTTCAACGGATGCTCCTGCCCTGCAGGACGCACACGGCAGATAGCGGCGAGAACGAACGTCTGCGTAGCTCAATTGGTAGAGCGACTTGTTCGATCCCCGGCGTGGACCAAAATGAGAGAAATTTACTTCGTTATAGGCTTTTAATCAGTCATATAAAAATTTAACTCCTCCAGTAAACATCTAGTATAAAAAGAATATTCAGTTTTTTAGCTGTAACCATACACACACACATTAAATGTTTGGTTATTTTATTCTGATATAGCCACTTATATTGTAAATGTTATTTATTATCACAAAAGTGTTCTACGGATCATGCTAAAAAATTTGATTTGTTTTAAATTTTTATAATTTTTTTTTATATTTGTAGCACAATGTTCTTGATTTGTACATATATGGCTGGAAAGCTCAGCCCAGGCAGGAATAATTAGTTTGCAAAGATATTTCACTTTTGAGAGTATTAAGACAGCCACACACATTTACTGATAAAAAAAATATCAAGAAACTAAAGAAATATCATTACAGCAGCTCACGTTCTTTGCAAGAAAGTAGAAAGTTAATTCTGTTCAGCTTATGATACATGAAGTGTTACATCAACAGGGACAGCAGCAAAAATTTTGAAGGAGGAAAATCATGGTAAAGTGTACTACATTTTCTTTATTTACCCAAAATATCTTGGGGCGGGGGCTGATGAGGGATCACAAAATTTTGAGGGTGAGCTGGTGCCATCTGTATGTAAAGGACTAAGATGTAATACAATAAATTGACTTTACACTGGGAAATAGTAGTGATCAAGGCACGGATATACAGTAGTTTGAAAATCTACATGCCCACAGGGAACTAATTTCCCGGCTCACTTTTTACTAACTTCTGTTCTTTTGTGTTTTAATGTGATTCTTGGTTTTTTAATCAAAACTCCTTGCTTTTCAGCGTGCTTTAAAGTAATCTGAAATAAGTCATAGAACTCAAATTTGACATTGCCTCGTCACCGCAGAAATTTTCGGTATACCCATGTATTGGCTTTTCATTGCAATGAAACATTCTGGTCCTTGGCTTCTTGCCCCTTCCTTGTCTTAATGGAGAAAACACGCTCAGTTGTCGTCATGAGACATAAAAACAATTTCAAATACTAAAAAAAAATTGCCTTTTAAAATATCGAAAAGTTCCAAATTTTGGGGTGTTTTAACACCCCCCCTCCCCCGTCCCCCTCCCCCGTCCCCCCTCCCTTGGGCACAACACTAAAGCTGGGGTAGATGATGAATTTAGCTTTTTCAGAAAAAATGTGTTGAGTACCTAAAAGTTATTTTACTTCCCCTTATTTTTAATGAAATATTAAAGTGTTATTTTATTTAGAATGCCATACAAATCATTTTCATAATCTGATTGCCCCTTCACAAAACTTTTTCTGTTCCTATTTTACTACCACTTATTTTTGACGAAGCATTATAAGGGGTTTCTTTGTTAGGGGAGTAATGTAAAGCATTTCTATTACAGCGATTTCTGGAACAGAATCTGTAACCATTATATATTTTTTATTGTTCACAAGGTATGGGACTTTGTAAACTGTTTTGAGTCCACAAGTCCATATTAATGACTTCATCGCCGCTGTTGCAATTTTCTTGGGCATTCAGTTGCTCAGATTTAACTGGTATGACGAAAAATGTCGGTAACTTAAGGTAGGCATTTTGATATCACTAACATCCGAAGTATTGAAACATAAAACGGGGTCAATTGTTTTGTCATTAATGACAGTTTTACAGACATGTTTGAAACTTTGCTGATAGATTAGAAAAGTGAGCTGAAATGCTGGGAGATAAATCAAGTAGAGCTTTCAGAGCCTACTTTTTAATTTTTCTTTCAAATGTAGCTAAAGGCTATCTGTGCTCCTCCTGCAGTCTGTGCATATTATATCCCAGTTTATATTTATCTATCATTTTTTCTGTATTTTTACCAAGGGGAGACTTATTTTATTTTGTTGTGCAAGTTGCTTTTTATTTTTTCAACCCTTCTGCATTTGGTCTTTAAACATTGAGGGTGCAGTATATCATATTTTTCACTCTTTTGTGAATTTAAACTTAATTTTTGGTCATGATTGTCTTAGTATTAGAGGAAGTTTGTTTAGCGTAATGTACCTAGTTTATTTCTTGCGCTTAGGAATTTGTTTTTCCTTGGGTGTCCAAATGCGTTGCAGTACCTAGGCTATAAATAAGTGTAAGTACTTTTTTTTATTGTAGGTATAAAATACGTTTGGTGAAACACCATTTTGAGGAATTTGTATGCAAATTAGCTATGAAAAGAGCCTTCCGAGCCAGTTTGTTTGGCTCCGACACTGTGCTATGCTCTTCTGTCTGTTTATTTTTGTACATAACATTAACTGAAATTTCTAAAAGGTATAAATTATTTTCCTGTTTCAACTCATAGGTGGTCACAAAAAGTTATAACGAAACAAATACACACTTCATGTATTCATTTCGTTATTTTCATAGGCTTCGAACACACTTCATGTATTCTAAATCATAAGAAAAATATATACATATATATACAGTGGTCACAAAAGTTAGGGATTATTATGGTTTCAAAGGGGAAACATGGTGATACGCAAATTTGTGAGTACTGGAGATAAGTTATCATGACAACACAGCACCTGGTGTGAGAGCTCCGATAAAAATAGCCTCCGAGGAGTGGAAAACGAAAATTCACAATTAAATATTTTATTTTAAGGTCATTTATTCGCAATAAATATTTATTTTAAAATCAACTATAGTTACACTGTTTGGCTTGGCGTCATCAGGATAAATGGAGTGCAAACGTTCAAATCATTGTGACATCAGTTCTGACGGTCACGGATTTTGGTGAGTTGTTTTGCTTGAAAGAAATGGAGTAGATGTCATGTCGATGACAAGCCGTGAAGAGTTACAGTATATGTGGAAAGCTAATATATTAAACTTGATAGTCAAATCCGTTATATCAATAAGAGTAGTGTTTAAAAAAAATAAATATGGTTGCTTTCATGACAATGTTGGGCTATAGACTACTTCACTTCCCAGTTCCATACGTAACAATTGTGTTCCTTCACACGAAAACTTAAAAGCCCCGCGTGCCTGTCCTGTATATGAAAGTCCAAATCCCCAAGGGATCTAATAAATTCCCTAGAAATTTGTGTCTTTAGCATAGTCTTTTGATCCGTAAAAATTCACCTTGTTTACAGATTTGAAAATAACTGAAATTATAACTTTTGAGAATTTCCTAAATTTTTGGGCAGCTTTGCCACAACAGAAGGACTATACT
The DNA here is from genome assembly GCA_039090855.1 of Macrothele yani. Lineage (NCBI taxonomy): Eukaryota > Metazoa > Arthropoda > Arachnida > Araneae > Macrothelidae > Macrothele > Macrothele yani. The sequence continues at coordinate 112,546,857 of CM077011.1, forward strand.
ATCTGTGTATTGCACGCAATTTCTTTAAGAAAATTGAGCTCTTTCTAAAAGGAATCCTCAGTTGAACATACATGTATAGCACGATACATGTATGTATTGAAAGCACCAAATTCTTGTTGGCTTTTCTTCATGACTTGTCAATGACATGACACCTACACCATATCTTTCAATAGCATGGAAATAACTCACTAAAATCCATGGCTGTCAGAAAGCTGATGGTGTCACAACGATTTCAATGTTTCTGCTCCTTTGGTCCTGATGAAGTGAAGCCAAACGCTCAGCAAAACTATAGTAGATCTCAATGTAAAATGTTTAACTGTTAATAAACGTTGCTTATTCTATAATTTCAAGCATGGTTTAATCCTTTAATTCCACCAATATTTACTTCACCAAGTTAGTTGACTTTCACTACGTTATCCAGTTGCACCCTGCAGAGGGAGAAGATCTACTAGAAGGAGAGATACTGAACCGAGAAATATAAGGTCAAGTTTTAGAGCTACAGAACTTTGTACTTGATTCCCACTCACCTGTGTTTTGCGTAACATCCTTAACTTTCCTCACCAGTGCTATGAATGAATAAATCTGAGTAAAATTAGAAAAAAAAACCCATACAGTTATGTAAATTTTTTTAGATAATTCAACTGTTTTGAATGCCCAATTATTTGTTAATGTAAATTCACGCACGAAACTTGCCCTAAGAACTTTCAAAATTTTCCCTGAGAACTTTCAAAATGAAGGTCGTAAAAATATAAGATATTCCACCAAATTTTAGTTTATCTTTATATAAAGATCTGTATATATATCATGCATATAAGAATCAAGCAAGAAAAAATAAAATGGGATGTAAACACTGTAAAACAAATTGCTAGTAAAGTGAAAAGCCAAAATGTGCACAAGCAGTGAAAATTTCACGCACACAAAAAGAAAGAGCTAATCCACTGATAAAACCTATTCACGGAGCTATGTCTTCATAGCATTCAACTTTTTCTATCTGTGTTATTTATTTGACAGACAGAAAGACACAGATAGGTACACACATATACATACCATGTGTGCTATCGAATGTAACAGCGGTGCTAAGTAGGGAGGGGGATTTCTTCTTGACACACAGCCGCTCATACTATGTGCCTATTTTATGATGTCCAAAACATCACTTAAATGAGCATGCATTCCACTGGCAGACCTCTGTAACATGTTGCCTATAATATGGGACACGCTGCTCCAGACACTCGCCAATAAGGTACGGCTCGTAGGTGTCAGGGTGTTCTTCGACACAGAGGTGGTGATACTCGATACTGAAATCCAGAGGTGTGGACATTATCTGAATGTACAATTTTGTCTCTATTGCAGTACTACTTTGTTGTGTGCAGAAATTGCACATTAAATTGTTATTGTAAATACACTATCGTTTGTGTTACGTAGAATCACTGATGTTATTTCAATGTATGTTATTTGAGTCAGATACATACATTCTTCACTTCGTGCAATATCCCTAACTTTGTGTGACCAGTTTATATCATACATACATTGATGGGGGATAAATGTCACACCCCAATGTTATCTCTACCAGGAAGGCACAACAAAATTGACAGCTTGTATGGCTTTTCCACCGGAAGTTGATATATGAACCAGCCTTTAATCTGTTGCTCTTAACATTCTGATGATAGAATAAATTCATAATTTAGAGAAAGGCTAATTAGGAAGCACTGGCTGAATCTTAAAAGTATTAATCCGACAGTGAATAGAAATATTGGTTTATGGCTCTCTAATTAAATTGCTTAGAAAAAAAGTTTCGTCATTCAGAGAAATTTGCAGGTGCAGAATTAACAAGCAAATACAAAAATTGGTCTCTTACTCTTGCCATTTGGAAACTAACAGCAACAAAATTCAAAGTGAGTTGGTTAAATTCAAAACCTGTAGCACAAAAAATCAACTTTGGGCCGTATCATAGCCAAAAATGGCATTTTTTTCCTGCAATAATATGTGCTAGTCTTAAATAAAAATCTTGTGGCTCTAGATCATTTACGAATAGTGATCTGGATGATAAATATCATATATCAATGTAGCATAAAATAAAAAAACCCAACACCGTCAGCAAAATAGTTACAAAAGTACGTTTATTGAGTGAAAAGTTGAAATAATTGAGACAAAGTGAAAGTGGAGGCAGAATGCTCTACGTCTCCTGAAAAACATCAGGAGATCTAAAGAGACCTGAGTATCTCTAAAAGGTGAAAGAGATCAGACATTTCATTTTTCGTCCAAAAAAAAATATCTCGACACCCCCCAAAAGATCTCCTGGAGGGGAGCAGGGAGGAGAAAAGCCTGATGTAAATAATGCAAAAAGTAGATAAGGTAATCGCTTAATAAAGAAATAGAAATGATCCTGAAGCTTAACAAAAGGTGAATGGGGTGATGAATACCATATAGAAAAGACTACGAAGATAAAAAAAAACTCCAACACTCAAATATATACTGTTCCAAAAGAGTAAAACACTTCACATAAACAAACAACCCAATGGCAAGGATTAGTCGGTCGGTTGGGGATAGGTGTGGGATATCCAACACCTTTCCAAAGTTTTAGCTACTTAACCTTAAATAAGTATCAAATAAAACAATAAGAACGTTTAAAACAAACTTGCGTGAGCACTGAGGGACAAATCTCTCAATGGTCTAATAAAGCCCACCCAGGCTTGTCCTGTGGAGATTAAAAACGGAATAGCTACGTTTATATTCGAAAATATAATAAATAATTTACTCCTCCTAGTTTAAAATGCAGTTGATGATATACACTGAGTGGCCACTTTATTATGACCACCTGACAGTTTTAAGCAAATGAGCTATGGCTGCACACTGTTACCGCCAGAGGGTGAGGCTAGTATAAAAAGGGAAAGCTTAGTGCTTGCGACAGTAGTAGCAGTGATTTGTGGGTGACGAGATGGGTAAAAAATGCGATTTGACGGATTTTCAACGTGGGATCGTTGTAGGAGCTCAGCGCCATTGAGCGAGTATCGCGAAACCACCGCATTCGTGAAATGTTCCAGACCAGCTGTTGTTAAAGTGTTTAAAGACTGGACTGTCAGCCAAAAAACTGGGTCTCTACGTGCAACGTGTGGTCGTCATCGACTAGTGACTGCTCGGGCAGAACGGAGAGTGTCCAGACTGGTAACAGACAACACAAGGGCAACAGTGCAGCAAATTACGGACACTCTTAATCAAGAATCCCCTCAAATGATCTCTGCACGCACTGTTCGCTGTACACTGCATCGGATGGGATATGGCAGCCGAAGGCCTGTTCGAACACCTTTGCTGTCTGCAGTTAACAAGAGAAAACGTCTCTAGTTCGCACAGGAGCACAAGGATTGGACAGTCGATAATTGGAAACAAATTATGTGGTCCGATGAATCACGTTTTCAGTTGCACCATGCCGATGGCCAAGTGAGAATTTGGCGGAAACAGCACGAAAGCATGGACCATAAATGCATTACTACAACCCTTCAAGCTAGTGGAGGCAATGTTATGGTTTGGGGAATGTTTTCCCTGTCATGCTTTGGGCCCTTTAATTCGTGTTGATCAACGTCTGACTGGCACATCATATCTAAACATCGTTGCGGACCAAGTGCATCCTGTCATGTGGATGGTTTATCCCAATGGCGAGGGCTACTTTCAACAAGATAATGCGTCCTGCCATAATATAATATATACGTATTTTACAGGATTGGTTTCAGGAACATGCCGGTGAGTTTACTTTGCTTAGGTGGCCCCCACAGTCTCCAGATTCCCATTGAGAATTTGTGGGATGAAGTTGAACGAGCTATCAGACAGCTGGATCCACAACCTTGCAATCTCACACTCCTGGAAAGTGCTGTTCATCAAAGATAGTCTCAGATTCCACAAACCACCTATCAACATCTCGTGGAGTCCATGTCACGAAGAATCGACGCAGTATTAAAGGCAAAAGGTGGCCGAACGAAGTAGTGAGGGGGTGGTCATAATAAATAGGCCACTCAGTGTATAAACCTGTTAAGAAACGAATACATGAATGTGTTCACGTGTTAAGATTCTACACGTGTTAAAATTCTCCACGTGTTACAAAATGAATGCATGAATTGTGTTGAAAGCCTATGAATTAAAACAGGAAAAGAACTTACTTTTTATGAACCTTCGTTTAATCACTTCGAAAACTAACGAAAATTTGTCTGACTAGGGTTATCGAACGAATTGTTCCGCTACAGATTAAGGCTCGATGAAGTATAACGATGGCTCCAAGCGAAGGCGGAAGGAGTGGAGCATGCGCAGTTCTGGAAAATGCCACCAAATGTTGATGCCTCATCAGTAGTTGTGAATTTTACATTTGGAAACCGTGGTAGATGCATACGGCATATTACCGTAGAGTTTTAGCAAGTATATGCTGTAAAAACAACTATTTTTTTTTTACAGTGTGTACACGCCAAACCATCGTCTCCACAGATGCCGGAGTGCTTCTGGTGGTATTGCCAACCATGCCTGTTGCAGCATTGTCCACAACTCCGCCCGAGACGTCGGTTCAGCATTCATGGATCTGATATTACGTCCCACGTCATCCCAGAGAGCATCCACAGAGCTTAAAAGTGGGGACCTTAAATGCCACTGGATGATTCCGAACTCAGATGATTGTTCCTAGAGACAATGGCTGGGTGGTTGCTGCCACTGGGAACGCACATTGCCCTGCGAAACAAACCATCGGGAGCAGGATGCGCGAAGACCATGAAGGCCTGTTGGTGACCACTTAGCACACGCTGGTAACAAACCATCGGGAGCAGGATGCGCGAAGACCATGAAGGCCTGTTGGTGACCACTTAGCACACGCTGGTAACAAACCATCGGGAGCAGGATGCGCCAAGACCATGAAGGCCTGTTGGTGACCACTGAGCACACGCTGGTAACAAACCATCGGGAGCAGGATGCGCGAAGACCATGAAGGCCTGTTGGTGACCACTTAGCACACGCTGGTAACAAACCATCGGGAGCAGGATGCGCGAAGACCATGAAGGCCTGTTGGTGACCACTTAGCACACGCTGGTAACAAACCATCGGGAGCAGGATGCGCGAAGACCATGAAGGCCTGTTGGTGACCACTTAGCACACGCTGGTAACAAACCATCGGGAGCAGGATGCGCGAAGACCATGAAGGCCTGTTGGTGACCACTTAGCACACGCTGGTAACAAACCATCGGGAGCAGGATGCGCGAAGACCATGAAGGCCTGTTGGTGACCACTTAGCACACGCTGGTAACAAACCATCGGGAGCAGGATGCGCGAAGACCATGAAGGCCTGTTGGTGACCACTTAGCACACGCTGGTAACAAACCATCGGGAGCAGGATGCGCGAAGACCATGAAGGCCTGTTGGTGACCACTTAGCACACGCTGGTAACAAACCATCGGGAGCAGGATGCGCGAAGACCATGAAGGCCTGTTGGTGACCACTTAGCACACGCTGGTAACAAACCATCGGGAGCAGGATGCGCCAAGACCATGAAGGCCTGTTGGTGACCACTTAGCACACGCTGGTAACAAACCATCGGGAGCAGGATGCGCGAAGACCATGAAGGCCTGTTGGTGACCACTTAGCACACGCTGGTAACAAACCATCGGGAGCAGGATGCGCGAAGACCATGAAGGCCTGTTGGTGACCACTTAGCACACGCTGGTAACAAACCATCGGGAGCAGGATGCGCCAAGACCATGAAGGCCTGTTGGTGACCACTTAGCACACGCTGGTAACAAACCATCGGGAGCAGGATGCGCGAAGACCATGAAGGCCTGTTGGTGACCACTTAGCACACGCTGGTAACAAACCATCGGGAGCAGGATGCGCCAAGACCATGAAGGCCTGTTGGTGACCACTTAGCACACGCTGGTAACAAACCATCGGGAGCAGGATGCGCCAAGACCATGAAGGCCTGTTGGTGACCACTTAGCACACGCTGGTAACAAACCATCGGGAGCAGGATGCGCCAAGACCATGAAGGCCTGTTGGTGACCACTTAGCACACGCTGGTAACAAACCATCGGGAGCAGGATGCGCGAAGACCATGAAGGCCTGTTGGTGACCACTTAGCACACGCTGGTAACAAACCATCGGGAGCAGGATGCGCCAAGACCATGAAGGCCTGTTGGTGACCACTTAGCACACGCTGGTAACAAACCATCGGGAGCAGGATGCGCGAAGACCATGAAGGCCTGTTGGTGACCACTTAGCACACGCTGGTAACAAACCATCGGGAGCAGGATGCGCGAAGACCATGAAGGCCTGTTGGTGACCACTTAGCACACGCTGGTAACAAACCATCGGGAGCAGGATGCGCGAAGACCATGAAGGCCTGTTGGTGACCACTTAGCACACGCTGGTAACAAACCATCGGGAGCAGGATGCGCGAAGACCATGAAGGCCTGTTGGTGACCACTTAGCACACGCTGGTAACAAACCATCGGGAGCAGGATGCGCGAAGACCATGAAGGCCTGTTGGTGACCACTTAGCACACGCTGGTAGCACGCAACGTTTAAGGACCTCTCCAATAAGGGACCAAATGTGTTTCATGAGAAGGCTCCCCAAATCATCACAGATCCACCACCGCCTCGAATACGACGAAGCCATGGCCTCATGCTGTCGATGCCACACCCGCACCCTCCCGTCACCTTCGTACAGCTGAAAACGTGATTCATCTGACCACCACTCTTCAGAGGTCTAGTTTTAGTGTTCTTGGTACCAGGTAATGCGGTATGTCCGATGATGAGCAGTCAGCAGTGACACACGAGTATGGCTTCTGCTCCCGTACCCCAGGGCATGTTGCGTGCTCCATACCGTTCGATCTACGCTGATGCTGCTTAGGCCTTAGACATTTAACCTTGAAGTGATTTTTTCCTACGTTTCTCAGCGGTCAGTCTGTACGAGCATGAATATTGTACATCGACCTCGGTTATCAATGGCGTGTGGTCAGCCACTGCCTGCTCTCTGGGCGCTGGTACTTTCGTCGATGGTACATACCAAGTAATACCATCGACGGACGTACCAGCTCCCAGAAGAGCATAACTACACCCTTGATATGCATAGAGAGAGAATACAACACCCTTGATGCTAACCTCCTTGATGCTCCCAGAGAAAGTATCTACACCCTTGGGGCATCAAGGGTGTAGTATAGTACTACACCGCTGACACACCCAGAGAGGGTATACTGCACTCTTGATTCTCCCAGAAAGAGTATACTACCCCCTTGATACACTGTTAAAAATTGGTACTTAGAAATAAGCAAAATGTACTCGTCTTTGGGTACGTTCTGGGCTTATAATAGCTCCGGGCTTATAATAGCTAAAATCTGGAGTTATAATAGCTACATTCTGGGCTTATAATAGCTAAAATGTACTCGTCTTTGGGTACATTCTGGGCTTATAATAGCTAAAATCTGGAGTTATAATAGCTACATTCTGGGCTTATAATAGCGAAAATGCACTTGTCTTTGGGTACATTCTGGGCTTATAATAGCTAAAATCTGGAGTTATAATAGTTACATTCTGGGCTTATAATAGCTAAAATGTATTTGTCTTTGGGTACATTCTGGGCTTATAATAGCTAAAATGTATTTGTCTTTGGGTACATTCTGGGCTTATAATGTTAATTTTTGAAAACGACACGTACTCATTTTTGAGTACATACAGGGAATCAATGGTAGCTATATCTGGTATTTCTAATTTGAAATATATGTTCTCATTTTTGAGTACATATATCTCAAATATATGTACTCAAAAAATCCATGTATTTCAAATATATGTGCTCTAACTTCCTTCAGTTCCTGTGACCTTTCGAGCAGGGCACAGAAACTGAAGGAAGTCAGAGCGAATCTAGCGATTCTGATAAGATAGTTTGTAAGTGAGAGAGAGCACACGAGATGGCGCCACTGTAAGATTTTGCACATAGAAGGCAGACAGAAATTAGGGGGCCGGGGGTTACGAACTTTAAGCGGGGGATTCCTACCCGGGGGCCGTCACTTTACGTGCTCGTCCGACATTCAGCGATTGTCAGAAATTCACATTACTAGGCTAGGTTTGAACCTGGGGTCCCTCCATCAGCAGTCTGCATCTCTAACCACTAAGCCATCCGCTGCTCGATTTCAAATTTAGATCAGCTCAGATCATATGTAGAGGATTTTAGAAAGGGAGTGTCTGACCCCAGGTCTTAAACAACCCTTAGAAATAAGAAGCTAGGAGACTTGTGCTAGGGTGCCTGATAGCAAAGTGACACGGAAGCGAAGTGGAAAGGGGGAGGAAGACGCCCTTATTTATTACCGGGGGGGGGCAGTACCCGGGGTCCGACGGCTTAACGTGCCCATTCGACGCAAGGCGGATATTTAGTGGATCGAACGTTCGTACCTGCCTGGGATCGAACCTGAGGTTCTTCCCGTGACAGTCACGAACGTTGCCCACCAGGCCACCTGCGGTACCACTGTTGGGAAGCCCAGCTATTCGCTTATTTATTGTCCTGCGTTTCGGGTGGGTCTGTTTCACTCTGAGGGGGGGGGGGGAGCATGTCAACTGCCCATCACCCCTATCTCTAATGGTTTTTCTTCTAAGTGCATTTCAGATATCATTCCTCCCGTAAGTCCATCGGTAAGTTTATCTGGCCGTTCGCAGAAAAGATATCTCTGCTTCTGAAGGCTGTAATGTTCTTAGGTTTTGAGAGATTAATTTATATCAGTTTCGATATGTTACACTCAACCTGAAAATATCAGTTCTACCAGAACATCAACATTACGTGAAGCTTGGTTAAATATATTAGCTGCTTCGTATTTGTTGAAACCTTGGACAGCTTAACCTTTAATGTCTTTAATTAAGCACAAAAAATACCACTTTCAAAATACGTCCAGAGATTCAGTGAAAAAACAATATACTTGCGCTTACGATTTCATATGTCTATTCCATTTCAGGCATGCAACTGAATCACAAAGAAAACACTCCAGTAGCCCAATTCTTTAATAGCTAAACACAATGGTCGTGACGTCCAATAATTTCCAAATCACACTAACTTGAAAATAGCTTAGATTCTTGCCGATCAAACAAACGTGGTAATCAGCATCAACGTAACATTTCCGAATCAGTTTGTAATCCAGCCTAACGAAAGTCATACAGCCTGAATATACACTACATTGACATAGGTCACCGGACACCTAGAAGAGAACCACACCATAGCATTTGTTCACATACATTAATATGGTGTCGGTCCACCTTTGGCCTTAATGCATGCACCTGAGCCTTCGAGACATGCTTTCGACAAGGTTTCTTAACACAGCGATAGGCATGCGCTTCCATTCGGTACATAATGCTGCCGCTAACTGTTGCTCAGTAGTAGGCCTTGGTTCCAAACTTCTTACACGGCGCTCTAATTCATGCCATAGGTCCTCTATGGGATTAAAATCAGGGCTCTGTGCTGGCCAGTCCACACACGATACGGAATTATCGTCAAACCACGTCGTAACAGTCCTTGCTTTATAACTCTGTGCATTATCCTGCTGGTACGAACAAGGCTCGGTTCCATAGTATTGCCACAGATTTGGTGCGGCATAATTGTCCAGAATATCGAGGTAGACGTGCTGGTTAACAGGTTAGTCCACGACAAGCAATGGGCCGGGACCCTATAGCGAAAACCACCGCCACACGAATACACTGCCAGCTCCAAACGTGACCATAGGAACAGTACCCTGTGGTAAATAACATTCCCCCGGCTGCCGCCATACCCATACACGGCCATCAGACTGATGGATCGTGTATCTGGATTCATCAGTCCATAGGACCCGTTTCCATTGATCTACGGTCCACGAAAAATGTTCTTTACACCATGCTAAACGACGAGTAGCATTCCGAGTGGAGATAAAAGGCTTATAAGCAGCCGCATGACCACGTTAACACATGGAATGAAGTTCCCTGCGAATAGCACGTGTACACACCGAGGTTTAAGCATTTTTACTAACCTGTACGCTGAGGTCTTGTGCAGGACTTCGCCGATTAGCTGTAACGACTCTGCTGAGGCTTCGACACGTCCTCTATCACTGATTTTCTTTGGTCTACCGGTACGTTTTGCTGCTTCAGGCACGCCATGTGTCTTCCACTTATTTAGTACCTCCAAAAAGGTTGGCTTGAGTAAGTTTATACGCCTCTCGGTTTCTTTTACGTACAACCCACTAATATAACACCCAACAATCTTTCCTTTCTCAAAGTCAGTTCGCGACTTATTAACCCAACCTCACAGTGTGATATGATCGCAGTCAGCTGCAGGATTGTTTTTATACCGTTTGCAGCTGTACCGCGCATCTGAACAACGCAGAGGATCATTTCATTTCCTTTTAAAGGGGTTTTCGGTGACTTTTGTCAATATAGTGTATACATATACACTGAAGAGCAATTGAATTAGAGGCAGCTGGCGTTATGCAAATATGGCGCTGTTGGCGGCCCTGTAAACGGAAACGACAGGACGTATGCAGCGATCCGACAATATAAGGAGTGTTGCGACGGGAATCAGTAAGAGTCGGACGCAGTATGGGTAAGACAAAGAATCTAAGCGCATTTGGTTGTGGGCAAGTTGTCGGGGCCCGACGAATGGGTCACTCCATCTCGGAAGTCGTGTAGGCACTGGGATTTTCACGAGCCACTGTGTCACGGGTGCACCGTGAGTACATCGAATCCGGTAAAACCATCCCTGCAAGGGCCAACTGCCGTGGACAACAGCGTGTGGATAAGCGGGGTCATCGTCGGCTAGCTCGCATTTTAACATCGGATAGACGGGCCACAGTGCAAGAAATCACTCGGCAATTTAACACTGGTGCACAAAAACGTGTAAGCAGCCACACCATCCAGAACCATCTCCTCGCTATGGGGTACAGAAGCCATCGTCTCACGAGGGTACCGCTGCTGACCGCACATCACAGGGTGCAAAGATTAGCATGGGCCCGAGGACATCGCCACTGGACCCTAGACATGTAGAAAAATGCTGCCTGGACTGATGAGTCAAGGTTCACGTTGGTACATGCGGATGGCAGGATACGAGTACTGCGCAAACCACACGAAGCGATGTATCCTTCTTGCCAGCAGCTTCAAGCTGGTGGGGGTGGCATTCTCGTCTGTGGACTGTTTACGTGGACTAAAATGGGTCCCTGGTACGTGTGATATTGTCACTCACAGGTCAACGTTACCGGGATATCCTGGACAAACATTTGTTCCCGTTTGTGCGTCTTCAACATCCCACTGAGGACCTCCTCATGCAACAGGACAATGAACTGTGCCATCGCTTTCGAATTGTATCCGAATGGTTGGATGAACACTCCACCGACGTGACCTCGGTTTCTTGGCCAGCTAGGTCACCTGAACTCAATCCGATCGAGCAGATCTGGGATGCCAACGAGAGAGATGTTCGAGGCTCTGACCCCCTCCATCAAATCTTGGTGAACTGTGGGAGCTTGTTCAGGGGTCGTGGATCCGTATGGCTTCCCAAAGCTTCCGGTGTCTTGTTGAGTCCAGTCCGAGACGAATCGCCGCCGTCATCAAGACGAAAGGTGGTGCTACACGTTACTAGACAGATATCTCTAATCCAATTGCTGTTCAGTGTACACGGAGTTTCCACTTTATTATGACTATTCCCTCAGTACTTCGTGGGGCCACCTCTTACCTTCAATACTGCGTCGATTCTTCGTGGCATGGACTCCACGAGATGTTGATAGGTGGTTTGTGGAATCTGAGACCATGCTTGATGAATAGAGCTTTCCAGGAGTGTGAGATTGCAGTGTTGTGGGTCAGCTGTCTGATGGCTCGTTCAACTTCAACCCGAAAATTCTCAATGGCGTTGAGATCTGGAGATTGTGGCGGCCACTTAAGCAAAGTAAACTCACCGGCATGTTCGTGAAACCAATCCTGTACAATACGAGCACCATGGCAGGACGCATTAGCTTGTTGAAAGTAGCCCTCGCCATTGGGATACACCATCCACATGACAGGATGCACTTGGTCTGCAACGATGTTTAGATATGATGTGCCAGTCAGACGTTGATCAACACGAATTAAAGGTCCCAAAGCATGCCAGGAAAGCATTCCCCAAACCATGATGTTGCCTGCAGCACATTATCGGCCATCGGCATGGTGCAACTGAAAACGTGATTCATCGGACCACATAATTTGTTTCCAATTATCGACGGTCCAATCCTTGTGCTCCTGTGCGAACTGGAGACGTTTTCTCTTGTTAACTGCATACAGCAAAGGTGTTCTAACAGGGCTTAGGCTGCCATATCCCATCCTATGCAGTGTACAGCGAACAGTGCGTGCAGAGATCATTTGAGGGGGTCCTTGATTAAGATGGTCTGTAGTTTGTTGCAACGTTGCCCTTCTGTTGTCTGTTACCAGTCTGGACACTCTCCGTTCCGCCCGAGCAGTCACTAGTCGATGACGACGACACGTTGCACGTAGAGACCCAGTTTTTTGGCTGACAGTCCAGTCTTTAAACAGTTTAGCAACAGCTGCTCTGGAATATTTCACGAATGCGGCGGTTTCGGTGATACTCGCTCCATGGCTCCGAGCTCCGACAATCATCAGACGTTGAAAGTCCGTCAAATGTCATTTTGTACCCATCTCGTCACCCAGAAATTACTTCTACTACTGTCGCAAGCACTAAGCTTCTCTTTTTATACTAGCCTCGCCCTCTGGCGGCACCAGCGTGCAGCCATAGCTCATTTGCTCAAAACTGTCAGGTGGCCATAATAAAGTGGCCACTCAGTGTATATATACGTAATTTTATGTGCTGTATGTATATAATTTTACATATATATTCGCTATTTTCTGAACCTCATCGAAACAGATGTACTGGATATATTTCCTGTTTTAGAGCATGCCCCACACACGAGCGCAGGCAGATAATGTCAATAGAAATTAATATTTTTGTCGAGTTTATGGAACATTGTCCGATCAACCGACGCTTGGGCATAATTTAAATTAGCTTTCCCTGCTGGATGTATCCAAACGAAACAGAGCATCCATTTAGATCCATTGTTCCCAAATTGGGCGATACCGCCTCCTGTGGGGCGCTGAAACGATCCAGGGGGGAGGTTGTAGCCTAGGGTGCAATTGCGGGGCGGTGAATAAAAATAAGAGGGGGTGGAATCATAAAGAAGAGAAGATAAAATTTTCTTAAAAAATTGTTCCTACGAGTTTCATCTGTTGTGTACGTTAAAGTCGTAGTGATTAACTATTTATTATATCTTTTGATAATTTTATAACACTTTTATGATAAATAAACGCAATTGTTTTATGATAAATAAACAAATCAATTGAATTTTTTTATGATAAATAAACACATAAATTTAAATTTTGTTTACAGAAAATATGATGCCTAAACTTAAGAAAAAATGTAGGCAATATAGTATTGAATATTTGAACTGTGGCTTTACTGAGTCGCCTACAAACAATACATTACCGATGTGCCTGATTCCCAAAAAGTTTTATCAAATGAAGCTAGGAAGCCTTTAAAACTACAAGAACATTTGACAAAAGTTCATGCTGATAAGAAAGAAAAGGATTTATCTTATTTTCAAGCACTTAAAGAATTTTGTTTTTTGAGACAGCCGATGTTGGCAAAACTCTTTTCAATAGCATCCAAACAAGATGACGATGGGTTGCGTGCTTATAGCATTTCGTTACAGACTGCTAAATCGGGAGAACCGCATGCTATTGGAGAAGAACTAATTCCACCGGCTATAAGGGAAGTAATACGCACTATGCTACACAAGTCACCGTCTGATATTACCATGGAAATTTCTCTGAGCAATAATACAGCGCAAAGAATAATTGATGAAATGACTCAAGATGTTGAAAACTCTTTATGTGAGTATTTAAAAACATCCCAGTTTTCTACATAGCTCGATAAGTCAACTTTTACCACGAAATGAAGCCTTTCATAAAAGAAAAAAAATGCCAAGAATTATTATTTGTTAAAAATTTGCAAACTGATGCTAAAGGAGAATCGATATTTCAAGCATTGGAAGAATTTTTTAAAGAAAAAGGAATTCCCCTGAGTAACATGATGGCGCTCCAGCGATGATTGGACGCGACAGAGGTTATCTTGCATATTTAAAAAAAGCACTGATGGTGCTCCAGCGATGATAGGACGCGACAGAGGTTATCTTGCATATTTAAAAAAAGCACTGATGGTGCTCCAGCGATGATAGGACGCGACAGAGGTTATCTTGCATATTTAAACAAAGCACTGATGGTGCTCCAGCGATGATAGGACGCGACAGAGGTTATCTTGCATATTTAAAAAAAGCACTGATGGTGCTCCAGCGATGATAGGACGCGACAGAGGTTATCTTGCATATTTAAACAAAGCACTGATGGTGCTCCAGCGATGATAGGACGCGACAGAGGTTATCTTGCATATTTAAAAAAAGCACTGATGGTGCTCCAGCGATGATAGGACGCGACAGAGGTTATCTTGCATATTTAAAAAAAGCACTGATGGTGCTCCAGCGATGATAGGACGCGACAGAGGTTATCTTGCATATTTAAAAAAAGCACTGATGGTGCTCCAGCGATGATAGGACGCGACAGAGGTTATCTTGCATATTTAAAAAAAGCACTGATGGTGCTCCAGCGATGATAGGACGCGACAGAGGTTATCTTGCATATTTAAAAAAAGCACTGATGGTGCTCCAGCGATGATAGGACGCGACAGAGGTTATCTTGCATATTTAAAAAAAGCACTGATGGTGCTCCAGCGATGATAGGACGCGACAGAGGTTATCTTGCATATTTAAAAAAAGCACTGATGGTGCTCCAGCGATGATAGGACGCGACAGAGGTTATCTTGCATATTTAAACAAAGCACTGATGGTGCTCCAGCGATGATAGGACGCGACAGAGGTTATCTTGCATATTTAAAACAAAGCACTGATGGTGCTCCAGCGATGATAGGACGCGACAGAGGTTATCTTGCATATTTAAAAAAAGCACTGATGGTGCTCCAGCGATGATAGGACGCGACAGAGGTTATCTTGCATATTTAAAAAAAGCACTGATGGTGCTCCAGCGATGATAGGACGCGACAGAGGTTATCTTGCATATTTAAAAAAAGCACTGATGGTGCTCCAGCGATGATAGGACGCGACAGAGGTTATCTTGCATATTTAAAAAAGCACTGATGGTGCTCCAGCGATGATAGGACGCGACAGAGGTTATCTTGCATATTTAAAAAAAGCACTGATGGTGCTCCAGCGATGATAGGACGCGACAGAGGTTATCTTGCATATTTAAAACAAAGCACTGATGGTGCTCCAGCGATGATAGGACGCGACAGAGGTTATCTTGCATATTTAAAAAAAGCACTGATGGTGCTCCAGCGATGATAGGACGCGACAGAGGTTATCTTGCATATTTAAAAAAAGCACTGATGGTGCTCCAGCGATGATAGGACGCGACAGAGGTTATCTTGCATATTTAAAAAAAGCACTGATGGTGCTCCAGCGATGATAGGACGCGACAGAGGTTATCTTGCATATTTAAAAAAAGCACTGATGGTGCTCCAGCGATGATAGGACGCGACAGAGGTTATCTTGCATATTTAAACAAAGCACTGATGGTGCTCCAGCGATGATAGGACGCGACAGAGGTTATCTTGCATATTTAAAAAAAGCACTGATGGTGCTCCAGCGATGATAGGACGCGACAGAGGTTATCTTGCATATTTAAAAAAAGCACTGATGGTGCTCCAGCGATGATAGGACGCGACAGAGGTTATCTTGCATATTTAAACAAAGCACTGATGGTGCTCCAGCGATGATAGGACGCGACAGAGGTTATCTTGCATATTTAAAACAAAGCACTGATGGTGCTCCAGCGATGATAGGACGCGACAGAGGTTATCTTGCATATTTAAAACAAAGCACTGATGGTGCTCCAGCGATGATAGGACGCGACAGAGGTTATCTTGCATATTTAAAAAAAGCACTGATGGTGCTCCAGCGATGATAGGACGCGACAGAGGTTATCTTGCATATTTAAACAAAGCACTGATGGTGCTCCAGCGATGATAGGACGCGACAGAGGTTATCTTGCATATTTAAAAAAAGCACTGATGGTGCTCCAGCGATGATAGGACGCGACAGAGGTTATCTTGCATATTTAAAAAAAGCACTGATGGTGCTCCAGCGATGATAGGACGCGACAGAGGTTATCTTGCATATTTAAAAAAAGCACTGATGGTGCTCCAGCGATGATAGGACGCGACAGAGGTTATCTTGCATATTTAAAAAAAGCACTGATGGTGCTCCAGCGATGATAGGACGCGACAGAGGTTATCTTGCATATTTAAAAAAAGCACTGATGGTGCTCCAGCGATGATAGGACGCGACAGAGGTTATCTTGCATATTTAAAAAAAGCACTGATGGTGCTCCAGCGATGATAGGACGCGACAGAGGTTATCTTGCATATTTAAAAAAAGCACTGATGGTGCTCCAGCGATGATAGGACGCGACAGAGGTTATCTTGCATATTTAAAAAAAGCACTGATGGTGCTCCAGCGATGATAGGACGCGACAGAGGTTATCTTGCATATTTAAACAAAGCACTGATGGTGCTCCAGCGATGATAGGACGCGACAGAGGTTATCTTGCATATTTAAAACAAAGCACTGATGGTGCTCCAGCGATGATAGGACGCGACAGAGGTTATCTTGCATATTTAAAAAAAGCACTGATGGTGCTCCAGCGATGATAGGACGCGACAGAGGTTATCTTGCATATTTAAAAAAAGCACTGATGGTGCTCCAGCGATGATAGGACGCGACAGAGGTTATCTTGCATATTTAAAAAAAGCACTGATGGTGCTCCAGCGATGATAGGACGCGACAGAGGTTATCTTGCATATTTAAAACAAAGCACTGATGGTGCTCCAGCGATGATAGGACGCGACAGAGGTTATCTTGCATATTTAAAAAAAGCACTGATGGTGCTCCAGCGATGATAGGACGCGACAGAGGTTATCTTGCATATTTAAAAAAAGCACTGATGGTGCTCCAGCGATGATAGGACGCGACAGAGGTTATCTTGCATATTTAAACAAAGCACTGATGGTGCTCCAGCGATGATAGGACGCGACAGAGGTTATCTTGCATATTTAAAAAAAGCACTGATGGTGCTCCAGCGATGATAGGACGCGACAGAGGTTATCTTGCATATTTAAAAAAAGCACTGATGGTGCTCCAGCGATGATAGGACGCGACAGAGGTTATCTTGCATATTTAAAAAAAGCACTGATGGTGCTCCAGCGATGATAGGACGCGACAGAGGTTATCTTGCATATTTAAAAAAAGCACTGATGGTGCTCCAGCGATGATAGGACGCGACAGAGGTTATCTTGCATATTTAAAAAAAGCACTGATGGTGCTCCAGCGATGATAGGACGCGACAGAGGTTATCTTGCATATTTAAACAAAGCACTGATGGTGCTCCAGCGATGATAGGACGCGACAGAGGTTATCTTGCATATTTAAAAAAAGCACTGATGGTGCTCCAGCGATGATAGGACGCGACAGAGGTTATCTTGCATATTTAAAAAAAGCACTGATGGTGCTCCAGCGATGATAGGACGCGACAGAGGTTATCTTGCATATTTAAAAAAAGCACTGATGGTGCTCCAGCGATGATAGGACGCGACAGAGGTTATCTTGCATATTTAAAAAAAGCACTGATGGTGCTCCAGCGATGATAGGACGCGACAGAGGTTATCTTGCATATTTAAACAAAGCACTGATGGTGCTCCAGCGATGATAGGACGCGACAGAGGTTATCTTGCATATTTAAACAAAGCACTGATGGTGCTCCAGCGATGATAGGACGCGACAGAGGTTATCTTGCATATTTAAACAAAGCACTGATGGTGCTCCAGCGATGATAGGACGCGACAGAGGTTATCTTGCATATTTAAAAAAAGCACTGATGGTGCTCCAGCGATGATAGGACGCGACAGAGGTTATCTTGCATATTTAAACAAAGCACTGATGGTGCTCCAGCGATGATAGGACGCGACAGAGGTTATCTTGCATATTTAAAAAAAGCACTGATGGTGCTCCAGCGATGATAGGACGCGACAGAGGTTATCTTGCATATTTAAAAAAAGCACTGATGGTGCTCCAGCGATGATAGGACGCGACAGAGGTTATCTTGCATATTTAAAAAAAGCACTGATGGTGCTCCAGCGATGATAGGACGCGACAGAGGTTATCTTGCATATTTAAAAAAAGCACTGATGGTGCTCCAGCGATGATAGGACGCGACAGAGGTTATCTTGCATATTTAAAAAAAGCACTGATGGTGCTCCAGCGATGATAGGACGCGACAGAGGTTATCTTGCATATTTAAAAAAAGCACTGATGGTGCTCCAGCGATGATAGGACGCGACAGAGGTTATCTTGCATATTTAAAAAAAGCACTGATGGTGCTCCAGCGATGATAGGACGCGACAGAGGTTATCTTGCATATTTAAACAAAGCACTGATGGTGCTCCAGCGATGATAGGACGCGACAGAGGTTATCTTGCATATTTAAAAAAAGCACTGATGGTGCTCCAGCGATGATAGGACGCGACAGAGGTTATCTTGCATATTTTAAAAAAGCACTGATGGTGCTCCAGCGATGATAGGACGCGACAGAGGTTATCTTGCATATTTAAAAAAAGCACTGATGGTGCTCCAGCGATGATAGGACGCGACAGAGGTTATCTTGCATATTTAAAAAAAGCACTGATGGTGCTCCAGCGATGATAGGACGCGACAGAGGTTATCTTGCATATTTAAAAAAGCACTGATGGTGCTCCAGCGATGATAGGACGCGACAGAGGTTATCTTGCATATTTAAAAAAAGCACTGATGGTGCTCCAGCGATGATAGGACGCGACAGAGGTTATCTTGCATATTTAAAAAAAGCACTGATGGTGCTCCAGCGATGATAGGACGCGACAGAGGTTATCTTGCATATTTAAAAAAAGCACTGATGGTGCTCCAGCGATGATAGGACGCGACAGAGGTTATCTTGCATATTTAAACAAAGCACTGATGGTGCTCCAGCGATGATAGATCGCGACAGAGGTTATCCTGCATATTTAAAAAAGCACTGATGGTGCTCCAGCGATGATAGGACGCGACAGAGGTTATCTTGCATATTTAAAAAAAGCACTGATGGTGCTCCAGCGATGATAGGACGCGACAGAGGTTATCTTGCATATTTAAAAAAAGCACTGATGGTGCTCCAGCGATGATAGGACGCGACAGAGGTTATCTTGCATATTTAAAAAAAGCACTGATGGTGCTCCAGCGATGATAGGACGCGACAGAGGTTATCTTGCATATTTAAACAAAGCACTGATGGTGCTCCAGCGATGATAGGACGCGACAGAGGTTATCTTGCATATTTAAAAAAAGCACTGATGGTGCTCCAGCGATGATAGGACGCGACAGAGGTTATCTTGCATATTTAAACAAAGCACTGATGGTGCTCCAGCGATGATAGGACGCGACAGAGGTTATCTTGCATATTTAAAAAAAGCACTGATGGTGCTCCAGCGATGATAGGACGCGACAGAGGTTATCTTGCATATTTAAAAAAAGCACTGATGGTGCTCCAGCGATGATAGGACGCGACAGAGGTTATCTTGCATATTTAAACAAAGCACTGATGGTGCTCCAGCGATGATAGGACGCGACAGAGGTTATCTTGCATATTTAAACAAAGCACTGATGGTGCTCCAGCGATGATAGGACGCGACAGAGGTTATCTTGCATATTTAAACAAAGCACTGATGGTGCTCCAGCGATGATAGGACGCGACAGAGGTTATCTTGCATATTTAAAAAAGCACTGATGGTGCTCCAGCGATGATAGGACGCGACAGAGGTTATCTTGCATATTTAAACAAAGCACTGATGGTGCTCCAGCGATGATAGGACGCGACAGAGGTTATCTTGCATATTTAAAAAAAGCACTGATGGTGCTCCAGCGATGATAGGACGCGACAGAGGTTATCTTGCATATTTAAAAAAAGCACTGATGGTGCTCCAGCGATGATAGGACGCGACAGAGGTTATCTTGCATATTTAAAAAAAGCACTGATGGTGCTCCAGCGATGATAGGACGCGACAGAGGTTATCTTGCATATTTAAAAAAAGCACTGATGGTGCTCCAGCGATGATAGGACGCGACAGAGGTTATCTTGCATATTTAAAAAAAGCACTGATGGTGCTCCAGCGATGATAGGACGCGACAGAGGTTATCTTGCATATTTAAAAAAAGCACTGATGGTGCTCCAGCGATGATAGGACGCGACAGAGGTTATCTTGCATATTTAAAAAAAGCACTGATGGTGCTCCAGCGATGATAGGACGCGACAGAGGTTATCTTGCATATTTAAACAAAGCACTGATGGTGCTCCAGCGATGATAGGACGCGACAGAGGTTATCTTGCATATTTAAAAAAAGCACTGATGGTGCTCCAGCGATGATAGGACGCGACAGAGGTTATCTTGCATATTTTAAAAAAGCACTGATGGTGCTCCAGCGATGATAGGACGCGACAGAGGTTATCTTGCATATTTAAAAAAAGCACTGATGGTGCTCCAGCGATGATAGGACGCGACAGAGGTTATCTTGCATATTTAAAAAAAGCACTGATGGTGCTCCAGCGATGATAGGACGCGACAGAGGTTATCTTGCATATTTAAAAAAAGCACTGATGGTGCTCCAGCGATGATAGGACGCGACAGAGGTTATCTTGCATATTTAAAAAAAGCACTGATGGTGCTCCAGCGATGATAGGACGCGACAGAGGTTATCTTGCATATTTAAAAAAAGCACTGATGGTGCTCCAGCGATGATAGATCGCGACAGAGGTTATCTTGCATATTTAAAAAAGCACTGATGGTGCTCCAGCGATGATAGGACGCGACAGAGGTTATCTTGCATATTTAAACAAAGCACTGATGGTGCTCCAGCGATGATAGATCGCGACAGAGGTTATCTTGCATATTTAAAAAAAGCACTGATGGTGCTCCAGCGATGATAGGACGCGACAGAGGTTATCTTGCATATTTAAAAAAAGCACTGATGGTGCTCCAGCGATGATAGGACGCGACAGAGGTTATCTTGCATATTTAAAAAAAGCACTGATGGTGCTCCAGCGATGATAGGACGCGACAGAGGTTATCTTGCATATTTAAAAAAAGCACTGATGGTGCTCCAGCGATGATAGGACGCGACAGAGGTTATCTTGCATATTTAAACAAAGCACTGATGGTGCTCCAGCGATGATAGATCGCGACAGAGGTTATCTTGCATATTTAAAAAAAGCACTGATGGTGCTCCAGCGATGATAGGACGCGACAGAGGTTATCTTGCATATTTAAACAAAGCACTGATGGTGCTCCAGCGATGATAGGACGCGACAGAGGTTATCTTGCATATTTAAAAAAAGCACTGATGGTGCTCCAGCGATGATAGGACGCGACAGAGGTTATCTTGCATATTTAAAAAAAGCACTGATGGTGCTCCAGCGATGATAGGACGCGACAGAGGTTATCTTGCATATTTAAACAAAGCACTGATGGTGCTCCAGCGATGATAGGACGCGACAGAGGTTATCTTGCATATTTAAACAAAGCACTGATGGTGCTCCAGCGATGATAGGACGCGACAGAGGTTATCTTGCATATTTAAAAAAAGCACTGATGGTGCTCCAGCGATGATAGGACGCGACAGAGGTTATCTTGCATATTTAAACAAAGCACTGATGGTGCTCCAGCGATGATAGGACGCGACAGAGGTTATCTTGCATATTTAAAAAAAGCACTGATGGTGCTCCAGCGATGATAGGACGCGACAGAGGTTATCTTGCATATTTAAAAAAAGCACTGATGGTGCTCCAGCGATGATAGGACGCGACAGAGGTTATCTTGCATATTTAAACAAAGCACTGATGGTGCTCCAGCGATGATAGGACGCGACAGAGGTTATCTTGCATATTTAAACAAAGCACTGATGGTGCTCCAGCGATGATAGGACGCGACAGAGGTTATCTTGCATATTTAAAAAAAGCACTGATGGTGCTCCAGCGATGATAGGACGCGACAGAGGTTATCTTGCATATTTAAAAAAAGCACTGATGGTGCTCCAGCGATGATAGGACGCGACAGAGGTTATCTTGCATATTTAAAAAAAGCACTGATGGTGCTCCAGCGATGATAGGACGCGACAGAGGTTATCTTGCATATTTAAAAAAAGCACTGATGGTGCTCCAGCGATGATAGGACGCGACAGAGGTTATCTTGCATATTTAAACAAAGCACTGATGGTGCTCCAGCGATGATAGGACGCGACAGAGGTTATCTTGCATATTTAAAAAAAGCACTGATGGTGCTCCAGCGATGATAGGACGCGACAGAGGTTATCTTGCATATTTAAACAAAGCACTGATGGTGCTCCAGCGATGATAGGACGCGACAGAGGTTATCTTGCATATTTAAAAAAAGCACTGATGGTGCTCCAGCGATGATAGGACGCGACAGAGGTTATCTTGCATATTTAAAAAAAGCACTGATGGTGCTCCAGCGATGATAGGACGCGACAGAGGTTATCTTGCATATTTAAAAAAGCACTGATGGTGCTCCAGCGATGATAGGACGCGACAGAGGTTATCTTGCATATTTAAAAAAAGCACTGATGGTGCTCCAGCGATGATAGGACGCGACAGAGGTTATCTTGCATATTTAAAAAAAGCACTGATGGTGCTCCAGCGATGATAGGACGCGACAGAGGTTATCTTGCATATTTAAAAAAAGCACTGATGGTGCTCCAGCGATGATAGGACGCGACAGAGGTTATCTTGCATATTTAAACAAAGCACTGATGGTGCTCCAGCGATGATAGGACGCGACAGAGGTTATCTTGCATATTTAAA
Organism: Macrothele yani; assembly: GCA_039090855.1. Lineage (NCBI taxonomy): Eukaryota > Metazoa > Arthropoda > Arachnida > Araneae > Macrothelidae > Macrothele > Macrothele yani. Next base: position 112,569,867 of record CM077011.1, read on the forward strand.
AAAAGCACTGATGGTGCTCCAGCGATGATAGGACGCGACAGAGGTTATCTTGCATATTTAAACAAAGCACTGATGGTGCTCCAGCGATGATAGGACGCGACAGAGGTTATCTTGCATATTTAAAAAAAGCACTGATGGTGCTCCAGCGATGATAGGACGCGACAGAGGTTATCTTGCATATTTAAAAAAAGCACTGATGGTGCTCCAGCGATGATAGATCGCGACAGAGGTTATCTTGCATATTTAAAAAAAGCACTGATGGTGCTCCAGCGATGATAGATCGCGACAGAGGTTATCTTGCATATTTAAAAAAAGCACTGATGGTGCTCCAGCGATGATAGGACGCGACAGAGGTTATCTTGCATATTTAAACAAAGCACTGATGGTGCTCCAGCGATGATAGGACGCGACAGAGGTTATCTTGCATATTTAAACAAAGCACTGATGGTGCTCCAGCGATGATAGGACGCGACAGAGGTTTTCTTGCATATTTAAACAAAGCACTGATGGTGCTCCAGCGATGATAGGACGCGACAGAGGTTATCTTGCATATTTAAAAAAAGCACTGATGGTGCTCCAGCGATGATAGGACGCGACAGAGGTTATCTTGCATATTTAAACAAAGCACTGATGGTGCTCCAGCGATGATAGGACGCGACAGAGGTTATCTTGCATATTTAAAAAAAGCACTGATGGTGCTCCAGCGATGATAGGACGCGACAGAGGTTATCTTGCATATTTAAAAAAAGCACTGATGGTGGTCCAGCGATGATAGGACGCGACAGAGGTTATCTTGCATATTTAAAAAAAGCACTGATGGTGCTCCAGCGATGATAGGACGCGACAGAGGTTATCTTGCATATTTAAAAAAAGCACTGATGGTGCTCCAGCGATGATAGGACGCGACAGAGGTTATCTTGCATATTTAAAAAAAGCACTGATGGTGCTCCAGCGATGATAGGACGCGACAGAGGTTATCTTGCATATTTAAAAAAGCACTGATGGTGCTCCAGCGATGATAGGACGCGACAGAGGTTATCTTGTATATTTAAAAAAGCACTGATGGTGCTCCAGCGATGATAGGACGCGACAGAGGTTATCTTGCATATTTAAACAAAGCACTGATGGTGCTCCAGCGATGATAGGACGCGACAGAGGTTATCTTGCATATTTAAAAAAAGCACTGATGGTGCTCCAGCGATGATAGGACGCGACAGAGGTTAGCTTGCATATTTTAAAAAAGCACTGACGGGGCTCCAGCGATGATAGGACGCGACAGAGGTTAGCTTGCATATTTAAAAAAATCACTGATAGTGCTCCAGCGATGATAGGACGCGACAGAGGTTATCTTGCATATTTAAAAAAAGCACTGATAGTGCTCCAGCGATGATAGGACGCGACAGAGGTTATCTTGCATATTTAAAAAAAGCACTGATGGTGCTCCAGCGATGATAGGACGCGACAGAGGTTATCTTGCATATTTAAAAAAAGCACTGATGGTGCTCCAGCGATGATAGGACGCGACAGAGGTTATCTTGCATATTTAAAAAAAGCACTGATGGTGCTCCAGCGATGATAGATCGCGACAGAGGTTATCTTGCATATTTAAAAAAAGCACTGATGGTGCTCCAGCGATGATAGGACGCGACAGAGGTTATCTTGCATATTTAAACAAAGCACTGATGGTGCTCCAGCGATGATAGATCGCGACAGAGGTTATCCTGCATATTTAAAAAAAGCACTGATGGTGCTCCAGCGATGATAGGACGTGACAGAGGTTATCTTGCATATTTAAACAAAGCACTGATGGTGCTCCAGCGATGATAGGACGCGACAGAGGTTATCTTGCATATTTAAAAAAAGCACTGATGGTGCTCCAGCGATGATAGGACGCGACAGAGGTTATCTTGCATATTTAAAAAAAGCACTGATGGTGCTCCAGCGATGATAGGACGCGACAGAGGTTATCTTGCATATTTAAAAAAAGCACTGATGGTGCTCCAGCGATGATAGGACGCGACAGAGGTTATCTTGCATATTTAAACAAAGCACTGATGGTGCTCCAGCGATGATAGATCGCGACAGAGGTTATCCTGCATATTTAAAAAAAGCACTGATGGTGCTCCAGCGATGATAGGACGTGACAGAGGTTATCTTGCATATTTAAACAAAGCACTGATGGTGCTCCAGCGATGATAGGACGCGACAGAGGTTATCTTGCATATTTAAAAAAAGCACTGATGGTGCTCCAGCGATGATAGGACGCGACAGAGGTTATCTTGCATATTTAAAAAAAGCACTGATGGTGCTCCAGCGATGATAGGACGCGACAGAGGTTATCTTGCATATTTAAACAAAGCACTGATGGTGCTGCAGCGATGATAGGACGCGACAGAGGTTATCTTGCATATTTAAACAAAGCACTGATGGTGCTCCAGCGATGATAGGACGCGACAGAGGTTATCTTGCATATTTAAAAAAGCACTGATGGTGCTCCAGCGATGATAGGACGCGACAGAGGTTATCTTGCATATTTAAACAAAGCACTGATGGTGCTCCAGCGATGATAGGACGCGACAGAGGTTATCTTGCATATTTAAAAAAGCACTGATGGTGCTCCAGCGATGATAGGACGCGACAGAGGTTATCTTGCATATTTAAAAAAAACACTGATGGTGCTCCAGCGATGATAGGACGCGACAGAGGTTATCTTGCATATTTAAACAAAGCACTGATGGTGCTCCAGCGATGATAGGACGCGACAGAGGTTATCTTGCATATTTAAAAAAAGCACTGATGGTGCTCCAGCGATGATAGATCGCGACAGAGGTTATCTTGCATATTTAAAAAAAGCACTGATGGTGCTCCAGCGATGATAGGACGCGACAGAGGTTATCTTGCATATTTAAACAAAGCACTGATGGTGCTCCAGCGATGATAGATCGCGACAGAGGTTATCCTGCATATTTAAAAAAAGCACTGATGGTGCTCCAGCGATGATAGGACGTGACAGAGGTTATCTTGCATATTTAAAAAAAGCACTGATGGTGCTCCAGCGATGATAGGACGCGACAGAGGTTATCTTGCATATTTAAAAAAAGCACTGATGGTGCTCCAGCGATGATAGGACGCGACAGAGGTTATCTTGCATATTTAAAAAAAGCACTGATGGTGCTCCAGCGATGATAGGACGCGACAGAGGTTATCTTGCATATTTAAAAAAAGCACTGATGGTGCTCCAGCGATGATAGGACGCGACAGAGGTTATCTTGCATATTTAAACAAAGCACTGATGGTGCTGCAGCGATGATAGGACGCGACAGAGGTTATCTTGCATATTTAAACAAAGCACTGATGGTGCTCCAGCGATGATAGGACGCGACAGAGGTTATCTTGCATATTTAAACAAAGCACTGATGGTGCTCCAGCGATGATAGGACGCGACAGAGGTTATCTTGCATATTTAAACAAAGCACTGATGGTGCTCCAGCGATGATAGGACGCGACAGAGGTTATCTTGCATATTTAAAAAAAGCACTGATGGTGCTCCAGCGATGATAGGACGCGACAGAGGTTATCTTGCATATTTAAACAAAGCACTGATGGTGCTCCAGCGATGATAGGACGCGACAGAGGTTGTCTTGCATATTTAAACAAAGCACTGATGGTGCTCCAGCGATGATAGGACGCGACAGAGGTTATCTTGCATATTTAAACAAAGCACTGATGGTGCTCCAGCGATGATAGGACGCGACAGAGGTTATCTTGCATATTTAAAAAAAGCACTGATGGTGCTCCAGGGATGATAGGACGCGACAGAGGTTATCTTGCATATTTAAAAAAGCACTGATGGTGCTCCAGCGATGATAGGACGCGACAGAGGTTATCTTGCATATTTAAAAAAAGCACTGATGGTGCTCCAGCGATGATAGGACGCGACAGAGGTTATCTTGCATATTTAAAAAAAGCACTGATGGTGCTCCAGCGATGATAGGACGCGACAGAGGTTATCTTGCATATTTAAACAAAGCACTGATAGTGCTCCAGCGATGATAGGACGCGACATAGGTTATCTTGCATATTTAAAAAAAGCACTGATGGTGCTCCAGCGATGATAGGACGCGACAGAGGTTATCTTGCATATTTAAACAAAGCACTGATGGTGCTCCAGCGATGATAGGACGCGACAGAGGTTATCTTGCATATTTAAAAAAGCACTGATGGTGCTCCAGCGATGATAGGACGCGACAGAGGTTATCTTGCATATTTAAAAAAGCACTGATGGTGCTCCAGCGATGATAGGACGCGACAGAGGTTATCTTGCATATTTAAAAAAGCACTGATGGTGCTCCAGCGATGATAGGACGCGACAGAGGTTATCTTGCATATTTAAAAAAAGCACTGATGGTGCTCCAGCGATGATAGGACGCGACAGAGGTTATCTTGCATATTTAAAAAAGCACTGATGGTGCTCCAGCGATGATAGGACGCGACAGAGGTTATCTTGCATATTTAAACAAAGCACTGATGGTGCTCCAGCGATGATAGGACGCGACAGAGGTTATCTTGCATATTTAAAAAAAGCACTGATGGTGCTCCAGCGATGATAGGACGCGACAGAGGTTATCTTGCATATTTAAACAAAGCACTGATGGTGCTCCAGCGATGATAGGACGCGACAGAGGTTATCTTGCATATTTAAAAAAGCACTGATGCTGCTCCAGCGATGATGGGACGCGACAGAGGCTATCTTGCATATTTAAAAAAGCACTGATGGTGCTCCAGCGATGATAGGACGCGACAGAGGTTATCTTGCATACTTAAAAAAGCACTGATGGTGCTCCAGCGATGATAGGACGCGACAGAGGTTATCTTGCATATTTAAAAAAAGCACTGATGGGGCTCCAGCGATGATAGGACGCGACAGAGGTTAGCTTGCATATTTTAAAAAAGCACTGATGGTGCTCCAGCGATGATAGGACGCGACAGAGGTTATCTTGCATATTTAAAAAAAGCACTGATGGTGCTCCAGCGATGATAGGACGCGACAGAGGTTATCTTGCATATTTAAAAAAAGCACTGATGGTGCTCCAGCGATGATAGGACGCGACAGAGGTTATCTTGCATATTTAAACAAAGCACTGATGGTGCTCCAGCGATGATAGGACGCGACAGAGGTTATCTTGCATATTTAAACAAAGCACTGATGGTGCTCCAGCGATGATAGGACGCGACAGAGGTTATCCTGCATATTTAAAAAAAGCAGTGATGGTTCTCCAGCGATGATAGGACGCGACAGAGGTTATCTTGCATATTTAAAAAAAGCACTGATGGTGCTCCAGCGATGATAGGACGCGACAGAGGTTATCTTGCATATTTAAAAAAAGCACTGATGGTGCTCCAGCGATGATAGGACGCGACAGAGGTTATCTTGCATATTTAAAAAAAGCACTGATGGTGCTCCAGCGATGATAGGACGCGACAGAGGTTATCTTGCATATTTAAAAAAAGCACTGATGGTGCTCCAGCGATGATAGGACGCGACAGAGGTTATCTTGCATATTTAAAAAAAGCACTGATGGTGCTCCAGCGATGATAGGACGCGACAGAGGTTATCTTGCATATTTAAAAAAAGCACTGATGGTGCTCCAGCGATGATAGGACGCGACAGAGGTTATCTTGCATATTTAAAAAAAGCACTGATGGTGCTCCAGCGATGATAGATCGCGACAGAGGTTATCTTGCATATTTAAAAAAGCACTGATGGTGCTCCAGCGATGATAGGACGCGACAGAGGTTATCTTGCATATTTAAACAAAGCACTGATGGTGCTCCAGCGATGATAGGTCGCGACAGAGGTTATCCTGCATATTTAAAAAAAGCACTGATGGTGCTCCAGCGATGATAGGACGTGACAGAGGTTATCTTGCATATTTAAACAAAGCACTGATGGTGCTCCAGCGATGATAGGACGCGACAGAGGTTATCTTGCATATTTAAAAAAAGCACTGATGGTGCTCCAGCGATGATAGGACGCGACAGAGGTTATCTTGCATATTTAAAAAAAGCACTGATGGTGCTCCAGCGATTATAGGACGCGACAGAGGTTATCTTGCATATTTAAAAAAAGCACTGATGGTGCTCCAGCGATGATAGGACGCGACAGAGGTTATCTTGCACATTTAAACAAAGCACTGATGGTGCTCCAGCGATGATAGGACGCGACAGAGGCTATCTTGCATATTTAAAAAAAGCACTGATGGTGCTCCAGCGATGATAGGATGCGACAGAGGTTATCTTGCATATTTAAAAAAAGCACTGATGGTGCTCCAGCGATGATAGATCGCGACAGAGGTTATCTTGCATATTTAAAAAAAGCACTGATGGTGCTCCAGCGATGATAGGACGCGACAGAGGTTATCTTGCATATTTAAACAAAGCACTGATGGTGCTCCAGCGATGATAGATCGCCACAGAGTTTATCCTGCATATTTAAAAAAAGCACTGATGGTGCACCAGCGATGATAGGACGTGACAGAGGTTATCTTGCATATTTAAACAAAGCACTGATGGTGCTCCAGCGATGATAGGACGCGACAGAGGTTATCTTGCATATTTAAAAAAAGCACTGATGGTGCTCCAGCGATGATAGGACGCGACAGAGGTTATCTTGCATATTTAAAAAAAGCACTGATGGTGCTCCAGCGATGATAGGACGCGACAGAGGTTATCTTGCATATTTAAAAAAAGCACTGATGGTGCTCCAGCGATGATAGGACGCGACAGAGGTTATCTTTCATATTTAAACAAAGCACTGATGGTGCTCCAGCGATGATAGGACGCGACAGAGGTTATCTTGCATATTTAAACAAAGCACTGATGGTGCTCCAGCGATGATAGGACGCGACAGAGGTTATCTTGCATATTTAAAAAAAGCACTGATGGTGCTCCAGCGATGATAGGACGCGACAGAGGTTATCTTGCATATTTAAACAAAGCACTGATGGTGCTCCAGCGATGATAGGACGCGACAGAGGTTATCTTGCATATTTAAAAAAAGCACTGATGGTGCTCCAGCGATGATAGGACGCGACAGAGGTTATCTTGCATATTTAAACAAAGCACTGATGGTTCTCCAGCGATGATAGGACGCGACAGAGTTTATCTTGCATATTTAAACAAAGCACTGATGGTGGTCCAGCGATGATAGGACGCGACAGAGGTTATCTTGCTTATTTAAACAAAGCACTGATGGTGCTCCAGCGATGATAGGACGCGACAGAGGTTATCTTGCATATTTAAAAAAAGCACTGATGGTGCTCCAGGGATGATAGGACGCGACAGAGGTTATCTTGCATATTTAAAAAAAGCACTGATGGTGCTCCAGCGATGATAGGACGCGACAGAGGTTATCTTGCATATTTAAAAAAAGCACTGATGGTGCTCCAGCGATGATAGGACGCGACAGAGGTTATCCTGCATATTTAAAAAAAGCACTGATGGTGCTCCAGCGATGATAGGACGCGACAGAGGTTATCTTGCATAAACAAAGCACTGATGGTGCTCCAGCGATGATAGGACGCGACAGAGGTTATCTTGCATATTTAAAAAAAGCACTGATGGTGCTCCAGCGATGATAGGACGCGACAGAGGTTATCTTGCATATTTAAACAAAGCGGTTCCCAATTTTTTCGCTGTTTACTGTGTCATTCATCGTCACCATTTAGTTGTCAAAAATCTGAGTGAACGGCTACATAGGTCGTTGCATCTTGTCATTAAAGCAATCAACAAAATGAGAAGCAAATCCCTGAATGATAGATTGTTTGGACAATTTTGTATTGAAAACGATGAAGAATGCAATCGCTTGCTGCGTTCGTTGGCTATCAAAAGGCACCTGTTTGGATCGGTTTTATAAACTCTTTGACTCAGGTCTAGAGTTCCTAGAAAACGAAGAAGACGCTTTACGAGCCAACTTGATTGATTCCAAAAATGACATAGCTTATATGAAAGACTTGTTAAATTAATTTAATGAAACAAATCTGCAGCTCCAAAGTAATTAGATGAATTCAATCAAAACAAAAACTGTTATTTCCGCGTTTGTGGCAAAACTTCTGTACAAACGAAATTTAGGACGAGAGAAATTCAGCTGGTTTCCAAATTTATGATCAGTAGAAAAACATGAAGATTTGCTTACCTATTGTCAGCACTTGGAGGCTCTCCATTCTGACTTCAATCAACGATTTGAAGATATTCTTAAAATGAACATACTCGATTGGGTTTTGGACCCTTTTTTAAGTACAAACACAGAAGAATCTCCAAAATTACAAGAACTGACCGAAGTAACAACAAATGATAATTTAAATTCAAAGACAGTTCTGGCTGCAAAAGCAGACACCCACAGTTTCTTCTGGATAATGGGATATAGTACAAAAGTTTTTAATTGCAAAAAAAAAAAAAAAAACTCTGACTGGCAAATCACGGTGATTTAAGAATACTGCTGACAAAAATAGAGCCGAACATCAATTGGTAGCAGCGCACCAGGTTTATCCTTTTCTTTAGGATTATTTTTAATGTTATTCGTAATTGTTACTTTAATATAATACTTAGTTTAATCTCCTTTACTTAAATACTTAGTTTAATTTCCTTTACTTTAAATACTTACTTTAATTTCCTTTTATATAATTTTAATTTAATTTCCTGTGTGTAATGCAAATGTTACTATGGTTGATATTAATAAATAATTTCATAATTTCAAGCTTCAAGGTGCCTTATTTACAACAACATCTTTCTTTACTATGTTGTTGAACGTAGACAGAAACATAGATGCATAAAAGAACGCAAATTTGTCACTGCATCTTTCTGTTTGTTCGCTTAAAGAAGGTAGATTTTCAGGGGGCGCTGAATAATTTTTCCTTTTTTGAAAAGGGGGCGGAGGGCCAATAAGTTTGGGAACCCCTGATCTAGATGATGAAAGTTTGCATTCTTGTTTAGACGTCAGAATGTGAAATTCTCGCTGTTGAAGAGGTACTGGGTAACACCTGCAAACAAACAGGATCTGTTTTGGAAGCGCATCTGCAGAACAGCTGCGTAAACAAATTTTACTATATAATGTCTCTTAGTCAGCTTCACCACGTAGACGCTATACCACGTAGTAGTAGAACGCGATTCTTTATCTTCATCAATCTCCTTAGGTGAACTGAACCTGAATATGTTACTGAAGCTATGTTTCGTCTTGGTACTGCTGATGGTTTGTAACGGTAAGTGGGAGTTCTTCTCGTACAGAAGAAGTTTTGATTTTTAGGATAACCCTAAATTTTTAATCATTTCTTCTCCAGTAGCAAATGAAAATCTCTGCTGGCATCAATTTGTTTGTACATCTGCATGGCAGTGGGCACGGTAATTCAACTTCTTAAAGTAGGATTGGGGAAATTCGTTTAGTGTCGGTCGCATTTTCCTCTCTTCCAATTTTCTGTTAGATAATAACATTAAAAACGGAATGAGTTAAGATCCACGTTGTGCGATACGTACGATATCAGACCAGAGCTGCTTTGATCTATGATGATAGTTGTAATTATAGTAATATGTGATTCATCTGTACGCAGGCTTACGTGCTTTCTGGAGGAGGGTGTTATCCTTGCACAGTAGCTCTCATTAATGCATATTTTCGTGAATTTTTATAGCATACAATTTGCTATTTTTATTCATAGCTAACTATAAAACTTATTGCGATATTTAATGCAACTTGGGCGTTCAGTAGGACAAATTCCTTTCGATTTGTGTGTTATTCAAATATATCACAGAGAGATGCCTCATAAGTTATTTATTTATTTACTAGTTCGTAATATTAATTTACGTAATAACTCAATGTTCGGTTTTTAAAGGACTTCTATTTTTTGATTGAAAGTTTAACGGCAACTGTGAGCAACTTAATGGGCTATAAGCAGGAAGAAAGCCAGGCCCTGTAAGACAAACACAACATCCATGCCTCACCAGGATTCGAACCCTGACCCTTCTCGGAGGAATAATCATAAGCCAGCGTTTAGACCACTGGGCCATTAGGGCGGCATGGATTTCTTGCATTTGTAATGTGTATACAGTGGAACCTGGATTGTACGTTTTTAACTTTTATAAGTAATTCTGCACTAGTCCCGATATTTTACTGTAGTTTCTATAACTTTTCTCAGTTCGCTTATACGCAATTTATTTATAGGCTTTTTGCATTTATACGTTACATTCTGAATTTCAGATTAACAAAAGTACACGGTTTTTAGATTCTTTTGAACGCCATCCGGTATGTTGCAACATTGAGGTTATCGAGAGCTCTTCTTTGCAGTCATGAAACGCCATCCGGTATGTTACAACTTTGAAATAATCGAGACCGCGCTTCTTTGTAGTAATGCAATAGATGATGCAACTAAGAATTGACTAAATAACGTTTACAGTTATCTTTTTTTTCCCTCTGATTTCTAGCAATTTGAAAAGAGCAAAGATTAGGGAATATTTTACACGGGAGTAATGATAAATTAACTAGCGGAAAAAACTACTTGAAAAGAGCAATGGAGCTCGTCTCTTACCTCATGTAAGCAAAGGACGTGTAATAGGGATTCTGAATGTAAAACAAAATCGTATTCATATTTACTACCTGTATTTAAAAGGTAAGCTTTTTTCATACTTCGAAAATCTGAAATCGCATAGAATTTCTTAATCTAATTGTTATAATGAAATTTGAATAAAAATTAATACAAAGGCCAAATAGACATAGGTTTTACGCTTTCAGTGGCTGCAACGAGTTAACTCGGGGTTAGCGAAACGGGTTGAAATCAGCTCGAACGAATATATTCGCCTTCTAAGAAGTGGGTTCAACGTGGCTGGAATGAGTGAACCTGCGCATCATAAGGCGTTGCTTTCCCCTGAGGTTTGTTATACACATTGGTGATCTAGGAGAATTATTGAGACTAATCATTTCTGGATGATAGCCTACTAATAAGAATATGACAGTGGCGACGAACCTAAGAAAGGAGAAAGAAGATATTTGAGTCACTTATTTTTACCCAGTGGCATGATGTCCTTGTTAGGGGAACTAGCACTATATCCATCATGACTTGTGCCATGGACCAGAGAATAAAGAACTTGAAGGGAGCGCTTATCACCAGTGATAGGTTCATCATCGGCAATGCTGAGATTATAGGGAGAGAGATTGTTTGACAGCAGCTTTAAAAACAATTTCTACGCAAACATTTCTGTTTGGGAAGCGCAGAAAATTTTGGGCACCCTTAGGTCAGGTTCATCGGCCGATTAAAGGGTTAAGATACTATAGAAAACAAAGTATGTATGTATGAATGCACAGTGGTGAAAATGGGAATTATTCGTTGCCAGAACCCAACGCGCAAGTAAATGTCTTAAAAATTTAACACGTACAAACCCAATCGCAGCAGATATAAGAACCATATAAGGAAATTTCGTTACTTAAACTTTAAAATGAAATACTCACATTTAGCTGAAGTCAGAGCTGTTTTATTTATTCAGAAATACGCTTCTTCTTGAAAAGACCACTCTAATACCGGTGCAATTAAAAGTGTCCGCTATTAATAAACATTGGAGAAAAAAAAAGTCAGCTCGTATTTAAGGCGGAGATATGCAATTGTCTTTTGTGACAAAATAAAGAAACTCGGCTCTGTCTGAAATATCCATTTATTTTAACTGAAATATGTACCATGACTTCGATTTGGAAATATAAAAATTATCTCCTAATATAATTTCCAAAGGTCTGTCTAACGGACCACGCTGGAGTTCCGCCAGAAGATCGGCGATCAGCTCGTATTGTGAACTTAGCTCTCACCAAACACCTTATTGGAGCTTTATTAGAGCACAATGAAAATTTGAAATATATAATTCATTGCGAGTTGTTTCATTCAAATGAAATGCTCCTTGCCTTTTGATATCGCATCGCTCCCAGGACGTGAGTTATCGCTCCCAGAACGTGGGTTATCGCTTCCGGAACGGAGTCACGCTGCGTTGCGGCCCATTTCCATCACTGTGTACGTATGCAATGGCTGGAAAGCTACTTTTTAAGATTATCTAGATATTGCGACAACTACATTCTTGAAAAAGTAGCTTGTTACAGCTTACAACTATTTTTGAAAAGTAGCTAGCAACACTACCTTTTTTTAAAAGAAGCGAGTTTTGCTACTTTTCAGCTACTTTTTTACGTTTAGATGTAATTCTGGTGAAAAATTCAGTTAAAAGTGCAAATTCTGAGGACGATTTTTGCATCTACATTACTGCACATGGTATTCAGAGATAAAAATCAAAATAATTTACAACAGTAATTTATCTTTGTATTCACCTCAGCTCTGGTCATTTTAGGCAACATATTTAACATGCATTCAAATGTGCATTTTTGAAGCTAATTGACTACCTGAAAAGCCCAGGGAATTCAATTAAAAGTCATGCATCATTTTAGTATTTGCGAATTAATTTTCTTTATTTAAAAAAATCGAATCTCGCAATCGAGGTACGGTCTTCAATAAAATCACTAGTAGCCGTCCCGGTAGCGCAGTGATCCAAGCGCTGGCTTCTGACCATTGGCCCGGGTTCAAATCCCGGTCAGGCATCGAAGTAATGTTAGTTTTACGGTACTGGCATCCTTCCTTCCCAGAAACCAGTGGCTTTAAATTAGGGACGGGCGATTGCTTACAACCCATCGAGTTGCCCACTGTGGTTTTTAACGCCGCAACCAACCAAACAAAAAACAAACAAACAAAAAAAAGCGCTTGTGTGATTGCCTCGTACTTGCTGTCTTCACAGGCTATTGAGATTTCCCAGTTAACAATGTGGCGAGCTTTTATTATGTAAGTTAAGTCAGGTACACTATTGTAGGCAGGGCACACTCGGACTTTCTGTTACAGACAATTACTCTTCAGGAAATGTCACGTGATTTGAAGAATATCTTTTTATCACCTCTTAAACCTAGCACGATTTGTAGAGCGATCTTCCGCTACAAGCTACTTTATTTTGTAGCGTATTACTGCTAAAACTACTTTTTCAGCACGTCTTTTGTAAAAATAAATTGTGCTTATGTTATCGGTTTGTCCGTCCGTCCGTCCGTCTGTGGACATCATATCCCTGCAACTATTAGTCAGATATGAAAAACTGTTTTTGCATTGGGAAGCTTGAAATATGCGAAGGATGATCCTTTATTTCGTTTTTTTTTTTTTTACGATGCACAATTTCGCTGCTAGAGGGCGCGAATGCAGATGATATAAAATTCAAAATGCATTTTATTCCATATATTTGCTTCTAAACATCCGATTGAAAAAATTCTTTCACCTTAGATTCCATTCATGTCAAAGAGTATTTTAGGTATATTTACTTTTTCACGTTAAGCACAGATTTTCCGCTAGGGGGCGTAAAAAGTAAATTGCGTATTCCCCGATATTCTACATCTAAAACTACGATTTGAAATTTTTTTTTTCTTTAGCGGGTTCAGCTCTTGATGAGAAATCTTTTGCATATAATTTCTAATTTTTGGTAAAGAATGGTTTGGCCACCCGGGGGCGTAACTGTAAATTTCGGCTTTTGATGTAATTGCCACGACATTTGAGTGAGCTCTAAATTCTCGATTAAAAAAAAATTCGTTTGTGGACCGATACTACTCATGTCGAGAAACGTTTTCAGAATATTTTCTTCTTAAAATTATGTCGCCATGGGTCGTAGATGTATATTTTAGTTTTTAAATATCTCTACTTCTAAGAGTCCGATTTGAAAAATCCCTTCTTTGTTGTATAGCGTTTTCTGAGTAAAATGATTTTCATATAATTTCAAAATTTTCAAGTAACTCAGACTTTCCGCTAGGGGGTGTTAAAAAATTGCGTTTTCCTCGATACTTCTGCTTCTAAAACACGGATTTGAAAAATTGATCGTTCGTCCGAAATGGGTCTGGGTTCGAATCCCGGTGAGGTATGCATTTTGTGTGTGTCTTACGGCGCTGGCTCTCTCCCTTCCCTGGAACCCGTGGCCCTAAATTAGGGACGGGCGACTGCTTATAGCCCATTCAGTTGCTCACGGTGGTCATTAAATTTCCAATCAAAAAAAGAAAAATAATTACATGCACCTCCGTTCCTGTATCGCATACAGCTCCTATTGGGAAACATTTTTCATATAAGTCAATTTTTAACATTTGGTAAAGAATAGTTTGGCCACCAGAGGGCATAAGCGTTAATTTCTGCTTGTGATGTGTTTGCACCAAAATCTAAGCTCTTGAAAACTCGACTGAAAAATTCGTTCCTTGACCGATACTGCTCAAGTCGAAAAACCTTTTGAGAATACTTTCTTCCTAAAATAATGCATGGTTTTCCCACCAGGGGACGTAAAGTCATATCTTATTTTTTCGATATCTCTGTTTCTAAGAGTCCGATTTGAAAAATTCTTTCTTTGTTGCACAGCGTTTCCCCTGCGAAATGTTTCTCATATGAATTCAAATTTTCCTTAACTGACAAGTCTGCAACCAGAAGGCGTAAGTTCACGATTTCGCTTACAGCAACATCTGCGGGATTAAAAACCCGATTGAAAAACTTCTTTGTTTTGTCCGATATTACTGTTTCCCATACCGGTTCCACTGACTTTGAATAGCTTTGATAAATTTAATTCGCGTCAGAACGGATTCAAAAGACGTGCTCATTACACCCGAAAATTCGGTGTCATTTTTCTTATTTCCTATTTGTAGTGATGCTACGTGCCAAGCTACCCTACAAGTAGCGTGCTACAGTTGCAGCGCTACTTTAGATTTCAACTTCCAGTCAGTGTATGTATGTACGTACACTGTCAAAAATAAGTTGTGTGAATTCACGGAAAATGTCTGAAAATAATGTGCTGTAAAGTTGCCGGTAAGTGTCTGTCTTTTAACGAAATGTCAGTTTTTACAAGTGCCCTTTTGTTTTCAACTTTCGTATTTACACCGACTTTCCATAGTCAGTAATTCCGTTTATTCTAGAAAAGTCCGTTTGTTTCAAGTTTTTCGGTATTTATACAGAAATTTCACAAAATCGAAGAACCTGGATTATTTAGTACTTACGGCAGGAAATCCTTTCGCGTCGGCGGCTGGGATCGAACCTAGGTCCATTGGGTCTGGGCTACAGAACCCACGCATCTTAACCACTGAGCCAGAATGTCTTATTACGTGCCTCACATTTAACGCAAAACTAATCTATAGATCATGAATTTCTTTTCTGTTTTCATTAATGCGAGTGATTTAGTCATTTTATTTTCTGTTGGAGCTTATTATTTTTTTTAATACGTTTGAAATATAATTTTTTGTAGTAAGACCTCTCACAAATTGAGTATTTTTTTCAAAGTGTTATTACGAAGCAACAGAATGCTTTGGAACTCGAGATCATTTTTTCAACTGATAACAACTTTCAACTAGCTTTAGAAAATGGTGAAATGTACTATTTTATAATATTATTTTACAAAACTTCTAAATATAAAATTTACTCTTGATAGCTATGATAGCTTTTGTAATAAGAACACCACAGACTGATACATGGGCATCGTACAATCACCTGTACAATAATTGAAATACGCAGTTTCTTACGGTTATACAATATACAGAGTGTTCCAAAATTATCTTTACAACTTTGACCCTCAATAAAATAGAAAAGGAATAAGAGAACAAGAATCGGTTTATTGCGTATCAAACAGCACGTTCTAAAGTTTGTTGGGATGCTAGTAGAGCTGTACATGCGCACCGCTGGTTGCACGAATATCGTCAAGACGGTATTCAACCTCCTGCCATGTTTTCCCGACGGCGGCTGTAATCCTGTGCTTCAGCTCATCCACATCCGGAACCTTTGTTCGGTACACAATATCCTTCACAAAGCCCCACAGTCTAGAGAGGTGAGATCCGGTGAACGTGAAGGCCAAGGAATTCGAACATCCCGTTCAATCCATCCCTCCGGCAAGATTTCATCAAGAAATACACGAAGTGCCCAGTACGGTGCTGCCCCATCCTGCTGGAAGATGCTTGCCGGTTGCATGCCCTCCAGTTGGGGGGGGGGGGGTTAACAAACTCATTCAGCATGTCCAAAGAAACATTGGATGTGACGACTGTGTTTTTGGCAAAGAAGAATGGGCCGATGATACGGTTGTGCAGGAGACCGCACCAGACATTAACCTTAAGGCTGTCACGTTCAATCTCACAGACGGCATGGGATTTCAGACCCCCAAGTTCTGTAGTTATGCCTGTTCGTAACAGCAGAGACATAAAACGTTGCCTCATCGCTCAATAAAAGAAGTTTCAGGAAACCTTCCCCATTATCAGCCCTGTGTAGCACATCAACAGCAAAATCGAAACGTTTCGGTTTATCCCCCTGGGTGCAAGCGCTTGTGCAACACCCTGTGTATTGTAGGTGGTAACACCAAATCCGCGGAGGTCCCACGAATGGACTTCTCTGGACTTCGTAGGAAACTCAGTCGAACAAGATCGATCTAACATATGTAGAGGATTTTAGGGAGGGAGTGTCTGACCCCAGGTCTTAAACAACCCTTAGAAATAGGAAGCTAGGAGATTTGGGCTAGGGTGCCCGATGGGAAAATGACACGGAAGCGAAGTAGAAAGGGGGAGGAAGACGCCCTTATTTATTATTGGGGGGGGGGAGTACCCGGGGTCTGACGACTTAACGTGCCCATCCGACGCACGGTGGATATTTAGTGGATCGAGCGTTCGTACCTTCCTGGGATCGAAGCTGAGGTCCTTTCCGTGGCAATCAGGAACGTTGCCCACTAGGCCACCCGCGGCCCAACAGTCGAACACGTTCTGTATCCTCTTCACTTGTGCTTGGCCTGCCAGCGCCCTTTTTATGAAGCACACTACCAATCTCCATAAACTTCATGTGCCACTTCGCGCATTGAGGATCTGGATGGTGGATTACGTCGGTATTTTGTTCGGAAATTCCTTTGGACTTGTGTATGTGACTTAAGTCTCAATGAACCATACCACACACAGGAAGGACCTTTTCCTGTGGAGTAGTTATCACAAGTTCAGGGTCGCACCTGAAGATAAACACCTTTTGCGTACCAATAAAACCTTATGCGTTGCTGTCAATATTCCATCTACGCGGCTATTTGCAATGCACTCCAAACCCAATGAGCTGGACAGGCATCAAAACCACTTGGGCAAAAAATTCTATTTTTTCAGGTTCTCTTACTAATGTAGCAGAAGTTGGACTTTGGATTGGAACTCTTATATTTTCTAATCCCTCCATTTTTATTCCTGTTCTTCCAGCAATTGATTTTAAATAAAAAAAATATTAAAAGCATTTCATTAATTAAAATTTTTGTTTTATAAAAAGTGCGAAGGTCAAACTTACTTCTCGAATAAAAACACTGGAAAATAGGAAAATCATGTTTACGCATATTACACAGTTTCTTTGCGTACCAAAATACCAAGGAGAATAAGAAGCAAAATAACAATTAAAGGCAAAATAATTAGTTCAAATAGAACAAGTATAAAATCTTTTTGATCTGACAGTCCCTTCAAGGAAGGAATCGATTCTAAATTTCCTCCCTTAAACCGAGAACTCAACCGTCGGAATTTAGGAATCGACCATCTTTGAGAGAACTCGGAAAATATTGTTTACCATTTATGTGGAAGTTGTCGGCTGATGTCTTCAGCTTTTCGGCGATGCCTTCGAGAACGAATTGGTTTTCTGGTGAAGCCTTTGAGAATGAAGAGGATAATAAGACGAACTTAGAAGGAGGCGAACGGCATTTAAGAAAAGTTTTGTTTTGACATTTGAGAGCCTGAATTTTATTTGTTTATCATTAATTTTGCAGGTAATTGATTTCCGATTTATGCAAATTAATTAGGGATTTTGGAATTTCAATCTAAAATGCTTACTACGCGGATGTTATTTCCGCTGGGTGTAGGAAGTTAAGTCGAAGCGCCGCCGTGCGCGCGCGCAACTTCGAGGGAGCATTGGTTGCTATTACATGTACAAAAACCAGAACTTTGCTATCTTATTTCGCTTAAGCTTTATTGAGTGTCAAAGTTGTACAGATAATTTTGCAACACCCTGTAAAAACACTCGCGGACAATGAAATTTGCGCACCAAGAAGGAAGCGTCGGATTGAATTGAAATTTTTTGGACGTAATGATACACATGATGGCAAAAACAGAGCTGTACGACAATTACAGAGAAATATGTGGCACTCATTCCGGTCAACTTCAATAGCGTGTCGCCTCACCTCGTGCGGCGATACATGATGCAATATGGTCCTGCATGGAAGCGAACAGATGAATGATGTTGACCTGCGGCAGACTGACCCACATGTGTTGGACTGTGTGCTCCAAATCTCGAATAGTGCGGCACGGCGGCAGCTGGCGTTTCAACTGTTCCCACACGTGCTCGATATGGGACATGTTCGAGGAGCGGGCAAGACATGGCGTAGGCAGTCCTGGGCAACCCGAGCCGTGTGCGGGCAGGCATTATCCTGCTGGTATTGGGCACATGGAATCCCGGCCAGGAAAGGGAGGACATGGGCCGTAAGATCTTATCCACATACCGCTGGCCCGTCAATGATCCACGTACCACTACTAGAGCTGATCGGCTATCGTAGACTATGGCTCTGCAGACCATAATGCCTGCAGTGGGAGAGGTGTGGCGCCCGATAGCGAGGTTGGGATTGGGCCGTTGACCCAGGAACGTTCACATCCGGACATGATGTTCATCTGTCTCCAAAATGAAGCGGCACTCATCGTTAAACACCACACGTCGCCAGTCTGTGGCGTTCTACGTCGCTCTGGCCAGGCAGCACCGCAAACGGAGCCGGCGATGTTTCGGTGTTAATAGTAGCACACGTAATTTGCGCTAAGATCTCAGATTCGCTTCCGCGCTGCGTCGGATAATGGTCCGTGGGCACATAGGAGCCGCTACATCTGCCTGTATAGTGGACCGGGCTCCCGTGAGATCCGTTTGTGCCTGGCGCACGATCCGTCGATCCTCTCTACTGGTGGTCCTCCTAGTCCGTCCGGAGCCGTTCCGCCGAGTGGTAGTGCCGTCACATGTCCACTGCTCCCAAAGCAGTCGGACGGTATGGTTAGAACGATCCACGCGGCGTGATATACTCCGCGCCTACCACCCTGCGGTTTTCAGCTCGATGATCAGGCTTTTCTCAAAGTCCGTAAGTTGCGTAAATCAACGTCTCTGGCATCTACCCGTTATTCTTGTCACTCTGTACTCTTGCTTGCGTCGGCCGATGCTTTTCGCTTTCATGAGGCTTCGAATACACGCCGGTTCACAAGGCTGCCGGTTCGTGCTTGCAGCGCCACCACAGGGTGTTCAGTCATACGCAATCTCACCAAACGTGACACATTTGCATACCAGCACCTACTCTAGCTATCTGCAAAGTTTCGCGGTTGTAGCATGTTTTCTTCTAAGTGCGCAAATTTCGTTGTCCGTGAGAAATTGGTGCACAAAACGGGGGAGAGTAGCAGAAATATCCTGTGCCCCAATAACTAGATTTCACGCGATATGCTATCACAATATCCTATGCCTGACAGAACTTCAAAATCCGTTATTTAACTGACGATTTAAATTTAACAGCTAATCCAACCTCAAGTATTTCCTCGAATCTCACCTACTACCGGAATGTTTTCGTCACATGGATACGGAAAACATGACTGAATTTTTCCGTTAATATACGAAAGGAATTGCAGAAAGGTTTTTGAAAATTCAGAATTTTCCATGCATACGAGAAATCCGCGAAATTCAGGTCCCTTTCCGTCATTTCACGGAAAAGTTGCATCAGAAATATGCTTCATTAATTCTCGATGGGAATCACGGAGAGTGGTTCGTGAATTTCAGAATTTTTTTACACTGTACATCTTATATTAGAAATTAGGGTAATATAATATTAAGCTTTTTTTCTTTTGCTTTCTTTTTTGGAGGCATATAAAATAAATTTTGCTATAGAATTAGACTTTTTTTGATTGAAGGTTTAACGACCACCGTCATCAACTCAATGGGCTATAAGCAGTCGCCCGTTCCTAATTTAGGGTCACTGGTTCCAGGGAAGGAAGATAACCAGTGAAGATAACAACGCAATTTTTCTGTTCATAATAACGCACACCTTTTCTACTTGGAGGCGTAAATATGTATCTCATTTATCTCGCTATCTATGCTTTAATAACCCAATATGAGAAGTAAAGATTTTTTTGTCCGACAGCTCTCATGTGAAAGTATATTTTGAATATAATTTCTAACTTTTCTTGACGCACATTTTAGCCAATGTAGGGCTACAGAAACATTGCTGTTGAAAACAAAACAAACAGTTGTATCTGTGCGTAAAAGTACCCGATTGAAATAAATGTGTTTCTGTAACATACGATTTCCTACTAAAGCATTTTATCCTCAATCCCTCGCAAAATTATGAGAAATTTAGAAGCTGAACAATCCATTTTTCTCGATACCTCTGCTGGTAAAAATGCGATTTAAAAGTACGATTTGAAAAATTCTGTAAGTATATGATCTAAAAGTAAGACTTACAAAATTTCTTTAACACCGAATTATATTCACATAGTGTAACATTTCGTTTGTACAATCCGGTATGTACCTTGGATAATTTTTTAGGCTACAGTGGTAGAAATTCTTATGCTACAGTGCTAGAAATTCCTAGGCTACAGTAGTAGAAATTCTTGGACTACAGTGGTAGAGATTCTTATGCTACAGTCTAGAAATTCTTAGGCTACAGTGGTAGAGATTATTAGGCTACATTGGTAGATATTCTTAGGCTATATTGGTAGAGATGTGTCATTCGAAAATAACGAATCAGCAAACTGAGTCAGTGGCGAACGAATCTTTCTTCAAGACATTAGACTCTGAAAATGAGTCGATTTCCTGAATGAATCAGAATTACTGTTTACTAGACATGAAAATTTCACCGCGTTGTCTCGGTGAGGTTCATGTTCTGGTCAGAAAATCTTACCTGATTTAGAAATGTACAAATGAAATAAGTTACGTGAACGTTTCGAAACGAACTTATATGAAAACCGAGGAGCACATTTTCTGTGAAAATTAGAAACAAATTTAAACTTAAAATCGTCCACTAAACCGGAAACTTTTAACGAACGAAAGGAACCCACTCAGAATCGTTTCTCTAGACATCAAACAGAAGTTATCGCTCTTTCTACGTTTACAAGCGAGTCACGGAAAAATTATCATTTGCCGCCACCGGGAATCGAACCTAGGGTCTTCAAGTTACGCGCCGGATATACTTCCATTGCATCACAGCGGCATCGAATTCCTCCAGACTCACATACACTAACTGCCAAGTTAATTGGCAGATTGCTTCTTGGAGCCCCGCACAATGCTGGGGATTCACCAATTATGGTTAGCAGCAACTGAACAAATAATTAAAAGGCGAATGAATAATTAATACAGACATTTGACGTGGACTAGGAATATCAAACAGAAGTCATCGCTCTTTCCACGCTTACAAGTGAGTCACGGAAAAATTCTCATTGGCCTCCACGGGAATCGAACTTAGGGTCTTCCAGTTCTGGTCAGAAAATCTTATATCCGGCGAGTAACTGGAAGAGCGTGGGTTCGATTCCCGGTGGCGGCAAATGAGAATTTTTCCGTGACTCACTTGTAAACGCGGAAAGAGCGATGACTTTTGTTTGATGTTACTAGCCTACGTCAAATGTCTGCATTAACGTTTTTCTAGAAACAAATCGTCCTGTAAACCAGAAGAATCACCGACTAAAACGAAGGAAAGGATCCCACTCAGAATTGGTTCCTCGGATACAAATCGGGCACTGAACCAAACGAATCGGTCCGAACAAATATGTTTGTGAATCGAGTCGAAAGAATGAATTCTTTCAAAAGAATCGGTTTGCCCACCTCTACGTGGTGGCCCATAACAGAAATTCCCTAATCAGTCTGCGACGGATATCGTGGTGTCACCAAATAATTTGCGGTGCTGTCGCTGGCTCTGTGTAATCTGGCACTCCTCTGCCCAAGGAATAGCCGGATTAGCAAAAACTTGGTGCGAAACACAATAAAAATTTCCACAAAAAAAAAAAAAAGCGGTAAAAGAGTAAAGAAAATTTGTACCTTATATTTCTTTTACCTAAATCGGCATATCCTGGGTACTACAGCAATCGCATGGACACCTAGGATCAAGAATACTGACCTCTGAACCTAAAATTTCTTTGTTGGATTTAGAAACAACTTTTTATTTAACTATCGGTGAAAACTAGGATACATTGCCAGGACAAAAAAGAAGTGTCATTCTAAAACACCCTCCCCTGTTAACTGCAACAAATTAGACACTGTGCTAACAATTGTCTTCTTTACTTTCCTGTTTTGAATGTAATGCCACCTACATTAAAAAAAAACACCCTCCCTCTTTATCCGGCTCTTGATAATCCAATCTCCTAAATCCGACTCCGGTCTTGACGTAAACGAGGCGGGGTTACGCGTCCTTATGACGTCACGAGCGTGGGTTATTTTTACATATCTTTTTGACGTTGGACTACGTCTAACTCCGCGGATAGTATGGGACGTCTCACGGCCGACTGCCATTGACAAAAATAGGTCCCAATTGATATCATTATAGCGTTAAAAATACGCGCCACACATTAATCGTGTTAGCATATTCGTTAACAGCTTGGAGTCCAATGTACGTACTGCGTAATACATCGTGTGCGCGACGCTCCCTGTGCGCGGGGGAGATGATGCAACATTTATGGGTGTGCCGCCGCGTTTGACTCAGTCTATCTCGGCAACCATGATATAACACAACGGTGCGTGGTATCGTTTAAAAGCTCTCGACGAGATCTATTCAAATATAGGAAGAACATTTCGCAGTGGTTTGAACTGAATATTTTAAAAATTGTTTTCTTGTGAACCGGTAAACATTTTCGACAATGTCGCGGAATTCGCAGGATGAACGCAAGCAAAAGTGGAGAAAATCAAAACGCGAGGCAAGAGCAAGTGATGAGGAATGTAAGAAGCCCAAGAAGACAGAGCATCGCGCTGGATAGTTCGCGTATTGATCTGCTTTGTGTTCGCATTGTATCCAGCTTTATTTGTAAAATCTACTGTAAGCTACTTTTCATATCATAAACCTGTGTTGGCTATAACAGATTAAAAAGACGCCGTTAAACCATAATCGACTAGCTCATTTCAACTCTCCAATCTGCAAGTCGTTAGTCCTACGTTCCAAACTGACGGCTCAATCAGAACTGAGCCTACCTGTATTTTTTAGCACGTCTTTTGTAAAAAAAGATCGTGCTTATGTTACCGGTTTGTCCGTCCGTCCGTCCGTCCGCCTGTACCCACGATACCTCTGCAACTATTATTCCGATTTGAAAAATTCTTTTTGCATTGGGAAGCTTGAAATATGCGAATGATGATTCTTTATTTCGTTTTTTTCATACAGTGTACAATTTCGCCGCTAGAGGGCGTAATTGCAACTGATGTCGAACTCAAGAAATACGTTTTATTCCACATATTTGCTTCTAAACATCCGATTGAAAAAATTATTTTATCTTTCCATTCCATTTATGTCGAAGAGTATTTTAGATATAGTTACTTTCTCAAATTAGGCATAGATTTTCCGCAAGGGGGCGTAAAAGTAAATTACATTTTCCCCGATAACTCTTCTTCTAAAACTCCGATTTGAAATTTTTTTCCTTCAGCGGATACACCTCCGGGTGGAAAATCTTTTGCATATAATTTCAAATTTTTGGTAAATAATACTTTGGCCACCAGGGGGCGTAAGTGTTAATTTTTGCTTCTGATGTATCTGCCATAAACTCTGAGCTTTTAAAATCTCGATTAAAAAAATTCTTTTGTGGACCGATGCCATTCACGTCGATAAACCTTTTCGGAATATTTTCTTCTTAAAATATTCCATCGTTTCTCCGCCAGGGGTCGTAGATGTATATCTTATTTTTGTCAATATCTCTACTTCTAGCAGTCCGATTTGAAAAATTCCTTTTTTGTTGGATATTGTTTTCAGTATGATATGTTTTGCAGATAATTTCAAAATTTTCAAATAATTCATAGATTTTCCCCGAGGTGGCGCAGAGGTAAATTGTGTTCTCCCCTATATCTCTGCTTCTAAATCTCCGATTTGAAAACTTTTTCGGCACCAGATACAGCTGCTAATGGGAAATTGTTTGCACACAATTTCTAATTTTTGTAAAAAAATGGTTTGGCCACCAGAGGGCGTAAATATTAACTGTATTGCAGCAAAATATGAACTTCTAAATGTATTTGCAGCAAAATATGAGCTTCTAAATTCTCAATTGAAAAAAACGTCGTTTGTAGATTGATACTACTCATGTCGACACACCTTTTAGAAACATTTTTTTCTTAAAATATTGCATTGTTTCTACGCCAGGGGGCGTACATGTATATCTTATTTTTGTGCATATCTCTACTTTTAGGAGTACGATTTGAAAAATTCCTTCTTTGTTGGATAGTATTTCCAGTGTGACATTTTTTTCGTATAATTTCAAAATTTTCAAGTAGTCCATAGACTTTCCGTTTGGGGGCGTAATGGTAAATTACTTTCCCCCTATATCTCTGCTTCTAAATCTCTGATTTCAAAAAATTCTTTCTGCACAGGATACAGGTCCTGATGGGAAATCCTTTGCACAAAATTTCCAATTTTTGTAAAAAATTGTTTGGCCACCAGGTGGCGTGGCGCAAGTCTTAATTTCCGTTTCTGATGTCATCATCATCATCATCATTGTCAACCATTATCAATCCACTGCTGGACGAAGGTCTCCCCAAGTTTCCTCCACAACGGTCTGTCTTGTGCCAGTCTCCTCCATGTCACTCCCACATATTTACGAATTTCATCCACCCATCTCCCATGTGGTCTTTTTCTGGGTCTTTTCCTGTCCCTTGAATCCAATCTAAAATTTCGGCTGTCCATCTATGGTCTGTCCTTCTGGCAGTATGTCCAGCCCATTGCCATTTCTGGGATTTAACTCTGATCATGATGTCTTCCACTCTCGTCATTTTTCGGATCCACGAGTTCCTCTTCTTATCTCTCCTGGTTATACCAAGCATGCACCTCTCCATGCTGCTTTGAGTTGTCTGCAGCTTTTGTATGTCTCTTTTAGTTAAGGTCCACGTCTCTGCACCATACGTAAGCACTGGAAGGATGCATTGATCAAACACTTTTCTTTTAAGACATAATGGCATATTGCTCTTGAAAATTATGCTGTTTCTTCCAAAAGCTCTCCAGGCAAGTTTTGTACGCCGATTAATTTCTTCATCAATGTGACCCTCACTTGATATCTGCTGTCCAAGATAAACATACGTATCTGTTATCTCCAGTTTTTCTCCATCAATCGATAAATCTTCATTTCTTGTAAAAGCATTGAACATCACTTTTGTCTTCTGAAAGTTCATTTTTAATCCCACTTCTTTACTCTTGTCAGCAAGTTCCTGGATCATACTCTGCAGCTCTGATGGGGTAGTTGCAAAAATGACTACGTCATCAGCAAAACGAAGGTGGGTTAGATAATCTCCATTAATCTTTATCCCTTTGTTTTCCCAGTTCAGTGATTGAAAGACATTTTCCAATGTCGCATTAAAGAGCTTCGAGATATGGTGTCACCTTGTCTCACTCCCTTTCCAATTTTTATGTGTGTTGTATTTTCAAACAGCCGAATCTTTGCACTTGCATTTTCATAGATGTTATTAATAATATTAATGTATGCATCTTCAATACCGCAGGATTTCAGAGCCATGGTAACTGCTGATGGTTTCACCGAATCAAAGGCTTTTTCATAATCGATAAAAGCCATGCACAATGGAAGTTCATATTCCCTCGCTCTTTCAATCAGTTCTCTCAGTACGTGGATATGATCTATTGTGCTGTAGCCACTCCTGAATCCAGCTTGTTCTCTCGGTTGAGCCATGTCCAGTGTTACCTTCAAGCGGTGTGAAAGAACTTTAGTGAAGATTTTATAAACCACTGATAGGAGGCTGATAGGTCTGTAGTTCCTAAGATCCTCAATGTCACCTTTTTTATGTAGCAGGATCATTATAGCATTGTTCCAATCCTCAGGAATCTTCCCTTCATTAAGGCATCGAGTGAAAATTTGGGCGAGTACTGTTTCAATTTCTCCACTTGCTTCTTGTATGATGTCTATAGTAATTCCATCTTCTCCTGGAGCTTTCCTCGCTTCATGTTCTTGATTGCATGAGCAACTTCTGCTGGGAGGACTGGAAGAACTCTGGTACCTTTCATGATGTCTGGAGTACATGTATCATCCCTTTCATATAATTTGGAGTAGAAATCTTTCACTCTTGTCAAAATTTCGCCTCTATTTCTTGTTATAGAACCATCTTCTTTTCTCAGAGCCATAATCTGTTTTCTTCCCTTACTGAGATGTCCCTTTGCTATCTTAAGGCTTTGGTTGTTTTCAATT
This sequence comes from Macrothele yani, assembly GCA_039090855.1. Classification (NCBI taxonomy): domain Eukaryota; kingdom Metazoa; phylum Arthropoda; class Arachnida; order Araneae; family Macrothelidae; genus Macrothele; species Macrothele yani. Next base: position 112,596,322 of record CM077011.1, read on the forward strand.
GCTTTCCTCACTAGCTCACAGTTGAATTTCCTTACGTCTTCAGTGATACTTTTTTGTGTTGTCTTGCATAGCTCTATATATTCCACTTTGGAAGTCACATCTACTTTAGTTGTCCTCATCTCTCTTCTTTTTTGCATCAACATTTTGGTTTTTCCTGATAATTTGTTCACATGCAACTTGTTTTTAGACCCAGCTAATTTTGTTGCTGTTTCCATTAGAGCTTTGGTTACTTTTCTGTTAACTTCCGAAATATCCACTTCTTCCGATGTTAGGCCTTCTACAGCAGAGAATCTGTTCTTCAGTTCCAACTTGAAAGTATTATGGTGTTTTTTAAGGTTGGTTATGTCAATACATTTTGTTTATCTTATGAGCTTGCCACGTTCCAGTTTAGTGTTGAGGTGCATCTTACATCTCACCAATCTATGGTCACTACCTGTGTTGAACTTGTTCAGCACACTGCAGTCTTCGATGACGAATTTTTTGTTACACATAATAAAATCAATTTCACTTGTCGTTCCAATTGGATGTCTCCATGTCCATTTCCTGTGTGGCTTTTTCTTGAAAAAGGAGTTCAAGATGAAAAATCCTTCTGCCTCTGCAAACTCAACGAGAGTATTTCCACGCTGGTTTCTGTTGCCGTGACCGAATTTACCTACTGAAGTTTCATTCTGTTGCCGTTGCCCTATTTTTGCATTGAAATCTCCCATAATTATCTTCAAGTGCTGCTTACCTTTATTATTTAGATGACGAATTTCCTCATAAAATTCTTCAATTTCTTCTTCAGGATGACTTGTGGTGGGTGCATAAGTTTGAATAATCTGAGCCTGGTATCTTCTCGATAGTTGGATAACGAGTCGTGCAGCTCTGTCAGAGGAACTTTCAACTTCTACCACTTTATCCTTCAGTTTCTTGTTTATTATAAATCCAACACCACTAGTTCTGCCAGTATCTGTCCCACGATAATAGAAGAGATGTCCACTTTTCAGTTCCTTTTCTCCTTACCTCACTTAGCCTGACGATGTCCCACTTGATCCTTTGTAGTTCCTCTTCTAATTCAAGAAGCCTTGAATCAGAAGATAGGGAGCGTCCGTTATAGGTAGCCAAGGTCAGCATCAAATGGCAGCCTAGTCCGGTCCTCCGGGGATTCTTAGCACCCTCTACCTTCATGTCGCACTGGCCGCTGCCTTGGCCAGGTACATTACAGCTGCCGGAGACTGAGGGCCAAGATTTAAGTTGTAGAGTCATTTTGGAGGTGTATTTGCAGCAAAATATGAGCTTCTAAAATCTCGAATGAAAACAAAGTCTTTTGTTGACTTATACAACTCATGTCGACAAACCTTTTAGGAACATTTCTTCTTGAAACAAAGCATGGTTTCTACGACAGGGGGCGTAGATGTGCATCTTATTTTTGTCAATATCTCTACTTCTAAGAGTCCGATTTGAAAAAATCGCTTCTTTGTTGGATAGTGTTTCCAATGCGAAATAATTTTCCTTTTAAATTCAATATTTTGAAGTAAATCATAGACTTTCCGCTAGGGCACACAAAGGTAAATTGCGTTTTCTGCGTTATTTCTGCTCCTAAAACTCTGATATGAAAAATTCTTCCTGTATCGCATAGAAGACCTGATGGAAAATATTTTTCACATAATTTATGTTTGGTAAAGAATTGTTTGCCCACCAGGAAGCATAAGTGTTAATTTCTGTTTCTGTTGTATTTGTAGCAAAATCTGGGCTTCTGAAAACTCGACTAAATGTTTTTTTTTTCTTGGACCGATACCGCTCATATAGAAAAACCTTTTGAGAATACTTTCTTCCTAAAACAACGCATGGTTTACCCATCAGTAGACGTAAAGTCACATCTTATTTTTGTCGATATCTCTGTTTCTAAGAGTCCGATTTGAAAAATTATTTCGGTGTTGGAGAGCGTTTCCGGTGCGAAATACTTCTCATATAAATTCATGTTTTTCTTAACGCACAAGTTTGCAACCAGAGGGCGTAAGCTCACTCTTCCGTTTACAGCAATATCTGAGGGATTAAAAACCCGATTGAAGAACTTTCTTCCGTGAGATACTATTGTTTACCATACCGGTTCCATTGACTTTGAATAGCTTTGATAAATTTAATTTGCGTCAGGAAGGATTCAAAAGACGTGCTTTTTACACCCGAAAATTCGGTGTCATCGTTCTTGTTTTTTTTCTTCTACTAGGCGGCGCTGTGACGGCACGCTGGCCGGGCGAGTGTGAAAGGTTTTAGTTTAAGATTTCTCACACTTCTGCGGAAGAAATTGCCCGCATCTTCTGCAGTGTCATGCAACAACCAGACGCGTGCAGTATAGACGTAATGCTAGTAAAGCGTGACGAAGCGTGTCACACGAGCATCTTCATTAAAGCGGAGAAAAATCTGTGACATGTTTCGAAGTGACCGCACTGGTACAAAATGCGAGATTTCATCTGTGCTGTGTCGCAAATGTACGTTTCTTTTACTGTGTATTACATACATGTTGTATTTTACTGTACTGATATGAAAAGATCATTTCATTGCTGTAAATGAGACAGTATATTACGTACTGATCGTGTTCTTTTATCATTATCATATCATTATCATCATCATTGTCAACAATTATCAATCCACTGCTGGACGAAGGTCTCCCCAAGTTTCCTCCACAACGGTCTGTCTTGTGCCAGTCTCCTCCATGTCACTCCCGCATATTTTCGAATTTCATCCACCGATCTCCCATGTGGTCTTCTTCTGGGTCTTTTCCTGTCCCTTGGAATCCAATCTAAAATTTCGGCTATCCATTGATGGTCTGTCCTTCTGGCAGTATGTCCAGCCCATTGCCATTTCAGGGATTTAACTCTGATTATGATGTCTTCCACTCTCGTCATTTTTCGGATCCACGAGTTCCTCTTCTTATCTCTATTGGTTACACCAAGCATACACCTCTCCATGCAGCTTTGAGTTGTCCGCAGCATTTGTATGTCTCTTTTAGTTAAGGTCCACGTCACCATACGTAAGCACTGGAAAAATGCATTGATCAAACACTTTTCTTTTAAGACATAATGGCATATTGCTCTTGAAAATTATGCTGTTTCTTCCAAAAGCTCTCCGGGAAAATATTGTACGCCGATTAATTTCTTCATCAATGTGACGCTCACTTGATATCTGCTGTCCAAGATAAACGTACGTATCTGTTATCTCCAGCTTTTCTCCATCAATCGATAAATCTTCATTCCTTGTAAAAGCATTATACATCACTTTTGTCTTCTGAAAGTTCATTTTTAATCCCACTTTGTTACTCTTGTCAGCAAGCTCCTGGATCATACTCTGCAGCTCTGATGGGGTAGTTGCAAAAATGACAATGTCATCAGCAAAACGAAGGTGAGTTAGATAATCTCCATTAATCTTTACCCCTTTGTTTTCCCAGTTCAGTGATTGAAATACATTTTCCAATGTGGCATTAAAGAGCTTCGGAGATATGGTGTCACCTTGTCTCACTCCCTTTCCAATTTTTACGTGTGTTGCATTTTCAAACAGCCTAATCTTTGCACTTGCATTTTCATAGATGTTATTAATAATAATAATGTATGCATCTTCAATACCGCAGGATTTCAGAGCCATTGTAACTGCTGATGGTTTCACCGAATCAAAGGCTTTTTCATAATCGATAAAAGCCATGCACAATGGAAGTTCATATTCCCTCGCTCTTTCAATTAGTTCTCTCAGTACGTGGATATGATCTATTGTGCTGTAGCCACTCCTGAATCCAGCTTGTTCTCTCGGTTGAGCAATGTCCAGTGTTACCTTCAAGCGGTGTGAAAGAACTTTAGTGAAGAATTTATAAACTTCTGATAGGAGGCTGATAAGTCTGTAGTTCCTGAGATCCTCAATGTCACCTTTTTTATGTAGCAGGATCATTGTAGCGTTGTTCCAATCCTCAGGAATCTTCCCTTCATTAAGGCATCGAGTGAAAATTTGGGCGAGTACTGTTTCGATTTCTCCACTTGCTTCTTGTATGATGTCTACAGTAATTCCATCTTCTCCTGGAGCTTTTCCCCGCTTCATGTTCTTGATTGCATGTGCAACTTCTGCTGGGAGGACTGGAAGAACTCTGGTACTGGTACCTTTCATGATGTCTGGAGTACATGTATAATCCCTTTCATATAATTTGGAGTAGAAATCTTTCACTCTTGTCAAAATTGCGCCTCTATTTCTTGCTACAGAACTATTTTCTTTTCTCAGTGCCATAATCTGTTTTCTTCCCTTACTGAGATGTCTCTTTGCTATCTTTAGGTTTTGTTGTTTTCAATTGCTTTCCTCACTAGTTCACAGTTGAATTTCCTTAAGTTATACTTTTTCTTACTGTCTTGCATAGCTCTATACATTTTACTTTGGAAGTCACATCTTCTTTAGTTATCCTCATCTCTCTTCCTTTTTGCATCAACATTTTGGTTTTTCCTGATAATTTGTTCACATGCAACTTGTTCTTAGACCCAGCTAATTTTGCTGCTGTTTCCCATTATCATATACTTGTCTCTTATTTGTATTTAATACATATGTGCTACATACAATAAATTTGTAACATTAAATTTAATGAAGAATTAAGCTAAATTTTTATGCGCTCTCAGTAATCCGGCACTCTTGCTAATCTGGAACTCTCCTGTGAAAGGAATGGCCGGATTAGCAAGACTAGTGTGTTTAGTACACACCAAAACTCGCTTTGGTACACACAAGTATTTATTTATAAAATTATACTGCATGTTAGGGTGTCACTCTATTATAAAGAAAAATTAAACCACAAAAGTTTTAAGAACTTACTCCCTAATTTTTTTCATTACCTTAATGTATGGAAATGTGAAAAATTTCAGGCAATTATAAAATTCTTTTGAGGTTTGACAATGCCATCAAACTCAAACAATCTGTTCACATGAATAATATATCCCTCTACAGCGGTCAAGGTCAGTTGATTTCAGAAAAATCAATAACTGACAGCAGCACTTCAGCATAAAGTGTACGTTTCTTGATGCGTTTTTCACATTCTAAGTGCAAAGTAAGATCTTTCGCTTTACCATCATGCCAAAATACCAACATGCACGGAATAAAATATTACGAAGGCCGTTCCATAAAAACTGAGGGTAATTTTTTTTGAATTGGCAACAGTACGAAGGGAAAAATAACCACACAGACGACTAATTCAATGAAGGAAGTATCTACGCCAACAGTTATTTTCCGTGGCAGACGATTCTAGTTTTTATTATTGCGCAGTTGTTTAAGGTACGTGTGCATTTCGTCATACCAGCTATGGAGGTGAGCGATTCAGAGTTATGAAGTGAAATGCGTTGCGCGTTAAAATTTTGCAATTGTTTGGGTAAAACGGCTCCAGAAACAGTTGATTTAATGAACAAAGATACATATTTGGGTGAGTTAACGATTTTTAGATTTGAATTGAATTGGAATTTATTGAATATTCTGCCATTCATCATAGCAATACCATACATGACAGAATTCCACACAACAATACATTATTACAGTAAATCTGTGCTAAGTAGTTAAACAAAACAAAATACAGTTTCAGTAACGTATCCGTAGTATGTTATAACACAATTACAATAAACATTCCATTAATTACAAATAAACAACTTGCACAATTAAACCGAAATGTATGAAGCAGATGTTAAGAATTGTAAAATAATAATCTATGCCTACATATTGCACTGTATGTGGATGACATGGATCCAGGGAAAAAGGCGTTAAAGAGAAAGCCTGACGAGCCCCAGGTCCCCAATGGCACCATGATTTAAAAAAAAGGCGTTTGTCGGCATAACTCGCTCCTAGGCCTGGTGGACCTGAAAGTGTTTTTACGGAGCGTATTGTAAAAACTGCTTGGGCAATCCTGCAAGAAGAGTGACGAATGACGTGTGAAGACATAGCGGCGTCAACTAATATTTCAAAAATGTCAGCATTCCGCATCCTAAGAGACAAATTACTGCTGCATGGTGTGTGTTACATGCGGATACCTCATCACCTGACGAAAGAACAATTGCTGGCCAGGGTTCAGGTGTGTCATGAGTGTAAACAAATGATCGCAAAGGACCCAAACTTTCTAAACACAGTAATAACTGCCGATGAAACATGGGTCCACTACTTCGACCACCTCACGAAGCGGCGCGCAACGAGTGTCTGGAAACACACAGACTCGCCTCCTCCGATAAAAAAGTCCGCCAAACCAAATCAACTGGGAAGGAAATGATGATAATTTTCTTTGATCATAAAGGTGTAGTCTACCAGCAGCATGCCGTTCCTCCACAAACTGCATTACAATTCAGTCTTGAAGCGTCTGCGACGACTCATATCGATTAAGGGACAGGAACTGGTGGGCAAGAGGACCCTACACCATGATAACATCCGCCCACACGTGGCTGCTTGTGTTCAACAGTTTCTTATGAAATGCAGTACCGAAACTATGCCACAGCCTGCTTGCAGTCCTGACCTCGCCCCTCGCGATTTCTGGTTGTTTCCAACAACCAAGGAAAAATTCCGCGGGGCAACATTCAGCACAGATGCTGACGTTATTCAAGTTGTACAGTTTTCACAAAAGCAGCTTCCACAAAATACCTTCGCCACATGCTTTGAAAATTGGACTGAAGGATGAGACCGTTGCATAGCATCCGAGGGAAGATACTTTGAGAAAGAATGACATATTATATTTTGCTGTAACTCTATTTCTTCATTTTGTCTGATTTTACACCCAGTTTTTACGGAACGGCCGCTTCATTTAGCAAAAACCGGGACCGTAGTAAACGTTTCTTATCTGGGAGGGCGAGGCGTGAAGTTACGCCCCTTCGAGTTAGAAATTACGCCCCCTTCATGTTCCACTCAAATAATACTTGGTTTTTACTTTCCTACACACCGCCGTTATACGAAAGAGTCATGATCGTTCAAAAATCGCTTTCAGATTTTTGACGTAATTTTATCAAAAATGTATAAACTTGGTAAATACTCAAGAACCGCAGGTTGTAAATACCAGGTAAAGCGTGAACGTTATGGGAACTTCGACAACACAGAAATGCAGGGCGAAAAGTCAACCAGCGCAGAACGAATGAATATCGGATCAGGAGCGTACTGATAGCCCCCGTAACTCCCGCAGTGCTGAGGGCGGGGGGAGAGGGGGAGGTTCACGGATAAGAGGCCTCTAGCCTCAACAAAAATATTTCACAAAACTTTTGGCTGAAATTTCTTATGAAACTGGTTAAGAAAATCGTGGGGAGTTTTGACGGTAGCTTTGAAAGAAGTATTAAAAAAAAGCATTTTTTTTCCGTAAATAAAGTAAAACATTTAGAAATAAGTTTCGGGCTATTAGCTCATAAAAACTGCAAGACGGAAAAGCAGCTAACTCCAGATGGCTTGAGGCCCCTTTTCATAGCCATAGCAAATGTGAAAGAAACATCAGTTCAACGAATAAAAGTTTTATACCAATAAGGATAAGAAGTTATGTATTTACAATAGTTTGCACATACCTACACATCCTTCAATATATAGTAAACTAAAAGATGTTCTTCGCGGGGACCTTTTACTACGTACAAAACGTGAAATGTAAGCAATTTTAGGTTTTTGTTTTTTTTTTGGTGCCACAGTTTTTAATTGTTACTTACTTATGTTCTATATTTTCGTATAAATTGAAAAACGTCCTTAGATAGTCACATGTCAGTTACGTGTGGTGTTTTTCGTTTTGTGTATAACGTCGTTTTAGTTTTGGCCATTTACATCGTTTCTTGTCATATTTCTGTTTCGTACTTTAGCTTTCGTTGTAGTTTTGACGCTGCTTTTGATCCTGATGTAAACCGTTTGGTATAGCTCTCTTTGACACACTGAGGCCCTAGCGCCAATAAATTCTAAATACGTAAACCGTTTGTCATGGGCCTCTTTGGCTTTGCGCCACTAAACTTCAACCACGTAAACAATTTGGCATGGCGCTGTTGGGCCCATTGAGGCGCTTGGCCCGTAAATTCCAACTATGTAAACCTTTGGCATGGCGCTCTTTGGCCCATTGAGGCCCTTGTGCCAATAAATTCCAACCACGTAAACCATTTGGCAAGGTGTTCTTTGGCCCATTGAGGCGCTCTTCGCACCATTGTAGCCCTTGCGCCAATAAATTCCAACCACTTAAACCGTTTGTCATGGCCCTCTTTGGCTCATTGAAGCGATTGCGTCAATAAATTCCAACCAATTAAACCGTTTGTCATGGCACTCTTTGGCTCATTGAAGCCCTTGCGTCAATAAATTCCAACCACGTAAATCATTTGGCATGGCGTTCTTTGGCCCATTGAGGCGTTCTTTGGCCCATTGAAGCCCTTGCGGTTATAAATTCTAATCACTTAAACCGTTTGGCATGGCACTCTTTGGCTCATTGAAGCCCTTGCGTCAATAAATTCCAACCACTTAAACCGTTTGGCATGGCGTTCTTTGGCCCATTGAAGCCCTTGCGCTTATAAATTCCAATCACTTAAACCGTTTGGCATGGCGCTCTTTGGCCCATTGAGGCCCTTGTGCCAATAAATTCCAACCACGTAAACCATTTGGCAAGGCGTTCTTTGGCCCTTTGAGACGCTCTTTGGACCATTGTAGCCCTTGCGCCAATAAATTCCAACCACTTAAACCGTTTGTCATGGCACTCTTTGGCTCATTGAAGCCCTTGCGTCAATAAATTCCAACCACGTAAATCATTTGGCATGGCGTTCTTTGGCCCATTGAAGCCCTTGCGCTTATAAATTCCAATCACTTAAACCGTTTGACATGGCGGTCTTTGGCCCATTGAGGCCCTTGTGCCAATAAATTTCAACCACGTAAACCATTTGGCAAGGCGTTCTTTGGCCCATTGAGACGCTCTTCGGACCATTGTAGCCCCTGCGCCAATAAATTCCAACCATTTAAACCGTTTGGTCATGGCACTCTTTGGCTCATTAAAGCCCTTGCGTCAATGAATTCCAACCACGTAAATCATTTGGCATGGCGTTCTTTGGCCCATTGAGGCGTTCTTTGGCCCATTGAAGCCCTTTGCGCTTATAAATTCCAATCACTTAAACCGTTTGGCATGGCACTCTTTGGCTCATTGAAGCCCTTGCGTCAATAAATTCCAACCACGTAAATCATTTGGCATGGCGTTCTTTGGCCCATTGAGGCGTTCTTTGGCCCATTGAAGCCCTTGCACTTATAAATTCCAATCACTTAAACCGTTTGGCATGGCACTCTTTGGCTCATTGAAGCCCTTGCGTCAATAAATTCCAACCACGTAAATCATTTGGCATGGCGTTCGTTGGCCCATTGAAGCCCTTGCGCTAATAAATTCCAACCACGTAAACCGTTTGTTTGGCATTGGCCTCTTCCGCTGATTGAGGCCTTCGCGCCAATAAACTCAAACTAAGGGCAGTAACGTGTTTTACGTGTGCGCTCGTGATGGGTTGTGTTTGGTAGTATTTATATTGTATAATGTGGAATTTAAGAATTTCAGTAATTAAAAGCTAAAAACTTTTCTCAAAAGGAACTCCAAGATATTTTGCGGGTGGGGGGGGGGGGGAATCCGAGACGCCACTGTGTCGGATAGTGGAAGCTTTGGAAAAATTCCGTTCAAGTTTAAACGCTCAGAGAACTTTCTGCGCAGAGCAGAAAATCAGCTGTTCATCCCAACGTCATTTTGGGAAATCCATGAAGTTTAGGCACATCAGTATATTGTTTTCTATGCCTCCATTCAATGTATTGGAAAATTTCCTTCATGGATATGAGATGCTTACACCTCAAAGTGTATGTTACTCTGTACCCTGGTTAACTTTATGAAATACTGTATGAGACTAATTAAAGCCTTTTAAAAGAATATACTGAACGGTGTAACTTTTTTTTTTGAGTTACAATTTCCATTTTTCACATCTCTCAGAGAATGAACTTACGCCCCTCGAATGAACATCATGGGATGGCAACCGCCCTTAATGCCTTTCCGGTAGCTACGACCATGACAACAACACACGATAGAGGAGACATTCGCGAGAAAAAAATTTACACTAATCGTCCAAAAAAAATAGTTATACCCAGAAGAACGTGTGGGATTGCAATGCTATTCGGGAGGAAGGTTAAGGTTACCAGCAACAATAAATGATTAAACATTGAGACTGATATGGGGAATATTTATTGAGCTATACGCCAATAAGTAGTGTCTCTCAGTATGGCGTCTGGCCGCCATGTTTGCTTACAGAGCAAGCCAGACGTCTCGGCATGAAGTTGTACAGGTTCCTACTGGTGTCCTGCGATAAGCCATCCCATGCAGCTTGAATTTTCTCACGCAGTTTCTGCGGTAGAAGTGGAGTGTCGATAGCGAGTCCAATAACATTCCCCACGTTTTCAATCGGCGATAGGTCTGACATTGCGGCTGGCCATGGAAGAGTGTCAGTGCCTTGAAAGCAAGATTTCGAGACAGCAGCAGTATGCGGACGAGCGTTGTCCTGTTGGAAAATCGCCCCGGAGTGAGTGTTCAGAAAAGGTAGGGCCACTGGTTGCAGGACCTCACTAATGTAAGGTTGAGCTGTCAAAGTACCTGTAATGAACACCAAAGGTGATCTGGCATCGTAGACAATTGCATCCCACACCACAACACCAGGCCTTCTGGACGTGTAACGTTCGACAACGTTCATCTTGGCGCTGACCTCGGTGCCTCCACACATGGATTCGTTGGTCGTCTCTTCCAACACAAAAACGAGACTCGTCACTGAAGATCACCCGCTGCCATTCTGAGTAGCTACATGAGAGTCTGGCACGACACCATTGCAGTCTTCGGCGACGATGCAACGGTGTTAAGGGCAGTCGTCCTAACGGTCTGCGTGCGGATAGTCCTACATCGTGCAGCCGTCTACCAATGGGGCTGGCAGTAATCGGACGATGCATGGAGGGCAACACTGCACGCTGAGTATCCGCGTGCCTGTTGTGTCACTCCCAGTGTGCCGGACAACCCGTCGGTCCTCTCTCTGCGTGGTTTGTTTAGGTCTCCAAGACTTTCCTGTCACTGCAGCGTGCCATGTTCAATTGTGCCATGTTCAGCCTACCATTAACACCGTGCTATGGAAATATCCTCATGATCGGTACGGCGCTCAATATGACGATAAGACCAATTTTCTTCCAGGAGCCCGACGATGTGGCCCCTCTCAAGCTCCTCCAACTGCTCGAGTTGCTTCCGAACTTTTCTCCGAGGCATTCTTCACTTCCAAATGATGCAATCAATACAACTGCACGAGTCAAAATGGCAAGTACGCTCAACGGGACGACCTTATATAGCCGGTCAGATACAGCGCTACGACCCCTCCTTGCTAGCGTCACATGCGCGACCGAGCGTGATACTTAAATGTCTCACAATGTCAAACCTACCTACCAAGTTATATTCCTGTCGGTTGCGTCCTTCTGGGGGCAACTATTTTTTTGACGATGAGTGTATATTTAACAACAGTACAGGTAGAAGGATGCGTCGCGAGGAAAAAATAGAAATGTGGTTAAGGGAGAAATGTTTGTAAACTTCCATTTTCCATCTCGGTCTGCCATTTTAAGCTCAAACGATTATGCAATTACGTCGTAATTGGCGTTTAACAATAATGTAGGACAGGCAGGAACACCACGAAAGAAAAATTACTATCAAGGAGAAATCTTCGCTTCCTTTAGCTTCCGTTTTCGAAAATTTTTGCCTGTGTTTCTAAGCTGAAATACAAACATTTTTGCTAAAATGATACTTCGCATGAATATTTGGACAGAAGAAACATCACGAAAAAACAAATTTCGTTTAAGGGAGAAATATTCTTTCAGTCCAACTTCCGTTTTCGGAACTTTTGCCTCCATTTTTAAGCTGAAATACAAATATTTATGGAGTAAAACTTATGACAACATTATAGAGCAGAAAGGGCATTGCGAGAGAAGAATTTAAGATTGCAGCCACTCCCTAACTTTCGTTTTCGAAAATTGCTGCCTTCGTTTTCAAGCTGAAACAAACATTTATGCTTGAAATCAGAGACTACAGTGTTGCAAGCAAAGAACTTTAGTGCCAACAGATGGCGCTGCGAAACGCGAGCTCTGCGCTCTACGAAACCGTGCTTCTTCTTATTGACTTTAACAAACAGAAGGTCGAACTTCGTCTGTGAGAAGGGCTGTTCTACAGTATTCGCAGTCGCGTAGCCAGAAATTCCTTAAGGGGGGGTCCACGGGTTTGGTTCATTGGTGAAAGCCCAATATATACACATATATTGTTTTAAATTCATACTAAATCTCCCCTTAAGAGAGGGGGGCTCCGGAGCCGAGAACCACCCCCTTGGCTACGCCTATGTGTGGTCATGCTTAATGAAAGAACTATCAAGAGGCTGTTTGATGTTTGTGCAACTTAAAATGGTGTATTCGCTTCTAATGTTTATTTTAGTAAATATTCGTTGTGTTCTAACAAAGTGCTGTCGTCTTTTTTGATACGGGCTTTAACACGAGTAGAGAGCTCTTGCCTGTAATAACAGTCTTGTGAAGATTATATACATTAAGATAATACAACGTTTGTCACAAATATTTTATTTTTTCAAGTCGACGAATGTTTCGCTGGGTATTGAACTAGCTTCGTCAGGATGAATGACACGTAAATATTCAAATTTTACATGATATTATAAATGGTGTTTACAGTCACAGGTTTAAGTTAGTTGCTTCCACGCGCTTCATAGAAATGGTGTAAATGCCATGTCATTAACAAGTTGCGAATAATTCTGATATATATGGAAAGCTTCCAAAATATCAAGCTTGGTGGCTGAATCTGGCTTGTCAATTAGTTTTGCTTCTTCAAAGAGAAATTTATGCTGCTTTCCGTAACAGTGTTTAACCATCGATGACTTCTTTATGTCACAGTTCCGAATATAGGTCTTTTGCACCTTCAATTGAAAACGTAAGGCTCTACGGGTCTGTCCTATATACGAAGCTCCACATTCACATGGAATTTGATAAATTCCCCATTAATTTTTATCTTTAACATAGTCTTTTGATCCCAAAAAGTTCATTTTTTTATGGGTTTAAGAATCACTTTAAAATTAAAGGTTTTGAGAATTTTTTGAAATTTTGAAAGCGGTGTCTCGGGAAAATGGCATGATAGCAAAATTCTCTCGTAATGGGCGCATCACAAGAGTTAACGTGGTGATAGGCTTCGGTTTCCGGAATTTTGTTAGAGCCTTGTCTATAATGGAAGGGTTGTATACTCGCTGGACTACAACACGTTTAAGAAAATAAACCACTTTTTCGAAACTGTCTTTATCTGAACATACAGTATATGTATCGCACGATATACGCAACTGTAAAATGCGCTGAGTTTTTGTTGCCGAGGGTGCTTGGACTTAGCGCGTGGAGATGAGAAAACAGGAAAACTCGTAGATTGTAGTTGCGAGAGATCCATTTGAGCGAGTAAGCAGGACATCAAAGAATGGTAGACATCCGTTATTTTGAGTTTCGTAGCTGAATTGAATAAGAGGATCAATTGAATTTATAAGTTTGACTAATTCAGGAATTTCTGAATTGCTTCTTTTCTATAGAACGAAAGAATCATCTACATATCGAATCCATAAGTGAAATTTTACGAGTTTGAAAAGTTTTTCTTCAAATCGACGCATGTGGATTTCACATAATATAGGTGACAATGGGCTGCTCATGGCTAGTGCTTCCGTTTGTTCATAAACGCTTCATAAAACGAAACAGACGGAAGGACTGCCCATGGCTAGTCCTTCCGTCTGTTCATAGAAATTTCATAAAATGTTTTACGAACAAACGGATAGACCATCCGTCTGATCATAAAACGCTTTATGAACAGACGGAAGGTCTAGCCATGAGCAGTCCTTCCGTCTGTTCTGATTTATGAAACGTTTATGAACAAACGGAAGGACTAGCCATGAGCAGCCCATTGTCACCTTTATTATGTGAAATTCACAAGCGTCGATTTGAAGGAAAACTTTTCAATCTCGTGAAATTTGACTTATGGATACGACGTGCCTGTAAACACCATTTATGATATCATGTACAATTTGATCATTTATGAGCCATTCGTCCTAAAGAAGCTAGGTCAATACCCAGCGATACCTAGGTCGACTTGAAAAAATATAATATTTGTGACAAACGTTGTGTTATCTTAATATCTTCTACTGATGCATAAGTTCATGACGTTTTATTTCACGAGTGTTTCCCAGGTCAGTAGTGACGGTGCAGATGGCCAGTTGTACATCAAAATGTAGCCAGTAATATCGTATATCTAAATCATATTACACTGAAGAGCAAGTGAATTAGAGACAGCTAGCGTTATGCAAATGTGACGCTGTGGGCGGCCCTGTAAACGGAAACAACATGGCGCATGCAGCGATCCGACAATATAAGGAGTGATGCGACGGGAATCAGTAAGATTCCGACGCAGTATGCGCAAGACGAAGGATCTAAGCGCATTTGATCGTGAGCAAATTGTCGGCGTCCGACGAATGGGAACTTCATCCTCCATCTCGGAAGCCGCGCAGGCACTGGGATTTTCACGAGCCACTGTGTCACGGGTGCACCGTGAGTACATCGAATCCGGTAAAACCATCCCTGCAAAGGCCAACTACCGTGGACAACAGCGTGTGGATGAGCGGGGTCATCGTCGGCTAGCTCACTTTGTAACAGCGTATAGACGGGCCACAGTGCAAGAAATCACTCGGCAATTTAACGCTGGTGCACAAAGACGTGTAAGCAGCCACACCATTCAGAACCATCTCCTCGCTATGGGGTACAGAAGCCATCGTCCCGCGAGTGTACCGCTGCTGACCACACACAACAGGGTGCAAATATTAGCATGGGCGCGGGAGCATCGCCACTGGACCCTAGACATGTGGAAAAATGTTGCCTGGACTGATGAGTCGAGATTCACGTTGGTACATGCGGATGGCAGGATACGAGTACAGCGCAAACCACATGAAGCGATGGATTCTTCTTGCCAGCAGGGTACTCTTCAAGCTGGTGGGGGTGGCATTCTCGTCAGGTTACTGTTTACGTGGACTGAAATGGGACACCTGGTACGTGTGAGATCGTGCCTCACAGGTCAACGTTACCGGAATGTCCTGGACCGCCATTTGTTCCCGTTTGTGCGTCTTCAACATCCCACTGGGGACTTCATCCTGCAATAAGACAATGCACCGTGCCATCGCTTCCGAATTGTATTCGAATGGTTAGATGAACACTCTAATGACGTGACCTCGTTTCCTTGGCCAGCTAGGTCACATGACCTTAATCCCATCGATCACATCTGGGATGGCATCGAGAGAGATGTTCGAGGCTCTGACCCACACACAATCAAATCTTCGTGAACTGTGGGAGCTTGTTCAGTGGTCGTGGTTCCGCATGGCTCTCCAACGCTTCCGGTGTCTTGTCGAGTCCATGCCGAGACGAATCGTCGCCGTCATCAGGGCGAAAGGTGGTGCCACACGTTACTAGACAAGTATCTTTAATTCAATTGCTCTTCAGTGTACATTGTGTGATTGTGGCTAATGGCTCTTGGTTTTCAGGTCCGGAAATGTGGAGTGTCAAGTAGAGAGGAATGAACATTTCCGACATCTGCTCCTCTACGAGTTTAGCAGGAGATCCACAGCCGCCAAGGCTAGTCGACAAATCTGTGCTGTGTATGGGGAGGATGCTGTTGCTCCGAGGACAGCCCGCAAATAGTTTGAGCTGTTCCGAGGTGGCATGTTTGACCTCAACGACTGTCCACGCTCATGTCTACCATCTCACTTTGATGAGGATCGTTTGACAATCTCATCGACTTGGATCCGCATTAAACAACACGCGAATATGCCATTGAGATGGACTGTGGTCAGGCCACAGTAGTGTGACACCTGGAACGTATGGGAAAGGTCCAGAAATTATGGAATTGGTTGCCTCACACTCTCACCGAGGACAACAAGAATCAGCGTGTTGCCATATGTAGTTCCTTGCTTGCCCGTTATCGCGAATGTCTCTCAGCAACACAAACCCTTTCTGTCACGTATTGTTACTGGAGATGAAAAGTAGCCCCTGTACGTGAATTTCAGGCATCGCAGGGAATGCTTAAGCCCAAACAAGAAGCCCACATCACGTCCAAAACATGACCTTCATCCTAAGAATATTATCATGTGCGTCTGGTGGGACATGGAAGACATTATTCACTTGAAAATGCTGCCGAGGAACAGGACCATCAACCCTGCACTCTATTGTAAGCAACTCCGAGATGTAAAGGTAGCAAGTATTCAGAAATGGCTACATCGGCGCCATGGTGTCGTTCTTCAGCATGATAACGAACGCCCTCACAGTGCAAACATAACAAAAATGGCCATTCAGAACATGAAATGGGAGATCTTTCCACATCCGGCCTATTCCCCAGATGTCGCTCCTTCAGACCTGTTTCGATCTCTGTCGAATGCACTCCGTGTCAGAATGTTCCACAATGATAATGGTATTGATCTCTAAAATTTCCTCTGTGATTTCTTCGCAGGAAAACCTGCACTTTTTTCAAGAATGGCATTTGCAGACCTATTCAAACGTTGGGACACCATCGTAAATAAAGGCGGGGGAGGGGACACATAGTTAATGGATTCAGTTTTCCCTTCTGATGTAATTCATTCCTGTAGTGCGGTGAAAAATACGGCATGAACTTATGCATCAACCAAATATATAAGCATTTATGCGATAAAATGTTATTAAACGATATAATGGACACAAGAAACGGTGCGAGAGGAAACTACGATTATGGTAGAAATCTTCACTTCGTCTACCTTCCGTTTTCGGATAGTTTTGGGAAATGGAATTTTGTCCCCAGATGGAAAACACACATGATCGGGAGTCTGCAAAAGAGGATTAAAAAAATGGTTTCTGGGGTGACATTTTTTTTTTAAGGACATAAATGAAATCTGCGATGTACGCGGCCTTTCGCCGCGATTCGGCTACGCATCGTGGTGGTTGTGCTATTTATGTTTGTAACCGTATTTCCACTTTCGAAACTCCTGTTGTAAAAAATTATTTTCTTATTGTATGTCACTCTATACGGTGACAACTGGAACTAATTGCCACCGCAGCCTAAGAAGACGAAACGTACGTTCTGTGTTCCCGTTATTTTTAACATTCCATTGTTATTTACGTTTAATTTGTTTTTCTCTGTGTTTATGTTTTGAAGCTATTTCACGGTGTCTTATATAAACTAATCCTGATATATATTCATTTTAGGACAATTCTGCGGTATTAATGAGCGTTACACTGATTGTGGAACCCGTTGCCCAGCAACCTGCGAAAAACCTATCCCGGGACCGTGTATTCTTCTTTGCCAGCCAGGATGTTTCTGTATACCGGGCACGCTTAGAAGGTGGGACAATCGTTGCGTGGAACCACGATTCTGTTATCCACGTATAAGATCACATTGTTGTGGTTGAAATCATACTCTAAAATCATTTCCATGCATCTTCTCACACGTATTATTAATTTCAGTTGTTGTAATATGTGGCAATAAATAGAATTTGAAATTTGATTACTTATATGTATATTTTGCGTAATATTTTGATTTTTAAACAAGTTGTCAATTATCACATTAATTCATGATCAATGCGTTCATTACATATGGAAAGGATTTTTTTTTTGGCTTTTAAACTGCAGAAATACCATGAACTTGCGATTTATAATCTTATGCGCAGACATTGTTCCGTGAGGCACGGGGATTTCCATTTAAAATGTATTACCCTCAAATACTTGTGCTGTTAGTACAGAGGTCTTCAAACTTCTCTGGTATCACGGGCCACTTGACAAAATTTAATAGGACTGCCCGGCCACATTGCAAAATGAAATACAAATGGAAGTCCTGTGAAAAAATGGAATAGGACTAGCGGGTTACTTAACAAAACAAATTACATTTTCCCTGTGGCCAGCCCGCCAAAACGGTTAGGACTGTCCGACCACATGAAAAAAAAAAACCCATGGCAGTCCTGCGAAAAAATTGAATACGACTATCGGACACTTAAATTACATTTTCCATGCGGCCAGTCAGTCAAAACGGTTAGGACTGGCTGGTCACATGAAATAATGAAATACAAGTGAAAGTCCTATGCCAAAATTGAATAGGACTAGCGGGCCACTTAACAAATTACATTTTCCATGTGGTCAGCTAATCAAAATGGTTAGGACTGGCCGGCCACATGAAAAAATAGAATACAAATGGCAGTCGTATGACAAAATGGAATGGGACTAGCGAGCCACTTAACAAATTACATTTTCCATGCGGCCAGTCAGTCAAAACGGTTAGAACTGGCTGGTCACATGAAATAATGAAATACAAGTGACAGTCCTATGCCAAAATTGAATAGGACTAGCAGGCCACTTAACAAATTACAATTTCCATGTGGTCAGCTAATCAAAATGGTTAGGACTGGCTGGCCACATGAAAAAATAGAATACAAATGGCAGTCGTATGACAAAATGGAATGGGACTAGCGAGCCACTGAACAAATTATATTTTCTATGCGGCCAGTCAGTCAAAACGGTTAGGACTGGCTGGTCACATGAAATACAAGTGACAGACCCATAAAAAAATTGAATAGGACTAGCGGGCCACTTAACAAATTACATTTTCCATGTGGTCAGCTAATCAAAATGACTAGGACTGGCCGGCCACATGAAAAAATAGAATACAAATGGCAGCCGTATGACAAAATGGAATGGGACTAGCGAGCCACTTAACAAATTACATTTTCCATGCGGCCAGTTAGTCAAAACGGTTAGGACTGGCTGGTCACATGAAATAATGAAATACAAGTGACAGTCCTATGCCAAAATTGAATAGGACTAGCGGGCCACTTAACAAATTACATTTTCCATGTGGTCAGCTAATCAAAATGGTTAGGACTGGCCGGCCACATGAAAAAATAGAATATAAATGGCAGTCGTATGACAAAATGGAATGGGACTAGCGAGCCACTTAACAAATTACATTTTCCTTGTGGTCAGCTAATCAAAATGGTTAGGACTGGCCGGCCACATGAAAAAATAGAATATAAATGGCAGTCGTATGACAAAATGGAATGGGACTAGCGAGCCACTTAACAAATTATATTTTCCTTGTGGCCAGCCAGTCAAAATGGTTTGGATTAGCTGGTCAGATGGAAAATGTAAGAGTACTGGCCACACTACAAAGTGGAATACAAATTAGAAGCATATGACAGAATACAATAGGACTGGTGGGCTACATGGAAAAAAACAGGAATGCAAGGTTTTATAATCAATATCTGTTATTTCAGATGGGTTTTGAATCCTAAAACTTTCGGAGAAAGAACCAAAGTTGTTAACATGGCATGTATGTAAGAAGTCCAAAATAGTTACCTGGTGTGCCCACATTTTTATCACTCTTTAAAACTTTAAAACACATAATTTGTTCCAACATATCTCATTGCAGATTTGGGAATTAAAAATCCGTGTACCCAAGGCACGTACTGAAATAACGGTCTTTAAAAGTTGAATAAATATATAAAATAGTTACTTTAAAATCTCAGTTATCATCGTCATCACCATTGTCAATCATTAGCAATCCACTGTTGGATGAGGGTCCACCTAAGTTTCTTCCACAACTGCCTGTCTTCTCCATGTTAGTCCGACATGCTTTCGAATTTCATCCATGCATTTCCCATGTGGACTTCTTCTGTCCCTTGGAATCCAGTCTAAAATTTCGGTTGTTCATCTGTGGTCCGTTCTTCTAGTAACATGTCCAGCCAATTTCTATTTCAGGGATTTTGCTCTGATCATGATATCTTCCATTCGTGTCATTTTCCTTATCCACGAGTTCCTCTTCTTTTCCTTCCTGGTTACACCAAGCATGCATCTCACCATACCACTTTCAGTTGTCTGCGGCTTTTGTACGTCTTTTTAGCTAAGGTCCATGCCTCCATATGTAAGAACTTTAAGAAGCATGGAGAGATGCATGCTTGCTAGAACATTTTTAATGAAAATATATAAAATCATATATAAGAATATTTTTAATCAAAATCTCAGATATGCAGAGGAAATAACACAGAACTACAGGAGTTATTAATCAAAGGGTAATAACAATCTATGTAAAATCATAAACTACTAGGAAATGGAATGAATGATAAAAATTATATTTTTTAGTTTTATCTTTTTTTTCCCATTTAGGAGTTTCTTATGGGAAAAGGTCTCGCGAGCAAGGGCTGCAATGGCCTCTAATGTGGCATCAGGAAACGTATTGATGACCCCTAATTTACAAAACAGTGCAATGGAAATATTTCTTTTCACTTGATGATGATACCACTGCCTAAATTATGTGATTTTTATTTTCCATAATTGTTGCCACGGAACTATTTCGTATTTCGGGCCACATTGTTTTGCGGTTTAATTAATTACAAAAACCAGGTGTAATTTACTTTTAATTTTTTTATTTATTTTAAATTATTTTTCCTTTGCTCACTTTCTGCCTCATAACCACCTTTTCCCCATTGGAGTATAAGAGCCAGGGGGTCAAGGCGGTATATGGCGGTTCCCTAGGACACCCGTGGAAGTGATCAAGGAATTTATCTTCTTTTCACTCTTGTGAGAAGAAGCACGGCATTCACAAAATTTATGAAATGGCCCAAGTGCTAGCGTTGTTGGTAGGACAAAACATCCCGGCACTTCAGAAATGCACATGCAAAAGTTCGAACTTCCGTCAGATGAATAGGAAAGTTTACGTTTTACGACCATCTCCTCTAGAAGTAGGCACCAGCAAAAGTCATAAAATACACTGAGGTGTCACAAGAAAGTGGTAACTCTGTCAGAGGGAAGCCCCGGCATTCTTTCGCTATTCAACAGGTCCCCGAAAATATGTCCCACTTAAAGTGCGGAAACCTCACCTGTCCAACACTCCAGCTGGCGCTAAAGAGTAGCTGAGTGCTTCAGAAGGCCAACCAATAACCACTAAGGTCAAGGCACTGGTCACATCAGCTAACCAATCCAGACCACAGGCGAAAAACTCCTAGAGGGCTGAGGGGACTCCCCTACCACTTGGGAAATTAAAGGGACTCAAATATATACACAGCAAAAGCATAAGCATGGGGTCACTTAGAGAGAGAATTACCTGAGATGTAGAGATATATTATATACATGTAGAGATATACAGGGTGCATAGGAAAGTCCCGTTAGCCTGGAATAAATTGCGAACGGAGAGAGGTACAGTTATGCAAGTGAGATAACGGTATAGTACAGCGACTACACCCGATCGAATGCAACCGGTAGCAGCGACCCTAGTGACGAAATGCGGAAGTTAGCCATTGCAAATCGAAAACGAAAAGAGATAGAGCAAAATTTCCAATTATAAAGTTGTAGAGCATCACTTAATTAGAATAGAACACATTTGTTTCACACGGATAAGATAAATTGTCGCCTGAATACCCTAAAAATGTCCGAAATCGATGCGCGACGATTTGAATCTGCATATTCACATTTTTTTTTTTTTTTTTTTTTTTTTTTTTTAGGTTTAACGACCACCGTGAGCAACTCAATGGGCTATAAGCAGTCGCCCGTCCCTAATTTGGGGACACTGGTTCCAGGGAAGGGAGAGAGCCAGTGCCGTAAGACAAACACAACATCCATGCCTGACCGGGATACGAACCCGGACCCCTTACGGACGAATGATCAGAGGCCAGCGCCTTAGACCACTGCGCCACCGGGGCGGCATTCACATTTCGCAAATGTAGCCTTATGCAAATGCAGATTATGACGTTGTACTGTACTTACGTTATAAAAACCAATAGCTGGACGTACCCTGATCAGAAGCTGTAGGAATGGCGAGTTTTGGATAGTACGCTGCGTGAGAATGGCGAGCTTGGATTTCTGGGGTTACGTAAAAAATCAGGTGCATGCAACAGCGCCTACAAGTCTGCTGGATCTGCGTCGCCGTGTTACAGATGCTTGCAAAAGTGTGACACCTTCCATGCTGAGGAATGTGCATGCAGAGTCACTTTCACGAATACAAATGTGTATCGTGTGCAATAGCGAACTCTTCGAACATACTGGACATTAACTTTTTATCACTGTGCGCCAGTTTGCCTGTTTTGGTTTTGTTTTGTCTGACGTCATCAAACTGTGTTGACATAAGTACGCATTTATGCAATAAATTGTGTGCATTTGCTCATACCTATGCCTGTTCCCTTCAAACGTTCACACAAAAACGGTCGCGCATCAATTTCGGACATTTTAAGGTATGTAGGCGACAATTTATCTTATCCGTGTGAAACAAATGTTGTTTTGTACTAATTAATTGATACTCTACAACTTTGGAAATTTTGCTCTATCTCTTTTTCTTTTCGATTTGCAATGTCTGACTTCCGCATTTCGCCACTAGGGGAGCTGCTATCGGTTTAATTCGATCGGGCGTAGTCGCTGTAGTGTACCGTTATCTCACTTGCATAACTGTATCTCTCTTCGTTCGCAAGTTATTCCAGGCTAAAGGGACTTTCCTATGCACCCTGTATAGACGTACAGGAAGAGAGATATAGAGAGTCAGATATAGAAGTATAGGAGGTAACGTTATAAGAAATCAAGAGCATAGATACATGGGGAGACGAGACGCAATAGCAGTCCCAGAATGAAGCAAAGTTCTTAGCCAGCATACCCGAAGAATCTTACTGTGTTACGTGAGGGATCCCGACTATCCCCAGCTAAACAGACGGAAGGTAAGATGAAGTTGTTTTCCCCAATTCCAATGTTATCTGTATATACATTACCTACCAACAAGTAATTGGACACCCCTGCAATCGACGATATCTGCGGTCCTGATACACGTCACGGCCGCCGCCGTTAAATATCGTGTGGGAAACAACAACGCAACTAGTCGCATGCAAGATGCCACACAGTTCGGAGCTCTCTGATTTCGAGAAAGATGTAATCGTCGGGTATCACAGAAATGGCCGATCCATACGTGATATATCCAGCTAGTTGAAGTACCCAAAATCGACAGTAGCTTACGTGATTGGCAAGTGGAAGATGAGAGGTGACTGTCAGAATGTGCCCCGACCCGGCAGACCCACAAAACTGGGAGTTAGAGACCGACGGGTGCTGGCCAGAGATATTCGGAAGAACCGCATCAAATCGATAGGCCACATCCGCGAGGAGTTTCAACAGGTATCCGGGAGTATTCTTTTGATGAATACCATCCGTAAGGAAGCATATCTGATCGGTTATCATAGACGTGCTGCCGCCCACAAGCCTTTGATCACCAAGTCCAATAGCGCTGCTCGGCTAACATGGTGCAAAGAACGTGGACAGTAGACCGTTGAACAGTGGAAACAGGTTATCTGGAGCGACGAATCAAGGTTCACCCTCTACCGTTCGGATGGCAGGATCTGAGTTTGGCGTCTGCCTGGAGAACGCCTCCTACCGGAATGTATTGTGCCAACTGTGAAGTTCGGCGGCGGTGAAATTATGCTATGGGGTGTTTCTCCTGGTATAGCACGGGACCCTTGGTCGCAATTCCTGGTAGACTCAACGCCGAGACCTACTGCACCATTTTGGATGAACATGCGCTTCCTAAGTTGTGGCAGTTTTACCGGGTGGACACATGTTACTTTCAGGATGACAATGCCACCTGTCATGTTGCGAGGTCCACCATGGCTTGGTATGGTGACAATGGGGTTAATCGAATGGACTGGCCTGCGCAGAGTCCGGACCTTAACCCTATCGAGCACTTCTGGGACGAATTGGAGCGTGGACTTAAGGGGTGCCCCCAGTGTTCGAAATCGGTGAAGGAACTGACCTGTCTTCTCCATGCCGAGTGGAAAAAAATACCGCTAGCCGTCGTACAACGCCTGTTTGAGAGTATGCCCCGAAGAGTCGCAGCTTTAATCGCCGCTCGTGGAGGCTCCACCAACTATTGAAGGTGAATAAACTTCGTTTTCCTTTGCTATGGATGTCCAATTACTCGTTGGTAGATAGTGTATATGCATGGTCGCTATGCCTCCTCGTAGATATATTGAGGGATTTATTTCAAATTTAAGCTCAGGAGTGTAACAGGCTTACGCAGCAGTGGACCAGTTAATATGGCTAATTTTAGGCTTTTAATTTAACGTAACTTTTATTTGGCCTCCACCTGAAGCCTGTAATTGCTTAATTCAACATACTTTTCTTATAATAAACATGTAAATTACTTAACCTGGTGTAGTTAACTTTTCTAGGCTGTATTATTTCCCTAATTCATAATTTGCGGCATATGGGTTTTTTTACGAATACCTCGTAACGAACCTATATGAAACACAACGCGACGTCCGTAAACTTTGAGATTCGGTTCCTTAAATTTATGGGGACGCAACCTCACTGTTTATCCAGTTAGACGATGATTCCGCGACCACCGTACTACCGGGGGAGTGGAAGTATCATGAAAAATGTCCTTGCTACATCGCATAATTGGGACACTTATTGCTATAATACACGTTTTCCAAGACTGAGCCCAAGATTATAAAACCTAGAAGAAAAGTTCTTTTTGGACCGAATAAGCGTTTACGTGACTAACATATTCCTTGTAATTTTCACTTGTGCAAGACCTCAGTTTTGTTGCCCGATGAAATAAGTGTGCATCTGAATTTATTTATATCATATTTTTATTTAAGAAACGTGTCCGGAAGATCTTCTATAGCAGCTATCGTAAAGTATCTTAAAATTTCCAGCTTTTTTCTCCCGTGGTTTTCCCAATAGTGGTATGAGTGTAGATTTTGGATTGGCCATTTGTAGGGCTAGGATTTATATATAATAAAAATTTCAAAATATGTATATAAAACATTTCTTAAAAATGAGGAAATATGTAGGAAAAGAAAATAAAATCAGTAAAATATGTAGTATATTTCTTTTTATATGTTTCAATAACTTTTCTTTACTTTTATGGTCATAAGATATTAAAAAATTGCTTTTCTTATCAAATTTCAAATTACTTTACTCAACACCAAGATTTTCAAATAACTTACTGCTATTACAACTAGCAACAATATAGCCCTTCAAGTTGTCGATATCAAAGCTCCTAGTGTTTTCTCTCAAAATATACGTACCTTTAAATTGGCTGAATGACCTCTCAATGCCACAATTCTGAGAATTCTTTATCTTTTAAAACAGCACAACTGTCAGCTAAAGTTCCCTGGAGAATATATTTTTTAGTTGTAATGGTTTCTGGGCCTCGATTTTATTTACAACACTATCCATCTTGTGTTTTATAATTCCTCCTATGTGGTCGCGTGCAGATTAGGGTGGGTCGACAAAAAAAAAAAAAAAAAAAAAAAAAAAGATTTTAAATCGGAATGACCTAGAGAGGAAAAGGTACCATCTGAGCTGAGTAGTAACCACTAAAAAAACTTAAATGTTAGTTAATATATAATTAATAAAGCTTTTTCTAATGGTTGTTGTGTTGTTAATTATATCATGAATAAACTTTCCTGCTAGTAGTGTAGTAATAATAATGAACAAGCTTTTAACTGCTAGTAATGTTGTAGTAGTAATTAAGATGAATAAAGTCTTAATGCTGGTTGTTAATAATAACAACTAATGAAATAAACCTAACAGCCAAAAAGAGATCTGACAAAACTATGAACTGAGAAAAACGTACTTACTAGAACAACTTTTTATTAGAGAAACTCCTGATATGATCCAACATACACTTCACAGGACACACAGCTACTCAATAAAACGTAGCTCCTTGCACATGAACGAAGCTCTACTAACATAAACGAAGCTCTCCTTACGCATATAACCAAAGCTCTCCCTACGCACATCAACAAAAAAGCTCTCTACGCACATAAACAAAAGGCTCTCTACGCACATAAACAAAAAGCTCTCTCCATATGAACAAAAGCTCTCTTAGGTATCGTTGAACGCGCCTATTTATACTGGCTACCACCACGTCATGACTTACACTCATTGCCAGATCTCATTCAGCGGGAGAAATAACATCTCGTTCAGTAAGAAGATAATTTACATAGGAAAATAAAATAACCAGAAATAGTAAAATCAAAAGGAAAGTGAATCTAGAGTATACGTTACATCATCTCCCCCTTAATTTTTTTTTTCGAAAAACCTATCAATTTTGGAGTGTAAGTCTTACACTTCGTAGACTGACGTTTATCGACCTCTTTTTTGTTGTTGTTTTGGTGGCAGCAGTATGTACAATCTCAAACTTGTCATGACAAAATCAAGAAATCTGTATTCGTCTGTGAAACACTTTGTATACTTGAACACAACAAACCTGCATCGGCATACCTTCCTTTTATTCTGCCTAGCAGGAATCACTTTTTAAATTTCAAATTACGTCCTCATATTATCGTTGAATACAAACCAACTGTATCAGCAGCGAAGATTGCCTGGAGCTGCCTAACAGTAACAATTTTCATTATTTTATCCCTACGCACATATATATAGATTTCAAATTACGTCCACATATTATCGTTGAATACAAACCAACTGTATCAGCAGCGAAGATTGCCTGTAGCTGCCTAACAGTAACAATTTTTATTATTTTACCTCTAAGCACACATATATATATATATATATAAATTTGGATTAGTAGATGGACATAGAAGAAATATAAAAAAAAACACATATATACACAAAACAAATGCATAGGCCCACACGAAAAAAAGAAATTCTGACACGCCAACTGGTCGTGCAGGAAAAACAACAAACGGAGAAAAGAACCTGTCCACGAGAACTTACTTATCTCGAGGACGCATAAAAACTCTAGTACGATAACGTTTTCCAGGCCTAATCGGACTGGTAAATTCAGGTGGCGTAGATCTCTTCAAGGACGTGACTGGATCTGGACCATCTGTAGTCTGTCGGTCAAGAAATCCCGGCGGCTGACAGGAACGGTCAGGAACGGCTGACGTCCGTAGGTCAGGAACGGCTGAAGTCTGTCGGTCAGGAAATCCCTGCGGCTGACAGGAACGGTCAGGAACGACTGAAATCCGTTGGTCAGGAACGGCTGAAGTCTGTCGGTCAGGAAATACCTGCGGCTGACAGGAACGGTCAGGAACGGCTGAAGTCCGTCGATCAGGAACGGCCGAAGTCTGTCGGTCAGGAAATCCCTGCGGCTGACAGGAACGGGCTCCCCCAGGCTTTTGATATGTAGTCCCTTTGTGCTGGGGCCCGTGGTGTCCTTCCAGCATTCTTTTGGAGGGACGTGGCTCCGGCCACATCGTTTGTTTTTGCTTTCTACCTCGTGGCATGAGAGTAGAAGCAGGCATCGGCCCTGTTTGCCCTGAGCGTAGGTTCCAGGGCCGAAACCCGGGCGGATGCAAGGATCTCTGCCTTCGTCGCTGTTGCGGCGAAGCAGACTGGGGAGACAAGTTACGTTTTCGACCAGCTTTTGGTGTTGCTGGACGGTTTGTAATTTGTGTCTGACGTTTAGGAATCGTCAAACTATTGTCCATAACTGATAAATCAGAAATATCTGATGACTCTGAGTCGCTGCTGTAAGTTAGTGGTCGTGCAGGGCGATGCTTATTTCTGCCTATAGGAATACTCTCTGACGAGGTATTCAAGGAAGTAGGAGCTTGTGTTGGTGCAGAGTTATCAGGAAACGGTGCAGCAATAGTCTTGGCAATGGTTGGAGGGAAATGAACGATACTAGTATTTGAGTATCTTGATTCGAGCCTTCGTCTCATGGGTGAATCAGGTTGCGTGTTTGGAAGCACGTCTTGAGGAGGGGAGGGTGAAGAAAAAATCACTGGAGATTCTTCAAAAATGTTTGTCGGTTCGTCCAAAATTTCTGGAGGTTGATCGTGAGATATAGACTTTTGAGTCTGTGGAACAGAAGGTTGAGTAGGGTTGATGATAAAATCTATATTTCGTTCATGATACTTGCGACACTGAGCAACGTGTACCTATTGAAATTGATTGTCAGGGTTTTCAAGAATAATTTTATTTTCAAATACATTTGCCACCTGATATGGACCTTCGTAGCTGGGAGCAAATTTCTTCACTAAAGTATGAGAAACAGAAGACTGGAAGTGCGTTTCCACGAGAGTGAGATCTCCAACGACAAGATCTGGTTCCCTACGCCTAGTATTATAATATCTTGCTTGAGCCGCTTGTGCTCTTAGCATTGCAACTCGAGCTTTTTCTGCCATGATTCGTACTGATGGCGGAGTTGGTCGCTGGTTTAGTTCGTCGATAATCCCCGTTAAATTTTCAAAAGGGGTCTTAATTTTACGACCCAGAAAAAGTTCTGCAGGAGTAATTTTAGTAGATTCGTGAACAGACGAGCGGAGGGCGAACGAAAAAAGCTCAAGATGTTGATCCCATCGCTCGAGATGATCCATGACAAATGTAGCAATCATTTTCACTAGCGTGCGGTTTACTCGTTCCGCAGGATTACTCTGGGGATGATATGGGGAAATGAATTTATGCTTAATGTGTAGTCTCGCACACATTCTTTTAAAAATGTCAGAAATAAATTGGGGACCATTATCCGAAACTACTTTATTAGGTGCACCATATCTAGAGAATACTTCATTAATTAATACATTACAAATACCTTCTGCTGTAGCGGCTTTAACGGGAAAAACTTCAACCCATTTAGAAAAATTATCAGTTAATACTAAAACGTAACGAGCTTTGTTTTTAACAGATAAAGGATAAGGTCCCAATAAATCTATTGAAATAATATAAAAAACATGAGAGCTTGAACTAGATTTCAAGTGACTGGCCGGTCTTACATTACGGTAATTATTAATCTGACACAAGTGACATGATTGAACGTATGCGAGCACACTTTGGTACATGCCAGGCCAATAGGCAACATCCCGCAATTTACAACGGGTCTTGCGAATACCTAAATGGCCTGCAAGAGGTTTGTCATGAAATTCGTTTAAAAGGGCCATTCTAAGGGTTCGCGGAATACATGCATGTGCGAAACTCTGCCCTAGTAGTCCTAGATTTCGTATAGTAAAGAAGACCCTCAATGACTTCAAAATGCTGTGACCTCCCAGCCAGAGAGGGATCACTTTGTAGGGGCGAACCCGCAAGCAAAAAATTATAGATATCCCCAAAATCTGGATCATTTATTAATTCTGCCATTGTCTGCTCTCTGGATGTTATATCAGCAATTAGAAGTAAAGGCTGACATCCAGGAGTAGTTTCTGTGGGGACCCCACTAATCGGGACGCGAGACAATGCGTCCGGTAATTGATTCTTATTACCTGGCTGATACGAAATTTTGATATTGCTCTCTTGTAACTTCAGAGCCCACTTCATAAGTCGTTGAGATAGGTGCTTAGCAGAATTCAAATACTGAAGGGCAGAATGATCCGTAATTATGTTAACTGTCAATTCATTAAGATAACATTGAAATTTATTCAGCGCATACACAACAGCAAGACATTCACGTTCCGTAGCTGAATAATTGCGTTCAGCTTTGGCTAAAGTACGAGACGCAAAAGCTATTGGATGCCCAGCTTGTGACAAAACACAACCAAGACCAACTCCGGATGCGTCAGTATAAATATCAAATTCCTTAGTATGATCCGGGAAAACCAACACAGGAGGCTGAGTCAACGCAGACTTCGGTGTTTCAAATGCAGCGTTAGCCTCAGGTGTCCAAACAAACTTCTTGTATTTACGTTTCAAAGCATACAATGGCTCACAGATTGTAGCATAAGCGGGGACGAACTGCTGATACCATCCGGTCATTCCCAGAAAGCGTGATAGTTCTTTTGCTGTTTTAGGCCGAAGAAAGTCAACAATAGGCCTAATTTTTTCATTATCCGTAAATAAGCCGTGGGGAGTGATATTCAACCCCAGATATACAATCTCGTCCCTCGCTATCTGGCATTTACTAGGTTTTAACGTCAAGCCAGCATTGTATATGAGTTGGAACACCTGTTTGAGCAGAGAAAGGTGCTCGTCAAAAGTCTCGGATGTAATAATAATGTCATCCAAATATACATGCACATGGGGACCCAGAACAGGTCTGAGATCCGTATCCATAAGCTTTTGGAAAGTAGTAGGTGCAGAAGCTAATCCAAAGGGCATACGTAGGTATTCATAAGCCCCAAAAGGAGTCACAAAGCCTGTTTTATCGACGGAGTCTGGATGTACCGCCACCTGCCAATATCCACTCGCCGAATCCAAGGTTGACATCCATTTAGTTGACGACAGGTCATGCAAAATATGCGACATGACAGGTAGTGGATAATTGATCGTTTTCGTGACTTGGTTGAGCTTGCGGAAATCTGTCACGAAACGAAATTCATTGGGTTGTTTCTTTGGAACCAGAAAGGCAGGAGCGGCCCAGGCGCTTGTGGATTCCCTTATTATGCCCTGTTTAATCATCTCAGAAATTTGACGTTGCATTTCCTGTTTCTTATGGGGAGCACAAAGGTAAGGTTTCGTCGCTATCGGTTTCGAACCCTCAGTGCCAATGACATGATAAACCACCTGTGTGGAACCAGGTTGATCAGAAAATAAACCAGGGCTTTCCTGCAAAAGTAGAGAAAGCTGGTTTCGTTGCCTCTCATTCAATTGGTTACTCAATAACAAACTCGTTATATCCATATGGACCGTAGGAATCATTTCGACAGGTTCCGGAAAGAAAATAACATGTTGTACGAAATCCATGGTAACTTGAAAAGTATTGATAAAGTCCATGCCCATTAGACATTTAACAGGTAGTTCGTCTATGAGCAGGAAAGAATGCGTAAAACGAGCCTTTCCCAGCCCTAGAGATAATGTGACAGTTCCTGTGATACTGAATATTTGCACCTCGCAAATACTGCGTCGTTATTTGCACCTCGCAAATACTGCGTCGCAGGCTGAACGAGTATTGCAGAAAAATTGTCAGTGCAAAACTTCGTATTTAGGGCTGATATTTCAGAACCAGTGTCGAACTTTGTCTCGACAATAATATCTTCAATTGTCAAGAACACATCAGGCAACTGAGGAGTTTGAACAGTCACTAATACTGTTTTAGGGTAAGAATGCTTGGTATCAGTAAGCAGGACCGACCCTTGGTCTACTTCCTTTGGAAGTTTAAAGGATTCCTGGTTGGATTATCATGCGGTCTGAAACCTCGGCTATGCCGGGTATCGGGAAAATTTTCACAATGAGGAAACCTGCGTGAAAACTGTGCGGGAACTCCGCATGTCTGTTGACATTTTCATTTCTATTACTTCTTCCCTCAGCACGGGCAGAAAAATCATCATTGCCCTGAGCATGAAAACGTTCCGAATTCTGCGGATTGGAACGGGGTCGAGCATACTGTGCATTTGTACGGTATCCAGAGGATTGATTAGAACCGAGCGGTTGGTGTACCACTCTTCTATGCGGTGGAACGTATGAAGCTTGGGCGTACACTTGTGTACGCTCGCGTTGAAAGTCATTAGGCATATTATGCCGCTGAGGATATTCGTAATAAGCCTCGCGGGGTGCCCGAGCATGGTGAGTTGGACCATGTTTGCCGTGTCGCTCTTCATACGTTCGTATGAGGCGAAGGCATTCATGAATTGTAGCAGGGTGTCGAACCTCAAGAAAATCCTGTAGAAATGGATCGAGCTGCTGTAATAGGGTGTCCAACATGTCGACACGACTGGCATGTGGATCCCATAAGTTATACAAGCGTGTCGTTTCCAAAGCAAATGCAACAGGGCTATCGTTGGGTCCTTGCTGACGAGAAAAAAGTTGTTGTACAAGGCTAGCTCGACTGAGGCCGAAAGGAAAGACTTCCAAAAATTCTGCACGGAAATTCTCATAATGAGAATCCGGGTTAGACACTCTCCACTGCCGATACCAGGTCTTAGCGGTATCCTTCAAGCAAGTGCCTGCTATTTGCACTTTCCAGTCTTGAGGAATATTGTATAGATCAAAATGATCTTCCAAATCCTCGAGGAATTTTAAGGACCCCTCCAAACCATTGAAATGAATTGTTCCTGCATGCGGCACGAAATGAGCAAGCATTCTGCTTCGCTGAGAGGATTGAACTCCCTCAGGTAGAACCCGCGACTCAGAGTGATAGGAAGCTGGTGAATTACGAAATTGTGAAGAATGCCTGGGTACTTGTAGATCACGTATATCAAAGTGAGCCCCAAAGGCTTCTTGCAGATGGTCGAAATTAATCCCATCACCACCGAAACTTGCCTTAGGGTGAAATATTGAAGTTGTCTCAGGTAAAGAAGACATGGGGAATAATTGTCAAGACCTCGTGTTCGAGAAAAGTTCGGGCGCCAATTATAATGAATAAAGCTTTTTCTAATGGTTGTTGTGTTGTTAATTATATCATGAATAAGCTTTCCTGCTAGTAGTGTAGTAATAATAATGAACAAGCTTTTAACTGCTAGTAATGTTGTAGTAGTAATTAAGATGAATAAAGTCTTAATGCTGGTTGTTAATAATAACAACTAATGAAATAAACCTAACAGCCAGACAGAGATCTGACAAAACTATGAACTGAGAAAAACGTACTTACTAGAACAACTTTTTATTAGAGAAACTCCTGATATGATCCAACATACACTTCACAGGACACACAGCTACTCAATAAAACGTAGCTCCTTGCACATGAACGAAGCTCTACTCACATAAACGAAGCTCTCCTTACGCATATAACCAAAGCTCTCCCTACGCACATCAACAAAAAGCTCTCTACGCACATAAACAAAAAGCTCTCTCCATATAAACAAAAGCTCACTTAGGTATCATTGAACGCGCCTATTTATACTGGCTACCACCACGTCATGACTTACACTCATTGCCAGATCTCATTCAGCGGGAGAAATAACATCTCGTTCAGTAGGAAGATAATTTACATAGGAAAATAAAATAACCAGAAATAGTAAAATCAAAAGGAAAATGAATCTAGAGTATACGTTACAAATATTTAAAAGGTTCGACTGGAGCATCGAAGTTTTTCAGTTTCAGAATAAAACGTTTTTTCAAATAGTTTGTAGTTTTTTACATTTTTTTTTACTTAGATGTCCTAGTGGCGGAAAGGTGGCATACAAACGTTATAAATTGCTAAAAGAAAAGTGTTCGGTCAACACTTGGAGAACACACTGGGGCCTGAAAGTGATGATGAATTCTGTACGAATCCTATACTTTTTCCAATTCCGCGCCAGCGCAGCAGGCAAAACATGTTAAATGTCCTCATGCATGAGTCACGGATGCTTTGAATGGATCCATTGTTTAATTTCATATCTTCTGATTGGCCAGGCAGTTAGAATCGGTTAGCCCCCCTTTCCCGCATGCTCCTCTCTCAGGAGGACAAATTGCGCAATGCATAGCGAGCAAGTTATTTATTAGTCGTCGCCGTCCACCATACGGTAGTACTGGGATCTAACAACGCAGGATTATGCTGTTCTGAACAGCACGGGTCAGACATGTGGTTGGGGTCCGAGACTCGTGCTCGGAGTTACGTAACCGTTTGAGAAATTGGAACATAGAACGGAGAACACTCCTCCCACGCGCACATGATTTGTATGACAGCTGCAGAAAGCGCATTTCCGTTAACATAGTTTGTCGTTGTCTCAGTAGCAAAGGGAATGCGCCTGGTGTAGTACCAAACGAAAATCCGATTTGTTTCTGCCCGACTCTTTCGTGTTAGACATTTAAAAATAACGTATTCTTCTGAAGATAATCTTTAGGTTTATCATGACAAGATACCTGTTAGGGGAGAGAAGTTTCCAACGTGCAAAATGTTTGGCACACCTAATAAATTGCCGATGAATATGCTTCCATTTCGGTCTTTTTAAATTCTACCAGTGGCTCAGACATAGTCATTTGAAAAAGAACAGCAAGGAAATGTCTGTTAGAGATCTGCAACATTTAGTGGAATGAAAACTTGTGATTCTTTGGGAAAAAGCTTGAATTCTTACAGTTTCACGAAAAAGAATTGCAGTTCCATCATGATAAATACAGAAGTATCCTTAAAAATATAAAGACCTGGAAAAGTAGAATGTTTCTTGATAGTGTTAAGAAATTCCACACTGGAGCTAACAATACTCTTTTTGACATTTCTGCCTGTAAGTGTTCGGATTTCAATAAGTGTTATTGTCCGAAAAACTATAAAGTTCCGGAGAAAGAGCAAGAGTTCATTATGGATCAAATGGCACAGAGGACGGATGAGGATAGGAAACGTGGAATTACGCTTTTCGAAGAAACTACAGACAATGGAAGCGAGAAAGGTTTCCAGACATGTAGTACACGCAGAAGCACGTAAATCCTCGCAAACAGATGAGCCCTCTGTGCCTTCAACCAGTGGTTTACAGGGACCGGGTCTAAAAAAGTAAGTTCAAATAGCAGTACATCAGAAGAAGAGGATGATAATAGGCCACCTCGTAAATACCAGCGACTGTCACCGAAGAAGAATAAGACAGATATCACGTACCTAAATGAAAAGCAAACTCAGCTCACTAGCCATTGCTTGCGACATGACCGGAGTTTCTGATAGAGCAGCGGCAACGGTAGCTTCCGTTCGAGTGGATGATCTTTATTTGGTTACAGAAGAAGACAAATCAAAAGTAATAGACAGGAATAAAGTTAGAAGAGAGAGGAAATGGACAAGATCTACTTTTAGGCAGAAGTGTCACTGTGAGATGCATAATTTAAACGCAATATTTGTTGATGGGAAGAAAGATAACGCTGTAGTACAAGTTAAGAAAGGAAGTAAGTTCTACAAGCGAACAAAACCAGAAGAGCACATTACGATGTTGGAAGAACCTAGTTCTGTGTACGTTGCTCATGCCAATATAGATAGCAGACCTACCGCAGACAATATAAAGAGGAGCACGATAGAATATCTGCAGCATAATAATTTTAGCACAAATGATTTATTAGCTATCGGATGTGATGGCGCTAAAGTAAATACAGGAGTACATGGAGAATACATGTCGTTCCAGCTCCTCCTCCAAAAGTCGAATCACGGAGGAGTGATTCGACTGCTGGAGGAGGAGCTGCGACCACTGGCTGGTTTGCATGCTACATGCGAACGAGCTTCCCCTACGACATGTCTTGCGTGAACTTGATGGTGGATCAACAACAGAGCCCTACAGTTACAACGGACCGATTGGGAAGAAACCATAGAACTGTGATAAGCTGCCTGTCGTTTTTTACGAAAAAGTAGAGGTGCAACTTCTTAAAGTGAATGACACCAACCTCAGTGCAGACCAGACGTACATGTTAAACATTTGCAGAGCGATTTCTTCGGGTTACTCTCCTTCATATCTCTCAGAACAGAGTGCTTTGGTTGTATGTAGGCAGTCCTAAGCCATCACAGATACTTTCCCATCTCGTCACCTTTACTATGTAATTATACGCTGCTATGTAGTTCCAAATCAAATGCAATTCTTTGTGCCAAGAGGGCTCACGACACCTATGGCAAATGATTAGACTGACTAGGTACCTTCCCACATAGCTGAGGAATATGGTGGACAAGGTAATGAGGAGGAACGCCTACTTCGCTCATTCAGAGTCATTGCTATTGGCAATGCTCATAGATCGCCGCATGTATGTCCAACACCTTGCCCTGCGGCGAATTCTTTGTTCAAGGGAAGAAAAGAGTAGTAGTTGTGGTACTGAAATAAAACGCTTTAAGATTCCCTCCGTCAATTTTGATGAAGCAGATTACTTCGAAATGAGTGACTGGCAGACGTGTGTGCTCAGCGGATCCCCACTCACGAAACATATCTTAAACGGAGACATTCACTGTATGATCAACTCTGAGAAACTAGCAAATATTAAAATACCTGAGCGATTAATACCCTCCCACGGCTTGTCGGGTAATCCGTCTAGTAAGCGACGCTTTTGCTTCAGTGTGTGATGGCCAGAGATGGCTACATAAGAGCAAGAATTGCATCGAGTAAAGTAATACCGATTTTCTGCTACAAATTCCAATTTTCTCCTATAACTGGCAAGGGGTAAAGGTAACTGGTGTTGTGCAGCTGTAGGGTTTGGCTAGAGTCAGAGCCCGACAAGTCGCCATGCAGCGACAATCCTGTAGTAAGTTTTCCGTTTGTTTTTATTAATTATTTCACACAGAAACAAGTAAAGAACTAAAGAGTACA
This sequence comes from Macrothele yani, assembly GCA_039090855.1. Classification (NCBI taxonomy): domain Eukaryota; kingdom Metazoa; phylum Arthropoda; class Arachnida; order Araneae; family Macrothelidae; genus Macrothele; species Macrothele yani. The sequence goes on from CM077011.1 coordinate 112,632,411, forward strand.
CACATTCACACAGATTTTATTCAGATGCAATAAGATTAGCGGGTTGACGTACTAAGAAATAGCAAATTACTGTTATGAAGTTGCATTTTCACTGATATTGAGAACTTTTGTGCCCCAGTGGGACCTCTAAACGTTAACCGGTCTCAAACATTTTTCTGTGGGGTAACTCTCGAGTCTACATAACACTTTTTCCGCAATAGACCTTGAGAATAAAAAAAAATAACAAAACATCTAAATGTCTTCGATTTTTTTATTGAAATTGAATAATTTGAGGCTCCAGTTGGGCCTCTGAATAATCATCGATCGCACACTTTTTTTGTGTGTGGTGCCTCATTAACCCGTGATTGCCTTTTTCCACAGTGGGCCTTTGGAATAAATAAAGACATTAAAACGTAAAAAAATCCACTGTAATTTCTCTATTTTTTATTGAAATTTTTGCACTTTGTGGTCCCAGTGGGACCTCTAAATATTGACCGATCTTAAAGTTTATCTATGTGGCAACTCCTGAACCCATGTGGCTCTTTTTTCGCACTAGTTCTTTCATATTAAAAACAGATATTTAAAAAGTTTCTTTTGTCAACCCACCCAGGTACCTTTCTTAATATTTCAGCCGTCCTTCAGATTTATTCAAATTGTTTATTAAAGGAGAGCTTGAAGTTTCAAGTTATGTGATGGCCTGATCCAATGCAATGAAATGTGTCTTGAGCAAAGTCAAGTTCCCTAATGAAGTGTCACTATCCAGCAGAACTTGTTCTTTCTCAATGAATGCAGAATTGCCCAAGTCAAATTGAGTGATTACTTCCTTGATTTTGCTGTTGTCTCCATAGCATCCTGCAGCTTGTAACCAAGTACCCTTACGTGTAATCACAGGCTGAGGTGGGAGCAAGTTAGTCTGGGACACATTTCTTTCAATTTTTCGGTTCTGCTAAGAGCTTTAAGAAAAGTCTTTTTACCTGTTGCAATCAACGAATCGGGTTGAGGAAAATTGCAGTGGATTTTTCAGCAATTCTGTGGAGCTTGTGTGCAACACATGTCAAATTAATCATCTTGGGGAACAGTGCACAAAGTTCTGTAGCTGCTTTCATCATGAAGGGTGTAGCATCAGTTACCGATTGGTGTACTTTATCGTATTTTACCCCCTCTGCTCATAATATCCGCAACAATTTGTTGATCAACATACACTGCTGGCCACCCAAAATGCAAAACCAAGAAGGAAGCATCCGATTGGCCTGAAATTCGCAGCATGCGTCTCCCGCGAGAGGACATGCAAACGATTAACATTGCAGGGCATATGCAAATCATGTGCGCCCGGCACGCCACCGAGAAGCACTATGAAGGGTGCACAGGAGGCAGGGTGTAAGTAGTGGAAATGTGTTGTGCTGCCAGACCTGTGCGTATGAAGCTTCCTCATGCCTCAGCGCAGAACACGGCAGTCATTCCAGCACGTTTTGGAGTTCGACAGAGGACGAATAGTGGCTTACCTGTGTCAGCACATACCGTTCGACGTCGTCTGCAGGAGTGGGGACTTGTCGCAACGCGCACACTGCTCCGATTACAATTGACGCTACACCACCGGCGAGTGCTGCGGCAGTGGGCCGTTGAACGCCGCACCTGGACTACGGAATGGCACGACATAGTCTTCTCCGACGAATCCCGCTTCTGCCTGAAACGCCACGATGGTCAGATCCGCGTGTGGCGACACCACGGCGAGAGACTGTATGACGCCTGCATTATGCATCGCCATACCGGTCCGTCACCTGGCGTTATGGTTTGGGTCGCAACTGGATATGACACCCGCACCCCCTGGCACGCATCGCCAGTACACTCAACAGCCACCGCTACATCTCCGACGTTTTGGAGCCTGTAGTCATCCCTTACTTGCAGGACCTGCCAGCGGTCACGCTTCAACAGCACAATGCGCGCCCGAACTTGGCACGCATCGTGTACCAATTCTTCACGGCCCACCAGGTGTCACTGCTGCCGTGGCTCGCCTGTTATCACGATATGTCGCCCATCGAACACGTCTGGTCGCTGATCGGCAACCGAATGACCCGGCAAGCACCACCCGCGGCTACGCCTGATAAACTGTGGAAACGTGTGGAAGCAGCCTTGACCGACATACCCCAAGCCCACGACCAAAGCCTCTTTCGTTCGATGCCGCGGCGTGTAGCGGCAGTTATTGCCAGCCACGGGGGCCACACGAACTATTAATGTCTGCGTGTTCCGCAAGTCGCACGGGCCTGTAAGCTCAATCGTTTCAGCTTTGTATCTGTTGTTATGTGTCCAGTAAATCTGGCTTTGCTATCTCGTGTCCTTCTTGGTGTTGCATTTTGGGGGGCCAGCAGTGTAGTTATCGTGTGGTGGTTATATTTTGCTAGTTCTTCAGAAGTAGTTAAGTATGGGATTGATGGTGCTAATTCATTCAGGCGTCCAACAATATATAACGTTTCCTATCTATCTCCCTTGCACATCTGTTGTTTCGTCAACTGAGATCCAAAAGGAAACTCTTTTTTATTTTCTTCCTGGTTAGTTTCGTCGTACACCATCTGCAAGTTATTTTTTTTAAAGTAGATTCGTCTGGAATTGTTTGACTGCAGTATTTTTCTAAGAAACTTCTAAACACTGGATTGTTTATTTTCGACAACGGGATATCTGAACTCACCAATGCACGGCATAAATCCACGCACACACTGCAAGTTGAATTGACTAGCTAACTGTTCCCTGGAACTTCTGTAAGAAGCCTTTGTTTCAAGAAAGTGTTTTTCACTTTGTTTTGTTATTTATGTTTCCAAGTTTTAATGTGTTGCAAAACTTGAAAACGCTGGTCACAAAGCGTTTTCAGCTGGAATCCGCAGAGGTTCACACACGACAAAACCAACTATTTCCATCAGCTCTCAGTCCTTCAATAAGAAACTTGTTAATAAATGCCTTTAATTTGGATAATATAGTTGATTTGATTCTGGACATGTTTTAACAACATGCGAAGAAAAATAAACTTCTAATAATGGCGTGAACGAAATGATTTAGGAAAATACTGGACACCAAACTACGCATTAAATGACAGGTGACACACTCTGCTTTCTCATCTGAGATGGGAAAGCAGACTGGTGCCGATATGGTGCTGCCATCTGTAGGCTTTGATGTGTTGTGAAATCTGTAAACGCAAAACTTGCCATCTGTTGACTCACAGTTTGCTACAGTAGAAACTATAGGGAAATTTTGCGTAAAAACTGGCAATTTATGTAAAAATATTTTTAAATAAATTGAAAATATGTAGTATATGTATTAAAACAATAAATGTGTATAATATTGGCAAAAAACGTCAAATATGTAAAAATATTTAATTACATATTCATCCTAGCCCTAGCCATTATAATACCATTTTTAGCGGATGGACTAAAAACATTTTCCTGATAATATTCAGCCTTACAGTAGTTTTTCATACGTGTTTTATAATGTTTTAGTTAGTTTTATAGCTTATACATGGAATACGAGTTCTGATCAAACATTATCGGAACTAAGGAAAGGAATAAGAAGCCGAAGTAACCTCTTGTGTTGCTGTCCTAGTTTCTCTCAAAACAGACACCTTCTGACACTGCACACTTGTTCCAAACGTTTTGTAAACTGTATAACGTAATTTTCTTTTTCGTTCAAAGATATTGGTTCTTACGTTATGTCTAAATCATTAGATAAGAATACGATGCAATGTTTCCTAATTAAAACTTCACTGCCAGACGAAACATAAGACAGAAATCAACTTACGGTAATTCTTTTTTATTCCACCATTATATCAACAGAACCGGCCGCACTTCGAAAAAAATAACGTAATTCACATCCGCCACATATCCACACCAGCAACTGTTATCTCGTCCTTTTATCTACGGTTCTTATCTCATACATTCATACGTCACGTTCACTCTGACCTCAATGTTGCCAACCTCATTCCGGTTTGAGGGAAAAGATATAACGTTAAGTTTGGAAGTATAAGCAGAACAAACTAAAATTGACATAGGAAAAGGAACTAAAAATGAAAGTTAATTGAGAATACACGTCACATCATCTCACTCGTAATACTTTTTTAAGTCTTTGTAGTGCCAAGAGCCTATCAATTTAGTAGAGGTCTCCATTCAAACATAATCTGGTCACTCATTCAATTCTTTCAGATAAGAACTTATACAATACATGAAGACATTCGTTGACCAGTTGCTAGCAGCTGACTTCAAATCAGTACACAAAGTCTCTAGACATCAAAACTATCGCATAGACATACAACATCATGAGATATATATTCTTTCATCTCTTCAATACCCAAAACATGCATTGTCATACGGTGCAGAGAACAAAGATGCCTAACGAAGAAATATTTCAACATCACTAACTTTCATAGCGAAAACATTAAACTTTGTGTATCATATTAAATGTCGATGTTACAGGCACAAATCGTGCTAAATATTTTTGTCACAAGAATAAGCGCGAACAACTTGAATCAAACCACATGTAGGAAATGGCATAGTAGTAAAAAACTGCGTAATACAGGAAAAAAAAAACTGCAACAGATTTAGCGTGGAGTTAATTTACACATTCATCAAGACTTGATAATTTCTCAGGGAAGACAAAACATTCAAACTAAGTTAGCGGAACCTTAGAACATTTAAGCACAGAAAACATGGTTTAAATTCAGTTTGTTTAAAAAAACTGCACTTGCAGAAAAAAATCAACAACACACAACAACTGTCAAGCACAAAAAGGTTAATCATAGAACAACAACACAGAACACTTGGCAGCGAGGGCCGACTTCTGACTACTCCCATGTATTCGCACCTCGAGTTTTAGATGAGATAGGAGAAACGCTGGAAAACCCTACCCTGAGAGTGAAACTTCTATAGATATCAACAAAAAGGCAATGGCTGATATCAATTTCATGCCGAAAAGGCAACAATTACAGTATGAATTGACAAGCATTTTAGTACACTTGAACTTGCTATTTGCAAAAAAAAAAAAAAAAAAAAAAAAAAAAAAAATCGTGTGGCGCCACACCAAAAAAACTTTAAAATTACATGTGCACATTAATATTTGCACATGTTCCATGACAGTGCGAAAACTTAGCTGACTGACAAGGAGACAAGGTATTTGTTATAATGTTTGCCATGCTGGCAGCAATAAGCAAGATTTGATGAATGCTATTGAAGTGCAAATAACTTTGAACACTATAGTTCCTAGGCCCTTGACAAATTCAATTGTAATAACCAAAAAAAAAAAAAATTGGAATCAAAAGTAACTTTTTGGTGGTAAAGAAGAGTTGTATCTCGATACGCTTGATTTGCAGTCGGAGCGACCACTGCTCACTCGAAGCTTCACGCTTCACAAGTTCACGTCGCAAATCATTGGATCGCAAGGATGTGTTAGGTTTCCTTGTTGACAGAGCAAGTTGACCGGAAGAAGCGGGGCCATAAGGCTGAAGCAAGGAGGTTTCAGGCTGACTTGGAGATGAACCAGGAATCGGAGACGACTGTAGATCTGGCCCTTTCTTTGGCGGGCGAAGAAGCGGCGTACAGGTAGAAGGATGCTTCCGTGGACGAAGAAAATTAGTTGATAAAGGTATTGGCTCTGTCCATACCGAGCGGAGATTCCAAGAACGAAATCCATGCGGATACAAAGGCTGGACTCGTTGTCGGGGTTGCAAACTAACACTTGAAGTTGCATTGTGCGTGTCTGAAACAGGAGGGGAAATTCAGGCCACGGACGATTGCTAGGTTTTGAGGACACAGTTGGTGAAACAGGACGTTTTTTGCCCTGCTGTAGACTGACTAAATGTTCTTAAAGTAGGCAACTCCTCAATGGAAGCAGAAGCAAGGATTTTCTCACTTGGAGACTGAAGAACCTCAACTACAGTGTCCGATGATTCTGTATCAACAAGAGGTATGGCTCTTTTGGCCACAGGAGAGACAGAACTACCCGAAGAAGATGAAATGTGAGTTATTCTCCTTTTTAAAGTTTTAGATGTAGAACCAAACGAAGGCACCACGCGTGAAGAAGTGAATGGAGTAATTGATTTACACTGCTGGCCACTCAAAATGCAACACCAAGAAGGACACGAGATAGCAAAGCCAGATATACTGGACACATAACAACAGATACAGAGATGAAACGATTGAGCTACAGGCCCGTGCGACTTGCGGAACACGCAGACATCAATAGTTCGTGTGGCCCCATTGCTAGCAATAACGGCCGCTACACGCCGCGGCATCGAACGAAAGAAGCTTTGGATGTAGGCTTGGAGTACGTCGGTCCAGGCTACTTCCACACGTTGCCACAGTTCATCAGTCGTAGGCGCGGGTGATGCTGACAGGGCCACTCGTTTGCCGATCAGCGACCAGACGTGCTGGATGGGCGACATATCGGGAGAACATGTGGGCCACGGCAGTAGTGACACCTGGTGGGCCGTAAAGAATTGTTGCACGATGCGTGCCACGTGCGGGCGCGCATTGTCCTGTTGAAACGTGGCCGCTGGCAGGTCCTGTAGATAAGGGAGGACTACAGGCTCCAAAACGTCGGAGGTGGTGCGGTGGCTGTTGAGTGTACCAGCGATGCGCACCAGAGGGGCGCGGATGTCATATCCAATTGCGCCCCAAACCATAACGCCAGGCGACGGGCCGGTATGGCGATGCATAATGCAGGCGTCATACAGTCTCTCGCCGCGGTGCCTCCACACGCGGATCCGACTATCGTGGTATTGCAGGCAGAAGCGGGATTCGTCGGAAAAGACAATGTCGTGCCACTCCGAAGTCAAGGTGCGGCGTTCAACGGCCCACATGCCGCCGTACTCGCCGGTGGTGTAACGTCAATGGTAATCGGAGCAATGGGCGCCGTTCGACAAGTCCCCGCTCCTGCAGACGACGTCGAACGGTACGTGCTGACACAGGTTGTTGCGAAACACACCCTAATTCCTGCGCTAACATTCGTGATGTGACGGTGCGAGCCGTCAATTCCCGCAGCACAAGATACCGGCCCTCTCCTTCGGTGGTGTGCCGCGGCTGCGGCAATCGCTCACGTCGGTCCGTCCTTCCCTCCTGCACCCACCGAATCTATACTCGCCTCACTGTGGTTGGATGTCGTCCCACACGGGCGCCGATGTCTCGGTACGATAAACCGCTGTCGCGATAAGCCACTATTCGTCCTCTGTTTAACTCCAAAACGTGCTGGAATGACTGCCGTATTCTGCGACGAGGCATCAGATTGCTTCCCACGCACAAGTCCGGCAGCACAACACACTTCCACTACTTACACCCTGCCTTCTGTGCACCCTTCTTGAAGTGCTTCTCGGTTGCGTGCCGGGCGCGCATGATTTGCATATGCCCTGCAATGCTAATCGTTTGCATGTCCTCTCGCGGGAGACGCATGCTGTGAATTTCAGGCCAATCGGATGCCTTCTTCTTGGTGTTGCAATTTGGGTGGCCAGCAGTGTATAAGAAGCAGATGAAAATGAACCACGTTGCTCATTACGAGAATATCCAGAGGAACTGGAAGTACTTGAATATGAATTCTCATCTCTTGAGAAGACAGGAGACGGATTAGTAGAACAAATTGTAGCACCCCGAGTGAATGGGAGGATGTCAGAATGAGAATCTTGAAAAGAAGTGTAAGGAAAGACCTGCTGAGACGAAGATAGAGAATCGGACAACACAGGGGTGGGGTCAATAATTTCATCATCAACAATTGAGGCTTGTGAAGAAGTCCCACCCTTAGCCGGAGGATTTCTACGAGACTTAGGGTCGATAATTGCATCATTATTTCTAACAAACCATTTCCTGCATTGTTGCACATGGGAAGAATGTAGGGAGCCACTTGGCTTCCTTAAAACTACATTATTATTGTACAATTCTACCAACTCAAAGGGGCCATAATATAAGGGTGCAAATTTTTTTACAAACGTATGTGCAACGGAGGATTGAAAATGAGTTTCTAACAATACCAGATCCCCAACTGCGAGATCTTGTTCTCTCCGTTTTACCTTATAATGTCGAGCTTGGTTTAACTGAGCTCGACTGATAGCAGCGGGCCTTTTCTGCTAGTTGCTTGACGGACTCAGGTTTTGGTCTTTGGTTAATTTCATCCACAATGCCAGTTAAATTTTCAAAGGGGTGCGAATTTTGCGCCACAGAAAAAGTTCAGCGGGCTTGAGCCGTGGTTGACTCATGAAAAGATGAGCGAAGGGCGATGCAAAACATTTCAACATGTTCATCCCAACGCTCATGATTATTACCAATGAAAGTTGAGATCATCTTTAGTACAGTTCGATTAACACGCTCAGCCTGACTGGCTTGAAGATGATATGGGCTGATAAATTTGGGTTTTATTTGGAGCCTCGCACACATTCGCTCGGATAACTCTGAAATGAACTGAACCCCGAGGTCCTAGACTACGGTACTGGGACAGCCAAAACGAGCAAAAATGTTATGTATAAGAGTATCACATATTACATCAGCCGTAGCTGCTTTAATGGGGAATGCTTCCACCCATTTAGAAAAGTTCTCTGTGACAACTAAAATATAACGAGACTTAGTTTTAGTTGCTAATGGATAAGGGTACAATAAATCTATAGATATGGTTTAAGAAACATAATTATTAGAACTAGAAATAAGATGACCGGCCGGTCGTTTTTTATCATAATTGTATTTATGACAGTACTCACAAGAGCGAATGTATGCGGGTATACTATCGCACATGCCCGGCCAGTAGGCTACGTCTCGAAGCTTAGTACCAGTGTTCGTATGCCTAAGTGGCCGGCAAGAGGAATATCATGAAATTCATGTAATAAAATCATGCGGAGAGACTGAGGTATCGCAGGGTGGTACTCAGCTCTCGAATTCTCATTTTTGTTTGTAATACAAAATACCATCGATGATCTCATAATTTTGGCTACGACCCGCTTAAGAAGGTTCACTAGGAACAGAAAAACCAGTGAGCAAAAAAGTATAAATTTCTCCAAAATCTGGATCATTCCGCAGCTCAGAAATTATCTGCTCCCTTGAAGTGATTTCAGAGATTAGAAATAGGGAGGTAGGTTCAGTGTCCACCTAGCCCCCAGAACTGACCGGACAGCGAGACAGTACGTCAGGCAGTTGGTTAGACTTACCAGGGCGATACTGAATCGATACATTAAATTCTTGAAGTTTAAGTGTCCATTTTAACAGCATTCAAGATTCTTAGCAGAATTTAAATATTGTAATGCCGAATGATCCGTGATGACATTGACAGTTAAGTGATTAAGATAGCATTTAAATATTGTAACTGCAAACAAAATAGCTAAGCATTCTCGCTCGGAAGCAGAGTAATTGCAATACGTTCTGCTTTGTTAAGAGTTCGAGAGGCATATGCAATAGGATGCCCTCGTTGAGATAATACAGCACCTAGACCAACATCTGATGCATCAGTATAAATATCAAACATTCCTGTATGGTTAGGAAAGGCTAGCACAGGTGGCATGTTTGAGAGTATTAAAAGCAGTCTCTGCCTACGTGGACCAAATAAAGTGTCTATACTGTCGTTTTAATGCAAATAAGAGTTCGCATAAAGTAGCGTACATCGGAGCGAACCTTTGATACCACCCGGTCATGCCTAAGAATCGAGACAACTCTGTTGCTGACTTAGGTCTAGGGAATTCAGAAATCGGCTTGACCTTTGAGTCATCAGTTAGAAGACCATTGGGGGTAATTTTTAATCCCAGATATACCAGTTCGTCCCGTCTAATTTGACATTTAGCAGGCTTTAATGTCAACGCCGTATATGTAAAAGTTCAAAACCTTGGTCCAACAGAGACAGATGCTCATCAAAAGTCTCAGAGGAAATAATAATATCATCCAGATAGAGATGGACATTAGGTCCGAGCACAGGACGTAAGACCGAGTCCATAAGGCTCTGAAAGGTTGCGGGAGCATATGCCAATCAAAAAGGTATTTTTAGAAACTCATGCACTCCAAAGGGGGTAATGAATGCAGTTTTCTCCACTGACTTAGAGTGGACAGCAACCTGCCAATAGCCGCTAGCCAAATCTAAAGTTGATAACCAATTTGTAGATGTTAAATCCTGCAGAATATCGCTTATTATGGGTAACGGTTAATTGAGAGCTTTAGTCACAGCATTCAGCTTCCAATAGTCTATTACAAAGCGATACTCTCTAGATTGTTTCTTAGGAACAAGAAAAGCAGGTGTTGCCCAAGGGCTAAGTAATTCCTTAATAATCCCCGAATGGAGCATGTCTTGAATTTGTCATTGGAACTCAATTTATTTAGGTTCGGACATGGATAAGGTTTACATGCTATGGGACTACCCTCTACGTATAAATGGTGTGATACACCACCTGTGTGAACCATGACTTGTCTGAAAATAATCCTGGTCGGCTGTTTAAAACTTGATCAAGTTGGCTCTTGTGCTCAGGTAATAATCTCTTGCTCGCAAAGACTGCAGAAAAATCAATAGGCTCTTCTGGGATGGGAGAACTAACCTCAGGCATTAAGATTAGCCCATGCTCAAAATCAAGCGTAAGTTTAAATATTTTAATAAAATCCACCCCCCCCGAAGGCAATCAACGGGTAAATCTTGGAGCAAGAAGAAAGTGTGTGAAAGTTGAACGTTGACGGGTAAATGAACTGAGCCAGAAATTGAAAAAAATATTATTGTCGGCACCTCGCAGACATTGCCCAGAGGGCACGACACAAGCATTTGGAAAGGTGGCAGTACAGAAATCAAAGTTTAAGGCAGAAATATCAGACCCAGAGTCGATTTTAGTGAATACCACCACTTTACCGAGAGTAACAAGAATATCAGGAAAGTGCGGAGCTTGAATGGTTAAAAAAATATACTTGAGGTCTTCAGAGATACAAAGAGATACAATCGACCCATCAACCTCCTGTGGAAGTTTAAATTGGAGTCGATTTGATTAGTGTGGCTTGGGTGACTTTGAAAATTTGCAGAAGCACCAGAACGTGCGGAGTTGTAACAACGTGCAGAAGAGGCAGCATTAGTATCACTAGGCCTTCCCTACCCCCCAGCACGGTGTTTAGGATAGGTTTGGGTCACCGGGTAATAGTTATCCCGGTGACGAGAAACCTGGCTGTTATGCTAGTTCAAATAAAAGTCAGGATGTCGCACCTCTGGTTCCTGACGATGTGGCGGCACGTATCTAGACTGCTGATAGAAAATTTCCACTCTCGATTGATAAGCATCCTGTCTGGGTTGATTAAAATGTTGTCCTTGTTGAGGAAAGTTCTGTGTAGGCTGCTGATACTTATGGTTTTGAAGAAGACGTTCTTGGACCTGCTTAGGGTGGCGGTACTCCTGGACCTGAGGTAATGAGTTCTGTGAAGATTTCCCTTTGCTGTGCCATTTCTCAAAAACTCGGATGAGTTTCAGGCACTCGTGAACTGAGACAGGACGTCTAACCTCTAAAAAATCCTGCAGGAAGGGGTCCAGCTGCTGTAGTAAAGTAGGGACGAACCCTGTTGAAAATGGGACAAATGAGGTCAAAGGTCACGACGTAGGAGCGGGATCATTCCATTACCCTTATGCGTCATAACTTGCGTAAATATGGTTCGATTTCAATGGAAGTTTACTATGTGGTAGGAGACCGCCTGGGGACAAACCCTATTCGAAATGGGTGAAGTGGGGTCAAAGGTCAGGACATAGGATCGGGATGCATTCCATTGCCCTTATGCGTCATGACAGGCATAAAAATGGTTCGATTTTGATGAAATTTCAGTATGTAGTAGGGGACCATCTGGGGACGAACCCTATTGAAAATGGACGAAATGTGGTCAAAGGTCAGGGCATAGGATTGCGATCCATTCCATTGTCCTTATCCCATATTATTAAGGTGGACGTCAAGTAATTTTGCTTCCTATACTTCCAATGGAAAAACTTTTGTACACATTTCCTTCACAATTAATGTGTTCCCAAGGATGAAATTTGAACATCGATTAAAATAACTTCATATTATAACTTGTAAAGCTTAAAATTTTTTAAAACATAACCATAATTATATTAAAAATCAATAACTTTGCCTTTGGTGGTGTTGAAACCAGAGAAAAGATGGCGCGACCTGTACTTTGATGACGTCAGTAGACAAATAAATGTTGGATTGCATAATTATGGTTATGTTTTAGAAAATATTAAGTATTCCAAGTTATAAAATGAAGCTATTTTAATCGATGTTCAAATTATCATCCTTGGGAACGCATTAATTGTGAAGACAATGTGTACACAAGTTTTTCCATTGGAAGTATAGGAAGCAAAGTTACTTGACCTCCACCTTAAAGTAGCAATTCTTGTATGTATGTATGTACATTTTATTTTGAAAACGGCTCTAAGAACTTTGATGAAAGTCGTTAACCTACCGTTTTCTGGTACTAGAAATCGATTTAGCTTGATATCGACTTTAGTAGAATTCGTTTAGTGGGTTAAATAACCACCCCGAATTATAACGTTTTTAGTGATGTCGTTGTTCCATTAATGTTACCAATGCTTAGAAATCTTATGACATCACAACTCGCGTTTGAGAATGTTGGCGCGCGGTCACGCCATCTGCCTCATTACGTGACACGTTGTGTGTGGATCCTTTTAAAGATTTATGACATCACATTCTTGCGGTGGGCAGATGGTCGCGACTCCCATCTGCCTCATTACGTCAAGCGTTGTGGGCGTATGTCCGTCAGCACGATAACTCGCGTAACAACAGTTCGATTTCGATGAAATTTTAGTACCTGGCAGGAGATCACCTGGGAAGGAACCCTATTTAAAGTGAACGAAATGGGGTCAAAGGTCAGTACATAGGAGAGGGATCCATTCCACTGCTGTTATGCGTCATAACTAACGTAAAAATGTTCGATTTCGATGAAACTTTAGTATGTGGTAGGGGACCACCTGGGGACAAACCCTATTGAAAATGGGCTAAATGGGGTCAAAGGTCAGGACATAGGAGTAGAATCACTTCCATCGCCATTATGCGTCATGACTTACGTATAAATGCTTCGATTTGGATGAAATGTTAGTATGTTGTAGGGACCTGCCTGGGGACGACTTCTGTTGAGAATGTTCAAAATGGGGTCAAAGGCTAGGACACAAGAGCGGGATCTATTCCATAGTCCTTGTGCATCATTACTTACGTAAAAATGCTTCGATTGCGACAAAACTTTATCATGTTATTTCGGAGGTATACCGAACCGGTTCTGTTGAATATAATCGAAATGGGATCAAAGGTCATTGCACAGGACCGAAATTTATTCTAAGTGATAACTTGAGTAATGATTTCTGGTATGTTGGAAAGCGTATCATAATCAATGCATTGCATGATTTTACTAACTTGTTTGAAGCTACAGTTGCTAAAATACGAAGGTCATTTTAAACGTTTTGCACACTGCAGGTCATTTCTTAAGAAACGAATTTATTTCACAACATACCTTTACAGGCCTTCGAAATAGTCTCCATGTTTCTTTATGACAGGGGGCCAACGTTTGGGGAAGCTTTGTATTCCAGTCAGGACACCTTCATTGTTGAGGCATTGGATTACTAGGGTCACCTCATTAGAAACATCCCGAATTGTACTGAATCGTTTTCCGCGGAGTGGCTTCTTCAGTTTTAGGAACAAGTCATAGCCTGGTGGGCCCATGTCAGGACTGTATTGGTACGTGGGGAAGCAATTCCGATCCATACTTTTCCAGAATGTCTCTTACTGTACGGGCAACATGCGGCCTGGCGTTTAATTCCCATCCATACTTTTCCAGAATGTCTCTTACTGTACGGGCAACATGCGGCCTGGCGTTTAATTCCCATCCATACTTTTCCAGAATGTTTCTTTCTGTACGGGCAACATGCGGCCTGGTGTTTAATTCCCATTCATATTTTTCCAGAATGTCTCTTACTGTACGGGCAACATGCGGCCTGGCGTTTAATTCCCATCCATACTTTTCCAGAATGTCTCTTACTGTACGGGCAACATGCGGCCTGGCTTTTAATTCCCATCCATACTTTTCCAGAATGTCTCTTACTGTACGGGCAACATGCGGCCTGGCGTTTAATTCCCATCCATACTTTTCCAGAATGTCTCTTACTGTACGGGCAACATGCGGCCTGACGCTTAATTCCCATCCATACTTTTCCAGAATGTCTCTTACTGTACGGGCAACATGCGGCCTGGCGTTTAATTCCCATCCATACTTTTCTAGAATGTCTCTTACTGTACGGACAACATGCGGCCTGGCGTTTAATTCCCATCCATACTTTTCCAGAATGTCTCTTACTGTACGGGCAACATGCGGCCCGGCGTTTAATTCCCATCCATACTTTTCTAGAATGTCTCTTACTGTACGGACAACATGCGGCCTGGCGTTTAATTCCCATCCATACTTTTCCAGAATGTCTCTTACTGTACGGACAACATGCGACCTGGCGTTTAATTCCCATCCATACTTTTCCAGAATGTCTCTTACTGTACGGGCAACATGCGGCTTGGCGTTTAATTCCCATCCATACTTTTCCAGAATGTCTCTTACTGTACGGGCAAAATGCGGCCTGGCGTTTAATTCCCATCCATACTTTTCCAGAATGTCTCTTACTGTACGGGCAACATGCGGCCTGGCGTTTAATTCCCATCCATACTTTTCCAGAATGTCTCTTACTGTACGGGCAACATGCGGCCTGGTGTTTAATTCCCATCCATAGTTTTTCAGAATGTTTCTTACTGTACGGGCAACATGCGGCCTGGCGTTTAATTCCCATCCATACTTTTCCAGAATGTCTCTTACTGTACGGGCAACATGTGGCCTGGCGTTTAATTCCCATCCATACTTTTCCAGAATGTTTCTTACTGTATGGGCAACATGCGGCCTCGCGTTGTCGTGCAAAATGATGACCACAACTTCGAGCACGTCGGGCCTTCTTTGGCGAATCTTTGGGCGCAAAACATTTTGCAAAAACCTTCTGTGGTATTCCACCGTTACAGTGGTTTCCTCGAGCACTCTGTCTGTTGCTATCAGTCCAACCTTGTCATCGGCCATAATCATCATCAGCTTAACCTTCGATTGTTGGCGGCAGAATTTTTTCTGGCGAGTGATTCTAGATGTTTCCACTGAGATTTCAGTTCCGGTTCAAAATCTCGTATCCAAGTTTCGTCTATAGCACAACAACTCTGTCCCCAAACTCCTTGCCTTCTGTCTCGTACCGCTGAAGCAATTCTTCTGCGATTCCTTTGCAAACTGCATGCTGCATTTCACTCAGATTATGCGGAACCCATTTGGCAGCCACTTTTCTCTTCTGTAATTTTTCAGTTAGGATTCTGAAAACCGAAGCGGCAAGACGTGTTTGCTTCATATGCAATCTCTTCACATGTTTTCCATCTATCTTTTTCCAAAATGCTGTTGACGATAACCACAGAAGTGTAGTCCATTGCATCTGATGGCCGGCCACTTCTTGGGTTGTCTTCGATGTTTTCCCAACTTTGGCGGATACGAGAAGCCCACCGTGATACTCTGCTGCGATCCACTACATTAACCCCACAAACTGCACACAAAGCTTTACGAATTTCGGAGGGGATTTTCCTCGCAAAGTTTCAATTTTAATGTAGGATTGTGGTCGCTACGAGTGATCTAACCTGACTCACTTTCTTCCACTATTTCTTGGCAGAATTTTTCGAAACAGATACGCCAGAAAATGTAAACAGATTCACAACTGGCGCAACGATTGGAGCGATTGCGTCATCCTATGATCAACGCCTGAGCATTGTGTAAAACTTCTGAAATGAACGATGGAAAAAAGGCTTGGTACTCAAGCTTGAATTACAACTAATGATCACAGGTCACGATGTGGCAAGAGACACAACATGGAATTTTAACTATTTCCGTATATGTGGAAGAATCATCAGACATGTTATTGCTTAAATTACAACTAATGGCCACATGGCTCGATATAGCGGAATAACAATGTCGTTCAGACATAAAAACAATTTCTCTTTCAAAGACGTAACAATCTCTTAGACTGAATCGCATTGCCTACATCGTTGATAACACTTTGAAGCTTATTCGGCGTACATATTATCAGGATGACATGCGTATGGCCTTACTTCAAGGTGGATATTATCTTACGCTCACACACACAACTTTACCTGGGTGCAGGAGTCTCGTCGCCTATCGCATGCTTCGCAATTTACGAAAAAAAGTCGTTTTGGCGATTGATAAAAAGTATTGGAGAAAATATTGGCGATTAGCTTTTTTAAATGACGTCTAAGCAAAAGCAACCTTTAGCTTTTATTCGATTTGGTATTTGAAAAATTAAATTCAAATGTTAGTTACGTTTTTCATTTTATATTGCGTGTGAGACGTAAAGCGATTACGTGAAATAAGTGACGCAGTTGCTGACGTAAGCTAACTGATAACCATTACCTGCACCGTCCAAATGCGGACACCGCAGGGATAGACAGAACTCTCTCAATTATTGATAGTGAAGACATTGCGTGAGCAGTCCTGCCAGGATCCAGCAATCTTTCATCGGTCCAGAGACCGGCAGTGATCTGGACCGATGAATCAAGCATAGACCGGCAGGGGTATGGACCGATGGATCAGGCAGAGACCGGCAGGGGTATGGACCGATGGATCAGGCAGAGACCGGCAGGGGTCTGGACCGATGAATCAGGTAGAGACCGGCAGGGGTCTGGACCGATGGATCGGGCAGAGACCGGCAGGGGCTGGACCGATGGATCGGACAGAGAACCGCTGGGGTATGGACCGATGGATCGGACAGAGAACCGCAGGGGTCTGAACCGATGGATCGATGGATCAGGCAGTGACCGGCAGGGGTCTGGACCGATGGATCAGGCAGAGACCGGTAGGGGTATGGACCGATGGATCGGGCAGAGAACGGCAGGAGTCTGGGCCGATGGATCGGGAAGAGATCGGTAGGGGTCTGGGCCGATGGATCGGGCAGAGACCGGCAGGGGTCTGGACCGATGGATCGGTAAGAGACCGGAAGGGGTCTGTACCAATGGAACGGGCAGAGACCGGCAGGGGTCAGGACCGATGGATCGGGCAGAGACCAGCAGGGTCTGCCGCTCCCACGGGGCCCACACTTTCCACCCTTTTAATATAGCCAGTACGAGTGACGCGCTGATGGGCTGGGACTCATTTTTTAAAGAGAGAATGTTATAGATTATAATATACAGTGAATATTATAGAAGGGAACTGAGATGACACGTTTTCAGGAAAAATATTCAATTCTGCAGGGTCTTTTAATTCTGCAGATGTGGTTCAAAATCACAAAGCACCTTATCTCCAATGTGCTGAAGTAGGATCTTAGCTTCAAGATTGATATCAACACCGCTGAAATACACTATTATGGATATCCAAAGGCCACAGCCCTCCCAGCTATTTTACCAGCGTTGTCCGCGCACCCCACGAACTACAAAATTGCTTCAATTAAGCTTATGATAAGGCGAGCTTACACCAGTGGCATAACTAGGTACAACGTGCCCCCTCCCCCGCAAGATTTACTTCAGCACCCCCTAAGCACAGTAGTTTTCCCAGGATTTCGAACACGAGGGAGGATGCATTTTTCGCGGTGTGTGTGTGTGATGATTGGGGGTGGGGTGGGGTGCGAGAGGTGTTAGGAAATCAGGGAGACTGTCTGCAAAAGTTATGGTGGTACCTAGGGTCCTGTAGTTTTAACGTTTTAATTAATAGATTAGACAATACGTGTAATTGCGTTCTCCAAAACTAAAATAAATTACTTGAAGAAATCACCCTCTTACACATCGCAGATCTGCGGCTGCTGTGAAAAAACGTTGAGGCCTCTCGTGCACGTAATCCTAGGTAATTGACTGTTTTCCCACATCCTCCACGGGGAACCCCACTGAGGCCTCACGCATTTCCTCAGCAGCGCAGAGAGACGGCGATTGGAGAGCGATCGTATTATTTACAACCCATTTCAGAGCAATCGTATTACAACCCGAAGTCAAAGAGCCGAGCACTTGCAATCCGTGGGAAATTCAGTATTTTAAAGGTGAAACTACACTGGTGTGCAAAAAGTAAGAACGAAGAGGAGAAATTAACATAACAGCGGAACGAGCAGGCAGAACGGACCGAAAGACCACTCAGGAGATTGTCTTGGGTCCGGTACGGTAGGGCATGCGCATATATGCAGCATGACGGGGAGGGGGTGTCGGAAGGGTATAAAGCACACGGGCGGTGTACGCTCAGCAATTCGGTGAAAGCTATTGCACGGTGTACATCGGTGAGTTGCTGCCACCGCGTGATATGGCCAACAGACAATCCAGTAGACGACATCTGGATGACTTTACCCAAGTTCGCGTCATTGGGAGTTGGAAGAAGGTCGAAGTGTAACTAGTGCGGCCGAGGAGTTCGGGATCGCCCACAGCATCGTTTCACGAACTTGGAGAGCATTTCAAACGACTGCAACAGTTGTTCGAGAGTTTAACAGTGGTCGTCCACGAGCAACCACGGCGGCCGACGACCGGTATATGGTCCTACAGGCGAGAAGGGACAGACGGCAGATAGCGGGAGAAAACGCAAGGCACATGCAACAGACAACTGGACGTCCGTTATCGCGTTTTACCGTGGCCAGGAGGCTGCACAAAGGTGGTCTATTTGCACTACGACCAGTACGGTGTGTGCCATTAACGCCTGCTCATTCGAGACGGCGGTTTCTGTGGTGCCAGGAACAAAAGAACTGGACACATCAGCAATGGGGTCGAGTTCTCTTTACGGATGAGATCCGATTTAGTCTGACGAGCGATTCTGGAAGTATACACATCTGGAGAGAGCAGGGAACACGCAATCACACCTCCAACATCATCGAAAAGGACCGGTTTGGAGGTGGTGGAGTTCTCGTTTGGGGCGGTATCATGCTTGGTAGCCGTACTGACCTCCCGCTATTGTACCAAAGTTTTCCTGCCTCACGTGCGTCTGTTTAGAGGTGCTGTGGGTCCTGAGTTCCTCTTGATGGACGACAACGCTACACCTTATCGTACAGTTGCTGTCGCAGAGCTGTTGGAGAGTGAAGATATTCAACGCATGGATTGGCCCGCAAGGTCCCCAGACCTAAATCTAATCGAACACGTGTGGGACCGGACCTTCTCGGGAGACACTTGGCAACACGTCACCAGCCTCCAGCAACGATTCCGCAGCTGCGATTGGCGCTACAAGAGGAATGGGCCGCGATGCCTCAACAGCTCCTTGACAACCTCGTCCTCCGCATGGACAGACGTTGTAAATCCTGCAACGCAGTCAGGGGTGATCATATCTCCTACTAAAGACTGGATTTTTCTTGGCAGCCGCCTTTCATGTTTCTGTCTTTTGTCCAGTTGTGCTCGAAGCTACCTTTTCAATAAAGTGCCTTTGTGTCCTTCGGATTTCTTGTTTGGACGGCTTTGCTCACTTGTCCCATATTCTTACATCTTGGGGATCTTATGGTATGATTTGAGTCGATGTGGAGCACTTCTGCACAACGTTACATTCAAAAAACCGTTTCGTCCATAATTTTTGCACGCCAATGTAGGATTATATATAGGCAAAGATAAATAAATCTTAAAGTAAAATATGAATCTTTGGGTTAATTATTGTGCGTGTTCGAATTATTTCGTAAAACTATAACTGGCAGCTTGCAATACGCCCCTCCGCAGCTGCGGGGCTGCGGTTGCTGCGGGGGTGGTAGTTACGCCACAGGCTTACACCCATTCATCAAACTCTCAAAGACGTAGTAGCGGGCTTTCAAGGGTTTTTAACATTGCAATGAATCATGGTTTCCCTAGGTTTACCGAAACTAAAATCCTTAGAAAAATTCAAAGGTATTCTTCAACGACCCTTACGAGGGAAATTCGTGAACGTTAATTCGTGTACGCAATGACTTATCATCCAACCATTACACCGCTTTTAAAAAATTTATGCTGGCGATTCGGAATTAACTTTGGTGTCCGAACAACTAATCTGGCGGCATTGCTTAAGAATGATCGCGACCTCGTTCTAAGTTCATTTAAAGCAGGAGTGTATAGTATCTCCCTCAGAAGTATGAACGATGAGGTGCCTAACAGTTTTTATATTGGCTCCACTCAGCGTAATTTACTTTCATGATTGAAGGATCACCAATACGACGTTAAAAATTGGCTACGCAAAACTTCACTAGCACGCTTGGTAAAAAAGGGATGCATTCCCCCATCTAGGAGGAAGCAACTACACGATCTACCAACAAGTAATTGGACACCCCTGCAATCCACGATATCTGCGGTCCTGATACACGTCACGGCCGCCGCCGTTAAATATCGTGTGGGAAACAACAACGCAACCAGTCGCATGCATGATGCCACGCAGTTCGGAGATCTCTGATTTCGAGAAAGGTGTAATCGTCGGGTATCACAGAAATGGCCGATCCATACGTGACATATCCAGCGAGTTGAAATACCCAAAATTGACAGTGGACTACGTGATTGGCAAGTAGAAGATGAGAGGTGACTGTCGGAATATGCCCTGACCCACCTACAAAACTGGGAGAGAAATGCTGGCAAGAGAAATTCGGAAGAACGGCACCACATCGATGGGCCACATCCGCGAGGAGTTTCGACAGGCCTCCGGTGGCGCAGGTGAAGTTCACAGAGCATTATATTTACAACCCGAGGACCGGCTTTCGGTTAGTAGAGTGATAGGAGTCAGAATGGGAAAAGCTGCCGATTTATTGGAGTTTGAAAAAGGACAAATTGTGATTGCACGGTGCCTCGGAACTACGATATCGGAAACGGCGCGGCTTGTGGATTGTTCACCTGCCGCTGTAATGAGTACGTATAAAAAGTGGTGCAGAGATGGCCAAACGACGAACTGTCGCACAGTCGTGTGTCGTCCGCAGCAACAGCAGTGGTAATCTCACAGCAAACAGTTTATTCCCAGCCTTCTGCGCATGGGCCTGCGTAGCCGAAGACCCAGCTGGGCTCCCATGCTCACTGCACGTCATCGCCAACAACGCATGAAATGGGCCCAAGATCATCGAGATTGGACCTTGGATGATTGGAAGAAAGTGGCCTGGTCTGACGAATCAAGATTCCTGGTGCATCACGTAGAAGGCCGAGCGCGGATAGGCCGATTACTAACGGAGGCTATGGTACCTGGATGCACTATTGGGCGGAAACAGGCCGGCGGAAGCGGCGGTGTTATGCTGTGGGCGATGTTTTCTTGGGACACTTCAGTCCCGATTATCCCAATAGCACAATCCCTGAAAGATGCCAGGTGTCTGAACATCGTTGCGGACCAAGTTCACCCATTCATGACAACTGTGTTCCTTGCTGGTGATGGACATTACCAACAGAATAATGCGCCATGCCACACTGCCATTATCGTCAAGTAGTAGTTCGAGGAACATGCCGGTGACTTTCTGTTAATGCCCTGGACGACAAATTGACCTGACATGAACCCAGTCCAAGATTTGGGGTTCAACTTGGAAAAGCGGGTTCGAGCTAAATCACCGCAAAGCAGAAATGTACGGGAACTGTGAGACCTGCTGTTGACATTAAGGTAAAAAATACTCCAGGATTCCTATCGACACCTCATCGAATCGATGCCTCGCCGAGTGACCGCTGTTTTGCGGGCTAAAGGTGGTCGTATAGCTTATTAAGTAAGTGGTCATAATGTAATGGCTCATAGGTGTATACGGTAAACAGCTTATAATGGTCAGTAGATGAAAGCCCGTCAATAACGACGGGAAAAATAAAATTTATGATACAGAAATTATTGACATTTATTTATTGAGTTTTTGAGTTCCACGTGAATAGATGGCGACGTTGGCTCACAGCTTTCTGAAAATTTCCCGAGCAGTCGTTTATGGAAATTGATACGACGGGCTGTCTGTTTGTTATGTGTTTTGTAAACCCTTTACTCTCTATTTCGTCAACACTTCCTTGAACACAACATTTTTGGTATACACTGATTTTTGGTATATACATTTTGTATACACTCCCTGTTGTTTTCCGTGAACTATTTTTACCTGGACGTCGTCAGATAGTAGTAATCTTGACGTTGCCACATACAAACGGCTAAACACCTGTTAAGGTAGATATATTCTGACTTTTTCTAACGTCTGTCCCTGAGCGTTGTTGATGGTAATGGAAAAAGCAAGTTTAATTGGAAACTGCCGTCGTCTTAAAACAAATGGCACGTCTGTGCTGGTTGGGACTAAATCGATGCGAGGAATGAAGACTGTCTCGTTTTCGGCAGTGCCTGTCAAGACTTGGGCAATGATTAGATTGGGCTTCAAGGAATTTACAGCTAATCGCGTCCTATTACAAAGACCACGTTTAGTGTTCAAATTCCTGAGCAGCATAATGACACTTCCAACCTTCAAGTTCATTTTATGCACTGGCATTCCGGATGGGGTGTGTTCATTCAAGATCTCCACTGGATAGTTTTCCTTGTTATTTTCATCACTGTCTTCAATGGAATCACTACTTAGATAAGTGACAACGCTCCCGTCCAAAAAGGTTCAGAACGTGCTCATTTATTTCGTCAACGTCTGTATTTTTTGGGTAAAGTATTGTCATTTTGGAATATCTTTCTACATCAGTAGCACTAAGCCTTTTTCCTAAATTTCGTGGATAAGGGAACTTTCGCAGATCAAATTCTGTGGAATTTCTGTGATCTTCTCAGGCAGACCCTTGTCGTTCGTAAGTTTCCCATCGCCCAACTTTTTCAGCCAATTACTGAAAGTCGAATCAACAGACCGGATATTATGACTTAGTTTCAATACTTCAAATTTATCGCACTGATCATTGAATTTAATGATGGATTGTACAATTGCTGACCTTTTTTTTTTTTTTTTTTTGATTGGAGGTTTAACGACCACCGTGAGCAACTCAATGGGCTATGAGCAGTCGCCCGTCCCTAATT
Organism: Macrothele yani; assembly: GCA_039090855.1. Classification (NCBI taxonomy): domain Eukaryota; kingdom Metazoa; phylum Arthropoda; class Arachnida; order Araneae; family Macrothelidae; genus Macrothele; species Macrothele yani. Next base: position 112,655,336 of record CM077011.1, read on the forward strand.
TAGGGTCACTGGCTCCAGGGAAGGGAGAGAGCCAGTGCCGTAAGACAAACACAACATCCATGCCTGACCGGGATTCGAACCCGGACCCCTTACGGACGAATGATCATAGGCCAACGCCTTAGACCACTGCGCCACCGGGGCGGCCAATTGCTGACCTCATTTCATGGGGTACGACAGGAAGTGTTTGTCTGAAATCTCCGCCAAGAATGAGAATTTCGCCGCCAAAGGGTTTTTTGGTCTTCATGATCTCTTGAGAGTTTGTTAATACAATTAACTGCATTATTAGGAGCCATTGTAGCTTCGTCCAAGATCAAAATTTTGGCTCCCTAATAATCTCGGCATCGGAACTGATCATCGTCATTTTTGAAACGCAGTTTGCAAACACAGGAACAGGCACTTTAAAATGAGAATGGTATGTCCCGCCATCATCAAGGAGATTTGCAGCGATGCCAGTTGATGCTCTGGCCAGCGCAATGTTTCCTTCTCTTCGTATGCTACTGAGGAGCAATTTGTATATATATGTTTTGCCACTGCCACCTGGACCGTCAAGGAAAAAGCATCTGCTTTCTCTTTCTTCATCTTTAACGGCAGCAATTATTTCCTCGTATGCTACCTTTTGTTCTGCATTCAACAATGATTTCATTACTTCACTTCTTTCTCTCTCTTGATGGGCATTATAGAAAGCTGCAGGAGCAATTTGAAGGTTTACTGGAGAAGTGAGTTGTCCGAAGTCAGCACATTTTTTACCGTGAGTAATAAACACATCTTCAATTTCTTTAAGGGCAAAATTTTCAATTTCTTTAAGGGCAAAATGACCATTATGTTGCCTTGCAAAATCGTCACAAATATCTTTCTTACAATTTGCAAAAAGTTCAGGCACATTTGGTGGCACAGCAAGGATACAAAGACACGCGAACATTTCTCGCTACTGTCGGGACATTTTTTCAGTCACTGCCTCAGATAGGGTATCGTCCCAAATTTCATCACTATTAAATAGTCCTTGCTTTTGGGCTGCTTCCTTAAAATCCGGATATGATATACCATCAACAGTTTTCAAATCGACGAAAGAAGTAACTCCAGGGACATGAAGCAAGAGAAGGCGCAAACAGAATCTTTTTGTGTCGGAGTTCAAACTTACAGTGTACATGTGCCGATAGTCTTGTCTTTGCATCTTTGTCGAAGCTTCCATTTACGATTTGTTTCGTCAAGTACTTAATGCCGTGGGATATCAATATGCAAATAGTTTCGAGCATTTCATCTTCTTCATTTACTTTAAACCACGCAGTTAGATTGGTATCGCGTGTTGCTTCTCTTTCTGCTACAGCCTGCATGTTGTCTTCCGTGAAACAGACAATTTGCTCATTAGGATGATGAACTTGACGTCGCACGATTGTGTGAGATTGATGATGCATTTTGAAACCAAAAAGTCTCCATGTTGCCTTAAGAGCACTAACGTACCTGGAATCCATAAAAGCTCGAAATTCATCGTGATTTAAAGTGTTGTGCTCTTCAATTGCTATATTAGCACAGTCATGTCCTTTGTATACGTATTTGAACAGGTATTTTACACTCTTGACGAAGGCACAACTTTCGACATTAATATGGCAATTAAATTTCAGACTGAAGTATGGGTTGTACGGAACAATCCAGGAATTATCAATGGTCTTTCCATGGACAATTATTTCGCTGCCATTGTTTCGGCGGTGGTATTTCGAATATTCGTCAGATTTTGCCAATGTTCTTCTTGGAAATATTTTGGAAATTTCTTGGAACATTTCCCGTCAGTCATGCAGGGGAAATTCAAGTTATGTACCCCACACGTTCCGTGAACCATGTGTGTGTTTTGTCACGATTGCATGTAACCTTGGGCAAGTTACAGCACTGGGAATTTCTGCTGAAATCACTTTCGTCAAGAGTGCATCCGGACCCTTGGGTTTGTCTTCTGCTTTGACAAAATAGCAAAATGTGAGCGTGGGGCAGACCACGTTTTTGAAATTCAATGACATGTACAAATTGCTGTTGGTGTTCCAAGAGCATGTTTTTTGGTTATGTCTCTCATTAGCTCATCTAATTTCAATTTGAAAACTCGTGCTACTAAGTCTGGTCGAAATTATGCAGATTGGCCCGGTTCCAAATTATCCGTTATTTCTTGCCATTTTGGGTTGCATGTCATTGCGATAAAGTAATCTGGCTTTCCATATTTCCGAACAATGGCCATTGCATTCTGATAGTTCTGTGCCATGTTTCTCGGGCTTTCTTGGAAAGAGGAAGGAAGAATGACAGCTCTGTCTGGTAGCAAACTTTGTGCAGTTGCTGCACTATTCAGATGATCCATAAGGCCGATATATTTTTCTGTCCGTAATTGCAGTTGATTTTTTCGTATATAATTAAGGGCTTCAGTTTTCACGTAAGCATCAAATAAATATTGCTGAGTCAGTTTACCTGCAGAGATAAAAGTGTATAACGAAGTAAATTTGTCCGTCATTTTTGTCCACGCCGGGGCTCGAGCCCAGGTCCCCTCATTCCGGAATAAGTCGCTCTACCAATTGAGCTACGCGGACGTTCGTTCTGACTGCTATCTGCCCTTATGTCCGGTGCGTCCTGCTGGCAGGTACGTCACATCTCCCCCCCCGAAAGAGGGCTGAAGGCATGGCCCACGGGTCAGTCGTGACCATGAATCGTTGCAGGCAGCCATCCGCTGTAGAACGTGCACTTGAGAACTCCCAGTCAATCTGGTGTGTGGAATGCAACATCATACATTTTTATTTTTCGAAGCGCTGGAGAAGGGATTCTCTTATTTTTCTTATCTCGCGGTGTGGAAATAACATCACACCATGGCGAGATTTTGAACGGTCGGGTCATCCGGAAAGTTCGGGCGCCATCATAACGAAGTAAATTTCTCCGTCATTTTTGTCCACGCCGGGGCTCGAACCCGGGTCCCCTCATTCCGGATTAAGTCGCTCTACCAATTGAGCTACGCGGACGCTAGTTCGGACTGCTATCTGCCTTTATGTTGTGTGCGTCCTGCTGGCAGATACGTCACAAGGGTTAAAGTCGTTACGGATTGATAGCCTGTAACCATAATACTGCAATTGAGAAACCTGTGTTCTTGGGTGAGCAGAAATGTTTCGCAGAGCTGTTGGTCTACTTTGAAGAGGAATGTAAATTCCCCAGCTTTGATTTCCGAAAAGAAAAAACAGGGGATACACTAATGATTCAAGGTTCGGATCTAAAATGCTAATCTTCTCGGTCATCCGGTTATTCGGACAATTTTGATTTGGGCAACAATGGATCAGCAAGTGCAAGTCCCTGCCAAGAGGCGGTTCGCCCTCAGCATTTTGAAAAATGGCAGCTACGTCATTGCTTCTTGGAACATTGTATCGTCTAATGTCGGATTTGCGCTCTTGAAGAATTACCATGGTAACCTTTGTCGGCTCAACGCCATGCAGAGCGGCATCATTAATGCTTTCTCGTTCAACTTCATAAAGCATTTTGTATCCGTCAGCAAAAGGATTGTTTTGAGACATGAAAGTGCTTAACTCTTGCATCAGACTTGGATTGCACTTGGCGTTTTCCCTAATCCTCATTCTTTGATCATCAGCCTCTTCCGGGTCAAATATATGTAGTTGAGCAAACTTTCTCTGGTCCCCATTTGCTGGGTGTAAATCTCCTACTCGATGGTAAATTTGTCCGTTAATTCGGAAATAATAGGGACCATATCCAGGAGGCGGAACAATGTTAGCTATCATGGACGCAAACGCCAAAGCGTTATTTATTGATAGCGCTTTGTCCATGAAATTTTTCGAATGTTGATACTGTCCTTTCATTAACTGCTGAATAACAGGGGTTGATCTTATAGCTTCTAATTTTACTTTGCCTTTATGACAGCATTGTGTAAAAAGTTTGTCAGATGGTTGTTCTGCCGTAAAATGCTTTGCATGACAAAATTCGCAAATACTGTCCATAGAGCCACAGCTATGAGCGTCTTCATTTGGTTCTACAACGTTGACTGCGTCAAAAACTGCTTGGTTTCCAGTTCGTGGATTTTGTCGGAGGATTGTAACACCACGTCTCTGGCGTAATATTTGCGATTGTGACATGTTTGCAATTCGGTGTCGTTTCCGACTTCGTTCCATTTGCTGAGGAGTCATATTTGCTACACGATGACGATTCCGATCGCATTCTCTTTGCACAGCAGGCATACTTTCCCGACGGGCCCTTTCTTGCTCTGCCTTTGGTTTTTTTGCTGCTTCCTTCTGGAAAGTAACTTCCACGGCAGATGTTTTCGTTTAGGAAGCATATTTGCAGTGTTGTTGTTAAAACTCACGCAAAACCAAGTCGATGTCTTGAGACAAATGAACCTCAATATCAATTAAATGACTTTGAAACGCACACACCCGAAAAAAATCAACTGTAACTTCGAACGAAAGAAAAAAAGATATAAAGAAAACATTAAACAGGAACGGTTACGGATAACACAGTTTGAACACCGGAATATAAATATGTTCGTCTTTTTCTGCTAAACAGCGTAATAAAGCATATCAAGGGTATTCAAATAATAATAATAATGGATTTTATTTTTTGCTGTTACATTGTATGCTGCAAAAAATAAAATTTATTATTATTATTATTATTATTATTATTATTTATATACCCTACATGAAATAGAACCCAAATTCCTGACGTAAAGTTTTCGAATCTCTAAAGACTTGACCGTGTGACGTAATGCATCTCTGAGGTCATGTGAGAATAATTTGGATTGGATGACGTCATAGCAGCAGCTGTGTTCTTTGTTATTATGACATCAAAACAAAGTCATATACGCGTAGACTGTGCGCGTGTATGTGATGACGTCACCTATACGAAAACACGAAAAGCAAAGCGTGACGTCACAAACGATTGTTTCTCGGTTGTTGCTATGACGATTTAAAAATTGGCACGGAGGAGGACTCTAGCAAATTAAATATTAGGATGTGCGGTGGGAATTATTTTTGCTGCCGCATTTGTCAGTTTCTTTCTTTTCTTTCTTGTCTCAACAGAATATAACTATGTTGTTAATATTTTTACAGTCCTACGGCAAATTGTGCGCAAAGTATAAGTCTACATGCTGCTGCACAGTTTCAATCAAAAATAACTGCACAGAATTTAAATAAAAATGTATGGTATGCTTTCATACTTAGGGTGATATGACATGCAGATAGCTTCATTAGGGTTGATGAAGCATCATTCGCAATGGGGGAGGGAGCAAATTTTTTTCATTAAGAAGGACACAACCTAGAAATTTTGAAATCTGTTGATTTAAACGATTTTTCGCTTAGCAATTCTTTCTTTTCCGGGAGGAGAATACGGTAGTACTAAGTAAATATGACCGCTCAAGTTACTTCGAAAATCGGTAAGTTTCGCCATTGATTTTACAAAACGAGAGAAAGTGGGTTTGCGGAATATTTTTCCAGCTGCAACAAATGACGACATAGGTATTCTGGTACGTGCAATATCAGAAGGCGATTGCTTCATTTTCTCCAGTGCAGTTCCTGCACGTGGATGCATGACTCAAGCTTACATTCTATATTCAAGAGCTCAACTACCTGAACCTGTGCAAACATATGCACCAGAATAGCCGCCATGCGAAGGAGAAAATGCACTGCTGAAAATTGTAATGGAATAGAGATGTACCATTCGCAGCTTTTCGGCAAATCCACACATACACTGTATTGACAAAAGTCACCGGACACCTAGAAGAGAAACACAACAGAGCATTTATTAACATACATTACTACGGTGTCGGTCCATCTTTGGCCTTAATGCATGCACTGACCCTTCGAAGCTCGAAGTGGTTGGGTTTTGAGCTCCGTGATTTTCGTTGCTATAAGGTGTTTATTGAGTGCTTTAGTTTCTGTGGTTGCGTGTATCTTCAAGTTGAAGTTCTACACTTTACGTTCGTGTATCTCCCAGGTTGGTGAGTGCCATATTTTCTCATTATTCACTGTTTTGTTTTTCAACCAAGCTGGTCTTTTTTCGTTAAAGTCTCGCCATTGCTTCGATGGCGGAGGCAGACAAGGGTGACGCCCACATCCTTATCTTGGCAGATCAGCCAGCTTCCTCTTCTTCTTCTACCGCGGTAGCTCCTGCTCAGCTTAATGAGGTGGCTCCCGAGCGTCATTGCGACGTCATGGACACCTCTTCTTCTCCAGCTATAACTCCCACCATGTGCGGTGGTACCAAGTCTCCTATCTACATCTCAGCAGATGATGACGTATCCGTTATCAGCAATACTGAGCTCACAGCTTCTACTTCTCATCAACTTTCTGATCCGCCCTCACTGCTAGGGGCCACTTCATCGAATTCTCGACCCATGTCTGCCCAAGCGTCCTATGCTTCTGCAACTTCTGGGGTCCTCACACCCCCAGTTTCATCTGCTATGCCTTTTCCTGAATCCTATGTCACTGTCGTCGGTTCTACTGCTACGATTGACATACCAAAGGATTCCCGAGCTGGTCACCTTTTTTCCTCCACTATGGAACGGGGCGTCTATTTTGATGCGCTTCCCGACACTAAGCTGTGGCAATATAGCCGAGCCCTCAAATTTATCTTACCAAAGGATGCAATAGACTTTGTAGCTCGAAAACCCAGATCTGTCTTGGTCTATTTTAAGGATAAAGCGCATGCTGACCAGGTCCTTACGGAAGGTCTAACCATCAATGACGTGCATCTGTTAGCACAACCGGTTGCGCACCGCCTGGTGCAGGTGACCTTCTACCCCGTACCACCAGAAGTATCCGACGCTGCACTTTGCACCTTGCTCAGCAGGTACGGCAGAGTTGTTGGCTCCATAACAACTTTCTCTGCGGCTCCCAGAGACCCTGAAGACAAATCGATTCGGGGTTTCCGCCGCACTGCTCGAGTCCTCTTTTCATCTGTTGCTCAGCTGAAAGCGGTTCCGAATGTTTTGCCCATCCGCTGTGGACAGCAACGCCGAAGAGTTGAGGTAATCACTTCACAGTATTGCATTATATGTCAGAGCGAAAGTCACATAAGGGCTCAGTGCCCACGTGCCTCCCTGCAAACAGCTCCACACACTACATCTTCTTCTACTTTGTCCACCAACGCTTCACAGACTTCTTCCTATTCGAGGAAAGTCGCGGAATCAAGATCTTACAAAAGTCAGCTTACTGCCATTGGTCAACAAACGACTTTGATGCCTCCACCTCCTGCTGATCCTAAGAATTTTCCCAGGCTTCCAAAATCGACTCCCTAGTACTTTTACAACCACTGCTGATGTACATGTTGACCACTCCTCAGCTTTTACGGTTGGCTCCATGACACGAGTCACAGGTAACGCTTCGGGTTCAGACTCTCTAGACGATCATGAAGCTTTTGTGGTTGCTGGAAAACGCAGTGGTGCTACTCACCCCAAGACGAAGAAGTTAAAGACTCTGGCGTCTCGAAGATCATCTCGCTCTTCTACCCGCTCATCCACTCGCTCCGTCAGCTCTCGACGACCGTTCTCCAGGTCGCCTCTACACACTTCCTCTGAGACAGCATGTGAGGGTGCCTTTCCCTTACTAGACGAATTCACAACTTTTCTTGCTGAAAATGCTTTCCCTGCTGAGCCTCTGCCATACGAGGACGTACTGGATTGCCTTTTAGGGTCCTCTAGCCCTTCCTCTGCACGCACTTCCATTCAGCAGTATGAAGCAGCTCTTCCACAAGTGCTGGTTCAATTACACTCACTTGAAAACACTCTTCGGCGCACTGCGGACGAGGTCTCGTGGAGTGCTTGTTTTCTCCGTCGACTCCACTCCATCACTACAGCCAGTCAATTCCTACTGCATCCCACAACTAACCTAGACATTCAAGGTGGTGTCACTTAATTGTCGTGGTTTTGCGACACCACTTGCGAATGCGCTGGTACGAGAGGATCTTGCTCCGCTGAATGATATATTACTTCTGCAGGAAACAAACTGTACTTCCACCACCTCTGACAAACCAATATATATAAATTGTAACTTCTCATTGTACAGAATCATGTATATAGGTCGTTTCACGAAAAATAGACATCTGTAAACTTTGTCGTTTTTACAGTATATTCTTATCTTCAATTCCTGATTCAAATGTGTAATTTTACTTTTCAACTGTGTAAATTTGTGTTCTCCAATACTCACTGTGATGAGTTGTGTCTTCTCTCTGTATTTTCAGAGATTATTTTTTCTTTTGTATTCTCAGGAAAATTATTGTATATAACTATTTCTCATATCACCGTTGTATGTAACATGTAGTACCGCAAGCCACATTCATCTGTAAATTTTTCATCATCTGTCTTTCGAACTTTTGATTTCATGTTTGTCTCCTTGATCACCTGCAACCTCCTGGTTTTCCAGGTCACCCACAATGTATCACCTTTCGGTCAGAACTTTTTTTTCATCAATATTGTGTAAAATTTATACTCTATAGTGCTCATCATTCTGGAATGATTTTACTCTCTGTATTACCAGAGATTCATGTTGCCTCGCCAGATTTCTACTGCACTTAACTGTTGTCATGCAAACGTTGCACCGAATCCTGTAATTAACGTAGCGCAAGCTGCACATTCTGTTAATTTCTCATCACCTGTCTTTTGAATCTATGTCTGCAAGCTCGAATTCTGTATTATTCCTTGCTTCAATACTGTGCAAAATTAATATTGTATAACGCTCTTCAAGCTGAATTGTTCCTATTCTTTGCTTTGTCAGAGACTTTTGTTGCCTCACCGGACACTCGAGTGTAATTAACTGTTCTTTTACTATCATTAATGTACAAACCCGTGTAAATAAGCAGTAGCGTAAGCTACAAGCATCTGTAAATATTTACTTTTTTTTTTCTTTCATACATCATTTGAGATGATTTATTCAAGCACATCTCCTGTATCTTTCTTCTAATAAATACTGTGTGTAAACTGACCCTTCGAGACATACTTTCCACAAGGTTTTGGAACACAGCGATAGATATGCGCTTCCATTCAGTACATAATGCTGCCGCTTACTTTTGCTTATTTGTAAGCCTGGGTTCCAAACTTCTTATGCGGCGGTCTAATTCATGCCATAGGCACTCTATGGGATTGAAATCAGGGCTCTCTGCTGGCCAGTTCACACTCGATACGGAATTATTGTCAAACCACGCGGTAACAGTCCTTGCTTTATGGCTCGGTGCATTTTCCTGCTGCTACCAACAAGGCTCGCATAGTTTTGCCATAGAGTCGGTACGGCATAATTGTCCAGAATAACGAGGTAGACGCTCTGGTTAACTGGTTTGTCCACGATAATTAATGGGGCGGGACCATACCTCGAAAAACATCCCGACACCAGAACACTGCCACTCCAAACTTGACCGTAAGAACAGTACACTGTGATAAATAGCGTTCCCCCGGCTGCCGCCATACCCACACACGACCATCAGACTGATGGATCGTGTATCTGTATTCATCAGTCCATAGGACCCGTTTCCATTGATCTAAAGTCCACGATAAATGTTCTTTACACCATGATAAACGAGGAGTAACATTCCGAGTGGAGATTGAAAGCTTATGAGCAGCCGCACGACCACGGTAACCAATGGAATGAAGCTATCTGCGAATGGTACATGTAAATACCGAGGTTCCAGCATTCTTACTCACCTGTACACTGAGGTCTTGTGCAGCACTCCGTCGATTAGCTGTAATGACTCTCCTGAGGCTTCGACGTCCTCTATCACTGATTTTCTGTGGTCTGCCGGTACGTTTTGCTGCTTCAGGCCCTCCATGTGTCTTCCACTTATTCAGTACATCCAAAACAGTTGACTTGGGTACGTTTAAACGCCTCTGGGTTTCTCTTAAGGACAACCCACTAATAGAACACGCAACAATATTTCCTTTCTCAAAGTCAGTTCTCTCCCGCCGCGAATTTATTACTTAACCTCACAGTGCGATATGATAGCGATCAGCTACAGGTTTGTTTTTATACCGTTTACAGATGTACCACGCATCTTAACAACGCAGGACATCCGTTCATTTGCTTTTGAAAGGGTGTCCGGGGACTTGTCAATAGAGTGTATATGTATGTTACCTGCATCAGGGCTATCTCTTTATGTCATCTGATGATGGGCTTCTAGGAACCCCGTAAGATCTAATGATTTTAATGGTTTCACTTTCACCACCAATAAACATTAGCAACTGACGACGGTTTTCAACTTGTCATTAGTGGATGAAAGTTTTACAATCATGCATCAAGTTTAGCTGTCTTGTGTTTTTAATGTTACCTAGAGCACAAATTAGTTAAATTTCTACAATTCGATAGTTGGAAACAGAAATATTACCCAACAAAAGAAAGTTTTATGCCTCTTTGACAGCAATATTTTACATGCAGAAAAAGAAAAACATGAAAGAAATAAAAAGGTTCGTACATGTACGATATAATTTGGCTGTAACGTTTACTGCAACCAGGAACAGTGTGAGGCAGTGGAAGTCACTGCAGCAAAAGGTGCGATCTTAGCATATGGTACACGAACTGTAAAGCTAGCTGTCAAACACGAATAACTTTTCAAAAATTACTTTCAAAGGCAGAGTTAATTTGCTAAAGGCAAATTCGTATTTTCATAGCTCGTGAAAAGTTCTATTTTCATCTTCCATCGGTGAGGTAGTGGTAGTGCAAAGCAAAGGAAAGCTTTTTCTGTACTTTTTTCTTCCTGCACCCTAACGAGCATACCCTGACAACTATTGAATGCGAAAAGGATATGTTTTCCCTCCGGTCCGTCACTTTTTTCTCTCCATTAAAGCTCTGTGTTACAGAACGGATAGACAGGGTGAAACTTAATCAGTACGGAAATTACAACAGGGTTTCGTAATTCTGCGTTTAGTCGACAAGGTTGTGCAAAAGGATTCTTGCTGATATACTCGAGATCAAACGCCCACACCCACCATGTGTTTAATTATGTGATTACTAAATGAGTTTGGTGGGCAGTTATTCTGTAATTTATATTTTTCCAATACGGTCATCAAAGTTAAATACACCAGACAAAAAATTAATCACCCCTAACAAAAATGAGAGTAGCAAGTTATCGATTGCACAGAGGGCGCCGTGATAGTATTGTTGGAAGATAAATTGCACTGATGTGGACTACAGGATCATTTCTGTCTCGTGCAGTGGTGAAGATCAACGTGTGCTTTGAATTTAGTTTGAAATATGGGTCGTAAGACAAACGTTAATGACTATCAAAAAAGGAGCCATTGTGTTTGGCCGTGCCCAAATGAATGCACTAATCGGACGATGCATGGAAGGCGCCACTGTACGTTGAATATCCGCTATCGTGGCTGTTGGGTCACTCCGTGCATTTCGAAACATCCGTCAGTCCTCTCTCTCTGTGGTTCGTCTAGGTCACCCAGATTCTTCTTGTCGCTGTTGCATGCCTTGTTCTATCCACTGCCGCCAACGCACGACCGGTATGCCGCGCAATACGACGATAAGATCATCCCGCATCCCGGAGCCCGACGATGCGGCCCTTCTCGAACTCCTCCAACTGCTCGAATTGCTTCCGAACTTTTCTCCGAGGCATGCTTCACTTGCAAAGGATGCAACCAGCATAACAGCACGAGTCAGAATGGCAAGCGTGCGCAACAGGACGACCTTATATATCCGGTCAGGCACAGCATTACGACCCCTCCTTGCTTGGGTCAAGTGCGCGCCCGATCGTGATAATTGAATTATTTACATGTCTGACGATTTCAAACCCACCCAAAACTTTCATTGCTTTGGAGAAACTGCGGTTATCCTTGATTTTTTTTATGGCTACTACTGGGAAATTGGCGGACAAAATTCGGCAAGCCATCAGTTACGTCACGTGGTTGCCGGCTGCCACTACCGACAAGCTAGTGGACCACATTAGGCTAGCCATCATTTCTGGCACGTGCTTGCAGGGCCACTTGTGGCAGCTACTGCCTGTGATGGATAACTGATGGCCCTGTTGTGGCATATGAGAACTGATGGGGTGCCAACTGTTGGCCTGAACTGCTGGCCCTTCTGTTGGCCGCCCGGACATTTTATTTACGGTCCGGCAGCGGCAACATAGTGCTGGCTGCCAGCAATGACCCAGTGCTTGCCCAGCAACGACCCAGTGCTGGCCCAGCAACACTGTTTTTGCTGGGTAAGACTTAAGAATGCAAACCAAAAATGTTTTAATAAGGAATGCATTCATCTCGTACAGACAGAATTATCACAACGATGATGCATACCCCTCGTCAGGTTGTCGATGAAGTCTGAAGCTAAAGAATTCCATTCCGTAGTGGAGGCGGTGCTTACCTCAGGAAGGGTTCTGCTAGGGAGATGAACTGCTACGCGTCGTCCAAGAGCCTCCTAAACGTTCTCAATAATAGCGTTTTTCAAACTTTAGTCGCTCATGGACCACTGTAAGCATTAATTTACTCATTGCAGAGTATAAGAGAACTACTCTTATACTACTCTTATATGTCTGGAGACCTTCCCCGGAAGAAAATTGAAAAATATGTTGTGACAGGGTCCGAAAGATCTTGTGCGTATTTCAATTAAACGATTTTAAACTTGTAAGTACCATCTCTTCAGGTTTATGTTAATCGTGTATCGACGGCCTTTTAAGAGTTATTAACTGCATATACACTTAGTTGGTTTTGTCTTAGGAACAACTACCTAATAACGCGTTGGTCCACCTACCTGCGCAAGTAAGGCTCTCAGACGCCTAGAAAGAGATTATACAAGACTTCCAAATCCTCCATATGTAACTTAATACAGTCAGCTACATGAGGTCCGTCAGTTAACTCTCATTCCTTGGAGAAAGATCAGTAGTTCTCAGACCCCATTCTAGCATATCCCACAAGTGTACAATTGCGTTACAGTCAGGGAAGTTTCGGTGCCAAGGCAATTTGGAAAATTCGTTGTTGAGTTCCTCCAACCACTCTGTACTTATGCGAGCCCGATAATATAGTGAGTTGTCGTGTTAAAAGATGGCACTGTGGTCCGGTTAAGCCTCCTGCAGATATAGATGGAGAATGTCGGAAAACAGAACTCTGTAGCGTCCACCGTTCTGTGTTTGTGGGATGAAAAACAACAGACCTAGGGCTTTCCTGAGAAAAGCTTCCCAGACCAGAACACCACATCCACTGGCCTGTTGAACATCAAATGTGCAATCAGGGGATAGGAATTTATGTTATATACGCCATATGTGAACCCGAAATCCCACACAGCACAGAATATTTCGTACATGTTACAGGTACGTAACACTCAAACATTGAGACTTTTCAGATACGTTGCGCAGTGTAACAGTAATGTTTCAGAAACTTTACGGTTACGTCAAAATGTCCGCAACCGTTACATAACTTTGAAACATAACTGATACGGTACAGTGAAAGGTCTTTGTAACTTCAAGATACCAACTTCGTGTTACTGTTACGTGTTTGAAAGATATTTGTAACTTCGTTACACTACTGTTGCGTGATAATAGGGGGTTTCTGTAAAAAGAAACCCGTCCACGTGGTCGATTCCTGGTCAATCATGACATCAGTCACAGACATTGTTTTTCCACGTGATCTTCTCGACCATCTTTTGTCCGCCATTTTCTCTTTGTGTTAAACGATAACATTTGGTGTGCCATCAGGAAATTTTACGGTGTGACGTCACGACGCTTGAGAAATGTTCTTTTCAAGGAAATACAAATCCTCGAAGTCACACCAAGTTAGAACCCCTGTCCAGCGGGTTTCTAGGTAGATGCATTATCCCACTCGACCATGGGATGCCTCGCGATCACAGCGTTCTGTAGGAACTAACGAGAAGGTCAGTGCTTTGTGAATACGTTGTTCAATAGAAATGCATTATTTTTTTCATAGATCATTTTATTTTTCTGAAGGATGACTTAAATTTCTTCATGATTAATCAACGAAATATACTTTTTAATGTATATCTTAATCTATTTTTTCTAAATGCTTTGCGAATACGTTATTTAATAGAAATACTTTTTTTCCATCGATCATTTTATTTTTCTGTAGGATGACTTAACTTTTTTCATGATTAATTAAAGAAATGTACCTTTTAATGCATAACTTACCCAATTTTTTTCAAAACTTGCGTAGTCGTTAAACTTCTCAATATATCAATATTATTTTTTTTCTACCTTTACAAACTAACAACTACTTATATTGAAACTTTTTTTCTGATTCAAAACCGACAAACGTACTAAGATATTATATACTGGCGTGCAAAACTTAAGGACGGACCGTAGTGTCGTTACCTTCGAGATTCTTGAAGGCCTATCAAATCGTGGCTTCCTTTTCAGTGACGTCACACTCGTCGATCTACTGTCCGTGTCTGCATTACCACACTGTCGTTACGCCTAACCCTGTGACTTGTGTTTTTATGGTTGTCCATGCTTGCGTGAAATTAATAGTGTTCTTTCCCTGTGATTTGTTTCAACTAACATTTTAATTATAGTTTTCATATGCTGTTACAACCAGAAATACTTTATGTTTTACATTTTAGGTATTGACCATCCCCCCCCCCCCCCGAGAGGTTTCATGAGTCAGCACATGCCCTCAGAGAGTTTGTTGCGATGTAGGTGTAAATGCTGAAAATCTCCGGATTGGACCAGAAATTCCTTATATTTTATACTTTTCGAGCCCCCCCCGACATGTTTCCTGAGGCAGCACATGCACTCAGATAATTTGTTGACTTGTAGGTTGTAAATGCTGAAAATCTCCCGATCGGACCTGAAATTCTTTGTATTTTGCACTTTTGGTGTTACCCCTCCCCCGACAGGCTTCCTGAGGCAGCACATGCCCTCAGATAATTTGTTGACTTGCAGCTTGTAAATGCTGAAAATTTCCCGATCAGACTAGAAACCCTGAAATCTTTTGTTGAGTTGTAGATTGCAAACATTTTTTATAAAGAATTACATTAATAATCGCAATTAAGAAAAGAAAACATTATCGAAACTTTATATGACTCAGATAACCAACCTCTGGGGGCCGTGGACACGAAGCGGTTCAAGAATGCAATTTTTATACGGCACTTTAAAATTTTTGTGGCCACTTCTGCTACACCCAGCTAACTCGAGTACGACAGTATCACCAAAGATTATCCCAATAACACGTGGAACGACTACGAGAGTGCTTCGATGAAATGGCATAAATGCGCATGCTCATCCACGCCGTTGCGAAATCAAAAATCTTAAATATCGCCGGAATGTAACATCAAGGTAACAATTATGTACAATGGAAACCATAAAGCAGTAGTATCGGTGAATGCCATTTTTAACGTAACCGTAATGTACAAAGAGTTTTGTTCCAAATTAGATGTTGCTGAAACGTAATTGTAAGATATCCCTGAAAGTGTAACGAAAATGAGAGATTGTAACATTACTGATACATGTCTGAAACGTTTTGTGCTGTATGGAATGGTGCAGCAAGAAACGGGACTCGTCCCTCCAGACGCCCTTCTATCTGTCGAGGGTCCATTGCCAATGTTCCTTGGCCCATGCAAGACCAGGTTTGTGATGACTGTGCGTCATCATGGGTACCCTGTTTGGTCTCCGGTTGTGGAATCTCCAGCGAAGCAAGGTAAAACGCATGCTGCTTGTGGAAATGAGTGGAGGTGGTGTTCTGGCCTGGTAGCCCCCAAGACCAGAACACTACCTCCACTGGCGTATTGAACATCAAATGTGCAATCATGGGATAGGGATTCACGTTATTTACGCCATATGTGAATCCGAACATCACCAAGGTGCAGAAGGAAACGGGACTCCTTTCTCCGGACGACATTCTATCTGTCGAGGATCCATTGCCGATGTTCCTTGGCCCATGCGAGGCCATGTTTCTGATGATTGTACGTCATCATGGGCACCCTGTTTGTTCTCCGGTTGTGGAATCCTCAGCGAAGCAAGGTAAGGCGCAGGGTGTATGTGGAAATTGGCTGGACTGCACTGTTGTCGTACTGGCGGCTGAGTTGGGTGAGTGTTGCACGTCATTACTAAGATACCAGTCGTAACACCTGCCGCTCACTTCTATATAGGATCGACGACGCGTTCCTCACCAGTGTGAGCCCTTCTGTTGGATATCTGTGCATAGGTAATACATTCTTGGTACACCCTTGATACAGTAGAATGGGTGCAACCAACAAGTCCGGCTGTTTCCGAAATACTAGCACCTGCCCTTAAGGCCCCAACTACCGGCCGCTCTCGAATTGGCTTACGTCACCATCTTTTACCATTTCTGGCAAATGTTTACTGATTATGTGCAGAGGATAGGTCTGTACAATTTATAGTAGCGCACGTGACGTTGATATCACGTGGTATTTCGTTATCGCTCCGAATACACAAAACGGGGATGTTTCCATTTGCAAAGCAAATTCAGTGTACAGCCTATAACATTCAATTCAATTCAATTCAATTCATTATTTTGCTGAGCTAAAAAACCAGTGTTACAAAAATATCAATTGAAACAATGCACAGCGAGGAAGCAGGGGGAAAAGCCAGGTAGGCCTGACAGGGTCCCATGCTCCCTAGGCCAGTTTTACACTGAGGTCAGTAGTTGTAGTTAGAAACAAAGAGGTGTTTCATAGTAAAAAAATAAAAAAAGAAGGTAATGATATAAGTTATGAGAAGATAATAAACATTACAGATAAAACCATTGGAAAAGCAATTTACATTGCGATACAGCACTAAAGATCATATCCACGCACTGAGAGAACTAATTAAAAGAGCGAGGGAATATGAACTTCCATTGTGCATGGCTTTCATCGATTATGAAAAGGTCTTTGATTCGGTGAAACCATCAGCAGTTACAATGGCTTTGAAATCCAGTGGTATTGAAGATACATATATTAATATTATTAATAACATCTATGAAAATGCAAGAGCAAAGATTCGTCTGTTTGAGAATACAGCTCACATAAAAATTGGAAAGGAAGTGAGACAAATCACTGAACTAGGAAAACAAAAGGATAAAGATTAATGGAGATTATCTAACTCATCTTCGTTTTGCTGATGATACTGTCATTTTTGCAACTACCCCATCAGAGCTGCAGAGTATGATACAGGAACTTGCTGACAAGAGTAAAGAAGTGGGATTAAAAATGAACTTTCAGAAGACAAAAGTGATGTTCACAATGCTTTTACAAGAAATGAAGATTTATCGATTGATGGAGAAAAGCTGGAGATAACAGATACGTACGCTTATGTTGGACAGCAGATATCAAGTGAGGGTCACATTGATGAAAAAATTAATCGGCGTATAAAACTTGTCTGCAGATCTTTTGGAAGAAACAGCATAATTTTTAAGAGCAATATGCCATTATGTCTTAAAAGAAAATTGTTTGGTCAATGCATCCTTCCAGTGCTTACATATAGTGCAGAGACCTGGACCTTAAATAAAAGAGGCATACAAAGACTGCAGACAACTCAAAGAGGCATGGAGAAGTGCATGCTTGGTGTAACCGTGAGAGATAAGAAGAGGAACTCGTGGATCAGGAAAATGACAAGAGTGGAAGACATTATGATCAGAGTAAAATCCCTGAAATGGCAATGGGCTGGACATACTGCCAGAAGAACAGACCGTTGATGGACAGCCGAAATTTTCGATTGGATTCCAAGGGACAGGAAAAGACCCAGAAGAAAACCACATGGGAGATGAGTGGATGAAATTCGAAAGTATGCGGGAGTCACATGGAGGAGACTGGAACAAGACAGACCGTTGTGGAAGAGGCATGGAGAGACCTTCGTCCAGCAGTGGATTGATAATGGTTCACAATGATGATGATGATACAAGTCATAGTATCATCATCATCATCAGTCATAGTTTTCCTCCACTGTAATCATTAATTTGAGGAGCTGGGATTCATTTTGAAGTTTTTTAATTAAAAATAAAAGTTTAAAATCGTTTAAAAAAGTCAGTTCCGTCGATAATGAGTTCCAGTAATGTGGGCCAATGTAATTTATACTTTGCTCCAGGGTCTCCGTCTTCGTATGAATAGGACTAATATGTGATTTAGTGCGTGTGTCATGTGTGTGTATCTGAGGTATAAATTGTATGATGTCAGCGTGAAAATTATTCTTAATGCGTCTGAACATAATTTTCCCGATATTGAAGTAATGCAGTTGGTTAATCGTAAGAATGTTGTAATTATTTGGGAAAATGTGTGTATTTCTATTAAATTTTAGGTCAATTAACCTTATATATTTGTTTTGAAGAATTTGAAGTTTTTTGAAATTATGTTTATCGTCTGTCCTCACGATAAGATAGCATAAATAATATGAGTCTAAAACATGGTATAGTATAAAGGAATTAGTGTTTTATAGGTAAGGTTTGTGAATACCGAGCTGATAATTCCAATGTTTTAAGAGAGTTTGAGAAGAAGAGAGTCCACATGTTGGTTCCATCTAAGGTCCCTATGTAAGGTAAACCCCAAATAAAGTAAAGAGTTAACCACTTCTATATTTCTACCATTAATAGATAATGTGATAGAAGGGGGTTGTGAAATATTTTGTTTTGAGAAAATTAAAGATTTTGTTTTGGTAGTATTTATTATTAATTCTTTGAAATTTAACCAATCTGAGATGTTATTAAGTTGAGTATTAATATTCAAAAGAGTGTTAATCGTTAAATTAAATGAGGTGAGGATGGTTATGTCGTCTGCAAAGAGAAGATCAATATCACTTATTGAAGTAAAGATATTGTTAATGTATATACTGAAAAGTACAGGTCCCAAAATTGAACCCTGCGGAACACCAGTTGGTATGAATTGAAGAGAGGATTGATGTTGGTTAATTTGTGTATACTGTTGCCTACCTGATAAATAATTTTTAAAATGAGAATGTTCATTGTTCCTTATTCCAATAGTGGGTAATTTGTGTACTAAGATATTATAATTTATGGTATCAAAAGCTTTGCATAGGTCTAAAAATAAACATAACCCTTTTTCGTGTGCGAGATTGGTGTTACGCTATGCCTAAAACCATGATTAAGGAAATGTTGAACTAAATGAGAATACGATGCAATAGTTGCACGGGATAGCTCAAATTAAGGTTTTGCGGCCAGACGAAACATATACAGAAGTCAAACTTACGATAACCTTTTATTGATCCAGCAATATTTGATGAAATCCAAAATATACACTCTCTACCAACAAGTAATTGGACACCTGTGATAGCAAAGGAAAACAAAGTTTATTCACCTTCAATAGTAGGTGGAGCCTCCACGAGCGGCGATTACCGCAGAGACCCACCGGGGCAGACTCTCAACAAGGCGTTGTACGACAGCTAGCGGTATTTTCTTCCACTCGACTTGGAGAAGACAGGACAGTTCCTTCACCGATTTCTGACGGTGGGGGCACCCCTTAAGTCGACGCTCCAACTCGTCCCAGAGATGCTCGATAGGGTTAAGGTCTGGGCTCTGCGCTGGCCAGTCCATTCGATTAACCCCATTGTCACCATACCAAACCATGGTGGACCTCGCAACATGACACGTGGCATTGTCATCCTGAAAGTAACATGGGTCCACCCCAAAAAACTGCCACAACGTAGAAAGCGCATGGTCATCCAAAATGGTGCAGTAGGTCTCGGCGTTGAGTCTACCAGGAATTGCGACCAAAGGTCTCGTGCCATACCAGGAGAACACCCCCATAGCATAATTCCACCGCCGCCGAACTTCACAGTTGGCACAACAGATTCCGGCAGGAGGCGTTCTCCAGGCAGACGCCAAACCCAGACCCTGCCATCCGAACGGTAGATGGTGAACCTTGATTCGTCGCTCAAGAGAACCTGTTTCCACTGTTCAACGGTCAACTGTCGACGTTCTGTGCACCACGTTAGCCGAGCAGCGCTATTGGACTTGGTGATCAAAGGCTTGTGTGCGGCAGCACGTCCATGATAACCAAGCCGATGGGCTTTCTTACGGGTGGTATTCATCGAAAAAACACTCCCGGATTCCTGTTGAAACTCCTCGCGGATGTGGCCCATCGATTTGGTGCGGTTCTTCCGAATTTCTTTGGCAAGCACCCGTCGGTCTCTAACTCCCAGTTTTGTGGGTCTGCCGGGTCGGGGCACATTCCGACAGTCACCGCTCATCATCCACTTGCCAATCACGTAGGCTACTGTGGATGTTGGGTACTTCAACTCGCTGGATATGTCACGTATGGATCGGCCATTTCTGTGATACCCGACGATTACACCTTTCTTGAAATCAGAGAGCTCCGAACTGCGTGGCATCTTGCATGCGACTGGTTGCGTTGTTGTTTCCCACACGATATTTAACGGCGGCGGCCGTGACGTGTATCAGGACCGCAGATATCGTCGATTGCAGAGGTGTCCAATTACTTGTTTGTAGATAGTGTAGCACTGCGAGGTTTACGCTTTGCATCATCATCATCATCATCATTGTCAACCATTATCAATCCACTGCTGGACGAAGGTCTCCCCAAGTTTCCTCCACAACGGTCTGTCTTGTGCCAGTCTCCTCCATGTCACTCCCGCATACTTTCGAATTTCATCCACCCATCTTCCATGTGGTCTTCTTCTAGGTATTTCCCTGTCCCTTGGAATCCAATCTAAAATTTCGGCTGTCCATCGATGGTCTGTTCTTCTGGCAGTATGTCCAGCCCATTGCCATTTCAGGGATTTAACTCTGATCATGATGTCTTCCACTCTTGTCATTTTTCGGATCCACGTGTTCCTCTTCTTATCTCTCCTGGTTACACCAAGCATGCACCTCTCCATGCTTTTTTGAGTTGTCTGCAGCCTTTGTATGTCTCTTTTAGCTAAGGTCCACGTCTCTGCACCATACGTAAGCACTGGAAGGATGCATTGATCAAACACTTTTCTTTTAAGACATAATGGCATATTGCTCTTGAAAATTATGCTGTTTCTTCCAAAAGCTCTCCAGGCAAGTTTTGTACGCCGATTAATTTCTTCACCAATGTGACCCTCACTTGATATCTGCTGTCCAAGATAAACGTACGTGTCTGTTATCTCCAGCTTTTCTCCATCAATCGATAAATCTTCATTTCTTGTAAAAGCATTGTACATCACTTTTGTCTTCTGAAAGTTCATTTTTAATCCCACTTCTTTACTCTTGTCAGCAAGTTCCTGGATCATACTCTGCAGGTCTGATGGGGTAGTTGCAAAAATGACTATGTCATCAGCAAAACGAAGGTGGGTTAAATAATCTCCATTAATCTTTATCCCTTTGTTTTCCCAGTTCAGTGATTGAAAGACATTTTCCAATGTGGCATTAAAGAGCTTCTGAGATATGGTGTCACCTTGTCTCACTCCTTTTCCAATTTTTATGTGTGTTGTATTTTAAAACAGCCGAATCGTTGCACTTGCATTTTCATAGATGTTATTAATAATATTAATGTATGCATCTTCAATACCGCAGGATTTCAGAGCCATTGCAACTGCTGATGGTTTCACCGAATCAAAGGCTTTTTCATAATCGATAAAAGCCATGCACAATGGAAGCTCATATTCCCTCGCTCTTTCAATTAGTTCTCTCAGTACGTGGATATGATCTATTGTGCTGTAGCCACTCCTGAATCCAGCTTGTTCTCTCGGTTGAGCCATGTCCAGTGTCACCTTCAAGCGGTGTGAAAGAACTTTAGTGAAGATTTTATAAACCACTGATAGGAGGCTGATAGGTCTGTAGTTCCTGAGATCCTCAATGTCACCTTTTTTATGTAGCAAGATCATTGTAGCGTTGTTCCAATCCTCAGGAATTTTCCCTTCATTAAGGCATCGAGTGAAAATTTGGGCGAGTACTGTTTCGATTTCTCCACTTGCTTCTTGTATGATGTCTACAGTAATTCCATCTTCTCCTGGAGCTTTTCCCCGCTTCATGTTCTTGATTGCATGTGCAACTTCTGCTGGAAGGACTGGAAGAACTCTGGTACTGGTACCTTTCATGATGTCTGGAGTACATGTATCATCCCTTTCATTTAATTTGGAGTAGAAATCTTTCACTCTTGTCAAAATTTCGCCTCTATTTCTTGTTACAGAACCATCTTCTTTTCTCAGTGCCATAATCTGTTTTTTCCCCTTACTGAGATGTCCCTTTGCTATCTTTAGGCTTTGGTTGTTTTCAATTGCTTTCCTTACTACCTTACTAGTTCACAGTTGAATTTCCTTATATAATGCCTTAATTAGCTATCGTATATTCTAGCTTAAGAAAGATCGAACATTTCCACACATATACACATACACTAAGCAGCTGCTGTATCGTCCTTTTTATTTATCGTTCTTATCACATTCATACGTCACTCTCACTGACCTCAGAAGTGTTGCCAACCTCATTCATGTGAGAGAGAAGATATCGCGTTAAGTTTGGAAAGTGTAGAAGAGAACAAACTCAAGTTTACATAGGTAAAAGAACTAGAAAAGAAAGTTATATTAGAATATACGTCACAGGCCTTAAGAGTTGCGCATTGGCCATAAAACTTCGAAATAAGCTGAATATGTGCTCGATAGCTTTAATTTTACACCGAATTTTTCATTCCTCGAATAGAAGTCAATGGAAAGGTTGCATCACGTCCGCAGCTAGATTGAATCGTAAATATTAGGCAACGAATAGGTGCATTGCCTTTTGGAAAGCATTTGTCTTTTCTGGTACACAAATAATATCCCCAATGAACTAAAAGAAAACTACGTAATGCTATTTCACAGGATGTGAAAGATGAGCGCGTGTGCATTTAATTTTGTCACAAACTTGGGAACATAGCTTCAGAAGCTCACAAAATGCTTCATCAAGCATTCGGTGAAAATTCTTTAGGTCAAACAGTAATTAATTTACAAGTGATTTAACCGCTTCAAAAATGGCCGCATGTCAATTGACTATGATCGTTTCGTACGGCGACCGACCAACACAACGCCGGAAAAACTGCGTGAAATTATCGTGGATAATAATCAGAGGTGGACGATTCACGATGTCTGTGAGATTGCTTGACTGTCTTATGATACGTGTCTCCACATTTTATCGGAAATCCTAAACATGAGGAGAATCTCTTTCAAGTTTGTGCCGCGACTGCTGAGCGACGAAGCATTGCATAAAAATCTATAGGAAAATTCAGGAACAGATCAGAAACTATCTAGATTTTCTTTCTAATGTTTTTACTGGGAACGGAAGTTGGTTTCATGGGTATGACTCCGAAACCAAACAATAATCATCACAATGGGAGTCACTGAGTTCACTGCGACCAAAGACAGTTCGACAGGTCAAAAACAACTTCATGTCGATGTCGTTATGTTTCTTTGGCATGGACAAAATTATTCAGTAGGAGTTTGTTCCACCTGGTCAGTCTGTAACGCCCAGTTCTGAGCCAGCTGATGGAGGACGTGTGGAGGAAACCTCCTGAGAACTGGCAAGCAAACAACTGGCCCCTCCACCAGGACAACACCTCTGCGCATACGGCGTTGGTAGTGCGCCAGCTTTCGGCGTCCCATAAAACGAAAGTTGTCATTCACTTGCCTTACTATCAAGATTTATCTTCCTGAGACTTCTACCAGGACGCTAAAATGAAAATGAAACCGAAAAGGGAAAAGATCTGACAACATAAACGAGATCCGGGAAGAATCACAATCGGTGCTGAACACGATAACAAAAGAAGACTTCGGCAAGGCGTTCCGAGCATGAAAAGACTGCTGGAATCGGTGCAGAAGTTCCAATGGAGGCCATTTTGAAGGTGATGGAGGACAATAAAGTGTGATGTAAGTTAATAATTTTCAAAAAATCATTTCGAAAACTTTTGGGTATTAAGAGAATTATCTATAATTCTATTATAAATTATTTATTTATAAAAAAAATATTATCAAAGTAAAATACACTATATTGACAAAAGTCACCGGACACCCCTTCAAAAGCAAATGAACGGATCCGCTGCGCTGTTAAGATGCGCGGTACGGTTGCAAACGGTATAAAAACAAGGCTGCAGCTGACCGCGATCATATCGCACTGTGAGGTTGAGTGAAAATGTCACGGCGGGAGAGAACTTACTTTGAGAAAGTAAAGATTGTTGGGTGTTACATTAGTGGGTTGTCCATAAGAGAAACCGAGAGTAGTTTAAACATACCCAGATCAACTGTTTTGGATGTACTGAATAAGGGATGACACATGGAATGCCTGTGTCTTTCAAGCAGCAAAACGTACCTGCAGACTAAAGAAAATCAGTGATAGAGGACAGCGAAGCCTCAGGAGTGTCGTTACAGCTAATCGACGGAGTACTGCACAAGACCTCAGTGTACAGGAGAGTAAAAATGTTGGAACCTCGGTATGTACACGTACCATTTGCAGAGACCTTCATTATATGGATTACTGTGGTCGCGCGGCTGCTCATAAGCCTTTCATCTCCACTCGGAATGCTACTCGTCGTTTAGCATGGTGTAAAGAACACTTATCATGGACCGTAGATCAATGGAAACGGGTGTTATGGACTGGTGAATACAGATACACGATCCATCAGCCTAATGGCCGTGTGTGGGAATAACGGCAGCCCGGCGAACGCTATTTACCACAGTGTACTGTTCCTATGGTCAAGTTTGGAGCGGGCAGTGTGCTCGTGTGGGGTTGGTTTTTGTGCTATGGTCCCGGCCCATCAGTTATCGTGGACAAACCTGTTAAGCAGCACATCTACCTCGATATTCTGAACAATTATTCCCTACCAACTCGGTGGCAATGCTATGGAACCGAGCCTTGTTGGTACCAGCAGGATAATGCACCGAGCCATAAAGCAAGGACTGTTATCGCGTGGTTTGACTATAATTCCGTATCGTGTGTGGACGATACGGAATAGAGCCTTGATCGTTATCCCATAGAGCACCTATGGGATGAATAAGAGAGCCGCATAAGAAGTTTGGAGCCAAGGCCTACCACGAAGCAACAGTTATCGGCAGCATTATGTACTGAATGGAAGCACATACCTATTGCTGTGTTCCAAAACCTTGTCGAAAGCATATCCCATAGGGTCAGTGTATGCATTCAGGCCAAAGATAGACCGACACCGTATTACTGTATGTCAATAAATGTTGTTGTGTTTCTCTTTTAGGTGTCCGTTGACTTGTCAATATAGTGTATGTTATTTTTAATAAAAATGAATGTATTATTTATTTTATTAATATTTTAATATAACATATATAAATGTATTTTTCAAATAAAAATAAATATATTTATTTATAATAAAAAATATAATTATTTAAAATTCTATTTCTATTATCATATGTAGAATTTATTTAAGAGATGGCTACCTTTACGAAGCCCTTTTGCTGTCATATGACAATTTTGTGCTACTTGCCAAAAAATCACTACATTTTATCACGCCTAGAAGTTTCTGTAAATACTATAGGTAGTGTACAGTAAAAGTTTCATCTCCCGAAAGTAGACGTAAAAGTTGTACAAGGATTTTGTATAGGGAAGGGCAGACGTTGAAAATAAATCTCGACATGGGAACTCAACGACCGCTTTATAAATAAACGAGGAGCAAGCCATCGTTGCACGATATATGAAGACAAATGGTCAGAAATGGATAATTTAAAAACATTTATTTACAGTTAAAATAAATGAAATAAAATGACCACATGAGATCTTTCGACTACCCCTTTGGCGTCATCATCAGATGTTTGACAAAGAGTGGAATGGAGACCGGCATTAAAAAAGTAAATACGTAACATGTGACAAATACAATTGCATAGAGTGATTTACATAAAGAGTCATATGTTCATAACATCCAAAACTGAGTTTTGTCCATGAGGGATCAGTGATCTCCAAGTTTGTGATATATAACTAGGCAAATTATCATTACAGCAAAAGGTAGTGTTAGCTAAAATATGTAAGCTTTCGCACAACAGTAAGGAGTTATTATTAGTTGCTTTTTGCAGTATAGCTGTTTCCCTCCATTGTGGGTAATGCTGTCCTTCCTGAACACAACGGGTTAAAGCCGTAGTTAACTTACCATTTTTGAGACCATACTTGTGTTCATTCATTCTAGTCTTTAATGTCCTCCTGGTGAAACTGATATATATTCTTTTAGTTTGCGATGGGTCATGGGGGAAATAGAGGAATAGAATAAATTCCATGCATGTTTTCCACACTCACCTTGTCACGATCACTACTGATTAGATGCAAGAGATTAAGAGATTAAGAGTCTTTGAGCCAAAGTCAATGTCATGATGTCTGTACAGGTTCTTTAACACCGGAGTTAAACTTGGGTGGTAGTCGAGTGAACCTACGTACCTCCTTTTTGGAGTATCACGAATTAAGGAGCATTCCCGTGAGAACAGGTTTTTATTGTAAAGTCTGTCTATAGTAGTATTATTGAAACCAAAAAAGGAGACTACTTTTTTTATCTTTAAAGGTTCAGAACATCTGAGAGTGTCATTCGAGCAATGACTTATTTCCCGTCTAACCATAAACGAAATTGAGGCTGACTTATAGTTACTCGTGTGAAAAGTGTTAATAGGTATCATCGAAGGCGAAGAGGTTGGTTTACGATAAACTGTAAAGCTGAGTTGACGGGTAACATGATTGCGTATTAAGCTAAAATCCAGATATGGCAAGGTGTAGTTCTCTTCACACTCCACTGTAAATGATATGGTAGGATATTATAGTGACATATGATCCCGGAAAACAATTAGCTCATCGTAAGAGTGAGGCCAAATAACTAAAACGTCATCAACGTACCTTATATACAGAAGTGGCTTGTAGTTGCATGTCTCGAAGGCGGAATTTTCGAGATGCTGGAGAAAAATCTCGTCTAGACAAGCTGACAGGGGGAGCCCATGGCGGTTGCCTCTGTTTGTCTATATATTACATCCTGGAAACGAAAGTAAGTACGTTGATGAACAAGTTTTAATGCGGAAATAACAGAATCGGTTAAGTCGGGAGCCAAGCCAGAGTTTATAAGTTTTTGACGAATAAACATGTGAGTCTTGGCAATAGGTACGTTATGATACAGCGAAACCACATCCAAAGAGACTAAAAAGAAAGGTGTATTACCCAAATTTGTGGCCTTTATCCGGTCAAGAGCTTGCGTTGAGTTGTGTACAGAGTAAAGTGGGCCCACTAGGAGGGGGGAAAGAAATTTGGACAGAGATCTTTCAAGGGGTCTCGTGGGACTACCGTATCCCGTGACCAAGGGGCGAATCGGGTTGCCAACTTTGTGGATCTTCACCTTCCCAAAACGTTCAGGAACACGGGGGCTAAATGTAGGCTTCAAATCCGATAAAATTTCAGGGGGAAGGGCTGAATGATTTTTTTAGTCTGCTAATAGCGGATAGTGTAGCGGGTGTCGGATCTGATTTAACAACACGAGTGGAGAGCTGACCAATGGCCTCTTGTATCTTGGAAATATAATCAGGCTTGTCCAACATTACAAGTTGGGACGTTTTGTCAGCGGCTACAATTGCTAATGAAGGGTTAGCTTTAAGAGTTTTAAGTTGCTGATGCTCTTCCGTCCATTCGAAATGGCGAGAAAAGTGATCCTGTTTATTAACATTTTTAAAGGCTCGAACCATTGTGTGTCTTGCTCCCTCTTGTTCGTCGAGCGGGATAGCTTGAATAATTCCCTCTGCTTGAGTAATGAATTTGAAAGCGTTTACCCTTTGCGGGCGATACGCGTACTTCATTCCCCGATTTAAGGCTCGGGTCTGAACTGGATTCAGCTGCATGCTGCTCAGATTAATGAATGAACTAGGTAAAAATACCGGTTGGGAACCCTGTGAGGAAGAAGGTGCAATCGGTCTTGAGAAAACCTCAGAAGCCACAAGGTTTATTAGTTTATCTATATGGGTTGCACACTTTTTTGTACAATCGTTTTCGATTATTGCGCTAAGAACCATCAGAAATCTGTCAAGTAGGATTGGGTGCAGCTTAGATGTGAGTGTCTGGAATTCGGAATATGCCTTCCTATTCAAGAAGTCAATGCGTCCTCGTTTCATTCGTATTTCCGTCGACAAATGTCTTTGTTCAGCATTAATCAGGATGTTGCCGCCCCGGTGGCGCAGTGGTCTAAGGCGCTGGCCTCTGATCATTCGTCCGAACGGGGTCCGGGTTCGAATATCGGTGAGGCATGGATGTTGTGTTTGTCTTACGGTACTGGCTCTCTCCCTTCCCTGGAACCAGTGACCCTAAATTAGGGACGGGCGACTGCTTATAGCCCATTGAGTTGCTCACGGTGGTCGTTAAACCTCCAATCAAAAAAAAAAAATCAGGATGTTATGATTTCTTTGGGACCTTGGAAGGATCCCTAGCTGTAGGAAGCGAGGTATAATACCCTGGTCTCTACAGTTCAGTAAAAAATAATGTTGTAACTCTTGAGCAGCAAGTTTTCGTCGCCCATTTGTAAAATATTTAGTTACTGGCTCCATCCTTCAAAAAGATAAATCACGTACATTATGCACGTACAGAATGTGGCTAGTCGGTGACTTGAAGAATATTCGTGCAATTTGATACTTTGGGAATAAACCAGGAGCAAGCCATCGTTTCACGATATATGAAGACAAATGGTCAGAGATGGATAATTTAAAAACATTTATTTACAGTTAAAATAAATAAAATAAAATGACCACATAAGATCTTTCGACTACCACTTTGGTGTCATCATCAGATGTTTGACAAAGAGTGGAACGGAGACCGGCATTAAGTAAAGTAAATACGTAAGATGTGACCAGTACAATTGCATAGAGTGATTTACACAAAGAGTCATATGTTCATAACATCCAGAACTGAGTTTTGTCCATAAGGGATCAGTGATCTCCAAGTTTGGGACATATAACTAGGCAAATTATCATAACAGAAAAAGGTAGTGTTAGCTTTAATATGTAAGCTTTTGCACAACAGTAAGGAGTTGCTTTTTGCAGTATAGCTGCTTTCTTCCATTGTGATAATGCTGTCCTTTCTGAACACAACGGGTTAAAGCCGTAGTTAACTTACCATTTTTGAGATCATACTTGTGTTCATTTATTCTAGTCTTCAATGTCCTCCTGGTAGAACGGATATATAATATTTAGTTTGCTAAGGGTCATGGGGAAATAGAGGAATGGAATAAATTCCATGCATGTTTTCCACACTCACCTTGTCACGATCACTCCTGATTATATGAAATAGGTTAAGAGTCTTTGAGCCAAAGTCAATGTGATGATGTCTGCACAGGTTTTTTAACACCGGAGTTAAACTTGGGTGGTAGTCGAGTGAACTTACGTACCTCCTTTTTGGGATATCACGAATTAAGGAGCATTCCCGTGAGAACAGGTTTTTATTGTAGAGTCTGTCTATAGTAGTATTATTGAAACCAATAAAGGAGGCCAGTTCTTTGATCTTTAAAAGTTCAGAACATCTGAGAGCGTCATTCGAGCAATGAGTTATGCCCGTCTAACCATAAACGAAATCGAGGCTGACTTATAGTTACTCGGGTGAAAAGAGTCCTTAGGCATCATCGAAGGCGAATAGGTTGGTTTACGATAAACTGTAAAGCTTGAGTTGATGGGTAACAGGATTGCGTATTAATCTAAAATCCAGATATGGCAAGGTGTAGTTCTCTTCACACTCCACTGTAAATGATATGGTAGGATATTATAGTGACATATGATCCCGGAAAACAATTAGCTTATTGTAAGAGTGAAGCCAAATAACTAAAACGTCATCAACGTACTTTATATACAGAAGTGGCTTGTAGTTGCAAGTCTCCAAGGCGGAATTTTCAAGATGCTGGAGAAAAATCTCGGCTAGACAAGCTGACAGGGGAGTTCATGGCGGCCGCCTCTGTTTGTCGATACATTACATCCTGGAAACGAAAGTAAGTACGTTGATGAACAAGTTTTAATGCGGAGATAACAGAATCGGTTAAGTCGGGAGCCAAGCCAGAGTTTATAAGTTTTTGACGAATAAGCATGTGAGTTTCAGCAATAGGTACGTAATGATACAACGAAACCACATCCAAAGAGACTAAAAAGAAAGGTGTATTACCCAAATTTGTGGCCTTTATCCCTTGGTCTCGGGATAAGCTAGTCCCACGAGACCCCTTGAAAGGGCTCTGTCCAAATTTCTTGCCTCCTAGAGGGCTCACTTTACTCTGTACAGAGCTCGACGCAAGCTCTTGACCATAAAAAGGCCACAAATGTGGGTAATACACCTTTCTTTTTTGTCTCTTTGGATGTGGTTTTGTTGTATCATAACGTACCTATTGCCGAGACTCACATGCTTATTCGTCAAAAACTTATAAACTCTGGCTTGGCTCCCGACTTAACCGATTCTGTTATTTCCGCATTAAAACTTGTTTATCAACGTACTTACTTTCGTTTCCAGGATCTAATATATAGACAAACAGAGGCAACCGCCATGGGCTCCCCCTGTCAGCATGTATAGCCGAGATGTTTCTCCAGAATCTCGAAAATTCGGCCTTGGAGACTTGCAACTACAAGCCACTTCTGTATATAAGGTACGTTGATGACCTTTTAATTATTTGGCATCACTCTTACGATGAGCTAATTGTTTTCCGGGATCATATGTCACTATAATATCCTACCATATCATTTACAGTGGAGTGTGAAGAAAACTACACCTTGCCATATCTGGATTTTAGCTTAATACGCAATCCTCTTACCCATCAACTCAGCTTTACAGTTTATCGTAAACCAACCTCTTCGCCTTCGATGATACCTATTAACACTTTTCACACGAGTAACTATAAGTCATCCTCAATTTCGTTTATGGTTAGACGGGAAATAAGTCATTGCTCGAATGACACTCTCAGATGTTCTGAACCTTTAAAGATAAAAAAAGTAGCCTCCTTTTTTGGTTTCAATAATACTACTATAGACAGACTGTACAATAAAAACCTGTTCTCACGGGAATGCCCCTTAATTCGTGATACCCCAGAAATGAGGTACGTAGGTTCACTCGACTACCACCTAAGTTTAACTCCTGGTGTTAAAGAATCTGTGCAGACACCATGAAATTGACTTTGGTTCAAAAAGTCTTAATCTGTTGCATCTAATCAGGAGTGATCGTGACAAAGTGAGTGTGGAAAACATGCATGGAATTTATTATATTCCTCTGTTTCCCCATGACCCATCGGAAACTAAAAAAATATATATCGGTTCTACCAGGAGGGCATTAAAGACTAGAATAAATGAACACAAGTATGATCTCAAAAATGGTAAGTTAACTACGGCTTTAGCCCGTTGTGTTCAGGAAGGACAGAATTATCCACAATGGAAGGAAACAGCTATACTGCAAAAAGCAACTAATAATAACTCCTTACTATTGTGCGAATGCTTACATATTATAGCTAACACTACCTTTTGCTGTAATGATAATTTGCCTAGTTATATATCACAAACTTGGAGATCACTGATCCCTCATGGACAAAACTCAGTTTTGGATGTTATGAACATATGATTCTTTATGTAAATCACTCTATGCAATTGTATTTGTCACATGTTACGTATTTACTTTACTTAATGCCGGTCTCCGTTCCACTCTTTGTCAAACATCTGATGATGACACCAAAGTGGTAGTCGAAAGATCTCATGTGGTCATTTTATTTCATCTATTTTAACTGTAAATAAATGTTTTTAAATTATCCATCTCTGACCATTTGTCTTCATATATCGATCAACGATGGCTTGCTCCTCGTTTATTCCCAAAGTTTCAAATTGCACGAATATTCTTCAAGTCATTAACGACCGCTATTCGAGAGACTATTCTGCAACACCAGGACACACTCGTTCCTGAAAAGAGACGCATTTCAGTGGAAGAACTCGCCCCAACTGCAAATGTCACAGGGTAGTGTCCCAATGTTGTGTACATCGGAAGGTTTGCAAGAAGTTACTGCTAAGAATCTCATACAAGAACGTAAGGCAAAAAGAATGGTTCTCTTCCTCACACTGCTGATCGGCTGTCATTAGTCATGGGAGGATTACTTGCATCGCATTGTTACAAGAGAAGCATCTTGGGTTTTGTGTGCGTTCTTTGACACCAGAAAATACACGAGATCCATGATATAAAAGATCCCGAGTATCCATGTTATAAAAGCACCCATCATACCCAACTGCCAGAAGAAGTCAAGACATCACCACCCAGCCGCTAAAACATGGTGACGCTCTTTGAGGCTGTCAGAGTGGGCTTCTGATTGACTTCCTGCTCCCTGATGTAAATGTATTAAGCTACGGAATTCTAAGACACTTGACATTTTGCGCCATCCATTCGCCGCAAAATACTTAGGCTACTAAGACAGTTTTTTTTATTGAGCGATATTTTAAAAGTAGCTCAATGTTGAAGGATTGATGGCGTAATGTTGTATGAAACATTGGTTTAATGCCAGCAGAATGTTATAAAACACATCCATTCGTTTTATCAATAGTGGTCAGTACACTCGGCCAACTGGAGACTACTAAGTGGTCAGATGGACACAAGCATGCAGGCGTAGCATAATCTTCATACATTTCGCCTACGTGTTTTGTTTTACGTAGAACGATCGGTAGTGTGGTACCTGGCTCCAGACCACATTCGTTCGACCGATAGCATAGCTGGATGGTTTAGGCGATATGGTTGGGAAACTTTGGACTAACAACCTACAGCCCTGATCTCGCACTCTGCGATTTGCAACTGTTTGTCCCTTTGGTCTGCAAGGATATCGCTACAGACGCAGACGCAAAACAGACAGGAGCAGAGGGACTGCACCAACAGAACCTCGATTTCTTCTTTGCTGGCATACACACCTTAGCATCACGATAGGACATTTATTTTACAAATGTCCTACCATGATATGATCACTGTGGAAGGTGCCAGAGCAAAAGTAGATACTCTTACGGGTAGTGCACAGTGTCTAACTCATAAATACTTTTGAATGAGAAGGTCTATCATCGTAGTTTTTAAACAACCCTTATATAATCGATTTCCTTCCCTATTCTAAAATTCTGATTTAAAAAATGTGCTTTTGATGACAAACTCATTCACAGCTTCTGTCATCACGGGGTATATATAAGTGCAAGTTTTCATTTGTAACAGTGTATCCCATTCCGCAAAGCAGAGTGACGAAAAAATCTGATTTTGGCTGGCTACCTTTCATTACGAACGGTATTCTGCGTTAACCTTCTGCTTCAAACAGCACATAGTTTTCCTGTAGGTGAGTGAATAGGTATTCTACTATAATTGTTTCTTCTGATACTTAAAATTCGATATGAATTTTTTATCGTATGGAATAGTGCCCATTACGAGACATGTTGTGCCGCTAGATGGCGTTGATGCATATTTCTAATAAAGGAGACATACATCCACTTCTAAAACGTAAATAACAAAATTAATTTTGCATTGGATGCCGGGACATTTCAGTATCTACACTACGAATAAATCTGATTGGAGAAATGTGCTTTTTAAATCAGACTTCATTCTCCAACCCATTAGAAAACCAGAAAAGACTAAATATGGTTCAACTGATAAGCTGAACATCACTGGGTGTCATTTCTTATTGGTATCTCGTTCACTAAGAATGAATCTTCTGAAACAGAGCACTTGGGACACACAGTTGTCATACACGAAATCATGACTAGGTGTCTCTAAAAATCCAAGACGTCCCGAAAATTTACATAGCGACCTCAGCAAAATGTACATGACGAATGTGTGTCCCAGTGCTGCCTTGTAAAAAACAGAGCCTTCGGCGAAAGAAATCCCTGGAGGTCATTATGTGTATGTCGTCTGTGTGCCCAAATACTCTTTCATGGAAAACTCGGCTTTTGGGGAAAGAAACCTTAGAGGTGATTTTATGCATGGCTGCTGTGTGAACCGAGTTCTCTTTTATAGAATACTCAGCTTCTTGGGGAAGAAACCTTAGAGGTGATTTTGTGCATAGCGGCTGTGTGTCCCAAGTGCTCTTTTGTAGAAGAATCGGCTTCTGGGGAAAGAAACCTTACAGGTGATTTTGTGCATGGCGGGTGTGTGAACAAAGTTCTCTTTTATAGAATACTCAGCTTCTTGGAGAAGAAACCTTAGAGGAAATTTTGTGCATAGCGGATGTGTGTCCCAATTGCTCTTTTATAGAAGAATCGGCTTCTGGGGAAAGAAACCTTAGAGGTGATTGTGTGCATGGCGGGTGTGTGAACCAAATTCTCTTTTATAGAATACTCAGCTTCTTGGGGAAGAAACCTTAGAGGTGATTTTGTACATAGCGACTGTGTGTCCCAAGTGCTCTTTTATAGAAGAATCGGCTTATGGGGAAGGAAACTTTAGAGGTGATTTTGCGCACGGCGGGTGTGTGAACCAAGTTCTCTTTTATAGAATACTCAGCTTCTTGGGGAAGAAACCTTAGAGGTGATTTTGTGCATAGCGGCTGTGTATCCCAAGTGCTCTTTTATAGAAGAATCGGCTACTGGGGAAAGAAAACTTAGAGGTAATTTTGTGCACGGTGGCTGTGTCAAAAGTGCTTCTTTGCAGAAAACAATATCTGGTCAAAGAGACCCCTAGAGGTGATTTTGAGCACAACGGCTGTGTGACCCAAATGTTCCTCTGTAGAAGGCTCAGACTGTGGTGAAAGAAACCATGAAGACGATTTTTGTGTATGACTGCTATGTCCCAGGAGCTCTTTTGTAAGACTCAGCTCTTGGTGAACAAAACCACATAGAAGTGCTTTTGTGCAGGATCGTTGTGTGACGTAAATGCTCGTTTGTAGAAGACTCAGTCTCTGGTGAAAGAAATTCGCTAAAGGGAATTTCGTACAGGACGAGTGTGTTTCCTAAGTGCTCATTTGTAAAAGGCTCAGCCCATTGTGAAAGATGCACCAACAAGAAATGGCGCCTAGTAAAATTCAGCTTATCCAGTTGAGCTCTACTTAGTTCTTTTCTGCTTTCACGAGTTTTTTAAATTAGATCACAATCAGGGGGCGATAAAAAACCATCCGCCTTCCCGCCCACGTCAGGTTTCAACATGATGGGGACGAGTTGTTCATATCTCTGTCTGGTTCTGAAACACTGGGCACGGCTGAAATTTCGAAAAAATATTTTGTGAAAAGTTCTAATTAAAAACTCGACATTTAACTTCACTAATTGAAGTGGACATGGTGGCCTAAGCGCTATCTTATCTCCAATGAGTCTGGGTTCGAATCCCAGTTGATGCATAGAAGCTGTGTTCTTCTTTCGGCACCAAAACTATCTCTCTCTCTTTTCCCTGGAACCAGTGACCACAAATTAGGGACCGTCGACTGCTTAGAGACTATCGAGTTGCTCACGGAGGTCGTTAAGTACCAAAACAACAACAATAAAAACATTGAGTAACTATGAATTTCGCAAAAATAAATAAATTGTATTGAAAATGCATGTCAGTAATTTTCATATGAAACGCTTCTAGTGCTGGGAAATATACTCATCATCAAAAAAATAGTTGCACCCAGAAGGAAGTATCGGATTGCAATGCTATTCGGGAGGAAGGTAAAGGTTACCAGGAACAATAAATGATTAAACATTGAGATCCATATGGGCACTATTTATTGAGCTACACGCCAATAAGTAGTGTCTCTCAGTATGGCGTAGGGCAGCCATGTTTGCTTACACAGCATGCCAGACGTCTCGGAATTGAATTGTACAGGTTCCTAATGGCGTCCTGCGATAAGCCATCCAATTCAGGTTGAATCTTCTGACGAAGTTCCTGCAGATTGTGCGTTATGGGGGAATGTGAATAGCGCGTCCAATAGCATCCCACACATTTTCAATCGGCGATAGGTCTGACGATGCGGCTGGCCATGGCAGACTGTCAGGGTCTTGAAGGCAAGCTCTCGAGACAGCAGCAGTATGCAGACGAGCGTTGTCCTGTTGGAAAATATCACAGCAGTGAGCGCTCAGAAAAGTTAGGGTCACTAGTTGCAGGACCTCATTAACGTAGCGTAGGGATGTCAAAGTGCCTGCAATAAATACCAAAGGTGATCTGGCTTCGTAGTCCATGACACCAGGCCTACTGGATGTGTGACGCTGGACAACAAACCGTTCATCTTGGCGCTGACCACGGTGCCTTCACACATGGATTCGTTGGCCGTCTCCTCGAAAACAGAAGCAGGACTCGTCGCTGAAGACCACCCGCTGCCATTCTGAGTGGCTGCATGACAGCCTGGCTCGACACCATTGCAGTCTTTGGCGACGATGCAGAGATGTTAAGGTTAGTCGTAGTAACGATCTGCGTGCATGTAATCCTACGTCCTGCAGCCGTAGTAACGGTATGCGTGCATGCAATACTACGTCGTGCAGCCGTAGTGATGGTCTGCGGGTATGTAATCCTACGTCGTGCAGTCGTCTGCCGATGGTGCTGGCACTAATCGGACGATCCATGGGGGCACCAACTCTCGCTGAATATCCGCAATCGTATCTGTTGGGTCACTCGGCGCATGTTAGACAACCCGTCGGTCCTCTCTCTCCGTGACTCGTGTAGGTCTCCCAGACCCTTCTTATCGCTACTGCGTGTCTTGTCCTATCAACTGCCGCCAATAGCGTGTTATGGTGATATCCGCACGACCGGTATGGCGCGAAATACGGTGACCAGACCATCTCGCATACAGGAGCCCGACTATACGGCCTCTCTGGAACTCCTCAAACTGCTCGAATTGCTTCCGAGCTTTTCTCCGAGGCATGCTTCACTTGCTAAGGATGCAACCAGCATAAAGCACGAGTAAGAATGGCAAGCGCGCGCAACAGGATGACCTTATATAGCCGGTCAGGCACAGCGTTACGACCCCCTCCTTGCTTGGGTCACGTGCGAGCCCGAGCGTGATACTTGAATTACACTGGCGGAAAGTGAAAAAAGAACACCAAGAAGGAGACGTCTGATACCAACGAAATTTATACAGCATAATAACGGAATACAGAGGATAACGTGATCAAAACATTATGGCAAAATACAGCTGTATTTGCTGCTCAACTGAAAAATAACATTTCCATGTAACATGGTTAGTACGAGGTTGAACCGCCATGAACTGCGTCACACTGTGCATGGAGTCTGTCGTACAGATGTTGGATGTAAGTTTGGGGTATTGAGTTCCAAGCATAATCCACCTTGACGCGTAAATCGGGGATGGTCGTGGCTGGCCGTTGATACCGGATACGTCGTTGTCCCATAAAATCACACACGTGATCAATGGGGGACAAATCCGGTGAACGTGCAGGCCATGGAAGTTGTCTCACACCCTGAAGTGCATGTTGCGTTGCACGTGCTGTGTGGGCGTGCGTTATCTTGCTGGAAAACACCACGATGGACTGACCTTACAAATGGCACAACAACGGGCTGAATGAAGTTGTTGATGTGGGAGGTGCTGTTTAACGTACACGGTACAAACACTAGTTGTGTAGGGGAGTGATAGCTGATCGCTCCCCACACCAGGAGACCAGGTGTAGGCCCTTGTGTTGCTGGCGGATGCAAG
Source organism: Macrothele yani (assembly GCA_039090855.1). Lineage (NCBI taxonomy): Eukaryota > Metazoa > Arthropoda > Arachnida > Araneae > Macrothelidae > Macrothele > Macrothele yani. Next base: position 112,692,733 of record CM077011.1, read on the forward strand.
AAGGGTGGAGACGCTCCCTTGTGCGTCTGCGAACACGCATAAGGCCATCGGAGGCTCCCAAGCAGAATCTGCTTTCGTCGCTGAAAACGACATATCGCCATTGCGTTCTCCAGTGCAGACGTTGGCGACACCACTTCAGCCATTCCTGGCGGTGGGCTGGAGTCAAAGGTACACATGCCAGTGGCACACGTGCACGTAGTCCTGCATCCAGTAGACGGTTGCGTATTGTTCGCACAGTAACTTCAGGTGCAACGGCAGCTCGGATTTGCGTCGCAGTGGATGTTCTGCTTGACAACGCCGCTCTTCTTATGCGTCGATCAGTCCGCTCATCATTCCGTCTGTGACTCCCGGTTCCACGTCTTCTCGTGTGGGAATGTTCCTGGGACCATCTACGCCACCATCGTACCACCACCGATCATTCCCGTCCACTTCGCTCCGCAATACGACGATACGACCACCCGGCCTCGCGGAGTCCGACTAGACGACCTCGCTCAAAGTCGGATAACTGCTGAAATCCTACACGTCTTCCATGTCCAGGCATTGCAGCTTCTTCAGGATATTCGCACGTGTCCGTACGCCGACGACTGAATACATTCACTTCGCCGTACTCCTTAAATACCACCGACGGTAATTTGCATATTATGCCGAGCTGTGGCGTAAGCGCTCACCGGTTGTCCCAAAATTAACATCACACCAACGGAAACTCGACCCGATTAACGTAGGTAAATTTCATGATCGTCCGCCAATTCCTTCTTGGTGTTCTTTTTTCACTTTCCGCCAGTGTATTTGCATGTCTGACGGTGTGAAACCCACCCAAAAGTTTCATTCCTGTCAGTTGCTTCCTTCTGGGTGCAACTTTGTTTTTGATGATGAGTGTTTTTTGATCCAAATAAGCGTATTTTTGTTTTTATTTGTAGTTCAAAGTAGAAAGATAAAGGACGCGATTTAGGTAGATGATGTAAGTCGTTTGATAACGCTAAAGCTTGAAAGTATGAAATCTGAGCTGGTGAAGATGTATTTCGTGGCGTGGGTTAAAATCAGAAATTATAATCCAAGTTCATGTACAACGCAGGTGTGCAAGCAAAATTGACCTATATAATGCTGTTTTGTGTGTTTCGCCGTGTAGTAATCCCTCGACTGTTTATTGTTTCTTAGCTCGTCAGGAGATCTCAAAATGAAAATCCTGCTGCAACTCCTTATTCTTTCGGCCGTCGTGATGTTTAGTAACGGTAAGCAAATTTCTTTAGGTATTTTTTGTGCACGTTTACTTTTCATAAGCCACGTATTCCCTTTTGGTAACGTAAAAACTTACTGTGCTACAATTATCAAGATAATTTCTTTTAATTACTCTTGTGTATTGACATGAAAATCAGGCAAATTCCAGTTACTTTTCTGTTTTCTCGATCGTATCTCGAGCATCTTAGCTCGAATTCCGTTACAAAGAGGATTCCTTTTGTTTCCGGCATTAAGCATCATTAAGTTTGTTGCATGTGTACTGAGAGCTTACTTTTTAAGATACACCGTCATATTATGGAACGAAATATTTATCAAATGTGCAGCGTTTTTATAGCAACTTTACGTGAAAAAACATCTTGAAAGCAAGCTGACGTGCAATATCTTATTAAAAACAAAATAATAATATTACATTAGTTATTTATTAAATTTAAGAAAAAAATGTGAGCGTAGGTTTGTAAAACCCGATTTTGGATTAAAACAAAGTTGTTTACCTAGGCTTTTACATACTCCGAATACATGCAGATAGTGGCTATACTGTCTCCCCCCCCCCCGCTCTGTTGGAATTCAAATGCAAACTGTTAAGGAATTGATTTTGTACCAGGAATTTAAACTGAAAGTCGTTTTTCCATAAGATTCACGACGAAAGTCGTGCTTCAGAAAAAAATACTGATGAGGTTAATAGCACCGGAAGAACATACCAACTTCAGTCATTAAAATGTAAGATAAAGTTCTAATTTTTAAAAGTTTTTTTAGGTTTCAAACTGTTTTGTGTTTGCCAGGAACGAAATAAGAGAAAATAACATGAGTATTATTAAAACTACCGAAAACACGTTTTCTTTGTTTTTAAGAATACCGTGATTTCTTTGATTTAAATTTTCATATTTTGTTTTTTACACAGTAGATATGTGGTCACTAATTCCGACAAATGTCGTAGATTTTGTTTAATTTTAATATTCTTTGGACAAATGTTTTGTCAGCACTGTGTTTTTATTTTTTCACTGATAAAATACGAGTTTATGCTCAATGGCGGATAACCGCGCAGGCGCATAAAGCGCTCCTTGGGACCTCAATATCGCAGGGGTCTTAAAAGCCAAAAAATAAATTAGATTTTTTTAATTTTCAACATTTTGTTAATTAGTAGAAATATAAAACAACAAAAATGACGATAATCACGAATTATCATGTGCTGTGTGAAGTTATTTTCATAATGGATAACAGTTTCCGGTGCTATGAACATAATCTGCGTTCAGTGTCTTGTGCGTATTATTAATAGTGCACAAGACGCTGATCAAAGGTCTGCCACGGAAAAGTCTCAGGATAACTTCCAGGCAGGTACGAAAACTGGAACCACTGAATATCCGCCGTGCGTCGGATGAGCACGTTAAGCCGCCGGACCTCGGGTAGTGGCCCCTCGCTTATAAATAACGGCGCCTTGCTCCCCTTTTCTACCTCGCTTCCGAGTGACGTTCCTATCGGGCACTATCTCAAATCTCCTGGCATCCTATTTCGAGGGATTGTTTAAGACATAATTTCAGACACTCCCTTCTTAAAATCCTATACACAAATATTCAAATTTCTGTCTCGATCAAGATTTTTCTGGATTCAAATATCAGTACTGAACCAAAGCTGCTAAGAAAATATCAGTGAAAATATTCAGCCTTGCAGTTATTCGCCGAGTCTTCGAATTTGTTTTTAATTTTTTTAACAACACCTATTTATAGTGCTAACGGTGATATGCCGTTTTCGGTACTTAAGTGGGTTAAAAATTATTTACGCGATTCATGAAGTCATTTGCATTTAAACGATATTTTACTCTGTTTTTTTCTTTCTTTTTTTTTTTTTGATTGGAGGTTTACCGACCACCGTGAGCAACTCATTACTCTTGTTAATGGACATGGATGTCGTCCATATAATCAAATTATGAATATTATTGATAAATTCGCTAAATTTAAAGCGTGAAGTGTTTCACTTGAATATGACTTTTAAATGTATGCTAAATAGTTAAGATACTTCATTTAGTTTTCTTCAAAACAGAAAGCTAGTCTATTTATGAAGGCGTATATTTCTCGCTATTTAATAATACTAAATGAGATGCACAATGTAATTGTTTTTCTACTACACGAGTATGTGATTTTATTTTTTACATGCAAGCCATTTTGTTTAATTGAAAAATTTGGCAATTTTGAATTCATTCATTTGAATTAAACAATCTTCAAAATATTTAAAATTTCTAGAGGAAGGTCTAACAAAATCATATTGCACTTGTGGTCTCCAAATACTAAATTCGCCACTGGGTTTATCTAATAAAACGATTAATCATTATGTTTTGCATTTTTGCATTTTCTGATGTTCTCTTTCTACGTAGTGTAAGTGCATATTTTTGCGCTATCCTTTCTTGAAATATAACATCAAATTTCTTTTAGAATGAACTGACTCAAGAACGCCCAAGTTTTTTCATGCTCATTTCTCGAGATTTGTGATATACACTGAAGTGCCAGAAAAACTGGTACTGAGAAGCTTATGCGAAATACATAGCAACGTCCCCTATGCGCGTACTATGTTGCGCCCGCCAGTGCGTATATAGAGCGACAGACATCGTTGCCAACTGTCAGAGCTGTTTTCGGCATGAGAATGACTTGTAATAACGATTTAAGCGATTTTCAACACGGTGTCATAGTTGGCACTCGTGAGATGGGCCATAGTATTTCGGAGGTACAAACGAAGTTCTGATTTTCACAAACGACCATTGCAAGGGTGTACCGTGATTACAATAATTCAAGCAAAACCTCTAACCTACGATACCAGTGTGGCCGTAAAATGACATTGGGTGAACGTGACCATCGTCGGCTGTCAAGAATCGTTTCACGCGATAGGCGTGCAACACTCTCGCAGGTATTATCGGAATTCGATGCTGGAGCCTCAACAAGCATCATCGTCCGGACTGTGCAACGTATCCTACACGATATGGGCTTTGGGAGCCAACGCCCAGCTCGAGTTCCCTTGATAGGTGCACGACACATAGCCATGCGCCTCGCTTGGGCACGGCAACACCGCCACTGAACACTCGATGACTGGACAAGTAGCCTGGTCTGACGAGTCGCGTTTCCAACTGTATGGGGCAGATGGAAGGATCCGTGTGTGGCGCAAACTCCATGAATCCATGGATCGAGCCTGTCAACAGGGAACTGACCGGCAGGAGGGTGAGGGTGTGGGTATGTAATGGTATGGGGTGTGTTTAGCTGGACTTCACTGAGACCCCTAGTACGTCTACAAACGTCTGTGACCGGCTAACGCTATGAACGCATCCTTTCTGACGAGGTACACACGTCATGCTGATGGGTTGTGCCTGTTCTAACAGGACAATGCACCTCCACACAAGTGTCGGGACGTCACATTATGGTTAGAAGAGCATTCATCTGAGTTTGGGGTATTGCCATCCCGCCCAAGTCCCCAGATCTGAACGCGATAGAACACATTTGGGATGCCATGCAACACAGGAATCCGAGACCTCGGAATACACCCGAATCGTGGAACGCTCTGCAGAAAGTACGGTGTGCATTGCCTACATCATATTTCCAGAAGCTAGTGGAGTCCATGCCCCGCGGTAAATATGCAGTCCTGCACTCCCGTGGGGAACCTACCAAGTATTAGACTGGTGTACCAGTTCTTCTGGCACTTCAGTGTAAGTATGTTTACCCATTGTATTGCAATATTAACGTTTCTGGCTGCTTCATTGGAAAGAAAAAATCATTAAGTTGTCATAGGGATTTACAAAACATTAATCAGGGTGGATCTTTCTAGATTTATTATGAAAATTTTGGTCAGGTATGAGTTACAAGTCCAGACATTTATGCTTTAGTATGACTTGGTTAGTAAAACGCATTGCAGAATTTGGATCACTGGCATATACTGGACTACAGAAACGATATGAAAGCAATTACAACCTTTCTAAGCAAAGCAAGAGATTTAAAAATAAAATTGTAATAACCGTTTTAGACAAGAACAATTTTGCAGTGATATGCAAACAGTATTACACTGGTGTGCAAAAATTAAGGACGAAGAGGAGAAATTAGCATAACAGCGGAATGAGCAGACAGAACGGATCGAAAGACCACTCAGGTTATAGACTAGGGTCCGGTACGGTAGGGCATGCGCATATATGCAGCATGACGTAGGGGGAGCGGGGAAGGGGGAGTGTCGGAAGGGTATAAAGCACACGGGCGGTGTACGCTCAGCAATTTGGTGAAAGCTATTGCACGGTGTACATTGGCTTAAACTACGTCGAGTTGCTGCCACCGTGTGATATGGCCAACACGCAATCCAGTAGACGACATCTGGATGACTTTACCCGAGATCACTCACAGCATCGTTTCACGAGCTTGAAGAGCATTTCAAACGACAGGAACAGCTGTCCGAGTGTTTAGCAGTGGTCGTCCACGAGCAACCACGGCTGCGGACGACCGGTATATTGTCCTACAGGCGATAAGAGACTAACGGCAGACAGCGGGAGAAATCGCAAGGCACATGCAACAGACAACTGGACGTCCGTTATCGCGTTTTACCGTGGCCAGGATGCTGCACATAGGTGGTCTATTTGCACGACGACCAGTACGGTGTGTGCCATTAAAGCCTGCTCATCAGAGACGGCGGTTTCTATGGTGCCAGGAACAAAAGAACTGGACACATCAGTAATGGGGTCGAATTCTCTTTACGGACGAGAGCCAATTAGTCTGACGAGCTAATCTGCACGTATACACATCTGGAGACAGTAGGTAACACGTCATCCCAGCTCCAACATCATCGAAAAGGACCGGTTTGGTACTGGCGGAGTACTCGTTTGGGGCAGTATCATGCTTGGTAGCCGTACTAACCTCCACATCTTTCAAGGAGGTTCAATCACTGGTGTCCGCTATTGTACCGAGGTTCTCCTGCCGCACATGCGTCTGTTTAGAGGTGCTGTGGGTCCTGAGTTCCTCTTCATGGACGACAACGCTACACCTCATCGTGCAGTGTCTGTCGCAGAGATGTTGGAGAGTGAAGATATTCAACGCATGTGTTAGTCCGCAATGTCCCTGGACCTAAATCCAATCGAATACGTGTGGGACCTTCTCGAGAGACGCTTGGCAGCACGTCACCAGCCGCTAGCAACGAATCTGCAACTGCGATTGGCGTTACAAGAGGAATGGGCCGCGATGCCTCAACAGCTCCTTGACAACCTCGTCCTAAACATGGACAGACGTTGTAAATTCTGCAACGCAGTCAGGGGCGATCATATCTCCTACTAAAGACTGGATTTTTCTTGGCAGCCGCCTGTCACATGGACGTTTCTGTCTTCCTTCTGTTCAGTTGTGCTCGAAGCTACCTTTTCAATGAAGTGGCTTTGTAGCTTTTGGATTCTTTGTTTGGACGGTTTTGCTCACTTGTCCCATATTCGTATATCTTGGGGATCTTATGGTATGATTTGAGTCGATGTGGAGCACTTCTGCACGACGTTACATTCGAAAAACCGTCTCGTCCTTAATTTTTGAACATCAGTGTACCATCAAGTTATCCTAAATGAGCTAACCGCAAGTTCAAAGTACATACGCTCTCAGCCTAACAAAAATATTATTTGCAAAAAATTATGGCTTTACAGAAAAGACAAGACTAATAATTACAATGTCAGACTACCATGTTTACATACAATTTCTAAATTCCATAAAGTTCCTGTGAAATTCATGCTCATCACTTCGACTGTCAACTGTTACGGAAAAGCGGTAAGTGAACGCGTTGAAAAATACCTTAAAATCATTTTAAGAGTATCAAAGACACTTGGACTATTTATTACAAGCAATCACCCACTGTTGCAATTTCTTGACGATACTGAGAAGAAAGGACAACTACAAGCACAGACCTTTAATTTCTCCAATCTATTTAACATCTATAGATCTTCAGGATTTAAACAGTGTTTGTGACTTCTTGTCCAAAGAATCTGGCAGTCTACTAAGTATCACGAAACAGCAACGGAATCACATTACAGCATTTTGTATATTCAACAACCATGTAGCTATGGGGGAGCATATCTTTCTGCAGGTTAAAGGAATTCCTATGGGCACCTCTTTCTCGACGTCATTATCAAACGTATATTTACACGTATGTGAAAACAGGTATGCTACCCAGAATAAATATAGCAACGGAACTACACTATCTACCAACAAGTAATTGGACACCTGTGATAGCAAAGAAAAACGAAGTTTATTCACCTTCAATAGTTGGTGGAGCCTCCACGAGTGGCAATTACAGCTGTGACCCTCCGGGGCATACTCTCAACCAAGCGTTGTACGACGGCTAGCGGTATTTTCTTCCACTCGGCTTGCAGAAGATAGGTCAGTTCCTTCACCGATTTCGGACGGTGGGGGCACCCCTTAAGTCGACGCTCCAACTCGTCCCAGACGTGCTCGATAGGGTTACGATCCGTCCTCTGCGCAGGCCAGTCCATTCGATTAACCTCATTGTCACCCTACCAAGCCATGGTGGACCTCGCAACATGACAGGTGGCATTGTCATCCTGAAAGTAACATGGGTCCACCCTGTAAAACTGCTACAACGTAAGAAGCGCATGGTCATCCAAAATGGTGCAGTAGATCTTGGCGTTGAGTCTACCAGGAATTGCGACCAAGGGTCCAGTGCCATACTAGGAGAAACACTCTCATAGCATAATTCCACCGCCGCCGAACTTCACAGTTGGCACAATACATTCCGGCAGGAGGCGTTCTCCAGGCAGACGCCAAATCCAGACCCCGCCATCCGTACGGTAGAGGGTGAACCTTGATTCGTCGCTCCAGAGAACCTGTTTCCACTGTTCAACGGTCCACTGTCGACGTTCTTTGCACCACGTTAGCCAAGCAGCGCTATTGGACTTGGTGATCAAAGGCTTGTGTGCGGCAGCACGCCCATGATAACCGAGCAGATGGGGTTCCTTACGGATGGTATTCATCAAAAGAACACTCCCGCATGCCTGTTGAAACTCCTCGCGGATGTGGCCCATCGATTTGGTGTGGTTCTCCCGAATTTCTCTGGCCAGCACCCGTCGGTCTCTAACTTCCAGTTTTGTGGGTCTGCCTGGTCGGGGCACATTCCGACAGTCACCTCTCATCTTAAACTTACCAATCACGTAGGCCACTGTCGATTTTGGGTACTTCAGCTCGCTGGATATGTAACGTATGGATTGGCCATTTCTGTGATACCCGACGATTACACCTTTCTCGAAATCAGAGAGCTCCGAGCTGCGTGGCATCTTGCATGCGACTGGTTGCGTTGTTGTTTCCCACACGATATTTAGCGGCGGCGGCCATGACGTGTATCAGGACCGCAGATATCGTCGATTGCATTGGGTGTCCGATTACTTGTTGGTAGATAGTGTATATTTAAGTATATTTATGATGCCATAGTTTTTAGCGGTTATAACTTTGCGACTTCAGCAAATAATATCTATCACCAGGGACTTGGTTTGGAGCCGACGGGAACATGACAAAATCATGTGCACTACTAAACCATCGACTTGCGGAGATACAAGAAAAGTGAGCTGATTATAGAAACTTTTGACAAAAGAAGAAATTATGAGTTTAAGGTTAACAATGTAGTTAACTGGGATTCAAATGTTTCAAAATATGTGCACAGGAATCACATAATGAATATTTTAGATACATGAGAGTTTGTAATACTGCCCTTGTTTTTTTTTAAATCTCAAGTTTTTATACAACACATTAGTATATAATGGTTACCCTTTTAGTTTTATACACAGGATTTTGAGTCAACACTTGTTAATAAAATAATTATTTCGCAAAAAACTGCCACACACTTTTGGATTACGACAATGTTTAATTTTCTTATGTGTTTCCAAGTGCCACATTAAAGGTCAACTGTGGTTGAAGATTTCGTATTAACACGCATGCGTAGTCTTCAAGACATCTGAACTTTTTGTTTTCCTATCTTCTGTTGGCATTTTCGTTAATCGCTTATTTGCTTCTACTCTACTCATAATGTACTAGTATTCAACTGCAGAGTGAATATCGAGGAGCGGACAGATTTGGTGTTGCTGGATTGCTCGATGGGATGACTAGGGGTTTGGAGTTTGCTTTATTTTCGCATTTCCTTTAATTTTGAGGGATTTGTATGTTTGGTATTTGCAGTGTTCCTTTGAACATAACTAAAAGTTCAAAATGTTTTCATTTCGTTTCAGTCTGGGTCTGAGTTAGGCATTCTGAAAATTTAACTTGGCATTTTCATTTGCGTTTTAGGCAATATTGTCAGGAAAAGATATTTTTTTTATTATATATATTTATATATAAGGTGAAAATTTATAACACCGCAAATTATTACATAAAAATCACTCAGAACCATTAATTAAGATTAAAAGCCTAAAAAAGGCAATTATATATTGAAAAAAATCGCTGAATGTTTAAGAAGCATCTAGATAGAACCTCTGACAAAGTCATAACCCAGTCCACAAGCATAGCAGCAGAATGCCTAACACAAAATGAAATATAAAAATAAGTAGATAAATAGAACGTAAATTAATATTACGAAAAATAAAAAGGAAAGAAATGGAAGGCCAATCTTGTCAAGGGAACACTGGCCTTAGTGACCTTTCGATACGATTATAAGCTGTTGAAAGCCACCCGTGTGTTCCCGAGGTCACCAAAATGTAGAACCAAACACATCAACAAGTTGAGAAAGTGTAAAACAGCAAGTAGGTAAAAAGATTCACTAAAACCAGAACACATAAAGATAAGAACACACTTACCCCAGACATTTAGACACAAGACCAGTTCCTGTACTGTATTAGAAACATGTGTAGTAAGTACTAAGGCGCAACAGCAGACAGTAACGGATAGGTAAGTGGGCACTGTTGCCATTAAAGTGTACTTAATCTACGAGCAGAAGAGACCCATCACGTGGCGCATTTAAAAAGATGAAAGTTTTAGCTTTGCAGGGTCATTGATTAGTCAGTTGCTGACAGGTGATTGATTTATTCGGAACAAAACATTTTTTGAGATGTCACAATTAAAGAGTTGCCCAAAATGTTTCCTAAGAAATGGAAATGGAAAGCCATGCTTTGAATAGCTGTTTTAATTTTAGAATGAGAACTTCTGAATTACCACAGAGGTATGAGAATTTCTGAATTACCACAGAGGTATAAGAATTTCTGAATTACCACAGAGGTATGAGAAATTCTGAATTACCACAGAGGTATGAGAATTTCTGAATTACCACAGAGGAATGAGAACTTCTGAATTACCACACCTGAAGTATTCAGATATTACAATATTTCAAAAGGCCTGTTAAGAGATGTTTGATCCCCAGTCAATTAAAACGTTTCCTAAAAAATTATAGCTTCTTTTGTCAAAAATCGTAGTAACACTATTATTAATTTCTATATCAAGATAATACGCAATCCGATCACTACAACTAGTCGAAACTAGGTCTAAACTTTTAGGATGGACTTCTTTTATTTTTGAGTCAAAATTCTCAAAGCTAAATACTATCAAATCATCTATGTACCTAAGAATTTTTCCTTTTTCAATCAGAAGAGTAAATGTTCTTTCATATACGTGCAAGTATAGATTTGCTAGAATGTTGGAAAAGACTGAGCCAATGGGTATACCTCGGGTTTGAAGAAATATGTTTAAGCATAAAGTCAGATAATTATTAAATATGCAAGTGGTCTTTAATTAGCTCCAGATGTCTCTTGTTACCTTCAGTATATCATGGTATTCATCATATAAAATGTCACAAATACGTTCTAAGTCGTTAAGATTGATTGACGTAAAGAGGTTTTTAAAGTCATACGTCTGTATTCTTAATGGTAGTTCAGATGAATGACATTTTAACACATCAAGAACAGCGGTGTTGTTCCTGATGATCCAAGTTTGTTCCATTCTGTCCTAGATTTCTCGTTTCATACCCGCTTCCACACCATAGCAATTGGTAGAAGCTGTTATGGATAGAAATTCAATCGGGTCTTTTGAAATTTTGGCACTAAATATAAGAATGATATTTTCACTTTAATGTTCAAGATTTTTAATCTTTTTGTAATGCGACGGTAAGAAATTCTGAAGTTGGCTCCTTTACTCATGATAGGTCTTAGTTGATTAGATTTAATGACTTCGAGATTACCAATAACAATATGACCGAAATGTGGATCAAGAAAATTAGTGAATTCATGCCTGTCACAGGTTTAAGTTCCTTATTTTGCCAGTTTGCATAAGACAATGAGAGTTCCTTGTAGTTGAAAATAAGCCTTCCGATCGTTGGCCAGTATTTATAACTCTTGCATAGTCTTATACACAGTCGAGTAACATTATTGTGACCACCTCCTACTTTTGACGTCAACAGCGCGCAGCAAATGAAAAAAGGCACGTGTTGCGAGCTGGCTTGATGGGGTATATAAGGTGTGCTGAATGCATTCTGAAAACATATCACTCGTTGCTGTCATGGATAAAAAGAGCGATTTATGAGATTTGCAAACAAAGGGATGATTATCGGCTTTCGCGCTAAGGGTGGCAGCATTTCTGTAACAGCGCAGTTTGTGAACAGTTCGCATGCTGCTGTAATTAAAATGCATCGTATGACACCATTTCGAATAAGCGACGTGGAAACTGCTAAGCACCACGTGCCATTGATGTGAGAGGTGAACTTTGGCTTCAGAGCTGCGTAAGGGGCGACCGGCACGCTACAGTGGAGCAACTTACAGGGCGAATGAACCAGGAGGCTACCGGAAGTGTGTCTAAAACGACAGTTTAGCGCGGTTCTGATGCAGACGGATGGTCACTGCACCTATGCTAAGGAAGGTGCATTGGAAGAAAAAGCTTACATTTGCACGGCAGTATCGGAATTGGAGCTCCGCTGATTTGGGAAGGATTGTCTTCTCCGATGAGTCACGCTTTCTGCTTAATCGAACAGATGGACGTTGGCGTATAAGGCGAGAAATATCGGAGAACAAACACTCTTCAACCATTGCTGGCAGAACACAAGCTTGTGGGGGCAACGTTATGGTCTGGGGAGTATTTTTGTGGCGTTCTCTGGGTCCACTCATACCTGTGGAAGGCACTTTAGACCGAAGTCGTTACAAATCCATCCTTGCCGACCACGTACAGCCATGCATGCTGATTGTCTTCCCTGGGGCAGATGGGATCTTCAAGAACGACAGTACTTTCAGCAGCTTTCTTGCATTTTGGTTTATATCATCCCTCCAACTTCCTTCTGATTTTCACACTCTTCTCTTTCCTTTGTATGATCTCCATTCTGTTACTATTTTAGTCCATCTACTATTTTCTATTTTTGCTACATGGCCAGCCAATTTCCATTTCACACTGCTGTTCAAAATTACGAGAATTTGCACATTTTGTCGATTTTCACAAAAAGTACGGAACCAAAGGTACAAATTATGCCGCCGAATAAGAATGCAAATTTGCAGTGTCGAATACGTAAGCGTACACGTGCGTGCGGGCGGAGCTGTGACAGCGGAGGGCATGAAAAGCACACGTGACTTTTTCCGCGATTAGTTCGCTCGTACTACTCGGCGAAATTCGTTGTGTCTCTTGCAGGAGTTTGTTCAATTTCATAAGCAATCTGGTAACAGGAGTTGCCACGAACACATTGATAACGGAATGAGGTGGAGAATCGTCGGTAGATTGGAGGCAGGGCAATCGCAAGTGCAGATTGCTACAGAGCTCAATGTAACGCCTACTGTCGTCTGCAATTTGTGGAAACTGTTTAAGGACACCGGATTCATTTCGAGAAGGCCTGGGCAAAGTCGTCCAAGAACCACGACGGCCAATGAAGGTCGTTATTTGGCACAGTCAGCAAGGCGCCACAGGACTGATACAGCTGCACAGCCATCTCGTGAGCTGCATGCCGCCACTGGAACCCAAGTTTCAAGGGTTCCTGTTTCCCGAAGGTTTCATGAGAGAGGGCTTTTTGCCAGAAGACCTGCTGTTTGCGTCCCGCTCACTTCAGCACACAAGAGAGCGCATTTAGCATGGTGTAGACAACATCAGCCTTGGACCAGACTTCAGTGGGGTCATGTTCTCTTCACAGACGAGTCGCGATTCCGCCTGGACACTGATTCTCGACGTACCTTCATCTGGAGGGATCCTGGGACCCGACACCTTTCCGCCAATATCCGAGAAAGTGACCGCTATGGTAGCGGAAATGTGATGGTATGGGCAGGCATCATGTTGGACGGCCGCACACCTCTCCATGTGTTTGGCAGAGACTCCCTGACTACTCAGAGATATAGGGATGAGATCTTACAGCCCCATGTTCGACTTTCCAGGGGCGCAGTTGGCCCTCGGTTCCTTTTTATGGATGACAACGCTCGTCCACATAGGGCTCACCTGGTCGACGATTATCTTGAAATTGAGGATATTTTCCGGATGGATTGGACAGCAAGATCGGCAGACCTAAACCCTATCGAACACGTCTGGGACGCTCTTGGGAGGGCAATTGCAGCTCGCCATCCCCCTCCGAAAACCATCCAGGAGCTGAAAACTGCGTAGCTGCAGGAGTGGGACCGACTGCGACAGGAACTCATCAACTGCCTCGTTTCCAGTATGACGTCGCGCTGTGAGAACTGTATGACTGTGAGAGGGGACCATACCCCATATTAGAGTAATTTTATGTTCTATCTTGCAACGTGGATTTTGGACATTCCTGCGCTGATGAGCCTTACTGACGCTCATGAGTGCGTATCATGACTGTTGTATGATATAATTCTTTCTTTTATATAACTGTGCATCCATACCAAGTTTCATTAAAATGTGTCAATTAGTTTTTCAGAAATTCGACAAAATGCGCAAATTCTCTTAATTTTGAACATCAGTGTAAATTGAGTATCTTTTCATCAATATCTAAAAATATTGTTCTGGATCTTATGTCTGTATTCCTTAGTTTGTCTTGAAGTTTTATATTTAGTAGAGATCTTTCCATTTTACGTTGTGTTTTTCGCAATTTGTCGAAGATGTTTTTCTTGATAGGCCAGGTTTCAGCGCCATATGTCATAATGGGTATTACACATTGATTGAAAAGTTTTGCTTTGTTTTTGGACTTTAATTTACTACATATTATTTTCTAACGTATTTAAAGCAAACAAGAAAGTAGATTGTTTTGTTTATAGATGGTTGAAGTAGTATTTTTCATGGCAGCTTACGGATTTTGCATTCACATAGTATTTAACAAAGCAAATTTCCAGCCCTTTAAATATTCATTGTATGCGTTTGGATGTATTTATAATCAAATCCCTAACTATAGTATTTTCTATGCTTTGAATAAGCCAATACTTATTCTGGAGGAGTTTCAAAATTTCTGCGTTAGTCTCCATAACATGAAGAATTTTTCAAGTAACGGGAAATAGTTCCGAACTGGTCTTTCATTCTACTGGGAAAAAAATTTAGCCGCCCCGGTGGCACAATGGTCTAAGCGCTGGCTCCTGACCATTCATCCGAGAAGTGTCCGGGTTCGAATCCCGGTGAGGCATGGATGTTGTATTTGTCTTACAGTACTGGCTCTCTCCCTTCCCAGGAAACAGTGGCCCTAAATTAGGGACGGGCGACTGCTTATAGCCCAATGAGTTGCTCACGGTGGTTGTTAAATCTTGAATAAAAAAAATAATAATTTATGAATTTTTTTTTTTGATTGAAGGTTTAACGCCCACCATGAGCAACTCAAAGGATTATAAGCAGTCGCCCGTCCCTAATTTTGGGTCACTGGCTCCAGGGAAGGGAGACAGCCAGTGCCGTAACACAAACACAACATCCATGCTTCACGGGATTCGAACCCGGACCCCTTTCGGATGAATGATCAGAGGCCATCTCTTAGACCACTGCGCTACAGGGGCCGCGTTTGAAGATTAAACAATCACCGTGAGGGACTCTATGGGCTATAAGCATGCAGTCGCCGTTCCTCATTTAGGGTCACTGGTTCCAGGGAAGGGAGAGAGATAGTGCCGTAAGACGAACGCAACATCCATGCCTCACCGGGATTCGAACCCGAACTATTCACGGACGAACGATCAGAGACCATCGCTTAGACCACTGCGCCACCGGGGAGGCGTTTGGAGATTAAACAACCACCGTGAGGAACTCTGTGGGCTATGAGCAGTGGCCCGTTCCTAATTTAGGGTCACTGGTTCCAGCAAAGGGAGAGAGCCAGTGCCGTAAGACAAACACAACATCCATGTCTCACCAGGATTCGAACCCGAACTATTCACGGACGAACGATCAGAGGCCATCGCTTAGACCCTTGCGCCACTGGGGAGGCGTTTGGAGATTGAACAACCACCGTGAGGAACTCTATGGGCTATAAGCAGTCGCCCGTTCCCAATTTAGAGTCACTGGTTCCAGGGAAGGGAGGGAGCCAGTGCCGTAAGACAAACACAACATCCATGCGTCATCGGGATTCGAACCCGCACCCCTTTCGGGCGAATGATCAGAGGCCATCGCTTAGACCCTTGCGCCACTGGGGAGGCGTTTGGAGATTGAACAACCACCGTGAGGAACTCTATGGGCTATAAGCAGTCGCCCGTTCCCAATTTAGAGTCACTGGTTCCAGGGAAGGGAGGGAGCCAGTGCCGTAAGACAAACACAACATCCATGCGTCATCGGGATTCGAACCCGCACCCCTTTCGGGCGAATGATCAGAGGCCATCGCTTAGACCACTGTGCCACCGCTATGAAATTTCGCGTAACAAAACATAACTCAGGAGTAAGACCACAGAAGGTGAGTCAAAAGTTCTGCAATATTTGCATAAACGCATGTGCTACGGTGGGTATGTCACGTGTTTAAACTAGTTCAAGTCGGGCACTGCAGCCAGTAGAAAGGGATATAAATTGATAGTCGATGCTATGAAAAACATTGCTTGTCGTCGTTCTATCTGTGGTTGGGACACCTAAAAAATGAACAGCCACAACCGGCTACTTAAGGAACTTTTACTTTAGGAGTTTGAACTCGGCCATAACGCTGCGCAAGCAACACGAAACATTTGTCATGCGAAAGGGGAAGGTTCCGTAAGCCCCACCATCGCAAACAGGTGGTTCAAGAAATTTCGCTTAGGTGACAGAAACCGCGTTGATCTTCCAAGGTGAGATAGGCCGCGGACCGTGGATTTGGAGGCCGTGCACAAGGCCTTAGAAGCAAATCCGACAACCAACACTCGGAGATTATCAGGACAGCTGGGCATATCACAGACCACCGTGGTTCGTCACCTTCAGGACCACGGCAAAATATGCAGGAGCTGCCGCATTGTCCCTCACGAACTGATGCTAGCTGATGTAAACCGCAGAGTGGAAGTGTGCACGAAAATCTTAGAAAACCCTCGCGATGTACGTTTCATCATGATAATTGTTACGTGCGATGAAAAGTGGGTCTTTTTTCGTAACCCTAACACACAACGGCAGTGGTTGAGCCTGGGCCGGCTTCCTGAACCTGTTGACAAACGCAAGTGCTTTGAGCACAAGGTGATGTTCTGCATCTGAAGGAATTTCGAGGGGATAATCCATTACGAATTTGTTCCAGACTGTCGGACTACCATCGTCAACATCTACTCTGAACATCTGGAGTGGATGCATGCCGATGTGGAGAAGAGGTAACCGGCACTGGTAAAAAGAAAGCGAGCTCTCCAACAGTAGGACAACGCTCGGCTTCATACCGCGCGGAAGAAACGGGCAAAACTCCAGGAACTTGAGGGCATCGAACTGATGCCCAATCCTGCATATAGCCTGGACCTTGCCCAGTCGGATTATTACTTGTTCCGGTCCATAGCCTACTTCCTTCGCGGGCGGTACTTTAACAAATAGGAGGAGGTGGCAGCTGGGCTGAAGTAGTTCTTCGCCTCGAAGGACAAGAACTGGTACCGCCACGGTATCGAAGAACTGGCAAACAGATGGCTAAAGATTGTGTAATACGATGGCTTATACAGGGTGTTCCATATAAAAGAGGTCCGAGTATAATGAACGACAACAGTCAGGCAATGCTACTATACATGGTAAAAAATAGTTGAAATTAGAGAAAACAGGAGTAATTTACCTTTAAGCTGCACACGCAGAAGCCGGTTAGAAGTGGAACAAAGCGGTTTTAACTGAAAACCCTCCAAACAACTTTAACCCGCCTAACAACGTCTGTCCACGGATCATCTTTTATATGGCGCACCCTATACTTTGAATGCTTGTCAGCTTTCGTCGTAAGGTACGAATGAAGATATAAATTGATCCAAATATTGCAAAACTTTCGACTCACCTTCTGTATTGAAGTAAGACTCACGTGCCTTTAAAACAATACAAAAGACGGAAGAAATTATTGAAAGTAGAGACGGAAACGAACACAGCACCAAGCAATCAAACTGCAAGTTCAACAAGATAGCAAGCGCAAACTATAACTTATACTACGTGGTTTTCACTTACAGCTTTTCGTGTAGACCAAAAGAGGGCGCTGGATTATGTTCTATGGAAGGAACTGGAAATAGACTCAAGAAATATGCTGTAATGCGATGCCTGCTAAAAAATTGAGTCTTTCAACACATAATGTATGTACTTTTAAAAATTCAGTACAAGTACTTGTTTCAAAAAGTTATCACTTTCTATTAGCAGTAGGTGTGTTTATCATTAGCTTTTAAATTTTTGATGACGGATGGAGTTGAAAGCTGAGCCTAATTTTCAACGTTTTAACACCGTTTTAAATGTTCCACGATTTCAACACACAGATATCAAATTTATTTGAACGTTCTGAAAAATTTTCAAAACTTCCACTGCTTCATTGCACACCTACTAACCACATATCAAAGTTTTAGAAAGGTTTTGAACCAGCCATTTGGCAGCTATTGAAAACGAATTTCAACGTTCAAACAACGTAACTGTGCTAAATGAGATTATACACAAGTTTCACTTTCTGTAAGCTAATTTTAATCCCATTTCTCTACTGTTGTCAGCAAGTTCCTAGATCATACACCGCAGCTCTACAGGGTACTTATAAAAATGATCATGTCCACAGCAAACGAAAGTGGGTTAACGAATCACCATTAATCTTTTTGCTCTTGCTTTTTCTGTCCAATTACGGAGAGACATTTTGCAATTCTGTAAAAATATTGTGTGAAGAGATTGGGGATATGGTGCTAAATATAACTACGAGAGTCAACAGCTGAGAGAGTCAATAAACCGGTATCATGCAAAATAAAATGAAAATTTGAATTCTGTGCGACAGCACACTATGTATTCATAGATAAATAGTGGAATATCTCTGTGTATTGATTGGCACACACTGTTGTACAGGGAAAGGTTGGTACAATACATACGATGACAAAAATTATCCAATTGAATATATGTATTTAAAGTAAGAATAAGGCAAAAAAAATATATCTTTATTAAATTTGTTCACTATATTGTCGAACATCAGATTTGACAAACATATGCTTAAATAAAATTTTCGTGGCTGGCCGTTTGCATTCAAATTTTAGAAAAGAGAGTGAATATTTTTAACAATCTCCATCCTCATTTCTGTTTACTGAAAGTAGGCTATATCTGCAAAAGATGTTGCTTTGGAGGACTAGGAAATTATTTTTTCTGAGTTACAGATTCGGAGGACTAGTATTTGGAACATTCTGATACATAGTAGATTTTATTTTAAAATAAAAACCAATCAGAAATATTAGTTACAGCCTGAAATTTTTAAATATGGAATTGATTTAGTTAGAAACTAACGAAAAGAGAATAAACTATTGCTGTATCATCGACGTGATCTGATATGAACGAAACACTTTGGAACGAAAAACAAATGATGCGTTCTTTCACTTTTAAAGGACTACTGCGTGTTTAAGTTCTTTTTAACATTCCTACTTTGGTGATATATCGAAATAACGTTTCTTCTGAGAAAAATCAACCATTTCTACGATTGAATCTCTTATCAGATAGAATTTCTGCGGCCTTCCGATATTATTTGAAGCTTTTTAAAAATATTTATTAAGTGAGGCCATATTACAGTGGTTCTCAAACTGTGGTCCGCGGATCACAGGTAGTCCGTGGCTAGGTCCTAGGTGGTCCGCGAAATTTTCTATGGAAAATCTGCATTTGTAACACTCAAGTAATGTAAATTTAAGATGAGATGCATGTGCAGTGGTCTATCGCACTAAGATGGGAGTGCACCTACTCCTGCGCCATGCGGCTCAGGTCATCAAGGTCAAATGCATATCTCAGCGATAGTTTCAGCATCCTGAACAGCCTAAATCTGCCACTTCAGGGGCGTGATGTAACCATTTTTAAAGTGCAAGATAAAATAAAAGCATTTCTACAGAAATGCGAACTTTGGAGTAAACAGCTTGGTCGCGGGGAGTGCGATTCATTTTCTACACTTTTGATTTTTTACAGTCTTCAGGAGAACTAATCAATGATGAATTAGTGAACCATATAAAAAATTCTGCAAGATAGCATAAAAACTTTTTTTCAGAACCTGATGAAAGTAAGGAATGGATTAGGAATCCTTTCAGTGCTACATCTGTGATTGAGTCCTTCGGCCTTTCAGCTCGTATATGTGTGATCAGCTTATTGAATTGGCGTCTGAGGGAGCACTAAAAATCACGTTTAGTGAGAAATCTTTCACAAACTTCTGGATTCATGTGAAATCCGAGTGCACTGAACTCGGGAACAGTGTCATCAAGCACATGTTACCGTTTCTCACAACGTACAATTGTGAAATAGGTTTTCTGCCCTGGTTGGATTAAAAAGTGTGAAAAGGTTGAGCCTGACTTAAGACTGAAACTACCTTCCATTGCACCTGATGTAACCAAACTGGTCAAAGACTGCAAGCAACTCCATTTTTCACATTGAAATGGAGAATAAAAAATCTATTCGTTTATTTACTTTCTTGAAATGTGCTAATACCATTTAATTCTGAAAATAATTATCCTGTTATTTTTTCTTATCCCTTGGTCTTAAACAGTTCCATGAAGCCAAATTTTTTTTATTCACTTATTAATTTTTGTTCATCATGAATTATTTTCTTATTGACACCTATGTATTGAAAGACGTGTTTTGGTGTTGATTCTTTTGCATTACATTTTGTACAGTCTTTTGTGCCATTAAGTATTTTAATTAATTTGAGATGCCTAGTTCTAAATCTTGATAATGCGGTTTGTTCTTTTCTGTTTAATGTTGCGTTCAGTGACTGGCCATGTTCTTTTTTTGTTTTAAAATATAATAAGAAAACAGTACTTTTATATATTTTTTTCAACTTTTCTACAATGAAATAACTTAAATATTATGTTTTTATGACGATAATGCATTTTAATGAGTTGTTAAAGTATTGTTCCTACATTTTGGTATTTGAATGGAAGAGGTGCTGAGGTAGGTGGTCCGTGGTAAAGGAAAGTTCGAGAACCATTGCCATATTATAACGGGAATGTTCTTAAAAGAGTAATCTGCTGAAGATCACATTGTCAATCGCGGAAAATAATGGCGCTTCCATTAATTAGATAGAAAATCTGAAATTTTCGCTGCAACTGATCGTTTGAATATTAGGTTTCCTAGTTGTTGTTTTTTCTGTCATTTTCTTGTTTTGTGTGTGTGTGTGTGTATGTGTCGTTGTTAAACGACCCCCACGAAGAACTCTAAGAGATATAAGTAGTCTCCCTTCCCTAATTTGAGGCCAGTGGTTCCAGGGCCTCAAATTAGGGAAGGGAGGCATACCACACACATCTCATTCAGTACGCGAGGCATGCAATAGCCGGAAACCTATGCCTGCGACCATTCGACTACTGAAACAGAACCAGTTTCTCCACTTGGTGGAAAATATCAAAAATATTCACCATTTGGTGTTTAATATTTAAATCATTTCTGCCCATGACAAAAGTTTTCAGAGATATTCTCTGGGTGTGCCGGGGTAAACAATTTTCAGTAGAGTATCTGAGAATTATGCTCGTGATGAAAATTGTTTCAACTTCTCAACGGCTCTGAAGAAAAAGGTGGGAAACATACATGTAGCCGTTCCGGTGACAGGACGGTCTAAGGCTCTGGCTTCGAATGGGTAGCCGCAGATGGTCCTGTGATTCTTATCTCGAATGACGCATGGATTCTGTGTTTGTTGTATGCCCTTGGATTTGTTCCCTCTTTATAACCAATGTCGCTAAATTGAGGCCGTGCGACTGCTTCTAGTCCTTGAATACGCTCATGGTGGTAACTAAACTATATACGAGGGTTGTACCGAAAGTAATGCAAATGTGGGCATAACTTTATTATTGACTAACAGAGGTCGTTCAAATTACACATTTTGGTAAAGTTTTTCTCTATTCAAAGGTACTACTCAATATAGTCTCCATCACAAGCGATGCATTTGCGCCATTGTTGAACCCAACTCTCGAATCCTCTTGGAAAAAATTCAGGTGTGGACTATTCTATCCACTTCTTTATATCCACTTTCACCTGGGCTGTGTCATCAAACAGTTGTCCCCGGAGATTTTCCTTCATTGGACCGAACAGGAGGAAGTCGGAGGGCGCCAGATATGGGATGTACAATGGATGAGGGATCATCGACAAGCCTCTGTTGCCAAAGATGTGTGTGATCTCGCATTGTCATGATGAATATGGATCCTTTTCAGATTCTTGTTGGGTCTCTTCCTCCTTACAGCTTATCTAAGTTTCTTGAGTGTCTCAATTACCGCTCGCTGTTCACGGTACGGCCACGTTCTAGAAAATCGAGGATAATGACACTTCTATCATCCCAAAAAACAGTCACCATGACTTTCTGTACTGATCACAGGCTCTTGAACTTCTTAGGCCTTGGTGAAGAGGTGTGACGCATGGATTGATTCTTCGTTTCTGGATCGTAAAGATACGCGCAATCTCCTGTCACCAGACCGAAAAAAAAAACGTGTCTTCATTGGCTTCCAGCAGATCAGAGCAGACTTCCACCCTTCTGTCCTTCAAATCGGATGTCAACGGCCGAGGTTCCCACTTTGCATACACTTTAAGATACTCTAAGTCTTCCACCATATTCTGAATGGCATTGTGATACAGTCCAGTTGTGCAACAAGCTTACGGATTGTGACTGGTGGCTCCGCGAGAATCAATACATACACTTCCTGACGATTCGTTTCAGTTGTCGCAGAAGATTGTCTCCCACTGCGTGGTTTGTCTTCAGTGCGGGTTTCCCCTTCTTTAAACTTCTTCATTAATCTGTGCACATTGCTCTTGTCAATGGTGTCACTTCCGTAAACATTCTGTAGCCTTCTGTCGATGTCGGACAGACTGCACCTTTCCTTCGTCAAGAACTCCATGACGGCACGTTGTTTCTGCTCAGAATCCATTATTTACCTGAAATTGAGAAGGAGTGTTACTGTAGAGGAAGAGTTACTCTACCAACATGTGCCGTTTGAACGACCTCTGTCAGTTAATAATAAAGTTATGCCCACTTTTGCATTGCTTTCGGTACAACCCTCATATACAATATTCATACGCACATGAACGAAATGTTGATCGAGATATCCGTGTCCGATCGGAGTATCCAGCTGGACAAAGACCAAAATTTTTTAATATCAATGACTCTTGTCCCCAAGATAAGGCACGAAGAGACAATTCCATCTGCTCTTTGATGTAATGTAAAGATGTCCGACCAGGGGGCCTAGTGTTTCGCAGGAGCTGATTCTAGATCATTAGTCCGAGATGGGCCCGAAATCTAGTCCAATATTAGTCTTAGGTGTAGTGTTTATCTGGCAACCCTGGTTCTATCGCTTTTATGGAAACAGCACTCCTAAATTAGACACATGAGACACTTTATCGTCCTAGGATTTGCTTATAGTGGTCCATAAACCCTGAAACAAACAAATAATAAAAAGAAATGTTTGAAGGTGGCCGCCACGGCGGCAGAGTGATTTGAGGCTTTGGCTTCCAATTACAGGTTCGAGGCGGACACTGGGTTCGAATCCAATTGTACCAGGGTTGTTGTGTTTGCCTTACGGCATTGGTTCTCTCCGTTCCCTAGCCTCCTTACCAGTAGCCTTAAATTAGTGTCAGGCGACTGCTTATAACCCATCGAGTTGCTCACGGTGGTTGTGAGCAACTCGATGGGGCCGCCCCGGTGGAGCAGTGGTCTAAGCGCTGGCTTATGATCATTCGCCCGTGAAGGGTCTGGGTTCGAATCCCGGTGAGGCATGGATATTGTGTTTGTCTTACAGCACTGGCTCTCTCCCTTCCCTGGAACCAGTGACCCTTAATTAGGGACGGACGACTGCTTATAGCCCATTGAGTTGCTCACGGGGGTCGTTAAACCTTCAAATCCCCCCCTCCTAAAAAAAAAAAAACTTGATGGATGGTAAACAGTTGCCTCTCCCTGATTTAAGGAAACAAGCCAGATGAGCCCTGAGGGCGTAGTTGTGAAATGGCGCTTCTTAAGCTTTTCACGTAGAACCAGAGGCCTTATCCGAGACTGTTTATAGTCCTCTGAGCTGCTTGTGGTGGTCGGTAAACCCAGAAACACACAGACTAATTAAAAATTTCATATATTAACATAAAGACTTCATAACCAAAACTGTCCGACATGCTAAGTGCAGGAACTTGTTAATTCGACTGGGAATCGGTGCAAGAAAAATAAACGGGAACACACGAATCATCAAGTGAGTAGTAACTAATTCCTGTTGTGAAGCTACTATCATTCTTTTCCAAAAACACGAAGCACACAGAAGGATTCATCCAATCGAGATGAATATTGGTATGTGCATTGTGTATGTATAGGAAAAGAAATGATGGCAGTTCCAGAGCAGTTGTCCCATTTATTCCAATAAAACACCTACACGAGTGAAACATGTCAGTACGTTGTTGCGCTGGCTTGGATGTAGTCGGTTACTTGGCTTGGCAGAGACACATAATGTTCACGTATACTGTCCGTAAGTATAGCATACCTAGACGCTGTCCAAATTGTGGGACAGTTTGCCGACATTCCGGGATGGACGTAGGTGACGTCTGATCATGTCCGAACTGTGAGAAGTCGGTCACTCGGGCTGGCCATGAAAGGGTGTCGACATTACAGGGGAAGCCTAGGAGAGCCGTGCCGTGTGTGACCGGGTATTATCCTGTTGAAAAACTGCTGGGTGATGCTGCGATAGGAATGGCAACACAACAGGTCGTAGAATGTCGTCGATGTAATTTTGAGTCGTGAGGGTGGTACGAATGATTACCAAGGGTGTCTTGCTATCGTAGAAATGGCTCCACAGACTGTCACTCCAGGTGGGCGAGCCGTATGCAATTCCACGATAAAGGATGAATCCGTGCGCTTGGCGACTCGTCACCAGACATGTATTCGCTGGTCATCGGCGCCAAGCGCAAACCGTGACTCATCAGTGAAGACCACACGACGCCACTGCACAATGTCTCACTTTGATCAGGCGCGACACCATTGCAACACCGGTGCTGGCGATGCTCGAAGGTCTGTGAAAAGCGGCGGAGTGGCTTCCTTGAATGCAGTCCTCGTGCCGCAGGTCGTCTGGGAACGGTCCGAATGGCCACATCCGTATCTGAAGACGACGAAACATCGCAGTGGATGGTTCAGAGAGACGAATTCTCTGTTCCTGCGACTCTCACAATCACTCGATGCTCGGGTTATGTCGTTACCCTCGGCTTTTCACTGCTCGCGTGCCGCTGTATTGTGCCCTATTCGACCCATTAGCGCCAATATCGTCCGATTGTCGCGTGGCTTCTCTCAGCCAAATAATACATCCTCTATCAAACTTGCTGAACTGCTCGCAGTCTGCATGGATCTGACGTCGAGGCATCCTCATAGTCTGTGGAGGTTAATGCAACCGCAATCCCTTGTCAAAATGATACGTGATTGCGATCCTTGCTCTTGTTGTATCCACCTTGATGCGAGGTTGCCATGCGGTGTTGCTGGCCACTATTTAGTCATGGATCGTTATTTTTTAATCATTTGCGTATTCGGCCCTGAGATACTGGCATGCGGAGTTTTATCAGGGTCGGACAACTTTCTTTCATTTCTTCGTTTTAGCACGTATTTTGTAAAAAATATAATGCTTATGTTACCGGTTTGACCCACGATATCTATGCAACTACACTGGCAGAAAGTGAAAAAAGGACACCAAGAAGGAGACGTCTGATACCAACGAAATTTATACAGCATAATAACGGAATACAGAGGATAACGTGATCAAAACATTATGGCAAAATACAGCTGTATGTGCTGGTAAACTGAAAAATAACATTTCCATGTAACATGGTTAGTACGAGGTTGAACTGCCATGAAATGCGTCACACTGTGCAATTCTGGCATGGAGCCTGTCGTACAAATGTTGGATGTAAGTTTGGGGTATTGTGTTTCAAGCATCCTCAACCTGGACGCGTAAATCGAGGATGGTCGTGGCTGGCCGTGGAGACCGGATAAGTCGTTGTCCCATAAAATCCCACACGTGTTCAATGGGGGACAAATCCGGTGAACGTGTTGGCAATGGAAGTTGTCTGACACCCTGAAGTGCACGTTGCGTTGCACGTGCCGTGTGTGGGCGTGCGTTATCTTGTTGGAAAACACCACGATGGACCGACCTTACAAATGGCACAACAACGGGCTGAATGATGTTGTTGATGTAGGAGGTGCTGTTTAATGTACCCGGTACAAACACTAGCTGTGTACGGGGTGATAGCTGATCGCTCCCCACACCAGAAGACCAGGTGTAGGTCCTGTGTTTCGCTGGCGGATGCAAGAAGTGTGGGGACGCTCTCCTGTGCGTCTGCGGACATGCATACGGCCATCGGAGGCTCCCAAGCAGAATCTTCTTTCATCGCTGAACACGACAGATCGTTATTGCGTTCTCCAGTGCAGACGTTGGCGACACCACTGCAGCCGTTCCTGACGGTGTGCTGGATTCAGAGGTACACATGCCAGAGGCACACGTGCACGTAGTCCTGCATCCAGTAGACGGTTGCGGATTGTTCGCACAGTCACCTCAGGTACAACGGCAGCTCGGATTTGCGTCGCAGTGGATGTTCTGCTTGACAACACAGCTCTTCTTATGCGTTGATCGGTCCGCTCATCAGTCCGTCTGTGACTCCCGGTTCCACGTCTTCTCGTGTGGGAATGTTCCTGGGACCATCTACGCCACCATCGTACCACCACCGATACTTCCCGTCCAATTTGCTCCGCGATACGACGATACGACCACCCGGCCTCGCGAAGTCCGACTAGACGACCTCGCTCAAAGTCCGATAACTGCTGAAATCGTACACGTCTTCCATGTCCAGGCATTGCAGATTCTTCAGGGTCTTCGCACGTTGTCCGTACGCCGACGACTGATTACATTCACTTTGCCGTACTCCTTAAATACCACTGAGGATAATTTGCATATTATGCCATGCTGTGGCGTAAGCGCTCACCGGTTGGTCCCGAAATTAACATCACACCTACGTACACTCGACCCCATTAACATATGTAAATTTCATGATCGTCCGCCAATTCCTTCTTGGTGTTCTTTTTTCACCTTCCGCCAGTGTATTAGTTTGATTTGAAAAATTATTTTTGCATTTTGAAGCTTGAGATATGCGAATGATGATCCCTCATTTCGTTTCTTTTTTACGATGTACAATTTCGTCGCTAGAGGGCGTAAATGCAGATGATGTCGAATTCAAAAATACGTTTTATTCCACATATTCGCTTCTAAACATCCGATTGAAAAAAATCTTTGTCTTTCGATTCCATTTATGTTGAACAGTATTTTAGATATAGTTACTTTTTCAAATTACGCATAGATTTTCCGCTAGAGGACGTAAAAGTAAATTACATTTTTCCCGATAACTCTTTTTCTAAAACTCCGATTTGAAAACTGTTTTCTTCAGCGGATACAACTCCTGATAGAAAATGTTTTACATGTAATTTCAAATTTTTGGTAAAGAATACTTTGGCCACTAGGGGGCGTAAGTGTTAATTTTTGCTTCTGATGTATTGTCCAAAAAATCTGAGCTCCTAAAATATCGATTGAAAAACCTCTTTCGTGGATTGACGCCACTCACATCGATAAACCTTTTCGCAATAATTTCTTCTTAAAATATTCCTCAGTTTCTCCGCCAGGGGGCGTAGATGTGTATCTTATTTTTGTCAATATCTCTACTTCTACAAGTACGATTTGAAAAATTCCTTCTTTGTTGGATAGTGTTTCCAGAGTGACATGTTTTTCATAAAATTTCAAAATTTTCAAGTAATTCATAGAATTTCCGCTAGCGGGCCTAAAGGTAAATTGCTTTCCTCCCTATATCTCTGCTTCTAAATCTCCGATTTGAAAAATTATTTCTGCACCGGATACAGCTCCTGATGGGAAATCCTTTGCACGTAATTTCAAATTTTTGTAAAAAATGGTTTGGCCACCAGGTGGCGCAAGTCTTAATTTCCGCTTCTGATGTATTTGCAGCCAAATATGAGCTTCTATAATCTCGATTATCAAAAGTCATTTGTTGACCGATACTACTCATGTCGACAAACCTTTTAGGAACATTATCTTCTTGAAACAAAGCATGGTTTCTACGCCAGGGGCGTAGATGTAAATCTTATTTTTGTCAATAACTTTACTTTTAGGAGTCCGAGTTGAAAAGTTCCTTCTTTGTTGGATATTGTTTCCGATGCGAAATGTGTTTCTTCTAAATTCAAAATTTTCAAGTAAATCATAGACTTTCCGCTAGGGGGCAGAAAGGTACATTGCGTTTTCTTCGCTATTTCTGCTTCTAAAACTCCGATTTGAAAAATTCTTCCTTTATCGCACACAAGACCGGATGGAAAATATTTTTCACATAATATAAGAGTTAATTTCTGCTTCTGATGTATTTGTACCAAAATCTGGGCTCCTGAAAACTCGACTGAAATTTTTTTCTTGGGCTGATACCGCTCATATGGAAAAAAACTTTTGAGAATACTTTGTTCCTAAAATAATATATGGTTTTCCCACCAGGGGACGTAAAGTCACATCTTATTTTTGTCGATATCTCTGTTTCTAAGAGTCCGATTTGAAAAATTCTTTCTGTGTTGGAGAGCGTTTCCGGCGCGAAACGTTTCTCATATAAATTCATGTTTTTCTTAACGCACAAGTCTGCACCCAGAGGGCGTAAGCTCACGATTCCGTTTACAGCAATATCTGAGGGATTAAAAACCCGATTGAAAAACTTCTCTCTTTCGTCAGATACTATTCTTTTCCATACCGGTTCCATTGACTTTGAATAGCTTTGATAAATTTAATTTGAGTCAGAAAGGATTCAAAAGACGTGCTTATTACACCCGAAAGTTCAGTGTCATCTTTCTTGTTTTATTAAAAAAAGTAAATTTTTTTTTTGATTGGAGGTTTAACGACCACCATGAGTAACTCAATGGGCTATAAGCAGTCGCCCGTCCCTAATTTAGGGTCACTGGTTCCAGGGAAGGGAGAGAGCCAGTGCCGTAAGACAAACACAACATCCATGCCTAACCGGGATTCGAACCCGGACCCCTTACGGACGAATGACCAGAGGCCAGGGCTTTAGACCACTGCGCCAAAGTTAATTTGGGGACACTTGTTTTAGCAAATGGAGAAAAGCACAGCGTCCATGTCTCTTTCGTTTATAAGCTCAGCTCGGACTATTGGCCAGACACCAGCGCTTCCGATTATTAAGCCATAGGAGCGGAGGCAAAAGTTGGATTGAGAGATTACCTGGAACGTGAAAATGTGTTTTGAAAAATAACAAGAACGAGAAATTCGGGACATTTCTTCGAGTGAAACGAATCATTAGAAACGAAGCAAAATGCTCTGGGAAGCATGAATTCTGAATGAAGTATGCAAATGTAAGCACACATCTTTTTCCTTTGAGGTTTAACGTCCGTTGTGCGCAAATCTAGGTGCTATAAAGAGTAGTGCATTCTTAAACTACGGCTATTTGTTCGAGGGAAGGGAGATAGCCAGTACCCATCTCGTTTAAACACATCTTGACCATTTGTTTGGCAAGAAAGGAATGTAAGCAAAACTTTTAAGGTAGACGTCTAGTGATTTTGCTTCCTGTACTTCCAATGGGCAAACTTCTGTACACATTTTCTTCACAATTAATGCGTTCCCAAGGATGAAAATTTGAACATCGGTTAAAATATCTTCATATTATAGCTTGCAATATTTAATATTTTCTAAAATACAATCGTAATTAAGGTGGTTTCACCTAAAATCTCTGCCTTATTTT